>JADMNL010000026.1:197965833-199285000 GCA_016271365.2 Neoceratodus forsteri | reverse complement strand
ACTCTTCAAAGCTGAACCGCAAACTGAAGAACCAAGGTAAGTGATGTATAATGGCTGTCGATGGTGTTTTCAAGTTATGTTGATATCTCAGCTATATTTTGGTAGCTTTGTACCAAATTTTTCTAGCATGGGTGTTTTGGGACTCCACCTTATGAATACTGGCACTGTTGTTTTGTTACTCAGTCCTGAAAGGTGAGTTCAAGCAATGACCACAAAATTACCTTTTGGGACTGATTAATGGTGGGGTCCCAAAAAGCTCATGTTGAAAATTTGGTGCAGAAATACCCCCAAATGCCTGAGTTATGCCTGGTCATTGAAATTTTGCTACATATGCATGTAACTTTGGCAATTTTTCATATTTTCACTTGAAAATTTCAACAAAATCATATTTTCATACTATCTCATGAACAGTACAGTGGAAAGTTTTCACATCTTGGCAAATGTGTTTTCACACCTGTTGCATGGAATGTCCTTTTGGACCAAGTAATGAAATGACAGTACCACTGATCATGAGGTGGGGTCCTAAAAAGGCCATGATGAAAATTTGTGGTCAAAAGTTTGAAAAATGGCTGTGCTATGGCCATTCATTGCAATCTCACTATGCATGCTCGTAATGTTGGAAATTTTCAGTATTTTCACCCCATATTTTCAACATAGTCTTCTTAGTACCCCCACGTCATGTATGCCACAGTGACATTTTTCAAATCCTGGCCGAAATGTGGTGTCACACCTGTGGTGTAAAATAAATCATCTTTTATTTTATTTTTATAGCGCCTTTCAAAACAAAGGCACTGTGCATAAAAACCATACATAAGAAGATAAAATTTTAAAACAAATCATCCATAGCTAGGAAAAGCTAAACTAAATAAATATGTCTTTAACTCCATTTTAAATCTATCGGCAGTTGGGCATTCTCTCAACCAATGAGGTAGAGAATTCCACAGGTTGGCACTGAAAAAGCAAAGGCACGGGATCCTGATGTCTTTAATTGAACCCTGGGAATCTCCAGCAATCCCTCGTTGGTGGAACGGAGAGGATGGAGGGGGCAGCAGGGTTCCAGGAGATCTTTCAGGTAACCGGGTCCCTGATCATGTAGGGCTTTAAAGGTTAGTAAACCAACCTTAAAGGTGATTCACCACCAAACAGCCGTGGATCACAGGTGTAATATGACTGGTTCTAGAAGTCCCAATCAAAAGCCTGGCTGCCGCATTCTGCACCAGCTGTTGCAGTTGCGCAAAATTATGTTTTGGTGGGGATTTGAAACTTTTCTGTACTGGATATATGTGGTGAGGTGATAAGAAGGTTATGCTGAATATTTAGGGTGAAAATTATTTAAAATCGCTCAGCTATGACTATTTGTTGCAATTTCACTACACCTGCTCATAACTTCATGCTTTGATCCACAGCTATGCACATCTATGGATATTGAAGCACAGGGTCCAAAGGACACTGCGCTCCTACTAAAGATGTTGTGGCACTGGGTCTCTGGGGTACTGTGCTGCTGCTCGTGATACTTTGGGAGTGGAGGGTCCAATGGACCCTGCTCTCACCCTGAAGACATTGTAGATGAAAGTTCTGTGGCCCAGAAAGGGACCCTGCGCTCCCACCCCAAAAGACAGATCCACAGCTAGAAATATATATGCATCTGTTAAAGGATGGGAACACAGGGCTCAAAGAACCTCTGCGCTCCCACAGTAAAATAAATATGCTATTATACTATCTCAAAAAGTAAGGAAATTCATTGCAAAAAACATCATTAATTCATCATTTAGGGTTGTTAGTAAAGCGATTAAAGAAGGGAAATGGGGTGTTAGGGTTTCCAACCCTAACACCTCACCCCCACCCTGCAGAAACTGACAGGCATGAGGGGGTGCCTTGGAGTCATTAGCCCTAACACCCCCCACCCTGCAGACAGTGACATGCATTGGGGGGGCCTTGGAGTCATCAGCCATAATGCTTACCCCATTCTCTTAAACTGTGCCCATCTCAGCTTATTTATTAATGGAATGGGGTGAGTGTTATGGCTGATGACTCCAAGGCCCCCCAACATGTGGTGCTCTCTGCAGAAAGGGGTTGGGGGCATTAGGGCTGTTGACTCCAAGGCACCTCTGATGCCTGTTAGTGTCTGCAGGGTGGGTGTGAGGTGTTACAGTTGGAAACCCTAGCACCCCATTTTCCTGCTTCTGTTGCTTTACTAACAACCCTAACTGATGCATTAATGAAGTTTTTTGCAATGTATTAATAATAAAATCCCTGGTGTCTCAAGGACCCCCCCA
Source organism: Neoceratodus forsteri (assembly GCA_016271365.2). Taxonomy (NCBI): domain Eukaryota; kingdom Metazoa; phylum Chordata; order Ceratodontiformes; family Ceratodontidae; genus Neoceratodus; species Neoceratodus forsteri. The sequence goes on along the minus strand of JADMNL010000026.1, from coordinate 199,282,724 downwards.
CCCAGTCAGGAAGTGCCCAATCAAATTCACAGCTCTCCCCCACCCAGATCCCAAGCAGGCAAGCAGCACAGCACTCCACTCTCCACCATGGCTGGCCATCTGACTGACCTGGTTGGAATGAATGAGCATGTTTGTACATTCATTGAGCTTTCTTGGGGGTGCAGACAAAAGCAGAGAGCTGTTTGAGTCCTGGTGGAAGGGTCAGGATGGGAGGAAATGGCATCATGGACTCCTCTTGGGGCCACAACACCATTTCCCCATGACAGCCCCCACCAGGACCGGAACAGCCCTCCGCTGCTGTCTGTGCTACCCAAAGAAAGTTCAATGAATGAGCTGGAGGTGGCTGTGGTGAATGAATGAGCACGTGCTTGCACAAGCATGTGCTCATTCATTCCAGCCAGTCAGTAGGCGGCCAGCCATGGTGAAGAGTGGAGGGCTGTGCTGATCGCCCACTTGGGGTCTGGGTGGGGTGGTGGTGAATTTGATAGGGCACTTCCTGACTTGGTGGGGTACACTAGACAGCAGGATTTTATTAATTATATATATATATATATATATATATATATATATATATATGTAATGGGGTGAGGATAAAAGTGGCAAATAGCAGTATTTTGGCTGGTCAGACCTACAGTGAGAATATCGTGCTTATTCTCACTGTAGGTAATAACCAGACACAACTGCACTTCACCACAACTGCTCAGAAAGCTTTTGATTGAGGAGCTAGTAGCACGAGCAGTACAATTAGAATTTACCTGCTCACTTGCATTCCAGCTCCCACTAACAGTTTCATTTCTGTCCAGCAGCACACAGAACACTTTCACTTTCTCCCCAAATCTTTTTCAGCACCATATAGTCCTTGCAGAAGTCACTCAAAAATACAAGCATAACATGTCTCCAACCTACCCCCACACCGCATCTCAGATTTACAGACTCTTTTTTAAAAATCCTGGCACATTTAATTACTCCACCATCATCTCCCCAGTCTCCATGAACAGAGCTGCTCCAAACACTCCACCGGCACAGTACCACACCACATTAAAGCTTTAAAAGCAGTTTTAATTTTTTTTTCCTTGTCCCTGCACATTCTACCTAACACATTAATTTCCACCTACTTACTGTCATCAACACCACACCACAGCATACTACAGAGTACATGTTAAATAATGGACTTCACCTGTGGGCCACTTCCAGTTCTAAATCTCTTCAGTGTCAAACTGGCATTCACACTGAGAAGTTTACTTTGTTTTTTCTGTTTCACTGTTTCCTTATTACAGTTCAGTGCTCTCACAACTACAGAACATCTCCTTCTCCCTTCCTCCCGGCACCTAACTAGTCTACCTCTTACCGGCTTGGAGAACATTCTTTCTTGACACCTACCTCCTCAACAGTACACAGCACCTCCACACAGTATTCCCTCACTATGTTAAGCCGCTGCTGAAAGCAGGATCAGCCCGATCGCTCCTCAGAAAAGCAGGATCAACCACATACATTACATCTCAGACAATTACTATACAAATAAACAAACACAACTTCAAAACAGCAACTTGTCTTCCTCGCTAAGAGAGTGCTGCCGCCACCATGTTTTTAAAACTATTAAACCTGCCCACACATAAAACTGCAGCCAATCAGATGACACACTGCTGACTGGTAGCCAATCAGATGCCACACTGCCAGCAAAAGCTTCCAGTAATTCTAGTTACCTCTTCAAACCACAAGCAGCGGGTAAACAGCAACTCTCTATGTATAAATATTTAAAACTTGAAAAACACAGACCAAAAAAAGAAAAACTCACCATTGCATAAATAGAATATGTAAAGGAGCTACTGGAAACATCGCTGATATTTTCCCTTGTGCAGTTTGACCTTGTGAGCTCACTCGTGGCTCCGCCACTCATGAGATCATAAGGTCAAACTACTCGAGGAAAATAACAGTGATATTTCAATACCCCATTACATATCTCTTACATATATATATATATATATATATATATACACATATATATATATTATAGTGGCATGGTAGTGCCACTATAGTTAGAGTTGAGTATTCCATTTAAGGTTAAAGTGTGAAATTTGTTAGGTTAATAACTTTGTCACTGTTTGACAGATTTGCCTGACATTTGGCAGGCACAGAGCAGTAACATAGATCTTGGGATCTGCCAAGTTTCGTACCAGTAAACATATGGTTGTGGAGTTATAAAGTGACATTCCTTAGCACATTTATGCTTTTTGCATTCTTTGCTCATGCCTACAGGTTACATGGTTTGCATAACCAGTCCAAAACCTTAAGGGGACATACAGCCAGGGTCCCTGATGTGTCTTTGGAAGATTTTGTGAAAAATATTAAACAATTCAAAAGTTATTCAAAAAACAAGTTTACCATTATAGTCAATGGGAAGAGTTAACAAAAAGTTCGACTGTGTTGCAAATGCAGTTTTTAGTGTCGCAAATGACCCCTGCAGTGTCATGAGTCAGCCATTTTTTTTCAGTTAGTGGTCACAGAAATGCTCGGCATTTAAATTTGGGACCCTCTAGGGACACAATTCTTTTTGTGTTCACCTAGTCAAGCCCTGAGGATGCTAGCCATGTCTTTATTGGGGGGTTAAACACCCCAGAAATATGTTTTTGAAAATTGTGTAAACTGTAGTGTTGCAGAGTAGTCTCGTACCTGTAATACTTTCTTTTTTTTTTTTTTTTTGCGAAAGTGTCATGATTTGCGACACTACTTTGCAACACTCTGCCCAAAATAACAGGAATTATTTGCCACCCTGCTGCAAAAGAACAGTTTGGTCTTTTGGGCTGATATTTGAAGGGAAGAAAGCCAACATCCCACAGATGTGCCTGTTGGTGGTTTGGTGACAAAATATTATAGGGCTGCAAAGTTACAGTACTCGAAGTTGACACTTTTCCCATAGACTAACATTAAGTGTCCACTATACCTTTTCAGGCCCATATCTCGGAACGCTTCAAGATATGGACTTTTGTCAGAAAAGTGTTTAGCCCCTCCTATGGGACTAAGTACAAAACTAGCCAGGAAAGTCATAATTTATGTGAAATTTTAATTTTTCTACGTCATACGGTTCCTGAGATATAAGCAATTTAGTATTCCAGTGCTCTTTTTCTGCTCGAGGCCCATTGGCCATGAATTCTTTGTACTCACTCGTTTCTCTATCAGCTGTTGGGCCAAAATAGGCTGTGTCCTTCCGTTACTGTTACAGTTAGTGTTCCCACTTGCGTTTCTGTACCCATTTGTGTTACCATTCCCGTGTATGCCACTGTGCGTGTGTTTCGCTTTTGTGTTTTGTTTGTGCTTGCATTTGTGTTACAATTGCCATTTGTGTTTCCACTACTGTTTCTGTGTGTGTTTCATTTTGTGTCACTGTGTGCATTACGATTTGTGTTTGTGTACATGCTTCCATTTGCATTTGTCTTTCCTTTGCGTCATCGTTGCTGTTATCATTACCATTGCGTTTCCAATTGCGTTACCATGACTGTGTGTGTTACGGTTTGCGTTTCTGTACCCGTTTGCATTTCTGTTTCCAGTACCATTTGCATTTCTATTATCATTTGCATTATTGTTAATGTTTGTTTCGCCATGTGTGTTAGTGTTTGCACTTGCGTTTGTGTTACTGTTACCATTTGCGTTTGCATACGCACTTCCGTTTGTGTTTGCATTTGTCTTTCCTTTGGTGACATCTTTGCTGTTACCATTACCATTTGCATTTCCAATTATGTTACCGTGATTGTGCACGTTACGGTTTGTGTTTACGTATGCGCTTTCGTTTGCACTTCTGTTTGTCTTTCCTTTGGCATCATTGTTGCTGTTACCGTTAGCATTTGCATTTCTAATTGCGCTACCATGACCGTGCATTACCATTTGCATTTCCATACATGCTTGCGTTTGCATTTCCGTTTGCGTTACTGTTCACTTTGGCATCATCGTTGCTGTTACTGTAACTGTTTTTTGTTTCCAATTGCCTTACTGTTACTGTTTGCATCTTTGTCACCATTTGCGTTTCTGTTGCCCTTAGCGTTTGCATTTTCAGTTGCGTTTCTGTTGTTGATTGCATTACTGTTTCCTTCTGTGGCACCATTGCCTTAACCGTTTGCATTTGTGTTACTGTTTGCATTTTTTCTTACCGTTTGCGTTTCCACTGGCGTTACCATTTATGTTACTGTTTTCATTAACGTTTGCGTTTCTGTTGCCATTAGCATTTGCCTTACCGTTTCCATTATAATTTCTGTTTTCATTAATGTTTGCACTTGCGTTCCTCTTACCATTTGCATTACCATTTACGTTTGTGTCACCATGTGTGTTACCATTTGCGTAGGGCCCCGCACTCCCACCACCACATTCATTCTCTATTTATAGTGCTCATTTTCAAAAAGAAGAGAAATTCATGGCAAAAAACTCCATTTAATGCATCAGTTAGGGTTGTTCCACAGTGACAAAAGCAAGGAAATTCAGTGTTAGGGTTGCCACCCTTTGCACCCCAAGCCCACCCCGTCCCCACCAACAGGCATCGGGCGTGCATTCGGTTTGTCAGTCCTAACTCTTACCCCATTCTCCTATACTGCATCACCTCAGCTTGTTTACACAGGGGATGGGGTGAGAGTTAAGGCTGATGACCCCAGTGCATACCCTGATGCCTGTTGGTGGTGACGGGGTGGGCTTGGGGTGTAAGGGGTGGCAACCCTAACACCGAATTTCCCCAATTTTGTCACTGTAGAACAACCCTAACTGATGCATTAAACTGAGTTTTTGCCATGAACACACATATATATATATATATATATATATAGATAGATAGATAGATAGATAGATATGCAGTATATATTTTAAACTGATGCCTTTTTTTTTAAAAACTGATGCCGGTGGTCAGTGGGGGGGGGGCACTAGACACCAGGGATTTTATTAATAAAATATATATTTTTTAAACTGGTGCCAGTGATCTGTGGGGAGGGACCACTATACACCAGAGATTTTATTAATAACCATATCTATATTTGTTTTAACTGGAGTTGGCGATTGGTGGGGGAGGGGCCACTAGACACCATGGATATATATATATATATATATATTTTATTCATTGGGCCCATGATTGCAGGGTGAACACCCATTAAACAGCAGGAAAGTTTGTGGCAAAGTGTGGAATTTCACAGGTGAAATTCCCAAGTCGATCCATGCTCAGCGAATTTGCAAATTGCGCTCCTTGAATTTGGCCCAATTTACAAATTAATTCATGGAGCAAATTTTTGAGACTTCGCCCATCTCTATTCATGAGGTGGGGTCCCAAAAAAAGGCATGTTGAAAATTGTGGGCAAAAAATATTCAAAAATGGCTGAGTTATCTCAAGTTCAAAACCACGTTGAAGTACATTGAACCACATACCGGATTTCCTCAGTTTGCAGTCCAGTGTTTAAGAGTGAAGACATGTCTGCGGTCTATAGAGGATTATGGTGTTGAACCCCCTGTGGGTAAGTTAAGGCTTGGGTGTGTGTGTGTGTGTGGCAGTGGGTGCTGAGTGGGAGGGTCAGATGAGGGGACAGTAACAGTGGCAACAGACATCGATGGACAGTTTCCTTTTTTACAGAGTTTAAAAAACCTACAATGGATGGTTTTCTTTATTTCAGGTCACAACACTGGGGGATTGGGCACCCCCAGCATCAGTGTTATATTGGGCAGGGGTAGAAGACAGCTCAGGGGATTGGACACCCATGTATTTATGATGAGGTAGCAACAACATCGATGGATGTTTTTCTTTTTTTCAGGGTATTTTTAAAAAAAAAACTATGAGGGATGGTTTTCTTTATTTCAAATGGAGACACTGGGGGACTGGGCACCACCAGTATCAGTGTTATATTGTTCAAGGTGTGGGGTAGAAGCCAACAGTGAGGACTGGGTGCCCTCGTGCCTGAAGATTAATATGGATTGGGCTTGGGGGGGCAGTAACGGTGGGGCAGCAACAGACAGTGATGGATGTTTTTAGAATTTGACAGCAGACAAGGACCACTTGGCCCACATAGTCTGCCCATTTTTCCCTACCTACCTACTGTACTACTGCAGACTCTACTTGATCTCCTGATCTACCCCTCCTTGCCTTACTGCTAAGGTTCTCTTACACCTAGCCCATGCATTCATGAACCCTACTACTTTTTCACCCCCACCACCTCCCCTGGGAGGCTGTTCCAGGTATCCACTACTATTTCTGTGAAGAAGTACTTCCTCACAACTCCCCTGAGTCTACCCCCTCCAGCTTCATAACATGATCCCTTGTTCTTCAGCATCTTTTTTTTCTGAAAAATAATTTCTTCTTGTACCCTATTTATACCCATGAGGTATTTGAAAGTCTCTATCATATCCCCCTTCTCTTTCCTTTCCTCCAGGGAGTACATATTGAGGTCCTTCAGTCTCTCCTCATATGGCCTATTTTGCAGATCCTGAACCATTTTAGTTGCCCTCCTCTGGACCACCTCCACTCAGTCTATGTCCTTCTGAAGATGAGGGGCAGGATTCTCAAAGCTTTCAGAAGGTGTAAAACCTTCCCTAAGTCCCCAAAACTTCCTCAGCTATGGTAAAAAAGGAGAGTTTGCTCCAAGTGCTATTCACAAAACCTTCTTCAACTGCGGGAAAAAAAACACTATGGACTGTGGAAAAAAGTGCAGCTGCGGAAGTCCCTCAGGACAGAAAGGTGTGAGATAAGTAAGGCACAGCCCCTGAAAGGCTATTCACAGCCAGTTTTTTTCTGTAGCTGAGGAAAGAATGTTACACACAGTGGAATGAGGTGTAACTCTCCCTCAACACACTGCAGTAGGCCTCAGCAATTGGAATCAATTAAAGTGGAGGTGAGGCACAGGTAATAGCATCCCAGATAGTATAGCAGTGACTGCTGGTACAGCAACAAATGCATACATTGCCATGATATGGCAACAGGCAACAACCACCAGACCCAGTGCAGCCCATGACAGAGTCCCACAGGCAGTAGAGCCTGGTCACCCTGCAGCAAGTGCTACCCCCGCAGGCCACAGGAACACCCCAGGGAGGGACAATCAGCAGTGACAATCAGCCACTATGGCACCATGGTATTGCTGGTACCTGTGGTGCTGCAGTGGACCTAGTTGAGGGACTGGTTGCAGGTCTCTTTGTGTGTGCTGTCAGCTTCATATTATGGCAGCAGTGTTAAAGTCTGCTGCTTCAGCTTCATAGATTTACTATTGCTGTGCCTCCTCAGCCATTTCCACAGCTGCGGATCTGCAGCTGCGGATTGGCAGCACTTGCGGGATTCCTGCAGCTGCTGCAATTCTGCAGCTGCGGGACTTTTTGTGGAATTCCCTCAGCTGCAGGATTTTCTTTAAGAATATCATGCAACTGCATTTCCGCAGTACTGCAAGTTTTTTTCCCACACCTACGGAATTTTTGCTGTTTTTTGAGAATCCTGCCTGAGGTCTCCAGAGCTAGACACAGTGTTCTAGAGCAGCCAGCAACCTCAAAGCACACTGGCCTTGGGCCACCCAAAGACCACCAAACTGCAGATACCATCCCAGTCAGGTGATCCGTGAGGCAACTCATCGGACAACAGACAACAGTAAGGACATTTGTTAACTGGGTGGAGGTAAGGTTGAGCAAACCAATGAGTGCTGGCAATATCAGGTAGCTGCTGATGGCAGAGATCATCAGTAAGCCCCTAGAGGAGGATTTACTGAATAAAACTGAGGAGCTGCACTTGGAAAATGACTATCTCAAGGTGAGAGACCAGAAGAAGGTGGAGGCAAGTAACTAACCAGGAAAGAGTGTTTGATAGAGCTGTGGTATGGAATCTGTGAATTTGAAAGTCATTTCAGCAGTCTTTGATCTCATGGATTCAAAACAGAATACTTGATTTTTTTAGGTGAAGCTATCTGGTACTTTTCAGGTGAGAAAAAGGATGCAGACAGATGAGGGTTTGAGTTGCCAGTGCCACCTGTCCAGTGCAGTTCAACACAATATTTTGTATCTAGTGTGTCATACAGAGTACCCTACAGGATTTAAAGCTGTATATACTACAACGCAGTGCTTTAGTATTTATTTAATTATTGGACTTCTGGCACATAAGTTATCAGTGCAGGTAATAAGAATAGTGAAGAAGTGCAGAAATGCATTCAGACATTACAACAGTGGTGGTACTGTAGACAATAAGAGTGGGCACAGTGGAGGGGAGTTTAATGATGGGGGTGTTAGTTGGGATTAAGAAGGAGAACGCTCTGCCACCAATAATGAAAGAGCTGTATGGGGAATAGAAGGTGGCCATAGTAGGGGGTCAGAGAATGTGTGTGTGTGTGTGTGTGTGTGTGTGTGTGTGTGTGTGTGTTGGGGGGTGGAGTATGCACCTCAGTTCATTGAGCAATTAGGGAAGGTCCCTGCAAAATTTTGAAAAAAAGGAGGGCAACCTCAGATAGGGAGGCCCTTTAGGATAGGGTAATGTCCTGGGATCAAGTTTTCCTGCATAGCTGGTGACAGCATTAGTGGCAGTGGGGAGTCTAGAGCAGAGGTGTGCAAAAGTGGGTATTTCCACCTTAGTAGAACTGATGGGAAAATCTGGCAACTTTTACGGAAATTTCTGAACCTCCACCTGTGGCGGATTGGAAAACTTCTGAATGTTTTGGGTGAAATTTTACCCTGTTCCTCTCAGATATAGGTGGTATGGTAACAAAAAAACCCACTATTCCTGGAGTCCAGTGCTCCCCCAAGTCCTGCCCAGAATAAAAATAATAATTCCCTGGTGGCTAGGGATCCCTTTCCCTGCCTGACCTGTAATTACAAAAGCCCTGGTGGCTAGCGGTCACTCCCCCCACCCAATCACCCACCTGACCTGTCAGTACAAAAGCCCCAGTGGCTAGCAGTCCCTCCCTCCCTCACCCGATCACCTGCTCAACCTGCAATTAGCAAATCCCTTGTGGCTAGCAGTTGCTCCCTCCATCCAATCACCTGCCCAACATATAATATAAATATCCCTGGTGGTTAGCGGTCCCTCCCCCACCCCATCACTCACCCAACAAAGCCCTAGTGACTAGTGGTCCCTCCCTCCACCTTGCCATCTGCTGAACGTCTCTAGTAGCCAGTAACACACATCCCTATCTCTGTCCTGTATAGTATTTAAAATTTTCCCCAGTGGTCTAGTGATTTTGAACCACCTCCCCATCCCCGATCCCCAGTGCCTGAATTAATTTGTTATTCCATGGTAGTCTAGTGCCTCCCACCCTCCCAACCCAGCAGGTAGTGTCCCACCACCCTGCTCCCACCCCATCCACGAACCCCAGTGGGTCGGCAGCAGCCCTCCTCTCTCCTACTGGTTGGTCTGCCCACTGGGCTGTCAATGAATGAGTGTGTTCTTGTATAAGAGTGCACTCAATCATTGACAGCTCAGTGGGTGGGCTGGCTGTGGCAGAGAGAGAGCAGGCTGTGCTTGTCACCTACTGGGGTTCAAGATGGGGTGGGAGCAGGGTGGTGGGACACTATCAGCCAGGGTGGGAGGTGGGGGGGCACTCAGACCAGAAGGGAATAATGTATTAATTCAGGCACTGGAATTGGGGATGGGAGGGGTGATTGAAATCACTAGACCACCAGGAAAAGGTTTGAAATACTATACAGGCTAGAGATAGGGATGGGGGTTACTAGCTACTGGACCCATCAGGCGGGTGACCGGGTGGCAGGGAGGGACCACTAGTCACCAGGCTTTGTCAGCGGGTGATGAGGTGGGGATGGACCACCAACCATCAGAGATATTTTTATTACAGGTCATTTGGGTGATTGGGTGGGGAGGAACTGATAGCCACCAGGGCTTTGCTAATTACAGGTTCAGTGGATGATCGGTGGGGAAGGAACTGCTAGCCACCAGGGTGGCACCAGGGCTTCTTTAATTACAATGTAAGGTGGGTGGTGGGGAAGGACCACTAGCCACCAGGGCAATGATATCCATACCTCCAGAAATTAGCTAACTATGATTATAAAAATGTAAGCCCTAAAATGTTAATTTTTTGTTAATGTTATTTAAATATTCATCCATTATTTTACATACATTTTCCTTGACATGTAAGTTGCCTTAAGAGATACTAAATTACATCTTAAGAAGTAAAGTATTTTCTTATGATATGCTTACATATCTTTTTTTCACTTACAATGGACAATAAATTAATGTTAATTTGCAGTTGTTGGTAAAGTTTCTATTTTCTAAAGTGATTTATACTGCCAAAAAAGTTAAATTACCTGTAGCTGAATGAGCATTTATGTGAAAATTGTTTTGTATTGTATTTTTGTGGACAACATTATGTACAGCTCACTTCATCAAACCATGACTTAGTGATGTCACTGCACATTTATTGAACTGCAAGCTAGGGGAGTGCAAATACTGAAAATAATCACAGAGTATTCAGAAAAGTCAGAGCATGGGTTATTCATCTACACTATCGGAGTAGTGCTACATATATTACATAGTGAAACACATACACTATATACTGAAATGCTTACATTGCATAGTGAAATACATACATAGATACATAGATACATAGACAGTGTCGAGATAAGGCCTATGGCCCACCTAGTCTGCCATTTGAGCTTGTAAGTTCAGTTTGTTTTCCTAGAAGTCTATTTCCCTTACCCTGACCTCTAGAATTCCTTTATGTCTATCCCATGCATTCTTAAATCCGTGATTGTTTCAGCCCCCACCACTTCCTCTGGCAGGGTGTTCCACTTGTCCACCACCCGTTCTGTGAAGAAATTCTTTCTCATGTTTCCTCTGAATCGTCCTCCTCCAACTTCATCCCATGCCCTCTAGTCCTGAAACATCTTTTTCGCTTAAAAATAGTGTTTTCCTGCACCCTGTTCCTCCCTGTAAGATACTTGTATGTCTCTATCATATCCCCTCTCTCCCTCCTCTCCTCCAGGGAGTACATGTTCAGTTCCTTCAACCTGTCTTCATAGGACTTGTGATGCAATCCATGCACCATCTTTGTTGCCCTCCTCTTAACCTTCTCTACCCTGTCTATGTCCTTACGTAGGTATGGTCTCCAGAACTGTACACTGTACTCCAGGTGGGGCCTCACTAGTGTCTTGTATAGCGGAATTATGACCTCCCTTTTCCTGCTGGTGATGCCCCTGCCTATACATCCCAGCATCCTATTTGCTTTACCTGATGCCTTGTCACACTGTTTCCCTACCTTGAGGTAATCAGAGATGACAACCCCAAGATCCCTTTCCTGCTTGGTGCATGCTATATCCTCACCCCCCAACTGATATATTGTGCCTGGGTTTTTGTGCCCCATATGCATTATCTTGCACTTCTTTGCATTGAATTTCAACTGCCAAACCCTTGACCATTCTTCAAGTTTCTGCAGGTCCCTTCTCATTCTGTCTACACCCTCTGGTGTGTCTACTCTGTTACAGAGCTTTGTGTCATCAGCGAACAGTGAAATTCTGCCTTCTAGATCCTGTGCAATGTCACTGATGAAGATGAAATACATACACTATCTACTGAAATCCACATACTGAATACTGAAAATCCACATACACTATATACTGAAACAAATGTACTATGTACTGAAACATATAGACTACCTATTGAGATACATACACTACAGACTGAAACATCCACATAAACTATCTACTGAAACAAATACTCTATAGATTGTAACACATACACTATATATTGAGAAAAAATTGCATACACTATATACTGAAATAAATACACTATATATTGAAATACATACACTACACACTGAAAAAAGCATATACACTATATACTGAAACAAATACACTATATATTGAAACATCTACACTTTACATTGAAATACATACACTATCTATTGAAATAAATACACTATGCACTGAAAAATCTGCATACACTATATATTGAAACAAATACACTGTATATTGAAATACATACACTATCTATTGAAATGCATATACTACACACTGAAAAATGCACATACAGTATATACTGAAACAAATACACTATATATTGAAACATCTTCATTTTATATTGAAATACATACACTATCTGTTGAAATAAATACACTATACACTGAAAAATCTGCATACACTATATACTAAAACAAATACACTACATGGTGAAACACATACACTATGTATTGAAACACATACACTGTAGACTGAAAAATTCACATACTCTATATACTGAAACAAATAAACTATATACTGAAATGGACTATGTTCTGAAAGTACCCATCCCTCTGCCCCTCCCCATGAATGTCCTAGAGTTGAACTCATTGCCTGCTGCATTCAGTTAGCTGCTAGCTTGATGAGAGGATCTCTGAAACTGCAGAGCTGAGGTAAACAAAACAGGGCTATCTCTTATTCTACTTCTTTATGGGGTTTTCCTTTTGTTTGCTTGCACACCTTTAGTCAAATATCAGACCATTGTGATGTGACAGGAAACTTTTAAAACTAATTTAAATGCTGTAGTTTATTCTTTTAAATAAGTGCTGCCTTCATTTACTGTCAGACAACACATTTGTATAGGAAGCTAATACAGGATATTCCTAACATACCTGTATACATAGGGAGCTGCATGCATTTTCCAGGTTAAAGTGTTGATTTGTTTATGTGTAATTAATTACTGTATAAGTCCAGCAACTTATCTGAGTTGAATGCTTGGGAAGCACTTCAGGAGCTGTGGAAGTGTAAGCCAAAATCATTGCTAGTTTGTACTCTATGGACTATGTTTTGATTAAGTTTTTATTTTAATGTTTTGCTTAATAAACGTTTCTTGGTTAAGAAACAAAAATATATTTTTGCTGCAATCCCTCAGTATTCAATTCTCATCAGGAGTTTAGCTGGCATATGCATATAATTTGCATTGTTTTACTAAATAACTTTACTGTGAATCCTCACTGGAGGCATGCACAGTCTGTTTTGGGGTTTGAGCTTCTCAAACTGTGTTGTATTTCTTTTTTTTCCCATAGAGATTTTTATCTCCTTAGTCGCTCTGCTACCCCTTTGCCCACTGATATCTCCAGCCCAATCACTTACCATCCACAGGACTTATTTGCTCTGAGATCCCCCTCCACTCACATCCCCGTGTTGGGGCCAGGAGAGGGAGGGCCATTGACAAGGAGACACATATTCCGATATGAGCAGAGCCTGGTTAGCAGTGCAAAATCTGCAGCAGGTTGTTGGATCATTTTGCCATTAGGGGGTTTCTACCTTTTGTTTCATCCCCTGGGCAGCCAAGCATGGAATTATGCAATTGTGGATAAAGACACATGCTTGCTTTGTGCCTGCCTGAGCCCTCCCCCTTATGCAGCTCCACTGCCCTGCCAGCCCTCCTCAGCTAGGTGGATGTTGAAGAGCGGGGTGGTCAGACTTCCCCTCACTGAGAGGAGAGCATTCCCCGAGATGCTCAATCATATCTCCCCCCCAGCTAACCCCTGTGCAACTCAATTCCACCCCCAAAACTGGGCCACTGGCATGGGAGGCAGTGCAATCACCACCAAGCTGCTAGGCCAGCCCACCAGACTGTGTTTCTATAAGTAAATAAAGACAGCATATAGGTAAAAGAAGAAAACAAACTGTATTTTAACTAGTCTGTTATAAACATTTTAAGTCACATCACAATGTTTTGAAATTGGATAAAGGTTTTGCAAGCAAAATACAATAAAACAATACATAAAGAGATAGATAAGATAAACCTTTTATGTTTACCTTCTGCATCTTAGGAGGCATTGGCCAGGATTTTTAGTCAATTGGGGCCCCATTTTCAGAAGGTTAGCATGTAGAGCTAAACATTACACTGTGGGAACAGCATAGTTGGATCGGTGTAATGTATTCAGCATCACTTGATGCTACCCTGATCATGTGCATGTGCATATATACTACTACTGACCAGTAAATGAGTAATCCTCTCCTGCATACAGAGCTCAGTGCTGTATAAAAGGTTTCCTTAGTGACCATAAGTACCTCCTCTACATTTTATACTCAGCCTCTAGGCTTCTAGTACCTAGATGCTTGATTTTGCACTTTTGGCTTTGAACCCGAACTGCCATGTCCCATAGCACTCCTTAAGTTTTCTAATGTGTCCACTCATTCTCTCCATCTGCACCTATCAACGCTATTACAGATTGTGGTGCCATCTACAAAAGGCATATCTTCCTTCAGTTCTTCTGTTATGCCACTTATAAAGACACTGAAGAGGATGTGTCCCATTACTGAACCCTCCGGCACCCTACTGGTCACTCTCTCCTCACTGGAGGGAGTGCCATTTACCACCACCTTCTGTGGCTGTGCGCTATCTCAGGTGCAGCACTTAAGAGTGCACAACACTAATCTGAAAATGGGGGCCCACATACCACTGTAACAGGACTAGCACTGCATTGTGATAAGCATGGTTGATGCTATTTTAAAAAGCATTCTTCTGTGCAGTGCTAACCTGTTAATGTGGCACTATTTTTATTTTTTGCACAGGATTACTAATTGCAACCATGTGCTCATACAACTGGGGGTTACTCTAAAGCATATAAGGTGTACAGGTATATTAAATGCTTTCTTGAAGTGTTAACACACTGCATGGTTAGTGCTAGTTAATGATTCTTGGAATCGTGTTTTAACTGCACACACGGAGCCTGCCATCAACCCCCCACACACACATACACACAGTCAGTTCTGGACACAATAAAAAAACAAGCATTTGTCAATGCTGAATGTCGATTGCGTTGGTCCGTTAAGCTCACTCACTGGCCCTCTGTCACCCACTTGTTCTGTTTCTCCTGGTGCTGCAGGCTGCTGTTTTGTACTGAGCTCCTTCCTGCGTTGGCACCCTTTTCTGTCCACAAAGAAATCTGCAGATGGCCTGACAGAGCTCCACTGAGATGGGTCACTCCGCCCCTCTGACTCCCTCATTCTGTTTCTCCTGGTGCTGCAGGCTGCTGTTTTGTACAGTGCTCCTGCCTGCATTGGTGCTTTTCTACCACAAAGAAATCTGCAGCAGTCCGACACAGGTCCATTCAGCTTGCTCTCATTCCCCCTCTCTCACTCGCTCATTCCATTTCTGCCAGCGCTGCAGGCTGCCCTTTTGTACTGGGCCCCTGCCTGTGTTGCCGGCTTTTCATGCCCACAAAGAAATGTGCAGCAGTCATGATAGAGCTCCATTGAGCTTGCTCACTCCCCCTCTCTCACTCGCTCATTCTGGTTTTCCCACCACTGCAGGCTGCCCTTTTGTACTGGGCCCCAGCGTACATTGCTATCTTTTTCTGCCCACAAACAAATCTGCAGCAGTCCCAACAAGCTCCGTTGTGCTCACTCACTCCCTCTCCCTCACTCACTAATTCTGTGTCTCCTGCCGCTGCAGGCTGCCCTTTTATACTGGGCTCCTGCCTGCATTGGCGGCTTGTTCTGGCCAGAAAGAAATCTGAAGCAGTCCCGACACAGCTCCATTGAGCTCACTCACTCCCCCTCTCTCACTCACTCATTCCATTTCTCCTGGTGCTGCAAGCTGGCCTTTTGTACTGGGCCCCTGCCTGCGTTGCCACATTTTCTGCCCACAAAGAAATCTGCAGCAGTCACAATACAGATCTGTTGAGCTCGCTCACTACCGCTCTGTCACTCACTCATTCTGTTTCTCTTGGTGCTGCAGGCTGTGCTTGTGTACGAGGCTCCTGGCTGTGTTGGCACCTTTGTCTGTCCACAAAGAAATCTGCAGCTGTCCCGACAGAGCTCCGTTGAGGTCGCTCAGTCTCCCTCTGTCACGCGCTCATTCTGTTCGTCCTGGCGCTGCAAGCAGCCCTTTTGTACGGTGCTCCTGCCTGCATTGGTGCCTTTTTCTGCCCACAAAGAAATCCACAGCAGTCCTGCTTGAGCTTTGTTGAGTTCATTCAGTCCCCCGTCTCACTCACTCATACTGTTTCTCCCACCGCTGCAGGCTGGCCTTTTCTACTGGGCCCCTGCCTGCTTTGACACCTTTTTCTGCTCACAAAGAAATCTGCAGCAGTCCTGACAATGTTCCGGAGAGTTCACTCACTCACCCTCCCTCACTCGCCCTCTCATTCTGTTTCTCCCAGTGCTGCAAACTGCCCTTTTGTACTGGGCTTTTGCGCTGGGGCCTTTTTCTGCCCACAAACAAATCCGCAACAGTCTCGACGGAGCTCAGTTTAGCTCGGTCACTCCCCCCTCACACTTGTTTGATCTTAATCTGTCCCAAACAGTGATTTCCCACAGCGACCGTGCTATTATCCGGCAGGAGTGCAAAAACATATTTAGACCGGATGTGAAAAATGACAGCTGTACTCTTCATAAGGAGGTGTGAAAAAAGTGCCACTGTTAAAATGTGCTGTGAAAATATTACAAATGTGCAAAGTTACAAGGGTGCGTGGAAACAGTTCATCACACACTTGTAACACAGTCATGTTATGGAGTTTCGTCACCAAATTTTCAACACAGGGCTTTTAGGACCTCTGCTCATGAGCAGTGCCACTGTCATTTTCTTAATCTGTCCCGAACACTGATTTCCCACAGCGACGCATTATTGTGTCGTCAACTGTGAAACCACATTTCAGTCAGGATGTGAAAAATGACAGCTGTAATGCTCATAAGGAGCTGTGAAAAAATGCCACTGTTGAAAATCTGTCATGACAATATTACAAATCGGTGAAGTTACAAGGGTGTGTGGAAAGTGTGCAACGCACACTTGTAATACAGTCATTTGCTGGTCTATCATCACCAAATTTTCAACATAGGCATTTTAGGACCTCTGCTCATGAACAGTATCACTGTCATTTTCTTAATCTGTCCCAGACAGTGATTTCCCACAGCGACTGCTCTATTCTGCGCCGGAAGTGCGAAAACACATTTCGGCCAGGATGGGAAAAATGACGGATGCGCTGTTCATAAGTAGGTGTGGGAAAATGGCAATGTTGAAAATCTGGAGTGAAAATATAAATTCATGAAGTTACAAGCGTGTGTGCAAACTGTGCAACACATGCTCGTAACACAGTCATTTTATGGAGTATCATTAGCAGATTTTCAACACAGCCATTTCAGGACCTCTACTCATGAAAAGTGTCACTGTCATTTTCTTAATCTGTCCCGAACACTGATTTCCCACAGCAACCGCTCTATTCTGCGCCAGAAGTGCGAAAACACATTTTCACCAGGATGTGAACAATGACAGCTGTACTGTTCACAAGGATGTGTGAAAAAATGGCAATGTTGAAAATCTGGCGTGAAAATATTGTAAATTCATGAAGTTACGAGCATGGGTAGCAACTGCGCAGTGCACGCTTGTAAAACAGTCATTTTTTGCATTTTTCCACCAAATTTGCAACATTGGCTTTTTGAGACCCACCTCATGAACACTGGTACTGTCATTTCGTTAATCGGCCCTGAAAGATGATTACGCGCAGTGACCTGAAATCTCCTTTCGGGGCTGATTAATGCAATGACAGTTCAAGAATTCATGAGGAGGGTCCCAAAAACCCTATGTTGAAATTTGGTGAAAAAAGTCCCAAAAATGCCCGAGATATGTACTAAAGTTGAAAAAACACTATTTATTACGTTATACAGCTTACCGGCATTTCCTCAGTTCATGGTCAGATTTGAAGAGTGCAGACGTGTTCCCGGTCCACCGAAGATCATCGTGCCAAGCTCCGGAGGTAAGTATGGCATGATGGGGGTGTGGGGAGGCAGGGTGCGCAGTGGGTTGGTGCGGGTTGCAGGTGGGGGCCAGGGACACTACGAGAAACCGTTTCCTTTTTTGCAGGTAAAAAAAAAAAAAATACTTTGCGGGACCATTTTTCCCTTTACAGGGGCATGTGGCACGCTGGGATGGGCACCCAGCATGCCACCAATGGCTTTCTTTTGGGGGGCAGCAGTAGCCGACAGGGATTGGAGCCCGTCGGCAGGAATAAAAAAGCGAGGAGTGTTACAGAATGCCGGAGGTGAGGCTCCCGTTGGCACCAGAAACAATGGGGCACCGAGGCCGATGGGGTTTGGGGACCCCGTTGGCACATAAACATGGTGGGGGGGTTATATTGTTTGTGAACACGGTGGCAACCTGCCGCCGTGTTCACAAACAATATCAGGGTTTTTACATCCCACCCTGCAATGACGGGTTGCTCCCTCATTGCAGCAGATGGCTGATGCTGCAATGACGAGGCGGCTCCTGATTGCAGCGGCGAAATTGTCAGCAGTTGGTGCAAATATTCCAAACCACTGTCACCAGCAGCCTACAATGGCATTGGGGGAAGCAGGATGAGCCTTTGCAGGCTGTGGGGGCATTGGCCACAACAGTGCCATGCCTCCACAGCTTGCTAATGAGAAAGCTGCCGCAATATGTTATTTGCACTGTGCGCAATCAGCATAAAAATGGTACATCTAATCTGCCCTATTTCCCATATTAAACCTCAGAACCTATTGTTCATGCAGGGTAATAGCCTTCACTATCCACTCCCCTTGTACCCTCCCTACTACTATCAGCCTGAGTAACTATTATACCCTTCACTTTGTCACAGCCATTCTTGAAACCATTTATGGTTTTGGTGCCTGCCATCTCAGTTGGCAAACTATTACACATTTCCACCACCACCATTTCTGGAAAATAAAACTTTCCAATATCCCTCTTGAACCTCCCTTCCATCAGTCTCTACTTGTGCCCCCATAACCTTGAACTGTTACTCATGCTAAGTAGTTCTCCATTCACTTTGTTTATTCCTTACAGGAACGTGAAGGTCTCTATCATATCATTCCTTTCTTGTCTGGTCTCCAGTGAAGACATGTTCAGTGCCTTGAGCAGATCCTCATATGATCTGTTCTGTCAGCTCTGAATCATCCTGATCACCCTTTGTCTTTATCTTTCCTGAGGTGAGGTCTTCAGAAGTTCAGAACTCTGAACAGTATACCCAGTGCAGCCTCACCAATGATCAATAAAGAGGCAGTAAACCTCTTTTCTTCTACTATCAGAACCCCTTCTGGCACATCCTAGTATCCTATTTGCCTGACTAGATGCCTCACTGTACTAGCTTGATTGTTTAAGGGAGTCACTAATGACGAATACTAGGTCTCTTTTCTCAGCTGTAGTGCTCAGCTCTACCCCTCCTATCCAGTACTCTGTCCTGGGGTTCTTGTCCCCTAAGTGAATCACCTTGCACTTTTTGGCATTGAATTTCAACTGCCAAACCTTAGGCCACCTCCCCTAATCTTTACATGTCAGTCTGCAGTTTCCTACTTCCCCATCACTATCTACCCTCCCATGAGATTGGTGTCATCTTCAAAGAGACACAGCCCCAGATTCATTCTCAAACATTGTTAATGAGCATATTGAAGAGAACAAGAGTCAGGATGGATCCCTGTGACATTCCACTCTTGACTTTCCTCTTTTCTGATCTGACACCATAATCACAACCCTCTGATGCCTCTCATTCAACTAAAGCCCCCTCACCACCATCAAAATACTGCTTATATTTTCCTTCAAATCCTGGGACCTCACCCTCTTGCACCGTGACCTAAGTCACTCTGATTGGTCCCCTATCTCATTGGTCTGCTCCACTGATTCCATGCTAACATATTTCAAAACAAAATTACTCTAAATATATATATATTTTAGTTGTTTAACCAGGAGTAACACACTAAGCTGAAAGCTTTTTTACAGGAGCAACCTGGGAGCACAGAGAAGTTAAGTGACTTGCTCAGAGTCACACAGTATGCAAGTGGAAGCTGTGGGATTCAAACCCAGGTCTGGTCTGCTGGATGTCACCAGATTTGCAGCTCAGAGCCTTAAACCACTGCGCTATACTGCCTCCCCTTTATGGGACTGCCATGCCCCCCCAGAGCAGGACATGAGAAAAGGTACACCACCTCCCCTAGATCATGGCTGACCTCATAACTTACTTGCAAGTGCATGATTTGGCCTGGTCAAAAAATAAACGTAACCCATCCCCCATGGCTTCCAGAGGTATCATCATCTCTGCAGCATCTGTACCATGGCAATAAGCTTGCCAAAGGTGAGAAGTTTACATCTAACTTCAGTACCAACATTGGTTACCTGTCTAAATTTTGGTAGGCTGCCACAATCTCTTCTCCCCTCCCACTCCTTTGCTTGTCCTCAGAGTCAGTGACACCCTTGTCTCTAACCTCTCCTTCATCACTGTAGAGATGTCATTCCTTTTCATTACCTGTACCTCCTCTCTCCTCTCCTCTCCTCCCTCTACCCTTCCTCACCTCCCTCTCACCCCTGCCAGCCTGCATGATTGTCATCTCCTTCATTCCCACTATTGTTTTTTTTCTCTCCAGAAACTCCATCCTTTATCCCCGACACACTTCCCGCCCTTAATCCTTCCAAGGGTAGGAGCCCAGATGACTGGGATAGCAAGTTCCTCCATCTGACTGCTTCTGCAATCTCCTCCCCATTGGATGACCTCCCTAACCGCTCTTTCTGGTGTTCCTCCATCCCTGCTGACTGGAAGGCTGCCACTGTTACTCCTCTTCCTCCAAAAGATGGTGACCCGTCAGTTACGAACAGCCACCGACTCATTTCTCTCCTCCCTCCAAATTACAGGAACAACTTATCTTGTTACAGCTCTCTCCCTCTCGGGACTCCTCTTCCTTTTTCACCCAATACAAGACTGACTTCCACAAAAATCACTCCACCATCTGCTCAGGCTCACCAAATCCATCCATAATGGTATGGATCACAGCCTATTCACTTCTGCTATCTTCATCGATCTAGCCAAAGCATTCAATCCTGTCTACCACCCAATTATTAGCCAAACTCCAGGCTGCAGGCCTCTCTGACTTAGCCATTAGCTGTTCCACTCCTACCACAGGGGTAGGTCCCAAACAGTCAAAAGTGGTGACCCCCTCGCTCCTCCCTGCCTGTATCCACTTGGGTCCCACAAGGATCTGTGTTAAGACCACTACTTTTCTCCATTTTCCTTAATGCTCTCTCCCTCCATGTGCTTGTCTGCATCCATTCACATGTATATGGATGACACGGTCCTCTTCACAGCAGGTTCACAGACTCCAGCTGGACTTTGATCAAGTTCAGCCATGACCACACACAAATCAGCTTTTCCTCAATGTCAAGAAGGCTGTCTCCATGTCCTTTGGCACAAGGCACCACACTCTCTAGGCTTCCTCCCCTTCCTACTTTCCATACCCTGGATGGCTCCCCTGTGGAGGATGTCACCACCTTTAGTTATCTTGGTATCTGGCTAGACCAGCACCTAAACATTTCTGAACAAGTGGATGCTATAGTCAAAAAGCTGCTCCACAATTTGGTGCACTTTACGGGAACTGTGACTGTATCCCATCTCCAGCATACCATGCTATTATCCAGAGAATGATCCTCCAAATCTCTGACTATGGTGAGTTGGTCTACAGCATAGCCCCCTTCACTACCCTTATCAGACTGGACACACTCTTCAACTATTTCTGCCATTACACTCTCGATTATCCTTCTTGGACTCACCATTGTTCTATATATAAATCTCTTTCCTTTTCTTTTCTTGCGGACAGACACCATGCCCACTGTGCCAGCATTGTGGACAAATCCGGTTTGTTTCACTACCCTCCTATCTCTCCAATGGCCCCGTTATAGCCATACCATCAGAAGCTGAAATATTCAAACCCTAGCAGTCCCTTCAGTTTCCACAACCATCAGCAAAGTCACGTTCAGCCACTGCTGCCCTAAAATCTGGAACTCCCTCACCCCAGCCATTCACCAGTCTCCCTCCCATGGATTCTTACAAACCACTTCAGTGGTCTCACCACTCCCTCCTGCATTTGCTCTAGTTTTCCATCTTGCTCTCCTATTACTTGTTTCCAGTTTAGGTACAGCTAAAATTTGGCACCTATGCTTCCACTCTAGGCATTATGCACAAATGTTTATAGTTAATGTTGAGTAAAACCTCTCCAGCCCCTTTGCGTATCAGTTGTGCAGATGGAGCTCCCTCTCAACTGTGAACTCTATCAAATACCTTGGGTGACACTTGACCCCCAGTTGGACCTAGGGAGTCATATCCTAAATATCTGTAGAACTGTGAACTGTAAATTGGGTCTGACCTATAGGGCCAAAAATAACCTGACACCTGCTGCTCGTCTGGCACTTGCTAGAGGTGTACTACTTCCCTCCCTTAGCTATGGTCTCCACCAATTTGCCTGTACCTCTAAAGCTCTTCTTACTCAGTGGCACACAACGTGCAATAACATCTGTCGCTTTGCACTGGCTGCCCCCGTCTCACCCACCATTGTGAGCTTTATGATAAACTAGGTTGGCTTTCCCTGACCAATCACCTGAACTTTGGGCTGGGATGCCTCGTGGGCAAAGTGATCAGAACCGGCACCCTCCCTGGGGCTGGCACAGCGTCTGTCACCTTCTGACCCCACCTCTTACCCACTCAGGTCCCAGGGTCCTGGGATGCTAAAAATACCCCTCACCCGAACCCTTATGGGGCCAGGAACTTTGTTGCATGTGCTCCTAGGATCTGGACCTCCTTTCCTGACCATGTTTGTTCTGCCTCCTCCCATCAGTGCTTCCAGAAGTCCCTGTGGGGGCATCTGAAGCTGGCCTCAGCATGCAAATGTCCCAAGCCTCCCTAGCCTAATTGTACTTGGAGCCCAACTGTTCTGAGGACCTGCCAATGATCTTTTGGTCATTTCTCGTGACCCAATTGCTCTCCTAGGCATCTGACTGCACTATGTATGCTCTAGACTATATATTGTTGATTATATGTACTTTATCAATTTCTGTCACAGCAGTTCACTCCATGCCTTACCATTTTGTGACTCAATGCATTTTGTTACTCTATGTACTAGCTTTACTTGCTGTTATGTTCAGATGTATCTGTATTACCTGTTGTACTCTCCTGAAAATAGGCATATAACTTATCTAGTGTACCTACCCAGTTAACAAAAGCTAAATAAATAAATAAATAAAACTGCTCTGTATTTGATTGCCAGCATAGGTTTGTGGCTCCTGACTGTGCTGTATATGCATTGTCGATTGTTTGCTTGTCACTCAAGTTCTCACATCTTGCATGAATTATTCCCAATGTAATTTGTGGTTTTGTACCACTCTGCTCCATGTATGTTATGTATTTTGAATTATTGTGCTACCTAAGACCCACTTGTACAAGTTCCTTTCCCCAGGATGCATCTAGAAATGAGCTCCCAGCTTAGTATTCCTTGGTGGGGAGCACTAGACACCAAGGATCATTTTACTATAATAATTGGAGCCATAAACTGCGATCAGGGTATAGAAACTTTACATCCGAAGGATCATTTTGGTATACTACTTGGGAGCATCATAATGGTGACCACAGGTAGGGTCACAATATGCACCACTGTGTGCTCAAATTCATTTATTTATTGAAAAGTTTCACCAGGGAAGGTACACTGAACAACAAGTTGCTCATCTCCTGGTATGACCTGGGGTAGAGGGTGGTGGGAGTTACATAGTAACAATGAGTACACACAAAATACACAATATCATACAAAAACAGATTACAACTGAATTACACATTAGAATGAAAAGCAAATAAATACAAGGATAGAGAAGTGAAAACCAGTTGCAGAGCGCTTGTGGTGAGACAGAGAGAGAGAGAGAGAGAGAGAGAGAGAGAGAGTGTAATGTAATAGCAAGTGTGAACCAATGGCCTGCACTACGCAGACTAAGAATAGCTCAGGGTGGCAAGTGAAGTGAGTCAGCAGGGCATCAAACTGGATGTAGGACAAGAAAGGGGGGAGCTAGAGGCAGGTGCAATTTACAGAGAGGAAATTATGAAGAACTTGATTTAATGAGCCAGGTGAGGAAGAGGATCAGATATGTGTAGGTATAGCATTCCACATTTTGGGGAGACGATAGGAGTGGGAGGCCTGTCCACTAGCGGTGGATCTCCAAGGAACAGACAGAGTTCTATAGTCATGGGCTCTTAGAAGTTGAGAGGGAGTGGGTGGGGAGATTAGGGAATTTAGGTAGGGAGGGAGTGTGCCAAGCCAGTACTTAGAGATCAGATTTGCGCAATGATGCAGTCGCCTATTTGTTAGGGATGGGAAGGCTAAAGCTCAGTACAAGTGGCAGTGGTGGGTAAGGTGAGGTGCATCCAAAGCAAACCTATAGAATGAATTGAAAAGAGTATCCAGGTTGGCTAAGGAGGTGGCAGGAGCAGAGCAATAAACAACATCGCAATAGTCGAAAACCGGGAGGATCAGTTTTTGGATCAGTTCGCGTCTTGCCTGTGGCAGGAGGCAGGAGCGTTTCTAAATAAGGCGCTGAGTTTGGGACGAAGCTTTTTTATTATGGCATCTACATGGGCCAAGAAGGTGAGATGTTTATCCAGCCAAGCGCCAGATACCTGAAAGACTCGGTAGCAATTACAGTTGCTCTGTCGAGGGTAGTGAAAGTAGGGGCAGAAGGGAGCCTTGACAGCTTCTGACGTGTGCCAAAAGTCATGGACACAGTTTTCTTGGCATTTAGAAAGAGTTGGTGAGATTGAATCCAGCTCTAGGCATTGTTGAAATCACGTTGGAGCCTGGAGGCGACATCCAAGGGTGAGGGCCCAGAGGAGAATAGAACCACATCATTAGCATACATATGTATATAAGATGAGGTACAGATGGATGGAAGATCATTCAGAAGGATGGAGAAGAGAATCGGGCCTAGTATAGACCCTTGTGGGACTCCAAAGTATATGGGTAGAGGAGGGGAGATGTAGTCGGATATTTTTACAGACTGTGAGCAGTCATATAGGTATGTGCTGAATCATTTAATGGCATGTTCAGACAGCCCAGCTAATGAGAGGTGTGGAGCAGGAGGAGTGGAAACCGTGTCAAAAGCTTTAGCAAGATCAATAAAATGGCAGTGGTTATGTGACCGCAATCCATGCCTGTCAGGATCACATCAATGATTCAAAGCAGCGAGGTAGTAGTGAGTGATGTTTACGGAACCCAGATTGATATTGGGTGAAGAAATTTCTGTCTGAGAGGTACGAGGATAGTTAGTCAAGGACTAGATGTTCTTGTGTAACCCCCCTATAAATGGGGGTTCCTAAAAGCTTTCCCGGATCTTGTTTAAGTGCTCCATGCTTGGCTGGTGTTCAGCGTTTAAGCCATTTAAATGTTGTAGCTAGTGAGCGCTTTTAAAGCCTCCATATACTGTCTCTTTAAGGACTGCCTGTCTGCAGTCATAAGTAATTGAAATGGGAGGGGGGCTGTGTGGTCCTATGCACGAGTCCTGCCTGGGCTGCTGAGTAAGCGCTCCATTCTGCCATCACTAGAAGTGTCAAGGGAGTTCTCTGAAAGGATGTAACTATTTGCTGGGGATAGCTTAGACTGGTAATGATAATGTAGTTGTTCTAACCTGCTTCCTTTGCAGCAAAGACTGTTTTGATTATTTCCTCCATGTTAGTCCCGAACTGCCGACTTGGCCCAATCAGTACTTCAGGACTCTCGTGGAGCTGTCTGACCAATAGAGGGACTGCTTGTAACTTTGGAAAAGGCATTATGGGCTATGGCGCTTCTTTCGCCCACTGAGGGCCAGAGTAATTGACTGGCAGGTGACGTCAGCCAATGGAATCGGGTAGCACCCGAATGGTAAGAAGTGCCCCATGCTGCTAGGGGCAGATTCGCTGTGGCAGTGAAGGAGAAGGGAGCTCTGAGCTTCTGGCCATTTTGAGTGTTCACACGGGAAGCACGTGAAAGGCCTGAGTCAGCCGTTTTTGCCTTGTCAAGTGCTTTGGATTAAATCCGCCGGCGTGCGGTTGGAGGAGGCTGTGTAGGGACACAGCTACCTACCAGGCTTTACCTGAAGGGGGCTGGAGAATCTGCTGAATCGCGCTTGGTCCATTAGGATAGTTGGAGTGGCTGCTACTGCCCGAAGTGGTTGTGAGTTCATTCGGGTCCTGAAAACCACTGCCTGGTAAGGTACCCCTCTGTGTTTGCCATATAAATGTTTGAGGAGACTGGTGAAGCCCATGGTTCAGCCCTGCCAGTGGTGAAGGAAGGGTATTTGCTGGAGTCGTGAGTATTGGATCAGGGTAGCTCCCTGTTAAGCTTACAAGCAGTGGCCAAGACCCTTTTTGTTACACTGCTGCCTCGCATTAACTGAGCCTTCTGCTCATTCTGATCTGCTCAAGACAGTAAATGTTCATTTGTGTCAGGGCCCCAACCAGCTGCCACAAGGGACTAGCCATTGGGCTGGGTACCCAGGGACAGTAACTATTAGGTTTAGGCCTGCACAGAGCCCTAGGTAGATAAGTATAGTGATAAGCCAATCACCTTGATTTCCCCCTAGCCTTGTTATTCCCCTTAAATAAATCAGTTTGTTTGTTTTGCAACCACACTCTGGCTGGATTGTGTTTTGCTGAAGATATACTGTACAGTGAAAGTGTAATAACGGTACCTTACTTTTCAGGGGGTCCCGGAGTGAGCTGAGAGATCTGAGCCAGGGTGGGGTGTGCCAGAGAAAAGTATTGTCGTTACCTCTTGTGAGCCACTAGTGGGACAAAACAGGGATTGCAGTAACCCAGAGAGCTGTGACCGAGTCAATCTTGACTGTCTTGCCCGACCTCTGGGTGGAGGCACCCATCAACGGATCTGTGCCCCTCACCCTGTCACAGACAAGGCAGGCAGGGGTAGTAGCCCTAAGGGAAGCACCCCCTGGGGGTTACACCTGTGGTTTGGCTAATGTCAGGAATAGAGATATAGGGCGGTAGTTCTCAGGGGAGGAGGAGTCACCACACTTATGGAGAGGGAGGACAATAGCATGTTTCCACTGACGGGAATTTTGGCCAAGTGAAACGAGAGATTGAAAAGAGCAGTGAGTGGGGGAGCAATGGCAGAGGCAGACAAGTTTAGTAACTTTGGGTCCAGTCCATCAGAGGAGCTACCTTTGCTCGGGTTTAGGGCTTCCAAGGCTGCCAGCATGTCAGTTCTCAGAATTTTAGAGAAGGAAAAGCTATGAGGTGGGGCTGGAGGACTTCTAATGGGTGACGGAGAATAACTGGTTAATAGTTGGGAGGGAGCCTAGCAGAGTAGAAGCACATGAGGTAAAGTGCAAGTTGAAAGCAGCAGCAATGCTAAGGTGGTCGGCAATGACAGTATTGTTTATTTGGAGGAGGGGAGGGAAGGGGAGCCTGTGGGGAGAAAAGTGAGTGGATTACTTTCCAGAATTTGGATGGGTTATTTTCATTAGAGTTAGAAGTAGAGCTGAAGTAATCAGCCATGGCCAAACGAGTGGCTTTTGTGCATTTGTTTCTGAGGACCTGGTAGGCCTCATAGTCTTTAAGGAGCTTTGTGCTTTTATGGAGCTTCCAGGCTGTATCACGTGCCCTTAGACAAGCAATGAGTTCTGGGGAGATCCAGGGAAGGTGGTTTCCAAGGACACATACCCGGCATAGTGGTGCATGTTGATTCCAGACTTCAAGGAATTGTTCTCTGAAGTAGTTAGCTGTGACATCTAGGTTACTGGCAACAGATAGGTGCCCAATTAGTGTTAGTCAAATCATAAGAAGTGGGTCAATGTTCAGGGATTTGTATGATCGGATTTGAAGAGTTTTATAGGGGACTTTGACTTTGTGAATTTTGCGCACCAGGAAAGTCATGCAATGGTCACTGAAGGCATCTGCTAGAGTACCAGAATTAATGACCCTATGGGTGTGAGTTGTAAGGGCCCAGTCGATGAGGGAATGGTTCCTGTCTTGTGATTTAGCCTAGTCGCATCTTGGATAATTTGGGTTAGGCTGAGCGCATGTATAGCATTTAGCGCTTTGCTGGGTATGGTAGTCCAATTTATGTTGAACTCTCCCATAATATATAATTCGCCAGCAGAAGAGTGGCTAACTAAGGTGGTTATGAGTTCAGTAGCAATATTGGGTTGTGAGCCAGGACAGCAGTAGACACCTGCTACAACAAATATAGGTTTGGAGAAGGGCGAGATTTGCAACAGCAGAACCTTGTAAGCTTTTGGTAGAGCACTAGAAAAGACGGAAGTGAAATGGATGGAAGAGGAGACATAGATGGCTACCCTACCTCCTCTCCCAAGTCAGTCCTGTCTCAATATTGTGAAGCCAGGGAGAGTAAGAGATGAGTTGCTGATTTTTTTTATTTAGCCAGGATTCAGAAATTATTATTATATCAGGGTTGAGCATAGCCACCAGTGGCTGTAGCAAGTCCACTTTAGGGAGAGGACTACGTATATTGATATGTAGTATTTTAAGGCCATTTGGAAGAGCTGAGAGACATGGCTCAGTGCTGGCTGCAGGAGGAGGTTGAGCTGGGCCAGGGTTGGGGTTTATGTCACCAGCCAATAAGAGTAGGAGGGCAATAATAATATAATGCAGCTTTGCGCTCTTGAACCAGGAGTGGTTGTGTAGCAGTCGGGAGCTAGGACTTTGGGTATTAGCAAAGGGTGACCAGGAGCTAAGCAGCCATATAAGAGTAATGTACATAGGCAGCTGGATGAGAGAGGTGCAGGGGCGAGTGGGTGAGTGAGATCAGGATATGGTAATGGGAGAGGGGGAGTTACCCTGATTGTAGATAGGGGGAGGAATATCATCTAATTTCAGAGGAGGGGATGCGGGATTAGGTGGCGGGGAGAATAAGTGCTGTGAAGTGTAGGGCAGCATCTTGGTTAAACTGGGAAGTATTGGTCACGAAGAACGAGGCTGAGTCAGAAGAAAAGCTGTACGGGCTCAGTAGGTCAGTGGAGCAGCAGGGTTCTGGGAGAGCCAATGAGAGCAGGGACAGTAGGAGGAAGGCGGAGCATACATGTATTTAAAGGAGGCCTGGGAGGGGTGGGGAGGGAGAAAAATCACAGCAGAAGAATATGAGCAGGCTGAACTGGAACCCGAATGCAAAAAAGGCGCACCAATCGGTGAGCCGTGCTTGCTGGCTGACCAATAAGATGCCCGTAGCAAAAGGAGCTGCAACCAATCGTAGCACCGCTAGCGCGCTCACAGCAGTGAATACCTGGGGAGTTGATCCAGGGCGTATATCCAGGAGGGTGGCAGGAGATGTAGGGTCCCGCCAGCAGTGGCAGCTGAGGGGCACCACCTTTTCGGATTGGAAGCACCGCTTGGGTGCATGGCAGATCAAATAAGGGCAGGATTTTGGAAGCAGTAAACAGTATTGCAATTTCAGTTGTTAAGCACTGTCTTTTCTAGTGCTCTACCAAAAGCTTACAAATCGCCTCCCTCTCAAACCTATATTTTGTTGTAGCAGGTGTCATACGCTGTCCTGGCTCACAACCCAATATTGCTATGACACAGGACAGGAAACCATTCCCTCATTGACTGGGCCTCATACAACTCACACCCATAGGGTCATTAATCCGGTACTCTAGCAGATGCCTTCAGTGACCATTGCATGACTTTCCTGAAGCGCAAAATTCACAAAGTCAAAGTCCCCTATAAAACTCTACAACCAATCATACAAATCCCTGAACATTGACCCACTTCTTTATGATTTGACCAACACTAACTGGGTACCTATAACTGCTGCCAGTAACCTAGATGTCGCATGCTAACTACTTCAGAGAATGATTTCTTGAAGTCTGGAATCAACATGCACCACTCCCCTGAACTCATTGCTTGTCTAAGGGCACGTGATACAGCCTGGAAGCTCCATAAAAGCACAAAGCTCCTTAAAGACTATGAGGTCTACCGGGTCCTCAGAAACAAATGCACAAAAGCCACTCATTTAGCAAAGGCTGATTACTTCAGCTCTACTTCTAACTCCAATAAAAATAACCCATCCAAATTCTGGAAAGTAATCCACTCACTTTTCTCCCCACAGGCTCCCCTTCCCCCCCTCCTCCAAATAAACAATACTGTCATTGCCGACCACCCTAGCATTGCTGCTGTTTTCAACTCGCACTTACCTCATGTGCTTCTACTCTGCTAGGCTCCTCCCAACTATTAATCAGTTATTCTCCGCACCCATTAGAAGTCCTCCAGCCCCACCTCATAGCTTTTCCTTCTCTAAAATTCTGAGAACTGACATGCTGGCGGCCTTGGAAGCCCCAAACCCGAGCAAAGGTAGCTTCTCTGATGGACTGGACCCAAAGTTATTAAACTTGTCTGCCTCTGCCATTGCTCCCCCACTCACTGCTCTTTTCAATCTCTCATTTCACTTGGCCAAAATTCCCCGTCAGTGGAAACATGCTATTGTCCTCCCTCTCCATAAGTGTGGCGACTCCTCCTCCCCTGAGAACTACCGCCCTATATCTCTCCTCCTGACGTTAGCCAAACTACAAGAACATCTAGTCCTTGACTAACTATCCTCGTACCTCTCAGGCAGAAATTTCTTCACCCAATATCAATCTGGGTTCTGTAAACATCACTCTACTACTACCTCGCTGCTTTGAATTACTGATGCGATCCTGACAGGCATGGATTGCGGTCACATAACCACTGCCATTTTTATTGATCTTGCTAAAGCTTTTGACACGGTTTCCCACTCCCTCCTGCTCCACTTCCTCTCATCAGCTGGGCTGTCTGAACATGCCATTAAATGGGTCAGCACATACCTATATGACTGCTCACAGTATGTAAAAATATCCGACTACATCTCCCCTCCTCTACCCATATACTTTGGAGTCCCCAAGGGTCCATACTAGGCCCGATTCTCTTCTCCATCTTTCTGAATGATCTTCCATCCATCTGTACCTCATCTTCTATACATATGTATGCTGATGATGCGGTTCTATTCTTCTCTGGGCCCTCACCCTTGGATGTCGCCTCCAGCCTCCAATGTGATTTCAATGATGCCTAGAGCTGGTTTCAATCTCACCAACTCTTCCTAAATGCCAAGAAAACTGTGTCCATGACTTTTGGCACACATCAGAAGCTGTCAAGGCTCCCTTCTGCCCCTACCTTCACTACCCTCGACGGAGTAACTGTAATTGCTACCGAGTCTTTCAGGTATCTGGACGTTTGGCTGGATAAACATCTCACCTTCTCATCCCATGTAGATGCCATAATAAAAAAGCTTTGTCCCAAACTCGGTGCCTTATATAGAAACTGCTCCTGCCTCCCGCCACAGGCAAGACGCGAACTGATCCAAAAAATGATCCTCCCGGTTTTCGACTATTGCAATGTTGTTTATTGCTCTGCTCCTGCCACCTCCTTAGCCAACCTGGATACTCTTTTCAACTCATTCTGTCGGTTTGCTCTGGATGCACCTCACCTTACCCACTGCTGCCACTTGTACCGAGCTTTAGCCTTCCCATCCCTAACAAATAGGTGACTGCATCATTGCGCGCAAATCTCATCTCTAAGTACTGGCTTGGCACCTCCTTCCCTACCTAAATTCCCTAATCCCTCCACCCACTCCCTCTCAACTTCTAAGAGCCCATGACCACAGAACTTTGTCTGTTCCCAGGAGATCCACCGCTAGTGGACAGGCCTCCCACTCCTATCGTCTCCCCAAAATGTGGAATGCTCTTCCTACACATATCTGATCCTCTTCCTTGCCTGGCTCATTAAATCAAGCTCTTCATAATTTCCTCTCTGTAAATTGCACCTGCCCCTAGCTCCCCCCTTTCTTGTCCTACATCCTGTTTGATGCCCTGCTGACTCACTTCACTTGCCACCCTGTGCTATTCTTAGTCTGCATAGTGCAGGCCATTGGTTCACACTTGCTATTACATTACGCTCTCTCTCTGTGTCTCACCACAAGCTCACTGTGACTGGTTTTCACTTCTCTACCCTTGTAATTATTTGCTTTTCATGCTAATGTGTAATTCAGTTGTAACCTATGTTTTTGTGTGATACTGTGTATTTTGTGTGTACTCATTGTTACTATGTAACTCCCACCACCCTCTCTCCCAGGTCGTACCGGGAGACGAGCAACTTGTTGTTCAGTGTACCTTCCCTGGTGAAACTTTTCAATAAATAAATTAATTTGAGCACACAGTGGTGCATATTATGACTCTACCTGTGGTCACCATTATAATGCTCCCAAGTAGTATACCAAAATTATCCTTGGCATGTAAAGGTTCTACATCCCTGCACGCAGTTTAAATGGCTCCAATTATTATAGTAAAATGATCCTTGTGTCTAGTGCTCCCACCAAGGAATACTAAGCTGGGAGCTCATTTCTAGATGCATCCTGAGGAACAGGAACTTGTACAAGTGGGTCTTAGGTAGCACAATAGTTCAAAATACATAACATACATGGAGCAGAGTGGCACACAACCACAAATTACATTGGGATAATACATGCAAGATGTGAGAACTTGGTGACAAGCAAACAATCGACAATGCATATACAGCACAGTCAGGAGCCACAAACCTATGCTGGCGATCAAATACAAAGCAGTTTTATTTATTTATTTAGCTTTTGTTAACCGGGGAGGTACACTAGACAAGTTATATGCCTATTTTCAGGAACTTCCCGGAAGAGTACAACAGGTAATACAGGCACATCAGAACATAACAGCAAGTAAAGCTAGTACACAGAGTAACAAAATGCATTGAGTCACAAAACGGTAAGGCATGGAGTGAACTGCTATGATAGAAACTGATAAAGTACATATAATCAACAATATATAGTCTAGAGCATACATAGTGCAGTCAGATGCCTAGGAGAGCAATTGGATCACGAGAAACAACCAAAAGATTATTGGCAGGTCCTCAGAACAGTTGGGCTCCAAGTACAATTAGGCTAGGGAGGCTTGGGACATTCGCACGCTGAGGCCAGTTTCAGATGCCCCCACAGGGACTTCCAGAAGCACTGATGGGAGGAGGCAGAATGAACATGGTCAGGAAAGGAGTTCCAGAGCCTAGGAGCACATGCAACAAAGTCCCTGTCCCCCATAAGGGTTCGGGTGAGGGGTACTTTTAGCATCCCAGGACCCTGGGACCTGAGTGGTAAGAGGAGGGTCAGGAGATGACAGAAGCTGTGCCAGCCCCAGAGGGGGTGCCGGTTCTGATCACTTTGCCCACGAGGCATCCCAGCCCAAAGTTCAGGTGACTGGTCAGGGAAAGCCAACCTAGTTTATCATAAAGCTCACAATGGTGGGTGAGGGGGGCGGCCAGTGCAAAGTGACAGATGTTACTGTACATTGTGTGCCACTGAGTAAGAAGAGCTTTGGAGGTACAGGCAAATTGGTGGAGACCATAGCTAAGGGAGGGAAGTAGTACACCTCTAGCAAGTGCCAGATGAGCAGCAGGTGTCAGGTTATTTTTGGCCCTATAGGCCAGACCCAATTTACAGTTCACAGTTCTACAGACATTTAGGATATGACTCCCTAGGTCCAACTGGGGGTCAAGTGTCACCCCAAGGTATTTGATGGAGTTTACAGTTAGGAGGGGAGGTCCATCTGCACAACTGATACACAAAGGGGCTGGAGAGGCTTTTACTTCAACATTAGCTATAAACATTTGTGCATAATGCCTAGAGTGGAAGCATAGGTACCAAATTTTAGCTGTACCTAAACTGGAAACAAGTAATAGGAGAGCAAGAGGGAAAACTAAAGCAAGTGCAGGAGGGAGAGGTGAGACCACTGAAGTGGTTTGAAAGAATCCATGGGAGGGAGATTGGTGAATGGCTGGGGTGAGGGAGTTCCAGATTTTAGGGCAGCGGTGGCTGAACATGACTTTGCCGATGGTTGTGGAAACTGAAGGGACTGCTAGGGTTTGAATATTTCAGCTTCTGATGGTATGGCTATAACGGGGCCATCGGAGAGATAGGAGGTTAGGGAAACAAACTGGATTTGCCCACAAAGCTGGCACAGTGGGCATGGTGTCTGTCCACAAGAAAAGAAAAGGAGAGAGATTTATATATAGAACAATGGTGAGTCCAAGAAGGATAGTCGAGAGTGTAATGGCAGAAATAGTTGAAGAGTGTGTCCAGTCTGGCAAGGGTAGTGAAGGGGGCTATGCTGTAGACCACATCACCATAGTCAGAGATTTGGAGGATCATTCTCGGGATAATAGCATGGTATGCTGGAGGTGGGATACAGTCACAGTTCCTGTAAAGTGCACCAAATTGTTGTGCAGCTTTTTGACTATAGCATCCACTTGTTCAGAAACATTTAGGTGCTGGTCTAGCCAGATACCAAGATAACTAAAGGTGGTGACATCTTCCACAGGGGAGCCATCCAGGGTATGGAAAGTAGGAAGGGGGAGGGAGCCTAGAGAGTGTGGTGCCTTGTGCCAAAGGACATGGAGACAGCCTTCTTGGCATTGAGGAAAAGCTGATTTGTGTGTGGTCAGGGCTGAACTTGATCAAAGTCCAGCTGGAGTCTGTGGGCCTGCTGTGAAGAGGACCGTGTCATCCATGTACATGTGAATGGATGCAGACAAGCACATGGAGGAGGAGATCATTAAGGAAAATGGAGAAAAGTAGTGGGCTTAACACAGATTCTTGTGGGATCCAAGTGGATACAGGCAGGGAGGAGCGAGGGGGTCACCACTTTTGACTGCTTGGGACCTACCCCTGTGGTAGGAGTGGAACAGCTGATGGCTAAGTCAGAGAGGCCTGCAGCCTGGAGTTTGGCTAATAATTGGGTGGTAGACAGGGTTGAATGCTTTGGCTAGATCGATAAAGATAGCAGAAGTGAATAGGCTGTAATCCATACCATTATGGATGGATTTGGTGAGCCTGAGCAGGTGGTGGAGTGATTTTTGCAGAAGTCAGACTTGTATTGGGTGAAAAAGGAAGAGAAGTCCAGAAAGGGAGAGAGTTGTAACAAGATAATTTGTTCCTGCATTTTGGAGGGAGGAGAGAAATGAGTCAGTAGCTGTTCGTACCTGACGGGTCACCATCTTTTGGAGGAGGAGGAGTAACAGTGGCAACCTTCCAGTCAGCAGGGATGGAGGAACACCAGAAAGAGAGGTTAGGGAGGTCATCCAATGGGGAGGAGATTGCAGAAGCAGTCAGATGGAGAAGCTTGCTATCCCAGTCATCTGGGCTCCTACCCTTGGAAGGATTAAGGAGGGAAGAGTGTCGGGATAAAGGGATGGAGTTACTGGAGAAAAAAAACAATAGTGGGAAGGAAGGAGATGACAGTCATGAAGGCTAGGCGGGTGAGAGTGAAGTGAGGAAGGGAGAGGAGAGAGGAGGTACAGGTGATGAAAAGGAATTACATCTCTATGGTGATGAAGGAGAGGTTAGCGACAGGGGTGTCACTGACTCTGAGGACAGGCAAAGGAGTGGGAGGGGAGAAGAGATTGTGGCAGCCTACCAAAATTTAGACAGGTAACCAATGTTGGTACTGAAGTTAGATGTAAAATTCTCACCTTTGGCAAGCTTACTGCCATGGTACAGATGCTGCGGAAATGATAATACCTCTGGAAGCCATGGGGGATGCGTTATGTTTATTTTTTGACCAGGCCAAATCATGCACTTGCAAGTAAGCTATGAGGTCAGCCATGATCTGGGGAGGTGGTGTACCTTTTCTCATGTCCTGCTCTGGGGGGCATGGCAGTCCCATAAAGGGCAGGCAGTACAGCGCAGTGGTTTAAGGCTCTGAGCTGCAAATCTGGTGACATCCAGCAGACCAGACCTGGGTTTGAATCCCACAGCTTCCACTTGCATACTGTGTGACTCTGAGCAAGTCATTTAACTTCCCTGTGCTCCCAGGTTGCTCCTGTAAAAAAGCTTTCAGCTTAGTGTGTTACTCCTGGTTAAACAACTGAAAAAATATATATAGTTAGAGTAATTTTGTTTTGAAATATGTTAGCATGGAATCAGTGGAGCAGACCAATGAGATAGGGGACCAATCAGAGTGACTTAGGTCACGGCACAAGGGGTGAGGTCCCAGGATTTGAAGGAAAATATAAGCAGTGTTTTGGTGGGGGTGAGGGAGCTTTAGTTGAATGAGAGGCATCAGAGGGTTGTGATTATGGTGTCAAATCAGAAAAGAGGAAGTCAAGAGTGGAATGCCACAGGATCCATCCTGACTCTGCTCTCTTCAATATGCTCATTAACAATGTCTGAGAATGAATCTAAATGAAAGAGGTGTGCAAGAACAAGAGGGCACAATTTGAAGATGGGGGAGTGGCTCAGAGAGGTAATTTAAGGAAGTATTTTTTCACAGAGAGGATTGTGGATGCATGGAGCAGCCTTCGGAGGAAGGTTGTGGAGTCAAAATCAGTGGTGGAATACAAGCATGCATGGGATAGTCATAAAAGGC
This sequence comes from Neoceratodus forsteri, assembly GCA_016271365.2. NCBI lineage: Eukaryota > Metazoa > Chordata > Ceratodontiformes > Ceratodontidae > Neoceratodus > Neoceratodus forsteri. Next base: position 199,246,606 of record JADMNL010000026.1, on the reverse strand, counting down.
AATTCTCGAGTTGGAGGTAGGGAAGAAGTAGGCTGCTGGTTAACTAGGATCTGCAGCTTATCCAGTAAGGGAAATGGGCAGACTGGGTGGGCCAAGCGGTCCTTATCTGCCGTCAAATTCTATGTTTCTATGTTTCTATGTTTCTATGTTTCTATGTGTCTCTTTGAAGATGACACCAAGTTCATGGGAGGGTAGATAGTGATGGGGAAGAAGGAAAATGCAGACTGACATGTAAAGATTAGAGAGGTGGCCTAAGGTTTAGCAGTTGAAATTCAATGCCAAAAAGTGCAAGGTAATTCACTTAGGGGACAAGAACCCCAGGACAGAGTACTGGATAGGAGGGGTAGAGCTGAGCACTACAGCTGAGAAAAGGGACCTAGTATTCATCATTAGTGACTCCCTTAAACAATCAAGCCAGTACAGTGAGGCATCTAGTAAGGCAAATAGGATACTAGGATGTGCCAGAAGAGGTTCTGATAGTAGAAGAAAAGAGGTTTACTGCCTCTTTATTGATCGTTGGTGAGGCTGCACTGGGTATACTGTTCAGAGTTCTGAACTTCTGAAGACCTCACCTCAGGAAAGATAAGGACAAAGGGTGATCAGGATGATTCAGAGCTGACAGGACAGATCGTATGAGGATCTGCTCAAGGCACTGAACATGTTTTCACTGGAGACCAGACAAGAGAGGAATGATATGATAGAGACCTTCAAGTTCCTGTAAGGAATAAACAAGGTGAATGAAGAACTACTTAGCATGAGTAACAGTTCAAGGTTATGGGGGCACAAGTAGAGACTGATGGGAGGGAGGTTCAAGAGGGATATTGGAAAGTTTTATTTTCCAGAAATGGTGGTGAAATGTGGAATAGTTTGCCAACTGAGATGGCAGGCACCAAAACCATAAATGGTTTCAAGCATGGCTCTGACAAAGTGAAGGGTATAATGGTTACTCATGCTGATAGTAGTAGGGAGGGAAACAAGGGAGTGGATAGTGAAGGCTATTACCCTGCATGGACAGTAGGTTCTGAGGATTAATATGGGAAATGGGGCAGACAGGATGTACCATTTTATATTGATTGCACATTGCAAATAACATATTGCAGGCTGCTGGTGACAGTAGTTTGGAATATTTGCACCAACTACTGACAATTTTGCCACTGCAATCAGGGGCCGCCTCGTCATTTAAGTGTCAGCCATCTGCTGCAGTGAGGGAGCGACCCATCATTGCAGAGTGGGATGTAAAAACCCTGATATTGTTTGTAAAAGGCGGCAGGTTGCCGCCGTGTTTACAAACAATATAACCGTGTTTATGTGCCAACAGGGTCCCCAAACCCCATCGGCCTCAGTACCCCATTGTTTATGGTGCCGATGGAGGAGCCCACTCCTCGTCGGCATTCTGTAACACCCCCCCCACTTTTATTCCTGCCGATGGGGTGCCCAATCCCTGTAGGCTACTGCTGCCCCCCCAAAAGAAAGCCATTGGTGACATGCTGGGTGCCCATCCCAGCGTGCCACATGCCCCTGTAAAGGGAAAAATGGTCCCGTGAAGTATTTTTTTTTTTACCTGCAAAAAAGGAAATGGTTTCTCGTAGTGTCCCTGGCCCCCACCTGCAACCCGCACCAACCCACTGCACACCCTGCCTCCTCACAACCCCTGTCACCTCATACTTACCTCCGGAGCTTGGCGCGAAGATCTTCGGTGGACCAGGAACACATCTGCACTCTTCAAAGCCGACCGTGAACTGAGGAAATGTCGGTAAGCTGTATAACGTAATAAATAGTGTTTTTTCAACTTTAGTACATATCTCAGGCATTTTTGGGACTTTTATACCAAATTTTCAACATAGGGTTTTTGGGACCCTCCTCAAGAATTCTTGAACTGTGATTAGTTATCGGCCCCGAAAGGTGATTTCAGTCACTCGTGGAATCACCGGGCCAATTAACAAAATGACAGTGCCAGTGTTCATGAGGTGGATCTCAAAAGCCTATGTTGCAAATTTGGTAGAATAATCCAAAAATGACTGTTTTATGAGCGTCGCTGTGCAGTTGCTACCCGCTGTAACTTCATGAATTTGCAATATTTTCATGCCAGATTTTCAACATTGCCATTTTTGCACCTCCTTGTGAACAGTACAGCTGTCATTGTTCACATCATGGCAGAAATGTTTTTTGCACTTCTGGTACAGAATAAGCCGTCACTGTGGGAAATCAGTGTTCAGGACAGATTAAGAAAATGACAGTGACACTGTTCATGAGTAGAGGTCCTGAATTGGCTGTGTTGAAAATCTGCTAACAATACTCAATAAAATGATTGTGTTATGTAGGTGGTGTTGCGCAGTTTGCACGCACGCTTGTAACTTCAGTGAATTTATATTTCACTCCAGATGTTCAACATTGCCATTTCCTACACCTACTTATGAACAGTGCATCCGTCATTTTTCCCATCCTGGCTGAAATGTGATTTCACCTTCGGATGAGAATAGAGCAGTCGCTGTGGGAAATCACTGTCCGGGACAGATTAAGAAAATGACAGTGATACTGTTCATGAGCAGAGGTCCTAAAATGCCTATGTTGAAAATTTGGTGATGATAGCCCAGCAAATTACTGTATTACAAGTGTGTATTGCACACTTTCCACACACTCTTATAACTTCGCAGATTGTAATATTGTCATGCCAGATTTTCAACAGTGGCATTTTTTCACAGCTCCTTATGAGCAGTACAGCTGTCATTTTTCACATCCTGACTGAAATGTGGTTTTACAGTTGACGCACACAATAAAGTGGTCACTGTGGTAAATCAGTGTTACGGACAGATTAAGAAAATGCCAGTGGCACTGTTCATGAGCAGAGGTCCTAAAAGCCCTATGTTGAAAATGTGGTGACGAAACTCCATAACATGATTGTGTTACAAGCGTGCATTGAACTGTTTCACACACCCTTGGAACTTTGCACATTTGTAATATTTTCACAGCACAGTTTCAACAGTGGCACTTTTTTCACACCTCCTTATGAAGAGTACAGCTGTCATTTTTCACATCCGGTCTAAATATGTTTTGCACTCCTGCCGGAGAATAGCATGGTCGCTGTGGGAAAATCAGTGTTTGGGACAGATTAAGATCGAACAAGTGGGGGGGTGACCGAGCTAAACTCAGCTCTGTTGGTACTGCTGTGGATTTGTTTGTGGGCAGAAAAAGGCGCCTATGCAGGTAGGAGCACCATACAAAAGGGTCGCTTGCAATGCCAGGACAAACAGAATAAGCGTGTGACAGAGGGAGACTAAGCGACCTCAACGTAGCTCTGTCGGGACAGCTGTGGATTTCTTTGTGGACAGACAAAGGTGCCAATGCAGCCAGGAGCCCCGTACACAAGCGCAGCCTGCAGCACCAAGAGAAACAGGATGAGTGAGTGACAGAGCGGTAGTGAGCGAGCTCAGCAGATCTGTATTGTGACTGCTGTGGATTTCTTTGTAGGCAGAAAATGCAGCAACGGAGGCAGGAGCCAGTACAAAAGGCCAGCCTGCAGCACCAGGAGGAACAGAATGAGTGAATGAGAGGGGGGAGTGAGCGAGCTCAATGGAGCTGTGTCGGGACTGCTTCAGATTTCTTTCTGGCCAGAACAAGCCGCCAATGCAGGCAGGAGCCCAGTACAAAAGGGCAGCCTGCAGTGGCAGGAGACACAGAATGAGTGAGTGAGGGAGGGGGGAGTGAGTGAGCACAAAGGAGTTCTTTTGGGACTGCTGCAGATTTGTTTGTGGGCAGAAAAAGACAGCAATGCACACTGGGGCCCAGTACAAAAGGGCAGCCTGCAGTGGCGGGAAAACCAGAATGAGCGAGTGAGAGGGGGAGGAGTGAGCTCAATGGAGCTCTATGATGACTGCTGCACATTTCTTTGTGGGCATGAAAAGCCGGCAACACAGGCAGGAGCCCAGTACAAAAGGGCAGCCTTCAGCGCTGGCAGAAACGGAATGAGCAAGTGAGAGAAGGGGAATGAGAGCAAGCTGAATGGAGCTGTGTTGGGACTGCTGCAGATTTCTTTGTGGGCAGAAAAAGGCAGCAATGCACACAGGAGCCCAGTATAAAAGGCCAGTCTGCAGTGCCTGCAGACAAGGAACGAGAGAGTGACAGAGGGGGAGTGAGCAACCTCAACAGAGCGGTGTCAGGACTGCTGCAGATCTCTTTGTGGGCAGAAAAAGCTGCCAATGTGGGCAGGAACCCAGTACAAAAGTGCAGCCTGCAGCACTAGGAGACACAGAACAAGCGAGTGAGGGAGAGGGAGTGAGTGAGCTCACCGAAGCTTTGCTGGGACTGCTGCAGATTTCTTTGTGGGCAGATAAAGGCAGTAATGCATGCAGGGGCCTAGTACAAAGGGGCAGCCTTCAGCGGTGAAGAAACAGAACGAACAAGTGAGAATGGGGGACTGAGTGAGCCAGCTCAATGGAGCTGTATTGTGACTAGCTGCAGATTTCTTTGTGGGCAGAAGAATGCGGAACGCAGGCAGGAACCCAGTACAAAAGGGCCGCCTGCAGCACTGCTAGAAACGGAATGATCGAGTAAGAGAGGGGGAGGGAGCGAGCTCAACGGAGCTCTGTTGGGACTGCTGCAGATTTCTTTGTGGGCAGAAAAAGGTGCCAAGAGAGGCAGAAGCCAACTACAAAATGGCAGCCTGCAATGCCAGGAGAAACAGAATGAGTGAATGAGACAGGCAGAGTAAGTGACCTCAACAGAGCTCTGTCAGGACAGCTGCGAATTTCTTTGTGGGCAAAAAAAGGTGCCAACACAGGCAGAAGCCCAGTACAAAAGGACAGCCTGCAGCAGCGAGAGACACAGAATGAGCGAGTGAAGGATGGGGAGTAAGTGAGCTCAACGGAGCTCTGTTGGGACTGCTGCAGATTTCTTTGTGGGCAGGAAAATGCAGCAATGCACACAGGGGCCCACTACAAAAAGGCAGCCCGCATTAGCATGAGAAACAGATCGAGCGAGTGAGAGGGAGACTGAGCGAGCTCAACAGAGCTCTATCGTAACTGCTGCAGATTTCTATGTGGGCAGAAGGCAGCAATGCTGGTAGGAGCCCAGTACAAAAGGGCAGCCTGCAGCGCTGGCAGAAACAGAACAAGAGAGTGAGAGAGGGAGAGTGAGCTAGCTCAACGGAGCTCAGTCGGGACTGCTGCAGATTGTTTTGTGACCAGAAAAAGGTGCCAACAGAGGCAGGAGCCTAGTACAAAAGGGCAGCCTGCAGCACCAGGAGAAAAAGAATGAGCCAGTGAGAAAAGGGGAGTGAGTGACCTCAATGGAGCTCTGTCGGGACAGCTGCAGATTTCTTTGCGGGCAGAAAAAAGCAGCAATGTAGGCAGGAGCCCAGTTCAAAAGGCCAGCCTGCAGTGCAGGCAGAAATGGAATGGGTGACTTAGAGAGGGGGAGTGAGCAAGTTCAATGGACCTGCATCAGGACTGCTGCAGATTTATTTGTGGGCAGAATAAGCCAATGCAGGCAGGAACCCTGTACAAAAGGACAGTCTGCACCCACAGGAGACACAGAACCAGTGAGAGAGTGAGGAAATGGAGTGAGTGAGCTCAACAGAGCTCTGTTGGGACTGCTGCAGATTTCTTTGTGGGTAAAAAAAGGCAGCAATGCACCCAGGGACACAGTACAAAGGACAGCCTGCAGCGGTGGCATAAACAGAATGAGTCAGTGAGAGAGAGTGAGTGAGCTCAACAGAGCTCTACTCGTAACTGCTGGATTCCATTGTGGGCAGAAAAAGTGGCAACGAGGCAGGAGCCCAATACAAGAGGCCAGCCTGCAGTGCCAGCAGACACAGAACGAGTGAGTGACAGAGGGGGAGTGAGCAACCTCAACGGACCTGTGTTTGGGACTACAGCAGATTTCTTTGTTGGCAGAAAAAGCCACCAACAGAGGCAGGAGCCCAGTACAAAAGGCCAGCCTGCAGCACAAGGAGAAACAGAATGAGGGAGTCAGAGGGGGGAGTGACCCACCTCAACAGAGCTCTGTCAGGCCATCTGCAGATTTCTTTGTGGACAGAAAAGGGTGCCAATGCAGGAAGGAGCTCAGTACAAAACAGCAGCCTGCAGCACTGGGAGAAACAGAATGAGCGAGTGACAGAGGGCCAGTGAGCGAGCTCAATGGACCAATGCAATCAACATTCAGCATTGACAAATGCTTTTTTTATTGTGTCCAGAACTGACTGTGTGTGTATGTGTGTGTGGGGTTGCTGGCAGGCTGCGTGTGTGCAGTTAAAACATGATTCCCAGAATCATTAACTAGCACTAACCACGCAGTGTGTTAACACTTCAAGAAAGCATTTAGTATACCTGTATACCTTATATGCATTAGAGCAACCCCCAGTTGTATGAGCACCTGGTTGCAATTAGTAATCCTGTGCAAAAAAAAAAATAGTGCCACATTAACAGGTTAGCACTGCACAGAAGAATGCTTTTTAAAATAGTATCAGCCATGCTTATCACAATGCAGTGCTAGTCCTGTTACAGTGGTATTTGGGCCCCCATTTTTAGATTAGTGTTGTGCACTCCTAAGTGCTGCACCTGAGATAGCGCACAGCCACAGAAGGTGGTGGCAAATGGCACTCCCTCCAGTGAGGAGAGAGTGACCAGTAGGGTGCTGGAGGGTTCAGTAATGGGACACATCCTCTTCAGTGTCTTTATAAGTGGCATAACAGAAAAACTGGAAGGGGAGATATGCCTTTTTGTAGATGACACCACAATCTGTAATAGCGTTGATAGGTGCAGATGGAGAGAATGAGTGGGGACATTAGAAAACTTAAAGAGTGCTATGGGACATGGCAGTTCTGGTTCAAAGCCAAAAAGTGCAACATCAAGCATCTAGGTACTAGAAGCCTAGAGGCTGAGTATAAAATGTAGAGGGAGGTACTTATGGTCACTAAGGAAACCTTTTATACAGCACTGTGCTCTGTATGCAGGAGAGGATTGCTCATTTACATGGCCGTAGTAATATATATGCACATGCACATGATCAGGGTAGCATCAAGTGATGCTGAATATGACACCGATCCAACCATGCTGTTCCCACAGTGTAATGTTTAGCTCTGCACGCTAACCTTCTGAAAATGGGGCCCCAATTGACTAAAAATCCTGGCCTATGCTTCCTAAGATGCAGAAGATAAACATAAAAGGTTTATCTTATCTATCTCTTTATGTATTGTTTTATGTATTTTGCTTGCAAAACCTTTATCCAATTTCAAAATATTGTGATGTGACTTAAAATGTTTATAACAGACTAGTTAAAATACAGTTTGTTTTCTTCTTTTACCTATATGCTGTCTTTATTTAGTTATAAAAACACAGTCTGGTGGGCTGGCCTAGCAGCTAGGTGGTGATTGCACCTCCTATGCCAGTGGCCCAGTTTTTAGGTGGGCCTGAGTTGCACAGGGGTTAGCTGGGGGAGATATGATTGAGCATCTCGGGAATGCCTCCTCTCAGTGAGGGAAGTCTGACCACCCCGCTCTTCAACATCCACCTAGCTGAGGAGGGCTGGCAGGGCAGTGGAGTTGCATAAGGGGAGGGCTCAGGCAGGCACAAAGGAAGCATGTCTTTATCCGCAATTGCATAATTCCATGCTTGGCTGCCCAGGGATGAAACAAAGGTAGAAACCCCAATGGCAAAATGATCCAACAACCTGCTGCAGATTTTGCACTGCTAAACGGGCTCTGCTCATATATGTCTCCTTTTCAATGGCCCTCCCCTCCTGGCCCCAACATGGGGATGTGAGTGGGGGATCTCAAGCAAATAGGTCCTGTGGATGGTAAGTGATTGGGCTGGAGATGTCAGTGGGCAAAGGGTAGCAGGGTGACTAAGGAGATAAAAATCTCTATGGGAAAAAAAGATAAAACAGAGTTTGAGAAGCTCAAACCCCAAAACAGACTGTGCATGCCTCCAGTGAGGATTCACAATAAAGTTATTTAGTAAAACAATGCAAATTATGTGCATATGCCAGCTAAACTCCTGATGAAAATTGAATACTGAGGGATTGCAGCAAAAATATATATTTTAAAATAAAAACTTAAAACATAGTCCATAGAGTACAAACTAGCAATGATTTTGGCTTACACTTCCACAGCTCCTGAAGTGCTTCCCAAGCATTCAACTCAGATAAGTTGCTGGACTTACACAGTAATTAATTACACATAAAACAAATCCCTATGTATACAGGTATGTTAGGAATATCCTGTATTAGCTTCTTATACAAATGCGTTGTCTGACAGTAAATGAAGGCAGCACTTATTTAAAAGAATAAACTACAGCATTTAAATTAGTTTTAAAAGTTTCCTGTCACATCACAATGGTCTGATATTTGACTAAAGGTGTGCAAGCAAAACAAAGGAAAACCCCCATAAAGAAGTAGAATAAGAGATAGCCCTGTTTTGTTTACCTCAGCTCTGCAGTTTCAGAGATCCTCTCATCAAGCTAGCAGCTAACTGAATGCAGCAGGCAATGAGTTCAACTCTAGGACATTCATGGGGAGGGCAGAGGGATGTACTTTCAGAACATAGTCCATTTCAGTATATAGTTTATTTGTTTCAGTATATAGAGTATGTGATTTTCAGTCTACAGTGTATGTGTTTCAATACATAGTGTATGTGTTTCACCATGTAGTGTATTTGTTTCAGTATATAGTGTATGCAGATTTTTCAGTGCATAGTGTATTTATTTCAACAGATAGTGTATGTATTTCAATATAAAGTGAAGATGTTTCAATATATAGTGTATTTGTTTCAGTATATAGTGTATGTGCATTTTTCAGTGTGTAGTATATGCATTTCAATAGATAGTGTATGTATTTCAATATACAGTGCATTTGTTTCAATATATAGTGTATGCAGATTTTTCAGTACATAGTGTATTTATTTCAATAGATAGTGTATGTATTTCAATATAAAGTGTAGATGTTTCAATATATAGTGTATTTGTTTCAGTATATAGTGTATATTCTTTTTCAATGTGTAGTGTACGTATTTCAATATATAGTGTATTTGTTTCAGTATATAGTGTATGCTGTTTTTTCTCAATGTATAGTGTATGTGTTACAATCTATAGAGTATTTGTTTCAGTAGATAGTTTATGTGGATGTTTCAGTCTGTAGTATATGTATCGCAATAGGTAGTCTATATGTTTCAGTACATAGTACATTTGTTTCAGTATATAGTGTGTGTGGATTTTCAGTATTCAGTATGTGGTTCAGTAGATAGTATATGTATTTCACTATGCAATGTAAGCATTTCACTATATAGTGTATGTATTTCACTATATAATATATGTATTTCAGTATACAGTATATGTATTTCACTATCGATGTATATATTTCAGTAGATACTGTATGTAGTTCACTACATTGTGTATGTATCTCACTATATAATGTATATATTTCACTATATGATGTATGCATTTCATCATATAGTGTGTGTTTCTATACAGCCAGAGATTCTGAATTATGTCCCTAACGACTTGCCATAGCTATAAGTTCTGCACATTTAAAATGACATAGTCCAAATTCTTGGTTGCGTGAACTGTATAGAATGGTGTCTGTAAAAGAACAGTAAACACCTTTTTTATATTAGCTTTTATTCAGTTACAGTAAAAAAATGGATTGTTTGGGATAATGAATGTCACCTCATAATATCAAAATACTACAAACAGGGTTTTTGGGGGGGCAATTGGGCTGGGTGGCGATCACAGGTGAAATTTCCACAAAAGTTCAGCAATGGAATTCCGAACTTTCATGGAAGCAAAAGTCAGACTTTCGCTTGAATTCTACCTGCAGAAGTTTTTTTTTTTTTTGCATAACTCTGGTCTAGACAGTTGAGATTTGGAGCTAACATAACAGAAGTTGTTGCAATATGTGAGTGAAACATGAAGTAAGATTTCAGATGCATGTATATGTGTGTATGGGGGGCTGGGGTTCATGGCTGGCATCTGACAAACAGAAAACATGGAAGATGTCTTAATAAAAGATAGGAAAATATTTCTGACTTTGTAAGAACGGAGAAGTGAGAACTTAAATTAACTGAAATAAAATAAATCTGAGTAATATTATTTATTTATTCCACATAAAACCATTTAGGCAGGGCCTATTTTCAAAGGGTTTAGAGTCATCATCAACAGGAAAATAACAGGGGAATACAGTACAATTCAATGAAACACTGAGGCAGGGTAAAACTTATTGCATTTTGGACAAAGACATACGATACATAATGATTCACAAATTTGTTACCTTCTACATTTTGGACTAGGTGAAATTACCCAAACCCTCCTGTTGAATGTTATGTTTTGCTATCTGTTGTCCTGATCCTGACTTTTGAAAGGAGGAAAAGCTAGACAGGATAGTTTATAACTAATTTTGCCTCTACTCCAAGGTAAGTTTTATGTTACCCAGTTACAGGTCGATAGTTACTCTGAATTTCAGGTTCCGTCAGTAACATCACAGAACAAAATAAAGTGGACAAAAATAAAGTGGCAAAAACAGTGTCACCATCAATATTGGCAGCACAAAATGAAGTGTGTCAGAACAATACAGGCCACATGACACGAGGTAGCAAACAATGTCCACCGCATGGAGACACCACTAGAACACACAGCAGCAGGCAGCCGTGCACAGGAACAGCACAGGGGTGCAGGGAGATGGAACAAGGTAGGGTGCAACCACCACTGGGGGAAGCAGGCCACTGGACACCTACCATGGTAATCTAATGGCATGGGCACCCACATGGTGGGGCACCCCCACCCAGAATGCTGAGTGATGGAGACAGTGCACCGGGGTAACCATTGGAGGACAGGTGGACCATGGCCACCATGTGGATGGCTGTGTATAATGCAAGGGGCCAGGAGCACAAGCCAGCATGTCCTCAGCAACACACACAACATACAGGACAAGGGAGATGGCATGTTGGCTTATGCTCCTGGCCACTGGGTTTCTAGTGTAGTGTCTCTATGTGGTGGATGTTGTTTTGCTACCTGCATGTCGTGGCCTGCATTGTTCTGGCATGCTTCATTTTGTGCTGCCAATATTGATGGTGATACTGTTTTTGCCACTTTATTTTTGTCCACTTTATTTTGTTCCACGATGTTACTAACCGGAACTGGATTTCAAGGGCTGGGCACCTGTTACTGTGCTTGCCCTGCAATGATAATGTGACCTTCCAGATGCAAATGAGGCCTGACATTCCTCTTGAGAAATAATATATTTTATCTTCTTCGGTGAATGCTTATTTCTTGCTAATGACTTGGGTATTTTTTTCTAACACCAGGTTAATCTTACTTCTGTATTACCGCAGATGTGAGTCAGTTAGCCAGACACAGTCTGACTTGTTTTTCTCTCCTTGTGGTAACTTGGAAGTAATGGGAAGAGGCTAGGATGTAATTTGCTGTGCTAGTGGGAGGGCAAAGGATTCCAAGGAGGAGAGCTACAGTGCAACTTGCTGAGATTGTGGTGGGCCAGGGACCTTGCACTGAAGCAGGAGGCTGGGCTATGGGGAGACTGATTAGGCAACACACTGGACTGTGGGGACTCTTGGCAGGGGGCTAAAATGCAACTTACTGGGCATGGGGAATGGGGTATCAGGATAGCAAATGTTGTTTCAGATGACCCCCAAAATGCACCAGAATGTACCAAAGTCCAAAAATTTTGGGGGGCCTAGGTGACCCCCAGACCCTTGGCCTTTAATTTTAATTTTGGAATCCTGTACATATAAATTTGTAAAGGCTAGTTACTCCCCTGAATGCTGGAGAGAAGTGGGAGAAGGTGAGCTGCAGGTATATGCTGTTGAGAAGTGTGCTAGTAGGAGTGGTTTGCAAGAATATCAGTGATGACTAGGAGAGGGGGGTTGCTCCAGTGTTGGAATCTGGGTCAAAAAGGCAGTAAATGTCCTGTTGCCAAATAGTGCTCCTTTTATGGTGTATTCAAGACTAGAATATGAAGCAGGGAGCAGACATGATAGACCTAGAGTAACTTCAAACCTTACATTACTGTGTTACAGAAGAACTACTGTGGGTTTGTTTTTCTTATTTATTTACATGCCCAATTGAAATGATCATAGACTGTTCATGACTGTTCATGACTTATTTTATTAGCATTTCTTTAATGTTTATTAATGATTCATAAACAGTTCTTGAATGCTTATGAATTATTCATTAACAGTTTAAATGCTCATGAATTATTAACTGTTCTTTAATGTTCATGAGTTATCCATAAACAGTTCTTGAATACTCATGAATTTTCATGCCCAGTTGTTGAATATTCATTAATTATTCATAACAGTTCTTTAATGTTCATGAATTATTCATTGACAGTTTTTGAAAGTTCATGAATTACTCATTATCAATTCTTGAATTCAGCTTGTCTAGCATGCATCCAACTGTTTATAAATGTTCAGAAACTCTGGCATTAACATTAAATGGCCCTCCTGGGTTCATGATCACTCACGAATATAAAGGTTCACAAAGGTCTATGAAAGCTGAATAACTCCACCACTGAACTTTTATGGACACCCTGTATCAATACATTTGGTGACCAGAAATACCCTGCATTTTTAATACTGGTTAATTCATCAGGCAACCATCTTTTAGCCCTATTCTCAAAGACTGTAGCCCTCTGAAAAGAAAACAGAGGCATACCTGTTCAACCCTAACTTGTTTTATCACACAGCTTAAGCAATAACATAGAAAATTAAATTATCTTAAAGAGCAACTCTCTATTATAATAAAAAGTTTATAAACACTAGATTTACAGAAATTATGTTCTAACTTAATTGTTTTCTAGTTTTGTTACTTTTCTACTTCCCCCTGCAGTTGGACTACTAAATAGTGTAGATAATGCAGTACTTATTTCACTGCATCTTTCAAAATGTATCTGACTTTCCCCTGGTAACCACACAATTGCTGTTTGTGACATCACAGTCTGTTGACATACAAGCACTATGATGTCATAAACAAAGGCACTGTGGCCAGGATATTCAAACTGTGCCAGGCTGTGGCGCAAGCCTGGATGCAGCTCAACTTAGTTACGCAGGGGTGTGGCCTGGGCGATATTCAATGGAGCTGTGCTATGGCTCAGCAGCTTTGAATATTGCACCCTGGCCACCCCCACTGTGCATGGTGCAGTGGCACTGCACCAGCGCAAGTGGCCAGAGTGGAGCATGGAGATGCACTAGCGCAAGTGCCATTGCACCATGCACAGCACCTGCGATATTCAAAAGGGGACATGCAAATGGAGCCATAACTTATGCAAGGCACACATGGGGCCATTTGCATGTCATTATGGTCCCATTTGCATCCCATTAGCATGCAGGTGCACCGATCCCCAATGACTTGCGCCTGGCGCCCTGCCAGGCAGCAGCCGTTGGGGACCAACACCCAGTGCAGCCCGATCGCAGGCATTTGTCTAAATAAAGGAATCCTCAGCTAATATCCCTGGTGGTCCAGTGGACCAATCACTGCCCATCGCAGGCATCTGTTTAAATCCCCCCTGCCAATATCCCTGGTGGTCCAGTGGACCACACTCTGCCTGATCATGGGCATCTGTAAAACATAAAAATGACCTATTACCCTGGTGGTCTAGTGTACCCCCCCAGCCCATACCGTACTACACATTCCAGATATGTGAATGATTCATTCACATATCTGGACTATCAGTATGGTATGGAGTTGTATGCCCATTGGCTCACACTGTGAACCAACGGGCATGAAGCCCCACCGAGCTGTCAGTCGGGTGGGTGGCGGGTGGCAGGCGGTGGGTGCTGCTGCCCACCGCTGACAGGGAGGAGTGGGCGGTGGGGCTCAGTGGGTGGGTGGGAGGGGATCGCTAGACCACCAGGGTAAAAGGTCGATTTTATGTTTACAGATGACCGCTGACAGCAGAGGCGGTCCACTGACCACCAGAGATATTAGCAGAGGATTTCTTTATTTAGACAAATGTCCATGATTGGGAACATAGCGGTCCACTGGACCACCAGGATATAGGATTTTTTTATTTAACCAGATGCCCGCGGTCGGGCAGCACTCAGTCCACTGGACCACCAGGAACATTGGGTGGGGTTTATTTAAACAGATGCCCATGATGGGGCATGGGGGGGCACTGCCAGGTGTGGCAGTAACTCGGGTGGCCACCCACAGGTGGCAGCTGCCATGCTGTGCCCTGCAATGCGGCAGCTCACCTGTGGGTGGCCATTATTTGTTCCTTTTTTTTTGGCTTAACTTTGTGCAGGTGCAAGTAGGGGTTGCTCATGAATGGCTCTGCACATCCCAGGCTGAATATCAGGCTGTGCAGGTTATGCATGGGCACCCCCCCAACCTGTGCCTGCATACATTACTGATGCACTCTGGTGACTCGGGATATGTTCGGCGCACTTTTCACTTTTGAATATCGCACCGGGATGCATCAGTGGGTTGTGCATGGTGCAACACTGTTGTGCCATGCACAACCCTTGAATATCTGGGTCTGTGAGTTTAACAGGGGAGGCAAATGTTTTCACATGTTTTTTATACAGACTTTTTATATGGTCTGCCAAGATGTGCTGCAACTCTTAGAAAGGAAACTGAAAGTGAAAATAAATGTATTCTCTAGTAAATTGTAACTGTTGAAACATATGTATGAACATGCTGAAGTGCAGAGTATCTCTTTAACAAACATAACATATTCTAATGAATGACTTTTCCTACCATGTATTTCAGAATTAGTAACATACCTCAGTTACTTTTTCTGATTTTTTCTTTGAAACTGAATTACTACTAATCTTCCTTTCCTAAACAGAAAGCCTAACTAATATTTATGTCACAGAATATGAAACTTGTTTAAAATGTGGTAAGCTTAAATGTTAATCCTTTTGAGTGTTAAGATAATTAATTGCCTTGTAATATATGGATTTTAAAAATAATATCCCCAAAAAGCATACAAAAAAAAACCTATAATACCTTAGTCAGTGCCATAAAACTATACTTCCGGTCCCCGCAATACTATACTTCCGGTCCAATAATACTATACTTCCGGTCCTCGTAATACTATCGTTGCGATCACCAACTTTTCTAGTGTCGAAAGCATAGTTTTTTTTTTCTTTTCTTTTTATTCTTGAGAGAGAGAGAAGCAGGACTCCATGTGAGAAGGGTGGGATGTGAGTGAGGAGCGAGAACAAGCAGCACAGAACCATCCACAAGGAATCCAGAGGTAAGACCTCGTCAGCATCTAGCATCTATATATTACAAAAATAACAGTTGGGTTCCAGTGAATCACTCGGCTGTAATTCCATCTCGAGTTCTGGGGACATAAAGGAACCTCTCAGCTTCCTCACTCGAGGTTACCTATGTCCCCAGAACTCTCGATGGAATTGCGCCTTGTAATTCACTGGAACCTATCTATTATTCTATTTGTAAAACATGTATTTTCCATTCCTAATCTGAAAATGTTTGGATTTTGTAATTCTTTCTAACTCTTACAGTGGGAAACTATGCAGATTGATTTGCAAATCAGTTATGCAAATTGTTTGTTTGTTTGTTTTATTAACCATGTAGGGCCACTGACCACAAGCACCCATTTTCAGGAATGATCCAGGTGTACAGCACAGAATACAATCAATACCATACCATAACAAAACAGTACAATAAATTACAGTACAATATAGTGTATTCTTAACTACATATAGAATAGATTAACAAAACAGTACAATATATTACAGTACAACATAGCACATTGTCAACTAAATATAGAATATAATAGAATGGAACAGAACAGAATAAACTAGAATGACAAAACAGTACAATATATAACAGTACAACATAGTACATTGTCGACTATTAATAGAATAGAATAAAATAGAATAGAATAGAATAGAATAGAATAGAATAACAAACAAGCATTTGTCAATGCCGAATGTTTGCTTGCTGGCATTGGCAGTGGTAGTGTAGAAGTTACAGAGCTGCGTAATAGGAATGGCAGTGAAGTATTGAACTGAAACCAACCCCACCACCACCCTGCAGAGAGTGACAGGCATTGGGGTGTGCGTTTGGGTCATCAGGCATAACGGCCATGCCATTTCACCACACCCCACCCTGTAGACACTGACAAGTGTCACGGTGTTCCTTGGGGTCTTTGGCCCTTATGCGCACCCCATTTCATTAGGAAATACAGTGAGATGGGTTCGATATAGGAGAATGGGGTGAACTTTGGGGCCGAAGAGTCCAAGGCATACCTCAGTGCCTCTCACTGGCTGCAGGGTGTGGAATGGTATGAGCATCACAGGCAAGAATCTCTAGTCACACTCCTGATGCCTGTCATTCTCTACAGGGTTGGGCGTTATGGTTGGAAACCCTAATACCTCAGGCATTCGTTGGTATTTTCACTCCAAATTTTCAACATGTTTTTTTGTGACCCACCTCATGAACAGGGGAATATCAGTTTGTTAGCCGAAGCTGCTTATGCACAGTGACTATGGCATTTAGCACCACAGGTGCAAAACATTCCAAACAGGAAGTAAGAATGACAGCTGTACTGTTCATGGAGAGGTGTAAAAATGGCAATGTTGCAAATCTGCAGTAAAAATATTTAAAAATGGTGAAGTCATGGCGCACATAGAAACTGTACAGCGCACACCCGTAATATAATTAGGTTGGGATTTTTACAGCAGATTATCAACTCAGGCATTTTGGTGCCTCCGATCATGAACAGTGTCACTGTGATTTTCTTTATCTGTGCCGAACAATGATTTCCCACAGCGACCACGCATCTCTGCACTGAAAGTGTGAAACACACTTCGGCCATGTTGTGAAAAATGACAGATGTACTGTTTGTAAGGAAGTGTGGAAAAGTGCTACTGGTGAAAATCTGGACTGAAAATATTACAAAGTCATGAACTTACAGTGCGTGGAAACTCGCAATGCTCACTCGTAACAGTCATTTTATGGACTTTTGTCACCAAATTTTCAATATAGCCATTTTAAGACCTCTGCTCATGAACAGTGCAACTGTGATTTTCTTAATCTGTCCTAAACATTGCTTTACTCATCAACAGCACCATTGTAAGCTACATGTGCGAAAACACATCTTAAGCGACATATGAAAAATTGCAGCTGTACTGTTCATGAAGTGTAATAAAATGGCAATGTTGAAAATCTGGAGTGAAAATATTAAATTAGCAAACTTACGAGCATGCATAAGAACTTCATAGCATCGCTCGTAAAACAGTCATTTTAGAATTTTTCACCAAATTTTCAACATAGCCATTTAAGACTTCTGCTCATAAACAGTGTCACTGTGATTTTCTTAATTTGTCCGTACATTGATTTCGCACCGACTGCGCCACTGTGCGCTACATGGTGGAAACACATTTTGGGTGAGATGTGAAAAATGACAGCTGTACTACTCATAAGAAGGTGTGGTAAAATGGCAGTGTTGAAAATCTGGAGTGAAAATATTTAAAATTTGTGAACTTACGAGCCTCGAGGAACTGTACAATGCTGGGCAAATAAAACAGTCATTTTTGGAATTTTTCACAAATTTTCAACATAGCCATTTAAGACCTTTGCTCATGAACATTGTCACTGTGATATTCTTAATTTATCCCATACATTGATTTGCTTTACCGACTGCGCCATTGTATGCTCACTAGACAGAAAACACATTTTGGGTGAGATGTGAAAAATGACAGCTGTACTACTCATAAGAAGGTATGGTAAAATGGCAATGTTGAAAATCTGGAGTGAAAATATTGAAAATTCACAAACTTTAGAACGTGCGTAGGAACTGCTAGCATCCGCTCATAAAACAGTCATTTTAGAATTTTTGCCAAATTTTCAACATGGGTTTTGGGACCTTCTCATGAACAATGTCACTGTCATGGTGTTATTCAGGCCCAAGGGTGATTTTGCACAGTGATTGTGCAGTGACTGTGAAATCCGCCTCGGCCCGAATAACACCATGACAGTGACAGCATTCATGTGAAGGGTCCCAAAACCATGTTGAAAATTGGTGCAAAATTAAAAATGCCTGAGATATGCAATAAAGTTGAAAACCCCTATCTAGCCCATTATACAGCTTACCAGCATTTCCTCAGTTCGCGGTCGGCTTTGAAGAGTGCAGACGGTTCCGGTCCACCAAGATCATGTACAAGCCTGAGGTAAGTATGGGGTGAGGGGGGTGGGAGGCAGGGTGCCCAGTGGGTGGATGCGGTTGTGGAGGGGGCCAGGGAGACTACGTGGGACCATTTTTTCTTTACAGGTTTTTTTATTTTTAATGATGGCCGGGCGTTTGCCACACTGGGGTGGGCTCAGCATGGCACAAGGATGGTTGGAGGGATGTTCAGCCAGCAGAGTTGAGCACCCCGTCAGCCAAAGCATCACTTGCCACGCAGGGGTGGGCTCCCAGCGTGGCACCTTGTACTCAGTGGGGTGAAGCCGATGGGGATTAGGCACCCCGTCGGTGATAGCATGGGGAGGGAGAGACAGTGAAGCCGGCCGGGGATTAGGCACCCCTGTCGGCTATACCATCGAGTTGCCACGCTGGGGTGGCACCCAGCGTGGCATTTAGGAAACTTTGGGGAGGCGCAGCACGCCGACAGAGGGATTAGGAACCCCATCGGTTATAGAGTGTGTGCGTGGGGGGGCAGCAAGCAGTATGCGTGCTCGCGTGTGTGTGTGTGTAGGGGGAGCTGCGCATGAGCAGGCTATATCTGATCACTGCTCACTGAAGCATAGCTGCCCCTTTCAACTGTATGCCACTGCATTTTGGAGCTTGTCATAGACAGCTCCAGCATGCATTGGCTTACAGGGGCCGCGCCTGCCAACACACTGACTGAATTGGAGGAGGAGGTGACACACCTCTGAAATCTCGGATGATGGCACTATGTTTCTTGCACATGCGTGCAAGCAAACATAAAAACAATATAATAAATTATGGTGCAATATAGTACATTGTCAAATAAATATAGAATACAATACAAAACAGTACCATATAGTACGTAGTCAACTGACTATAGAATACAATATGAAACAGTAAATAAATTACAGTACAGCATAGTACATTGTGAAATAAATATTACAGTACATTATAGTACATTGCCAACTAAATACGGAATAAAATACAAAACAGTACTACAAATTACAATACGATATAGTACATTGTCAACTAAATATTACAGTACAGTGTAGTACACTGTCAAATAAATATGGAATACAATACAGAACTACAATAAATTACAGCACAATATAGTACATTGTCAGCTAAATATAGAATACAATACAAAACAGTACAATAAATTTCAGCACAGTACATTGTCAACTAAATATTACAGTACAGTGTGGTACATTGTCAAATAAACATGGAATATAATGCAAAACTACAATAAATTACAATATAATAGAGTACATTCTCAGCTAAATATAGAATACAATACAAAACAGTACAACAAATGACAGTATGATATAGTACACTGTCAGCTAAATATAGACTGCAATACAAAACAGTGCAATAAATTTAAGTACAATATAATATAATACATTCTCAAGTAAATATAGAATAGAATACAAAACAGTACAATTAATTACAGTGCAGTATAGTACATTGTCAGCTATATATAGAATAGAATACAATATAAAAAATACAATTAATTACAGTTTAGTATAGGACAGTGTCAACTAAATATAGAATACAATATAAAACAATACAATAAACTACAGTACAGTGTACTGTAGTACTATCAACTAAATATGGAATACAAAGCAGTACAATAAATTACAGTACAAATTAGTAAATTATCAATGGACTATAGACTACAGTACAAAACAGTAAATAATTACAGTACAATGCATTACATTGTCAATGAAATATAAAATGAGATAAAATCATCAAGATTAACATGTGCACTTGCAAGAGTTCAAGTATATCTTTATTTTGAAATTGAGTGTTGTTGCTGTTCATCATGGTCCTTTAAAGGTTGAGCAATTTCATGAAGTTTGTCTTGATATTGTTGATGTGTTGAATATAAGGAATAACATCACAGGTGGGATTAAGAATTGAGCAGAAGAACCTTTTGTGAACTTTGATGGATCACTCACAAACGTTCATCAAAGTTCATGACTTGACAACTTTACTTGGTCTGGGCAAGATTTGCCAACTGAGGTGCAACATTTTATTACCAGAGATGGGTGAAATTGGGCTGCATGAATTGCTTATAGTCATAGAGTGAGAATTTGGCTCCAGCAGGGTTTGAAACTGAGATCTCCTCGCTTCCAAGCCAGCCCTCTAACCACTATCCTACACTGCATCACAGTATACCTCCCTTTTAGGAGGATAATTTGATACACCTGTATTTATTAATTCTGCAAGGGTGGTCTTCTGATGTGTTGCACTGTTTGTTAAATGCTGAATAATAGAAACAGCTACTCATTGCCTCGGCATAGAATAAATGTCTTGGTTACAGACTCATCAGCCTGTCTTTAACATCCTTTCCGCCCCAGGTTCCACATTCTTTCTGCAGTGAGAGCTGCTCTTCCGGATACAGAAAAGCCATACGTGGGAGATCCAATCTGCTGCTTTGATTGTGTATCATGTTCAAAGGGAGATAACGAATCAAACAGGTACAAATGCATGTATGTAGGTATGTAATATCTGAGTGGTCATTTTTCCACAGGAAATCAGTGACATAAAAAACTTATAATACTGTGCTCTGACATCAGAAAGTCATAATACTATTGTTCTAACTTTAATTCAGTGATATTCTGTAATGGAATGTTAGGAGTGTTCCATGTATTACAACACATAACAGATAAGAAACCATCAGTGACTAGGCTTGCCATTCCATCTCAGGATTCTTGTGACATCATAAACCAATTGAGTGTTGCTCTTATGATATAGGAAGTCATCAGAATCCTTCAATGGAATTATAGCCTTGTTACTGATGTCCTATCTATACATACATATATATTATGGTAGCAGGTAGTGCTACCTTAATTAAGGTTGAGAGCCATTTCCATGTTAAACCCAAAATTTTGCACCTTAATAACTTTGCAACCATTTGATGGATTTGCCTGAAATTTGGAATGTATGATCAAGACCCATAGGCCTTGGGATCTGCCAAGTTTCGTACTGATCAGATATACGATTGCGGAGTTATTAAGCATGATCTGTGCGCGCATTTACGCTTTTCTGGAATTCTGTGGTCATGCCTACAGGTCGTACGGTTTGCATGACCGGCCCGAAATCTTCAGGGAACGATGCAGCCGGGGTCCCCGATGTGCCTTTCGAAGATTTCGTGAAAAAATATTAAACGGTTCAAAAGTTATTCAAAAAACAGTTTCCCATTATAAGTCAATGGGAAAAGTTAACAAAAAGTTCAACACTTTCGCAAATGCATTTTTACTTTTGCAAATGGGCCTGTTACTTTCTCAAATCGGCCATTTTGTTTTCAGTTGGTGATCAGAAAAATGGTTGGCATTTAAATTTGGGACCCTCTAGCAACCTAATTCTTTTTGTATTCACCTAGTCGGGCCCTGAGGATGCTTGCCATGTCTTTATTTTGTGGTAAAACACCCCAGAAATACGTTTTCAAATTTCTGGAAAAAGTACTACTAAAGTACTTTCGTTAACTCACGAAAGTGTATGAAGACCCTGCAGCTTTATAGTCGAACAGTAATTTTCTAGTCTGTGGGAAAATGACAGCAATTCTTTGGCACTGCACTGCAAAATAACCGTTGGGAGTTTTGGGCTGAAATTTGGAGGGAACGCAGCCGACATCTCACAGATGTGCCTTTCAGTATTGTATTGAAAAAATATTACATGGCGGCAAAGTTATGGCACTCCAAAGTTGACAGTTTTTCCCATAGGATAACATTACGGCGCCCGAAGCATTACAGGAATCCTTTGGCACCCTGCTGCAAAATAACGGTTTTGTCTTTTTTCCTGAAATTTGGAGGGAAGACAGCCAACAGTACACAGATGTGCCTTTCAGTAGCTTGGTGAAAAAATATCACATGGCGGCAAAGTTACGGCACTCCAAAATTGACAGTTTTTCCCATAGGATAACATTACGGCACCCGACACTTAACAGAAATCATTTGGAGCCCTGCTGCAAAATAACGGTTTGGTCTTTTTTCCTGAAATTTGGAGGGAAGACAGCCAACAGCCCACAGATGTGCCTTTCAGTAGTTTGGTGAAAAACATTACAGGAGGCAAAGTTATGGCGCTCGAACTTTTCTTTTTCCCATAGGATAACATTACGGCGTTCGCGTCTTTCAGGCCCGTATCCTGAAACAAAGTAGATAATGGACTTTTCATTCAAATTAGCCAGGACAGTTGTAAATAATATGACTTTACATTTTTTTCTCACGTCGTACGGTTCCTGAGATATAATGTATTTAGTATTCCAAGATCTCATTTTCTGCGCCGATACTCATTATTTTGCATACATTATTTGTACTCACTGTCTTTCTCAATGCAGGTTTTGAGGAAAACCAGCCTGTCGCTTACATTACTGTTACTGTTGCCCTTTCCTTGCGGTCCGTGCCGTTCCACTTACCATTGGCGTTTGCGCCACCATATGCGTTATCGCTGCGTTTTCATTTGCGCTTGCGTTTCTGTTATTTTTTGCCATTTCTGGCTACAGTACTGTTTATCTTACTGTTTCACTTTACATCACCATGCCCATTGACATTTCTGTTTGCAGGCACCATGCTACTATGTGACAACACATCACGTGGCAGACCATTCCCGTCTACGCCACCATGTGCATTACCCTTTCTGTTCTCATTCATGCTTGTGTTACCATGTGCGCCACTGTTAGCATTTCTGTTTGCGTTGATGTCCCTGTTACTATGCCACAACACATCATGTATGGCGAGCCTTGAGGCAAAGGGCCCGTGCTCCCATAATACATTATAGCCCAGGGCGCAGGGCCCAAAGGGCCCTCCCTCCGCCGCATTACATTCACTATTTCTCGTTATCATTCTCAAAGAAGGGAAATTAGAGGCAAAAACTCCATTTAATGCATTAGTTAGGGTTGTTCCACAGCGACAAAAGTGAGGAATTCGCTGTTAGGGTTGAAAACCCCTTGGACCCCGCCCACCCCAACTGGCATTGGGGTGCGCATTGGGATCATGGGTCCTAACTCTCACCCATTCTTCTATACTTCTGCTGATTTACATGTCATGGGGTGAGAGTTGGGCTGGCGATCCCACGCACTGCTGCCGGTGAGGGGTGGCGAGGTCCAAGGGGTTTTCAACCCTAACAGTGAATTCACTTTGTCACTGTGGAACAACCCAACTAATGCATTAAATGGAGTTTTCTCTATATATATATATATATATATGTACTGCATATATTTATTTGCAACCCCCAATTGGTTCCTGACTGATATGCCTGTGCCTGATGGGGTGGGTATAGCCCAAAGGTATTCCTGTGCCCAGGGGTATCTTGCTAGTTTCAGCTCACCAGGAGCCCATTGCAAAGAACTGCAACATTTAGGCCATTTCTTGCTTTCACCTTTTTGATAGGGGTATTTATTCAAAAGAAGTCAGCATGCTGCAGCAACCCAATCTAATTTTAAAGGATCAAGTCCAGATTCGACAGTTCAATAAAATCCAGGCTTTATTAATCCAAAAGAAATGCTTTCAAAAGTGGACCAAGGTTCAGTGAAGATGCCACAAAATGATAAAACTTTCTGGCAGTTCATTATGACGAGCACTGAATGGCCAAGGCTGAATGAACATTTTCAATTAGTTCCTTATTTAGTAGAGCCATAAAACAGTTACATGGCTCTATCTTTATTCTCCTCCTCCTCCTCCTCCCTCCCTCTCCCCTTCCCTCCCCCATACAGAATAATAAAGAGTACCTTGGCAGTACAGTTAATAATGTAGTTATGTGTTATATAACATGTTTTAGCCTAATAAGATTAAAGAAAATAATAACTGAAAATAAAATAGCATATAATGTGTTATAGATGTCATAAAATTAAAATGATTTGTTAAAATGATCTTTTGTATTGTATTTCTGAAAACCAGAACTATTTTAATAATTGGGTATAGACAGATCTTATATATAGTCCCCCGATATATTTTGATCTTCATGTTAACAGCAGGGTGCATATTTTATAGATATTTAAGATCAAGTTTTCTGGGCTTATAATTGTTTCAACAATGTTGATTTTGCTAATCTGCACACAAGTTATACACTTCAAAGATGTTTTGCCTGTCCTATGTTGCACGCCATAATAATTTTATTAATCAGATATAGCAATTTAATGGCAGTAGCATTTTTTATGCACCAGGCACTTTTTTATGCGCATTGTCACTTTAAGGGAATTCTTTAAATGTATCTGCTGTATATAATCTCACCAGTCTTGAGAAAGCATAGTAGTGAGCATGAAAATGTTCAACTAAGTGAGACTTGGATCTCTGCAGGAAGGGGGTAGTCATCGTTTTGTGGCATCTTCACCAAACCTTGGTTCACTTTTATAAGTGTTTCTTTTGGAGTAGTAAAGCCTGAATTTTATTGAACTGTCGAATCTGGACTTGATCCTGTAAAATCAGACTGGGTTGCTGCAGCATGCTGACTTCTTTCGAGTAAGTACTGCTATATGATTTTGTTGGCAACTGCTTTGGTGGAGTGGAGCCATCTGGCCTGGTTCTTTCTACATGTATATGTATATTGATGGTTTTTCCATGCTCTCTTGTTGTTAAGCTACAGTATGTTGCAATCTAATGCACAACAGAGGGGGCAACAAACGCCTGTTACTGATAGCGCTACACCCCTTCCCCAACAGATGCATGGCAATTTTGTAGAATCACTATTTTATCAAGAGGGACAGGCAAATCCCTTGTTAATGAACACACATGTCTCAATATTGAATACTGCTGGGGAAGATAGTAATTTGAATCAACAACACCCTTTGAATATCCATTCTGTCTTCCTACAATTAGATTGTGTTACATTAATTGCACGCTGCATGTACTGGCAAAAAATAACTCTTACAGCATATTTGGCAGAGGACCATCCTCCAAGGGGTTTAGGTTTCACAAAACAACCAGCTTTTGGCATGGAAAGAGACAATTGTTTGACAAGATGGCAAAATAAACTATTAGGATATTCTGCGGATATAATGGAATATATTTTGAAAGATAGTGATGAATAACAGGGGGAAATCAAAAAAGATCTTATTGAGAAAGAGGAAACTGCACTAAAATTCTCACAACATCATGACCATCTATTCCATAGACAACAGTTGGAGGCAAATATTTGCAAACAGGATGAATGAATAAAAAAGGTGAAACAGAACAAATCTGAGAGGGATAGAAATGATTATTTACAGGAGAGAATTTTTAATTGGGCCAAAAATCCAGGTCCAAAGAAATCTATTCTTAAGAATACAGGAGTCCAACAATACCAGAGCTATGGACCACATGATACATATACAAGTGGTTCCAAATCGAATGGTACAAATGATTATGTCCTGGACCCTTTTTTAGAATAAAGTCAGGAAGATATTCCACCGAATCAGCAAGCCCTACAATTACCAAACTGTATGATTGTGGATCTAACAAAATTGGGTTTGGCATTGGTACCACCACCCCACCACCACATCCCACCCCTTCTATCCATTATCACAAATGCGGTGATTTATGCTACGCCTGTGGTCCCTCCTTCTGTGGACCTCAAGATACAATGGGAAACAAATATACCCCATTACCAGAACAACCTCTCAGGAGAAGTCCGATAATAGCCAGATTTGAGAAGAAGTACTTGAAGGGAAGTAGAGGAAAAGGATGGAAGAGATCTAATCAGAGACAGAAGAAGGAGAATGATAGGCGGGGAGGGGAAGGGAGAGACAGCATTGGTAGGACAGGCAACAACAATGGGAGAACAACATGGGGCAGAGACAGAACAAACAGAGTGGAATCAGAGACTTCTACGAACCTCAGGAATGGACATTCAGGAACAACAACAGACTTTAATTTCTGATGATGCTGATCATAATTTGATTATTAACATTTCTCATTATGAATTGACTGATGGTGAAAGAAACGTATTGCAAAAGGTTTAACTTTTATTCCGACCCATGATTTGAATGTGTTTGATACCACTGTGAACTTGTACAAATTTATGCATAAATTACATTTGAAAGCCTTCTTCAATAAGGAGGAAAGAACATTCAGAACTCAATGAAGACACTGAAAATTTACAAATGAACTGTACTGATCTAAGATTTACAACCTATAAATTGTGAATTTATACCTCCATCAAATCCCACTGTGGCAGCATTTGAAAAAAACTGTTTCAGGGATCTTGAAATGTTAAAACCAGTGGAAGCACATTACTACAATTGCACCAAAATGGAACAAGTGGCTATAAAAAGTCTTAAAGAAAACAAAGACATTATTATAAAATCAGCAGATGACGGGGTGCAATTGTGATTTGGTTCAGACAAGATTACGAAAAAGAAATGTTTGAGCAGTTGAACAGTGGGGAAAATTACAAAAAAGTGAAAGAGGACCCCACATTTAGATTTAAAACAGAAATAGATGTTATACTGCATGAAGCCTTTGTAAATGGCCTTATTGACAGTAATACTTATGAATTTTTACATGTGAAAAATCCAACAAAAAGTAATGGGTCTCTCATGGAACCCTTGGCAATATTCGTGGATCACCACGTAAAACTAGCAGCACAATCCTGCAGGTCCTATTTAAGAGACACCATGCATTTGTTAAGCTTCTTGGACGAGAAGAAACTTGAACCAGAGTGGTATCTTGTCACAATGGATGTTAAAAGTCTATACAGAGTCTTCCACATATGGAAGGCCTAGAATCTTTAAGTGAAACTTTATATCAAAAAAACACATACAGTGCTGAGAGAATTTAATTTTTAACAACATTAACAGAAAAAATTCTTACACGTAACTATTTTTTGTTCAAGGATAGTATATGCATTCTAAAGAAGGGCACAGCGATGTGGGCAGCGATGACCCCAAATTATGCTATCATATATATGGCTAACTGGGAGGACAAGTTTATTTACAATGAAGAGAGCAATATTTTGGGGGGACAATTTGAATTTCTATAAGAGATACATAGATGATCTCTTTTTTGTGCGGAAAGGAACTGAAGCAGAATTGGTGATGTTTGTAAAGTACTTGGATTCTACAAATAATAATTTGACTTTTGAGGTCACCTATAATAAAACATCAGTCAATTATTTGGATATCACAATACAGAATAATGAGATTGGACACATAGCCACGTGTAGTATACAGAAAGCCACAGGAGAGAAATTCTATTTTACAATTTGACAGTTGTCATCTATCATAAATAATGAGGAATATGCGGTGGGGCAATTTCTTGATATAAAAGAAACTGTATGGAAACAGACTATCAAAAGCAGAGTAAAATTCTGAATGAATGTTTTAAACAAAGTCCTAAACAGTGTAAAAGAAAAGGTGAATGGTTTGAAGGGAAACTCTGTTACAACAAAAACAATGTCAGCAAAAACAGAATCAGTTTAATGGGGAAACTCAAGTCTTTGTTATAACATTCACACCCCAAGTTTATTCAATTCAGAATATTATCAACAAGAATTGGCATATTCTTCAGACTGAGAAAAAGTTGGACAAAGTGACTTGCAAAATACCCTGAACAATTTTTGTGGGGATAAAATATTAAAGACATCCTGGTTAATAGCACTCATTGGGACTGTAAGCCTACAGAAAAGTCCCTCAAAAATGGCACTTTTAGGTGCTAGAACTGTTCCTTTTGTCAACATTTGAAACCAGGTTCTTGTTTTATACATCCAGTCACACAGAAGGTTTATCAAACAAGTGGTTTTATTTCATGCTCAACACAGAATATCATTTATTTAGTAATAAATTTTAAATTATAAAAAAGTTAAAAAAAATATAATTTATTTGGCAACTTGCAAGAATTGCTCAGCATTGTATGTGGGAAAACAAAGCAAAAGTTTAAAGAAAGAATAGGTCAGCATCTGAGAAGTATACAAAAATGGATGGGATCAGTGCTCTTGCTGCACATCAGCAGGAAACCAACAAAGATCATAATTTGTGGTTTCAAGACATTGAAGTTGTGCACCAATTGATTAGAGGTGGTGATTTGGACAATAAAACATTAAAGAGAAACTTCCTGGCAGTTCATTATGGCGAGCACTGAAAGGCCAGGACTAAATGAATATTTTCAATTAGCTCCTTATTTAGTAGAGACATAAAATAGTTACATGGCTGTATCTTTATTCTCCCTCCTCCCTGCCCCTCCCCATTACAGGATAATAAGGTACCTTGGCAGTATAGTTAATAATGTAGTTATGTGTAATTTATCATGTTTTAGCCTAATAAGAGTAAAGAAAATAATAACTGACAATAAAATAGCATACAGTATAATATATTATAGATACCATAAACTTAAAATGATTTGTCAAAATTATCTTTTGTATTGTATTTCTGAAAACCAAAAATATTCTAATTATTGGGTATAGACAGATCTTATATATAGTCCCCGATATATTATGATCTTTATATTAATAGCAGGTGCATATTTTATAGATATTTAAGATCAAATTTTCTGAGCTTATAATTGTTTCAACAATGTTGATTTTGCTAATCTGCACACAAGTTATGCACTTCAAAGATTTGTTGCCTGTCCTACGTTGCACACCATAATAATTTTATTGATTGGATATAGCAATTTAATGGCACTAGCATTTTTATGCCCAGGCACTTTATGCATGTTGTCACTTTAAGAAATTCTTTTAAATGTAACTACTATGCACAATCTCACCAGTGTTGAGAAAGTGCAGTGGTCAGCATGAAACGTTCGACTAAATTAGACTTGGATCTCTGTGGGGAGGGGTAGTCATTGTTTTGTGGCATCTTCACCAAACCTTGGTTCATTTTGTAAGTGTTTCTTTTGGATTAATAAAGCCTGGATTTTATTGAATTGTTGAATCTGGACTTGATCCTGTAAAATCAGACTGGGTTGCTACAGCATGCCGACTTCTTTTGAGTAAGTACCGCTATATGATTTTGTTGTAGCGGCTTTGGTGTGAGTGGAGCCATCAGGCCTGGTTCTTTCTACATCTTTTGCTAGGAGCTGCTGAGACATGTACTGCAGCTTGGTGGCATGGAGGAACTGGCTACCAGAGGAGGTTGTAGAGCAGTAAATGGTTGGAGGATTTAAGAGGGTGGGAGAAAATTAAGGGGAGGGTAAGAGTATTGGGGATGGGGAGCAGAGTGCCATGTAACACCAGATGCATGAGCTCTGCATCGAGCAGACTAGATAGAATGTAACAGCCTCCTTCTGCTGGCAGTTTTGTATATTCGTATGTATTCTTGGTAGCAATAAATACTCAGACACAGGTATAGTTATCCCTTGACTCTCCTCTTCTAAAGCACAACAGTTACTTCACCTGGTCACAAAGAGTCAATTAATTCAACATCTATGAAATTAATTATGGTACTCTGACAAGTGTTACCAGAACCCAGAACTGCAGCCATAGTCAGATCAGTAATCTTTGTCCAGAATGCTCCCAGTTCCTGTT
Organism: Neoceratodus forsteri; assembly: GCA_016271365.2. Taxonomy (NCBI): domain Eukaryota; kingdom Metazoa; phylum Chordata; order Ceratodontiformes; family Ceratodontidae; genus Neoceratodus; species Neoceratodus forsteri. The sequence goes on along the minus strand of JADMNL010000026.1, from coordinate 199,217,047 downwards.
TTCCTGGCATAGCCATCTAGTTGGACATTTCCCACATGAGGTCCATTGCAGCAAAAAATACTTACTTACCATGTGTCAGTCTGTTGCACTAATAAACTTAATTCAATTGAACTTTTGGATAGCATACATCTCCTTTATACAGTGTGGTATGTGCCTGAACTTTTTGCTACAGTTGACCTTACATAGAAACATAGAATTTGATGGCAGATCAGGACTGCTTGGCCCACCTAGTCTGCCCATTTCCTACCTAACAGATAAGCTGCAGATCCTAGTTAACCAACAGCTTACTTCCTCCTACCCCCACTAGGACTGCCTTATGTCTGTCCCATGCATTCTTGAATTCCCCACTGTTCTTGACTCCACGACCTCCTCAGGAGACTGTTCCATGCATCCACAACCCTCTCTGTGAAAAAGTACTTCCTCACATTACCTCTAGCGCCCCGCTCTATCTTCAAATGTACCCCCTTGTTCTTGCACATTTCTTTTTCTGAAAGATGCTACCCTCTTGGACTTTGTTGATTCCCTTGAGGTACTTGAAAGTTTCTGCTATGTCCTCTCTCTCCCTTCTTTCCTCAAGGGTATACATATTAAGCTCCTTTAGTCTTTCTTCGTATGTCTTCTGGTGCAGACCCTGCACCATTTTGGTTGCCCTCCTCTGGACAGCCTCCACTCTGTCTAAGTCTTTTCGGAGATAGGGTCTCCAGAACTGCACGCAGTACTCCAGATGGGGTCTCACCAACTGTCTGTACAGAGGGATAACAACTTCCTGTTTTCTACTACTGATGCCTTTTCCTGTGCACTCCAGTATTCCCCCAGCCTTCCTTACTGCCTTCTCACATTGCTTGCCCATCTTTAGGTCATCTGATATAATTACCCCCAGGTCCCTTTCCATTTTTACTGTTGTCAGTATCTCACCCCCACTGTGTACTCTTCCCTGGGTTTTGTTTCCCATGTGCATTACCTTGCATTTCTTTGCATTGAATCTGAGCTGCCATACATTTGACCATTCCTCCAACCTTATGGTTTCTTGTCTGTAAGCACTACTCTCTGAGCGTGACTCTGTTTGCTTTGTACACTTCCGCATCCACCTTAGCTACTGCACTGGGAGTCATAGTTCTTCAAATTATATGTTCACCTTAGCCCTTTGTGAGCCATCTAATAATATGTGAACATAGGAAATGGTATGCTGAGGCAAGGCACATAGAAATGTTTCAGAGCAACTATGTCCACTCGGTCCAGTATCCCTTAACTGAGACCCTGCTACCAGGAACTACTGATACCCCTGTACAGTGGCAGCAGAAGAAATCAGTCAAGCTTCACATCCACTGTAGTAACTCATACCCCAACCCACTGGAGACTGCTGTGCTGCCATGACAGTCAAGTTCCAAATCATTTTGTGGACCCTCGCCCGTTCTGGGAAGTGATCTCCTACTGGTATCTTGGAGACTGTCTACCTTACAGACCCAATGTGTAGCCCTGGTCTTGAGCCACTTTCTTTCATTAACTGCTGTTGGATAGCATAGCTGTCTGGCCTACACAAAACTCACTCCAAGCCACAGTCATGACTTTGCCTCTCAGAAATTCTCCTCAAGTCACTTGGGCAATTTGGTGGTGCTTTGAGGGCTTACCTCTTGGGTTTCCAACCCTTCCTGAGATCACTCTAAACCTTTCCATAAGGGGAAATGGTTCATATCCCTCCTCTGGTCCTCATGCCAAGGAATGTGCAAGTGCCTGGATCCTCTAAAGGCCATTGCAAGCACAAGAGTACCACATGACTCCCCCCTTACAGCTGTAGAGGATCAAGACCACATGCCATTCTCAGCTTAAGGGTGGCCAGGCAATCGAGACCTGGGCAGGTGCCTGTTTTGGGAACTGCAGTCCCTTGGCCTGATGTCTTGAGCCAGCCACAAGGATGAGCCACCTCCTAAGCCCACCTCTGGAAGCATATCGGTACCCCATGTATTCAGCAGCATGTGAAACCTCCATAGAGCCAGGGCTCCATGTCATTACAGTGAATTAAAATTAGTGACTGTATTTTCAGCTAATCAATAATAGCATGGTCAATCTTAGCGATCAGCAATTTCAGGATATGAGATTACAGCTCAGCATTCACAGCTGGAGCTGGAAATTGTGCTGCATAGGCTGGACATCTATACTGATGGTAGTTGCCACAACGCCAGTACACCTTGTGGTCCACTTCTTTGTCTTTCCTGTACAAGAAACCTCCATACAGGATCATGGGTATTCCTCTCTGACTACATAGAAACTCCACAGCCATCTTCAGATATGTATCACCATGCACCTACACCACTAAAATATACTCTGGCACCTGTGATCAATCAGTATACATAATGGGCAAGCAGGCTATTTATTCACATTAATTACCTGTCACCTGTATTGCAGGGGCTATGCCCCCTACCTTCTGAGGGTCTGTTCCCCAACACCCCTACCCCCATAGCACTATGATTCTAACTCCAAGGTGCTCTTTGTCATGGAGGATCACTGAATAATCGTGAGGCACACATATTGGTCAGTCACTATAATGATATGGTTGCCCTAGTTGATTTCACAGCAAATGAGGTTGCACAAATTAATTCACTTAAAATGACTCACTGGCTTGTTGTGCTACCTCTAGCCAGCAACCTGGCATAGGCAATGCAAGGCACTGTTTTCATGCATCTGGTGAAGCTTCTGGTTTTGATGCCCTCTCTCACAATTTGACAGGTTAGCCCTTTTGCTTGCTGCCACTCACTTTCCTGCCAAGAAATTCTACTGAACACACCACCCTGGGCCATGGTACTGTGCTCCTCCACACTCTGTGATCCACAGAGGCCAGTGCAAATGTACCAGATTTCCATATATGGGCTACAACTACTGTAGAACAACACTGCCCCTTTCTTTGGAGGAAGGGTCATTACATAGATAGATTGATTGATAGATAGATAGATAGATAGATAGATAGATAGATAGATAGATAGATAGATAGATATGTAGCCCTCCTTCCAAGTGTCTAGAGGTATGGTTGTAAAGTGTCCGAGGGAGGGACGACCACTCAGCAGAAAATTCTTTACCAGAAAATGGCTGAGTTTACCTGGTCCATAGCCTCAGAACTTTGGGGGTGCAGTGGAGATTACTGGAACTAAAAAGGAATGGTAGTTTATTGTCAGGCAAACAGTTCATAAATGAGTCCACACAAAATTTAAAGGATGAAATCCATTGAATGCAGTGGGGCACAAGCAACAATCATTGCTCCATGGAGCCGGGGGGTCATGGAGGCCAACGAACAAGTTCACAGGCACAAAACTGCCAAGTGACACGGTGCTAAACATGACTGATATTGCCTCCCACTAAATTTCTCCTTCCAGAAGAGGAATCGGGCTTCACGGTGTCAGGAAGTGCAATTGGTGGGACGAATAAGGCCAAGGGTGCACCCTGATGCAGCTTATGCCAAAAGCTCTTACACTCTCACTTCTCACATCACGAACAAGGGCGCCTCATGAGACACACTCTTAGTCCCTTCTAGCACTATCTCACTGCTCCCAGTTTTCCAGACAGGGGATGCTCAGCTTTTTTGACTCTGAGCTACAGTTCACCTGATTCACCAGCCATTTCAACACTTTTCTCTCTCTCTCTCAATTCTTGCTTTTCAGTGGACTCTTGGACACTCAGGAGCACTCCAAGCAAGTCACTGCTGTTCAAATCTAGGAGGTCATTGGGGCCACTTTCAGCAGGTCACTGTGGGCATATCAGCAGGTCACTGTGGTTTCCTTTTTTGCACTGTTCCCAAATCTATGTTCTTATGGTGGGGCAGATTTTGACTCGCTGGAGGTAAGTGTACTTGGACCTAATCCCAGGTTAACAGCTCCCTTGTCCAGGTCAGAGCCAGGGCTCCTTGGCAGCCACCTTTCCTGCCACCATTGCACTCTGCTGAATGCACATCCAAATCCAGGCCAAGTAGCCAGGGCAGGCAATTGCCCCAGCCAGCCGCACTCACTTTTTCTGTGTCTGTCTTTCTCACACTCCCATGTTACTGCTCCTCCTCCTCCCACCAGAAACCACAATTTATACTGCCCATGCCTATCCTAACCTCCTGATCTACATGTGGTCCCCAGTGGCGATGAAGGTTAACCATTTAATTTCTAGTAAGCTCCACTGGGGCTTACCGATAGATTAGATAGATAGATAGATAGATAGATAGATAGATAGATAGATAGACAGACAGACAGACAGACAGACAGACAGACAGACAGACAAGAACTATCAGTAGACAGACAGACAGACAGACAGAGATAGATAAATAGATAGACAGACAGACAGTCAGACAGACAGACAGACAGACAGACAGACAGACAGACAGACAGACAGACAGATAGATAGATAGATAGATAGATAGATAGATAGATAGATAGATAGATAGATAGATAGATAGATGGTGGAGTAGCAGGGGCACAGCCCACCAGTGCAGTAGGTTGGTGGGGAGGTTATAGTGCAGGCAGACTCAATGGACCCTAGGTCTCTTTCTGCTGTCAAATCCTATGTCGCTATGTTTTTAAATTCACACTTACTTATTAAACCCCAATGCATGGCAAAGGCTGAGTTACGGTTTATGAATGTAAGTGTAGGGGGTCATGAGGCACAAGGCATAACTGAGAGTCTTATGCCTCTGGGATTAGATTAACAAAGATAACCCAACCCCTGGAGTGCCCTAATGATATTAAACTAAAATAGCTTAATCTTTTTTAAACTGACTATTTCATTAGTTGAAATTCTAATTCTTCTATTGTGCACAAGAGTTTCAACTGTTAACATAACCCTTTTAGAATTCTGTTAGCCAATAAGAATGCTTTGTTTCCAGTCATTCTATGATAATAGAATTTAAAAATCTTTACTTTTAAGCAGATTCCACTGACTGCATGAAATGTCCAGAAAATGAATGGTCCAATGGGAAACGAGACAAGTGTATTCGAAAAGAAATCGAGTTCCTCTCTTTTGAAGATCCCTTGGGAGCTGCATTATCTTCCATTGCCATTTTGTGCTGTTTATTAACAATGACGATATTTATAATTTTCATCAAGAATAATGACACACCAATTGTCAAAGCCAACAATCGTGAACTCAGCTATCTTCTGCTTCTAGCCCTTATGCTGTGTTTCCTCTGTTGCTTGATATTCATTGGACATCCTCAACAAGTTAACTGCATGCTGCGGCAGGTTGCTTTTGGGATAATATTTTCGTTGTCTGTTTCCTGCATTCTGACCAAAACCATCACTGTGGTCGTTGCTTTTGCTGCCACAAAGCCAGGAAGCAAACTCAGGAAATGGGCGAACTCAAGATATATAATGCTATTGTCATTTTCTGCACCCTACTTCAAGTCCTAATATGCATCATTTGGTTGGCCACTTCTCCACCCTTTCCCGAGTGGAATACAAAATCTGAGACTGAGAAGATAATTTTCCTGTGTAACGAGGGCTCGGTCATCGCGTTCTGGAGCATGCTGGGGTATATGGGGGTACTCGCCAGCGTGAGTTTCATAGTTGCATTCCTAGCAAGACAACTGCCAGACAGTTTTAATGAGGCCAAATATATCACATTCAGTATGATCGTTTTTCTCAGTGTGTGGTTCTCATTTATCCCAGCCTATATGAGTACGAAAGGGAAGTACATGGTTGCAGTAGAGATTTTTGCCATCTTGTCCTCCAGTACTGGGATACTTGGCTGCATATTTTTCCAAAATGCTATGTTATTCTTCTGAGGCCTGATATGAATACAAGGGAGCATCTAATAGGCAAAAACAAAACATCCAGAAATGAATAAAGCACTCAAACAACTTCAGTGGAAATGTAGACATCAATTCTGACTTTACATGAAGTCTTACTGCATGGATCTTACATATAGGATCCTATAGAAAAATAGATGTTGTAAAAATTCATGGAAAAATCAATTTATAAGAACGATTATAAAATGTGTAGGGCAAATGCTGGATGCTGACTGACTGAAGCAGTTTTTGACTCACACTGATAGACCAGTATATCATCACAGGTCAAAAATGTTTACAAAGATCTGCCCTATATCACAAAACTTTGGGACCATCTTATAATCATTGTAATACAATTGGATCTAGTATATGCAGAGCAGGGGAAAGGCAGTCCAGATAACAATAGGGATTGCCAAGCCAAGTAGGAAATGGGCAGACTAGGTGGACTGTATGGTCCTTATCTGGCTGACAGATTCTATGTTTCCATGTTTCTGTCATCAGATATAATCACTTCTTGGGTGGTTGAAGGCACTCAGCATTGCCTTGTGTCTCACAGCACACCAAAAGCATGATGATATGTAAGGAATAAGACACAACAGAGTTGATAGTGCTGTATACTTACAGGCCCATGGACATAATGACAAGGCCACGGACGGAGGGCTTTACCACCCTAGAAGTGCAGGTATACCCCAACACCACCCATCCTGGAATATGTGCTTAGAACATAGGTTAAAAAGACACTTTTTTCATAACAAAAAATATTTAAAAAAATAGGTTTCTTACTTAATATTTTAAAACAGTCCTTCTTCTACTCACAAGTAGCGGACATTACAGGCTTCCAATAGGTGGTGCTGAAGAACTGTGCTAGGTGTACTCTGTTTAGTTGGGCTCCATGACAGGCAGGCACGTGAGCAGCAGTAGGTAGGTGAGTGTGTGGATAATTTGGGATAGCAACATCTTATTGCTTTATTTTTTTTTATTGTGCATTATGCCCCTGCATCTGCCCAAAAGGATAGCCATTGAGCCTCAACCTCCCTCCCAGCCCCACCACCAAGGGGGCCATTTGTGCAGACCCCAGCCCCCTTAAGGCATCAACTCTAGTGTTGAGGAAGGTGCCTCAACCACCAGCGGGTGGGGCCCTGTGGGAAGGGTTCAGCTCCATCCTGCAGTGGCCTTTTTCCCTGTTTCGTCTTTTGCCCCATGGATGCTGCTGACTGAGGATGATCTGATACAAGCAAGCCTGTGTGCTTATATCAATGTCAGGCAGCATCCTTCCTCCCTGAGTGGCTTTCATGTGCACTTCCCCCTGTGATCACCAAGGGGGGGTAGTAGGGCAGTGAAGCTCACTTCCTGACCCACCCCAGAGGAGAGGAATGTCCACTGGAACACACAGTGCTCCTCCTTCTGGTTGGCCCCAATGACCCCAACTGGCAACAAACCTGTGGCAATTGCCTCATGACCAGCTGCCCTACTGCCATGTCAACAGGCTGCATAAACACATTGTTTTACCAAAAACCTGCTACAGCCTCCCACATGGTATACTTTTTTCTATATTGATTTTCTATCCCAGTGTCACTCCATTCAGGAATACACCTTGGTCCCACTGACATACATGTATCAGGCCATTTCCCCTTTAACACCCTGTGGTGCCCCACACTGGTCAGTTGTCCCCCATGACTTTTTCCTCCATGGAGCTGCTCTGGTTAAGTGGCATGCTCGACAGCATGGTAGTCCACTATATCGACAGCATCTGGTGAAGGCCAGAGCTAGGATCCAGAGGGTCTTAGGAGCCAGGCTGTCATGTAGACAGTGTGCAGCTTTTCCTGCATTGTATGCCTCTCCCACCCTCCTCCCCCCCCAGTATGGACACAGCTCACAGGACCTCAGAAGCATGCAGTGACATCCTGTGGAGACAGCAAACTCCCTTTGCCCACAAAAGGCATCTGTGTGGCACAGGATGCCTCATGCCATTCCTTGCAACTGCAGTGCCCTGCTAAGCAGCAGCTGCCACATTCTGTCCTGCCTGCCGACAACGTGCTGCAAGCTTACTCCCAAACTTGGTTCACCTGCCCAGCAATGAAACACACTGCCACTGGCCACTTGGATGGCCCACTTTGTTTTTCGTTAAAGTATGGAAGTTGTAACTGAGTGGGAAGGTGTCAGAGGCTGACAGTGGAGCAGGAAATGGCAGCTACTTTAGAAATCAAAATTCTGCTCAGAGTGCGTGGATATTTTAGGCAAGAAGTCAGGCTGTTACCAGGGACTTTTTGTTCAGGGCAGTGTCAGCACATAAACGTATGGCTTTAGAATGCCATTAGCCAATCAGAAGCAAGTATGGGGCCATCACCATATTCTAACTCATGATATACCACCATCTGTTGTATGTTATTGCTTAAAACAGCAGTATTTGTTTGTCAGCAAAAAAAAAAAATATCAACATATAGTTTCTTAGCACAAATGTGTTTCTGACATCCTAAGAATCATGCTTAGTGTATTTTGAGATTTCTCAGATATTGTTAAAACAGCTTTTACAGCTAATTTTGTAAATAATGATGCACATATTTAAGATGGCCACCACTTGCACTTTTTAAAAATTTCTTCCGCAGAGGTTACCTGTTGAATGTACATGCTAAATTTGTATTGTAGATGTATTAGAATGGTGCTACCACATGTTTCCAATGGCAAACAACACAACACTGCACCAAGATAGTTACTTGTTTTCGTGGTGGGCATGGCACAGGTGTGGGAACTTTTTAAAAACTTCAAAATCCTGCATCTTGGTTCACGAATGAAAAAACATGAAAAGAAAATTGTGTATCTTGACATTTTTGTAACCCCAACCCAGGTATGCCGTTTCTATCTGACAGAACTACCTGGTGGGCTGGTTTCGGGGAGGAATATGTCACTCGGCACATTGGCTAGGTTTGGCTACTCTGCAACAGGGCACCCAAGTAATTCTGGACAAAGGAAGCAATAACTGTAATGTCCAATACCAGAAGTGGTATTCTAAAGTGTGGCTTTTATTCACATCCAACAGAATAAACAAAGCACAGATGGACCCCCACGGGGCTACACCCTGGTAATGCAGATTTAAGGAGACCAGAACACATCCTCATCACTTTAGCCCTCAGGCTCTGAAACACACTGGGCACACAGCTCTGAACTTGTACGCTGCTCTGGTTTTCCTGGCTCGGCCCCTTGCCAGCAACTATTTGGACACTTTCCATATAGCATGGAAACATTTACTGGTGGCTCCCTAAACCACCTATGAGCACTTCTGCTCCTTAAGGGAATCTTCCTCATAAATCCCATGTCTGGGTACTTTTCCCAGGCACTGGCCAAGTGCCTGAGAGAAAGCAACAGGTGTCCCAGAGCAAATCCATAGAGGTGAATTTGGTTACTACTGATGGGGGGGTCTCCCACCTCTCGCTCCCATAATTCATACCCGGCCATTTCTCTGGACTGTAACACCTCATCCTTTAAGACACTTTGCTGTGTAGATTCTTTTCAAATGTATGCCACATTCAGTCTACTGTCTTTACATCCCATTTGTGCTGGACTTGAACATACTTAATAAGTGGCTTTGTCCATTACTCTAGACCCCCCACAGAGTTAAGCAGTCCACTCCCCACATCTTCCAATCTGTACTTGGCTGTCTTTTCCTGACCCCACAGTAACAGTCCCTTTAGTTTCATCTTGATGCAGGTGAAAACACATGGCCCTTTAGCAGAGCGAACTCACCCTTTGGTTGCAGGTGCCCCACAGGCATTTCCTCCTCAAGGAACTCTCTTCCAGAGCTTCTGGTGCCTCAGCACAAACTCAAACAAGGCAGCTTCTTTCCTTAGCCAGACCAAGGGGTTTGCCCCTGAAGCAGGCTGATTCCTTCCCACCCCGCAGGGATGGGCCCTGAACCATTGAAAGCGGTCTCCACCACTTCAATATGCTCTTCTTGTGTTCCTCTTCAGGTGAACACACACCTATACCAAAATAATAGCTCTTTGTCAGAGCTTAGAGCTCTGAGGGCCTGCTTACAGCAGAGCACCTCTTTCAGACTGCACACACTCTACTGAACTCTACAGACTCACTTCAAATTCCCCAACATTCTACTCTAACCTCCAACTGCAACATTCCAGTGTGGCTTATGCAGCTGCGACAGTTCTAAATGATGTCATCCCTCAGTCTCAGCTGAGACTGAGAACAGAGTGAGACAGTGTGAAATCCATTTAACTGGAGTTTCACAAGCTGCCTTCCCTGCCTACCACTAGGTCTTACTGGGATTCTAGTGACCCTGGGTAACAGGGGGGTTACATTTTTTCCAAACATTATTACTGAAAAAAGCTTGATTGTAACTAACAAATACTTCTACATACACATACATCATAAAAATAGCAAAGTTAAACGTGGGCATGTGAAATGAAAATTTCTGAGACATACCCACTATGGTTTATTGTGAACCACTCTGAAGGGGATTCAAATTAGTCTTAAAGGGAACAGACACACTTTTACATGCATTTCTCTATTAGGATGCCTCTTTATCGCACCAATAAAAACAGGTAAAGAAACTTTGTGTCCTGGGCTTTACCGTATCAGTGTATTTTGTTGTTAGAACATTGCTTACCTGTTGTCTGCCATCTTTAGAGTGCTTGGTTATGACATCACTAGTTAGAAGTCAGTAGAGTCTCACCTGTACTTGTATTCACAGACACAGTGCTGTTATTCACTTCACTGAGCCATTCTCTGTGTTTATTAGCATTATGTAGTGACACAAGTCAAGGTGGGTGTGATTTCATTTTCACTGTCTTATTTTAATTTTTGTTTTTAAACTTTCTTTATTAGTCATTCCAAGTTTATACAGTGATAAATATTTCAACCCAGGTTACAGTCATGGGCAATATGCAGATTGAAACAGTATGTCTACAACCTATACAAATGATAGACTTTAGGCTTTTTATCATTTCATACACCTCAGGATTTACACTAAAGAATTTATTATTGCTCAAAGTGGCATGGTCTTCAACTGTTTAATTCTTGTAGGCTTACTGATACTATCTTCATGAACAAAGGAAAAATATTTAGTTGTCATGTCTGCTATAATCCATATTAAATATGACTTTAAACTATGATGCTGGCCAAGAGTTTCTTATTATTTATTTATGCTGCAACTACTAATGCAAGACGTTCAAATCCATAATCTGTTGTTAACATAATATATTGGTGCATACTGTACTTTTTAATACAAACAATCACAACAGAGGCAAGACTCAGCAGGCTCCACGAACTGTAACAACTGTGTGCTTAGTGTATTCCTCTTTTGATACAGTATTCCCATTTGAAACATTTGATTCATCATCCCTCTTTTTTTTCTAGAGCATCCCCAACTGATCTGACACTGCCCATCCTGCTAGATTGTCCAAAACATTAAAGTGTAATAACCTCTTGACTATGAATTTGTCTTTAAGTAGTGCGGGGACTGCACTGTGATCAATGACATTTGTTGGATTTTCTTGCAGTGTGTTGTGCAACCTGTTATTGTTGGGGTGGGGGGGGTTAACTATTAACCAGTTACGGGTAATATTTTTTGTTGCAGTTACAATTAGAATGTTGTTGAGATATCTCTCTATTGTGCCTTATACAGTCTATCCCAGTCAGATGTCTTCCCAGAATCAAGTGGGCATCCTTCCGTTCTTGATTTATCAGAAGGATACTGGTTGTTTCCTTTTTGCATTCAAGCCAAAAGGGGAAACATTTGGGTAAGACCAGACCATGTGATAGTGTTTGCCCTTTCTTTTTCTCAATTATAATTTTTATTAAGTTTGAACTTTCGCAATAGGTTAACAACAACTTGACAAAGAGTTACAAAAATCTCAGTTGCTGTACTGCAGGTATTGATACTCTATAATTTCATACTTAGTTTATATGTAAAGGTTTTGACCTACTTTGGCTGGAAGTATAGCCTAGAGGTTAGAGTAGCGATCTGTGAATGAGCTTGTTACATCCAGCAGACCTGGGTTTGATTCCTACAACCTCCACTTGCATACTGTGTGACTCTCAACAAGTCACTTAATCTTCCCAGTGCTCACAGGTCACCCCTGAAAACAGGCACTTGTGCCTAGTGGGCCTACCAGTTACCAAAGGAAGGAATAATAATGTATTCAAACTGGATCCTATCAAAAGGACAGTATTTAGGAAATTCTCTGCATAAGTCTAAGAGATTGTCTAGTCAATAATAAATCATACAGAAAGTATATAGTTATTGATATTAATCTGTTTCTAACCATGAGAAGAAAGGTTCCCATACTCCTTCAAACTTATCTAGGGAAGGAAGGCAGTATATCACAGTGGTTAAGACCACTGAGCGGCAAACCTGGTGACCTGGGTTTGAATCCCACAGCCACCACTTGCATACTGTGTGACTGTGTGACCATGAGTAAGTCACTTACTTTACCTGTGCTCCCAGGATACACATGGAAACAAGCCTTGGTGTAGTATGTCTTCCCTGGCCAGAAATTATAAAATAAAAATTATCTAAGGATCCAGAGGCCAGGCGGCTCATGAGGTTGTTAAGGGCTATCTTTCACATATAGAATAAATAATGGGCAAGGGTGGTATACAAGGATGCATACCCATCAAGGGGGCTAATTAGGCCTATAAGGGTGAGTAGTTTTATTAGCCCCCAGGATGGGTATACTTCTCAGTGTTGCACATATATCCATCGTTTGTTAAATATAATACATTAGGATGGTTATTGTTATGGAGCTCACATTTGTGGTCACGTTATGGCACCTGAAGGTTGCTTGCAGCAAGGAGAGAATGGAGTGCAATGAATGCAGGTAGGAGTTTGGGGGATTTCTTGGTTTGGGAGGGTTTTGCGAGGTTTTTTTTCAGGTGCTTTTGCAGCATGTTAGTTGGTTTGGCTAGCTCCCTAATGATGTGTAATTGTGTTTTTAGTATTGTCCCATAGGATTTAATGTAGTGTACAGTAGGTATATACTTTCCATTAGCATAGGTATATCCTTTTGTTTATTTGATTAGTGTAGATATCTAGCGTTAATCAGTGTAGGTATAGAGCTATAATTATTTAATTCGTGCAGGTGTATACTTTTAATTGATAGATTAGTCATGGGTAATACAGGGAAACAAATGATGACCTTTTCTGTGGGGAAACGTTCCGATTCATGTATTACATAAACGTTATCCATTCTTCTAATTTGGGAAGCACTGTTTGTTTCCAGCTACTTAAAATTGTACTTTTCAACCCTGATGTAGCTAATAACAACCATCTTTTTCCCACATGTCTAGGTTAAAGAGAGATACTGGGCTAGATATTCAAAGTGCACCTAGAACATGCGCATTGGATGTGCAATGCAATCCAGTTGCACCACAGCAAAATAATGTAATATTCAGCAGATGCACCTCGCAAGCCACACTGAATATAGCACATATGCACCATGATGCAAACAGACTTGCACCAAAGCAATCCAAAATGTGCAGGAGCAACAGTGTATGCTGAATATAGCAAGTGGAGCAAGTTGCACCATGCACCAAAGAGCATGAGGCAAGGTTGCGCAAAGGCACAGGACAATGGTAGTGGCAGCAGGGCAGAACCACAATGGGAAAAAGATGCAGAAGGCACACAGCCCAATGGCTATGGATAAGGCACAGAGCCCCACACAGACCCAGACAACCAATGGGACAGGGCACGGAACAGCCATGGCACAGACAGCTGCAGGGAATGAGCACCCAAGGACCACAGTCCTAACATCCGACATGGAATAGCCAAGCACTGTAGCCACTGTGCGAAGGCACCATGTAGGTACAGTGATCCACAGCCACATGGCAGTATGCAGCACATGCTGAACAGGCACAGACGGACACAGGGCATGGTACCACAGAGCCCAGCAGCATGGGGAAGGGCAACACAGCAGGAAGGGCACCATGCTGGACATGGGCACAGAACACTGGCATGCAGGCAGCCCCCGAAACCAGGTAACATTGACACACAGGGATGTGACATGCAAGGTAGTGGGCACCTACCAGTGTCACACTGCAGAGACATCACTGGCCATGACATGTACCATCCAGATCCCAACAATGTACAACACCAGCACACTGTAGCAACAGGCATGCATGGGAGACACAGAAACACACAAGCAAACAATATTAAACAGTTTAACCAAAGATATTAGAAGAAACACAACAGCAAAACAGGAATGAACAGCCAATGGGATGAATACAGGATGGAATAACATACCAAAATATAACAAGCATTTGTCAATGCCAAATGTTGATTGCGTTGGTCTGTTGAGCATGCATAGTGGCCCTCTGTCAGTGGCTCGGTCTGTTTGTCCCGGTGCTGCAGGCTGCTCTTTTGTACTGGGCTGCTGCCTGCGTTGGCACCTTGTTCTGCTGAGGAAGAAATATGCAGCTGTCCCGACAGAGCTCCATTGAGGTGGCTCACTCCCCCTCACTTGCTCATTCTGTTTCTCCTGGTGCTGCAGGCTGCCCTTTTGTACTGGGCTCCTGGCTGTGTTGGTGGCTTTTTCTACCCACAAAGAAATCCACAGCTGTCCCGACAGAGCTCCATTGAGGTCGCTCACTCCACCTGTCTCACTCACTCATTCTAGTTCTCCTGGTGCTGCAGGCTGCCCTTTTGTACTGGGCTCCTGCCTCTGTTGGGACTTTTTCTGCCCACAAAGAAATCTGCAGCAGTCCTGACAAAGCTCCGTTGAGCTTGCTCACTCCCCTTCTCTCACTCACTCATTCTGTTCTGCTGGCGCTGCAGGCTGCCCTTTTCTATTGGGCTCCTGCCTGCGTTGCTGCCTTCTTATGCCCAAAAAGAAATTTGCAGTAGTTACAATACAGCTCTGTTGAGTTCACTCACTCACTCACTCATTCTGGTTTTCCTGCCACTGCAGGCTGCCCTTTTGTACTGGGCCCCTGCATGCATTGCTGCCTTTTTCTGCCCACAAACAAATCTGCAGCAGTCCCAACAAAGCCCTGTTGAGCTCACTGACTCCCCCTCCCTCACTCGCCGCTCTATGTCTCCTGGCACTGTAGGCTGCCCTTTTGTACAGGGCTCCTGCCTACATTAGCATTTGTTTCTGGCCAGAAAGAAATCTGAACCAGTCCCGACACAGCTCCACTGAGCTCGCTCACTGCCCATCTGTCACTCTTGCATTCCATTTCAGCCGGTGCTGCAAGCTGGCCTTTTGTACTGGGCTCCTGCCTGCGTTGCCGCATTTTCTGCCCACAAAGAAATCTGCAGCAGCTCTGTCACTCACTCGTTCTGTTTGTCTTGGCGCCGCAGACTGCGCTTTTGTATGGGGCTCCTGGCTGCATTGGCACCTTTGTCTGTCCACAAAGAAATCCGCAGCTGTCCTGACAGAGCTCCGTTGAGGTCGCTCAGTCTCCCTCTCTCGTACCTCATTCTGTTTGTCCTGGCGCTGCAAGCTGCCCTTTTGTACAGGGCTCCTGCCTGCATTGGCGCCTTTTTCTGCCACAAAGAAATCCCAGCAGTCCTGATAGAGCTCCGTTGAGCTCAGTAAGTCCCCTTGTCTCACTCGCGCATACTGTTTCTCCCTCTGCTGCAGGCTGGCCTTTTGTACTGGGCCCCTGCCTGTATCGATGCCTTTTTCTGCCCAGAAAGAAATCTGCAGCAGTCCTGACAGCGCTTCGGTGAGTTCGCTCACTCCCCCTCCCTCACTCGCTCTCTCGTTCTGTTTCTCCCAGTGCTGCAGGCTGCCCTTTTGTACTGGGCTCTTCTGTTGGGGCCTTTGTCTGCCCACAAACAAATCCTCAGCAGTCCTGACAGAGCTCAGTTGAGCTCAGTCACTCCCCACTCTCACTCGTCAATCTTAATCTGTCCCAAACACTGATTTCCAGAGTGACCGTGTATTGTCCGCAGGAGTGCAAAAACATATTTTAGCCAGGATGTGAAAATGACAGCTGTAGTGTTCATAAGGAGTTGTGAAAAAATGCCACTGTTGAAAATGTGGCGTGACAGTAATACAAATTTGCTGAAATTACAAAGGTGTGTGGAAACAGTTCAATGCATGCTTGTAACACAGTCAGGTTATGGCAGTCCCAACAAAGCTTAGTTGAGCTCGCTCACTCCCCTTCTCTCACTCGCTCATTCTGTTGTGCTGGCACTGCAGGCTGCCCTTTTCTGCTGGGCTCCTGCCTGCATTGTTGCCTTCTTATGCCCAAAAAGAAATTTGCAGCAGTTACAATACAGCTCTGTTGAGCTCACTCACTTGCTCATTCTGGTTTTCCTGCCACTGCAGGCTGCCCTTTTGTTTTGGGCCCCTGCATGCAGTGCTGCCTTTTTCTGCCCACAAGCAAATCTGCAGAGTCCCAACAAAGCCCCGTTGAGCTCACTGACTCCCCCTCCCTCACTCGCTCGTTCTGTGTCTCCTGGCACTGCAGGCTGCCCTTTTGTACTGGGCTCCTGTCTGCATTGGCGGCTTTTTCTGGCCAGAAGGAAATCTGAAGCAGTCCTGACACAGCTCCACTGAGCTCGCTCACTCCCCCTCTGTCACTCTTGCATTCCGTTTCTGCCGGTGCTGCAAGCTGGCCTTTTGTACTGGGCTTCTGCCTGTGTTGCCGCATTTTCTGCCCACAAAGAAATCTGCAGCAGTCACACTAGAGCTCCATTGAGCTCACTCACTACTGCTCTGTCATTCGCTTGTTCTGTTTCACTTGCCGCCGCAGACTGCGCTTTTGCATGGAGCTCCTGGCTGTGTTGGCACCTTTGTCTGTCCACAAAGAAATCCGCAGCTGTCCCGACAGAGCTCCGTTGAGGTAGCTCAGTCTCCCTCTCTCATTGCTCATTCTGTTTGTCCTGGCGCTGCAAGCTGCCCTTTTGTACGGGGCTCCTGCCTGCATTGGCGCCTTTTTCTGCCCACAAAGAAATCCCAGCAGTCCTGATAGAGCTCCGTTGAGCTCAGTAAGTCCCCTTGTCTCACTCGCTTGTACTGTTTCTCCCTCTGCTGCAGGCTGGCCTTTTGTACTGGGCCCCTATGCCTGTATTGATGCCTTTTTCTGCCCACAAAGAAATCCGCAGCAGTCCTGACAGCGCTTCGGTGAGTTCACTCACTCCCTCCCTCACTCGCTCTCTCGTTCTGTTTCTCCCAGTGCTGCAGGCTGCCCTTTTGTACTGGGCTCTTGTGTTGGGGCCTTTGTCTGCCACAAACAAATCCGCAGCAGTCCCGACAGAGCTCAGTTGAGCTCGGTCACTCCCCCCTCTCACTCAGTCGATTTTAATCTGTCCCAAATACTGATTTCCCAGAGTGACTGTGCTATTGTCTGCAGGAAAGCAAAAACATATTTTAGCCAGGATGTGAAAAATGACAGCTGTAGCGTTCATAAGGAGTTGTGAAAAAATGTCACTGTTGAAAATATGGCGTGACAGTACTACAGATTTACGAAGTTACAAGGGTGCATGGAAACAGTTCAATGCACGCTTGTAACACAGTCATGTTATGGAGTTTCATCACCAAATTTTCAACATAGGGATTTAGGACTCTGCTCATGAACAGTGCCACTGTCATTTTCTTAATCTGTCCTGAACACTGATTTCCCACAGTGACCACGTTATTCTGCGCCAGAACTGAGAAACATATTTTGGTCAGGATCTGAAAAATGACAGCTGTACTGCTTATAAGGAGGTGTGAGAAAATGGCACTGTTGAAAAGCTGGTGTGACAATAT
The DNA here is from genome assembly GCA_016271365.2 of Neoceratodus forsteri. Taxonomy (NCBI): domain Eukaryota; kingdom Metazoa; phylum Chordata; order Ceratodontiformes; family Ceratodontidae; genus Neoceratodus; species Neoceratodus forsteri. Next base: position 199,199,584 of record JADMNL010000026.1, on the reverse strand, counting down.
TACAAATCTGTGAAGTTACAGGGTGCGAGGAAAGTGCGCAATGCACACTTGTAACACAGTCAATTGATGGGCTATCATCACCAAATTTTCAACATAGGCATTTTAGGACCTCTGCTCATGAACAGTATCACTGTCATTTTCTTAATCTGTCCCAAACAGTGATTTCCTAGCGACCGCTCTATTCTCGTACCGGAAGTGCGAAACACATTCGGCCAGGATGGGAAAAATGCCAGCTGTACTGTTCATAAGTAGGTCTGGGAAAATGGCAATGTTGAAAATCTGGAGTGAAAATATTAGAACTTCACAAACTTATGAGCATGCATGCCAGCTGCACAACGACTACGTAACACAGTCATTTTATGGAATATCGTTGCAAATTTTCAACATAGGCATTTTAGGACCTCTACTCATGAACAGTGTCACTGTCATTTTCTTAATCTGTCCTGAACACTGATTTCTCACAGCAACCGCACTATTCAGCTCTCCCGACAGAGCTCCATTGAGGTAGCTCAGTCTCCCTCTCTCGTCGCTCATTCTGTTTGTCCTGGCGCTGCAAGCTGCCTTTTTGTACGGGGCTCCTGCCTTCATTGGTGCCTTTTTCTGCCCACAAAGAAATCCCAGCAGTCCTGACAGAGCTCTGTTGAGCTCACTAAGTCTCCTTGTCTCACTTGCTCGTACTGTTTCTCCCACTGCTGCAGGCTGGCCTTTTGTACTGGGCCACTGCCTGTATTGATGCCTTTTTCTGCCCACAAAGAAATCCGCAGCAGTCCTGACAGCGCTTCAGTGAGTTCGCTTACTCCCCCTCCCTCACTCGCTCTCTCATTCTGTTTCTCCCAGTGCTGCAGGCTGCCCTTTTGTACTGGGCTCTTGTGTTGGGGCCTTTGTCTGCCAACAAATCACAGCAGTCCCGACAGAGCTCCAGTTGAGCTCAGTCACTCCTCCCTCTCACTCGGTCGATCTTAATCTGTCCCAAACACATTGATTTCCCACAGTGACGTGCCATTGTCCGGGGACTGCAAAACATATTTTAGCCAGGATGTGAAAAATGACAGCTGTAGTGTTCATAAGGAGTTGTGAAAAAATGCCACTGTTGAAAATGTGACGTGACAGTATTACAAATTTGCGAAGTTACAAGGGTGCGTGGAAACAGTTCAATGCATGCTTGTAACACAGTCATGTTATGGAGTTTCGTCACCAAATTTTCAACATAGGGATTTTTGGACCTCTGCTCATGAACAGTGCCACTGTCATTTTCTTAATCTGTCCTGAACACTGATTTCCCACAGTGACCACGTTATTCTGCACCGGAACTGTGAAAACACATTTCAGTCAGGATCTGAAAAATGACAGCTGTACTGCTTATAAGGAGATGTGAAAAAATGGCACTGTTGAAAATCTGGTGTGAAAATATTACAAATCTGTGAAGTTACAAGGGTGCGAGGAAAGTGCGCAACGCAACTTGTAACACAGTCAATTGATGGGCTATCATCACCAAATTTTCAACATAGGCATTTTAGGACCTCTGCTCATGAACAGTATCATTGTCATTTTCTTAATCTGTCCGAACAGTGATTTCCCCAGCAACGCTCTATTCTGCGCTGGAAGTGCAAAACACATTTCAGCCAGGATGGGAAAATGCCAGCTGTATTGTTCATAAGTAGGTCTGGGGAAAATGGCAATGTTGAAAATCTGGATGAAAATGTTAGAAATTCGCAAAATTCACGAGGCGTGCCTGCCAACTGCGTAACGCACACTCGTAACAAGTCAGTTTATGGAGTATCGTTACCAAATTTTCAACATAGGCATTTAGGACCTCTACTCATGAACAGTGTCACTGTCATTTTCTTAATCTGTCCTGAACACTGATTTCCCAGTGACCATGCTATTCTGCGCCAGAAGTGCGAAAACACATTTTGGACAGGATGTGAACAATGACAGCTGCACTGCTCACAGGAGGTGTGACAAAATGCCAATGTTGAAAATCTGGCATGAAAATATTGTAAATTCAGTGAAATTCTGACGTCCGTAGCAACTGCGCAATGCAGCTCGTAAAACAGTAATTTTTGGATTTTTTCCACCAAATTTGCAACATAGGCTTTTTGAGAGCCCACCTCATGAACACTGGCACTGTCATTTCATTAATCAGCCCCAAAGGGTGATTCCACGCAGTGACCATGAAACCACCTTTTGGGGCCGATTAACGCCATGACAGTTCAAGAATTCATGAGGAGGGGTCCCAAAAACCCCATGTTGAAAATTTGGTGAAAAAATTCCCAAAAATGCCCGAGATATGCACTAAAGTTGAAAAAACCCTATTTATTACATTATACAGCTTACCGGCATTTCCTCAGTTCGCGGTCGGCTTTGAAGAGTGCAGACTTGTTCCGGTCCAGCAAAGATTATCGCGCCCGAGCTCGAAGGTAAGTATGGAGTATAGGGGGTGTGGGGAGACAGGGTGTGCAGTGGTGGGTGTGGGTTGTGGGGGGCAGGGAGACTACGAGGGACCATTTCCTTTTTTCAGGTACAAAACCAAAAAGACTTGATGGACTGTTTTTCATTTACAGGGGCATGTGGCACATTGGGGTGGGCTCTCAGCATGCCACTGGACTCTTGTTTTGGAGCAGCTGTAGCCGATGGGGATTGGGCCCCATCGACAAACAACAAAGGGGGATTCATTTCTGCTGGCGGAATTGGGCACCCCGTTGGCAAATAAACATGGGGGGTACATATTGTTTGTGAATACGGCAGCAAGCCACCGCTATGTTCACAAACAATATCACAGATCCTACATCCCGCCATGCAATGACAGGTCACTTCCTCATTGCAGCGGATGGCTGACGCTGCAATGATGAGGCGGCCCCTGATTGCAGCGGCTGATTTTTTAGAAGGTTGTGGCACGCTGGCTGAACTAGTGTCAGCAGCAGCATGCCATGGCATTGGGGGATGGGGGACAAGCCTTTGCAGGCTGTGGGGGCATTGGGCACAACAGTGCCACACCTCCACAACCTGCTTGTGGAGAACGCTGACGCAACATGTTTCTTGCGCACGTGCACAATCAACATTAAAAGGGGCACAATTCAACAGTGAATAAAAGCAATGGGGATGGGAGTGTGCAGAGAGAGCAAGGGGAGTCCAAACAACTTTCCATGTGAGACGGGGAGTATGGGAGTGAGATCATGGGGTTATATACAGCACAGTCCATGGATCAACGCCACAGCCGGCAGATGTGTGCCCAGATGCGCCGCTCCTCAGCCTCCATTGCCCTTGTTGCCACCAGATTCCTCCTGGACAGGTGGATGTGGGCTGCCAACTGTGAAATCATGAGCAATGTCAGTCTCTGTAGCTGGACCACACCACCACCCAGGATGCCCACTCGCGTCATCCTCTCCCATGCCCTGGTGACCTGTGCAAGAGAAACACAGAACAGCCACTGAGACAGGCCCCACAGCAAATGCCCACCATCCCCACCCTGGTCTGTATGTGTTTAGGGGTCTGAGGCTGGGCACACCATGGACAAGTCCACAAACAGCACATGCTCTGCGGACAATGACAGCAACCCAAGAAACCATGCCACACAAGGAATGTGATGATTGCCAGGGAGTACCTAGCAGTATCACATGTGCACAAACACCCCACAGCAGGGAACCGATGCCCCCAGGTGCAACACTCGAGTTGGCCCATCAGCAGCCACATGAGTGCACTGTGGGTCACACACAGCCACCACCAGTGACAGCAACAGGGTACCAGCACACAGATGGCATGCGCACTATGAGACAACCACATGCTGCTGGCCAACACCGGCAACAGTGACTGTGAACCAACACATGCCCAAGCACTGTATGCAGGCATTGCCCTGCTATGTGTACCGCCCCCAACACCCATCCCCAGGTACCGATGACAATTGCATAGTGCACCAGGACCAGATGCACGATAATGATGTCATGCACATGACTGCCAGATGCACAACATGCACACATGGATGAATGCACGTAGGACATACATGCACAGCTCAAATGGATGCAGACATGTACCAAGCACAGCATTCTGTGCGCATGGCAAGTGCAATGCTACAGCGTGCATGCACAGAAAATGCACATGTGAATTGCTCCAGTGCATCCATGTTGTGCATGTCACAGTCTATTGCGCATGAAGCAATTCTGCAATATTCAGCCAAAAATATGCAAATAGCCTCATGAGCCAATGCCAGGTGCATGTGAGCACATTAGCATCTCATTACTGATTGCTCCACAGCACATTTGCATGAGTTGAGCCATAAAAGAGACACCACACAGCAGTGGTCACTGACAGGTATTGCACCCATTAAGGTAGGCTTGGTTACATTCTGCTCTCGATAACTGTATTGCAATGGCACACTGACATGTTGCACAGTAACAGGAAATGCTACCATGCAGCTCATCTGTGCACCATTACTGTTCACAGGATGCATTATGTTGGATTCGGAGGGTGCTGAGGAACAGGGGCCTGCTAGGAAATGAGGGCCAAATTTCACTAAGGTTGAGGAAGCAGGTCCTGGTGGAGGCCTATCTTGAGAGGAGGAACTCCTAAGTAGGGCAACAGGGACTGCACAGGAATGGGCCATAGGCTGGGATGAGGTGGTGACCTATGTGAATGCCCAAGGATGCCACACCACCTCCACAGAGTGCAAGAAGAAGATGGGCACTGACAAAAGAAGGATTAAGGAGAAGATTGCTGCCATTAAGGCATCACTCAACAAGATGGGTGGTGGACCATCTACAGCACCTATCCTCAAAGCAGAGGAGATGCTGCTGGCAGCCACTATCGCTGGGCAGCTGTTGAATGTGTCCTGGGGAGGGGGGTTCCAGACAGGAGGCAGCCCATCACAGCACTGTGAGTATGCCGGTGGGGTGCCACGTGTGCAGGCCAGTGTTGTGCCAGGTACACAGCAGAGGTGACAATATTCTGTTCCTGTTGTGTCTTGGTGTGGTGTACCACCTGTACAGCCACACAGTGGACCATCATGGTCTCCTGTTGTGGAAGCTGCATGAGGTATGTCATGGTTGGGATGTGCAGGGTTCAGGGGGTGCACATCACCTGGCACACCTGTCAGATGGGTATCCACTGCAGGATGTGTAGGCATGTGCTCATCCACAGTGGACACCATCACCAGCATGCCACACCACAGGTCATGCACATGTGTGCTGTATGGCGGAGAACAGCCTGTCATATGTGTGCATGTGCCTCACATTGCTGTGTATACATGTTCTGTGCATTGCAAGTGTCATGACAGGCATGGGCAGCCGTGCTGCCACACCACATGCAGGGCAGAGCTGGCACACCTGTGGCACACATGCAGACATTAAACAGTATAGCTGACTACCTGCAATGCATCAGTGACACACAAACCACTCACCATTTTGTCTTCCAGCTCCATCATGCCTCAGGGGTGCTGTGCAGGATGAGACCAGGATCATGCTGTGTCATGCAGATCCACTGTGGCCAAAACCAGGGGGCTCTGTAATAGTCTGGGATTGGTGGATCTCCTCAGACTTGGTGATGAGGATCCACTAGCTGACCTCCTTCTCCAGGAAAGCCTCCCTGTGCTTGTTTCAGCAACACAGGATGATGATAAGTTTGACAGTGATGATGACATCACACTGATCTTGGGTTGCACCAGTGTCGTCACCCCTTCCCAAGGTCAGGTATTGACACAAGCAGTGACAGATAGCTCTGGCAGGCCAGGGAACATGCAGGCCCCCTCTTGTGGCCTGTGGCACTGCTGCTGGTGTTGGCTGGAGACGGGGCATAGGTGTGGGCACTGGTGCCACTGGACAGGTCCAGCAGGCTGCCGTCATGCTGCAACGGCCTGTGGGGGACACTGTGCAGCAATCCCCAGGGGCCGCCGTTGGCACTCGCAATCACTCTGCACCCTATCCGTGGTCTCCTGTGTGGCATTCCCAGTTGAGGGATGTTGCACGGCAGGCCACCACCCCTCACCTGTCAGTGTCAGGACCATGAAATGCCTGGCACAGACTGATTGATGAGCACACCAGGCTGCTGCGGGATTCCATGGACAACCAGGCTATGCTCGGGCAGAGATGCATGTGCTGTGGGTTGAAGTGCATCAACTGGCTAAGCATGGGGCCATGGGAGGTGCTCAGCTGATTGGAGAGATCCAGCAACTGCTGGCGGCCATGACTGCATCGCTGGACCGCATTGCAGAGACCATCGCTGCGGGCTTTGCAGCACTGGCATCAACTGGCCGCAGCAGGGCATGCAGGACTCCCCATAGTGCAACGTCGACACCAAGTGCTCGACGTCTTGAAACCCCATCAAGGCTGACACTTCCCACTGCCATGCCTATCCCTGACACACCCAGCAATAGTCTGTTTGCCAGTTTGTACACACCCATGAGGACCCAGTCTTGTTCTCAGGCCTCTACCCCTGTTAATGTGGTGATGACACCACCTGTGGCTGTTGAGCAGCCTGTGGTTGCCACACAGTCAGGGCATGACCACCCACGTGGCCGTGGCGGCCGTGGTTCCACAAGGTAGTCCTGACAGGTGTGTTGCCCAGTCCAGCCTCCTGCTGCTGTTGCCAGGTGCACACATGTCCAGCTGTGGCCAGCTTCTCGTGTTGTGGCACACATGTGGCCTGGGTCACATCCAGCATGTGTGTGGGCAGTGTTGCAGGATGATGTGGTATGGGTGTGATGAGTGTAGCACTGTGCTGACATTGCCTGTGAGCCAGTGCATATCCTCTGATGCATGCCACAGCCTGCAATACTGCTGTGTGTGTCCTTGTCCATGGATGCACTGTTGTGTGTGACCCACCTGGTGCTGTGTGCCCTGTGGCAGTACTGCTGCATGTGCATGCCTGTGATTGTCAACCTAGGCATATACACACACAGCACCTGGGTGGTCGGGTCTGTATCTGTTGTTCCATGGGGGTGTGGGTGTGCATGTGCATGCATGCATGCGTGCCCACCTGTGTGAGCAGTGTGTGTTCTTGTGTCCCTGCATGCATCTCTGTGTGTCCAAGCATATGTGTGTGTGTGTGGGGTGGGTACTGTGCATGCCCTGCTTCCCTAGGTGGTACTCACCTGCGGTTCTCATAGTGCTCCTCAATGATGGTGTCCCTGTGCCTCCTGGCATGTGCGACCAGCCTGGGGTCCCTCCTCTCCATGGCTGGCTGCCCACCCCCACCATACTGATCCTCCTCATCATCATCTGTACTGTTGCCCTCATCCACCTGGACAGGTATTCCACTGTCAATGGCCATGTTGTGCAGCATACAACAGGCCAGGAATATGCCACAGGCTTTCGCAGAGCTGTACTGTAGGGTGCCATCAGACCTGTCTAGGCAACAGAAACACATTTTCAGCATGCCAAAGACACGCTCTATGATGTTACATGTGGCGATGTGTGCCTCATTGTAACGCTCCTCGGTCCCATTGTTGGTTCACCATATGTGGGTGAGCAGCCAGGGTCGGAGGGGATATGCACTATCACCTGTGGGGACAACACATGTGTTAGGTGACTATCTGTTTTTGCCTGTTTCCACTCCCCCTTCCAGTCCACACTGCCACTGCCTTCCCGAGTGCCCTGGCCAATGTCCTCTATGCACGGCTGCTGTGCCACCATTCCTGGCTCGGCATGTGTGTTCTACATGTCTAGGCCCTTATGCTCATGCTCCCTGCAATGGTGTCATCCTCCATTTCCAGACATGTCTCCTCACTTAGCACTGTCCTCGTTCCCCACTTCCCATCCTGCTGCTGTGTGGTGTTCCACATGGCTGCTGGTTTCTCCACTTCCCAGTCCCTACTCACCAACTAGGTGCCCTGTGGTGATCACCCTACTCACAAATCTCTGGTACGAGATGGATTGGTGCCATATAAATGTGTCATGTCTACTCCCAGAGTGTGTGGTGCACACACTGATGATGCACCCAGTGACATTGCACATCACCTGACAGTTGATGGAGTGGTATCCCTTCCTGTTCATGTATAATGCACCTCCTGTGCCAGGTGGTGTGTGTATGGCCACATGGGTGCAGTCAATGTCCCCTATCACTCCTGGCATGTGTGCCACCCTATGGAATTCCTGCATGTTTGCTGCATGCTCTGCCTGTGTGCTTGAGAACTTTATGTACTCCAAAGCATGTGGTAGCAGAGCACTGAGGACCTGGGTGAGGAGGAAGGACATGGCTGACTGTGATATGCCAGCAGTGGCACCCACTGGTTTCTGGAAGGTGCCCATGGCGAACAGTCACAATGCCACTGTCACCTTGGTCTCCACCATCATGGCATGACTCCTTCTGGTGGGTGTCTGCAGCTCATCATAACACAGCTCACAGAGCTGCCTCAGAAGTGCCTTGTTGAGATGGTACCTGCCCACTATCTCTGTATCACTGTAGTTCTTAAATGTGAGCTGGGCATGGTACCATCTCTGTTGGGCATATCGCTGACAGGCCCTTCCTTGGCCACATTGTTGTTCCTCCTTCTCCTCACCTCCCTCATTACCTGCTCCATCAGGAATGGTGCTGTGTCCATGTTACTGGCTCTCCTGTTTTGAGCCTGTGCTGTGTGTGCAGTTGAGCCTCTTTCTTTTATGCTCAGCCTTGTGTGGTGCAATCTGTGAGTTGCTCCACAATTGCGCCATGTGTTTTGGCTGAATATGCCATTGTGCTGCTTATTCATGGTAACCCCCTCCTATACTTGTGCCACATACATTACTATTGCACAATGGTGCATCTGGAATTGTGCTGCTCAATATTGCTGTTTGAATATGGCTCCAGGGCGCATTTCTGTAGTTGCACCGGCGTATTTTGGTTGTGCCATGCGCAACTCCTTTGAATACCTTGGCCAAAGTGTCTCCAACAATAAAAATTCTGGGATCAAAAGGACAACAGGTCTTCTGTATAAATGTCCATCCAAGTTTCATGACTAGACAGTCCCAAAGAATATGTAAAGATTTGATTGGAACTGGTTACATCTCTAATAATTATCTTTTCATTGACCCATTTGCAAAGTTTCTCAAGTGTGTAATGCCAATAGTGAATCATTTTAAATTGAATTAGCCTCCCCTGAACATCCATATTTGTTTGGTAAGCACTCCTCAGTATCAAATCCCATGATTCCTTGGAATGCATCCATGGTAGACTGGTTTCCCAGATTTGTTTTGTTTTCAAAGTTAAGTCTGGTCCATTTACCAAGTAGATTTTCAATACTTCACTTGCCCCCTTTTCCCTCCAGCCAATGTGATAAAGTCTTTATTTACCTTACTGGACAAATCTGAATCTAGAACATCTATAAATGAAGACTGCAACTGAAGGTATGAGTCGAATTGTGTAAAGGGGATTTTATGTTTCTCTTTAATTTCTGTTAAGGAGGCTATAATCCCAGTATGTGGTTTATCACATCTTTTAGCTGTTTGATACCTCTATTTTCCCAAATCTCATTCACCAGATTTACCTTATCAGATTTAATTCTGGGGTTTCTCCATATCAGTAGCAAATCAGCAGAGGGTGGCTATTACACATTCGTTACAGAACTGGGTACATGCTTTTGTTGAGATATTGCCAGTGGGGGTAGCTACAGTAATGTGTCTGGGAGGGCGCCAAAAACAGATGTGGTAAAGTAAGTGATTTGATGATAGCTTTCTCAAATTTAACCCACAAAGGTTGTTTATGCTCCAGTATGAACCATCAACTAGTTTGCCTATGGAAGAAGGCTTGGTGATAAATTTTCATGTGTGAAGTCCCATGCCACCCATAACCCCTTTTGCCCATGTTTATCAATGCTTATCCTAAGATGCTTCCTCCCATCAGAAGTCATTAATCATGCAACTAATTTTATGAAACCACATTTAGTTAATATTAACTAGAGGTTTTCTAATAAGTGATACCTATCAATTAGACACTTGTAGCTGGGGTTCAATGTTAAGAGGTGTAAAGTAATGCACTTCGGAGCAAGGAACCTAAGGAGGTGTTAACTGTTGGGAGGATACAATTATCCACTACTGATGAGAAAAGGATCTTGGAGTGATTATAACAGGGCAAATGAACAACTCAGTACAGTGCAGGAAGACAGATGCTAAAGTCAGCAAGATTTTGGGATGTATTGTTGAAGGAATCACCTCCAGGAGAGGGAGGTGATCCTTCCTCTGTAGAGTCATTGGTGAGGCCACACCTCGAGTACTGCATGCAATACTGGTGCCCATACTTGAAGAAGGATATCAGATTACTGGAGGGGTCCAGCGCAGATCAAAAGAGATGATCCAAGGATTGGAAGACAAGCCCTACGAGGGAGGCCAAGGAGCTTAAATACATGAAGGGTATAAACAAGACTGGTACAGAGGGATTGTTTAAGTTGAGGGAGGAAGGACATGAGGGCATGGTCTGTGATCAGAGAGGGAAGATAAAGGAGAGAAATGGGGAGACACTTTTTACAGAAAGGGTGGTGTCTATGTGGAACACTCTGCCCGAGGAGGTGGTATCCTGTAAGACAATGGGCATGGGACATGGTGAGGGTCACCGTGAGGTTGGGGAGGAGGGAGGGGCAGCTGCAATGTAAGGGTGGCTAGCTGCGCATTCGAGCAGATGTGATAGACCATGTGGCCTGTATCTGCTGGCAGATTCGTATGTTCATATGTTCGTATGTAAGTGTAACATTTTTGGAGTTCCTTTAATCTTGAAAGCATTGTTTTACCCCACAGTAATTTGGATTTTGGAACAGAGTGGTTCCAAGTTTAGTTTAACTAGTTTGGAAACGTCTTTTGAAATTTTTACACCTAAGTATGTTATATGTGAGGTGTTCCATTTAAAAGCCCTTATTCATGCATAAATGTTCTATTCTCTTGTAATTTCAGAGTAGTGATTGTACTTCAGCTTTGGGCCAGTTAATTGTAAGTCCAGGCATTGTCTGGAATTTCTCAGGATATTAACAGTATGGTAGTGGTTAGTAAGAGTGAGATATGGAGATAACATTTGATTGTCAGTATATCCCACTATTTTATTATCTTTACCATTCATTTTATTCCAGTTACACTAGGGGTTTGTTGTATCTTACAGAGTAAAGGCTCTATAGCTAGGATGAAAAGGAGTGGCGATGGGGCAACCCTGTCTTGTCCTCTTTATTGTCTAAGGGTCTCAGATAAGTTCCTGTCTGTACACATATTAGCAGTGGGAGTATAATAGTAGAAATCCACCTTGTGAAAGTTTGACTCAGGTTAAACTTATCAAGATTTAAGTTTAGGTATCCCCATTCAGTTTGGTCAAATGCTTTATGGGTATCTAAATATAATAATATAGATGGTTCTTTTATCTGTTAGCATGCCAAATAGCTGATACTGTAGTAATCTCCTAATGTTCTTAAATCCAATTCTCCCTTTGATGAAACCTGTCTGGTCTCTGTGTATTAGCAGATCTATAATAGGCTGTAATCTTTCTGTCAGAATCTTTGCAAGTATTTTATAATCTACATTTAAAAGGGATATTGGGTAATAATTAACAGGGTGAAGAGGATCTTTATATTTTTATGCAAGGCTGTTATATTGGCTTCAGACATTGTGGGGGAAGATCTGATTTGCAAATGCCTCTTTATAAACTCTTAAAAGATGACTTCATCCCACAAGAGTGCATAGAATTCTCTGTGTTGGCCATCTGTCCCAGGGGTCTTTGCAGATGGGAGGGATTTGATAGCCAATGTAAGCTCTTCTGACATCAGATCAGAGTTTAGTTTCAATTTATGTGCTTCTGTGGTTTTTGGGAGTTTGGCATTTTCCAGAAAGGAGTCTACTGCTTCTGGACTGCACACACACTTTCCTATTCTGTATCTGTTTGAATCTGGGTGATAGATGTCTGCAGACTTTTTCACTTGACTCTCAGGATGTCTGTTTTGTTATGAATTGGGCTTACTCAGCCTTGCCTCTGTGTATTATATTTACTTCAAATTTAATTTGTACTGTTCTTTGCAGGAAGTTCATATTTTTTTCATTTTGTCGGGCTTATAACCCCCCTTCTAAATGTTTCAATCTATCATCTTTTTTATAAGATACTAGCCTTTTCCTTTCTTTTTTTTTCTGTATGAAAATCTCATTCTTCCTCCACATACATGTGCATCATAAGCTCCCACAGAGTGGAGTCGGAGGTTTCCCAATTGTCATTCAATGTAAAAAATTATTTTGTTTCTTTTTGTTGCCAGGTGCAAAATTATTTGTCCCTGAGTAGTGTACAGTTTGGTCTCAGGCTATTCCTAGGCATAGTTTCAGGGTTTAGAGTTGCTGTACCATGGTCTAAAATAGTGCAGCTACCAGCTCTGTTGCAACACTTTTGTCAGCTAGCACTTTGCATATCATTAGGGCATCAGTTATGCTGTAAGAGGCATGGAGAAATTAATAAAAAGTATAGTCCTTTCCTTCTGGGTGAGTTAGGCAATGCGTATCAATGAGGCCTAGGTCCCCCATCCTGTCTTTTAAGATTCCTGTTGCTTTAATGTTGGATTTTTTTCAAGGTAGGGACTAGATTAAAATCACCTCCTAATATTATCCTCTCATATTTCCTTTTGCTAGTTTGGTAAATATTTCTAGGAAAATGGGCTTGACTCTCCATTAGGTGCACACCTATTGCATATGATTACATCATTACCTTTTAACGTTCCTTCCAGGATCTGCCATCTTACTTAGTAATGTACTCTATGTGCTTTGGGGAGAAATGAATCCCTTTCTTGATTAGGATCCCTATGCCTTTCCTTTTGCAATTCACGAGTTGCAAAAGTTTACCCACCTACACCATCATAATGTGTTAGCCTCTCTGGTAGAACATGGGTTTCTTGGATTAATGGTAAATCTGTACTCAATGTACACAAATGTGTTCATAACTTTTATTCTCTTAATAGGATCTCAAGCCTTAAATATTCCATGTGGTGAAGTTACATTTACCTACAGTACTCATAATTTAACGCTGGGTTTATTACATTGATGGGAGGAGATTAAAGACAAGCATATGTTAGTGACCTTCTATGGCACTATAAGTGGCTACAGCCTTAAGTTTAGTAGCAAAACATAACAAATAACCTAAACCATTTTACATGTACAGTAACTTTGCTATGAAAACTTAAGTGAACAAAAATGATTTAATCGATTGGATTTAATTTAAGAGGTTCTAGCCTTTGGTGTTAAGGAAGTGGGGAAGTGTGTATGTATCAAGTATGCAAGTATCATTAGGTGAGTGAGGATTCTGGGGGAGAGGAGGGAGGGGACAGGTAAAAGTGTATCTTATAAAAACAATAGTCTGATGAAATTTAAGCTCTACTGTAGCTCAGATTTGCATGAGCAAAGCACACATCCATCTTCTGAAGTGTGTAACTGAAACTGTTTCTCATTGTTTGAGTCCATTAGCACATCTTGGGTTTTGCAAGAGTGTAGAAACAAGGAATGGGTACTGTAGTTGGGAACAACAGTGAGAAGGAACTAAATGATAAATGAAAATATCCACAGTGGTTCACCAATCTTCTTGCACTTTCTCATTATTCAGTTCATCATCAGAACTTACATTTGGGTCAATGCTTAGTAAACAATGGACTGATTGGTCCTTAGATAAAGCTGCTGCCATTGGTTGTAGTTCAGTTTCCTGCTGAGTGGAGGTGGGACTCTCAGCACTTTGCAAAAGGTCTGGATTCCGTGCTCCCACTTCAGTTGTGTTTCTTTTTATTAGGCACTTGCTTCTGGGGGTACACATACAGTGAAATCCTGTTAAATGCATAGCCTAAGTGCTGGTCAGATCTATTGTTTTATCAGGCATATTCTTTTATAAGATATTTCATTTAAGAAGGATTCAGAAAACTATAGCTTTATCAACAACTGGTGCACATCAAATTTATCCATTTAACAGGTCTATTTTTTAAAAGATCTGAAAATCATTATGTTCTGCCTTTCTGTACATAGCTTTTTATTCTTTTTGGCCTGGCTCTCCCCCCTTCTTGGCTGAGCCTCAACCCCTGCCCTGCATGCCACCCCACCATGCCCAGGCTTATGTCCCTGAGCAGGGCTGCTGGGGCCCCAAAAGGTCAATGGTAATGAGCTTTGGCTTACCTTCCAGTGCTGTGCCATGGGAGCGGGAACCCCCTGGTGGCAGTGGGAATGGCAGCTGGGCAGAGTGTCATACATGGGGGAGCCAGATTTTGTTGATGCTGTAACCCCTGGAGGCGGAGGTGCAATGACATCAACATCCGTCCCTTCTCCCACGCAACTCAGCACTGGCCTTTTTCCAAAGGATTCCTCAGCCTCCAACAGAGGTCACTAACAGGCTGGATGCTCACCCCACCCAGAGAAGGAAAGTCGCCCTCGGGCACTCAATTCTTCCCTCCAACCAGCCCTCAGACTCCCAGGTCCGTTCCCGAACCCAGGATGTTGGCGTTGCAAGCTGGACCTTGCCGCTGTGCGGTGGGCCAGCTTTAATTCCGTTTTTTTAATCCTACTTTATTGAAGTTTTTGTATTATCATTACAAACGTGGCATCAGGACAATAACAGTTACCAATGAACAACAATTAACTTCATTTAGAATTAATCAGACAAAAATTAGGTCCAGCTGAAGAGGGGTGGGAACAGTTCTCAGGGAGAGAAGTTACATTCAATCAACTGAAGGTCCCCTGAGAATGGGGAGCAGTGGGATATGGGGAGGGGGCAAATGATAGGGAGGGAAACAAGCAAGCAAGCAAAGGAAGAGGGAAGGAAAACAGATAGAAATGGCAATGGTTCCTGTCGATGGGAACAATTCTTCGTTTCCTTGTAGTTAATACAATAATGAACTGTTACACAATGTGTTTACGTTATTCTTATATTCAGAGCAATTAATTTAGGGGTTCCTGGGGATGGGGTACATTCAGAGTCAGGAGCTCATATTAGGTGAGGTGGGTGTAATTACCTGAGATGGGTAGCTGCTGTAGGTCTGGGGCCTGGAATGAGGAGTTCCCTAGTCCTGGTTATCCAGGGCCTTCAAAATGTCTATCCCTTCTAATCTGGCAGTGTATTCCATAAAGCAGAGCCACCTCCCTGTATGCTTCTCTAATGTGTGCCTCAGGAGGGCCATGACCCTTTCTATCTCCCATATCTCATTACAGTTTTTTTCCAGTCATCCACATCAGGAGGTATTGCCCGT
The DNA here is from genome assembly GCA_016271365.2 of Neoceratodus forsteri. Taxonomy (NCBI): domain Eukaryota; kingdom Metazoa; phylum Chordata; order Ceratodontiformes; family Ceratodontidae; genus Neoceratodus; species Neoceratodus forsteri. Next base: position 199,184,448 of record JADMNL010000026.1, on the reverse strand, counting down.
AACCACTTCTGGTTAATTGCCTTAAGCGCTGTTGCCACCATTATATTGTATAAATATACATATATATTTTTTCCCCTTGAGTTCCCTTGGATGGACACCCAGTACTAACTGTTTAAAATGTTGGGAGGTTGGGATGTTGAATGTCTGTCCTATTGTGGTGCCTAAATCTAGCCCAAATTATTTTAAACAAAATCAGCTCCAAAAGATATATTCATGTGGGCCTAAGTTGCCACGCTCTTTCCAACATCTATCTGAGTGGTGCCCCAAAATGTTTGGTGATTGTAGGGGTCTTAAAACCTAATATTTACCTTCTGCCTGAATTCTCACCAACTGGGTGACGAGTGTTTTTTCATGTTTGTTCCCAAATGGATTTCCATTCTGCTTCTGTAATCCTGTTGCTTGTTTCTTTACCCCATTTATCTTTGATGACTGCCATCTGTTCAGATTCCAGCCCCTTTATTGCTCTGTATAATGTAGATAATTTATTCGGATGGGGCTGAGCTGCCAGTGCCTTTAGGACTGGCCTAATGGCGTTTTCATCTTTTTTAAGCATAGAGGCTACTGTTTCAGACATCAGGTAGTGTCTAATCTGCACATATCTTAATGTGTCTTGTCTGCGCAGTACAAATTCTGTTCCAAGTTGCTGGAACGATTTGGCGGTGAGGCCCTCCATTTAGTGCTCTAGTATCTGGAGTCCTTGCCTTTCCCATCTCCAAAAGCCACCGTCCACATGGATTGGCTGGAAGTTAGTGCAAGCACAGAGTGGGTGAGTTTAGTCAAGTACATGTTCAGGGCCCACTTCCTGCATACCTAGCCCCACACTTGTACTGTTAGTCTGGCACAAGTGTTTCTGAGTTTGTTTATTTTTTTTAGTATGTTTTTTGACCATGCCTGTTTTTTTGTGTTCCAAGCGAAGCAGTTTTTGACCACATGATTATTTCCCACATGGTATTGACCTGGACCCATTATGGGTTACCTATCTGGGCCTGTAGGTTGCTCTCTGATTCAGAGAAGAGGAAGGATGTCTTTAAGCAACTTATCTGAGTTGAGGCATTGCTCTAGGTTCATCCAGTCCAGGGCAGTGGGCCCAAGATTTATCTTAACTAGGTTCTAAAGTTGTGCTGCCCAAAACTATGCCTTTAGGACTGGAGCCACCAGCCTTCCTTTTGCTTTCAGGGTTAACATAACTGACCATTTCACCCTCGGCCTTTTGCTTTCCCATATGAAGGTAGTTTGTTTTCTGCAGTTGCTTCTTGTCAGAGTAGGGTTTTTGATTGGCAAGGCGGCAAATAAAACATTGAGGCAGAGGAATATATTCATAGTTACTGTTTTCACTCTGCCACCTATGGAAACTAAGAATTACTGGGGGAGAGGGAAGGGAGGAGCTGGGGAGTCAGGGAGATTTGGGAAGAGAGGCAGGTCCACTGTAGTCACAGGGTGGACCTGCACAATCCTCAGACAAGATAGACCATAAGGCCTTTATCTGCTGGCATCTTTGTATGTTCATATGTGTGTAGTTTGTTGTAACTGAGTAGGAACACTTTAGCTGGGTCAGGTGGAACCCAGATACCCAGATATCTAAAGTCTTTCAGCACCCATTTGAGGGTACTGCATTTCCTCAGTTTTGGTGTCATCTAAGCCAAAGGAGCATGACCTCTGATTTCTCTTCATTCAGCTTAAAGCTGGAGGCTCTTCCAAATGCCTTGAAAATGTGCAGACTTGGGGGATGTTAACCACTGGGTCATTAACATACAAGAGGGTGTCATCTGCATACAGAGATAGCTGCAGTTCCTCCCCCTAAATGTTTATTCCTTCAATTTCCCTGGATTCCGTAAGTGTTCTGACAGGGGTTCCATGGATAGGGCGAACCGGAGCAAGAGAGCTCAGGCTGGATCTTTGTAACTTCTCATAGGAAACCATTAACCTTCACTCATGCCCCAGAGTTGGTGTACAAGCCTCTAACCAGCTGTCTGAACTTGTCTCCAAACTGGAACGTCTGGAGGGTGGCATCTAGAAATTGCCAGTTAAGGCAGTTGAATGCCTTTTTGGCATCAACGGCTATCACTGCCTCCACCCCTCCCAGTATTTCTTGTACCTCTGTTGCCTTAATGTTTTATCTCATGTAAAGAGCCACTACTTCTCCTTTTCTACTCACTCTGTCCTTCCTGAACACAGTATGTCTTGGAATGGCTATATCCTAGTCATGGTTCCTATTGCACCATGATTCGGTAAAGGCAACAATGTCTAGGTCAACCTCTGCCATCGTGGCCTCCAGGTCCAGGAACTTATTACTCAGACTTCTCGCATTTGCACACATGACCTTCCAAATACTGTTGTTACCCCTTCCAACAGACCCTTTTTTCCCTTTTTGCCTGCTCTCCTCATCCCCTTTGTCTTCTTTCCCATCCATCTTTATGCCTATCATTTTATTCTTCTTATTACTATGTTCTCATAGGAATTTACTCCCTTATGGTTCTCTCTATTGACTACTCCAGCTTGTGGGGGGGGAGCAATTTCTGTCACCTTGATTTATTCCGCCACCCCTCTTGGCTAGTTTCAATGCTCCTCAATGAAGCATTTAAACTGTTTACTGAGGACTGCTGTACCCCTTCTGAATGGATGTAAGCCATCTCCCTTGTATAGGTTCTTATCCCTCTAGTTATGCCCCCAGTCCCCAAGGTACCCCAAACCCTCCTCTCTGCACCACTCCTTCAACCATGAGTTAGATCTCCTGGTACAGACTACCCTATCCTCCCCCATATAATAGACAGACAACACCTCAGAAAAAGCCACTGAGCGTACTACCTGTCTAAGATCCCTCCTCAACTCCCTGAACTTCTACTGACCCACACTACCCTCATCCTTAGCCATGTTATTGGTCCCATTTCAGGGTTCCATGGATAAAGTGCACAGAAGAGGCATGAAAGGGCACCCCTGCCTTGTCCCATGTTGGAGCTGTATAAATTTGGATAGTAAACCATTAACCTTCACTCAAGTCCTGCGGTTGGGGTATAAGCCTGTAACTCACCATCTGAATTTGCCCCCAAACTGGAACTTCTGAAGCATGACATCTAGAAACTGGCAGTTATAGCAGTTGAACACCTTCTTGGTGTCGACCACTATCATTGCTTTTTGCTTGCTGTTTGGCAGGTGTTGACAATGGAGACAACATTCAATAGTTTCCTTATGTTATCCTGACTATGCCTGCCCAGAATAAGCCCAGTCTGGTCCGGTTGGACCTGGGATGTGACCACTAATTCCAATCTGTCAGCTATTGCTTTTGCAAAGATTTTGGCATCTTGGTTGAGGATGGTGATTGGACGGTAGCCATTGCAATGTGCAAGGTCCTTGCCTGACTTGGAAATTACCATGATCACTTCCTCCTTCCAAGTGTCTGAGAGCTCTCCATCCTCATGGGCTTGATTACATACTCTGGTGAAGGCTAGTGTAAACTCCTCCATAAAGAGTTTATAAAACTCTGCAATGAAGCCATTTAGGCCAGAGGCTTTACTGCTGCTTGGGGGTTTAATAACCCTTGTGAGCTTCTCTGCCAAAAAGAGCTTGTCTAACTCCTCCTGTTGTTCTTGGGAGAGTCTGATCAGATTGAGGTCTGACAAGGTACCTGGATGTTCTCCTGGATCTCAGTTTGTCTCTCAGCTGAGTATAATTGCTTGTAGATTTTATGAAATTCTGCAGCAATGAGTTTGGGGTGTGTGACACTGTCTTGTGGTCATTCTCCTGTTATTATCTGGGGCACACACCTGGCTATCTCCTGATTTCGGAGCCAAAAGGCTGACAAATGACTGGCCTTATTGCCCCATTCACAATACTGCTGATTTAAAAACTGGAGGTTGTTTCCAGCCTTTCTAAGGGCCACTTCATTTACCTCCCTTCTTGCCTCCCTAAGTTGTGGGAGCAGGGCAGAATCCTTAGAAATGTTGTGTTCCTGTTCTAGCTTTCTAAGTTTGTCTTCTGCTTTGGTTTGCCATTCCCAGAAATGTTTGTTTTGTAGGTTGATTAGGCAATCAGGTGGTCGCTCATGACTGCCTTCATGCCACCCAGACAACTTTGATTTTGGATCCCCCTCATGTTTTCCTGCAGGGATGTGGATTACTTGTTTAGTTTGTTCCAGGAAACTTAATAACTAAGAAATTCAGCATTTGGCTCCACAGTCAGGTGTCATTTCAGCTGCATAAAGTAGGATAACTGACTTGTTCATAGTTGGATAGGTAAATTATCTTCTCCTAGTTAGCCTTATTGCTTCCTTCTTTCGGAGGCTTTCACTTGTTATTACTATGTAGAGTTTGGCAGGTCCACACTTGATGGTTGGGGGTTGGCATTGGATATCATGGGGACATCTCTTTAGGACCTGTGAATGCAGGGCAGGATTTTGGATAAGCGAAAGACTTGCAATTTCAGAGCTTAGCCCTTGAGTGGACAGGACGATATAGGACACTGTTATTCAGATATGTGTGATGTGCAATGTTCAATATCGGGAAGATGTATTGGATTATGTGATACTTAATGTTCTTTGCCGGCATACATTTTGGCTATCTGTAACACTCTAATGCTATACACTGTGTATGCTGAAATATCTTCCTGAATAAAAAAAATTGAAAAAAAAAAAAATTACAGCAACTAACATTTCTTCGACTTGTAAAACAACCGTATTGTGTTCAGCAATAACAATAATAACAGCAGTCTTAACAGCAATAAGTAGCCTAGGCACTTTCTCCCCCCGGACTGGACATAACAGTAACAGCAGTGCTGTTACCATGAGAGGCCACTTCACTACCTCAACCTCCCCCTCCCCAAACCTGTAATAGTATTTTTCTACCATCTGACCTCTGCAATGCATAAAGGTGTGAGTTTAATGCACAGTGAGCTATCTGACTTAATTATTACAATGTACTTTGACAGAGAAAGAAATCAACAGAGCACAATCAGCAGACTATACTTACCTTCACAAACAGTGAAAAGGGAGAAACACTGCAGATGGAAATAGTCAATCACAGTACAATACATGCAGCTATAGATAACCAAAATTCATAACAAAATAATAAATCATTACTAACCTGATATATTGGCATGAGAATTCTGTTGTCATGTGAATCTGGACAATTGTCATCAATCGAGAGGTGTCACATCATCATCCTTCAATATTATGTAGAAGCTGTTTATTTCTTGCTCTTCATGACATTAAGTGCAGTGTACATCAGAGAACTAGAGGATGCAGCCAGGTTTGAAAATAGCAGGCAAGTAGAAGTGGCACCACCTTGTGGTCTAGTACTTCATGTTGTTTTGTAGTGGTCATCTCAGCATTAGTAGTCATGGCTCATGCCGTACACATCAGCAGAAGATCATCAGCAACAGCTTAGGGACTAGTAGTTCATGTTTATTATGTTGTTTTGTTGTGCTCATCTCAGCATTAGTGGTCACGGCTCATGCCGGTGTGTGGACAACTTACACATCATCAACAGCTTATGGAGGACTAGTAGTTAATGTTTATGTTCTTTTGTTGTGGTCATCTAAGCATTAGTAGCAATGGATGATGCCGGTGTTTGGACAGTGTGCATATTGGCAAAGACTCATCTGCAGCAGCGTAAGGACTAGTAGTTCATGTTTATGGTGTTATGATGTTCGGATTGTCTTTTCTTCTAACAAATGTCCATCAGACCAATCACACACTGACATGACATCATCTACGGAGAGATAGAAGGCTTCCTGTGCTGGTTAAATAATAATTGTGCACTAATTAAGCAATAAGGCATGGTAAGGGGTGTGTTATGGTGTGATAATGGCCCACCTTTGGGTGAGTTGAAGCACGAGGTGCAGCCGAGGGCTTCCACCACCCAATAAGGGCTGTTAGCACACCATAACACACCCTCTGGAGTGTCTTATTACTATTATGAAATGAGTAATTTTTAGTAAATTTTATGCATTTTTAAACATCTTACTTTCAGCTAGGACGTTGTGCTAGGATAACAGTCCAGCTGAAAGCAGCTCTCAGCAAATCAAAATTCAGCATTCTTTATACCCATTTCATAATAAAAGTTATGAAATGGGTGTAAAGAATGCTGAATTAGGATTGGCCGAGAGTTACTTTCAGTAGGGCTGTTATCAGAGCACAACGGCTCAGCTGAAAGTAACATGTTTACTGTGGAGGCTGGGAGGGTGCCCAATATGCCACAGGATAAGGAGGTTCAAGGAAGAGGTTCAGTGGCTTGGCAGGGAGCTGGGGAGGTTGAGGGATGAGGGGAGGATTGTACCAGCAGGAGGGCTGACATCTGAGAGTATTGTGGGGGCGCCACAGGGAAGGAACAGTGGGTCAAGTGAGGGGTCAGGGGAAGGGGGCAAACTAGACAGGAAGCCAGCTGATAAAGGGTGGACTGTAGTAGGACCTAGAAAAAGAGAAGCAGCAGTAGGCAGGAGGGAGGTGAAAACACATAGTAAGGCAAAGGGGTAGGGAACATGTTTGCGTTACTAGCAACACATGGGAAAGAGGACGCAGGAAGAGATTGCACAAGGGATAGCACTCACAAAGAGAAGGGAATGAGGGGCATTACTAGTGGAGAGATTGAACAAGGTGTGGCGGGGAAGGATAATACTCTGAAAAGTGAGGAGGGAGAGGGAGGTTGGCAGTCAAACAGGAGGAGGGGAAGGGGTCTCAATTGAAAGGGGCAGGGGAAGACACTGGAGCACATGGTAAAAGCACTGTCTTGGTGGCCCCAGAAATGAGAGGCTGGTTGGGGGTGTGACGGGCACAAGGATAGAGGAGGGTGTACTGGTGTTGGGGGACTCCATGCTCAAGGGGATCAGATGGGGCAGCAAGGGGGAGAGGCACAGTCGGATATGGGTGGAGTCCATAACAGGATTAAAGGCAGACAAGGCAGGACAGGTAATCCTAAGGTGTGTAAGGAGGGGTAAGAGGAAACCACACATTGTGGTACATGTGGGGACAAGTGACCTAGTGGGGGAAACAGTGGAGGTAACAAGGGAGAGGATTGAGAAAGTGAGAAGGTTGTGTGAGGAGACTGGGGAGTCTGTGGCCTTCTTCGAGGTGCTCTCAGTACCCTGTGCAAGCACAGTGAGAAAGGAGAGGATTAGGGAGTTAAACACATGGTTGATAGAATGGTGTCGAGCTAAGGGGTATGGGGTTGTGGGTGGCTAGGGCAGTACCTGGGATAATAACAATCTGTTTGCAAGGGATAGGATGCATCTGAGTGGGGAGGGGAAGGAGGTATTAAAGCAAAGACTGGGGAGGTATATTGCGACAAAGGTAGATTTAAACTAGATGGGGGGGTGGCAAGTAGACAGCAGGTAGGCAGGGATCTGATACAGTGGTTTCACAGCCTACCCCCCCAGGCTAGCAGAGAAGGACTCGGGGTGGCCAAAAAATGAGGGAGTAGAAGGGAGGAGATGGAGGCCAGTGAAGGGAAGGGGGCATGATGGAGGGTGGTCTTGTTGAATGCAAGAAGCTTTGGAAACAAATCAGCTGAGCTACAGGCACTCTTAGCAATGTGGAGGGTGGATATTGCAGCTGTCACAGAAATGTGGGCAATTGAGCACCGGGACTGGGATCTGGTAATCCCAGGATACAAATTATACAGGAAGGACTGTAAGGAGGGGTGGGGTGGGTGGCAGTCTATGTGGGGACGGGATCAAATGCACAAGGGACGAGGGGGAAGAAAGGAGAACAGAGGCAATCTGGCTGCAGCTCCTAGACTCAAGGGGTAGGAAACTGAGGTTTGGGGTGGTATACAGGCCACTGTCCCAGTCTGAGGAGCTTGACAGGGAATTAGTAAGACAAATCAGAAAGGTATGTAGAAAAGGGAAGGTGGTCATCATGGGGGATTTCAATTTGCCAGCGGTTGATTGGAGCATTCTAGTCACCTCCAGTGCTAGGGAGCAAGTGCTTCTGGATGCGATCCAGGAGAGTCTCCTGACACAGTTGGTTAGTGTACCTACTAGGCTAAAGAACACTTTAGATCTGGTGTTGTCAAATGGGGAGGCAGTAAGGGAAATAAAGGTGGAGGACCCACTAGCCGACAGTGATCACCAAATGGTGTGGTTTAATATCATGATGTGTGGGGAGCCAGAGAAATCAGTTACTTGGGTGGTAAACTTCATGGGGGCGGACTTCGACAGGATGCAGGAAGTATTGAAAGGGAAACTGGAGGGCATAAGGCAGGAGATGGATGCAGAGCAGAAATGGGATATTAATAAATGGGGGAATTACAGAGGCAACAGAAGCCTGCACCAAGACACAGAGTAAGAGGAGCAGAGCAAGAAAACCATGCTGGTTGAAAAGCGAGGTTGTGGAGGTGGTGAGGGCAAAACGAGTGGCGCACCAGAGGTATAGGAGGATGGGGAAGGAAGTGGATAGGGAGCAATATGAAAGATATTCCAGGGAGGTGACCAGAAAAGTGAGAGAAGCCAAGGCCCAGAGAGCTGAGATTAGTGCAGGGAATTAACAGGGGAGAAAGATTTTTCAGATACATCAGGGAGAAAAGGAAGTGCAAGGTGACAATAGTGAGGATAAAAGGGTGGAGAGTGGATGGAAAGGGTGAGGAACAGGCAGAAGCACTGAATCTCAGTGGGTTGGGAGGGTGGGACGGGAGAGGAGGTGACAGATGGAAGAATTGAGGCAAGTAAAGTCCTAGAGGGACTGAGGGGCACTGAAGGTAGACAAGGCACCAGGGCCAGATGGTATCCACCCAGGCTGCTGAGGGAGATGGCAGAGTGCTGGCGGAGCCACTGAGGATCTGTACAGCACCTCACTGAGTCGGATGTGCCACTGGACTGGAGGATGGCACATGTAGTACAATTACACAAGAGCAGGCCAAGGGATGAACTGGGTAATTATCATCTGGTAAGTCTCACCTCCATAGTGTGCAAACTCATGGAAACAATACTAAAGGAAAGACTGGTGACATACCTGGAGGACAATGGCCTCCAGGATATGAGGCAGCATGGGTTTGTTTTAAGGAAGTCTTGTCAAACCAACTTGATACAATATTATGATTGGGTGACAGGTGAGCTGGATAAGGGTCATGTGGTGGATGTTCTTTACTTGGACTTCAGCAAAGCCTTCGATTTGATGCCTCATGGGTGGCTTGGGGAGAAGCTAACTGGTGTAGGGGGTAGGGGCAAAAATGATGAACTGGATTACAAGTTGGCTGCAATGGGTGGTGGTGAGAGGAGAGCTCTCAACTCCAAGGCCGGTGATGAGTGGGGTGCCACAGGGCTCTGTGCTGGGGCCAGTATTATTTGGGCTCTTCATATCAGACATTGCACATAGGGTGGTGAGCAAGATAAATCTGTTCGCTGATGACACCAATATTGGAGCAGTGGTGGATGGAGAGGAGAGATGGAAGCAGCTGCAGGGGGACCTAAACAAGCTAGAAGAGTGGTCAGAGAGGTGGCAGCTGGGGTTCAATGCAAAGAAGTGTAGGGTTATGCACTTTGGGGTGAAGAACCCAAGGACAGAATACTGGCTGGGGGGGGGGGTTAAGCTGGGGATCACTGAGGAGGAGGAGAAGGGCCTAGGGGTAATGATAACAGGGACCATGATTAACACTGACCAGTGTAGAAGAGCAGCTGCAAAAGTAAACAAAATGCTAGGGTGCATAGTGAGGGAGGTTTTGTCCAGGCAAAGAGAGGTGATCTTGCCCTTCTACAGGTCACTGGTAAGGTCGCACTTAGAGTATTGTGTGCAGTTTTGGAGGCCATACTTAAAATGTGATATCAGGCTACTGGAGGGTGCAGAGGAGGGCAACAAAGATGATATGTGGAATGGAGGGAGCTAGGTTACCACCTTTTAAGAAGCCCAAAGTGGGACATTTCTTATTGAAACATGATTTTCTGAGGACAGTACTAACTCCGACCAGTGTCACAGACTTGTTTTCTTTATGTAATCGGAATTAAGGCAAAGTATTATAGTTTCATAGTTGCTTCTATTGTTTCTTATTTTAAGGTATTTTAGTTAAGGTATTATAGTTTTCTACAACATTTAGTGCAAAGTTATAAAATATTTTTCCACTATAAAGTCAGGACATTTAGTATTTTTCATGTTTTTGTGCAGGACACAGCTGCCCAAATCAGGACTGTCCTGCAATAATCAGGACAGGTGGTAACCCTAAGGGGAGAGACCATGAGATCAGGCTGGGAGAACTGAATATGTACACCCTGGAGGATAGAAGGGACAGGGGGGGACATGATAGAGACATTCAAGTATCTGAGGGGAATCAATAAGGATGTGGCAGACAGGGTCTTTAAGCTAAGGAGGGGAGGGACACCGGGGGCATGGGCTAAGATTAGAGGGGGGAAGATTTAGGAGGGAAATGAGGAGACACTCTTTCACATAGAGGGTGGTAGCAAAATGGAATGCACTACCAGAATGGGTGGTATCAAATAAATCTATGAATAGCTTCAAAAGGGCATGGGACAGGGAACAGGGGAAAGTGAGGGTGGGAAGGTGGGGGTGGCAGTGGGATGACAAAGGGAAGGGGGTGTGGCAGCTGCAAACTAGGGGTGCTAGCTGCACACTTGAGCAGACTTAGACTGGATGATCTGTTTCTGCTGGCACATTCGTATGTTCATATGTATGTTCATAAATAAATCTATAAAATTACCTAAAATCGACGCATTTCATAATTGCAATATGGCACTCCGGGGGGGGGGTGTTATGGTGGGCTAACAGCCATTATCTGGTGGTGGAAGCACTTGGCTATGCCTCCTGCTTCAACCCACCTGAGGTGGTCCATTATGTGACTGTAACACACCCCCAGTCATGCCTTATTGCTTCAACAACGCTGAACTGATCTACATCACAAAGAGCTTTGTATATTTGCAAACAATAATGTAGTAAGTTCACAAGTTTAGCAGTATTTAGCTGGGACAGACTGTGCAATTAATATGATTTATAAATTTAGTATTTAAGCAGCACAAACATCCTTCTAGCTCACACTTACATTACATGACTATCTATGGCAATCTGACATCCATTTAATAGGGAGATAGTTCAGTGGTCAGTGCTTCATTTATTTTCATGTTAGAAGACTTTGATTAACAATATTGAATTTATATGAAAAATTGAATAATGATTGTAGCATTAATTAATGCTATTATGCAGTTTTATCATTAATGAAACCAATGTGATTTAAATGCAAAGGTGGAGGCAGACAGATGGTAGTGCAGCCATGAACCATGATATAGCATAGTACTTAGTTTTAAGCCAAGTCACAACTAGAGAGCCACCCTACACCTTGAAAATGGCACAAACACATAAATGTACTTAATGAATTTGATTCAGCCATCTCCATTCAGTGACAACATCATATCCTGTACTTAACTTTCAGACATTAACACATGCTTCATCAGAAGATTACAAACATTTGTGCACAGGTAGCATACCTAATCTGTATCATACAATAATAATTTATTTCATGATTATGTCCTGTCAAATCATATAGCAAAACTGTATAGTTAACTTTATTAAAACATCACAGTAATGATGTACGATAACCAACTGTAAATAAATGGGTCTCAGTCTAGTTCTATTGTCTTCTTTCCTAATTTGGGAACAATTAAACCCACAGAAAATTAACAAGTACAATTTGTGCAACCTAATGGTTAATCCACGAATAAAAGTACAGTGTGTACCATAATACAATTATTAAAAAATTATTGATTCATGTTGCTTTTCAATTTTAGGTATGGGTTTTTACACACTTTAGTATGCAATTTTGGTAAAATAGTATATAAAACTATTCCCTTATTTTAAGTTTCTTCCATAACGTACCATTAATGGAGTATATATAATTTGCATGTACTTCTGCATGTGTTGTTTAGGAAATGAACCATACACTGCAGTTAAGTGATGTCATGTAATTAACATGACATAACAATCTGGACTGAAACTGTGATTAATGATTGTTTAATAAGGAAGGACCAGTGATGAAAGTGAGCAGGAATGCACAGGAGTTCCTGTACCTTTTTCTGCAGCAGGAACTGAGTTCCTGTACTTCTTCCCACTAACACTAAAACTGAAGTTCTTAAACCAGTAACGTAGTGACATTTTTTGGATCTGTGATCTGCTATCAGGGTTTCCATAACACCATTTGACTTGTACAACAATGCTATTTTCCTAGAAATACTTTAATATCTCTAACTGAATCTACTAGCATCAAATTAGATAGCTGTACCTTGACACAGCTATTCTTTAGATTGAAGATCTTCATTCTGCATTTCATAATTGCCAGTGCCTGAGTTCCTGTACTTTTGTCTACCACTTGCATTACTGGGAAGGACTGTATATATACTACCTGTTGACAAATGTTTCTAATCTTCTGATGAAGCATGTCTTTCTTAACATGAGAAACATTAGAAAACTATTATGATATTCTCACCCAATGGAAATGGATGAATAAATAAGCACTAAGGACATCAAAAGAACATCTTCCTAGTACTATCAGAGCAGCTCGCCTCCTTTTGCCTATTAAATGAATAACCATTTTAAGATCCTCCTCATGAAGTTGTACTTAAATATTCACTGTAGTTTACATGTTCTGTCACTCAAGATTTAATTTTTTTCATCATAATTCGGACCAAAACAGGACCGACGTCAACATCCAAAAATAACGCCCCTGCGTCGGAACATGCAGCCCTGTTTTGTGATGTCGCATAATGAAGGCAGCATGACTGACTGTGCTCCATTGACTTGTATGAAACATTTCTTTTTCAACATATTTGTATACACCCTTTACTATTTGAATTTCATGAAATCAAAGAAATCGTTCCATATTAGTCATTCAATTGATTTCATTTAATGAAATACAAACAGTACAGTGTATAAACATGTCAAAATAATAAATATCAGCCACATACACCAATGGGGCATGCTCACGCAGCCATCATTGTGTGAACACATCTCAAAACAGGGTGTGTGGGTCCACATGGTGGTATGTTTTTGGGTGAGGAAGTCGAATTTGGGCCCATGTGCAGAGACAGAACATTATAAGTGAAGAATATGTACACTACAGGTAATATTTAAGTCAGACTTTATGAGTAAGATCATGAGAAGGTTAGCCAGTGACCAGATTGGGAGGGCAGCTACTATGGCGCTGCTGTTTCAGTGTTTGTATTACCAGTATGGACTTGGCTATGAGTACATTTTCAAATAATGTGTGATAAAAAACGACTTATTTTGGACTTCACATTGGGTAACTAAAAATAATACAAATAAATGCTTTTAGCAATTTGCTGTCATAAAACAAACTGCAAAATTATGTAAACTAAAACATGTGTCCCTCTGATGTATCCTCACCATCTCAACACATACCCTCTACCTGCTTAACATCATTTTCATCTTCATCCATGCCTTTGTCATCACCACTAGGATAACACTGCCAGACATAGACCATTGAAGTGGAATAAAATGCTTATTCATTTGTTTGTATGTCAGTCGCTCAACATTTAAATCAGACACACATGTCCGATGGTCTGACACAATTGCCCTTGCTGCACTAAAAACCCATTCTGATGTTACACTGGAACAAGGGCAGCTTAACAGTTCCAGTGCAACTGATGCCAATGCAGGCCACACTGTCAACTTGTGTTGCCAGTATACTAACAAAGGGTCATCCTCAACAGACACCTGCTCAGGATCATCAGGATAGGCAGTGATCATGTTTGCCTCTGACATCTGCAGTTTGCAGGCACCTCTCTGGGCTGAGGGAGGAGGTTGCTCATCTCCAGGCTGAGTTGGCCAGGATTTGTGGGACCTCCTCTTCCATCCAGGGACCAGCAGTGCCACTGCCGTTGCCTCAGAGGTTGCCAAGAAAGAGGAGCGGTTGGACCACAGTGGGCTCAGGGACGGTGAGGGTGGTGGAACAGAGGCACATCCCTCCAGTTGTACCTCTCCACAATTCCTATGCCATTCTGGCAAAGTGTGGTTCCTCTATGGAGGCACCCCTACAGTGGAGACCAAGGAGGATGCTGGGAACCTCCACAAAGGAGACCCACAGGAAGGTGGCAGGGGACCCTGTAGGGGAAGGAAACAACTCCTGGTGGGGGACTCCATTGTTAGGAAGGTAGAACTGGGCAAGGAAGGGGAGAGGTAGGTAAGGTGCCTGCCTGGCGCCATGGCTTGGAGGGACAGGGAGCGAATCCTCAGGATTGCCGGAGCAGCTGCACGGGAGGCGAGCTGGATGTCATTGTCCACCTAGGGACAAATGACCTGGCTAAGAAAGGGATTAGAGAAGTGCAGGAAGAGTTTGTGGAATTGGGGAGGGGCCTTAGTCAAGTAGCATGCACGGTAACCTTCTCGGAGGTGCTACCCATCTATGGCATAGGAGAGGCTAGGGTGTTCCATACCATGGGATTCAATCAGTGGTTGAAAAACTGGTGTGGAGCTCAGGGATTTGGCTTCATTGGGGACTGGGGGTCCACCTGGAGTGATGCAAGCCTATACTGGCATGATGGGCTGCATCTGTCTGGGAGGGGAACCAGGATCCTAGGTGATAGGTTTAAATGCTTCATTGGCAAGCTTTTAAACTAGCCAAGGGGGGAGGCACTGGAAAGGAGCAGGAAAATCCTAGCCCCCCCAAACAATCATGGTAGTAAGTGTGGCAAACACCAACATGGAGGTGTCGATAGGGAGAAGGGCAGGGTAAATGGAGAAAGTGACAAAAGCAAGAAGGACAGGGATGGGGCAAAAGGGGTAAGGCCATCAGGAAATGGAGGTAATGAATACCAATGCCGTAGTCTGGGCAACAAGCTCCCTGAGCTGGTGGCCTTAATGGAAGAGGATGCCTGGATATTGTAGCAGTCACAGAAACATGGTACACAGAGAACCATGACTGGGATGTTAACATACCAGGGTACATAACTACAGGAGAGACAGGCAGGGGAGAAGAGGGGGAGGAGTAGCTCTCTATTGAAAGGAAGGGATAAAGGCAACTGAACAAAAGAGTAAACAGGGAGGAGAGGAGGCACTGTGGGTCACCCTGGAGACTGGAAAGGGCACCACAATCCGCACAGGGGTTGTGTATAGACCCCCATGTCAGGGGGAAGGAATGGACAAGGATATGATGGAAGGCATTCTTAGAATGGCAGAGAAAGGGGAGATACTGTTGATGGGAGACCTGAATATGCCAGATGTTAACTGGAGCACATTTGCTGCAGCCACATCCAAAGCAGGGCCATTCTTGATGCCTACAGGTGGCAGGCATTAGACAGCTAGTTTGGAACCCACTCGTGAAGGAGCAATCTTAGACCTCATACTCTCAAGCGGGGCAGTGAGAGGATTTCAGATCTAGAAGTAGGTTGCCATCTGGGGACAAGTGACCATCAAACAGTGTGGTTCATGTTAAACTCAGCTACAGAGTCAAGCCATACAAAAAGTGAGGTACTGGACTTTAGGAGGGCTGACTTTGGCAAGATGGGAGAATGCCTCAGAAAAGCACTAGCAAACAGGCTAGAAGGAGGTGTGGAGCAACAATAGGGAATTATCAAAACTGCCATCACAGAGGCAACAAGCCTTTGTGTGAAGCAAATAAACAAATCAAAATGAAAGAAAAAGCCACTATGGTTCTCAAGAGAGGTGGCTGTGAAAGTCAGGAAGAAAAAGATAGCATTCCGGAAGTATAAGGAAACACAGAAGGAGCAGGACAGAGAACTGTACTAGTTAAGGCAGAAAGAAGCAGGGAGGGAAGTCAGAATAGCAAAGGCCCAAACTGAGGAAAAGATAGCCAACTCAGTTAAGAAGGGATAAAACTTTTATAGGTACATCAGCGAGCGAGAAAGACAAAGGGAGTGATAGTGAGGCTGAATAGAATGAACGGTGGGTGGGCAGAGGGGACAGTGAAAAGCAGGAATACTGAATGAATATTTCTGCTCAGTATTCTAAAGAGGAGGGAAGTGCCTAATCCAATAAACAGAAGCACTCTTGATAGGGGTCAATCCCAGTCCTTTCACAGAAGAAAGGGTTCTGCAAGAACTCCTAAAACTGAAGGTGGACAAAGCAATGGGTCCTGATGGAATTCACCCCAGAATTCTAAAAAATTAAGGAGGAACTAGTGAAACCACTGGCTACTCTTTTTAATAAATCATGGGAGGATGGTGTGGTACCCGAGGACTGGAGGAAGGCGGATGTGATTCTCCTTCACAAAAGTGGGACCAAGACAGAGGCAGGAAACTACAGACCTGTCAGTCTGATCTCTGTGGTAGGGAAAGTGATGGAGTCACTTCTGAAGGAAAGAATAGTTGAGTACCTAGAGGTCAGTGGAGCACAGGATCCAAGGCAGCATGTGTTCACAGCGGGAAGGTCATGTCAGACGAATCTAATATATTTCTTTGACTGGGTGACCAAAGTAGTAGACCAGGGAGGGGCTGTGGACATGGCCTACCTAGACTTTAGCAAGGCATTTGACACAGTCTCACACAAATGATTGATAGTCAAATTAACCAGCCTGGGAGTGGGTCCCAGGGTGGTAGCCTGGGTAAAACATTGGCTGGACAACAGGACACAGAAGGTAATTGTAAATGGAGTCCACTCTGTAGAAAGGGCAGTTACTAGTGGGGTATCGCAGGGTTCAGTACTGGGTCCAGTCCTTTTTAATGTCTTCATCAGTGACATTGCAGAGGGACTGGAAGGAAAAGTATGCCTTTTTGCAGATGACACAAAGATCTGCAACAGGGTTGATACACAAGGAGGCATGGAAAGGATGAAAAGGGACTTGGCAAGGTTGGAGGAATGGTCAGACATGTGGCAGCTAGGATTCAATGCAAAAAAGTGCAAAATAATGCACCTGGGAAACAAGAACCCAGAGGAAGAATACACAATGGGTGGGGAGGTAGTAACAACAACAAAACAGGAAAGGGACCTGGGGGTAATCATATCAGATGACCTTAAGGTTAGCAAGCAATGTGAGAAGGCAGTAGGGAGGGCCGGGGGTATACTGGGATGTATAGGGAGAGGCATCATCAGCAGAAAACAGGAAGTTGTTATCCCTCTGTACAGACAGTTGGTGAGACCCCATCTGGAATACTGTGTCCAGTTCTGGAGACCCCATCTCCGCAAGGACATAGACAAGTATAGAGGCAGTCCAGAGGAGGGCAACTAAAATGGTGCAAGGTCTGCAAGAGAAGCCATATGAGGAGAGACTAAAGGAGCTTAATATGTATACCCTTGAGGAAAGAAGGGAGAGGGGAACATGATAGAAACTTTCAAGTACCTCAAGGGAATCAAAAAAGTCCAAGAGGGTAGCATCTTTCAGAAAAGAGACTTGCAAGAACAAGAGGACACAATTTAAAGATAGAAGGAGGCGGTTCAGGGCATGTGAGAAGTATTATTTCACAGAGGGTAGTGGATGCATGGAACAGCCTTCCTGAGGAAGTTGTGGGGTCTTAAACTGTGGGAGAATTCAAGAATGCATGGGACAGACATAAGGCAATTCTTGTGGGGGGCAGGAAGATATAGGCTGTTGGTTAACTAGGATCTGCGGCCTATCCTGCAGGTAGGGAAATGGGCAGACTAGATGGGTCTAGTGGTCCTTATCTGCCGTCAAAGTCTATGTTTCTATGTTTCTATGTATTCCTTCTTCTGGGGCTGACAAGCACCTACCTGCTGTAATACTGACCACAATGGATTGCGGATGGGGTTTGGGTACTGAAGAAGTTGATAACTTTGACACAGAAAGTTGGGAACCGGCACACACATGCTGCTGAATATTTCCGCTATTAGTTTTATTGATATCCAATTTGAGCATTTTGTTGTGCACTTTGTCAGGAAGAGCAAGTGAACAATGATCTCCCTCTACACTACTCCCTGACAAAAGTGATGCGATACCGTGCTTGTACTGGGGATCAAGTAAAGTGGCCATCCAGTATGAATCACTCTGCAACATGTAACAGACATGACTATCACTTTCTAAGATGTCCATCATGTGGTTACACAGGTTTACACCAGCCTCATCTGCTGCACATTCAAATTGACCACTGCCTGCTTAAGTATCCGCAAATAACGGAATGACCTGACTCAGACATGCCAATTAAACACTAACAGCCTGAGTTGCATGCTCAAAAGGGTGCAAAACCTGTATGACACTAGCCATGACCCTCCACTGAGATGGACTGTCATTGCTTGTTGAGTCAGGGGGTCACAAAGCTGCATGGAATAGTCATTGACTGGTTTACACTGCTCAAACAGGCGTTCCAGCATATACAGAGTTGAGTTCCACCTTGTGGGAACATCCTGCTTGGGACGATGCTGTGGCACACTGTATGAACACTGCAACACATTAAGCTCAGATCAAGCTTTTGAGGAACAACTGAAATGTCTACAAATATGATGACTAATGGTCACCATGCTGTTCACTGCCACATGTTTTAAGAACTCATGTACAATCAGATTCAAAACATGGGCAAAGCATGGAATGCACTCAAAGCCACCATCACTTATGGTTTTCACTACATTGGCTCCATTGTCGCATGAAATGAAACTCACTGTGAGTCCATGTTGTTTCAACCAATGAGAAATTGTCTCATTTAAATGTTCTAGAATTCTCTCGGCTGTGTGTGAGCCATGCATATTTTGCATGCTTAATGTTGCATGCTGGTACACACCACCTCTGCCACCATATGTGGTTTGCAAATGACAATCACTTGCAGGACAAGGTGAAGTACCGTATACACCAGGGATGTGTGCCCAATGTGCTGTAACACACATAACACTAACTGTGGATCCCAGACCACTGGTCCACATATCAGTGGTGAGATGCACAGTGCTGACCATGGAGTGTGACAGTGCATGTAAACTGTACAACATAATGTGTTGTACAGCTCAGGGACACCTTTCATCGAAAAGTAAGTTCTGCTGGGCAATTCATATTTGGATACCGCCTTACTCATGAGCTGCCGAAAACCAGATTTTTCAACAAAAAGAGAATGGAAGAAGATCCATTGCAAGCATTTGGGAAACTGATGCATTCAAGTGCCTTGCAACTGGATGATTTCTATCGTACTTTGTATTCTTGGATGATGCATCCTTAATATTAGGTTGCCTTATAGTGACCAATGACTTGGAAATTCTAAGCAGCGTACGGGTGACTTTGGAACTGAAAGGAGTTTGTAAACTTTGTGGCATGATACTACGGCAAGGGAAGTCTGAACATACAGAGGAGAATGAGGTGCGCGGGATGATGATTTACCTAGAACTAAAGAGTCAGAATGCTTGGAGTGTACGTTATCTGTGGTAGAACAACACTACTCTCACTGTGAACGTGGTCCAATAAGTAGTTCTGTAGAGGAACAGAGTCACTGTTTTCTACCTGGGAGGCCTGATGTTTATGCTGCTGCCAGCAAATGGTGTGTTTGGTTTGGAAATGTGAGTGCATCCCACTTGTGCCCAAGTGTGACCCTGCCATGCCATGACTCACTTTACTTTGGCATATTTGGCAAATAGCTATTCGGTCATCATTATCTTGAAATGCAAAAAAATCCCACACTAGAGATTTGCCCACTCTACACTGCTTTTTAGAAGGGGGGGGGGACATTCTCAGCCTTACTGCTGACTGTGATCTGCCACTGTGACTCATCTATGACAGGCACATGAGTGCGCTTCTGCTGCATGATATTACTAGTAGTGACACGAATAGGCATTGGAGATGGCATGTTATTGTTAACAGTCACTGATACTTCATTCTGTGCTTGTGATGACACTTTCACATTTACATTCTGAGGAAAGGTACATGAATTGTTAACAGGAACATGGTGAGATTGGTAATCGGGATATATTACAGGGTCATCTTGAACATCCTGAAAATCACACACACTAACACTATCAATATCATTGACACCACTAATGTCTTCTACAATATCCTCCCATTCTTTATTAACTACCATTAAAACATCATTATCAACAGAACCTGCAGATTTACTGTCACGACAATCAATAATTTTACTGACCACCTCTACTATGGGACCATCATCCTTAATATCACATTCAAAACTGCTACACTGTGAAATTTGTGAATCCATCACAGATGAAAGCAAATCAGGATTTTCAGCCTGAGAATCATCCTGTGAATCAAGCATAAATGCAGCAACATCATCCGTAGTTTTCAGTCACCCCCACCCCAACACACACACTCTGAATTTGGCTGCTGCATTCTCAGTAAAATTAATAATTTTATTGCTTATACTACTGCTATTGCCTGCATTATGGAAAAAGTAATCAATTCTGATTCCACCCTTACTTACTGCACTACCAGAAGAACACAGACCTATCAGAGACACTTTTGTGCCACTGCCTAAAATGCTGCTACTACCTGCAACCACTCTACTTCCAAACACAGGACCGATAGTGCTGCTGCTACTAACTGCACCCACTCTACTGCCAACCACAGGACCTGCGGTGCTGCTGCTACTACTGTCTGCACCCACTTTACTACTAACTACAAGACCTACAGTACTGCTGCTACTTCCTGCACCCACTCTACTGCCAACCACAGGACCTACAGTACTATTGCTGCTGGAAGGACCTGTAGCACCATCAAATTCAATATTTATATCATGAGACATTACAGCTGGAGCTTCAGGAGGGGAGTTAAAACTTGAAAGAGCCACTGAACTACCACATCCACTTCCCCATCCACCACATACACTAACCCTAGTACCTGACTTCTTTCCAACCATTTTTTCACTCAAATCTTAACTGGCGCCCAAAAACAAACAATCAAATAGAATCTATACCAACAGTGTATATAATTACAAAATCAGATCAGTCAAATACAATACAATATTGTTAAGAAACAATAAGGACAGCTTCTCACAGTATTGCTTTTAGTTTCAAGTCAAAAAATACTAAACTGCTGTTTAAAACTAAAAGTAGTTTAAACTGCAAACACACACACACACACACACACACACACACACACACAGTCTGGTTCTGTTACCTAACTATTGAAACAGTTAATCAAGTTTCATATATCACATTGCTGAAGGAGGATCCAACTACAGAATGATATACAGCTATTTCAATCAGATTGCAATGCAAAGGGTTTTTTCTCTAGTTGAATGCAAAAAAAAAGCAGACACACAGAGCAGCAGAACTTTCCACTTCACCAAACTCTAAATAACTGCACAGAAAGCAAGGAGCAGCAGTCACTTGACTGGGGGGGGGGGTTGCTATAGTAACATGGACCTTTGACACCAAAAACCCCACCTCATGGAACCTAAATCAGCCAATTAAGTAACTGCAGAATTTTTTAAGGGTGTTCTGCAGAATATTTTTATAATCTGCAGATTTTTGGCATAAACTGCGGAATATTTCTGATGAAATTTTTAAAATAAGAATGTTTGGAAACAAGTATAATATTGAATAGGCAGTCTTATTTAACACCACAAGAATTAATACATTTAACTGACAGACAGTCACAGCAAAAAGAAGGACGTTTATAATTCATTTCCCACCTAAATTAATGGAATCACATGACCAAAAACGTGCAGAATATTATTCCGCAGTTTCATGATGAAACTGCGGATTATATCAATAACTGTGAATTCCGCAATTCAATACAGATTTTCCACATTACTAATAATAATTCCACAGTTTGGGGAAAAATTAAGTGGAAATTGAGAAATCAGCATTACTAATAATAATTCTGCAGTTTGGGGGAGAAATTCCGATGAAATTGCAAAATCCACCCGTGGCGAAAATTAGACAAAATTCCATGGAAATTGTGCAATTTTGCAGAAATTCCACAGAAGCAAAATCTGCAAATTTCATCCAGGCCTAGTGCATGGACTGCATTGTGAGCTGTATGAGACAAGACTCAGGGAATTAAATCTGTACACTCTTGAGCAGAGAAGAAACAGAGGGGACATGATCAAAACATTTAAGTACATTAAGGGAATCAACACAACACAAGAAGGAAACCTCTTCCAGCATAACAGGGATGTGCGAACAAGGGGGCACAACTTGCATCTGGTGAGAGGCAGGTTTAAAAGCAGCCTCAGGAAGTACTTCTTTACAGAAAAGGTCATAGACCACAGAACAGCCTAACTCAGTAGGTGGTGGAATCCAAGACAGTACACAAGTTCAGACTCACATGGGACAGACATTGTAGACACATCATGATGTAGTCTAAATAGGGAGGGGGAAGAAACATGGGCAGACTAGATGGATCTTGTGGTCCCCATCTGCCAACACAGTTCCCATGTTCCTATGTTCCTATTGATGAAATCAACACAGTTTTCTTCATACTGCCAGCTATTTTCTTTAACAGCCACAAAAACTGCCGAACTTGTTCATGCATGTGTTCAGCAAGGTTCAACAGCTGGGACACATGGGAGCAGAGCATGGATCATAAAAGGTCGGTCTGCACAAAATATGTTTTTTGTAAAAACTAATGTCTGCACACTTTACTGTTACAATTGGACAGTCATGTAAGCAACTGCTTTCAGAGTGCAGTTTACAAGGGCAAACAGCAGAGGGGTCATAAAAAGTGCTTCAAAAGCTGACAGTGTCCCTTTAAAACACACATATACTATACAAAATAATGGGAAATCATACATAACAAAACTGATATCTATCTCTGGGTACGGTGGGATGACATCACAGTGACCTCTCAAGCTTTGCTCCCAAGGTCTATGATGTCATCTCACCCCTCGATCGAAACACAACTATTTTGTGTATGGTTGTGTACACACTATTCTACATTCTAGGCACCTTTGAAAAAGGATTCTTCAGCTCAAAGGTCTTCCAAAAACAACATATATTATGCAGTTAGTTTTTCTGCATGGATTATGAAACACATAATTTTGACAAACACTGATAAAGAAGACACCACACTTCTGTTTTTACATGAAGAGCAATTTTTAAATCTTACTATTTTTGAAAAACATAATGTTATCTTGAACATATTAATTTTTAGAGCTATATGTAACTAAAAGTGCAATCAATTTTTTTTTCACAATTACAGTGAGACACAGCTGTACGTTCTATGGGGAAAGGTGACAACAGCAAATTTACATGTCATACAGTATATCTGGGGAATGAGGCATGCATAATAAATTAGTTCATTGATGCCTTGGGAGTTCACATTTTCAAGATGATGGCCATTATTACAGGGTTTGACAAAACCATTAAGTACAAGATACAGTAAACAAAATTATATTTTTGGCCAAGGTTTTTGTTTACTGTGGTACATGGTCATGAAGAATACATAAATATGTGTGGAATTAATGTAGACTCTTACTGAAGGTAAATTAAGAGTTTGTTCTCTTACATACTTCCATATCAAATAACCACACTGTTTTAATAGTGAAAAAATACTCAGCATATATACTCTGCAGATACAGAGGAGTTTCATTTAATTTCAGGTCAGTATTACTCTGCTTCCTGGGCAGTGCAGCTCATTTTCTGTTTATTCTCATAATACAAGAAATCTGATATGTCACTCGTGATGACTGTAAATTATTTAAAAAATGAACTAATATAAAAAATTGCATGGAAAAATGTTAGCGTTTCATCCCCTGGTTTCCTCAAGACTAATAAATAAATACGTGTTGATCTGAACTGGGGTTTATAACTCCTTATATTTTGTATCTTTTTAGCAATATTTAAACATACATGTACAGTATAATAGTACAGAAGCCCTCTGGCATGAAAATGCTGTTGATTCTGATTGTGTTATCATGGGAGTTTGTGACAACTGCCTACTACAATCAAAGAGCAGGATGTAAACTCCTGAGCCCTAAAGATCATGCTTACTGCAGTGGTGGAGACATAATACTGGGTGGCTTATTTCCAGTTCACCTAGAAACTTATCAATCAGAAATAGGTTTCAAAGAGCCACCAAATGCACTAACTTGCAAAACGTGAGTTGATTTTTATCGCTGATATATACAGTAAATTATTGTTGCAATTATTAGTTTAACATAAATTCAACTGATTATTAAATTAGATTCAGTTGATGTATGGGCTGCATGGAATTAAAAAATTCCAGATCTGCAAAATCCCAACAGAATTTCATGAACTTAATAGGAATCCATAAACGTTTGTGAAATTTTGCTGAATTTTTAAATTTGCTCATTTCATTACAACACAGCAGCATACTGAGTTAGAGATCTGCAATTTTATGGTTACTTGTTGTTAGGTGCCTAAAAGATATTCAAAATATCATGACATTTGGGTAAGTTGTTTCAAACTTATATGGGCTCAAATTGTGGCATTTTATTTATCTGAGTATAACCTTGCCACCTTTGGAACTAGTTAATTTGCTTACATAATCGTTTTTGAACAGACTTATAACCTAGAAAATATGTAGACATTTGGTTCAGAAATGTGTACATTTCAATATACAATTATGTGTGAAATGCTGTGAAAATGTTCTAAAACTATGGATATCTGTAACTTCTCTGCTGTTGCAAGCATAGACCTGATATTTGGCATGCATATCCAATGTTTTGGTGTGTAACAAAACTGGGAACATGAGGTTTAGTAGTTGTAAATGTATAGTGAAAATACATAAAATTATCACTGGCAACATTTTCTCAAATATTTATGGAAGCATAACATGTAATTCCTTCAGAATTCACTTGTGAAATTTAATGT
Organism: Neoceratodus forsteri; assembly: GCA_016271365.2. Classification (NCBI taxonomy): domain Eukaryota; kingdom Metazoa; phylum Chordata; order Ceratodontiformes; family Ceratodontidae; genus Neoceratodus; species Neoceratodus forsteri. The sequence goes on along the minus strand of JADMNL010000026.1, from coordinate 199,159,829 downwards.
TTACAAAGCATGTATCACCACTTCATCTGATTAGCCGAGCTAAACTGTTTGCACTCCTGTAGTTCTATCCTGGGTGAGTATTTTGCCCCCTCTTTCTTTCTCTCTCTCTCTCTCTCTCTGCAGCTTTACCAAAAAGACTCAGTGGAGCCTCTTGTCCCCCTGATTTCCTCTTTGTTCTTCACGGTGGCATGCACCACTAAACAAAGAGCTACGTACTCATTTTCCTGAGAGACATATCCTATTGGAATAGCCAGAAATCCTCCTTCTTGGTGCCCCAGTCATTTTTTATGTTCGCTTGCATGCATGCGCAAGGAACATCTTGCAATAGCGTGCCTTTTGGAGGTGTGTGACTCTTCCCCAGTGCAGTGCTCAGTGTAGCAGGCATGACCCTAGGGGACCAATACATGCCGAGTTGTGTATGACAGCAGTTCAGCTGTGTTGGTCTTCACTTCTAACAATAGGTCTGCTACAATCAGTGGTGTTAGCATGTATGCAATTAGCATACACATCAGCTGAACTGCTGTCATGCACAGCTCAGCTTCAAAGCCCTCCTGCTTCCTCCCTCTGCTAATGTACTCTGCCTCCCTATTCTCCCCAGCCCCCACCTTGTGTGTGCCGAGGGGGTGCTCAATCTACCTCAGCTCATGCACCTCTCAGCACACTGTGTGGCGATGGGGTGCCCAATCCCCATCGGCCACAGCCCCACCCAAAAAAAAAACCAGTTGGCATGCTGGGAGCCTACCTCAGCGTGCTTATGCTTCCTCAGGCACACAAACACACACTGTATGGCCAGCAAGGGTGCCCAGTCCCCACAGTCTCCAGTCCCCCCCAGCAAACATGTAGGTGGCATGCTGGGAGCCTTCCCCAGCATGCCAGCAGTGTCCATTTTTTTTTGTCCCTTGCCCTCGCCCGCCAACTTGCACTCACCCTCTGTGGTCCCACCTCCCCACATACCACCCCTCACCTAGGTGGCATGCTGGGAGCCCACCCCAGTGTACCAAAAGCCTCCATTTTCTTTCTTTTTATTAATCCTGTAAAACAAGAAAACAGTCCCTCAGTGAGTCCTTGGGCCCCCCCGCCAACCCGTGCCCACCCTCTGTGCACCCACCTCCCCACACCCCCCCATACCTGCCTCTGGAGCCTGGCGCAACAATCTTTGGTGGACTGGGAACACGTCTGCACTCTTCAAAGCCGACCGCGAACTGAAGAAATGCCGGTAAGCTGTATAATGGCATAAATAGGGTGTTTTTCAACTTTGGTGCATATTTCAGCCATTTTTGGGAATTTTGGCACCAAATTTTCAACTTGGGGTTATTGGGGCCTCTCCTCATGAATGTCATGGCATTATTTGGTCTCAAAGGTGATTTCGCGGTCACTATCGGAATCACCTTTTTAGACTGATTAAAAAATGACAGTGTCGGTGTTCATGAGGTGGGCTCAAAAGCCTATGTTGAAATTTGCAGAAAACTCCAAAAATCACTGTTTCACGAAAGTGCCAGTTAAGCGTTTCCATGCACACTCGTAAGTTCACAAATTTGTAATATTTTCTCTCCAGATTTTCAACATAGGCATGTTCCACACCTCCTTATGAACAGTGCAGCTGTCATTTTTCACATACTGCCTGAAATGTGTTTTCACACTTCTGGCGCAAAATAGCATGGTCACTGTTGGAAATCAGTGTTTGCTACAAACTAAGACAATCACAGTGACACTGTTCATAAGCAGAGGTCCTAAAATGCCTATGTTGAAAATTTGGTGGCAAAAGTCCATAAAATGGCTGTGTTTTGAGCATACGTTGTGCACTTTGTACGCACACTCTTAATTTCGTGAATTTCTAATATTTCTACTCCAGATTTTCAATATTGCCATTTTCCCACATCTCCTTATGACCAGTACAGTAGTCATTTTTCACATCCTGGCTGAAATGTGTTTTCGCACTTCTGGCATGCAATAGCACACCCGCTGTGGGAAATCATGTTTGTTACACAGTAAGAAAACTACAGTGACACTGTTCATGAGCAGACATCCTAAAATGCCTATGTTGAAAATTCAGTGCAAAATTCCAAAACATGACTGTTTTAGAGCGTGCCTTCTTGTTTCCACATGCACTAGTAACTTCGCAAATTTGTCATATTTTCACTCCAGATTTTCAACATTTGCATTTTCCCACACCTCCTTATGAACAGTACAGCTGTCATTTTGCACATCCTGGCTGAAATGCGTTTTCACACTTCCAGTGCAGAATAGCATGATTGTTGTGGAAAATCAGTGTTCGGTACACAGTAAAAAAAATCATAGTGACAGTGTTCATGACCAGAGGTGACAACATGCCTATGTTAAAAATTTGGTGAAATAATTCCACTGAATGACTGTGTTATGAGCACAGGTTGCACAGTTACCATGCAGGCTCATACCCTTGAGAACACCCAGGGTGTTAGAGTTCCTAAGACAGACACTTAAGACGCATGAGGGTGAAATGTTGATCCAATGCCAGAGGAGTTGCAGAGAGGTATTCTGTTGGGATATGGATGCTAAAGGGACATGGCTACAACTGGGGGGGGGCCTGCATAAATGCCAAACACTAATGCAAATACCTGCAAGTGAATGTTCGGCATTGACAAATGCTTGTTCCCACTGCTACATCAACCTGCGTACCTAGACTTGCAAGAACATAAGGCCCTCAGGCTAGTCGATTGTGCTAGGTGTGATTCTTACATGACCCACATTAAAACTGTATTTGAATTTGTATTGCTTTGGATTGTTTGCATCTATGCATTGTTAATATTTGGTGCTTGACATATGTGCTATCTCACCTCCTATATTATATTATACTGTTTTAAACTATGCTGTTTTATATTGTCCTGTACTGCTTTGTATTGTTTGTGACTATGCTATGCTAATATTTCCTGCCTGACACATGTGCTGTCTATTCTATTCTATTCTATTTAATATATAATATAATATAATATAATATAATATAATATAATATAATATAATATAATATATCACTTTAAACTGTACCATACTGTTTTATATTATGCTGTACTGCTTTGTATTGCTTATAGCTATGCTATGTATGTTAGTATTCATTAATATTATGCTATATTGTATTCTGCTATTTTATATTGTACTGCCTGCCTGGTAACCTTTGTCTTGTAACCTCCCTGGCTGTACATAAAAGTAGACACATTCTGTGCCTAGTGTACTTATCTGGGCAATAAAAGATAACAGATACAGTAAGTTGGACTTATCCTTCTGTGCTCATCTGCTCCAATGGCGAGTGTATTATTCTTGTGCTACCTAGCTCAGCTATCTGTTTCTTGTTGAAGCCATAACTCCTGCCACTGGTGACCCCCTACACTAGCTGTCTCCTCAACACCAATCATTTAATTTAAATCCCCCAGATTTCCTTGTCTCTTGACATGGCCAGTACCCCACCCAACCCCTTGGCACAGCTACTGTACATCACATCCTGAGCATGCAAGCATTTCTGACCACAGAAATCCCTTAAACCTGCCAAATAAAGAAGACCCTCATTCAACAGAATCTTAGCAAAAGTTAACTTCTCTAATTGATATCACTGTCATTCCTCACAAGCCCCAGAACCATGAATGCTTTGGAGAAGATCTCTCTGGACATCTTTTCCCTTAGGAACATCTCCCATTCAATAAGTGACTTCCTCCTGCCCTCAGAACTTGTACTCCGTATCACTGCATGCACAACAGCCATCTCCTTCAGCTACCTGCAGTGAAGCTCAATTTCAAGTTTATTGTTCGGCTTTTTGCCTTTATAAGAACGTTTCAAAACATTTAAAACACAAGGTGCGTAAATAGCACCAACTTGTACAGTTATATTTAAAGTTTTAAAATACATGTAATATCTCACTACAAGACATCATAGAATCAGCAATATGTTCTGTTTATATAATAAATGATCTTTAAGGACCGCTCTCAAATATGCACACTCACAAGTCCAGTACCAAGTAACATATAACATCGAATCATTTGAATATGTAGAAAGGTCAGCAAAATTATAATCAGGATATAGGTAAATATAATTTTAAATCATTATTTTAAAGGTATATATGCTAATGACATAAAGATAAGGGAAACACAACAGTCTGTCATAATGTGTGACTAATCAGCTAGACATAACATTCACAGAAAAAGGGAAATCTCAGTCATATACAACAACACAGTTTAAACATTTATCAATAAATGCCACACATGATCTAAGTATACCAATATAATTAGAAAAGATAGGTAGGAAATATTTATTTATTTATTTAAAAAGTTTTTACAAGGAAAGACATACTGAGCTGCAAGCTCATTTCCAGATACATCCTAGGGGGAAGGGGGAGGTGGATAGTACAATTCAGGAAAATTACAGACAATAGAAGAGTACATAGCAAAACAGAATTGTAGAAATTTTGTGAGCATTACATCTAGAATACATTATGAAATTACACTGCAGAGTTCTGAGCTGTGACTAGGTCAGAGTTTATAGGTGCTAAGTGCAAAATGTACTGGTAGTCATATGAAAGTGGGTGTACAAAGGGGAGGGAGTGCAGGTGGGTGGGAGAAATAGAGTGAAAGGGAAGATAATCAGGAATAGGTACAGGAGGAGGGGGTGAGATCATGGAGGAAAGAGAGTATTTGAGCTGATGGGGCATTTCAGATAGTGTGACAGACTTAATTCCAGAGCCTAGAGAAAGAATGATTGAAGGCCACTTGACTGATTGTTTTTGCAATGGGGGAACTGCCAGGAAGCGAGCGTTTGAGCTACTGAGGGAGTGGGAGGTGGGGAAGGGAGAGTGAGGTGGAGAGATAGGAGGGAAGGGAACTGAACCAGAATTTGCTGACAATATTGATACAATGGGTGTGGTGCCTGTCCTCAAGTGGTGAAAATGAGAGGGACTGATACAAAGAACAGTGGTGAGTGCAGAGGGGCAGTTCAGGGCAAAACAGCAGAAAGAGTGGTAGAGAGTGTCCAGTCTGGCAAGAATTGTATTAGGGGTGGCACTGTAGACCACATCACCATAATCAAGGATTTGGAGGATCATTCTCTGTACAATGCTGGGAGGGGGAGGACAGGGAGGAGTACCTGAAGGAATCTAAGGAGGTGATACGAGTAGTAAGGGGAGCCAAGGCATCTACGGAGCTCAGGCTGGCACAAGGCATTAAGAAGGGTGAGAAGGACTTCTTTAGGTACATCAGAGAGAAAAGGAACTGTAAGGACCACATAGTAAGGATTAGGAAGAAGGGGGGCTGTGTGGAAGCAGGGGGCGATAAGGCAGAAGCACTAAATGATTACTTCTGCTCAGTATTTACTAAAGAGAAGAGGGGGAGATACCCAAGGGGGGAGGAACGGCAGAAATGGGGAGGGGGTGACAAACAGGGAAATAATGGAGGGCAGAATTCAGGAGGGTTTGAGGGCATTGAGGATGGACAAGGTGCCAGGCCCAGATGGCATCCACCCCAGGGTACTGAAGGAGCTGGCAGAGGTCCTTGTGGGACCTTTGGCAGACCTATTTAAGGCCTCACTGCACTCGGGGTGTGTACCTCAGGATTGGAGGATGGCTCATGTGGTGCACCTCCAGAAGCGTGGCCCCAAGGATGAACCGGGTAACTACAGACCAGTGAGCCACATCCATCGTGGTAAGCTGATGGAGACTATCCTGAAGGAGAGGCTAGTGGCCCTCCTGGAGGCCAAATAACTACGGGACAGCAGACAGCATTGCTTCATATGTGGCAGATCCTGCCACACCAACCTGGTGGAGTTCTATGACTGGGTAACTAGGCAGTTGGACAGGGGCCATGCAGTGGATGTCCTGTATCTGGACTTCAGTAAGGCATTCGACTCAGTGCCACATGGGAGGCTGGGAAGTATGTTAGAAAGCACAGGGGCAGGTGCAAAGCTGGTGAGATGGGTAGGGAACTGGCTTCAGGGAAGGCAACAGAGGGTGGTGGTGGGTGTGGCTCTCTCATCCCCAAGGGTAGTGACGAGTGATGTTCCACAGGGCTCGGTGTTGGGACCAGTGTTGTTTGGGATATTCATTGCAGATATATCATTGGACATCAAGAGCAAGATCAGTCTGTTTACTGATGACACCAAGATGGGAGCGGTGGTGGATGAACTAGGGGGATGGCAGCGTTTGCTGAATGATCTGAAAAAGCTGGAAACCTAGTCAGACACCTGGCAACTGGGGTTTAATGCCAAAAAGTGCAAAGTGCTGCATTGTGGGGTGAAGAACCCAAGGAAGAGTTATCAGCTGGGGGAGTGCAACTAGCCAAGACAGAGGAGGAGGAGAAGGATCTGGGGGGTGCTCATTACAGGGTCAATGAACAGCTCTGCACAATGTAGGAAGGCAGCTGCAAAGGCCAACAAAATGCTGGGTTGCATTGCAAGGGGTATCTCCTCGAGGGGGGAGGTGATTCTGCTACTTATAGGTCATTAGTTAGACAGCATCTGGAGTACTGCGTGCAGTACTGGTGCCTGTATCTGAAGAGGGACATTAAGTTACTGGAGGGGGTGCAATGCAGGGTGACAAGGATGATCAAGGAGCTGGGGGACTTGCCTTATGAGAGGAGGCTCAGAGAGCTGAACATGTACTCTCTACAGGAGAGGAGGGACAGGGGGGACATGATTGAAACCTTGAAGTATATGAAAGGAATAAACAAGACAGGTACAGAGGGGCTGTTCAAAGTAAGGGACGGACACCCAGGGTCATGATATGAGACTGGAGGAGGAAGGTTCAGGAGGGAGATGAGAGACACTTTTTACAGAGGGTGGTAGCTGGCAGAATGTGTTACTGGCAGAAGTGGTATCCAGTGAAAAGTGGACTGCTTCAAAGAGGCTGGGAAAGGGCAAGGGGACAGTCAATGGGGAGGGTGGGAGGGAGGGAGGCACAGCTGCAAAATAAGGGGTGCTAGCTGCACATTCAAGCAGACTTGATAGACTTCTAGGCCTTTTATCTGCTGGCAAATTTACATTTTCATATGTTCATAATAGCTTGGTGGGCTGGCAGTGGGATGCAGTCTTGGTTCCTGAATAAGGCATCGAGCTTTGGGTGCAGTATTTTGACAATAGCATCCAAATGGCCAGAGAAGCTGAGGTGTGGGTCTAGTCAAACCCCAAAATATCTGAAGAAGGTGACATCTGCTTGAGGGGATTCATCAAGGGTGGGGAAGGAGGGAAGGGAGGTAAGCCTGGATAGTGTCTGCCTCATGTCAAAGGACACTGAGATGGTCCTTTTTGAATTTAAAAAGAGCTGGTTCAGGTGTAGTCAGATTTAAACTTGGTTGAAGTCAAGCTGGAGTCTGTGCACCACAGCAGAAGTATAATGGCCAGAGGTATACAGAACTGTGTCATCCACATACATGTGAATGGAAGCTGATGAACAGGCTGAAGGGAGGTCATTTAGGAAGATGTAGAATAAAAGTGGTCTGAGTACAGAGCCTTGTGGAACACCAGTAGTTATGGGCAGGGGTGGAGAGAGGGTGTCACCAGTTTTGACTGACTGGGACCTGCCCTCGAGATAGGAGTAATTTGTGACAAGAAAGAAATGTCTCCTGTGTCCCTTACAGAATATAATTGTCTAAATTATTATTATTTACAGTTTCAAAGATGACAAAAAGCCAGATAACCTACTTAAAATTGACACATCTCAAGTATTGTACAACAACGAGATTAATTGATCCAAGGGAAGACTGAGGTCAGCAAGTATACAGCCTAACCAATCACCTCTTTTCTTTGAATACAAGGGGCATATAAATGTAATATGCTTATGGTCATCTTCAACCTTCATCCCACATTTACAGTGGGAAGCTTTGATGCCAGGCTGTCTGTTTGAAATGCATATAATTTTCATCATAATGTTCCATTCTGAACCTAATAAGGAGTTTCTGATTTTAAGGATTAGATAGACAGGTTAAGTAATGTTTAAGATAGTGTACAGTTTAAAGCTGCTTAATTATTCGAAATTTTGAAGAGAAGAAACCTGAAGAAAGTCCCTGGAAATACCTATACCTCTAACCCTTTTCTGTATTTGAGAAATAACTTCAAAATTTTGTCTGTAATAAATGTTATGTAACAAATGTCCCAAACCCAGCAGAAATACATTCTCTTTAATTGTTTTAACCATTGGACAAGTAAAACCTTTCCTCAAATATTCAATTTCACCTTCCAGACATTACCTAGGGAGCCTCTTCTTCAGCAATTGGAAAAGATTAAGTAGAAAATCAGATGCCTCTCTGTGACAAGAGTAGAGACTGAGAATTGGCCAAGTTCCAACCTTAAAACCTCTGCAGGAACTGAGGGACATGCAATATATATCGAAATAGCTTATGTAATACAATCTCCAATGATTTTATAGTAGAGAAGGCCCAGATTTCAGCTGCATATAGTGCACTAGTTTTTATTTTGGCATTGATAACTGTAAGTATACCCTGAACTTTACCTTTTCCCAACCTACAACTAAATCTTTTAAATACATTAAACATCGTTTTTAACTTAGCTTCAATCAGTGAATGATGCCTATTCCCTCAAAAATTGTCAAAGAATCTTACTCCCAGGTAATCATAATAATTTTGAGTTTCGATCTTTGAATTGTCCTTAAATAGCCTTGGAGTCCATCTACGTTTATTGCCAGAAACTACTAATTTGTTTTTTTCTATATGAATAATCAATCTGCTATACTTGCATAATGCAACACAACTATTCATTTTCCTTTGTAGGCCAAGTTATGATGTAGAAATCAATACTATATCATTTGTGTAAGCTAAGCAGCTTACCTTCCTATCTGACATATTTGGAGAATGAAATTCAGGGAGATTCAACCTTTCTATTATAGTATTGATATAAAAGTTAAATAAAGTGGGGGCAAGAATACATCTCTGTCAGACTCTGAGAGTTGTTCTAACAACAGATGTTAATCCTCCCGATTGGTTGTACTATACTCTTATGTGGATGTTTTGATATAACCTTAATATAATGTCCAACAGGAAGGGGTCTATATTATAAGCTTACAATTTCTGCCACTTTACTGTATGGCTATTACTGTCAAGGGCAAACCTGAGATCCACAAAACAACAATAAAGTTTTGACTTCTTAACACATGTGTATTTATAAATAAGAAGTGACAAAACATAGCAGTGTTGAATAGTAGATTGTCCACTCCTAAAACCATTCTGTGTCTCATTCAATAGCTGATGTTAGTGGATCCAGGACTGTAACCTCTGCAATATTATTTTACAAAATACCTTCTGAGATGTATCAATGAGATTAATAGGTCTATACATACCAGGATCAGAAACTTGACCCTTTTCATATATAGGAAAGATGATACTTCCCTTCCAGCTATCTGGACATTTTTCTCCTTGGACAAATCTATTAAATACTACTAAAGAGATTGGAAGCCACAAATCAGGAAACATTTTGTAAATGTCAGATAGGATATGGTCTGGACCTGAAGCTTTATTGGATGTAATTGAGGATAAAGCTTGCTTAATTTCTTCCCAATCTATACAGAAAGGCCGTAGTGAGAAATGGAAAAGGATTTCAGATCTCAGTTCATTGACATAAAAATTTTCAATAGCTTCTGTATAGGAGAAGTAAAGGGATTTAAAATGCTCCTCTCATAACTGTGGTATAATATATGCTTCCACCTCCCTTGAATATTGGTTATAGCCATGGCTAACTGAAGACCAGAAGGCTGTGGTGTCTTGGGGCGCAATTCTAGAAGGGTGGCGCAAGTTGCTGCCGAACGCAATTTGTGCCACCTGTTACTGCGACATTGACCCTGCATCCTATTCAAGAAGGGGCAGGGTCACCACAGCAAAGTCCTGCGACTTGTGACATATGGCTAGATAAGCCGCACAGAGGGCTTACCTGGCCAGCATGTCGCAACCCGCAGTCGCAGGTCTCAAGTGCACCCCCCACCCAGCAAGCCACAACAGCCGCCCCACAGGGCTGCCCACACCTCCTGCTCCCACAAACCCCCAGCAATTGCCCCGCTAGGCTGGCTAGCCAACTGGCCCCTGAAACTCAAATATAGAGTCCATGAAGCTAGGCCACACCAAGTGGCCCCCAGAAACCCCATAGATAGTTCCCGAGCTGCCCACCACCCCAGCTCCCTGAAACCCCATTGTAAAGTGTCTCCACAGGTGGCACTGTCATCCCCCACCCATGCCTCCTGACCCCCAGTCGCCACCACAAATGCAGCAAAACTCCTGCCCTGGTAGTCTAGTGGCCCCCCAGCCTTGCCAGCCCACCCAGCACCCCCACCCATCCCCAGCCGGTGAGTGGCACAGCCCACCTTTCACCACCACGGCCAGCCACCCACCAAGTTCAGCATCAGTGCATGCTGAAAGACACGCCAGAAATTAATTTCTGACCCAGACTCTGGCCTTTCTGCATATCTATGGGGGTTTCTGGGGCCACTTGGTGTGGCCAGCCCCTTTGAGGTTTCGGGGGCCAGTTGGTGTGGCCAGTCCAGTGGGGCAATTGCTGGGGATTTGCGGGGGCAGGAGGTGTGGGCAGCCCTGTGGCGCGGCTGTTGTGGCTTGCTGGGCAGGGGGTGCACTTGCGACCTGCGGCTGCGGTTTGCAACATGCTGGCCGGGTAAGCCCTCTGTGCGGCTTATCTAACCACATGTTGCAAGTCACAGGACTTTGCTGTGGAGACCCTGCCCTTTCTAGAATAGGGCACAGGGTCAATGTCACAGTAACGGGTGAACAAGTTGCGTTTTGCAGCAACATGCGCCACCCTTCTAGAATCGGGCCCCAAGACACCAGAGCCTTCTGGTCTTCAGTTAGCCATGGCTATAACCAATATTCAAGGGAAGTGGAAGCATATATTATGTCATCCCACCCAGCACCCGCCAACCCATCCCTAGCCAGTGACTGGCACAGCCCACCTCTCACCACCACGGCCAGCCACTGAATGAGTTCAGCATCAGTGCGTACTGAAAAGATGTGCTCAGAAATTAATTTCCTGTGCCAGTCGCTGGCTAGGGATGGGTTGGGGGTGCTGGATGAGCTGGCATGGCTGGGTGGGGACACTAGACTACCAGGGCCGAATTTTGCCACATTTGCAGCAGGCGACTCAGGGATTGGGGCACGGATGGGGATGACATCGCTGACTTGCAGAACATTTACAATGGAGGATTCAGGGGCTGGGGTGTGGGCAGCCCTGTGGGGCAAGTATTGCTCAGGAGTCGGGGCAGGGGGTGGGCAGCCCTGCAGGGCACTTACTGTATGGGGGTGTGTACAGTAGGGGGATGGGGTGAGATCATGCCCCCAAGTCTAGTGCTGGTTCTGTGCGGTGCCCATTGGAGCAACAATGGGGGTGGTCAGGGCATGGTGGGCACATGGACCGTGTTCTACAGAACCCTTGGAGGATGTATGTAAGTTACACCAGCTAATTGCAGGTGTACCTTATGATGCCAGTTCTCCTCCGGGGGTTCTTGTAGAATCCTGACATTGGGGTCTTTGTTGCTGTCCTTCTGGAATGGGGCGCAACTGCTGCCGTAAACCCCTAGCACCATGTCGCAGGGGGGTTTATGGTGCAACCTGCTGGCATAGCTGCTGTTTATAGCTGACACCTCGACATATCATAGGCCACTTTGTAGAATAGGGCAAGTCGCAACTGTTGGCTGTGAGCTGTTTCATACCAGTATTCTATTTGATGCTAAGTGCTGTTGGTGCCAGGTACAACCTTTCTAGAATCTGGCCTCTTGTCTATAACTCTTCTTCTTAATTTGTTCCACATACTTTTCTGGTATTTTTCCTCTCAAGGTCCAATAATTTCCTATATTCCTTCCTTGCTTTAGTAAGAGAACTAAGATTTTTCCTGGATTTATGTTTTTTGCAGTATCTAATGTGTCTATTTAATTAAATTTAAATTTAACATATTACCTCCAAAAATTTAAATTTAACATATTACCTCCAAAAAACATATAAACACTACAAACAGGTATCTGCCTCTATCTCCAAAATCAAACAAAGGGGCAGAGGACACTGCAGAGCAGGACACTGTAGCACAGGAGCTAGCACAAGAAAACTCGCCCAAATCAGGAACCAAAACAAAAAAAGCAAAAAGGAAATCCAGAAAACTTCTGATCATAGGAGACTCCATGATTCAGGGAGTTGAGACCCATCTCCAGCCAGGGGTAATGATCATATGTTTCCCAGGTACATCAGCATAGAGAGACACTGACCGCATTGCTAAAATTGTTCAAAAAGCAGGAGAAAACATTGATGTCCTGGTACACATAGGGACTAATAATCTTGCCAGCCGGTCAGTTGTGGAGACCAAGGAACACCTGACCAGGCTTGGTGACAAACTATCATCCATTTCGTCCAACATCTCCTTCTCTGAGATCCTGCCAGTCTGGAAGAGGGGGCAGATGGATGGAAGGTCAGAGAAGGGGAGATAGGGGAGCTAAACATGTGGCTCAAGGGCTGGTACCAGGAAAAAGGACACAGATTTGTAGGGAACTGGCAACAGTTCTGGGAGCGAAAGTTCTTTAAATTTGATGGACTGCATCTGACTAAGGAGGAGTCAGTGCATTGGGGCAGAAGTTTAACGTCTTTGCAGAATATTTAAACTAGCAGATGGGGAGAGGCGTGCAGCACCCCATACGTCGAATGGGAAGAACACCCCTCCCCACTCAGCTAGTAGTCAAACAAGGATTCAGCATGTTTGCAGTTCATTTGCATCACCAGGTAAGGAAAAGGTCCGTCTCCCCACTCTGACACAGGGAAATGCCAAACCTCACCCAACAACTAACACACTGAAATCTGGCCAATGGAAAATCATGTACACAATGCTCACAGCCTGGGAAATAAGATCCCAGACCTGCAGGCAATAATGTCAGAGGCTAAACTGGACATAGTAGCAATTAGTGAGACATGGTTTACCAGTAATCCACCTGGAGACTTCAGTACCTGGCTATGTACTGTTCAGAAGAGACCGATGTGCAAAAGGGGTGGAGGGCCCTGTATGTCAATGAAAATATCAAAGCTACAGAAATTCAGAATACACATAAGGAGCCAGAAGAACTGTGGGTCACCCTGGAAACAGGAAATGGGGCAGCCATAATAACTGGGGTTGTCTACAGGCCCCCAGACCAGGGGGAGGACATAGACACATTACTGTTAGAAGATATACAAAACATGACAGGTAAAGGGGAGGTTCTGATAATTGGAGACTTCAACATGCTGGATACAGATTGGTCTATACCAGCAGGAACATCTGCCAGAACTAGACACATGGTGGATTCCCTGCAGAGGGAGGGCCTCAAACAACTGGTACAACAACCCACAAGAGACAGGGCTATTCTAGATCTAGTACTGACTAACAGGGAAGGGATCACAGATCTCCAGGTAGAAGGTCACCTGGGGCCAGTGACCATCACATGGTATGGTTCAATTTGGCCACTACATCTAAATCATCCCATTTCAAGGCAAAAATATGGGACTTCAGAGGGCTGACTTTGATAAGATGGCCAACAGAGTTAAGCTAGCCCTGACAAAAGAAACACAGGTGAGGGGTACAGGCAAAGTAGGCAAGCATTAAGGATGCAATACTTGAAGCAACATCCCATTGTGTTAGACAGAAAAGGAAGTGCAAAGAAGAAGGAAACCACTTTGGTTTCAAATACAGTAGAGAAAGGTCAGAGCCAAAGGCTGGCCTTCAGGAAATATAGGAATATAGCGGGATGAAGATAAGGAGGCATACCAAACTGCCCTAAGGGAAGCAGGGAAGGCAGTAAGGCAGGCGAAGTCTTAAACTAAGGAAACACTAGCACGAACAGTTAAAGAAGGTGACGACTTTCTATAGATACATTAGTGAAAGGAGAAAGTCCAGAGGGGGTATTGCTAAGCTCAAAGGAGAAAAGGGGGCATGTGAGGAAGAGGACCCTGTAAAAGCATCTATCCTAAATAGATACTTTTGCTCAGTATTTACTGAAGAGAAGGTAGGGCAGGGCCCACAGCTCAGCACCATGGACACAGGGGGGAGGGGTGAGCACTACTCCCTTCACAAAAGAAAGGGTCCTACAAGAGTTCACTAAGCTCAGGGTGGACAAGGCAATGGGACCTGATGGCATACATCCCAGGGTACTTAAGGAGCTAAGGGTGGAACTAGCAGAGCCATTAGCAGAACTGTTTAGTGAGTCTCTGAGCACAGGAGAGGTCCCAGAAGACTGGAGAAGGGCTCATGTGATCCCGCTACACAAGAGTGGTAGCAGGGAGGAGGCAGGGAACTACAGACCAGTCAGTCTTACCTGCGTAGTGGGCAAGATTATGGAGGCACTCCTTAAGGAAAGGGTAGTGCAACACTGGAATCCATAGGGGCACAGGATCCAAGACAGCATGGATTTACAAAAGAAAGGTCCTGTCAAACTAATTTTATAGATTTCTTTGACTGGGTAACCAGAGTGGTGGACCAAGGGGGAGCAGTTGATGTCGCCTACCTTGACTTCAGCAAAGCTTTCGACACTGTTCCACATAGAAGATTGATAAATAAGCTGGGTAGGCTCGGGTGGGTCAGAAGTTGGTCAACTGGGTGGCAAACTGGTTGTGAGCAGAAAACAGAGAGTGGTGGTAAATGGTATACAGTCAAAGAGATGCAAGTCAAAAGTGGGGTACCTCAGGGATCAGTCCTGGAGCCAGTCCTCTTCAATATCTTCATTAGTGACATTGCAGATGGACTAGAGGGAAAGGCTTGTCTGTTTGCAGATGACACCAAGATCTGCAACAGAGTAGATGATCCAGATGGGGTGGGCAGAATGAGAAGAGATCTGGATAAACTAGCAAAATGGTCAGAAGAGTGGCAACTGGGATTTAATGCAAAGAAGTGCAAGATCAAGCCCATAGGGAAGAGAAACCCTGAAGCCACCTATAGGCTGAGAGGGGAGTTGCTGGCAGTCACAAAGGAAGAAAGAGACTTGAGCATCATCATCACAATGACCTGAAATCATCCAAGCAGACCTCTAAAGCAGTAGGTAAGGCTAGGGGATGTTAGGGTGTATTAGTAGAAATTATCACAAGTCGGAAGGAGAGGTAATAATCCCTCTTTACAAGACACTGGTTAGGCCCCATCTGGAGTACTGCGTGCAGTACTGGAGGCCACACCTTCACAAGGAAATTAACCAACTTGAGGCAGTCCAGAGAAGGGCAACCAAAATGGTGCAGGGACTGCATCAGAAGACATATGAGGACAGATTAATGGAGCTCAATATGTATACCCTTGAGCAAAGGTGGGAGAGAGGTGATATGATTGAAACATTCAAACACCTTAAGGGCATTAACAAGGTGAAAGAGTCTAACATGTTTAAATATAAGAGAAATAGCAGGACAAGAGGGCACAGCATGAGATTAGAGGGAGGCCGATTAAGGGGGAATGTGAGGAAATTCTTTTTCACAGAAAGAGTGGTGGATGCATGGAACAGCCTACCTCAGGAAGTGGTGGCTATGAATACAGTGCAGGGCTTCAAACAGGCTTGGGATAGGCATAAGGAAGCAATACAGATGAGTATGAATAGATAGGCCACTGACAGAGCAAAGACCGATGGCACATTTATAAGGTAGAAAAAGAAATGGGCCGACTGGATGGGCCTTATGGTCCTTATCTGCCGTCAATCTCTATGTTTCTATGTTAATTTATGTTTAGCTATCAGGCAGGTCTTATTGAACCATGTTGGACAAAAATGATTCCTTATCCTATTGGTTCTAAATAAGGGTGTAGTCTAATTATTAATTCCCAGCCATTTACTGATAATTTGGTTATTATCTGAACCCAAAACTATTTTATTGAGTAAAGATATTAAGGGATCAAAATAAAACAGTTCTGAAAATAGATTGATAGCTTCATTTTGCCATCTATTTTTTTTAGAATTATTTTCAGATTATTCATATTACCAGCAAACTGGGTAAAGTTACTACCTGCAGTGACTAGTTAAGTATCATACTCATTCGACCTGCACTGCTGGGAGGCAACTCATTTTGCCTGAATTAGAATCAATGTTCTGCAATGCTCTTCACCTCTCCTGCTAGAAACATAGAATTTGTCAGAAGAAAAGGATCACTTGGCCCATCCAGTCTGTCAAGAGAGTAACAAAGAAGTGAACTCCTTGAATCCAATTTTATAACTAATCTCGCCAGCCTTTTCCTTTTTTCCTTTTTTCTCCATGTCAAGTGAGGTGTATGACTGGTCAAAACTCATGGATATGGCTTCCACAAAATTACCATGAAATTCCACAATTTTCATAGACGCTCATGGAATGAGACTAATTACTGATGCTGACTTGCCATTTTATTTTTGATAGCTTATAACATGAACATCCTTTAAACAAGAGATTCTGAAATTAACAAACACAGCCTTCTTTCCAAGGTCTATGAATCTACCAAACTTAATGGCATTGTACACTCTTTTAAAGTTACAGTGGCTTATAATTGTACAGTTGAAATAATTTATGAAAGTTTAGCTGCTTATAACGTGGTCCCCATTAAAGCTAGAAATATGAAGTATTGCACATATGTCCATGTGGTGTAGTAGTTAACCATTTCAAATTTGATGAAATGTAGATAAGTTGCTTGAAATGTACATGAAAATACAGAAAATTAAATGTTGATGAAATGTATGGCATCCTATATCTCAGCCCACTTAAAAGTGGTATCCTGTCAAAGCTGGTCACGTAAACAAGTGTGGTAAAACCGCACCATCTCAATTATGGAAGAAGGAAAAGCAAAGGATACAAAATAGTGAGTGCATGTCATTGCAGTTCATTTAGCCGCACACTGTCAGAATCACATAAGTGAAAATCAGCGAAGGAAAAAGTAAAAAAAGTAACAAACTATAAAAAACAGCAGAGTTTCTTTCATTATTTGTGGAATTCTGTGATATTGTTTACTTGTCATGTTTTTTCCTCTTCTCTATTTTGCACAGCCACAATTTTTCTCTTCTTTTCGGGTCATTGATGGCACTGTTACTGAATGCACTGTCTTTGCTTTCATGGTCTTGACGTGCAACCCTTTAAAATTACAGTAGGAGTCTTATGTTGGCACACTTAAACATGTGTTAAGGGGGTTGGCCTGGTGGTGCTGAGGGTTGAGGCACTGGATGCCACACCTCACGCCACGCTGGTGACCGGGGTTCGGGAATAGGCCTGGGCCACTGGGGGTTGGCGGGGTTGAGAGAGGATTGAGCATCCAGAGGACTGCTCTCCTTGTTCTTTGACTGCCCTCTCTTGGTGGCTGGAGGGCGGTACAGGCCAGGAGACATGTACCAATGTCCTCACATTGATAGGGGAGGGGGACAGGAGAAACAGGTAAAAGGGAGCTGGTGGGCTCCATGATGGCCCACATCCCTGTGCCGCCCGCAGTTTCTGGATTCATGTCCTGGGGGGACAGAAAGGCTGGTGCTCTCTCTCCCTAGCCCTACTGTGGAGGGCAAGCCACAGGGGGAATTACCAGGGGTTGGCTGAGCGTGGGTGCATGGGGCTGGAGGATGAGTCCCTCTGGGGGAGGGCCATAGCCACCTGCCAGGCTCCGGTGCAGAAAAAACCTATATGAAAAAAACACATTTATTTATTGGAATCTAAGATTAATACCTTTGAAAACAAGCTCATTAAACAGGTTCCACATCAGAGTCAACACAAACAAGTATGTTACAGGATACAGTAGTAAAGAATGCACTATTACAGAATTATTAATGCAGCAGACAGATACATGTGTGATCCTAGCGATCAGAATATACTGTCTTACCAACCATCAGTTTAGTACAGGAAATTACTAGAAGGGGGAGGATGAGTAAATCCACCCAGAAGGCTTTGTCGTGGGATAGGTGGAGAGAGTGGAAGGCAGGGGTATGTTAGAGTTGTGGCTGGCAAATGATAATGCCTACCAGCTAGAGGTGGAATGGGGGGAGCAGGGGTGATGGGAGGTAGAGGTGAGCAGGGATAGATGGAGGGTAGTAAGTGGGGAAAAAAAGGAAGGAGAGAGAGGGGCCAGGCCAGGTATGTGTTGTAATTGGAAAATGAAAAGAACAATCAATCTGGGGGATGGAAGAGGGGATAAGGGAGGGAGGACCGCGGTAGAAGGAGGGGGCAGAGTGCCTGGGGAGAGGAATTAATGAGAAAGGAAAAATAAGGCCCCATTAAGCAATTAGGTAGTGGGGATTATGGGAAGCAATCACAGCTGGATTCCTCAACAAGGAACTGTCTACGTTTACTTTTAAAGGGGCCAATTTTGCACACAGAGAAGATGTCAGGAGCAAGTGAGTTAAGCCACTTAGGAGGTCGATGTGCAAAGGACCTTTTTCTAAGTGCAGTACGGGCTTGGGGGACACAGAAGATCTGGCTTTCAGAATTTCAAGTCCAGCAATTGGACTTATATGGGCTGAGCAGCTTCTGAACCCCAGAAGGCATTAAGCTAAGGCTTTTCTTTTTTGCCACTCCACAGGACTGAAATCTGAGTCTACCTGCAAACTGCAGCCAGTTAGCCTGAGTACAGAGGACACACGTGTGTGTGAGCCTGGCAGCTCCCACAACCAGCCTACATGCTCTGTTTAAAGCAATTTTGAGGTGGTGGGTGGCTATGTTTGTGGCAGAGCCATAGATTACTAGGCTATAGTCTACCAGTCAGGTTACGGAGCTCTGGATGCCTGTGTTAAGGGCCTCTGGGATTAGGCTGGCCTTATGCCTATATAGGAGACCAATACGTGTGTTGACTGCCTTGGTTATAAAGTCAATGTGCTCGGAGTAGGACAAGATGTCAGCCATGACACTCAGATATTTAAAGTGTTGAACTAGTTCAAGTGGTGCACCTTCTGAGTTTAGGATATAGAGAGAGGGTAGGATTTGTATTTGCTTTTGGAACTGTAAAACACCATTGTTTTAGTAGTTCATGACAAGTTTGTGATCACTGAACCACTTCTCAACCTCCTTGAAATTCCTTTGCAGGCTGTGCTGCAGTTCTTTGGGATCTGGTGACTGGTAAATAGCACTGCATTGTCAGCATAGAGCAAAATGTTTCCTTGGCAGGTATAAGGTAGGCGGTTTAGGAATATACCGAACAGCAGTGGGCCGAACATGGATCCTTGTGGGGCACCAGACAGGACAGGTCTACTGTCCGAGAAAACATTGCCAATCTTGGCTTGTTGAGAGTGGGCATGCAGGTAACTTTGGAATCATGCCACAGTGTCATCTATGAGGCCTAAGCCTGCTAGCTGTTCGATCAGGAGGTAGTGGTTTACTGTATCGAGCACCTTCATTAAGTCAATGAAAGTTGCTCCAACCAAGGAACCTTGGTCAAGTGCATTGTGGAGAAATCCCAAGAACTCGAGGAGAGCTGTTGTGGTACTGTGGCCCTTGTGGAATCCATGTTGATATGGCCAGAGGAGCTGGTGTTTTTCTAGATACTCACATAGCTGATCTGCCACTATTCTTTCCAGTGCTTTTGAAAGTGGTGGGAGAATGGAGATTGGTCTACAGTTACCAGTCGAGGTTCAATTTCTGCTCTTAAAAATGGGGGTTACTAGGGCAGCTTTCCATTTGTCCAGGAACTGCCAAAACCACAGTGAGGTATTGATGATATGAGTTAGAGGAGTGAGTATGTAATACAAGGTTTGTGCAACAAGAGTTAGGTCCAGGGTGTCACCACTGGACCTTGATTTCCCCTATTACTTTTATTAGGTATTTTTTGGCTGCCCTTGCTGGTGCAGCTCCGAAGTGGAATGGAGCGTATGTGAGAGGCTGATTCCTTGGGTAATGATTAAGGCTTGAGCTGGGGTGGTGGAAGAAGTCCGTGGGGAAGACATTACTAAGGTCTGAGTATGCTTTGTTAAAAGCATTAACAATGGAGCTGGGATCCTGAGTGGGGGCACTATCCAAGTTTAACAAGGTGTTTAACATGGTAAGGAATGGGACTTTTATCAAAGCTGGTAACATATGGATATATGTTTTTTTAAAATTAGATGGAAATTACTGAAATTCACATTTTGATTGCACTGTCCAAAATTTCATCAGAATTCCATGAAATTTAACAGAACTGGAATGGTAATTCCTCATGAATTCTTCTGGTGGAAATGTACATTCTGCACTTCTTCATTAACTAGATTGCCCCAATTTTCCCACACAAGCTGAACAGTCCTGTAAAATTAACTCTGAACATCACCATCACCCCTCCCCCACCCACACATTTTGTTTATTTTTTAATTTATTTACAAGAAAGAAAGAAAGACAAAAAAATCTGTCTCTACATCTGTTTAACTGTAAAAAAAAGTTTTATTTGCTTGTAGGATTTCCAGTTTTACCAGAATTTGTTTGTTTTTTTTGGTTTAAATTATTTTTTTCCTCAAGAAAAAAAAACAGCTGTTTAATTTCGTGTCTGTTGTTATACCTGTCCAGGATGTTGTTGACCTTCTCACTTTGAAACCATAATGGGGAGGATCCTGACACATTCAAAATGGCCAGATGTGAAGAAATAGAAAGGATCAACTCCCAAAATAAACCCAGTGTTAAATCTTTATTGACGTCCACTACAAATGCCAGTTAATGATTTTTTAATGTTGTATTGCCTGTATATGATGTCTTTATCTGGTTTCCGGAAGACAGATGGTTATCATTTGTGATTTTATTTAAAATTATGGTGTTTTTATCTTGCTTTAGGAAGACAGATGGTTCTTATGTGTGGTTTAATTTAAACTTATTTTAGAACTGAAAAATGCAAGCATCCTAAAGGCATTAGCTTTTATTTAAAGGTGTAGGTAGAAATTTGGTTACAGCATTGATTTTCAACTAATTCTGGCTGAGTATGGTGTGAACCACTACTCATATAAAATAGGTGATGGTTACGCATAAGAATACGTTTGGTGTTATCAATATGAGTTAAATAAATGATTTGTGCACATATGCGCTCTTTGACCGTAGGTAACTTCACGAGTGGCATAAGTCATGAATGACTTTCCCATTGCATATTCTATTTATGTAATAGGAAAGGATTTTTTTCAGGTTGTTTTATTTACCTGTAGTGCAGTTTGTGTTTTATTTTTTATAAAATCAGGAGGATTATTTTGTGCTATGCTATGTATTTCGATGCATGTAGAGCAGGTTGCTATGGGACAGTGTTGTGGTGGCTAGGGACTCCACGTCCTGATGTATAACACACACATTTTGATTGCATACTAGCTTTGTGTGGAAGGGTTGGTGAGTTTTAAAAGCATGGCATCTGTATCTCTGGCTTAGCAAGGGAAACAGGTTACCGCTGTATCTGAGTGTAGTGTACTCAACTGTATGTTTTATTTAAAATGAATTAAGATATGTTTTAATTATCTGGTTGGTGCTGCCTTTTCTGTTGCTGTGGAGAACAAAAGCAGCTTGGAGTTCTGTGTGCGGCAGGTCTGGAACAGAATGTGTCTGTCTGAGAGCAGTCCCATGGCTGTAGTGCTACTTATGCATGGTTTGCTAGTTTAAAATGGAAAAAAAAAAAAAGAAAATGATGATTCTGGTCATGCGGTATCTTTCGTAGAGAGAAGCCTTGGCTGATTAGCCTCCTTGGTGCTGAGGTAGAGTATGAGTGCTCAGGGAGAGTTGATGTTGGGCGTGATTTCTGCACGAGGTCAGGAGGGTGAGTGAGCACTGCAGGCAGCCGGAGTCATGACAGCGTAGTGAGAGCAGAGCTCAGCAGCATGTAACAGCAGACAGAAGAGACTGTTAGGACGTCTCGGGACAAATTGCAATTTTTTTTTTCAGCAAAGTTAAAAGTAGCAGCAACAGCAGTAACAAGACCTCCCCCACTGTAATCCAACCTTTCCTCCCAGTCCTGTGCCATTTCAAGGGTTCTCTACCCATTCTGTTACACAAGGTACCATGAATTATTGAATCTTAAACAAAATTGTTTTGAGCAGTTAAACACTAAGTCCTTAAGTAAAAGGAAGGAATTTTCCACAATTCATATATCTTGTTTTTTGCTATATGATGTCCAAAAGCTGTATAGTTAATATTTATTTATTCTGTATTAACTGGGTAAGGCACACAAGGAGTTTCAGATTAAATACTAGCTTAGTTTTTTTCCCATCCCTACAAACCTCCCCAGTATACACCCCCCATCACATTTTTTGATACATATGTTCTTTCACATTAATAGCTTTTGCAGTGATAATCATGTAAATATTCAAATGTTTGCAATATTGTGCTGCATTTATGCATTTAATTACAATATATTGTGATCGCTGTGTCCTTACGAACCAGAGGATAAAACCTGGCTGAAACAGGTATAGACACGCCCCTTGAGAAAGACCTGGTGAGGTCAGAGCACTGGGGCAAGTGCATCCTCAACTGTTTGGAGCAAAAAAAAACTCTTTTGTTATTTTCAGAAAGTAACAGCTCCTGCATTTTTATGGATGCAGTGGACATAGCCCTCCAGATGTCTTGGCAAGCACAGCAGAGTAAAAGGAGCTTACCGGATACCAGAAGGACTTGTAAATAGTGGAGGTGGATGGCAGTCACTGCGCGTTCACCACACTTATTTGTTTGATGGCAGCCGGTGGAACACGGCACTGGCCACCGTGTCCAAGGTGGCCACTGGAGTTCTCTGCGCATGTGCAAAGACTCAGCATGCACATGGAACTCCAGCAGTTGTTAATTTTTCTGGGCAGGTAAAGGTAACCCAACAAAGTTTTAAATCGTAGCATTCTGTGGGATTCGATTTCTTTTCAAAATGTCAAGATGTGTAAAATTATAACTTATACGCAATGACAGTAGGTGTACTGTAGAATCCTTGTAGGTATGCACCTGCACTGGGACATGAATAACACCAAACGTCCTCAATTAAAGGGATTCTGCCAAGCCACTGAACAGGACTGTTGGCAGGGAATGAACATGACTGATTCTTTTTCATACAGCTTTATAGAAACTTCAGTAACCTTTTCTTTCTTGTGTCTTATTTTTTTATGCTCATTCCTATATTCACCCACTTCTCAGTGAAAGGGATTCTACCAAGCCACTGAACAAAACAGTTGGCAGGGAGTGGCCGCTAACTTTTCTGGGAAGGTAAAAGTAACTTCCAACAAACTGTTAAACTGTAACTATCTGTGGGATTTGATTTCTTTGCAAAATGTCGGGATGTTTAAAATGAGAACGTCTATGCAATGACAGTAGGCGTACTATAGAATCCTTGTAGGTATGCACCAGCACTGGGATCTGCATAAGACCAAATGTCTTTAATAACATTTTGTATACTACTTCCTATATTCACCCACATCACCTCAATTAAAGGGATTCTGCCACGTCACTGAACATGACTGTTGGCAGGGAGTGGCTGCCGACATTTCTGGGAAGGTAAAGGTAACTTCCAATGAAGTTTTAAATCATAACTATCTGTGTGATTTATTTATTTTCAAAATGTCAAGATGGGTAACTGGGACCTGCATAACACCAAATGTCCTCAATTACAAGATTATGCCAAGCCACTGAACATGATTGTTGGCATGGAATGAACATGATAGATTCTCATATGGCTTTATAGAAACTTCAGTTACCTTTTGTCTCATCTTGTTTTTGTAGGCTCCTTCTTATATTCGCCCACTTCTCTTTCTTTGACCTGATTTCCTTCTTGTAGTTAGGTATCAGTTTGATCCAGGGAAGCTCAATCTTTGTGCTTTTGTATCGATAGAAAGCCACACAATCTTGTGCCACATCTCCTCCAAAGAGTGAAACTGCCACAGGAGGTGAACAAACACTGCATACTAAACATTCTCAGCTGGCAGATGGCTAATTATAAACAAGAGTGAAAGCACTGTGATGCCGCTCGTTTTTTTTTTTTTTTAACTGCTCAAGGCAGTCATTGCTGGCCAGTGTAACCTAGGTTACTGTCCAGAGGATTCCCTTAAAGAGGGTCTTTAATAAAAAAAAATTGGGAAAACCCATCTAAAATCTTTTTCTAAGGGCAGTTGAATTTTTGAAAGGTGAATGCATCCCTTGTTGGTTTTTAAGGGTGGTGAACTGATTTCCTGTGTATTGTACCTGTAGCCCACATTAAACAGTGCTGTTTTGGTATGACCCTCTCCCCCTCAATAACAGCCACCACACCAGGGCTTGTGTTTCATTAAGTACAGGGTGTCTGAAAAAAGCCCCTGTATTCACTGGGAAATGCCACAGAGTGTTTCTAAAGGTGGTGAACTGATTTCCTGTATGTGGTACCTGTATCACAATTTAAACACAACTGTTTGGTTATGGCCCCCTCCCCTCAGTTCCAGTCACAGCTCCAGGGCACTGTGTTGCATCTGGAGCCTTTATGCACCCCCCACATACATCAAGCTATTAAATAGCACACACAGCTTGGGTAGAAAAAAAGTTTTATTTTATTTATGTTATAATTGTATAACACATTGTGTGATCATTTTTGTTAGGAATTCAACATTTTTGCATGCTTTCTGGGATTTTGCAATTTTTCATCGATCCTGTTCCTGATCAATCATATTTGGGGTATGGTAATGTTAAAACAGTGATGAACAACTCTCAGAACTTCATTTGTAATGTTATTTGGGATCTCATGTTTCCCTTAGTTGCTATCCCAGTAAACATGTTTCTTCCAGGATTAATATTGTAGTGGTATCAGATGATGAAACATCAGAATAACCAGGTTCTTGGGTCAACCAGCACCTCTTAACACAATCTTGTTCTCCCTTTGTTCACTGAGTCTTAAATTATGGTCTGGTAGTGTCCTTTGATAGCCTGCAAACTCAGTCTGGGAAACCGTGGTGGGTGTAACAATGCAATCTGGAATGCAGCTAACATTTGTAATTGGGGTGCAGGTTACAAGCATTCAATCTGTATCCTCTGTCACTCTTTTCATCCTGGAGGCAAGCAATGTTTATAACTATCTGCAACCCATAATCAGCAGGTAACCCACTGGCCACAGTACTCTAGTTGTTGAATACACAGTTGTCAGCATGACTGGAAAGCATCTGGATGTTTGAACTAGCGGATGACCATTGTTGTCGTGTGATACCGTCTGTTCGGCTGACCTGCTGCTGCTATTCTGGAACATCTGTAGTGCAATGTCCAGTTTACTGTTGAATTGAGACCTACAAATGAACTGAGTCTGGAGCTCCTCAGTGCTCTGTACCCTCTTGTTGAGATGGTGCACGCTGACATAATCATCCTCCACTTTGCCCATCAGGGCAGTGTTCGTTGTCACAAACTCTACTGCACAGTTGACCCCTGGCTGTTTCCTATCCATGGAAGAGTTTTTAGGCACAGTCTCTGGAGTCACAGTATCACTTTATTTGTTTTTGTTGACCTGGAAAGGAAGACTAGACAATTCTACCTATTTTCAGCCTTGTCCCGGGGAGGGGGTTACAGATGGATGCTAACTGACATTTAATCAGATTAAGCTGTTGATGGGATTTTTAGTGAATGGGGAAATTTGGCCAGGACACTGGGGAAATTCCCTTACTCTTGGAAGGGGGTGCTGTTGGCCCGCTGTCCAAGATGGTGGATGCTGGTATGGAGGAGATGGAGGAGGATGTCAGGCAGGCTGTGGAGCTGTGGAGCTGTTTTCGAACCCAGAGAATTATGTGGAGAACAAAGAAATGGATAGCCTCCTTGAGGAATATGTACAAGTAGAAGATTACATGCAAACTGACAGAGAGTTCACTGCCTTTTACCTTGCCAGGGGGTGCTTTGGGAGTAGAACAAGTATCAGAAGGGAATCTAGGATTGAAGAAGTATCAAGCACTGATAGAAAATCCTACATTGCAGGAGAAACCAGTATCAAAGAAGAATCTTGTTATGAAGGAAACAATAAGAGCACCGAAGGTTTGGAGGGAAAGCACCAGGTGGCATAAAGATATACTGGAGAGTCCCAGGAAGGATGCAGCAACAAGTGCTGTGCAGGGGGGAATCTAAAGGTGGAAGCCCTGAAAGAGGAGAGGAATGATACACATCAGATGACTGGAGGTGAAGGGTTCCTGTTCACTACAGGGAAAGCCCCGTTGATCGCCCCTACAGGGAGAGGAACCAGAATGGCAAATGAAAGAAATCCATTGCACTTATTTCTGGGTCTCAAGGATTCAGAATAGAAGGACCAATCAATTGATTTTAAAAACTGGTTGCCTGAATGGGCATTACAGAATGCAGGCTAGTGGCAGACAGATGGAGGAAAGCGGGTTCCTGAAACCCACCGGATGGACTTTTCACAGGATTCCACTGAAGGTAATCCTGCAGTAAATGAAGTACTGAATGTTAAAGCAAGTCAGCAGCAGGGTTTGAATACTACACAAACAAGCATTTGTCAATGCTGAATGTTTGCTTGTTGGCACTGGCATTGGTAGTGTAGAAGTTACAAAGCTGCATAATAGGAATGGCAGTGAAGTATTGAACTGAAGCCAACCCCATCACCACCCTGCAGATAGTGACAGGCATTGGGGTGTGCCTTTGGGTCGTCAGGCATAACGGCCATGCCATTTCACCACACCCTACCCTGCAGACACTGACAAGTCTCATGGTGTGCCTTGGGGTCTTTGGCCCTTATGCGCACCCCATTCCATCAGGAAATATGGTGAGATGGGTGCGGTATAGGAGAATGGGGTGAACTTTGGGGCCGAAGAGTCCAAGGCACACCTCGATGCCTCTCAGTGGCTGCAGGGTGTGGTTGGGGGTGGAATGGTATGAGCATTGCAGGCGACAGTCATAAGTTACAGCCCTGATGCCTGTCATTCTCTACAGGGTGGGGCGTGTGGTGGGGAAACCCCTAACGCCTCAGGCATTCGTTGGTATTTTCACTCCAAATTTTCAACATGGTTTTTGAGACCCCCACCTCATGAACAGTGGCAATATCAGTTTGTTAGCAGCTGCTTCTACACAGCGACTACGGCATTTGTCACCACAGATGCAAAACACATTCTGAACAGGATGTGAAAATGACAGCTGTACTGTTCATGGGGAGGTGTAAAAATGGCAATGTTGAAAATCTGCAATGAAAATATTAAAAAAACTGGTGAAGTCACGAGCGTGCATAGAACTGTCAGCACACCTGTAATTAATTAGTTTGGGGATTTTTTACAGCAGATTGTCAACACAGGCATTTTGGAACCTCCGATCATGAACAGTGTCACTGTGATTTTCTTTATCTGTCCCGAACAATGATTTCCCACAGCGACCACGCATTTCTGTGCTGAAAGTGTGACAACACATTTCAGCCATGTTATGAAAATGACAGCTGTACTGTTCATAAAGAATGTGGAAAAAATGCCACTGGTGAAAATCTGGACTGAAAATATTACAAATTCATGAACTTACGAGGTGCGTGGAAACTGCGTAATGCTCACTCGTAACAGTCATTTATGAACTTTGTCACCAAATTTTCAACATAGCCATTTAAGACCTCTGCTCATGACCAGTGTCACTGTGATTTTCTTAATCTGTCCCAAACATTGCTTTTGCACACCTACAGCACTATTGTGCGCTACATGTGTGGAAACACATTTTGGGCAAGATGTGAAAAATGGCATCTGTACTGCTCATAAGGAAGTGTGGTAAAATGGCAATGTGGAAAATCTGGCGTGCAAATATTAAAAATTCACTAACTTGCGAGCGTGCATAGGAGCTGTGCAATGTGCGCTCCTAAAACAGTCATTTTTTGGAATTTTATTACTAACTTTTCAACATAGCCATTTTAAGGCCTTTGCTCATGAACAGTGTCACTGTGATTTTTTTAATCTGTCCCAAACATTGATTGCGCCCACCGACTGCGCCATTGTGAGCTACATCCAAGGAAACACATTTTGGGTGAGATGTGAAAAATGACAGCTGTACTGCTCATAAGGAGGTGTGGTAAAATGGCAGTGTTGAAAATCTGGAGTGCAAATATTAAAAAACTGCGAACTTAAGAGTGTGTGTAGGAACTGAGCAATGCACGCTCGTAAAACAGTCATTTTTAGGAATTTTTTCACCAAATTTGCAACATAGGCTTTTTGAGAGCCCACCTTATGAACACTGGCACTGTCATTTCCTTAATCGGTCCTGAAAGGTGATTTCATGCAGTGACAGCAAAATCACCCTTCAGGCCTGATTAACACCATGACAGTTCAAGAATTCATGAAGAGGGGTCCCAAAAACCCCATGTTGAAAATTTGGTGCCAAAATTCCCAAAAATGCCTGAGATATGCATCAAAGTTGAAAAAACCTATTTATTACATTATACAGCTTACTGGCATTTACTCAGTTCGCAGTTGGCTCTGAAGAGTGCAGACGTGTTCCCGGTCCACCGAAGATCATCGCGTCAGACTCTGGAGGTAAGTATGGGGTGAGGGTGTGTGGGGAGGCAGTATGCACAGTGGGTGGTTGTGGGTGGGCAGGGAGACTGCGAGGACAGTTTTCTGTTTACAGGTTTGTTGTTTTTGGAAGACAACGTGGGGCATTTGCCACGCTGGGTGGGCTCCCAGCGTGGCAGCTGGAAAGCTGTTTGGGGGCCTAGAGCTGATGGGGATTGGGCACCCCGTCAGCAATAACAATTTTGCCATGCTGGGGTGGGCTCCCAAGCGTGGCAGCAAGCTTTTTCTTGGGGGAGCATAAGCCGATGGGGATTGGGCACACAACCGTCAGGGCGTTTGCCACGCTGGTGGGCTCCCAGCCGCAGCAGCTGGAAGGCTGCTTAGGGGGGCCAAGGAGCCGATGGGGATTGGGCACCCCATCGGCAATACAATTTTGCCACGCTGGGGTGGGCTCCCAGCTTGGCAACAGGGAAAGCTTTCTGAGGGGGGGCAAGCCGACAGGGATTGGGCACCCCGCTGGCCATACAGTGTGCGTAGCATGATGAGCACACAATGTGTGTGCTTGCATGTGTGTGTGTGGGGAGGGGGAGTGCTGCTCACTGAAGCGGTGCTCTCCCTTTCAACTGTACGGCACTGCATTTTGTATCATCGCACTATGTTTCTTGCACATGCGTGCAAGCAAACATAAAAATGTCAAACCCAGAGCAACCAATGGTGGCAGAAAGTGCCGTCAGGGCCATGAATTCCCCCCAAGACATACAGAGACCAGCCCCTATGTTCACCCCCCAGGGTGGTGAATAGGCAGCAGATTTAGAAGCTGCAGTAGTACCACCAAGTTCTGAACATCAGGTTCCCTTATAACCTGCGAATATAACTGTGGACATTTAGGGTGTAGGCATAACAAATAATGACTCCGGCAATATTTCTTTACCTACTGCTTCTACTTCCCAACAAAGGGAAGTTACTCAAATGGCTCTGGAAACCCAGGGTCAAGGACAGAACAATGGAAGTTTAATGTCAACTGCACCAAGTTCATGGGAGATGTCTGATGATGAGACACGTCCCCCCACCCCCACCCTGAAATGACCAACCAGCTAGCACTGGGCCAACTTTTCAGAACTATTTCATAATAAGCTAACTGAGGCTCCTAGAAAAAAATGCTGTCAGACTGAGATATCACGGGCCGGGGGGGAGGAATTACCAGATCACCATGACATAGAAAATGTTTGAAAGAGTCTATGAAATTCCAAGCCATAGAGATATATGCCTTGATCCATGTATCAAGAGAAGATAAATTCGATATAAGCTTTAGACAGTATGCTGGACTGGACAGATTTTGGACCAGATATAATCAATTTCGAGCATCAGCGCTGTGGATTAATTTTACGGCAATTCCTTTGACAAAGCCCCTGATTAAATCAGTGACTATAATGTTCCACAATGAAGGGGTGAACATTAATGACATTACATTTTCCCTGCAGAAAAGATGTACAGTGATGGGGCAACCCGAGGCAGTCATTGATACTGACGGTATATGGACAGGAGGGTGGTGATTTAAAGTCAAGTTATTCCAAAATGACTCTGAAGTGCAGCATTTACCGAACAGTTTTTTTTTCCAGGGAGATACAGGGGGCTCTGTTTTTATGCAGGCCAACCAAGAGCCTGTTATAAGTGTGGGGCATGTGCTCATTTGAGTAGCACTTGTGATAGGCTCAAAGGTGCTCTTTGGAGGAAATTTGGTCACAGACGCATGACTTGTAGGAATATCTTTAAATGTAACCTGTGTGAGGAGGTTGGGCATGCCTACCACCAGTGCCCTTGGGCAGGGAAGAACAGGACAGATAGCCTTAATCAGGAAAACCTGGTCAATCATACACAGGATGAAGCTAGGCCTACCCCAACTATGACCCAAAGCTTACTACCTAGAGATGAGCAAACTCAGCAAACTAGAAAAAATGCCCAAAGGGCACCAGAACCAGCACATGCAGCTGCAAGCAGGAACCACTCAATTAGCAGTACTTTTTAGGCCACATCCACCCTGGAACCAGGAACTCCCAGAGAAAAACAGGGATCAGATGAGCAGCAAAACTGTGATTTTACAGGGAACTGGCCCACCTGCAGGAACATCCATGCCCCCACCTGGTGATTTCCAGTTACCCGCCTCCAGAAGAGTGACTAGATCCACTGCTAAACCAGTACCAGCACCCCCTCCACTAGCACTTCAGAACTCTTAAAAGGTATTTCAGGGAAACAGGGATTAGGGAGACTCTGAACATGAATCAGATGTCTCATCATGTTCAGAGGTTATTTCAGAATATGAGGAAGAACCAAAACCCAAATTGGTAGGGACAAAGAAGAAAAAAGGAAAAAAAAAATGAAAAAAGAAAAGCATTATCCAAAGAAGGTAACTCAACTCTCCCAAATCATAGATAGCAGCCCTATGCTTAGCATCCCTTAATGTAAGTAGCATGAAAAACTACAAAAAATGACTCACTATTTTGTCTTATTTGCAACATATACTGCAAAAATATAATTTTTTTTTACAGGAAACAAGATTAAACTCTTTATTTCACTCAGAACAGGCAAAAAGAAACTGGATGTGGGGCCCATCTTATTGGACATTTGGAACGGACTCAGTGGATGGCCTAGGTATTCTTTTTAGAAGCCCTGATTTTACCATTCAGAAATTAGTGGATATTCATCCAGGGAGGGCTTTAATGCTAGACTGCACATACAAACATTTTTCGCTATGACTGATACACATAATGCTCCTCAAAGACCGCAAGAGTAGAACTGTTTGAACAGATTGGATCTTTTCTCTTCACTTCCAGACAAATGCTGTAGGGGGGAGTATGAACTGCAGATTAGATACAAGAACCAAAAACAATTTTCCAAAAAAGTATATTGTGACACAAATGCACTACAGGGTACTGTACAGACAGCAAACCTGAACGATGCATATAGAGCGCTCTATAAGGAATCTGGGTATACATATTATATGAATACATAAGCTATACGTATTTATTTTATTTTTTGTTCTAGATTATTGGACCCTCAATATGTTCAGTTTATTCCATGTGAACTTTTGGATCATATTCAGTTAGATTGCACCCTAAATCTGGTTCATTTACCCCCAAAACTTTTTTATGCCCCCAAAAGGTGGAGATTAAATAACTCATTGGAACAGGAATACATTAAGGTGGAAGTTCTTCAGCTATTGCAAGTCAGGGATTCTGTCTTCTGCCTCTACGAGGACAGGTGGCAATGATGAGTAGACATGAAATTAGATATCAAACAACTTTTTCTACATATTGAAAAGGATAAAGCAAATTCAGAATATTTAACCTATAAGAGCCACAGAAATCTATTGTATAAATATGTGTCCCTGTATCATGTGGGCACAAGTATTTTTAGTACTCAACTATCTGAAATAAAAGAAAAAATGTTCAAATTCCAATACAATAGAGCAGCAACTTTGGAAGCTGAAACAAAATACGGGGCAGACAAACAACCATACTCAGACCCCTATATGCAATGTAATACCAGATTAGATACTACAATAATGATGGGTTTATTCGATAGCACCGGAGAGGGAGAAGACATCAGACATGGATATGGCTAGAATAGCATAAGAGCATTTGCAGGAGCAGTTCAATTCAGAGATTAAACAACAAACACAACTGAGAGATTATCTGACAACATCTCCCCCTGGTTTAACAACCATGCAGAAAACTGAATTAGAAGCACCAGTTTCTGTAAATGAAATAAAAAGGGTAATAACTTATTTAAAAACTGGTTCATCTCCGGGAGTGGAAGGGTTGTTTAATGAATATTTATTTATTTATTTATTACTGGGATTACAAATACCTTTGAACCAAGGGTTCTTTTACAAAGGTTCCGCGTCAGCAATGGGTGCAAGCAAAACAGTGGTAAGATACAATACAAGGTCAGGAGGTTAACATAGAATTAAGCAGAGGTAAGATACAATACAGATCAGGAGGTTAACTTAGTAGCAAAAGATAGTACATGTGTATAGACTAGCACAGTAGCAAACAGTCAGTAGTAAATAACAATGCACAATTAACAATACAGGTATATACATAGCAAGATACAGATACAAATGAAAACCATCCTAGGGGTGACATGAGTGGAGCAGGGTGGGAGATAAGCGGGGAAGGGGTGGGGAAAAGGAGGGTAGGCAGTCAAAGTTTGACATTGTCAGAAGTGCAAGAACAGAAAGATAAGTGCTAGGTAGTCTGGGGATGGAGCAGCAAGAGATAGGGTGATAGGGAGGGAGACAGGAGGAGGAGCAGGAGGAGGTGCAGTGGTAGGTGGGAGATGAGAGGTAGAATGGTAGGTGGGGTGGGAGAGATGAGGTGTAGCAGGGGTTGGAGGGGTGGAGGGGTGGGAGGGTAGCAGGGAGGAGAGAAGAGGATGGAGAGGTGAAACAAAGCCACAAGCCTAGGCAGAGCAGTCACAACTGCTGAGGTCAGTGAAGTGCTGGTGGAGTTTACATCTGAATGAGCCAAGCTTGTTTTCAGCAGCTGAATTTGTGCCCCCTCTCTGACATGCACTCCCCTGGAGTTAGGAATCCTTAGTAAGGGGTGAGCGAGGGGCAAGGCCCCCTGTGAGGGGAGCATGAGGGGGTACAGCCCCCTACAGAAACACTTTAGATTGCCACGTGTTGGTTTGCTGGTTAGTGTATATCGCCAATTTGTTTTTCAGCGATATACACTCACCATAATAGTGATCACCGTTCCGCGCTCGCTATTATGACATAGAACCTGTGTGAACTAGGTAGACAGAAAAAAGTAGAGGGATCTATATTATCAATTGACCAAGCCAAGGCATTTGATAAAATTTCACACAGTTTTTTGTTTTAGGTATTAGGGGAGTATGGAGTACCCCACAAATGTTGAAATAGCTTAACTGTTTATATGATGATGCATATATTATACTTTTCATTACTGGTATTTTGGGGGACTCAGTTCCGCTAAAAGTAGGGGTGCGGCAAGGATGCCCAATCATTCCCCTATTGTATACTTTTGTCATAGACCCTCTCATTAGAACAATTTATTGACAATCTCCAGATAGTAGTAATAGCACCGGGAAGGGGCTTAGCCTAACAAAAGATATTTGCTTATGTAGATGATGTATGTCTGTTTGTTCATACAAAGACCTCAGGACTGGAAGCATTAAGACTCTTTTCTGAACAGTCCGTAATTTCAGGAACAAAAATAAATTGTGAAAAAAGTACAGGAATGGCCATAGGTAGCAAACATCCCCTAACTACTCAACTCGATATTACAGGAATTCATATTTCACCATCATCTGTTAAAATCTTGGACGTATACTTTGGACAAGGCAATCTTCCTTACTTAAACTTGAAAAATCAAATATCTATTTGCAAGAATAAGGTACAATTAGGGAAACTGTGGAAATTTTCTAAAAAAAGAGAGGATATTAATAATAAAGCAATTCCTCCTTCCAATATTTACATATTTAAGTTTTATTTTACCCCACTTGTAAATTTAGAGACACGATTATATAGCTGTTTTTTCCAGATGTTAAGGGGGAACTGTTTAAACCCTGTGAAAAGAGAATTCACTGATCTACCAGTAGAACTGGAAGGGCTTAATATGATGGACCCTTTAGTTTGTTTTCTTCTTTCTTTTTAATTCCATTAAAATTAGGATGGGGACCTTGCTACACCCCTGGCAAGAATGGACAAAATTGAAGTTATCATTTAAGCAATAATGACGAAAAGCTGGTCATTTACTTTCAATTAACAACTAGCTGGGGGAATGGTGGCCCGAGGCTGTGTCTCGAGCCACCGCCTCCTCAGCTAGCCGTTATTCAAAAATTAATGTTTTCGTCATTATTATGATTATAAGTTTAATTGCAATAATGATTTCTTTCATTTCTGTTTTACTTTTTTTGTAGTGGCATGAACAGAGATGTGATTAGGTAGGTAGGCATTTCTGGGGCAGCACATGGTGGCTTCAAGAATATTAATAGCAAGGTGCCTACCTCTGTTGAAATGGATGGTTTGAATAAGATGAACAAAAAATGGCATGGGACATTCTGCCACAGGAGGACAAGATGCACCTATTATGCTTCAAGAAGAAATACTAAGGCAAGCCATAAAAACACATAAAGATGTTCTATTAAAACTTTTACAAGATGATGCTGCCTATTCTAACCCTGCAGAAATTCTACTGCACCCTTCTCTGACGCTGACTCTTTGACTGTCCCATCCCAATTTTCAGAGGTGTCTCAAATCAGTACCAAAGCTGTTCCTGTATCTAAGACTCTCACATCTCAAGACGTACCTGTGCCTTCAGTAGGACTCCGGCAGGGGCGACCATCAGAAAAGCCTGCAGCAGTTTGGGAGTCCGGATGCTGCCTTGCCAGCAGCTAGTTGACAAAAATCACAGGACAGTACACATTGGGCTCACCTGGCCTGGTAAGTGCCACAAACATTATTGCAGAAAATAGGAGTCAGCAGCCTGGAAACTTGGCAAACATACAGAAACACTTATTGCCCTCATTTAAAAAACATCATTCCAGGCACAAGAATAGAACTGAAAAATATATTTGTGTGCCCAAAAGCAAAAATACTTCAAACATTGGTGCAATTTTGCATCAAATGGAGACTGGTGCCATATCAACATCAGAGCATACGAGTCCTGCCTCGAAGAATCTCGAGGTGAACAACAACAGCTGCCAGATGCAGCTACAGTGGAAAATCATACAGATCTGATGCTGGAAGGAACAGATGTTAGACACCTCCAGAGCAATTCATTCAGAATGCCTGATCTATTTCAGAAGGTGGGTGAACTGGCCCAAAGATGCAATGCAGTGCAGTGCATTTGGCGTTTACTTGGGATGTGAATGAAGTACTGGATAGGAGAACTGTTTTACACAAAATGCTAAAAGACTGTATGGGAATCTGTGCCTCTGAATTGTTTGCATTTATACATGTAAAAGGATAGGCAATGTATGACACCAGTTTTAAAACTGTTACTACCCTAGAGAAATTCTGGCAGAAGTATCCCATAGCTAAAGATAGCCCATTATGGTGTCCTTTCTTTCCTATTCCCCTAACAAAGCCTACAGTGAAAAACATTACGCTGCTCTTTCAGAATGAAGGAGTTAGTATAGCTGATGTCCAATACTGGCAAAAGCACTGTTGCAACCTTATGGATCACCCTCCCCCATCCTGGACAAAGATTTAATATGGACTGGGGGCTGGAAGGTCAAAGTTCAGCTAAAATAGACAAATACAGGCATTGTGCATCTACCAGGGAATTTTCACATTGGAAGGGATAGGGGCAACATTTTTACCAGCGAGAGCCGAAAACATGTCATAAGTGTGGGGCCAGGAAGAATTTAAGCTTGGTTTGTGATAAACCTCATTGCAATCTGTGTCTAGAGTGTGGCCATGTTAGCCTAAGATGTCCCAACCCCTTTAAATGCAATCTCTGTGATAAGGCAGGGCATTCTTACAGACAATGTCCCTGGACAGGTCACAACAGGCTATAACATGCCCTCAAGATCAGGACAAATTGATAACTGAGTCCCAAGCCAAAGCTCAACTAGCTAGAACTTCGGTTTCTTTGATCAAACCTGCTATAGAAGCTCAGCTCAATCAAATTATTTCTGATAGTGATCATTCCCAAACACAAATAGAACAATCCACTACACTCTCAATCTCCACCCCCTTACCCCCTGATCTTGTTATCTCTAAACCAGGGGTGCTCAAATGGTGAGGCTAACCTCCTTGGGGAGGCCCCAACCTGTTCCAGGGGAGGCTCAAGCAAGTCTGAAAAAGCACTGTATTTAAATTTTTATATATTTTGTGTGAAGAGATGAAGCAAACTCAAAAAAGATAATAGTAGGTGAATTTGATGTATTTATTTACTAGTAGGTTACAAGGGAACGTGAATGAGCAAGGTTCATTTCAGGGTAGGGTGGGGAGCGAATACACTTCAAAAGGTAACTGCCAAACAATCAAATACACAATGAACAATAGCGCAAACAAATATGAACAATAAAGTAATAATGAGAGGTGGTAATTGATCAATTTGTAGACTGATGGCAGAACAGCCCAAATACAAGGACTGAGCATAGAAGTGCTAAGAGCAATAGCAGGAAGGAGCAAAGGAATCCCTGAGAAGTTGCTTATGAGCAGGGACTGAAGGGGGAGAGGCAAAGTAAGAAGGAAGGTTATTTCATATAGAGAGGAAACAGAAAAAGTAGTCTGACCCATGAAGGTACTGCAACAAGGGGTAACAATGGTTCAAGAATGAAAATAGCGGAGGAAGTAGGCTGGCCGGGGAGGGGGGTTACAATAAGCTGATTAATAATATTTGTTATTTTATTTAATTGTTATTCAGGTAACACCTTTGAGCACAGGAGCTCTTTCAAAGGTTCCACGTCAGTATAAGACAAAGAACTGAATGTGAGCCAAGTACTCAGAGGGATTTAAATTTATTCATAGTGTACTGCACAAAATACAGTGTGTTATTTTTCTTTGGGGAGGCCCAAAATTATTTCAGTTTTTGGGGGAGGCTCAAAATCTTTTCCATGGATATGGGGAGGCTCACTGTGACAAAGTCTGAGAACTGTTGCTCTAAACAAAATGATATTACCTCTATGGATTCTCACCATCTCACCACGTTCCCCCCATAGTTGAAATGTCTCCCCCTAACCGTTTACCAGATCAGTCTTTGGTATTGGTAAAACTCTAAAGGAGAGGGAGGGGAAAAAGGAAAGCAGAGAATACTCCTACAAAGCATTTCGTGGTCACCAGGAACCACTTTGAAGCCTTGTCCAAATGGAAGCAATTGTGAGACACAGAAGAAAAGGGGGGGGGGACTCAGACACATCCTCAATGGCATCCTCCAGGATAGACTTTTCTTCTGGCTCACAATCAGAGCTTTCAACTTCCAAAAAAAACAAGAGTCAAAAATCTCTGAGGGGGAAACCAGATAACACCTAACATATGACCTCTCAAAATGTGTCGTAGTCTTAACAGTTCACCTTTGACACTTACTGTTTGCAGTATTAAAGCATAAAAAAAGTATGACTACTCTACAAATATTAAAAGATTTACCTAATAACATTATTTTTATTTGAGACACTAGAATAAAAATATCACATGAAGTGTCTCAGGTGAAGCGAGCTTGGCCAATAGGAGCATCATACTGGTCACATGGAATGGATGTGTGTGATGGGGTGGGTTTTCTGTTTAAAGGCTTTGCTTTTCAAATAACAAAAAATGTTGATATATGCCCAGGAAGGGCACTGCTGTTGGATGTTAATTATGAGAACAAAAAACTCCATCTCATAAATATTTATGCCCCACAGGGTATTGCTTTAAGAACTGAATTGTTTTGCAGGATATAATCTTATTTACACACCAGTAGACATGTTATTTTTGGTGGAGATTTTAATTGTGGACTCTCACCTGTGGACAGTGGTGGGACCTAAATGAAAATCTTTGGGGATACAAATTGTTTAAAGTCCATTCTTACTACAGCAGGTTTGAAAGATGGTTATTTGGAACGCCACCTTACAGGGGAGAAAACTTACGCAAGAGGGACCTTGGCCACCAGAATAGATTTTTTATTTATTTCACAGAGCTTTCTAGCCCTTTGTGCAAGGAAGATTTTATGTGAAGCCTTGGATCATCTAGCTGTATTTCTATTTTGTACATTCAAGAATGACACTTACAATTCCAAAATTATTTATTCATTTATTTGAATTTTGGTAACTGGGTAAGTCCACTGAGACAATGCAGTCTCATTTTCAGGAACAACCCAGGAGAGTGACCATAGAAGTACAGTACAGAGAAATTACAACAAATTCACCGGGAGAAAATTTCATAAACAGCACAATGTCATAGCAAGATATTTAGAGCAGTAACACAAATCATAACAGTAGAATAAGCAATTACATTACAAAAATGCAGTAATGGTAAACAATATAAAATAATTTGCAGGCTAGGCACATAAAGATTAATAGGTTATTATACATTATCATTTGAAGATAAGCCATAAGTAAAGATACAAAATGGTAACAAGGTGAGTCGGGGAGGAGGGCAGAGGAGTGAAGAATAGGAAGGGAGATAGGCAGAAGACAGCATAGTGAAAGCAATAAGGTAGGAGTAGGAAAGGCATCAGGAGAAACAAGAGCATGCGGCAGCAGCAGAGAGAGAGAGAGTGGTGAGGAAATTGGATTGGAATGAGGGAAGAGAGAGGCAAGATAGGACAGAGGGAGGAAGGGAGTTCCAATCAGACACTACAGCAAAAGTGAAGGACTTATGAGCTTTAGCTAGTTGCAAGTTAGGTCACTGGAGAAGGGGAAGGGATGTAGATCTGAGAGCTCAAGGGGCATATATATGGCAGACAATCTCACTGAGACAGGGTGGGATGAATTTATAAACCAACTTATGCAGGAGACTCAGGGTGATATACCTCAGTTTTGATTCATACAGTAGCCATCCTAAGGAAGAAAGAACATCACAGTGGTGGTGATGGGCATTGACCAACAGGGTGAACCTACCCACTCTATGATAAGCCTGAGCCAGAAGAGACATGGTAGAGACATTAGTATATAGTAATAAGGGAGCCCCATAGGTTAGTAGAGGGAGGAGGCCGAGGAAGCTATTTGAAAGAAAGAGGCAGAGATGAGGAAGGGACGGATACGGTAGAGGAGACCTAACGTTTGGTTCAGGGATTTAAATAAATTAGTAGCATGGAGATTAAAGGAAAGAGAGGAGTCTAGAGTGATGCCCAGGTATTTAAAGGAGTGAACGGGTTCAAGGACATCACCATTCAGAGATGAAATATTAAGCAGGAGGAGTGTACAAGAAGAGGAGGATGAGAGCGAGAATAACTTACTTTCAGTTTTTTTTGTGTTAAGGACAAGATGATTACACCTGAGCCAACTTTCTAGGTTGGAGAAGTCAGAGGCAAGGTTACTGTTTATTTGATTGACATCAGGAGATGAACGGTAAATGATTGCATCGTCTGGATATAGGTGCACAGATGCACCACCACAGTTATTGGGTAAGACATTAATAAATAGAACAATATAGGCCCAAGAATAGAGCCCTGTGGCACCCCATGAGTTACAGGTCTTAGGGCTGATAGGGCACTGGCCCACTTAACCCTTTGTGTTCGGCAGGACAGGCAGCTGTGCACCCAGTACAGGGCACTGTTATCAAGACCAAGCATGTGAAGTCTTTGTAGAAGAAGACCATGATTAACAAGGTTGAATGCTTTTATCAAGTCAACAGAGATGGCACCAGTTGTAGAACCTTGATCTATGGCCTGGATTATGTCCATGGTTACTTTAATTAAGGCAGTGAGGGTAATGTGATTCTTCTTGAATCCATGTTGGTAGGGCGAAAGAAGATTGTGGTTTTCCAGATATCTCTTTAGATGATTGTAGACTATACATTCCTGCATTTTAGCCAGGTGGCACAAGATGGAAATTGGCCTAAAATTTTCAGCTACCGAGTTGGTTCCCCCGTTATGCACAGGTATGACTACTGCAACCTTCCACTTGTCAGGGAAAGAACTAGAAAGGAAGGAGCGATTAAATATGCCATGTACCAGGTAAGCATAGAAACTAATGTCTAGAGGGAAACTAAATAATAACTTAGTACTTAATTGCAAAACAAGAAATCAATATACAG
The DNA here is from genome assembly GCA_016271365.2 of Neoceratodus forsteri. Taxonomy (NCBI): domain Eukaryota; kingdom Metazoa; phylum Chordata; order Ceratodontiformes; family Ceratodontidae; genus Neoceratodus; species Neoceratodus forsteri. The sequence goes on along the minus strand of JADMNL010000026.1, from coordinate 199,119,844 downwards.
CCCAAATTAGAGCTCACATTTCTGTGCTAGATGCCTGTGATGCTCTCACAGATTGGTGGCTAGATACAAAGAAAGATCTTAAATCCTATTTTGTAGCCTCAGTGCAGAGGAAGCATCAGGATTCTTATTTTAAATACCTTGTCCTACAATAGAAATTGTTAATCCTTATTTCCATGGCCCATGAACAAAAAATTGACCCAAAGGCTCAAATTGATGGTGTTAAGGAGGAAATGGTCTCCTATCAGTATAATAGGGCAGACACACTGAAAATGGAAGTGCAATGTGGAACACAAGGTAAAAAACCTACACTTGATATTTTTAGATGTTGCAAGGATGGACTCAACACTACAAAACTGGAGAGAATTAGGGATCCGGTCTCACAGTCTTTATACACAGATCACCAAAGAATTCAAGAAATAGGACAAACCTATTTAGAACATACTGTATGTTTAGTATACCTTCCTCAGCCGTTTGGAATGAGACATATCTACAGGATTTAGTTATTCCAAACATTCCTAAGGAATCACAAGAAAATTTAATTACAGACATTACACCAGAGGAAATTATACAGGGTAATTAAAATCCTGAAAAAAATTTTCATCACCAGGCCAAGATGGATTAACTGCTGAATTTTGCCAGACTTTTGTTGAACTATTGGCACTCATCTTAACTTTGCTCTTTAATTATATTTTACATTCAGCTTCTTTCCCAGGCCCTGTGGCATAGGCCATAATGATACTATTATTTAAGAAATGAAAAAATTCAGATTTGACATATTGGAGACTGATTAGTCTCTTATATGTAGATTACAAAATTCTGGCCACTATATTATTAAAAAGGTCGTCTTCTGTTGCTGATACAGTTATATGTCCGATACAGTCTTTTTTTTTTGGGGGGGGGTGCAGAATCCTGTTTCATTGTATTATAGCCTGGGAATAATCCCATATCTATTCAGAGAACAGGTTTTCATCCTAACCCAGGCTAAGGCGTGACCAGGGTGAAAAGAAACAAAAATATAGCAGGTAAATGAGTAATAAAAATTTAAAAGGAATTGTTTTCCAATACCTCTATGAAGGGTGCACAGAGTAATTCAAATTTGCTTATTTCACCTGCTCTGGCATAATATAGCCTTTCCAGTCTCACACTCTCTATCATAAGATTTAATAATTCATTATCTGGGCTTGTCCAGCTCAACAATGATGGCCGCTGGGCTGGGCGTGCTGCAGTAGCTATTAGCTGTGACTCTAAATTCTGTTTAACTCTCCTGGACTTTTACTTAATTTTGCCCTAATTTTGTGTAGTTTTTTCTTTTTCTTTTTATTGTTTTTTGTTTTATATGTTGGGAGCTGTTTTGTGCTGGTCCTTTCTCTGTGCTGTATGAATATGCTGCTATGCCTTTGTTGTTTTGGATGAACTGAAGGAATAAGGAATACGCTTTTGTGGGCCTTCTGCATTACTTTTTCTCCAGATTTATCTGGTGCTGTTTTTCGCCTTTTTGTGATCTGACTTTGGCAGACCAGGAACAGAGAAGACGTGAGGGGAAAGGTCATGGAGAGGAAGCGCTTTGTCATGGGAATGAACTGGGGATATAACTGCCAGTGAGGACCATGGATGTAATCGTTGGTGAGGGCCATACGAGGGTGTTTGGTTGGTGCAGGATTCTCGACTGATTGGCGACATTTCTGCGAGTGGTCCCATTTTGTGGGGTGCCTGGTGGCTGAGGCTTGTGGCTGCATGGGGGGACTGGGATGCAGTTTTGGTTGGGTAGCTGGCAGACCAGGCAGACAGTCCTCTTAGGTTTCCCTGGGGTCCAACTGGTGGGTTGACACCGGCGGAGATCCGGGGTGGTAGTCGCTAGCATTTTCAGCCACGGTCCCCCCCCATGGGATACTTTGGGCCCCACTCCTTGAAGTTCCAGATTTTGAGATGTGGATTTCTGCTTGAATTTACCTTGCCCGACTTTGAGAAGAAGATTTCTTTTATAGAAACATAGAAACATAGAATTTGAAAGCAGATAAGGACCACTTGGCCCACCCAGTTTTCCCATTTCCTATGTACTGGATAAGCTGCAGATCCTAGTTAACCAGCAGCCTACTTCTTCCTACCCCACACCCCTAGAATGGCCTTATGACTGTCCCATGCATGCTTGAATTCCATCACTGATTTTGACTCCACAACCTCCTCCGGAGGCGTTTCATGCATCCACAACCTCTCTGTGAAAAATACTCTTAAATTACCTCTGAGCCCCCTCTATCTTCAAATTGTGCCCTCTTGTTCTTGCACACCTCTTTTTTTGAAAGATGCTACCCTCTTGGACTTTGTTGATTCCCTTGAGGTACTTGAACGTTTCTATCATGTCCCCCCTCTCCCTCCTTTCCTCGAGGCTATACATATTAAGCTCCTTTCGTCTCTCTTCATATGTCTTCCGGTGCAGACCCTGCACCATTTTAGTTGCCCTCCTCTGGACAGCTTCCATCCTGTCTATGTCTTTGCGGAGATTGGGTCTCCAGAACTGCACACAGTACTCCAGATGGGGTCTCACCAGCTGTCTGTACAGAGGGATAATAACTTTCTGTTTTCTACTGGTGATGCCTTTCCCTATGCATCCCAGTATCCTCCCAGCCCTCCTTGCTGCCCTCTCGCATTGCTTGCCTACCTTTGGGTCATCTGATATGACTCCCCCAGGTCCCTTTCCATTTTGTTGTTGTTAATATCTCACCCCCATTGTGTACTCTTCCCTGGGTTTTGTTTCCCAGGTGCATTACCTTGCACTTCTTAGCATTGAATCTAAGCTGTCATACATTTGACCATTCCTCTAACCTTGCCAAGTCCTTCTCATCCTTTCCACCCCACCCTGTGCATCAACTCTGTTGCAGATCTTTGTGTCATCTGCAAAGAGACATACTTTCCTTCCAGTCTCTCTGCAATGTCGCTTATAATGACATTGAAGAGGACGGAATCTAATACTGAACCCTGCAGTACCCACTAATAACCCTCCTTTCTTCTGAGTGGACTCCATTTACTATTACTCTCTGTGTCCTATTCTCCAGCCAATTCTTTACCCAGGCTGTCATCTTGGGACCCACTCCCAGGCTGGCTAACTTGTATATTAATCTTTTGTGTGGGACTGTGTCTAATGCCTTGCTAAAGTCTAGGTAGACCATGTCCACAGCCCCTCCCTGATCTACTACTTTGGTCACCCAGTCAAAGAAATCTATCAGATTCATCTGGCATGACCTTCGTGCTGTGAATCCATGCTGCCTAGGGTCCTGTGCCCCTCTGGCCTCTAGATACTCGACAATTCTTTCCTTCAGAAGTGATTCCATCATTTTCCCTATCACTGAGGTTAAACTAACAGGTCTGTAGTTTCCTGCTTCTGCCTTGCTCCCACTTTTGTGAAGAGGAATCACATCTGCCCTCCTCCAGTCCTCGGGTACCACCCCATCCTCCCATGATTTGTTAAAAAGGGTAGTCAGTGGTGTCACTAGTTCTACCCTTAGTTCTTTTAGAATTCTGGGATGAATCCCATCAGGCCCCATTGCTTTGTCCACCTTCAGTTTTAAGAGTTCTTTCAGAACCCTTTCTTCTGTAAATGGGCTGGTATCAACTTCTGCATCCAGAGTGTTTCTACTGTTTGTTTTAGGTACCTCCCCCTCTTTATTTGTAAATACTGAGCAAAAATATTTGTTTAGTATCTCTGCCTTTTCACAGTCTCCCTCTGCCCACCCTCCCTCCCTTTATTAAGCCTCACTATCCCTCCTTGGTCTTCCTTCGCTACCTGATGTACCTATAAAGGTTTATCCCCTTCTTAACTGGAGTTGGCTATCTCTTCCTCGGTTTGGGCCTTTGCTGTTCTGACTGCCTTCCCAGCCTCCTTTGCTTTAACTTGATACAGTTCTCTGTCCTGCTCCTTCTGCGATTCCTTGTACTTCCCGAATGCTTTCTTTTTCTCTTGAACCTTCACTGCCACTTCATTTGAGAACCATAGTGGTTTCTTACATCGTTTTGTTTTATTTGCTTCACACAAAGGCTCGTTACCTCTGTGATGGCAGTTTTTATTATTCCCCATTGTTCTTCCACCCCTCCTTCCTCCCCATTTGCTAGTGCATTCCTTAGGCACTCACCCATTTTGGCAAAGTCAGCCCTCATAAAGTCCAGTACTTTTGCCTTTGTAAGCTTGCTCTATTGCTGTGTTTGTTGTGAACCATACTGTTTGATGGTTGCTAGTTCCCAGATGGCTACCCATTTCTACATCTGTGATCCTCTCTCCATCTCCATTTGAGAGAACCAGGTCTAAGATTGCTCCCTCTCAGGTGGGCTCCAATACTAGTTGTCTAAGGCATGCCCCCTGTAGGGCATCTAGAATAACCCCACTCTTCAAAGTGGCTGCTGCAACTGCACTCCAGTTAACATCTGGCATATTCAGATCACCCATCAGCAATATCTCCCCTTTTTCTGCCATTGTAAGTATACTTTCTATCATTTCCTTGTCCATTTCCTCCCCCTGAGAAGGGGGTCTGTATACAACCCCTGTGCGGATTGTGATGCCATTGCCTGTCTCTGAATTTACACACAGTGCTTCTTCTCCTTCCTGTTTACCCTTTTGTTCTGTTGCTTTTATTCTTTCCCTTATGTAAAGAGCTACTCCTCCTCCTCTTTTACCCTCCCTGTCCCTCCTGTAGATAGTGTATCCTGGTATGTTTACGTCCCAGTCATGGTTTTGTGTGTACCATGTTTCTGTGACTGCCACGAATATCAGATGTCCTCCTCCATCAAGGCCACTAATTCAGGAAGCTTGTTACCCAGACTACCCGGCATTGGTATTATTGCTCATTTTTTGATGGCTTTACCTTCTGTTGCAGCATCCCCCACTGACCTTTCTACCTCGGTCTTTTTCTCATTTAGTACCCTGTTTTGTAGGGAGAGGCTGGGATTTTCCTGCTGCTTATCAGTGCCTCCCCCTTTGACTAGTTTAAAAGCTTGCCAATGAAGCATTTAAACCGATTGCTCAAAAGACCAGTTTAAACTATCCTGCCTAATTTTGAGAAGAGGACTCCAGCTTCTTAACTGATCCTGTTGGTCATGCTCAGATCTTGAATTGTATTTATTTACTCTGCCGATATATGTATTTCATTGGAAGGTAGTGAGAGTGCCTTTGTTTGGTCCCCCTTGAAGTAAGAGTGCCTGGGGGCTGAAAGACAAAAAACAAAAACAAAGTAGCTTCTGATAACTTTAATTTGGCTCATGTAATGAGAGTACCTGTGCTTTGTTGGCCTCCCTAGGCTGTGAGAGGGCCTTTAGGGGTTGAAGACTTACCTTTCCTTTAATTAATTTCACATTCCTGGACCTAAGTTACAGTTATAACTTTAAAGAACTGTATCATTTATTTTATGACTGGTTTTCTTTGGCTGACCTTTTATTATTTTGGTTTTTGAGTTTAGTTATTTATATTTTTCCTTTTTATGGGGGTGGGTGATTGAGGGTATTTATTTTACGGTTTGATTAAAGATTTGTTTATAGTGGTTTTATTGTTCCTATATTGTTGTTATGTTTATGTTTTTTAGTAGGGGTTATGAGTTTTGAAATATTGTTTAAGTGAGAATAGTGCTATTTGGGGAGGTTAGAAGTGTTATTGGGTAGAGTGTTAATTAGGATTGGATTTGGAGGGTGTTTATTTGCATTAAGGAAGATTTTGTTTATGCCTTGAGTTGTGTGGAGTGTGTTGGGTGCCTGCCCCCACAGTTGTGAGCTATTCACCCTCTACTCTTCATGCCCTCTGCCTTTTTTTCACTCCTCCCCTTCAGTTTACAACTTATCAGCACTGTAGAGTGCTGGTTATTGTGCGTAGGAGATGGAAGGGGTTGGGGGGGCTATGAACAGTGGAGGGTGAATGAGGGGGGTCACCATCTCAGGGTAGTAGGATCCAGGAGATGCCCTGGGGCAAAATGGAACCCAGAACGTGGTCCTTCATGTCTGATTTCCATACCCAAAGCACCACCGATTGTGGTGGGCAGGTGGCTCGGACGGTCCGGGAGGTTCGTCCAACTCGGGCGATGTTGTGCAATGCCAGGTGCACCAAGAACAATACTGCAGTTATTGCAGATTTTGTTGAAATGGTGGATCTGGCATGCACCATCGAGACCTGGCTGGATGAGAATTCTGGCCCCATTTTGGAGGCTTTAACTCTAGCCGGGTACTCGGTAATACACCGCCCGAGATTGGACCACAGTGGGGGGGGGCGTTGCGGTCTGTTTCAAGACCGAACTGGCCCCCATGAATGTACTAGTTGAGGATTCTGAGACATTTGAGTGTGTCATGGTGGCAGGTGTAGGTTATTGGATCACCCTCATTTATCGTCCACCCGGTGATGAGAAGTGATTCCTTCATGAAGTGGCGGACTTCGTCATCGACATGGCGTTTGAGTCGCCCAGACTGATGGTTCTGGGTGCCTTTAATGCCTGGGTCAATGACAAACTCTCCCAATTTGGTCAGCACTTCCTCCAGTTGATGACATCACTGGGCCTTACACAGGTGGTTACCACTGCCACTCATAAACACGGACACTCTCTTGACTTAGTCTTCCTCCTAGGTATCGAAACATCGGACTTGGGGGTGGAACCAGTTGGGTGGTCTGATCACTACATCATGGAGTTCAGTTTTAGCACCCCCCTTCATAGGTCTACCCCTGTGGAGATGGTTAGGTACCGTCCTTTATGAGACATAAGTTCTCATAGCATAGCAGCAGTGCTTAACCTATCGTCCATCTTGTTGGCAAGCAGTCATCCTGAGACCCTTGTGACGGCCTATAATTCTGCCATCTCAATGGCTCTGGATTCCATTGCTCCAGTCTGTGTTCATCCTCTCTCCCTTCACCCTCGATCCCCTTGGTTTGATGGGACTCTGAGGGAGGTGTGGAGACTAAGACGAAGGTTGGAGCGTTGCTGGCAGAAGTCCACCCTTGATACCGACGCCTTAGATTGATGGACCATTATCAAGTCTCTCAATCTGCAATCCGCCCGCACGACCGGGTTCGGGAAGCGGACTCGGCGGTCGGAGGAGAGCTGCCGGGGAGAAATGATCGAAGGCCCCACGGACTGCTCTCCTTCTCTCCGGGAGGCTGGGGTGGCAGTCGGTGCTGAGGGGACCCTAGCGAGGGCTAGGGATCACCCACGTGGCCTGTGCCTACGTCAGGGGGGTGGGGAGCGAGGCGGGGCAGACGCTTAGCATCATTGCACGTCCCCGCCTCCCTCAGGGTGTGGGCTAATGGGGATTAAAAGCCACACCCAGTGTCTATATGGCCCTTTACTCCGGGATGCCCTGATTGGCCACCAGGGGCGTTCCCGGCCAGTTAATGGTTCAGCAGTCCGATGTCGGAAATTGAACCACGACCCCACTTCTGGGTGTCAGGATGACTGGGGAGTCGGTAATGTCCGTGGCCGGGGATCCCGGAGTTCCGTGACCAAGCTGAGATTAGACGTGGGGCGTGGAAATAAAGAGCAGAATTTAAAAAAAAAAAAAAAATCTGCAATCACCCGTAAGAAGGCAGAATTCCTGTCCGGGGAGATTGCGGCCACTCAGAATCGACCAGCTCAGCTTTTCCGTACTGTAGACAGACTGTGCAAACCAGCTTGTCTACATGTCCGGAAAGCCTTTATGCAATTACAGTGTGATGAACTTGCTCAATTCTTTGCTAATAAGGTGGCTGATATCAGGGCAGTACTCCAACTGGCACACTCTTAGGGGAGCTGCTTTTGATCAGTGCGTGGTCGCTGCGCCTCGGCCTTCTTGGAGTACCTTCAGCTGACTGGAGTTCATGGATGTCATGCAAATCATCCAGGGTGTGCACCCTACGTGCTGTAGTTTGGATCTGGGACCAACTTCCCTAATTTTGGGTTGTATTGATGTCATCAGTCTGGTCTTTGCATGGATAGTCTGGTGCTCCTTGGAATCTGGAGAGTTTTCTAACTAGCTGAAAGAGGCAGTGGTTACACTGCTTTTGAAGAAAGCTACCTTGGACCCAGACTGCCATGCAAACTACAGACCTATCTCTAACCTCCCCTTTTTAGGGAAGGTGATTGAGAAAGTAGTGGCAGCACAACTGGAGGACCATTTGGCCATCCATGACATCTGTGAACCACTCCAGTCCGGTTTTTGAAAAAGACATAGTACCGAGACAGCATTGGTTTGGGTGCTGAATGATCTCCTGATGGCTAGAGATCATAAGAACTGCTCCATCTTGGTTCTTCTAGATCTCTCTTCAGCATTTGACACCGTGGACCATGGGGTGTTGCTTGGTCACCTGAGGTACATCTGTGGGCTGTCTGGTATGGTCCTCAGGTGGTTTACATCATTTCTCATGAGAAAAACTCAGAGAGTGGTGTCTGGGATATTTTCTTCAGACCCCATCTCTGTCATGTGGGGTCCCTCAGGGGTCAGTGCTATCACCCATGTTGTTCACGGTGTATATGCTACCCCTCGGAGACATTGTAAGAAGGTATGGGCTGAGGTTTCACTGTTATGACGATGATACCCAGCTCTACCTTTCTTTTGCACCCAACCAGGAGGGAGCTCTCTCAGTCTTTAATAACTGTCTGAAAGAAATCCAGGAGTGGATGGATTCCAGCTGGCTGAAGTTGAACTCTAAAAAGATTGAGGTGTTGGTTGTGGACCCAGGTCACCAGATGGGGGGGTTGGAGGTTGGTTTGCCCTCGGGATTATTTCTCGGTGGCATTTCACTTCCAACCTCTGAACAGGTACGTAACCTAGGGGTAATTTTAGACGAAGGGCTGATGCTGCATTCGCAGGTGTCAGCTGTCATCAAATTTTCCTTTTACCATTTTAGAAATATCGCCAGGATTAGGCACCTGGTTCCATCTGGTGACTTGCTTACTTTGGTCCATGCCTTTGTGTCCTCGTGCTTGGATTATTGCAACTCCCTTTACCTAGGGCTTCCTGGGGTGGAAATCCGCCGCTTGCAGCTGGTGCAGAACACGGCAGCTCAGCTTTTGACGGGAACTGCTCGATCATGTCATATTTCACCGGTGCTGCATGAACTGCACTGGCTGCCAGTTCAGTGCCAGATCACCTTTAAAGCTGGTTTGCTGACTTTTAAAGCCCTACATGGACTGGGCCCGGACTACCTGAAAGAGCTCCTCCTTCCTTACTGCCCTGGATGATCACTCTGCTTGGCCGACGAGGGGTTGCTAGAGATTCCAAGGGTAGGTCTGAAATCATCCGGGGTGAGAGCATTTAAGTATGCAGCCCCTACCCTTTGGAATTCTCTACCCTGTCGGTTATAGGAGTGCACAACTGTGTAAGGATTTAAACAAGCTTTGAAAACTTTTTTGTGGCACCAGGCTTTTAATGACTAATCTTCCTTTCTGATGAATATTTTATTGTTATTTTAATGATATTGTATTGTTGTTTGATTCTGTTTTAAATTGTTAAGCGCCTTGGTCTTGGATAAGGCACCATATAAATAAAAATTCATTTATTATTATTATTATTATTATTATTATTATTATTATAAGATGGGGATTTAACACCCTTCCAATGTTGTAAAATAATCTTTTTAGCATTTATTGAGATCAGCTTAGTGAGGTCTACCTGTTGATTAAGCAGCCTTGTTTCCTCAAAGAGATGAAGAAGGATGATACCTGGATCAAATGGTATGCCTACCCCTAAGACCTGCTGCAACAACCCCAAGATCTTCTGCAAATAATTTTTAAGTTCTGGGCACAGGACAAACATATGTACTAATGTTCCTTCATTTGTTTTACACCTCTGACATCTGTCTGATATATCACCATTGAATTTATTCAACTTCCTTGGTGTGTAGTATGTTCTATGAAGTACATTAAATTGGATTTGTCTCAATTTGATATTCTGTGACTCTGTAATATGGGATGATTTAATATTCTGGAAGCAAAGTATTTGAGCCAACCAACCACACCTCTTTGTTTTATAAAATTTGAAGTTTTCTTTTCTTTTTTTTTCAATAAACACATTGATCTCCTGGTGTGCCCAACATTTCACCCACCTTGGACTTCTTCAGGGGCAAGGATCTTGTGTCCAGTACTTATGTTTGTATCACATTCAAAAAACAATCTATATTTTTCATGTTCTCATTTTAGTTTTAGACAAAATTAGTGTGACTGATAGCTATCCATGCCTTTAAGTTGTTACTTGAGACATTGGCTTATGATCCTCCCTTTTCACATGGTATTTCTTACACCGGAGCATGCTAGCAAGCTCCTTAGTGTCTGGTGCACTTGTAATACACACAGCTCCGGTGTAAGAAAATGGAAATACTGGTTTAGAAAAGGGCATCTACTCTACACTCATCTGCTTCTCCAATGATTTAATATTCTCCCATTGAACTAGTGCAATTGACTTTGTCAAATCCTTCTCCCAATTTTTTTAAAGAATCCAGACTTTCTTTAGATTCTGTTAGTAAGAATGAATATATTTTTCCTATCATTTTTGCTCCCAAGTCACAAATTGTAAACAAATCCTGCACTGGAGAAGTCGGTGGGAGCTCCAAGTTCCCCATACACTTTCAAAATTTCTTTAACATGCAGATATTTAAGAAATGCTCCTGGTTGTAGATTTAGTTTCACTGCTAGCTCTTCAAAGAGAAGGAACATGGAGGTCAAAGGGGAGAAAATATCTTTTAAGAAATAGAAAATCATTTTGAATCCACTTCTTGGGCAGATATTTAAGAGGCAGATATGTGTTAAAAAATAAGGGGGAAAGCTGCGCAATCTTCCTTTTAAAGCCCAATCGTCTGTTTGCCCTTTGCCAAACATCAGTTGTGGTCCTAATGCAAACTGTAAGAAAAGCATTGTCTATGTTAAAATCCAATGCCATTTTTATCTCCTTCCCAGGTAACCTATGGGCTTCCATTTCTAGCCATGTTAGATTAGTGTCTGAGGTTTTAAACCACAATGTTACCATTTCTAATTGGGCAGCTAGATAATATAGAAACATAACTGGCAAACTTTGCTCCGCCTACTTGAGCTGGGTGTTTGTGTTGTCTCTGTCAATAGTTTAGTTTTGTGGATTTTCATGTGTTTTGGCTTGGAGGAACTAGACCATTCTTGGATATGTGATCTATGAAAGTTTCCTGGACTAAGAAACTGGAAACATCACCAGCAGATATTGGGATTCTCATGATAAATCAACATTTTTGGAAGCCATCACAATCAAAGTAAGTACAGCTAAGAAATTCTACAAGCTCTGACTTGGGGAGTGCAAACTGAATCCACATTTCCATCTACCTTGTTGCTAAAGGGAACTGCATGTCTTTGAAAACCATTCACAACTATTTAAACAAAGGGAAGACACTGACAAAGGGTTTTAACTTCCTGCATATGCTCCAGGCCAGTTTTCCAGGAATTTAACGCATCCTTTGTCTTGTTACCATAGATCAAACAGTTTACTGGTTATTTTCGTGTGGATTTGATTATTTTACATCATTTGGCAATGGGGCAAATCCTCCCCCTGGAGGCACACCACCGAAATTGATCTGTCCCTGCTCATGTGGAGCCTTGGGCACATCTAGCCACATTGTATACAACTATTCCAATGTTGCATTTTCGACATTACCACCTGGCATACTACTGTTCAAAAAAAGCGCAACCTCTCTCTGACTGAACTCTGCCTATGCACCCTGAAACTTGTGCTCCTCCTCCTGCTGCTATCAGGGACTGTTCACCTAACCCTGGACCAAACACCTCCAGCAAAACAAACCAGCAGGCACTCTCTCAATCATGTGCCTGAACATCTGCAGTTTACTTCCAAGCTTGATCCACTGCAGCCTTACCACCTAACACAACCCGGATATTCTGTCAGTAGTTGAAACTTGGCTCACCCCAAAGATTCCTGATCAGGCAATCACCCTGTCTGGCTACAATGTCTTCCGGGTTGATCGTAAGTCAAAAGAGGTGGAGGGTGTGCCATATATGTGAAAGACACTTTCCGAGGACACCCCATTGATTCCAATCTTCCAGCAACACCTGCTCAGATTCTTCCCATCAGACTCCTATTAGGCGCCCACAATAAGGCTCTCACAGTTGTCACTGTTTACATACCTCCTAAAGAACAGGGACCTGGTCTAACCGCTGTCCTTGACTTTGTCAAATCCCACCCATTGGACTCCAAAATCATCCTTCTTGGTGACTTTAACATTAATTGGCTCTCAGCTGAATGTGGGTCATTTAAGGACTCCGTTATATCAGCTAACCTGACTCAAATGGTTGACTGTGCAGCCAGAAAGAACTACAGAACTGGGACCTGCACCCTACTTGACTGGATCCTAACCAACCACCCCTCTCAGATCATGAAAACCTCAGTCCTCCCTGACTCACTCAGTGACCACTCTCCCATCAGTTGTACCTGGTCAAACAAATTCTATAGGCCCCCTCCAAAAATCATCACCAGCAGAGACCTAGCCTGTGGTCAGCTACCCCACCTCAAATCACACCTCAGTCTGCAGGACTGGTCCCCATCTTCAAGGCAACAGATACTAATACTGCACTGGAGCAATTTATTCATTTTCAATGAAGCCTGTAATAAATTTGCCCCTCTCAAAAAGCGTAAGGATTAAATAAATCAGTAACCCTTGGCTGTCAGGAGACCTCCTAAAAAACTTAAATCCAGGGACCACCTCTGGGAACTGGCTAGAAACTCCGGTAAGCAACTCGACATCCAGAATTATAAACGGGCACGGAATGACTGCACCAAATCCATTTGGCAACAGAAATCTGACTACTATAAAAATGCCCTCACTAACTCCTGGGGAAATGGGAGAGATTTCTGGAAAAACATTAAAGATGTCACTGGGAAGCAGTCAAAATCTTGGCCGAACATACTCAACATAAATGGGCACACTACACTCGACTCTAAAACTAGTGCGAACACTTTTAACATCGCTTTCACTGATCTTAGCAGTGTTCTCCCCTCCTACTTCTTCCAAGACGTGTCAACTCCTATCCCCCCAAGTCCTCCACCCACGCCTGTCACTCACCTTTCTACTTTAAAGCACTAAAGAAACATCAAGTCTGAAGCTACATTGCCAAAGCCATCAGCAAATCTAGAACAAGCAATGACACACTTGACCAGGTACTTGGGCCCCTCACCAAGATCTTTAATCTCTCTCTCTTTCCTCTAGCCAATTCCCAGACAAATGGAAAATGGCCACTGTTACCCCAATTCACAAAAGTGGTGATAAGGCTGACCATGCGAACTTCTGCCCTATCTCCATTCTACCTCCCATATCGAAGGCACTGGAACATATAGTAGCAGACCAACTTACCGAGCATCTGGACAATTATAATATTCTCTGTAAACAGCAACATGGCTTTAGAAAAGGTCATAGTACATCCTCTGCCTTACTCGAATTCACCAGCTCCATTCACAGCTCCCTTGACAATGGACAACTAACTGGTGCTATTTTCATCGGCCTGACCAAAGCCTTCGATACTGTCCACCACTCCCTCCTGCTGAGCCAACTAAAAAATGCTGGTCTCTCCAATGATTCAATCTCTTGGTTCAAAAGCTATCTTGAAAACCGCACCCAGCGTGTAAAAATTGGAGATGTGCACTCTCATTCCAGACCTGTCCTCTCTGAAGTCCCCCCAGGGTTCAATACTGGGCCCCCTACTCTTCAGCCTGTTCCTTAACACCCTACTGGACTCCTGCACTGAACATATCACCCTGTATGCCGATGATGCAGTAATTCATGCCACACACCAGGACCCAAAGAAATTGCAAGAAAATCTCCAGCTCGGCTTCTCCTCGGTTGAGAATTGGCTCACAAAGCACAAACTCATCCTTAATCAAAAAAAAAACAAAGGCCATGATCTTCAGCAGCTCCCATAATAAACATAAGCACTTCCAACTCTCTGTTATCACCAGACAAAGTGCCTCACTGGAACAGGTCAAAAACTTTAAATACCTTGGGATCACCCTTGACCCTCACCTCTCCTACACTGCCCACATTGACCATGTCGCCAAAGCCACTAACTCCCGGCTAGGCCTGCTATTCCATCATAGGAAACAACTGACACCTGAAGCCCTCACTGTCCAGAGCTCCATCATATCCATCATCGATTATGGCATTATCATTTATGGCTCTACTACAACCACCGCATTCAAATGTGTATCCACTGCCCTCAACAAGGCTTGTCAACTTGTCACTGGCTCCCAACGCCTAACTCACACCGGTGACCTCTATTCTCAAACTGGATGGTTGAATCTTGCCAATCGAATAAAACACCAAACTTGTATTACTACTAAGAAAATCTTGCTGGGCCTTGCCCCCCCGGAGTCTGTGCCCTCATACAACCGAGAATCCACACCTGACATACCAGGGGATCGAAACCTCAGCTTCTGCAAGTCCCGCATTGCCGCACAACACAAGGCCAAAGATCCTTTGCTTACCGGGCCACTAGTTGGTACAACGGTCTCCCCAGCTACATCTCATCTTCACTATCGCTCAGCAGTTTTAAGACTCGTCTCCACCTAACACTGACTGCCTCCAACCTCTGTGACTGTTGTGGCTAAACATATCTTTTGGTTCCATAGCTGAAGATGCCCTTTTGGACCCACATCTACTCCTGCACTTTGCCAGCACCCCCCTTCCTATCTTCACCTCCCTTGCTGGCCCATGACAAATGCCACCCGGCTGCACTACCTCTATTCTTATCCGCCTTCCACCTCTCTTCTCTCTCTCTGTCCCCCAACCTACCTCCCTTCTCTCCCATCCACTTAGTCTCCTTGATTTCACCCTCTTCCTTTCCTTTCCCTTCCCAAAGTTTCACCTTATTGTTCTTTTTCATCTACAAGACTATGTGTTTTTTTTTTTAATTTTATAAACTGTTATCTTTGCTTATGATTGTCACGATTGTACCAATGACGTGGAACCTTTGTAAAAGAGCCTTGGCTCAAAGGTATTTGTAATCCTAGAACAAATAAATAAATAAAAATAAATAAATAAAATAAACTCAGGCTCCCTTCTTCTGTTGGTAGATATAGTTTTTCTAATCTAAGTTTGGGACTTTTATTAGCCCATACAAACTTTTATATATTTTTGTAATTCCTTAAAGACACCTCCACCCAACCTTATTGGTAATGCTTGGAATAAAAATAGCAAGCATGGCAGAATATTCATTGTTATTACATTGCATCTACCCATAATGGAAAGGAGCAATAATGCCCATCTATCCAAATCTGAATATATACATTGTAACAGAGGTGGATAATTTAATCCCCATAATTTATTGAGGTCTTTATGCAGTTAAATCCCTAGGTACTTAATACTTTCTTTTCATACTACTATTACATTTAAAGTTGTTTGCTGAGTCGCATTTGAATTCAACAGTAGCACTTCAGATTTCTGTGCATTAACCCTATACTCAGAGATCTTACTAAATGTGTCTGTTAATTTTATTATACAGTACACAGGGAAGATTTTTGAATATACTGTACATACACTATAACATCATCCACATAAAGCTCTATCATGTGCCAGCTTTCACCTATTTTATGCCTACCTCAGGTGATAGGTTTCTAACTGCAATGGTAATGGTTCAATAAAAATCGAGAACAATGGGGATAGAGGACACCCCTGTCTTGTGACTCTTAAAAGATTAATTGAGTTATAGAAAATCTGGTTTGTTTTTACCCTTGCAGACAGAGTGTTGTAAATATAGTCTATCCAAGATAAGAACCGACCTTTAAACTCAAATTTCCCTAGGGTTTTCTTCAGAAATGTCCAACTAACCCTATCAAATGCCTTTTCTGCATCCAGCGTGAGCAGGCCTGCAGCCCCCCCAGCTGCCTGTTCCATTATGTTAATTGTACATCTAATATTATTAGACAATCTTCTACCTTTTATGAACCCAGTCTGATCTTCATGGATTATTTTATGTATAATTAATATTTTTGTAAATATTTTATATTCTGAGTTTAATAATGAAATTGGTCTATATGACCCACATTTTTCAGAGTCTTTGTCTTTTTTAAGCAATAGGGTTATTATTGCTTCATTAACAGAGCTGGGGAGGGTGTGGTTCTGCCCTAGCTGGGCAAAGACTTCACAAAGGATTGGGACTAGTTCTACCACATGTTGTTTATAGAAGTCATTCACAAAACCATCAGGACCTGGAGATTTACTGTTTGGCAGTTTTATAATTGTCTCTCTAATCTCGACTAAAATGGGTTTGTTCAAGACATTCAGCTCTTCCTCTAATAATATGGGGAATCGTAGAGATCCTAGAAAGAGCTCCATATTTTCCTCTAGAACTTCTTTTTCTGGGGAATGTAACTTTTGGTAAAACTCCTGGAAGATAGAATTAATTGTCTTCAGGCCTCTCACTAGGTCTCCCTGCTCATCCTTGATACAGTAGATACCATTCTGTTCTTGTTCACATTTTTGTTGATATGCTAATAATTTATCTTGCCTATCGCTAAAGAAATAATAGTTTAACCTTACGCTTGCCAGGGTATGTTCAACTTTCTTATTTTCTTCCTTATTATACAGCTTCCTTAACCTAAGGACCACATTTAAATCTTCCTCTAAACCAGAGGTAGTGTGTTTTGTCTGTGCTATGCTTAATTTATTCTCAAGATCCTGTAACTTTATCTTAGGTGTTTTTCATAACTGGTGTGGCTAATCAGCTTTCCCCTTAAATAGGCCTTTAAGGAGTCCCACATTATATTTAAGGAAATACCTTCCAGAGTGTTCAAATTCCAGAAAAGACTGATTTCCCCTGCTAACTTTACCTTAAATAAAGTGTCTTTTATAAGATATGGATTTAATTTCCATAGCATTTCTTTTCGTTCCTCATTAAACACAAAAGGAGCATATAAAGGAACATGGTCCAATATTTTTATAGGTCCATACTTAATGCTAGAAACTGAATGTAATTAAGGTTTAGATATGATCACATAAATGACATAATCAATTCTTGAATAAGAATTTAAAATCATAGAATAGCAGGAAAAGCTTCTCAGTCCAGGATATAATTCTCTAAATGTATCTGATAAAGCTAGTTGTTCCATGAAACCCTTGACAAGTGCTACTGATCTAGTATTTTTTCTCAACACTAGCTAAGATTGAAATCCCCACCAATTATCATGGGAGATGTGTAGTTTGCTACATGTCTGGTACAATCTTGTGCAATTCCCAACAAATCAATCTTCCATATCCTTATATTTCTTATAGACCTTCTCGAGTGGATCAGTACTATTTGTTTCAAGTTTTGAAAACATATCATATTCCCCCAATATTTATTACATGAATCCAACAGCTATATTGTAATGCATGGATCTGGCCATATGTTAATGGGATCAGCTTTTTAAGGATGCAAAGAGGTCTGCCAAGGTTGTCCCTTCTGTATGTCTTTCAGATAAACCCTTTTCTTAGGAAAGTTTTGTCCAACTCTGACATACCTAGAATCAGGCTCTCAGATTTGCAGCTGACACCCTCAGTTTGTACTTATGCAGATGATGTCTGTATCTGTACTACAGATGAAGTAGAAGGCCCTGCTCTTACTTTGGTAATTTATGAGTTTGAAAACATCTGTGCCTCAAAATTAAATTATGATAAAAGCAGAGGAATTTGGTTGTTTCCATCAGAAGGAAATGCCCCAGTACAACAAATAGCTACCATTGAAATCTCAGATTCCTCAATCAAAATTCTGAGTTTATATTTTGGTAGATGATGCAACCCTGAATTGGAACAATATGGTTGGGAAAGCTACAGGAATTATTCAAACATGGAATTATAAGTTTATTTCCAAAAGGAAGAGAATATTTTTGTTAAAAAATGTTTATACTTCCACTCTTTTTGCATTACGCACATATTTTTCTACTCCCATTGAATATTGAAGCTAAAATAAATCATTTGTTTTTTCAAGATTTTGGGGTGGTCGTTTGAACCCCATTAAATGGCTATATACATATCATAATTACTGTCAGGGTGGAGTTAGAATGGTACACCCAGTTTTATTTTTTTCATAGCTTGTATATTGGAAGATTCTACTTTTGTTAGATGGACAAAATTTTCCCTTGTATGTTATTTTACAAGCTTGGCTTCAAAAATTCTGCAATGCTTGGTTCACAGACCCCTTTCTGATTCTGAGAAATTTTAGATCCTTTGATATTGCCAACTTTTTTATTCCGGTCTTTCTCAAATGAAGACAATGGCAAAGTATGCCATTTTTTTCTAAAGGCAAATACTAGGAAGAAATGTTACTCCATAATTCTTTGGGATCATTTTCATGAAACTCTACCAGTGATAGGAGGTTGGGAAGATAACATTGACAAAATATTTTCCCAACTTACAGACAAAAGAATCTCTCTAAAATTTTGGTATTTAACTTGGCTATCATGCCATGGTCGACTTGGGGTGTGAAATACACACAAACATAAGGCAATGGAGGAATGAATGTGCCTGAGATCTTTCTGTACTGGAATACTGGAAACCATGGAACATTTCTTCCTATGATACCCTTTTTCAAAACAATTTTGGCTATTATTTTTGGATACTTGGAGAGACAAGCATTGCTCCCCGATTATGTATGACATACTAATATTAGGATTATATCTGCCTAAATTGCCTAAATTTCACCCCTGTACTTTGCAACTTATTTTTGCACCGTGTAGATTTTATCTGTTGCAAGTCAGGTGTGCACTTCTGCTACAGCAAAAAGAATACACAGCTGCTCATATCTTATCCCAGATTTCTTTTGGTTTACAAATCATTTATAAGAAAGAGAAAAATACTACTGCATTAACTTATTTCAAGTCACATTAGAAACACTGCACTTGGTTTTTGAATGTTTAAACCGTTACTTTTTTGTGAGCTTGTTTAACTTTAATCCCTTCCTGTTCTTTATGATTTGTATTTGATAGAAATGTTTTGATATGTTTCGTAAGTTTGTGTTTGCTTTATTTGTTCTTTCATTAAAAATTTCCCTACTCTTTTTCAAGAAGTGCGATGGGATTTTTAATGTCCAGCAGAACAACCACCAGAACAGGCAGATGAGACCGCGGTTTAATGTCTCAGCCGAAAGACACTTGCACTGTCATCATCCAATGGTGGCATACAAACCTTAATTAGCTTAAACTAGAATGAAGTAAAAAAAAATGGTGATTAGAATTGTTAATACAAAAATTAGACTTTGATTAAAGCAGTCACAATCCCAGGGTCCCAGTATCCCAATTTAGAAACTGCTGTTTGGCTATGCCCCCTTTCAAATCAATCGCAGCCACAACTCAAGGGTCCCATGTTGATCAGGGAGTGGCTATGCCCCCCTCACAGCTACAGATTGCTTTCTGGTAACATCTGTATCAGAGTATTCCCCTCACCCTCAATCACAGCCACAATCCCAGGACACTGTGTTGTACCTGTAGCCCTTATGAATAGTTAGATTATGATGAAATAAAAGCAGAATTACAGGCTTTTTATTTATAGAAGTGTAATTTTCTAAATCTAAGCATGAAGACTAAAAGCAGTCAGAGATTACCTTTGGATTGTGCTACTTAATTTTTTTTTTCAGGTCACAGGTTTGGTCTTTTTGGTAACTGTAAATTGCATTCAAAAAGTGGGGTTGTCATTCTCCTTTCCTTCTGCTTGTGCCTGTGTTCTCCTTACATGGGTCTGATTGAGCAAGCCAAGATTTTTCCCTTACAGTCTTGTCTGATTCATCTTTTTTTAAATTTGTTTATTGATCTTTCAACAACAAACACAAAACATAAGTTGGGTACCTTACAGTTCATACATTCCCATCAACTTAACTGCATTATAGTTGTTAATTGATCAGATAACCTCACATTAGTGTAGGTTTACTATCTCATATCATTGCACTTATACTAGCCATAGGCTAGTTTACATATGTTAAAGAGCAGCTGATGCCTTTGAAAAAACATCGGAAAACATAATAACTTGACACAACTCAACTTGTATTTCACATATTGTCCATAGATTTCTCCTCTTCACTATCTATTACTGAAGAAATTCCCAGAAAAAATGGATCATTATCCCTTAGAGCTTATCTGCCTCTACAACTTACTCCCTACTTAACATCATAATTCTCTGTTGTGACATCACATTCTGTTGCTATGGGAATAACTGTGATGTCATAAGCACAGTATTATGACATCAGGTTGGGAAGAAGCAATGGGAGCTGATGAACCCTCTGTTTCATGCATCTGACCTCAGTAATAAATAATGGAGATATGAAATACAGAGCTAATGAGAAATATAAGTTGCTTTGTGTCCAAATATTCTGTTCTTCAAAGTTCTTCTTGAGGCGTCGGTGGCTCTTTAAGTTATAGCAGAGCAAAACTTTGACTGGTGGCCAGAAGATTGCATATTCCCCGGGAGCAGTGGGGCACAAGGTTTGTCTGAATATTGAGGTGCCACTCTGAAGAAGTGGTAAGAAGGTGCCAGTTTTCTTTTACTATAAAGGGAAAAGGTGTTTCTATATTGCATTAATCAAGGGGCCCCATATAGCTTTGATGTTTTCAGCTTCTCCATTTGCCATGAGCTAAGTTGGCTCTATTTGTAGGCACATTTACAAGTTATTGGCCCAGAGCTGCACCAAAAGGGAATCAGGAGAAATCTAATTTTGAGCAATAACCTTTCTAGCATTTGCAAGAGCAACTGATCACAGGGGCAACCTCCTTCTGAGTAAATGTCTTGCTGGGTCAGCCCCCAACAATAGCTGCAATGGTAATCCAGGACAGCACACTCTGCAACATTCAGGGCATAATATTGTGTACACCATCCCAGAAAGGGAGCAACATAGAGCAGGTAAGCACTAGATGCACAATGCACCAATGGGGGGATAATACATACTGGAGGCACATTACCCACCCGTGGAGTGTCGCACCTGTGGACAGATGCACACCAGCAGCACGCACAGCCACTGGCCACCTGTCCATGGCCCTGCCCCCCCGGTGTGCAGGATTCCACAGTGCAGCCAGGTGAAGGGACGGGGGTCTGGCCTGGAATCCAATCTGATGCCCAGACTAGGCAGCTCAGTGGATCCCTTCCATGGTGGGGCGTGCATTGGCTGCACACCCCGCAGATGTCTGAGGGCCAGTGGCTGTGGCAGGTGTGAGGAGGGCAATGCCACCGGCACTCCCATGGCACCAGAGCAGTGCACAAGGCTGGGCTGGGGCTGGGGGCTGTCCGCCGGTGCTGGTGGGGTGTGTACCATGCCTCTCCATCAGTGGGATGTGCTGGGGTGCTGAGGGGCAACACCATGGGCAGCACCCCATGGCTGGTGTCCTTGTGGGGTGATGTGTGTGTGGAGGGGCATGATAGCAGTGTGCAGTCACACCAGTCTGTGTGCCGGGGTGGGAGGGAGGCAGCAGTCCCTCTATGGAGTGGCTCCAGAGAGTGGGTGGGCACATCACCCTGTTCCTGGGCTGGTTTCCAGGCATGTGCAGGATGCGTAGGGGTTTATGGCAGGGTCCTTCTGGGCATACCCTACATCCCTGTATGCACCCTCACAGCTAGTAATTCACACCTTTGCGCATGGCACATGATGCTGGCACCCCCCCATGCAGTGCAGTCTGTGGCCCTGGGGGATCGGGTGCATGCTGTCTGCATGCCCCCCCATTGTGCATCCTGCACCGGGGGGGAGCAATGGGTGTGGAGTGGCTACATGCACCAGATATATTCTTAAACCTTACAAGAAGAATGTGTGCCAATTTTATTAATTGCTTGCTGCCAGAAATTGCTAAATAACATCTGTACTTAAAGTCAAATCCCATGAATCTTTGTAAAAATTATAGCATTTCATGACAAATTCCATAAAACTGGAATTTGCTAAATTCACTCAGGCTTTTCTGGGGGATTCTAATTAAAGGATAGGGGTATGAGAGGCAGGTAGTGCAGGGGGTCACCAAGTTCAGGAGTTAGATGCACAATTTCATCAAGAAATGGACAGCTGAGCTGGATAGCACAACAGTGGTAGACTCCCAGGTTGGAGCAAGGAAGCACACTGCCAACAATTCCAACCTGAATGCAGGATATTTAAGGATCACATCCAGTAAATTTATGATCCAGGGAGCCTGGTGTACATGCAAGTCTGGGACTTAGAGTTACTCAAAAAGATGTAATGGGGAAAGACAATATATGTGGCAGCAGGAAGGAAGAATTCTGAGTATTCTAACAGGGTAGGTTGAAAGGAAACGAACTAGGTGACTCACATTTAAGGGAGTTTGTCACTGTAAAGAACAAAGAGGATATCAGTGGGATAAGTAGTTCTACTGAATGAATCTGGCTATGCCAAAAGAGAAGAGAGGGAGGGGATAGTAACTCAGAGAGGAACAGCAGGACTACAAAAAGCTCAGCCCAGCGTTTCAAATGAAGCAGTGATGCATGCATTGTGAATGTTAAATTTCACAAAAAGAATTCTGGATTCTTCATCTATATGCTACCATAAATATATGAGAAAATGTTGCCAATATTTTTTTTTCTACTGCAAATTTAAAACTGCTAAACCAATTTATCCAGTTGTGTTAGACACCAGGATACACTGACTATGGATATACATGCCAAATGTTAAGTCTGTGCCTGCAAGAGCAGAGAAGTTACAAACATCCACATTTTGAGAGTTTTCACAAAATTTTGCAAATATTTACATAGTAAAGTTTTGAACTCCTGTAACTTAAAAATCTCTAATCCAATTCTCTGCATATTTAGAAAATTCTAGAAGCATTACAAAAAGGTTATTGGTGTTAATTTACACATGTCTAGCTCCAAAGGGGCCTGAGTTATATGCAGATTAATTTTTTTCATTAAATTTCCGGCAAACAATAAAATGACAGATTTTGAGCACATATAATTTTGAGACGATACATCATATTGTCATGAAATATGGCACATTGTTAGAACACCTATCATCAAGGAACCATGCCAAATTTAAGATCTCTGACCCAATAAATGGCCAAAGTATATGCAAATAAAAATGTGAATGTAAATTTGCACAAGAAATAAAATGACAGATTTTGAACACCTATAATTTTAAAACTATCCATCTGTATTTCATGATATTTGACACGTTATTGGCCCTCCACCCAAAAAGTGACCATGCCAAATATGACCAAATTGCAACATTTTAAAAATTCCACAAAATTCTAATGAAATTCCACAAAATCTCACAGAATTTCATGAAAGTATGTCAAAATTCCATGAATTTGGAATTTTCCCATTCCGCACAGCTCTACATAATGGCTCTCCATTTGATGTTCTTGACTTTCCATTTTGCTGTCTCCCAGTGTCTGCACCTAAAGGATGAGTTCGTCTCATTAGGGAAAACAAACATCACTTGACTACCCAGCATCCTGAGCTATGAGTACCTCTAAGAAAAGCAGATGCCCAGAACATTAGTTGGGAGCAAGCTGTGTGTACAGTTTAATTCTAGCAGCATATCGACAGAGGAATCAGGCAGTGCAGGAGGGTGCATGTATAGTGTGTGGGAGATAACGACAGCATGAGGCAGGAGCAAGCCATAGTGCAGTTTAAACATTAACACAATGGACTTCTGATATATGGGATGGTCGCTTAATTGAGATGAAAAGCCTGCCACTGCAGCATCCCAATTGAGTGCCTTCATCTGTATTTTGCTTGAGACGCATGAGAATTCTTTTGTGACAAGAAAAACTTTTGTTGGACTTTTGATGGCCTGCTGTCCCTGCACTCGATCTCATCCATATAGGATCTTCTTCTTCTCCCCTGTCTAATCACTGGATATCCACAGGGAGCTATGTGCCATGAATCTCACAGCCTGTACCACGTGTGGTTCATTTACCCCCATAGTTTTATCCCTAGGTGCTACAGCTATTGTAGGGAAGATTATCCATGTCTTCAATTGCTCATTAGCTACAGATCAATTTCACTCCATGTGGAAGAGAGCACTCATAATCCCTCTCCATTAGGGTGGTGCATCAAACAATTTTTATTTCTGTCAAGGTATTTATCTCTCCTGCAGTGGGCTGCAGTATTGCTATTGTGGTCTTCAGACTCTATGCTTCTACCGGTGGACCCCCAGAGCTTGCCCAGAGGCTTCATACTGCCACAGCCCCTGTTTTTTTCCCTCTGGAATTTCTCCCCATTATCCCAGGGCACCAGACAGAGAGATGCATATGCATGGAGGCACAATTGTGCCCTCTTTAGTTTTTTCAGTTGTTTAACCAGGAATAGCACACTAAGCTGAAAGCTTTTTTACAGGAGCAACCTGGGAGCACAAGGAAGTTAAGTGACTTGGTCAGGGTCACACAGTATGCAAGTGGAAGCTGTGGGATTCAAACCCAGGTCTGGTCTGCTGGATGTCACCAGATTTGCAGCTCAGAGCTTTAGACCACTGTGCTATACTGCCTCCTGAATGTGCCTTCTTGCTCTGGTGATGGCCCCTTCCTCCCACCCTATTGGCCTAGCGCTCTAGCTCCCGTGGCTTGTGCTGCCTCCTGGCCTCCACCATGAGGCAGCTCAATCCTGCACCACACCCTCCCTTCCCGTGCTGACCTCTGATGGTCCATGCTCATTCCTGAACATGGGTCACTGGCATGGTGAGAGATGAGACATCCAGTGCCTCAGCCCTCCAAGCCACCAGGCTGGCCATGCATCAAATAATTTAAACAATGCCCAATGTCGTTTGTGTTATTACTCTCTAAAATCTTAGAGACACTAATTCATGCACAGCTCATCGAATTCTACAACATCTCTGCCTTCATCACACCGGTTCAACCAGGGTTATGCATAACTACTCCACTGCTACCACCCTCCTTCGAATCACCACTCATAGTATGAATAATATGGACTCTGGTGCCATCTTCATAGACCTGGCCAAATCCTTCGATGCTGTAAATCCCTCCTTTCTACTAAAAAAAATGTTAGAAGCCTCTGGTAATAATGAAACACTACTGTTCTGGTTTAGGCCCTACATTTCTACTCCACTGCAGGCTGTGAAAGTGGACCAATCAGTGTCTTGTGCTCACCCCATTATCACGGGTGTCCATCAAGGCCTAGTACTAGGGCACATCTTTTTTCAATTCGTCAGTGGCCTCTCTAGTTATATATCTGCATGTAGCCTTCACCTGTATGTGGATGACATTGCCATGCACCTCTGATTGACTTATATTTTTCATTAACTGAGGTGTCCAGCTAGATTTCACAAATATACAGAATTGTTTTTTGGCTAATCGGCTTACTTTAATCCAGAAGAAGGCTATTTGCATGTTCTTTGGCAAGCATCTAATTTGGACTATTTAATGTACAGAGCTAAAGGCAAGGTCCTTGAATAGTCCAGGTGTAATGAAACACTAATCAGGTGTATACATTGCTTACTAATGTATATGAGTTATACATCAGTAATAACTGATTATGCATGCTGTTTAAATTAATGTATAATGGATTATGATTCAATTATTTTTAAATCAAAGACAGCAGTTTACATATGAGTCAGCAACAATTGATTCAGTTAAAGGGAGTGTGGCTTTTGAAATGTATGAAGTGGATAAAGATACACATAACCATACTATTAGGATAGGGCTTAAAATGACAGAAGCATGAAGCAGATAATAAGCATAAACATTTTTTCTGGTTTAGAGTTTTGAAAAACGACCGATAACACTATTGCAAAGTAAGCTTTCCATACCCAGGTATGTGTTCAATACCTTGCCTCTATTTGTAGTGTGTCTTCAAATACCACAGATATATGCTTGTGAATAGTTTTTAGACATTAATTTGTAAATTATACATACTGAGTCAGATTCTTGAAGGACTGTGATTGCCACAAGCCCCGTATGCACTGAACATATGGCATACAGAGCTTGTGGCATTCACCCGGCTGGCAATCAGGATTCTTGATCCCGTGTGCCAATTGCCAGAAGTTTGGTGAACTTTTTCTGGTCTAGCTTGCAGCAATCTTGAGTAGTCTTTGTATGGGGCTTGTGCCAAATATTTGGTGCAAGCTGTTGTAAATCAGGGAAATTATCATAAATGTGGCCGATCTTCTTGAACCGGGTGTAGTGTGCAGCAAAGTTATTTATGGATTCATAGCAGTAGCTGGCAGATAAAGATCATGTGGCCTATCTATTCTGACCATGGAAAACCCCCAGTGTGCCATCTACCGAGGGGTCACCAACTCTGCCCCTCCCCACTCAAGCATACCCATGTGCTTGAACTGTGTGACTGTAGTCACCTCCACCACTTCCTCCGGCAAATGATTCCAGTCATTCACCATCCTCTTAGTAAAGCAGTAAATTTCCTCATGTTGCCCTTGACCCTGCCACCTGACAATTTCATGCAATGCCCACTGGTGTTAGTAGTTCCACTCAATTTAAACAGCCTGTCCCACTGAGTCATGTTGATCTCCTTTAAGTATTTAAATTTCTGCCCTCCTTCTTCTGTCCTTCAGGGAGTACAGGCCCAATTCCCCAAGTCTCTTCTCACATGACTTCCCCTGCATACCCAGCATCATCCTGGTCACCCTCCTCTGCATTGTCTCCACCTTGTTCCTGTTCCTCTGGAGCAAAGCAGCTGTGCAGAAAAACAGGTTTGGCACAGGGCTTGACAGAAGCCCTGCATCACCTTTTGAGAATCCAGTACATTGTTTTTAATTTTACAGCCAGCCAGCCTAAGGAAGCCTAGTTTGAAGGTGAAACACTGGTTACCTAAGCAGATCTGACTGGTAGTCATGGAACTATCACCTTCCACTGCAGTATGCCTTAAGCTACATCAACGTAAAGGGATCAAATTTTGAATGAGGGCTGGCCCAGCAGTGTGGACGGCTAAGGTGCTGGTGCCTTGCCTCCTGCCATATCAGTGACCTGGGTTCTACAAAAGAACAGGGTCACTCAGGGGTCAGCTGAGCGAGGGAGGATTGATTGTCCCAGGATGACTCTCCTTCCTCAGGAAGGGGGGACTCTGAGTCCTGTGGCTTGCCTGCCACACAGTAGTGGCTGGTTCGCACCACAGGCAGGACCAGCAGATGTGGGGGAACACACGTTAACGCAGCACACATGTGCGCCAATATGGATACATGTGCATTACTTGCAGATGCTCCAGGGAGAAAAAGAAAATGAAGGAAAATGCCCCGTTCGCTCTGCATCCTCGCCGCACCACGTGATACTACATGGCAGGCCACCTGCCAATCTTGGCTTTGTGTAAGTGGTGGTTAAGCTGTGAGTCCACAACATAGGTTAGTGATGAGGCTAGGGGGATGCTGCTGGGACCAGGGACAGTAGGTCGAGAAATAAGCAAAACAAAAAAAAAAACCTTTGAAGACAATGGAGTTTCTATAGCGTACAGACTTCACCTCCTGTAGCATTGCTAAGGCATTTCAATGCACTGTTATAAACTTTAGTGTGATAACCCTAGCATTCAATACCATATGTAGGTTTATCCTCAACTGTGCATCTCCTATCCATCACTGCCATTTGTACTCAACTTTAGGCTGGTCCAATCCAGACTGTAGGAGTGCCTGCCAAACTGCCTTGCTCTTATCCTAATTGTGGGCAAGCAAGCTCCCCTTCCTATCTTGGGGACCTGTTCTCTCTCTAGCTAAAAACCCTATCTACCTGTGGCATTCAGAAATAGATAAAAGGCTGCATAACCCCCATAAAAAAGAAAGCTAGCCAAGCAGCAATTAGCTTCCACTTGCCCAAAGTGTGCAATATGTTGCCCTCTGATGTGACTTGCTATGCCTCGATGTTTGCTACCAAATCAAAATTAAAACAACACTTGATGTCCATTCTTTTAGCTGCATGTCCAAGTTACAAGCAAGTTCTGTTGTTAGTATAGCCCTTTCTTTATGAAAGCAGACAATCTGGGAGGTGTAAAGTATGACCATTAAGACCATTAGCAGTTACTTAAAGGGGAACTAAAGTCAAAACTGATAAATATGTTGTGAAGAGTGTTTGATTTGTAGGTGTGGAATAGTTTTTTTACTCAGTTTTCTTGCTGGTTTTATGGCACCTGGTAACCTCCACATTAGTATTTCTAATTGATTTTGTTGTACCTACAATGCCTCCTGTCCCATGTGACAGTGATTCATCCAGGACCATTGACTAAGAGAGTAATAACTGTCCCTCACAGTAGATTGTTGTTGCAGCAATTATTATTCAGACAGTAATAACTGCTGCAGCAGCGTTCTACTGTTAGAGGGCTAATATTCTGGCTTCAACTAAATACCTCTGTCTAATCCACATTTTCTGTTTTCTAGGTATGTGTCTAGTTCTAGCCAGCAGAAGTGAATGTTTTGTTTTTTTAAGTCTTTCATTTTATCAAACTACACGCAACCATTAAGAAAACATGTAAATCACCCATGGTCACAAATGCTATAATTAGAGAAGTCTCTAGCTGTTACCTTACAGAACAGCCCACTCAATTATCTTCAGACATTTGCCATGTGTCCAAACCATGTGTAAATGTAGCCATCATTAGAGCTGTCTGGACGAGGAGAGTTTTGGCTGTACTGCTGTAAACTTGAGAAAGAAACAGCTTTTGTTGAATTATTGGTCCTGGACATATTACTATGACAAGGGACAGGAGGCACAGTAGGAGCAAGAAGAGCCATTAGAAATGCTAATATGAAG
The DNA here is from genome assembly GCA_016271365.2 of Neoceratodus forsteri. Lineage (NCBI taxonomy): Eukaryota > Metazoa > Chordata > Ceratodontiformes > Ceratodontidae > Neoceratodus > Neoceratodus forsteri. The sequence continues at coordinate 199,091,227 of JADMNL010000026.1, read as the reverse complement.
ATCCTAATAGGCCATAAAAACAGCTAGCAATTTAGATGGAAAAAAACACCCTTCAACAAATAAAGGGAAGGCCTTACTAGAAGTACACCTACAAATCAAAACACTCTGCACAACATATTTTTGTAAATTTTGATTTTAGTTTTCCTTTAACCTAATTTGTTCTACTCTACATCATAAAGCAGCACTGCAGCACAGCTAGGCAGAAAAGTCTGACCCTACCTTTTGCTCTGTAACAGTAAAATATTCAGTTATCTTACACTTTAATTTGCTTTCCATCTCTATGAAATGTAAGCATTTCAAATGTTTTATCTTTTTTCTCTAGAAAAAGGTATGGTTAATTTTTTTAGCTTTTAAATATTATTGTAGACATGAATTGGCTACAGATAAAAATGGGTACTCATTATAGAAAGGGATCAATTTATTATATATCCTTGTAAACTATTTACAGCATTTATCTTGCCTGCTCTTTTCCTTTCTCTCTGTATGTTCACCTAATAAAACTATTTCAATAAATAAATGAATAAATAGGAAGAAGCTAGAAAAACAAATTTAACAGGTAGAGTATGTTAACATTTTTGTTGAACTGCTGCTTTAAGTGCTGTCTTTTACTGCTCCATTAAAGTACTCACTGACAAACTCTGGTCAGAGCCGATATGACTGTAGAGAGCTTTTGGGATGCTTTTACCGATTATTTCAAATGAATTTATTTCAAATGAATTTGCACAATGCAGATCTGCTGAGAGGCAATTTCAATGTGGTCTTCCTTTTACACATTTTTACAATGTATTTTCTTAGACTATGCCTGCTGATTGCTATATATTTAGCCTGGATAGTTCACAGAAGAAACAGCATCCTATTTTCAGGTGGTGGAGCACTGGCAGTAGGATGCTGGAATGTGTCATACATAGGCATTAGCTGTGTGCAGGCAATAACACCCAGTATCCATACACCTCAGGCGCTCACATGCAGATCCATTATCCTGGTGCCATTGCATTGCTCAGTGCAGGTGACAGCCAATGCTATACCCACTCACACAGGTCCCGGAACAGGCATGTTACAGCCTACCTCCCATTCATTTGTACAATTGGGAAACCACAGATGCACTATCCATAGCCTGAAGCATACACGGCAAATGGTATTGCAGGATATAGCATTCCTCGGCACCCAGGATACCTCAACAGTCCAGAGGGTGGCATGTTACACAGGGGAACAAGGGAGAGTGTGGGTCTGCAGTGGTGTATGACAGCAGGAAGATACAGCATTGACAAGACATACATTGGCGGTATGTCAGTTCCCTCATGGTTTGCCAGGGACATACACAACACTGCATACACTGGTGGGTCCACAGTTTGTGTAGTGCCCCAATGTACAGCACAGCCACTTGGGTCATTCTGGAGTGCAGGTCACTGGCCCGGGTCCAGTGCAGTTAGTGGCTGGCCATGGTGGGGTGTGGAGGGCAGTGCCAGTCTCCTCAATAGGTTGGGCAAGGGGGAGCGGGGGTGTCTATGTACCAAAGTGGTGGGTGGGGGTCCTCTATGCTATGGATATGGACCACGGTTTCCTCTGGTGTGATTGGGTCTGGGGGGGCCTACACTATGGAGCTTTTTGGGGATGGAGTTGGATCAATCAGGATGGAAGGGGGGTACCTGTAGTCCACCAGGGCTGCCAGGCTGCTGTGTACCTGTATGCACTTCCACAGCCTGCCTGTGGGTGGCTGGCTGGGTTAGGCCAGCTATTCATGGTCTAACTGTGGGCTGCACTGTTCTGGACTGTGAGTGGTGCATTCCCACTTTTGTATTGAAGCGCATGGTGCATCTCCACACCTTTACACATAATGGAGCCCCCATAGCATCCACCATACTTCCAGGTTGCAGACTTTTTTCCATTAAAATAAAGTATATTGTGGCATGAGAAAAATGCCACAACATACTTCAAAGGCTTAACTAGAGGGTAAGCCTTGCAGGGGGTGGGAGCTCCTATTACTGACTGCTTCCCTTTAAATATATACATACACACACACACACACACACACATACATGCTCCTTATTGCCCTGTTATTATAATCCAGTGCCTCAGTAATGTTTACTTTCTGTTGTGGAGTGGTTGTGGAAAAGCAGGACTGAGCAGTGCAAGTATAATGTGCTAAATTGCATGTGTGCAGTCAGTGTTCTTTCCTGTGTGTGGACTGCAGACATTGTCCAGCTTCTTGCAAACGTATATATGCTGACTTGTTGCAGTGTTTATGGTATAAAGAACAGAGATAGGAATGTATAACATTCACAAAAAAATACCACCAATAGCTTAATCTGGTTCAAGGTCAGTTGGCATTCATCTGTATTCCCTTCCCACGGGTCATGCCTGAAAATAGGCAGAATTTGTCTAGTGCACTTACCCAGTCAACAAAAACTAAATAAATAAATATTTTATTGTCACCATCATCATCAGTGGACAAAGTGATATGGTATTTTTTCAGAGGTGTCTGGCCAGAGTGCACCTTAGTCACATACTGCACACATGACTTTTAAGAGAGCATGTGTTTTTTTGTGCTATTATCTCCACAAACTCATCTGTGCACTGTGAGTGACTGAGGTGCACAGTGACCTGAGACCTCTGAAAAAATATCATATCACTTACTCCACCGGTGCTGATGGTACAAATAAAATATATGTCATATAGTCTTTCTTATCTTTATTCTTTACATACTGCAACAAGTCACACCATATATATGTTTGCACAAAGCTGGACAATGTCTGCACACACAGGAAAGAACACTGACGGCACATATGCAGTTTAGCACAGCATACTTGCACTGATCAGTCCTGCTTTTTGACAAACACTTCATGAATCCCGGCACAAAGTAAACATTACTGAGCCTCCAGAAATATTTCGTTTTTGAAATAGACATTAAAGCAGCAGTGCAACAATCTGGTGAAAATTTTGACCTATACTTTTTCATGCTATTTTACATTGCCACTTTACTTACCTCCTGACTTGTATGATACCATTCTTTCCAATATTTGAGTCTGCTTTAGTACTTTTTTTCATGTCTTAAATAATAAAAGGAGCACTCCTTTTAATACAGTGCAGACCAGGTCTTCATCAGTATTTTCCACTGTTTTTGTCCATCAGTTGTTTATATATCACTTCTGTTGTGAATAAAATTAACAGTTATGCAGCAGACAGTGTTTTCTGACCACACAGAACAATATTTGTTCAAATACAGCTGCAAATAGTGATGAAAACCTGGTCCAAGCCATATTAAAAGGAGTGCTCCTTTTATTTTTTCAGCTATGAGAAAAATTACTAAAGCAGACACAAATTGTGAAAAGAAGGGTATCATACAAGTCAAGAGGTAACTAGTGGCTGGCAATCTAAAATAGCATAAAAAAGTATAGGTCAACATTTTCACCACATTGTTGCACTGCTGCTTTTATTTATAATTTAATTATGACATTATGTGCTCACAATCACAACACACAAAATGCAACTGTCTTGTGTCCAGAAAATTCCCAAGTGCTGATGAAGTAAAATGGGAGCATTACACCACATGCAAAGTCCCCCAGAATTTATTGCGCAGTCATTCATGCACGCAGTGGTCACACAGAGTCCCCAGAATTTTTCAGCATCCCCAAAATGCAACTGTCTTGTGTCCAGAAAATTAACCTACTGTGATGATGATCTCATGATGTACAGTGTCTTGCCAAATCGTGTGAAGGAGGGATAACATGACATGAATCCATTCAGTGTTCCATAAGAAATGATGACCGTGAGAGAACTGTTGCAGGTCCAAAGTGTGCTGTGATTCCTGCGAATGTGATGCATTCACCTCAACTGGATGGAAGGGCACCCTTTTGTGTACACTAATAGTAACCTTGGTGAGTTTTTATATATATATATATATATATATATATATATATATATATATATATATCTATTTATAAAATGGGTAGGGAAAAATCAATCAATAATAGCATACCAGATTGGATAAAACACAACACAGACCGTGCGTATATCAGGCGCGACCACACACCTGCACTTTTACCCCCTCCAAAACAATTTTGACATTTTATAAGATAGATAAACCACTCTGAGGGTGCTGGTCGTGCTCTGATATACTCACGCATTGGGTTTGACACACCAAGGTGTGCGGATATCAGAGCATGACCGCACACCTCAGAGTGGAATATACACACATACACACACATACACACACACACACACACACACACACACACACACACACACATATACATACATATACATACATATATATATATACATATACATATACCTATACACATATATATATATACACACACATATATATATATATATATATATATATATATATATATATATACACACACCATATATACATACATATACATATACATACACATACACACATACATATATATATATATACATACATACACATATATATATACATATACATATATATATATATATATATATACATATATATATATATATATATATATATATATATACATATATATACATATATATATACACATACACACACACACACACACACATATATACATACACACACACACACACTTTTTTTTCTAGGTGGGGGTTGACATATATATACATGTACTCATTGTTTTGTTTTGAATCTAAGATCACATACCATTGGTGTGCACATTGTAGTGCTTGATGATAAATTTTGGCATTGAAATTAGAAATGGAATGCTCTCAAGCCAAAGAAGATAAGTATGTTTTTTTTTTGGGGGGGGAGCATATTTGCAGGTAAGTCTCATTAATGGTTTATTATTTTGTTACTTCTTCATAGATTTCATCTGCATCCTTCTCCAGTCCGGTAATGATAGTCATTGTCATCAATTGAAATGACTTCTGCTTGTTGCATGTCTGCCCCAGCCTGGGGGGGGGACATGATGTTGAAGAAGTTCTTTGGATAAGGCACTATGACACAACAAAGCATCTGGAAGTTTCCTAAAAAGAAATGAAGGAGTTATTACAACAGATTGTAACAGTAAGATATTATGTTTAAGCCGTGGCTGTTCCACCATGGGTATCTGGATTAACACAGATAGCAAGCTGTCCACTGCAATCATCAAATCACAAATAAATTGAGTACCAGGCTGTGTAACAAATATACTGTGTCAGTATCCCTGCATCTCAACTCAAGTTACTTTTAAAACCACATCTTGTCAAGTAACACAACCTGGGTCCAACTTTTCAACACTGTCATGGCTGCACAGCTGCAAATTTGCAGTGCATGATATGTTGCAGAAATATTTTTGTGACGTACATGTCACCTAGTTTATGAATCATCAGTCAGATTTCTAGCACTGTTATGAAAAAAAAAGGAACAGATGAAATAAAATTGATATACTTACCAATATGGATTAGAAATGGATATCCCATAGGTTCCTGTAGACAGTACTGCTGTTGTACCATTGATACAGACCTTCAGCAAAGGAGAGTCATTTGCTGTTAACCTGTAAAAAAAAAAAATAAGTTGACTGTATGTGTTTGACCATTGCAGCTCAGAAAAGCAACAGAAAACAAAACACACAACTAAAGGAAGTTGAATTGCATGAAAAAACATTAGTACACATACTCACTTTATGGTTTTAATAGTAAGAAGCCTTGTGCCTGTGGCTGATGGATGTGGTCTCCTGTTCAACTCCCTCTGCCTTGGCATGGTCAAGACATGTAATGGAAAACATTGTCACAATGGTGGTGGTGGGTGGTAGTGGACTGGTGGTCATAGCTGAGGTACATGATGACATTCCCTCTCATATCTTCATGCATCTGGTGGTAGTGGCAGTCACGAACAGTGATCTCATCTCTTATGGAGGTGGACGGGTGGTAGCCCAGGGGAACGCATGGTCACGTTCCCTATGCTGGCAGTTGGGAACAGCAGTCTTATCTCTTATGGTGGTGGATGGGTGGTAGTCCAGGGGGGACACACGGTCATATTCCCTATGCTGGCAGTGGTGAACAGGTAACAGTGGTGTTGTGGTGGTGGTTGTCCAGGGGCCAGGATATACTGTGCTCTGTGTTATAAATGTGACATGACATATGGAATTTGAGTCACAATGAGTGGGACACTAATTTAACTTTATAAAAAAGAAAACATGTATCATACAAGAAATGTGACAGCCTTTTAGCCACTTAAGTTAAAACCTGCCAACATTAACCTCATCATCATTCATCATCATCCTCATAAAGAAAGCTGCCCTCGCGGTCTTTTATGTCTGAATTCTGACCACTGGGAAATTCTTTCTCCATTGTGCCATCATCTACATCAGTGGCAGGCTGTTTCATACTGCCACTGCCACTAGGATGGTCTCTTTCTACAGCATCAGCTAAACCATAACTATGCCGGGGTACGAATACTGAGGTTGCAGTCTGAGCTGGTATGCACCTCTCATTCATTTTTATGAATGTCAGCAAACTGGCATTTGCAGGAGAGAGGTTTGTATGATGATCCCGAGCTATTGCACCCGCTGAGTTGAATACCCTCTTGACACTCACACTGGAGGGTGGGCATGTCAGGTACTTCAGTTCCACAGCGGTCAGCTCTGGCCATTCACTGACCTTTCCACACCAGTATAAAAGGGGATCATCAGTGAATTATAGATGCCTGTTTTCAGACACATATGACTCAATCATTCGCTGTGCTGCTCTAAGTCCAATGTTTGATGCATCATCCACTTCTCCGGAATCATTTATGTCACAAATCCCAACTTGGGACAAAGCCTCCAAAAGTGGGTTAACACCAACCGCTGTTGATGACAGACCACCTGGAACTGCAGTCTCCTTCCCCTTACAGGATATGCTTGATACTACTCCTCCAGGTTCACCTTCAGCCTGATTAAGCTGCTGAGGTTTGCTAACCTTGGCATGTGACTTCTGTGCCCGATGAACCAAGCGCACCAGTTGCCCACTGACATTTTGTACCTGCTCAGGCCCGCACTCCAGTACTGAGGCAATTCTAAGTTTGTACAGTAGTAGCAGCCACAGACACTGCCAGCTATTTCCAGATAGTTAGCAAAATTTATAAAGAGTTTCTCTCTCTTACCCCTACTGTGGAAATGGAGAAAGCATGAGATATTTCTGGAAATAGCACAGAAATTTGGGGAAATAGCTGGCAGTGTCTGTGGCTGCTACTGTATCGTGGGTCCAGCATTGTTGCTATTGCAAAGTTGTCACTATGCTGAATGCTCAAGATGTGATGATTCTGGTCAAATACTGTCAGCATGTGTTTCAGCAACACACTGCTAGCACTGTCTCTGGCAACATCAAAGCTATGCTGTACATTCACCAATGTCTGCCTCAGCACCTGCAGCAGTGGAATTGATTGACTAATAGAGACAGACTCACCACTCACTGCCTGTGTGGCATGTTCAAAAGGCCTCAAGATTGTTATTACAGAGTTCATGAGGTGCCACTGTTCAGTTGTCATAGACATGGAGGTCCCGGAACTGTCATGGCCAGCATGCATGGCAAGATAGTCTGAGATGGCTTTGTACTGTTCATACAACCTCTTTGCCATGTATAAAGTGGAGTTCCACTGGGTGACATCTTCCAGCTTCAAGTGGTGCTGCGGGAGCTGTTTCGGATCTGCAGCTGCCAAAGTTGGTCACGGCCTTTGCAGAACATGAAATGTGAGAACAGATACAAGTACAACTGTCAGCATTTCCTTTATATCAGAGTACTGCAGAAACTCCTTCACCACAAGTTTTAAACAGTGGGCCATGCATGGTACCCTAAAAATGCCACCATTCGTGACATGTTTTACCACATTTGACCCATTGTCACTTGCTATGAACCCAGCTCTCAGGGACAGGGGGTTCAGCCACTTGTCAGTTTCAGTCAGTACCACATCCAACATATTTTCACCAGTGTGTGAACAGGTCACGTTGCGCACAGCAATCGTTGCATGCTGTCGAATTTCTGGAAGATTGCTACCATGACACTCCACCTTACTACACTGATTATTCACACTATCAACAGCACAAACAACCCCAACACCTGTGCCCAGTGTGCAGTTATACACAAATATGAACTCCCCACTGTTTTGCCACTTGTACACATATCCATACTTAAATGGATGAATGGAGAGGAGGAATGTTGAAGGGCATGTCTTACTGAGTTGAACACAGTACAGTACAACTCGGGGGACAGCATGGGTCAAAAAATATGTCCTGGATGGGACTTTCCATTTTGGACAGGCATGTGCTGCAAACCACCGGACCCCAGAATTATCCACAAAGGAGAAGGGCAAAAGATCAATTGCCAGCATTTCAGCTACAGCAGCATTAAGTTCATGTGACACTGTATGATTGAATGGCTACTTCAGCTTATGCCAAAAACACTCTGTAACGTGGGCTGACTTAAACGTTTTACACAGGGTGTGATGACAAATGGTTCTGCTCTGCAAATCACAGGGGGGTGGAGTGTGGACGTGTGATGAAGATGGTTGCACAGGTGATGACAAACCTAGAAATGCAGTTATTTTCCCAGATTTACCAACAGAGGTTGATGTACCACTTGCACTAGACATACTGCATTGACCACCACCACCACAGCCAAAACTGCTACTCTCACCAGCACTGGACAAGATTTCAAAATCATTCAGGTTCTTCACCTCATCATGCCTGTATTAATCCTCTGCTGTTATTTCATCACTACTGCACACATTTAATTTTCTACTTGATGTTAAAGTCATGGAAGGGGATAACATGCTCATTATGGTTGATGACGAGGGTGAACACCCCACTGTGGTACAGGTATTAGCTGTCATCTTGTGCTGGGTCCACAGTGCCATATGTGTGTTCTTAAGATGTGTATGCTGTCCCTCTGTGCCCAGATGGCTCCCCTTGTTACCTCACCTCACACGCGCATGGCAAACCTGGCAGATTGTAACTGACTCATCATTTGCATCTTGCACAAAAATCCCAAATGAGAGATTGTGATGCTCTAGTTTTAACATGTCCCCACTGATGCTGCTTATTGACTCCGTTTTTTAGCCATGAAGTGGGGGTGTGCTACATGATTTTCAGGCAGTACACACTTGGACTCTATCATTATAACTGGTCATCATCCTTAACTGAAACTGGTAAATTACAACTTTTAAAGGGGAGGGATGCAAACAGACCCAGACACAGCCACCTTGAGTTTCTTTTCTCCGGTTCCCAACAGGAATCACTGACATCATCATCATATTCATCAACATTATGCACATCTTCTGATTGGATGCTGGCATGTGGACTGCATGTTGCAACCACAGCAACATCATCATCAGCACCACCATCACCTGAAATGGTTTCACCACACTCTAAATCACTGCATGGCAAATGTGTGACCTGAACTATAGTGGAAGAAATGTGACATTGTGTGCTATCGTTGATATGATGATCAGAATCCTCATGTTTAGTTATTGGGGAGAATGACATCATCTACACTGTCACTCACTGGCACTGCTTCACACTCCACTATATTTTGGACACAGTAAACTGGTCAGAAGTGAAACTTGAGGCAGCAATACTCATACCACCACCAGCAACTGCATTAACACCACCAGCTGGGACATCATCTCCTTCAACTATGAGTGAAGCTACTGATTAGCTGTAAAAACATTGAAGGAGAAATACCTTTCCTCACATCAGCAATGCACTTCTGTGACTGTGTACCACCACACCATAGACAATCTTATCACTGGCATCAGTGCCATGGTTAGAAACAGCTTCCTTTCATGTCTCTTTGCAGGCATTTGGGGCATCAACAAGAATATTCTAAACAAATTTAGATTTTGGAATGTTCACTGTGGGTGGGGGCTGGGGGTGACGCTGGATGTGAAACAAAAAACAACTGTGGCTCCAACAAGAGATACAGACGCAAAGTCACAACAAGTTCAACAACACCTTTACTAACCAGTGTTCTCTCAAGTCACAAACAATCCAATCTGAAAAGAATACCTTTTGCCGGTGGGGGAGCACTGACTGCAGATTACAGCAGTGCAAAACCAAGAAAAGATACCACAATGGCAGTACAAAATCACGAGTGCAGTGGATAGCAGGTTCACACTGTTGTGCCTGCAATTACACTGTGGCACAATAAAAGGTGTTTTATTTGATGTCATGCACCACACACACACACACACACACACACTCACACAATTTGTCTACAAGTAATGTGTAGCAAATTGAAACCTTCAGAAATACACAATGTAGTCCTCCAGACCACAACTCACACAATCAGCTACAAAATATCAATAATTACTGAAAATATTACTGTGTGTACATTAACACAAAGAAGAAAAATATAACCAAAACACAAAGAACTCCCTATTTCTCCTACTTAAGTCTGCGTACACCACAGATACACCCCTCCCCCAAAGCACACTTCCACTGTCTCTCAGTACACAGACTGAATGTTGTACATTAACATTCAAAATCCACACACCAAACAATAAATGCTCAATGATATGAGCACAGGAGGGTTTCCTACAATCGATTAACTAAAATTTCAGCAAAAAAAATCACTTAAAAAGGCTTTTTTAACAGCTTTTAGAAGGTTTGAATCGCAGAGAGCTCTCAGAGCAGGCTGTCTCCAACAGCTTCCTACACACACTACCCCGAACTGAGGCTGTGCAGAACAATCTAGGGCCCATGTGACCTGAAATCCCATGAATCACTGCAAAATTAGCCTTTGGAGCTTAAAACAGGTGAAGTGAAGCAAAGTACATTGTTTTCAATGTACTTCACCTTAATTTTTGTGGAGTAGTGGTTTGGGGAAGGCGGAATAATGTGAAGTCATTGTTTTCAATGGACTTTGCATTACCTCCTATGACACGAAGTACTCCGCTTTGTGCTGCAAAGCACTCCGCGAATCGCTCCGCAGATTGAATTGAGGCCACTTTGCCCACCACTACTCTAAACTAAACTTCACTGTGTTCACTGACATAAAACAGTTTCTTATTTTATAACATATTAGAATGCAGTATTTATTTTGAATGCTGTGGCCATGAGGATAGTGTGTACAGTGTGTGTATGTGCGTGTTTGCTGTAGCTCAATATAATTTTTTTCCCAAAAAGCATAGTAGAAAATGCCTGCTGATTGCTACATATTTAATATGGGTAGTTCATTGAAGACCTGGCATATGTCTGAGACCGTGCTTATCTGATAGGGTCTTTAGAGGTTAAAAAACAGTGTAAATTATAGATTTTCTGGTAAAGGGATAACATTTATGAGGTATGAATCTTTCTTGAAAGACAATACATTCCCAAGTGAAACTAGTAGGAAGAAGCTGTTTAAATGCTAAGTATTTAAATGTGCAAGTTGTTGCATTCCAAAGGGGGTAAACACATCTCTAGTTTAATAGGCAACCAATATTTAACAAATATTTAACAAGCTGTTTCAGTTTCCTAATGACATCTGATAAGCAGCTTGGAGTTATGTTTCCAACATTCTCAACAGAAAGAAGGGAGTATTTTGTTTCAGTTGTCATGGAAAGATACATTGAAAAGTCCAAAATATGTGTTTCACGATACTCCATGGCTGTAGGCTTCATCAACAGCCATAACAAATGACTTTGGATGAAGAACAAGGCAGCCATGAAAAGGGGTGGAGCTAGGGTCAGAGCTTAGGGAATGGTTTAGTATCCAGTTTTTGCCTCATCCAAAGGTGGCAACTCTACTTGTGAGTACCCTATCAGATTGCCATGTATCTATTATAAAACAGAAGCCTGTCTTGTATTGGATGGTGTACCAACTGCTGCTAGCCCTGTGTATGCACTGTACTATGATAACTTATATTGTACTTGGTGTGGTTAACATGTAATTGTTAGTACCATACTGCTTGCCCCCCACCTCCTTACCCTCCTCCAGGTCACATCTGTAAACAAGATTGCTGTTCTCTGAATGGTTTACCTAGTAAAACATTTTCAAATAAAATAAATAAATATACAAGATAGTGACATTTTCAGATATAACACTATGTTCTGCTGCATACCTTGCTGCTGAATAGGAGTGGGGCAAAGTGTCTGGGGGCAGACATTGATTCTGAATTATGGGTGAAATGCAGTGCAAGGAAAAAAAACCTTGCTTTACAAATGAAGCTTGAATTTTGGGATAATTGTTGCCAAATCAGGAGAATTCCCAGTGATGGTACTTGAGAGAGAAAGTGTACCAGAGTGAACAAAACATCTATTAAATATATTAAAAACACTGGTTAGGCAGATGTGCAACCAGCCTGTGCTGCCACAGAGGGGTTCTGATTACATCAGACATAGACAGTTAAGTTTGAGAGAGGTCTGATGTAATCAGAAGCCTAAGGTGGCAGCTAAGGCTGGTTGGGCATGTAGCTGTCCGACCAGTATTTTTATAGTGTATAGTTTTTTGTTTGTTTTGTTTAAACAAAAGTGTTTTCTACAGTGATCTAGCGTATATAAACGTGATTTGTGGTTTCAGTTCAGATCTTAAACTGATTGCTGGGTGCTTCAGCACTGTGTAAAGCACAACCTGTCATGGGGAGTTTCTGATCAGCTGGCATTTTGTTGCACCACAGAAAGGAACAACCGCATTTCATGACCTTTGAACTGTGGTATAACAACATTTCAGCTGGCATAGAAATCTATGCAGAACAAACCCTCACTATGCACTATAGTACAACTCATACTGAACTAGTGACTTGGTTTTGCATGTTTTTTAAAGCTGGACATGCATTGGCAAGCCACAGTGTGCTGTTGATTTTTTTTTCAACACTTAACCAGCTAACATTGTATTTTTTTTTTTTTTGTGTGTGTTTTGCAGATTCAGTTTAAAACTTTACTTTCCAGTACTAACAATGGTTTTGCCATCATGGAGATTAACCAAACCCTTACATGTTGCCTAATATCACACTGGGTTTCAGGATGTATGATTCCTGCTACATGGAGGCCGGTGCACTGCGTGGTACTATGTACATTCTATCGGGACAGGGAGACATGGTCCCTAACTACTGGTGTCAAGCAGGTGCAGCTGTTGCTGGAGTCATTGGCGAGTTAACTTCACTATCGTCCATTCCTATGGCAATATTGCTGGGACTTTACAGGTACCCACAGGTATGAGAGAAACTGATTGAGTTGCATTTGGATTCACATCTGAAGGCATGAGGCAGTATCTTGATAGCACTTGCAACCCTGCTCACAAGTCATAAATTTAATTTTGTGACACAACATATCAAGTGGGTGTGGTAATAAGTATTTGAACAGTGATGATGTAACACTTGTAAGCACAGAGGTCCACTATGCCCCATGTATGTAACACTTATGAGCACAAACAGGGGTCCTATATGCCCCATGTCTGAGAACTAAAAACATACCTCTCAACTTTCCCTGATTTTCAGGAACATTCCTGATTTGCATCAACAATTTCCTCAGTTTCTTCTAAATTCGGCATTTTGTAGCAATGAAAAATAAAGGTTCAAAGCATAAAATATTGCCTAACATTAATGCTGAAGTCTGTTTTTCCTTCTGAAAATGCTTTTCATACTAAGCCCTAGAACAAAACAGGCTTTTGGAGCTGGTATTGTCATTTCCATGAACTGTGAATGAGCTTAGTACATCCAGACCTGGGTTTGATTCCCATGACCTCTACTTGCACACTATGTAACCCTGAGCAAGTCACGTAACATCCCTGTGTGAAATTTATGATGTAACACTTTACACTGAATACATAAATTAAAAGTTAAATTTACTGACTGGAATGATAATTCATGTTTCTCTGATGATTGTTAATGTTTTATGATCAAAAAACAGTCTTTGTTACTAAAACATCACCTAGAGGCACAGTACAAAACACAACCCAGTGGAACACTTCTAAAACACCACCTAGTATCACACTACTAAAACACCACCTAGTGACTAACTACTAAAACACCACCTAGTGTCACACTACTAAAACACCACCCAGTGGCACACTGCTTGAACACCACCGAATGGCACACTACTAAAACACCACCTAGTGGCACAGTACAAAACACCACCCAATGGAACATTACTAAAACCGTATCTTATGCCACATTGTGAAATGGGTAGAAAAAATGCTGAATTCTGATTGGTCGAGAGCTGCTTTCAGCTGGGCCGTTATCCCAGCACAACAGCCCAGCTGAAAGTAGTATGTTTAAAAATGCATGAAATTTACTAAAAATGACCCATTTCACAATCACAATAAGGCACTCCAGGGGGTGTGTTATGGTGGGCTAATGGCCCTTCTTGGGTGGTGGAAGCCCTCAACTATGCTTCATGCTTCAACCCACCCCAAGGTGGGCTATTATCCCACCATAACACACCCCCTGTCATGCCTTAGTGCTTAAATAAAATGTCACCCAGTGGAACACTACTAAAACATCACCTGGTGGCACACTACTAAAACACTACCTAGAGGCACACTACTAAAACACTGCCTAGTGGCACATTACTTAAACACTACCCTGAGGCACACTAATATAACTACACCTAGAAACACACTGTAAAAACACTGCCTACTGGCAGACTACTAAAATGCCAACAAGTGGCACACTGCTAGAACACCATCATGTGGCACACTACTAAAACCATGCCTTGTGGCACACTACTAAAACTTGTGACACACTACTAAAACACCATCTGGTGGTACACTATTAAAACACCACCCAGTGGCACATTACTAAAACACCACCTAGTGGCACACTACTAAAACACCACTTAGTGGTATAGTCCAAAAACACCACCCAGTGTTACATTACTACAACACCATGTTGTGGCACGCTACTAAAATGTCACACAGTGACACTCTACTAAAACACCACCTAGCAGCACACTACTAGCAGCAGAATACTGAAACACTACCTTGTTGCACACTACTAAAATCCCACATACTGACACTACATTAAAACACCACCCTGTAGAACACTACGTGAACACCACCATGTAATACATTATTAAAACACCACATAATGGCACACAACTAAAACACCACCTAATGTCACACTACTAAACAACACCTAGCGTCACACAATTAAAACCCAACCTAGTGGAAATTTACTAAAATATCACCTAGTGGCACACTACTAAAACACCAATTATAAAATGGACATCCAAAATAAAGAAATCTCATGTGTCAAAATATATCATGTGACCATGCATGAGATCTGTATATAAAATGGGCAACTAAATCACTGTGTCCTGATTGGCTGAGACTTGATTCTAGACATGGCAGAAACAGAGTACTACCAATGGCTAAAACAAGTCCCGGCTAACCAGGGCAACTCACAGAATTCAGAAACTACTCAATTCCTAATTTCCATCATAAACATGGCTGCAGCCTTTGTTCATGTATAATAAACCTAAACTAGGCCCTAAAAATAAAAGTCCATTAAATTAAAGTAAGTAAATAATTTAATGTTATTTACACTCATTAGCGCCCTTACACACATACACACTTTTTAAAATCAATTACTATTCAGAGTTTCTATTGCTGGTGTTTCTTCAATGACCATGAAAATCCCCTCCTATCCCTACCACTTTGTCAGAGAACTCCCTACCTGGCAATGGATAAAATTGTGGTTCTGGCTTCACTTGAGGCCTGTGTGTGTCTGTGTGTCTGTCAGTGAACTCTGAAGAATTTTGAAAGGTGTGTTCCATGTTATCATTCTGTGTTGTGTGTGTGTGTGGGGGCATTCTACTACTGGAATAATGCAGAGCTTTGAATTATTTTATTCCATAGCAAACAATCATACAATGTATTGAGTGTGAAGAAAGAGATGACTGGCAGGTGAAAACATCTGAGGAGGGACTATTTTATATTATTTATCAACATTTTGTATATTTTTTTGTGGCTTTGAAAACTTAGAATTTTTTTTTTTTATAGTTGCTTATGGGCCCATTTTATATAAGCAATAAGAAATGGTTGGATGTTGGTAGTACTGGGATACCCACACCCCCAGCCATGTCTTATTTCTTACTTCATGCGCAGTCATCCTGGTTACAAAAACAATACCTAGTGGCAAATTAAGAAAACTGAACCTAGTGGCACATCACAAAAACATTACTTACTTTCATTCCTATCAAAATTTTTTAAATAAATTAGATCAGACTTACTATAGATTGGGGAATTATATCTAAAGAATAAATTCAGAGTTCATCAATGCTTAGTTTATCAGGAACTTGATTGGTTACATCCGATAGCTCGAAGAAAGTATTTATGGTTAGTGATGTCACGGTTTAATTCATTCCAATAATAATAAAACACATTCATTAAATCATTTAATATGTTTGAACTCTAACTCAACATATTTAGATAGGCTAAGGAAAACAACTAGAAAATTGCCCACGATTCGAATCACAAGTCTGATGGGGGATATAATTCTCCAGAATAGCTTAGCAAAGACTTGGGATGAATTATCTTCTCATATAACTGAGATTTCTGACTTGCACATGTTTAAACTTGAACTACATGATTATTTAAATGTTTGTTGTAGTTGTTTTTAGGTTGAATGTGACTTTGTATTGTGTGTATTTATTTATTATTTTGTTTTGTTGATGTAATTATGTTTTACAGGAATTTGTTGTAAATGGGATTTAATTCTCCAACAAACTAACCTGTATAAATTAACTTTTAAACAAAGAAACAAACAACTTTTGACACAATATTAGAACCCCACCTTATGGGACACTACTGAAACATCACTTACTAACACATCTAAAAACCACCAAGTGGGACACTTCTTGAATATAATGGAACACTACTAAACTCCACCTAGTGACTCACTATAAAATATTATCTAGTGTCACGCTACTAAACCCCCAGCTAGTGGCACCCTACCAAAACACCAGATACTTGAACAAACCAAGTGGAACACTACTAAAACACCACCTAGTGGCAAATTACTAAAATATGACCTAGTAGCACACTACTAAAACACCACCTAGTGGAACATTACTAAAAGTTCATCTAGTGGCATGCTACTAAAATATCATCTAGTGGCACACTACTAAATCACTCCCTAACAGAACACTACTAAAACACCACCTAGTGGAACATTACTAAAAGATCATCTAGTGGCACACTACTAAAGTCCCAACCACTGGAATACTACTAAAACACCACCTAGTAGGACACTACTAAAACAACACATAATGACACACTACTAAAACCCCACCTTGTAGCACACTACTAAAACATGCCCTAGTGGCACACTACTAAAAAAAACACTTAGGGAGCTCTCACAGTGCACTGAGGGCTGAGGTGCTGATCAACACCTTACTTTGTGCCACACTTGCGCCCCATTTGGCAATGATCTTGGGTGCTGAGGGTCAGCGGGAGGGTGGAAACAGGATTCAGCAAGCTGCCAGGCAACTCTCAATCCTGTGTCAGGGCAACAACAGCCCCAATCTAGGCTGACAGCTGGTAGAGACCAGGTGTCAGAGTACAGATGACGAAGGCTGATGTAGTGTCAGGAGGGTGGATGAGGAAGTGGGCCAGAAGTGCATGTGCCTGCCACACATGTGTGCCCACCACATGTCATGACCCCAGACCAGGAAGAAAAAAAATGGTGGAACATGGAGAGCACTGCTGGGCTGTATGACACAATGTACCACACTGCCACCTTCAACATCACCAGAGCCTGTGGTGATCAGGATTGTGCTTCAGAGGGAGGATGGCCTTCCCCTCCTGACCCCACCATGAGGTGGAATCAATGAGGGATTATGCTGACAGGTAAACCAGGGGAATGTGGACAGTAGGAGGAACGGTGGCACTAGCAGAAGGTAGCTCTCATCTACTGTGGCTGAAGGAAATAAATAGAATGAGGAAAAAGAAACATTGAGTGGCACACTGCATAAACACTACCTAGGCATACTACTAAAACACCACCTAGTGGTAAACTTCAAAATGACCACCTTGTGGCACACTTATAACACACCACATAATGTCACACTACTAAAACACCATCTTGTGGCACACCACTGAAACACCACTTGGTGGCACATTACTAAAGCACTACCTTGTGTGCACTAATGTAACCCCAGCTAGAGACACACTATAAAAATATCACCTAGTGGCACATTACTAAAACACCACCCAGTGGCACATTGCTGGAATCCCACCTAGTGGCACCTATTAAAACACCACCTAGTGGCACAGTACAAAACACCACCCAGTTGAACATTACTAAAACACTACCTAGTGGCACACTACTGAAACACTATCTTGTGCACACTGATAAAACTCCATCTACAGGCACACTATTAAAATATCATTCAGTTGCACATTACTAAAGCACCACCTAGTGGCACATTACTAAAACAACATCTTGTGGCACTTTACTAAAACATCACACAGTGGCACACTACTTACCATCTAGTGGCAGAATACTGAAACACTACCTTGTTGCACAACACTAAAACCCCACCTAGAGACACACTTAAAACACCACCTAGTAGCACACTGCTTGAACATCACCATGTAATACATTACTAAATCACCATCTAGTGGCACACAACCAAAACACCACCTAGTGTCACCCTACTGAATACTACCTAGTGCCACACTACTAAAACACCACCTAGCATCACACTACTAAATGCCACCTACTGCCACACTATTAAAAACACCACCTAGTGCCACACTACTAAAACTTCACCTAGTGGCAAATTACTAAAAATACGACCTAGTAGCACACTACTAAAACACCACCTAGTGGAACATTACTAAAAGTTCATCTAGTGGCATGCTACTAAAATGCCATCTAGTGGCACACTACTAAATCACTCCCTAATGGAACACTACTAAAACACCACCTAGTGGAACATTACTAAAAGATCATCTAGTGGCACACTACTAAAGTCCCAACCACTGGAATACTATTAAAACACCACCTAGTAGGACACTACTAAAACAACACATAATGACACACTACTAAAACCCCACCTTGTAGCACACTATTAAAACACGCCCTAGTGGCACACTACTAAAAAAAACACTGAGGGAGCTCTCACAGTGCACTGAGGGCTGAGGTGCTGTTCAGCACCTTACTTTGTGCCACACTTGCACCCCATTTGGCAATGATCTTGGGTGCTGAGCATCAGTGGAGGAGGGTGGGAACAGGATTCAGCAAGCTGCCAGGCAACTCTCCAATCCTGTGTCAGGGCAACAACAGCCCCAATCTAGGCTGACAGCTGGTAGAGACCAGGTGTCAGAGTACAGTTGATGAAGGCTGATGTAGTGTCAGTAGAGTGGATGAGGAAGTGGGCCAGAAGTGCATGCGTGCCTCCACACATGTGCCCACCACATATCATGACCCCAGACCAGGAAGAAAAAATGGTGGAACATGGACAGCACTGCTGGGCTGTATGACACACATGTACCACACTGCCACCTTCAACATCACCAGAGCCTGTGGTGATCAGGATTGTGTTTCAGAGGAAGGATGGCCCTCCCCTCCTGACCCTACCATGAGGTGGAATCAATGAGGGATTATGCTGACAGGTAAACCAGGGGAATGTGGACAGTAGGAGGAATGGTGGCACTAGCAGAAGGTAGCTCTCATCTGCTGTGGCTGAAGGAAATAGATAGAATGTGGAAAAAAAGCATTGAGTGGCACACTGCATAAACACTACCTAGGCATACTACTAAAACACCACCTAGTGACAAACTTCAAAATGACCACCTTGTGGCACACTTATAAAACACCACCTAGTGTCACACTACTAAAACACCATCTTGTGGCACACCACTAAAACATCACTTGGTGGCACATTACTAAAACACTATCTTGTGTGCACTAATGTAACCCCAGCTAGAGACACACTATAAAAATATCACCTAGTGGCACATTACTAAAACACCACCCAGTGGCACGTTGCTGGAATCCCACCTAGTGGCACATTATTAAAACACCACCTAGTGGCACAGTACAAAACACCACCCAGTTGAACATTACTAAAACACAATCTAGTGGCACACTACTGAAACACTATCTTGTGCACACTGATAAAACTCCATCTACAGGCACACTATTAAAATACCACTCAGTTGCACATTACTAAAACACTACCTAGTGGCACATTACTAAAACAACATCTTGTGGCACTCTACTAAAACATCACACAGTGGCAAATTACTAAAACCCCACCTAGTGGCACACTACTAAAACACTATCTGGAAGCACAGTACTGAAACACAACCTTGTGACTCACTAATATAATGCCACCTAGAAACACTATTAAAACACCACCTAATGGAGCATTACTAAAACACCACACAGTGGCATACTGCTGGAACACCACCACGTGGCACACTACAAAATCTTATGGCACACTACTAAAATACCATCTTGTGGTACACTACTAAAACAACACCCAATGGTACATTACTAAAACACTGTCTTATGGCACACTACTAAAACACCATCTAGTTGAACACTACTGAAACACTGCCTTATGGCACACTACTAAACCCCACCTAGAGACACACTATTAAAACATCGCTCAGTGGTGCATTACTAAAACACCACAGAGTAGTACACTGCCAAAACATCACCCAGTGGCACAGTGCAAAACACCACCCAGTGGAACATTACTGCAACACCATGTTGTGGCAAACTACTAAAATGTCACACAGTGGCACACTACTAAAACACCACCTAGTAGCACACTTCTTGAACACCGCCATGAAATACATTACTAAATCACCATCTAGTGGCACACAACCAAAACACCACCTAGTGTCAGCCTACTGAATACCACCTAGTGCCACACTATTAAAACACCACCTAGTGCCACACTACTAAAACTTCACCTAGTGCCACACTACTAAACACTACCTAGTGCCACACTACTAAAACACCACCTAGTGCCACACTACTAAAACTTCACCTAGTGACACACTACTAAACACCACCTAGTGCCACACTACTACCCCCCACCTAGTGGCACACTACTAAACACCACCTAGTGGCACATTACTAAACATCACCTAGTGGAATGTTACTAAAACACCACCTAGCGGAATGTTACCAAAAGCACTACCTAGTGGCATATTACAAATACATTACTTTGTGACACAATATTAGAACACCATCTAGTGGGATACTACTATAACACCACCTTGTAGAACACTACTAAAACAGTACCTAGTGGGATACTACTAAAACACTACCTAGTTGGACACTACGTAAATCTAGTGGAACACAGCTAAACACCACCAACTGGCTCACTACTAAAATACTACCTGGTGGCACGCTACTAAACCCCCACCTAGTGGCACACTATCCAAACACCACCTAGTTGAACAAACCTAATGGAACACTACTAAAACACCTGCTAGTGGTATATTACTGAAATACTACCTAGTAGGACACTACACAACACCACCTAGTAAAACATTAATAAAAGATCACCTAGTGGTATGCTACTAAAATATCACCTAGTGGAACATTACTAAAAGATCACCTAGTAGCACACTACTAAAACCTCACCTAGTGGAACACTATTAAAACATGACACAGCATACTACAAAAACCACACCTAGTGGGACACTACTAAAACCCCACCTTGTAGCACACTACTAAAACACACCCTAGTGGCACACTACTATAAAAAATCATTGAGTGAGTGAGCCAGCCTGGGACGCTGAGGGCTGGGGGGATGTTCAGTGCCTTGCCTAATGCTATGCTGGTGAGCTGACTTTGGTGACAAGCTTGCGTTGCAGGTAGTCAGTGGGGTGGCAGGAGCAGGATCAAGCAAGCTGTCAGACAGCCTTCCTATCCCGGGTCAGGGTGGTTAGTAGTCCCATCTTGGCTGACACCTGGTGGAGGCCAGGTGTCAGAACAGAGACAAGGGAACCTGATGCAATGTTGTGAGGGCATATGAGGAAATGGGCCAGAAGTGCATATTTGCCTCCACACAAGTGTGCCTGGCTTCCACATGCCACAACCTCAGGTCAGAGGGAAAAAAAGGTGGAAAATGGATGGTATGTCTGGGTTATATGATGCCCGCACACCACATCTCTGACCACCACATCACCAGAGCCTGTGGCAATCTGGATTGTGCTTTGGGGAGAGGATGACCCTCCCTTCCTGGCCCAGAAATGGGGGGGAAAATCCATGGGGGATTAGGACTGTGAACAGTGTGGAGGGTGGTGTTGCTGGTAGTTGGAGCCCTGCCTAGAATTGCTGAAGGAGAGAAATAGATTATGGAAAAAAAAACACTAAGTGGACACGTTGCTAAACACTACCTAGGCATAGTACTAAAACACCACCTAGTGGAATATTACAAAAACAGCACCTTGTGTCACATTACTAAAACACCACCTGTTGGTACTACTAAAACCCCACCTAGTGGCACACTACCAAACACCACCTAGTGGAACACTATGAAAAAAGCACCTAGGTGCACATTACGAAAACACAACTGTGTGGCACACTGCTAAAACACCACCTCCTGGAATGTTACGAAAACACTACCTGGTTGCCCACTATTAAAACACCACATAGTGGGCCAGTCCAATGGTGCTGAGGGTTGAGGCACTGGATGCTACACCTCATGCCACACTGGCTACCCGTGTTCAGGAACAAGCATGGGCCGCGGGGTTGGCAGGGAGGAGAGGGATAGGCGTCCCAGGGACTGCTCTCATTCTCTGGGGAAGGGGTGCCAGTGGTTGGCATATGAATGTCCCTAGCCAAAGCTGGGGGTAGCATGCTGTGGGTGGAGATGGGGTAGATGCCTGAAGGAGCAAGTACAGGAGCATGCGCACTGCCACCACTGGCATCATTGCATGCTCCATCTCTGAAAGGGGAGAAAACAGAGAAAAATGATTGCTGTGGTGCATGATGGACGGCACCTCGCAGACCCTGCTCCTGGCTAGCCATGGCGTTCACCACACTGGATCCAGTCTTTGTTGAGGGGCAGGGGAGCCCCTCCAGCCCCACTGGAAAGCCCTGGGGGTGAGGGTCAGTGCCAGCTGCTGGATGCTCTGAATGGGGCTGGGGCTCCTCCAGAGGTAGGGGCCACAGCAAATTTTTTAATTTTTTTTTTATTTTTAGTCTTTGGTAACCGGTTAAGGCCCACTAGGCACAAGTGCCTGTTTTCAGGGGTGACCTGGGAGCACTGGGCAGTTAAGTGACTTGCTCAGAGTCACACAGTATGCAAGTGGAGGTTGTGAGAATCAAACTCAGGTCTGGTCTGCTGGATGTATCAAGCTCGTTCACACCTCGTTCCTCTAACCTCCAGGCTATACTGCAAGCCCAACAACAATGGGGGAGCATAAAAATTAATAACAAAAAAAAACAAACCACATAGTGGCACACTGCTAAAATACCATTTAGTGGAATACAACTAAAACACCACCTTGTGATGCACTACTAAAACATTATTTAGTGACATTAGTAAAGTACCACCTGGTAGCAGTGCTACTAAAACATCACCTAATGTCAAAGTACTAAAACACTACCTTTAGTAGGCACACTACTAAAACACCACCTAGTGGCACACTACAAAAGCACTACTGAGGCACGCTAATAAAACACTACCTTGTGGAACACTACTAAAACAACTTCTAGTGGCACAATGCTATAATATCATCTAGCGAACAACAACTAAAACACCACGTAGTATCATAATTAAAATGCCACCTAGTGGTATTACCAAAACACCACTTAGTGGCAACACTACTAAAACATCATCTAATGGCAAATTACTGAAACATTACTTAGTGTCACAGTAATAAAACATTACATTTCACACTACTAAAACACCACCTGATGTAAGATGTAAGGGTTTAGGTTAATCTCCATAGTGTGCAAAAGTGGACAATGAGGAAGGGAGGTAGGCACTCAGAAAGAATCTAGCTAAACTTGAACACTGGTCTAGGGAGTGGCAGTTGTGGTTTAATGCTAAAGTGCAAGGTCATGCCTCAGAGCCAGAAATCCCAGGACCAGCTACTGGCTGGGGAAGTGCAGGTAGTAGCTTCAGAGGAGACAAGGCACCTGAGGTAATAGTTACAGGGGACATGAAGGTATCGGCACAGTGTGGGAGGGTGGCAGCAAGGGCAAATAGGATGCTGGGGTGCATTGCCATAGGGATCACCTCTAGAAGGGGCAGTCATCCTGCCATTGTACAGATCACTGGTGAGGCCACACTTGGAATACTGTGTACAGTACTGGTGCCCATACCTCAAAAAGGAAAGGAGATTACTGGAGGGGGTGCAGCGTAGGGCTACAGAAATTATCATGGGACTAAGGGAGTTGTCGTATAATGAAAGGTTGAAGGAGCTGAACATGTACTCGCTGGAAAAGAGAATAGAAAGAGGGAACATGATAGAGACCTTTAAGTACTTGAAAGGCATAAATAAAGTCAGGGAGGTAGGAGTGTTCCACTTAAAGGGGAAAGGGTCACTAGGGGGCACAGTCTGAAGTTGGAAGGGGAAGGTTTAGGAGGGAGATGAGGAGACACTACTTCACACAGAGAGAGTGGTGGCAGGTTGGGACACACTGCCGGAGGAGTTAATCGCTCAAAGGACAGTGGATAGCTTTAGCAGGGTTGAGATCGAGTGAAGGGCAGGGTTTATTTATTTAGTTAGATCTAGGATTACAATTACCTTTGAGCCAAGGCTCTTTTACAAAGGTTCCGTGTCAAGTGAGGAAACAATACAAACATGACAAAAAATTGAGTAAACAATGCAGAACCCGGTATACATACAATTTCAAGCAGTTGAATACATAAATTTGAGGGAAGATAGGTACTAGAACAGGACAGGGCAGGGCAAACAGATAGTTGAGGCTTTGAAGGGACACAAATGGGAGGTACAGCTGTGGGCATTGTCAGACCTTGAGAAGTGCATTGGCGGGCGGGGTGGGAGCAGGAGGGGATGGATGGGAGGAGGAGGGAGGGTGAGCATGTGGAAGAGGGAAGTAAGTGCTAGGAGGAGAGCAGATTAGGAGGGACAGTCACAGGAGCTGTGGGCAGAAAGGTGGAGATGGAGGTTGGCTTTGAATGGGCCAAGCTTTTGCAGAGAGGTGATGTCATTGTTGAGTCCATTAAACCAGTTACCAGGGTTAGTACAGACAAGAACACGGGGAGAGGGAAAGAGGAGGAAGGAGGTTTGGGTGGGGTGGGGTGGGGCAGCTATAGTGATATGAAACTAAGAGCGCAAAATCAGGCAGACTTGATAGACCTGTGGGCCTTTTCCTGCCAGCAATTTCGTTTGTTCATATGTTCGTGAGATCTATGTATAATTCCCGAATCTGTTTAGTTTATTTATGGATGACATATTTTCTTACTTTCCTGACAGAAAATACCTAACTGATAGGATTGTATGTTTACTTATGAAACAAACAGGCAGTAAGTAATTTTAAGTACTTCTAAAAAATATCCTGGCCTATTCTAGAACATTGCATAACTCCCAGTTTATTTTTTCCTTTCAGTTTTGAGAACAGAAGTTAAAATATGGGAAATGAGATCAGGCATAAATTTAGATTTTGATTATTTATATACTTAGGAAATACTGGGGGCAAGATATGCATGACATCTAAAATAGTAAATACCTACTGGAATATAGACATATTAAAATATAAAAAAATATAAGTTAGAGGAAAAAGATGAGGGTGAAAAAAAGAGGAATAAAGTTCTCTTTTTCATTATTCCAACTTATGGTATAATATTTTATGTGGGTCATAAAAAGCTCTGTCATCTCTCCATTTCTATATTTAATATGCAATTGTTTTAGAGCTATTTGATAAGTATTGTAATTTCTTGTGATTTTTATGCTTAGAGCCTAATTACTAAGTTCTGTTTTTCCATGCCTGCAACCCTACTTTAGGCATCTTTTATTTTCTTTCCCCTCAGACCCTGGTGGTGCCTTGTCTTGGTCTGTGACCCACCCCGATTTAGCCCTCCACTCTTTCTTTTGTTTGCTAAATTCCCATCTCCACTGCTAATCCCCCTCACACTCTACCAGACTATTAATTTATCCCCTCTTTGTCCCTCTCTTTGGGCATCCACTAGCCCATCTGGGCACTACTGCATTCACGGTCCAAAGCTTGGAAGCCTGCCTGCCTCCCCTCCAGTGGGCAAGAGAGGAACCTGCACCCTCCCTGAAGCTGAAGCCAGGCATCCACTAGCTGGGCACTACTGCAATCATGGTCCAAAGCTTGGAAAACTGCCCGCCTCCCCTCAGGTGGGCAAGAGAGCAGTCTGTACCCTCCCTGAAGCTTAAGCCAGGTGTGGTCCATGAGTCTGTCTGCCTGCAGCTCATTTCTTTTAATTCTTCAGCCTTCCACTCACCCGTCCCACATTAAATTCACCTAGCTACCTTCCCTATTGGCCAAGCCCAATGTCACAGCAATCTTAAAGATGCAGTCACTTTCTGCATAGCCTTTTCACTTAAAGTCTCTGTTTCGAGGTCCATTAAACCAACAGTTTTCTCCTACCTCCCTTTTTCGTTTCCGTCTCCTGCATGACTCCTTTCTACTACCTACAATCAATTTCTATTTCTTTCACTGACTGCTCATCTTGGTGCAGATGATGCACCTGTAATCACCTCCAAGTCACTGGCCACACTACCTGTCTCTTCTATATCCCTTGAGCATTTCTGCACCCTCCACCCTTGGCATTATGAACCTGCTGTTTTCACCCTTCTGGCTGTTGCCATGCCATTAGCACTACTGTTATTGACACCTGTGCTACTGTGCTAGCCCAGGATCAAAAATCCCTAATCTTCTTGCAACTACCCCTCCCTCCATTCCACCTTCAAATTGCCCCACTTGGAATTATCCCTCTTTGGATTTATCACCCTCTGTTTTCTCTCCAGTTTAGATCGGTGGCTCCAGGCTACTACCTGTCCTCTTGCTCATGGACTCCTCAACATCCCACCTTGCCCTTATGCACTTTTCCTATCCCTCTTATTCCTAGCTGGCAACAGTGAGTGTAACCCAGGCCCACCCAACTCCTGTATTACCTCATCCACCAGCACCTGGGCAAATGCCACAGGTTTTAAAATCACACATATCAACATTTGCAGCATCCCCTCCAAGTTCCCTGACTTGGAAGCGTGGGCAACACTCCACAAGCTCCATGTGCTGGGACTCTCAGAAACCTGACTAAGGCCTCACCTATCTGACACATCTCATCAGCTACCTGGATACTCTTCTTTACATCTCGACAGGCCCAGCAAAAAGAAGGGTGGAGGTGTAGCATGGTTTCTTAGAGAACCCCTCTCTGCCAAAATTGTCCTACACTCTGATCCCATCTCCCCCAGTGAATGGCTCATCTCCAAGTTAACTCTGGGATCCTGAAAGAAACTCTACATTGACTGAGGCTATAACCCACCATCCGTTGTACCCGAGAGTTTAAACAACTTCCTGGATGGTTTCAGCTCACTCTCCCCCATTAGATACTCCATTCTCCTTGATGATTTCAACTTAAACTGGTTGAGTGCCCATCAGTTGGATTATGTTTGCCACCTAAAAACAGCTCAGCCTTATCCAGGCAATTATGCTACCCACTAGGCAAAATCAATATACTGCCACACAAACCCTTTGGGACTAGAACATCGCAAATAGAGATGACTGTGTAGTTCAAGCTGGAATCATGGCGGATTCCATCAGTGACCACTCCCCCCACCTTTATCCTTTGGTCAGCCAAGATCAAATATCACCCCCCCAAATACCTGTCCTTTGGAATTTTAGCCCTGACACCTCCTCCTCCTTAGTGAAGCGTGGTCATTGGACTGGTCAAGACTCTACTCCATCGCAGAAGTGTCCTCAACAGTAACTTCTTTCATGCAGGCCTTGTTGGCCTACAAGATAGGCACTTCCCTATCACCACAGGAAGGGTCAGAGGCAGCTTGCTTCCACTGGATCACTAATGATCTACTGCCCCACATGAAAGACAGAGATCGTGCTTGGGCAGCCTTCAAGGCATCCCTCTCCTCTGTCCTCTGGGCTGCCTACAGGCACTGGTGAAACCAGTACAAACAATTGACGAAATCCCTGAAGCAGAGCCGTTTCCTTAACCTCCAGAAGGATAGTCTTGGTAACCCTAGAAAATTCTGGGAATCCACTGGCTCCCTTCTAACCTCTCAAACTGGCAAGTCTGCCCCTCAGCTAAATTCCTCCTCAGGCCTGGTGACTGACCCTCTAGCAGTGGCCTGAGCCTTCAATGATAAATTCACTGACCTCTCTGCACTTCTCTCCAAGCTCCCGTGTGGCCAGCCCTGCAGATCGGCTGACCGCCTTAGCCCCCACATTGACTCCACCCACCCTAGTCCCCCTTCCTCTATCCTCCCCTTTCTATTTAAGGCAGTCTCCTTCCATGACACCTCTAAGCTCCTCAAATGCCTCCCTAACCATGGCTACCCCAGGTCCACCGGCATCTCTGCCATCTTCCCTAGACTCATTTCCCGTGCCATTGTCAAACCCCTTGCCTTTATCTTTGATCTTAGTCTATTCACCTCCACCATGCCGACCCATGGAAGACCACAAAGTGATCCTCATTTTCAAAGCTGGTGACCTCCAGTCCACCGACAACTACCGGCCCATCTCCATCCTCCCCCATCTAAGTAAGCTCCTTGAGAAAGTCGTCCACCACCAGCTTACCGAACACATCACAAAGTACAACCTCATGTGCAGCCAGCATCATGGCTTTCGCAAGAATCATAGTACCTCCACTGCCCTTGCACTACTGACTGACCTCATCCTCATGAACATGGACAATGGGCAAGCCACAGGCACTGTTTTCATTGACCTGTCCAAGGTCTTCGACTTGGTGAAACATACCCTCCTCCTCCTCTTGAAACTACATCACAGTGACTGCTCCCTCATGGTATCTAACTGGTTCAAGAGCTATCTCTCTGATCACTCCCAATATGTCTGTATAGGCCCTGCCTGCTCCTCTACCCTGCCAGTCTCAACCGGTGTTCCACAGGGCTCCATTCTGGGTCCCCTGCTTTTTTCCTTATTTGTCAATTCCCTTCCCTCAGACAGTCTGTCCTGCCACTCCTCCCTCTATGCTGATGAGCTTGTCTATTTTTTAAGTGATGAATCACTCTCCCACATTTTCACCATCCTTACCCAACACTATGGAGCTGCCCACAACTGGTTTGCAGTCAACCTCCTCCTGGTTAAAGTAAAAAACAAAGTCAATGCTGTTCGGATTGAAATCCTTTCTTGCCAAGCTCACACCTCCCTTCTCTCTCAACATAGTCACCCTGGATGGCCAGGTTCTTGAGAACGTAAAGTCCTTCAAGTATTTAGGGGTCCTGCTTGACCTCTCCCTCTTCTTTTCGGAACGCATTAAAGCAATAGTTTGCAGGATATGCCAAAAGCGGGGTGCAGCCTACAGATATAGGCACTTTCTCTCCCCTGAGGCTCACCTAGCCATAGTCCAGGGTAACCTACTCCCCATACTTGACTACTGTTCCTCCATTTACTACAGGTCAATCTCAACCATCATGACCAAACTCTCCACTGCCTACAACAGTGCCTGTCGCTTCACCTTACTGGCCCCTTATTCCACCCACCATTGTGTCCTCTGTCATTCACTGTGGTGGCTTCCACTACAAGACCACTTTGATCGCACCCTCTGCTGCTTGGTTGATAATGCCATATGCATCGGCCAAGAGTCCCCTCTTGTAGCCCTCTCCAAAGTCAGAACAGTGTGCTGCTGCCTCTGCTCAAACACAATCCCCCCACTTTATGTTCCCAGCGTATCCACCAACATGGGTACGAGAGCCCTACTGGCTGCAGCACCCTCGCTATGGAATAGGTTGCCCACTAAGCTTTGCTCCCTGGACACCAACCGGCTGTTCAAATCCTGCCTCAAAGACTGGTTCCTTGCTGAGTATTGCTGCCAGTGTTTTCCAGCTAGTGTCCCCGACATCTACTACTCCTTTGAGTCCTTTCTAGTTGCCCTTTCCTTGTTTTCTCGCTAACCCTACCTCTCCTAACACTCCCCTTCCCCCAGTTTTGGTCTGCCTAGTTATCAACACCTTATTTATGCTGTTTTTACTGTATTAGGAGTTTATCACCCTGTATCATGTTTATGGACCTACTACTGTTCACAGTCTATTGTCGTAATTTCTTTTATCACTTTTGTAATCTATTGTAATAACTGGTTTTCAAAGTTCTATGTATTTTAGTTTTGCTATCGTTGCTCCTGTGCCATTGTTTTTGGCCCAGGTCATGCCTAAAAATGGTCCCTGGGATCAGTGTCCTTATAGTACCTGGTTATCAATGTAATAAATAAATATACATGGTATATGTTTATGACATGTTCAAATACCATGTTTGTATTGGTTGAGACCATAATTGTTGTTATATTTTTACTTTTTAATTTTGGTTTATATATAACACCAGTATCTATGACATAGTACCATGTAACTGATTACCAGTACAAACAGGGTTTGTACTCCATTATGTGACATGCCCCTGAGGAACACCTGCGGTTGAAGTGCTGAGCCAACTTTCAGCGTCCTCCATACATTGGAATATATACTTCCTAATTGCACTGAATTGATTGCTTGTGGTGTTTTCCTATGAGTGCATACTCTTTTTCTCACTGTATGTATTTGGGCTAGCTACCCTGATATGCACCGATAGACCTTGTCCTGCGCACCTGCCTTTTCTTGCATTTCCTAGTGGCACACTGCTAAAACACCACTTTGTGTCACACTACTAAAATGCCATGTAGTGGCGCATTACAAAACACAACGCAGTGGCACTTTACTAGAACACTACCTAGGGCCCATAACTACAACAGCAACCAGTGGTACACTACTAAAACACCACTTAATTGGACACTGTTAAAACACTAATAATAGGCACTACAAAAATTCCACCATGGGACACATTAATCAAAAAGAAACACCTAGTGACACACTAGTAAAACATTATCTAGTGGCACACTACTAAAACACCACACAGTGACACACAACTAAAACATCACCCAGTGACCAACCACCAAAACATCTCCCAGTGACACAGTAATAAAACATCACATAGTGGCACACTAGTAACACCCACATCTAGTGGCACACAACTGAAACACTGCCTTGTGGCACACTAAAATAACCCAACTAGTAGCACACTACTGAAACATTACTTTGTGGCACTCTATTCAAACCTCACCTAGAGACATGCTATTAAAACAACCACTCATTAACACATTACTAAAACACCACCACGTTGCACCACTAAAATCCCACCTAGTTGCACAGTACTAAAAAACCCTAATGGCACTCTACTAAAACACCACCTAATGGCATACTACTTTTTTTTAATTTATATTTTATTGAATAAAGTGTAACAAACTTAACAATACAAGAATCTGTTTGAGATCCTGGTCGGATAAACCCATGGAATTACAACTCTAATGCATAGTAATTTAACAACAGGAATGAAACATTCATAGACTGATTTGCAAATAACAACAAGTGGGCAACCAACATTATGTAAAAACAAAAAAACTACAGCATGAATATTCAGACTAGTTTAGCTCAGCTTCATAGTACGTACGTGAGTATGATAGACTGCTGGAATTATAAAATAGTAGTCTACAGATCTGTTTCTTTTGTTATGTCAGGCATTATCCCATTAATGTCTAGATGTTATTCTAAGAATACCCCATTTAGAGAGGAGGCTGTACGTCTATAAAAGCATTATGGCTGTGATGGACACGGGTGTGGTTAAGAATGGGTCTTTGGATAGAGGGAGCAGATTCTTTGGGAAGTTTACAGTAAATAGAGTTGAGAAATGGCCCCCAAGTGTTGTTGAATGCTTCCAATCTATTTCAATTGACATGCAACACGCTCTCATAGCTAGCTGTTCCATCCAGTTCTGCAAGCCATTCTTGTATATTAGCCAGGTTGGGGTCTTTCCAGTACCTAAGAATGATGCATTTTGCCATCACTAGCATACCTAGCAGCCAGGTTTTCCCATCTGGGTGAGCCCTTGTGGTGATTGGTTCCTCTGGGGTAGTCCTAACATTACTAGGTAGGGCATACAGGCAACTGGTTATCTGAGGGCTGCAGTGCAAATGGATTAGATCTCATACCAGAAAGACCATAGGACATAGCTGATAAAACCAGCCAGTGCATTGCATCTCCAACAGTCCCTGGAGGATGTAGGTCCCACTCCTGTAGCCTAGTGGGGTTGTGTGCCTTCTGTGCATGATTTTAAGTAATGTAAATCTGTTTTTGTATCTTTGGTGTCTTTTTGCAGGCTAGTCCAGCACTTGCGCCAGATATCGATAGTGATCTCAAGGCCTAGCTCATCAGACCAATGTTGTCTAACCCGGCTTATTGGATCTGGGAGTAATTTCAGGACGTGTCTGTAAATATCACTGCTTCTTGCCCTACCGGTACCTGTTGGCCACAGTACCACATCTCCAGGGTTAGGATTGAGCCTAGCTGATTTTGGGCCCAAGGCTGCTGTAAGGGCACGCCTTAATTGAAGATATTGCCAATGGTGCTGTCTAGGAAGCCCGATTTCTTGTTGCAACTGGTCAAAGGATTTTAGGGTATGGAGAGTTAGATGCATGATATCTGACAAGAGATGGAAGCCATGCCAATCCAATCTCTGTATCCCACCAGATGTCCTCCAATAGAGAGGCATATGTAATCCCACAGGGGGAAATACAGTGATCTATTAGGCATCCACCTACTCAGATTTATATATTTCTTCCATGTCCAATACGTATGGGACAGAGTGGGGTGAGAGCCACACGTTCAAGGTGCCAAACAGCACCACTGTGGCTAGTGGCCCACCAGTGATTGAGGCTTCACAATCAGCCTATTTAGAATGGTAATGGCTTAATACCCAAGGGGCTGATTATGCAAATTGAAGCAAAGCGTGAGCCATGCCTCGGTATTGAAAATCTGGCAATTTGAGACCTCCACATCTGAAGTCTAGTTTATGTTTGGACCAGTTAATACATCTTGGGCCCATGCCCAAGAAGACATTTAGCATCTTTAAATGGATTGAGGTAAGGATCTTTGGATTCAGCCGTATGGGAGGGCATCCAGTAGATATTGAATCTTGGGGCTACTATCATTTTGAAAGCCTGAGCCCTAGCCCAGTGGGATATTGCAACCTCCTCCATCTATTGAGATCTTTGTCCAGTTCTGCTTACAGTGAGAATGGGTTGTCTATCCCTAACTTTCTGCAGATTTCAGTGAAACTTGACTCCTAAGTACTCCACCTGCTGTGAGGCACGGAGGAGTTACCAGGGCTGACAGCTGTGAAATCTGTTGGGAAGAGGCTAGTCATTGGGACTTGGACACATTTAGTTTGTAGCCAGAAAGACAGTTATATTGGTCAATCAATGTGAGGAGATTTGGTTTGGACTGGCCCAGGTTGGTGACGGTTAGCATTACGTCCTCTACATAAACCAGTACTTTATGTTCTCCTCTCATGTGCACCCCTTTGATGTCTGAAGCTTGGCGAATGGCTTAGAGAAGAGGTTCCAGTACCAATATGAAGAGAAGGGATGATAGAGAGCAGCCTTGATGGGTGCCTCTGCCCAGTGGGAATGGAGGTGAGGCCCTGCCATTCATGATGACCTCTGTGGAGGCCTCAGTGTACAGGACCTTCACCCAATGAGTGAAGCTGGGGCCTATATTAAATTTAGAAAATGCACTGAACAAAAACTTACAGTGGCATATTATTGGGGGCCTTTCTATAAGACCACTATTAAGTACTATGGAAGTGAAATACAATGCTCAAATTTTGTATTGAGCTGAGCTCTGGGATCATAAATATATTGACATGTTGGAAAAATCAATAATATGGTTACTGAGGTCAGCTCTGGGTCTTCATAAAACACTTCCTGCTTTTTATGTTTGTACAGAAGTAAGCTTGGCCAATTTAATAGCTTTAGCTGACTCACGTCTATTAAGTTACTGGATAAGAGTTGTTGGATTGCCAGAAGATAGAATAGCCAGTAAATGTCTAGAGGAAAAAAAAACCTACTGGCAAACTCAAAGCTATTGGCAATCACCATAGTTACTAAGCGTAGAAAACGTTAATATCCTTAGGCTTAAAAGTATTGTTGGATATAACATAAAAAGTATTTGATATCATACCAATACAAAAGATACATTAAGAAGTTATTAATGAAAAATACAAAAAGTTGATTTAGAAAATATAAAAAGTCTAGGTAGGCACTATGGTATAGTAAAACATCCTGTTACATAAATGCAGTTATTATTTAGAGTATTGGAAGATCCGAATCTAAGGAAAACCTATGCAAGGTTCGAGTAGAGTTTTATGATTGTAATGTATTAAGTGCCAAATGTAATAAATTGAAAGATCCTATACATGCTCACTGTTTCTTTGGGGGGGGGGGGAATAGAAATTTTACAACATGTAATATTAAAGAGAATCCGTACGTTTCCTTATGAAATTATTGTGAAGGTTACTATGAGGATCCAGTATGTAAATTGCTAGGTTATATTTATATAATGTTTTCAGTAAGACAGAAAAATACATTTAAAATTGTGATGTAGCTGGCCTGGTGGCACTGAGGGTTGAGGCACTGGACACCACACCTCGCTCCATGATGGTGACCCAGGTTTGGGAACAGACTGGCCACGGGTGGGTCGGCTGGGGGGAAGAAGGATTGAGCGCCCAACAGCTTGCTCTCCTTCTCTGGGGTGGGATGGGAAGCTTTCCCGCCCGCCAGCCGCCACCTCCTGGGAACTCAGGGGGATGTCAGTGCGGCTGGGGGAGGCAGCAACACAGGGTTGATGTCAGCAGGGGACAGGGCGGATACATCGCCCTAGCTGCAGGCTCGACCCCTTGTTCCTATTGCACGCCGGCGTCAGGAAAAGAACAAGGAAAACAATCTTCACCTCTCCTAGGTGACAACTTCTCGAGCAGCATACGCGCCACCCACCGACTGACGGGGCAGACACCGCTGTGCAAGCCCTCTCCCTGAAAAACACTCAGAGGGAAGATAAGGAGGGACCTTTCCTCACCCTGCCTGGGGGGTAATCCGGGTCATCAGGGACCTCAGGGAGTTAAGCTGTGCACTCTAGGGCAGACCCTGGGGTCAGGAGGGCAGATGTGTATGTGTGGTGCATTGTAGGGGTCGATTAGTGGAGAGCTGGGGCAGTAGGCGAGGATAAAAAAGTTAAAAAAAAATTGTGATGTGAGGCATCCATTTTGTGGACAGGAAGGTGCTGTGATGATGTCACTGTCTCACCAACTCTAACAGTATGCAATTAAGCAGGTTAAAACAAACTGCTCCTACAGACCCAGATCTTGTTCTATCATGAAGAAGCACTGGATTCTTTTCTTGCACTCTGCTAAACATAAAATCCTGGGTATTCCTCAGAATATAACAGAATCCTGATAGCACAGTTAAATTGTTCTCACCTGCTGCACTGCACACTGTTAACACTGGTGAGGTGACATCATCATAGCACCCTTCCTGTCCACAAAATGGATGCCTCCATCACTATTTAAAAATAATTTTTCTGTCTTACTGAAAACATTTTCTAAATATAACCCAATAATTTACATACTGGATCCTCACAGTAACCTTTACCGTAATTTCATAAAGAAACATATGGATTCCCTTTAAATAGTCCCGGGTATGAAGGGGCAAGAAGAGAATGGTTTGGTATGAGCTTAACTTCTTTTGAAGGTTGTGATGAACACATGAAAAGTAACGTATTACTGACTACAGAAGATGATTTTACAATCATGAGAGTAGCAAATTTTCTTGTGGTAAAATGAAAAATAAGGAAAATGAGAACAAAAACAATAACCAAAGTGATTAAAACATAAGGTAATGGGTGATTATAAAGCCGAAGAGATTTAAAAAAGTATGAACTGTATGTACGTATACAGTGTGATTGTGCTCTATTATTTATCCAAAGCTATGGGTGACATAAATCGTAAACTCTCACATGACTTTCAATCCCTTCAATCCTGGCTCTTGGATAACCATCAAATCCTAAACATAGGTAAAATCCATGCTATGCTATTTGGATCCTCTAAAGAGGTGCCCTCAAAGCCTCAAGCTCCTCGTCCACTGCAGTAATGGCACTACAGTCACAAACACCTCTACCTTCAGATACCTGGGGGTTGCGCTTGACCCTACACTTGATTTTTCGGCACATGTCGATGAGGTTTGTCATACTGTCAATGCTAAAATAGGAGCTGCCTATCGTGTGCGCCACTCACTCACACAGACAGCCAGGCTATCTGTAGCTAGGGGAGTACTACTCCCTCAGCTCCTTTACGCCCTCCTGGTCATTTACCCCACCAATGCCAGTGTGCTCTGCAAGTGGGACACCTCCTACAATAATATCTGTAGGTTCACCTTGTCAGCCCCGCGCCTTACTCACCACTGCCTACTCTACTCTGGACTAAACTGGATGTCTCCTAAAGACCTCCGGGCATATACCCTTGGATGTTTTGTTGACTCCCTAACTAGACCACCTCACCCAGCCTCTTTTGCTGACTTGATTACCCCAGTCTCCCACTCCCGCACCCTTGGGTCCTCTTCCATCTCAATGCTCTCAGTACAGCCCTGTGTGACCAAAATGGGTGAACAGGCATTCTCACATTTGCTCCTAAACTCTGGAATTTGCTCCCCCCACAGGTTAAAACTCCACCTCCCACCTCCCACCTCTCTTTTAAGCGTTCACTGTTCTCTCACCTTTATGCCCTAGGTAACTGTAACTACTTGTAAATTGAATCTCTCCTCATGGAATATAATTTTTGTGCCTCATTAAGCTTGGCTTAGGACTGATAAGAGAGTGCTCCTTCCACTGCCAAAACTCTTCATTTACTTTTCACATTTTTGCGTTTGTATGATTTGTCTGCATTATCAACCACCTGATGTATCTCAACCTGTACTATTATAATTTTACCTTATATTTGTATTTGTTATTTCTTATGTGAATGTTGTTCAACTGTTCATATCTGTATTCTCAATTTTTGTACTGTACCAGGTCGTGCCTGAAAATAGGCAGGATTGTTGCCTAGTGCACCTACCCGGTTACCAAAAGCTAATAAATAAATAAATAAATTTTAAAAATGTGGCTAACGGAAGAGATCTGAGAGAGGCTACTGTGTCCCTGGGGAGGGGGGTGGGGCTGGGGGGTGGGAAGGTGATTGGGGGGATGGGGGACAGGGAATACCTTGTATTTTACTGGATTTGATGTGGAACTGACCAAGTTGTTACATGTGGTGGGGTGAAGTTGGGGTTGTAGCATAATCTTGGTTGTGTGGTGGAACTGTTATTCCTGCATTGTTATCCTGTTTTGGAAAAATCTTGGTAAAACATATTTACTAAAAATAAAAAAAAAGTGTCATGTGTTATGTTTTATATATTTTATGTTGTAAAGAAATTGTAATGATATATGATTGAACAATAAACATTTAATACTACTACTGCTATAGTGGCACATTACTGAAACACCACCCAATGGCACACTACTAAAACACCACCTAGTGGCGCACTACTAAAATACAACATTGTGGCATACTACTAAAACACCACATATTTGCACACATTTACCTTACTGTGGCACACTACTAAAACACCACCTAGTGGCACACTACTAAAACCTCCTTTATTTACATACTAAAAATGCCACCTAGTGGCATGCTACTAAAATACCACCTATTGGCATACTACTAAAGAAAGCCAAGTGACCCACTATTAACCCCCATCCTTTGTGGGACACTACTAAAACTCTACCTTGTGGCACACTACTAATACGCCACCTTATGCCAACTACTAAAATACCACCTTGTGGTATACTACTAAATGCCACCTAGTGAAATTCTACAAAAACACCACCTAGTGACACATTACTAAGCACCACCTTGTGGCATACTACTAAATCACCACCTAGTGGCACATTACTAACCCTTCCCTTTGTACCACTACTAAAATACCACATAGCAGCCACACTACTCAAACACCATCTACTGCCACATTGCAAAACACCACCATTTGGCATACTACTAAAACACCACTGGTGGCATACTACTATAATACCATTGGGTGCCACACTACTAAAATATCACAATGTGGCATACTACTAAACACCACCTATTGGAATACTATAAAACACCACCTAGCTGCACATTACTAAAACACCACCTTGTGGCCTACTACTAAAGCATCACCTAGAGCCGCAGTATTACCCCCAGTGGCATACTACTAAAACTCTCCAAGTCACACAACTAAAACACCACCTCATGGCACACTACTAAAATGCCCCTTTAATGGCACACTACTAAAATACCACATAGTGGCACACTACTAGAACACCGCCTAGTAGCATACTACTAAACACCACCTCGAGGCACATTACTAAAACACCCTTAGTTGTACACTACTAAATATCACCTTGACATTCTACTAAAACACCACATAGAGCCAAACTATTAGCTCCCTTAGTGGCACACCACTAAAACTTTACCTTGGCATACTACTAAATGATCACTTAATGACTCTACTAAACCTCTGATAGTGACATACTATTAAAACACATCCTACTGGCAAACTGCTAAAATACCACCTTGTGGCATACTACTAATGCACGACCTAGTAGCAGATTACTGAAACACCGCCTAGTGGTACATTACTAAAACACCACCGTGTTGCACAATACTAAAACCCCATCTAGAGGCATATTATTAACCCACCCCAGTGGCATACTACTAATTCGACCATGTCACATTACTAAAACACCACCTAGTGGCACACTACTAAAACCCCCCTTTAGTGGCACACTACTAAAACCCCCCTTTAGTGGCACACTACTAAAATATCACATAGTGGCACACTACTAGAACACCACCTAGTGGCATACTACTAAATACCACATTGAGGCATATTACTAAAACACCACCTTCAGGCACACTACAAAAACACCACCTACTGTAGTTGTACACAACTAAAATACCACCTTGTGACATACTACTAAAACACCACATAGTGCCACACTATTAGCCCCCCTTACTGACACACCAATAAAGCTCTATCATGCGGCAGACTACAAAAAGGCCTCCTAGTGGCACTCTACTAAATCTCCCATAGTGCCACACTACTAAAACATCACCTACTGGCAAACTGCTAAAATACCACCTTGTGGCATACTACTAATACACCATCTAGTAGCAGATTACTGAAAAACCACCTAGTGGCACATTACTAAAACACTTCAGTGTGGCACGATACTGAAACAACACCTAGTGGCACACTACTAAAATGCCACGTAGTGACAAACTAGTAAAATACCACCCTGTGGCATACTACTAAAACACCACCTGGGGCATACTATTAAAATATGAATTTGTGGCCTAGTACTAAAACATCACCTAGTGGAATACTACAAAAGTACCACCTTATGAGCCACTACTAAACTACATACCTACTGCCACACTGCTAAACAAACACCCTGTGATATACTACTAAAGCTCCATCTAGTATCACATTACTACTACTACCACCACCTAGTGGAACACTATTTAAATACCATCTAGTGCCACACAACTAAAATGGCACTTTGTAGCATACTATTACAAGAACTCCTAGTGGAATAGTACAAAAGCAACACCTAGTAGCACATTACTATAGCACCACTTAGTGGTACACTACTAAAACACTACATTATGGCATACTACAAATACAACACCATGTGGCACCCTACAAAAACAACACCTAGTGGCACACTACTAGAATACAACATTGTGGCATACTAGTGGCACACCATTAACCTCCATTATTGGCACACTACTAAAACACCACCTAGTGGCACACTACTAAAACACCACCTAGTGGCACACTACTAAAACATCCTTTAGTTGCATACTACTAAAACACAACCTAGTGGCACACTACTAAAATACCATCTATTGGCACAATACTAAAAGTAATGCCTAGTGATACACTATTAACCCCCTTCTTAGTGACACACTACTGAAACTCTACCTTGTGACCAACTACTAATGCACCACCTTGGCCATGCTACTAAAATTCTATCTTGTGGCATACTACTAAAACACAACCCAGTGAAATTCTACAAAAGCACCACCTAGTAGCACACTATTAACCCCCTTAGTAGCATACTGCTAAGACTCTACCAAGTGGCACACTACTAAAACACCACCTAGTGGCACACTACAACACTATTGTGTAGTACAATACTAAAACACCACCTAGTGGCACACTACTAAAATACCACGAATGACACACTACTAAAATTCCACTGTATGACATACTATTAACACTCCACCAAGTGGCCAAATACTAAAATACCCTCTAGTAGCATACTACTAAAATACCACATTGTGGCATACTACTAATGCACCACGTAGTAACACACTACAGAAACACCTACAAGTGGCACATTACTTAAACACCACTGTGTGGCACACTATTAAACCCCTCTTAGTGGCACACTACTAAAACTCTATTAAGTGGCACACTACTAAAACATCATCTAGTGGCACACTGCTACCACCCTTTTGTGGCACACTACTGAAATACCATCTACTCGCACGTTCCTAGAACACCACCATCTGGCATACTAATAAAACACCAGTGAGTGGCACACTGCTATAATACAGTACCCCTCACTATAATGAACGACTTGGGAGACTTATCAAATGTTTGTTATGGCAAGTGGTTCATTAAACTGAGGGACAGCATTCTGACTACATTTCAGTTAAAGGTAGTGATGTTTTGGAGCACAATGGTGAAGCTCAGCATGGGGAGGCTTTAGTACAGTACTATGTACCGAACTTCATTATTTTCTTGATGTTGTGTTGTTTAACTGCTTACGACAATATTTGCTTTAGTTTACTTTTATTTTTGGTTTACTGTACTTTACCTGTATCGCATTCCTGTGAGAATGTAGGAGTAGGAGATCGGGAGCAGGAGTATCGTGTGCTTAAGCACTGTTTGTTTATTGGTAAAGTTCCAAACTTTATTTAGAACTGGAACTGGAACTTTCACTCA
Organism: Neoceratodus forsteri; assembly: GCA_016271365.2. Classification (NCBI taxonomy): domain Eukaryota; kingdom Metazoa; phylum Chordata; order Ceratodontiformes; family Ceratodontidae; genus Neoceratodus; species Neoceratodus forsteri. The sequence goes on along the minus strand of JADMNL010000026.1, from coordinate 199,050,225 downwards.
GTGTATTTTGTGCTTCAGTTTACTCCTAAATGGCATTCCTGCTAGAGCTTTCACTCAATTAAAAAAATTGTTAAATTTGATGCTTTTTGGCCACCTTTCCAGTGACTTCTGTTCCATGTCACCCCCCCCATTGACCACTAAATGACAGTTAGACAATCTGGATGTGTGAGTGCATGGTCGGGAAAACAAGGGAAGAAGTTGACAGTCAGATGTGCAAGCATATGGTCAGGAAAGCAAAGGAATAATTGTAAGTTTACTTTTTTGTTTCGTTTTGGAGCTCACTACAGTACAGTATAACTATTCTGAGCCGTATGTGCATCCTGCACATGCAGTGTACCGGCTGATGGAACATCTTTCAGAAGCATTGAGTTTTTCAGTGATTTGCAGAGGGCGGGTTTGCAGGTGGCTGAAAAAATGGAAAAAACTTAGGTATGGGTTGGGAGCCATGATGAACATTCGTTATAACTGATTGATCATTATAAAGAAGTTCATTCGAGCGAGGGTTACTGTATGATTGAGCGCCACACTACTAAAATACCACCTTGTGGCATACTACTAAAACACCTCCTATTGGAAAACTACAAAAACACCACCTATTGGTACATTATTAAAACACCACCTTGTGGCATACTACTAAATCACCATCTAGAGGCACACTATTAAACCCCCCTTAGTGGCATACTACTAAACTTCTACCATGTCAGACTACTAAAACACTATCTAGTGGCACACCACTAACCCCCTCCCTTTAATGGAATACTATTAACATACCACATAGTGGCACACTACTAGTACCCCACCTAGTGGCATACCACTAACACACCACCTTGAGGCACATTACTAAAACACCACCTTGAGTCACACTACAAAAACACCACCTAGTTGTAAACTACTAAAATACCACCTTGTGACATACTACTAAAACATCACATAGTGCCACACTTTTATCCCCACTTAGTGGCACACCACTAAAACTCTGCTTTGTGGTATACTACTAAAGACCACCTAGTGGAACTCTACTAAACCTCCCTTTGTGACACTACTAAAACACCACCTACTGGCAAACTGCTAAAATACCACATTGTGGCATACTACTAATACACCACCTAGTGGCAGACTACTAAAACACCACCTAGTGGCACACTATTAAACTCCACTTAGTGGTACACTACTAAAACTCTATATCGGCCTTGAGAACGTATTTATTTGAACTGGCTTACATTGACATTTAAAGAGGCACTGTCAGCTTTTCCCCTCAGTTATCATTAATTTTATAGTAGTGGATCTCTAGGCACATACCTGTGTAAATGATGTTGTAGAATGCCCCTACATAAAAGAAAACACAATACGTGTACCTGTTTTTTTGTAAATTAGTATCTTTTTCATTACATTCAGGCCGCATTTAAATTCCCTGCCCACTGGAAGTATATTCATGGCGAGAACACGTCTAGAACATGCGTTTACAGGAGCACTATGCCCAGCATGCACATTTAACATCCCATCCCAACAACCATGTAATCCAGTGCATGAAGTTATTTTAAGGTGCTTCTGGTATTTGTAACAAAAAATGAGCACTCGTTCACCTGCAAAATAGTGTTGTTGAAATCTGGTGCGAAATCCTGTGCATGCGCAATAGTGGCACATTCTCACGCACGCATGGGATTTTTCCTCCTGGCACTATTATGCATGCGCCGGAATATGAACACCAGATTTCAACACTATTTTATGGCTAAACGTAGCTCATTTTTTGTTACAAATACCAGGAGCACCTTAAAATAACTTCATGCACTGATTGCATGGTTGTTGGGATGGGATTAAATGTGCATGGGCACAGCACTCCTGGTAAATGTGCATTCTCGGAGCGTCCTCACTGCAAATCTGCTTCCTGTGGGCAGGGAATTTAAATGCATCCTGAATGTAATGAAAAAGATAATAATTTACAAAAAACAGGCACACGGATTGTGTTTTCTTTTGTGCAGGGGCATTCTACAACATCATTTATACAAGTATGTGCCTAGAGATCCACTACTATAAAATGAATGATAACTGAGGGGAAAAGCTGACAGCGCCCCTTTAAATTCCTGCTGTGTTTTAGAAATGAGTTCTGTTTCTAAATTATTTTGATGATATTGTGTAAAATGATATGATCTATTTTTGGAATAGCATTCTAGAAATAAAGTTGGTTTGGTTTGGTACTAAAATCTCCATTACTTGCATACTAGTAAACACCATCTAGTAGCACACTACTAAAAACCACCTAGTGGCACAATACTAAAATAAATCACCTAGTGTCACACTATATACCCCCTCCTTAGTGGCACACTAAAAAAGTCTGACTTGTGGCCAACTACTAATGCACCACCTTGTGCCATACTACTAAAACTCCACCTTGTGGCCTACTACTAAAATGCCACAAGGTGGCATACTACTGAAACACCACCTAGTGGCACAAAATGCCTTGTGCAGGCAGGATCCATAGTGCACAGTGGGCATAAACTTTAACCCCTTTCCCCAATTTCTCCTTTTACTGCACCCCTCTCAATCAGTGCTAGATCACTGCCTTGTGCAGGCAGGGTCACCCAGCACACTGGTGGGGTACTACCCCCCAACTATAGTTGACCTCTGCTACCCTTCCCACAACATCCCTCCCCCAACACCCCCTTCTCTAGCATCAATATATATATAATTAACTCTCACTGCCTATAACCTGTGCCCCACCAGTTGTGCTCTCACCACCCTGCCCAGATAGGGATAACAGGACACTGTTGAGTTCAGCTCTCCCCCTCCCCTTGGATACCCCCACCTACAATACCTCCCTCCCATCACCCTGCTACACTCTACCTCTCCTCTCCTCCTACCACCCTTTTGGTTAACATAGCCTAACATTGGCCTACCCCTACACTCAATTAAGCACTTATAACCTACCCCTATACCCCTCTTAGATACACTTTAGTCCACCCTGTCATCTCTGTTTACCTTTAAAATTGTGTGCTGCCTGCGTCTGTCTATAAATTTCCTTTCTCTTCTTCCATTCTGCCCTCAGTTTTTCATTCTTTCCTTCCATTCTTCCTCTCTTTACTCCAATCACTGTAAATCTTGAATATCTGTGTTATACTAATGGCTACCAATTACTATTGTGTTACCTTGCCATATAGTGTTACATACTGTCATCAAGTTATTATATGTGTTCCAGTGTTACCAGCTGTCACCAATTGTTGCCAAATTGCTATGTGTCTTCATATCTACTATAGTTAACTGTTGCATTGTTAGCCAATGTGATCCACCTGTAATCCCTCCTGCTCTCATTGTTTGCAAGTAAGCAAGTTGTATTCCAACATTGTAACATTTCTCTGTATTCTATCCCATTGTTCCCTACCCCATGTTCAAGTTTATTGCAGGAAAGACTCCATTGAGCAAGCTCATTCACAAGGAGGTCCTGAGGCACATACAGTTCGCAATTACATAGACAGGAGATATAAAATGTAGAACAGCAAAGAAAAAAATATATATAATACAAGAGGTATACACAATAGAAGTCCTTATGCTATATATGTAGCACATTCCAGCTTTAACCTTGCCCTAAATTATGCAACACATTTCAGCTTAATAAGTAGAGGGCCAGTTGGTACCTAGGAAGTTGACTTAGCATTGGGGGCCTAGTAGTACCTATATGTCACACCAGGAGATGAGCAACTTGTTGCTCAGCATGCTTTCCTGGTGAAACATTTCAATAAATAAATAAATAAAACACCACCTAGTGAAATTCTGCAAAATACCACCTAGTGACACATTAAAACACCACCTTGTGGCATACTACTGAAACAAAACCTAGTGGCACACTATTAAACCCCCTTAGTGGCACACTACTGAAACTCTGCTAAGTGCCACACTACTAAAATACCAAATAGTAGCACACTACTAACAGACCATCTACTAGGACATTCCTAAAATAACACCATCTGGCATACTACTAAAACACCACAGAGTGGCAAACTACTATAATACCACTGAGTTCCACACTACTGAAATAGCACCTTGTGGCATACTACAAAAGCAGCATCAAGAGGCACACTATTAAACCCCTCCTTAGATATATATTACTAAAATTCTACCATGTCACACTACTAAAACACCAACTAGTGCCACACAAATGATACCAACCTTTAGTGCCACACTACTAAAATACCACAGAGTGGCACACTACTAGAACCTTGCATAGTGGATACTACTAAAACACAACCTTGAGTCACATTACAAATACACTGCCTAGTTCTAAACCACTAAAATACCAAATTGTGACATACTACTAAAAAAAACACAAAGTGCCACACTTTTATTTATTTAAAAGTTTTACCAGAAGGCATACTGAGCGATTGCAACGCTCAATTCAGATGCATCTTGGGGTGGGGCGTGGAGAACAGTAATACAAATAAAATACATGATGTAAGAAGAGAATCACATTGTCGAGAAATACACAGTGTACAAGATACCACCTGTCTCTTGGCAGGGGAAGTGATTTAAGCACAAACGAAAGAGTTAGAGATAACACTGAGGCTAAGTGCAGCAGCATAGAAGTTAGTTAGCAATATAGAGGATAGTGTATGGGCAACAGTGAACAACAACAGTGTTGTTCACTTCGAGAGGTTATCATGACAACCACTGAAACCTCGATAGTGAAGCTCGAGAGGTTTAAGGGTGTCATGACACCTCAAGAAGTGAACGGCACTGTTGTTGTTCTTTGTTGCCCATATACTGTCTTTTATAGTGTATGGGCAAAAGTAATGAAAAAACAACTTGTGGATTCTTTCCCAGTCGCACTGTGATGTAGGGGAACCCCATGGTGAGCCCATGCTGGTGACAATGCTCCTGTTACTCCGGTCCGCATTTTAAATTAATATTAGTTGGGCTCTGTGATGTGTGCCGTCTAAGATTTCAACAAAATGGCACTTACTTTTAAGTTAGGAGGTCATCCAGTGCCTACCCTGAAGTGCCGTGGCCATGTTGATGACAAATACGAGGCGTGACTTGCACATGCACAAACGTGGGCAGAGCTGTTGTACCATTGATGTGACATAATCATGATGGTACAACAACATCATGATGATGTCACATCAATGGTACAACAAGACTAGGGAACTTTAGATTTTAATGAATACAACATTCTAACATACACCATATAAACAATCTTGCATTCATATATTTAATCGATGACTGGTAGCAAAAAGGCATTGTGGCATACTACTGAAACAAAACCTGGTGGCACACTATTAAACCCCTCTTAGTGGCACACTACTAAAACTCTGCTAACTGCCACACTACTAAAATACCAAATAGTAGCACACTACTTTTAACCACCCCTTAGTGGCACACCACTAAAACTCTACCTTGTGGCATACTACTAGAAGACCACCTGGTGGCACGCTAACAAATCTCCTTAGTGGCACACTACTAAAATACCACCACATGCAAACTGCTAAAATATCACCTCGTGGCATACATTAATATACCACCTAGTGGCAGACTACGAAAACACCACTTTGTGGCTCATTACTAAAACACCACCGTGTGGTACATACGAAAGCACCACCTAGTGGCACACTACTAAAATACCATGTAATGACATACTACTAAAATTCCACCTTGTGAGATACTACAAAACTCCACATTTCACACTATTAAAACACCATCTAGTAGCACACTACTAAAATAAGACACTGTGGCATACTACTAATACACCATGTAGTGACACACTACAGAAACACCAGCTAGTGGCACATTACTAAAACACCACCTCGTGGCATACTATTTAAACACCACCTAGGGCATACTATTACAATAACACATAATGGCATACTACTTAAATACCACTTTATGGCATAATGGGCAGACTAGATGGGCCAGGCGGTCCTTATCTGCCGTCAAAGTCTATGTTTCTATGTTAAGTGCAAAGACGTCACCTTGTCAGCCACTACAAGACTACACACCTACTAACACACTACTAAAAAAATCACCCTGTGACATACTACTAAAGCTCCACCTAGTGACACACTACAAAAACACCACCTAGAGGCACATTACCAAAACAACAGCATGAAGCATACTACTAGAACACCACATAGTGGCACACTACTAAAATAGAATCTAGCACCACAGAACTAAAATGTCACTTTGTAGCATACTACTACAACACCACCTAGTGGAATAATACAAAAGCAACACCTAGCAGCACACTACTAAAACACCACCTAGCGGCACATTACTAAAACACTACATTCTGCACATTACAAAAACAGCATCTTGTGGTACACTACAAAACAACACCTAGTGGCACACCACTAAAATACAACATTGTGGCATACTACTAAAATGTCACCTAGTGGCACACCATTAACCTCCCTGAGTGGCACTCTACAAAACACCACCTCATGGCGCACTACTAAAACACCACCTAGTGGCATGCTACTAAAACCTCCTTTGGTTGCATACTACTAAAACACAACCTAGTGGCAGACTACTAAAACATCACCTAGTAGCACTTTACTAAAAACACTATTGTGTGGTACAATACTAAAACCCACCTAGTGGCACAAAATACCATAATGACACACTACTAAAATTCCACCTTGTGACATACCACTAAAGCTCCACCTAGTGACACACTACTAAAACACCATCTAGTAGCACATTACTAAAATACCACATTGTGGCATACAACTAATAATACACCCCATAGTGACACACTACAGAAACACAAGATAGTGGCACATTAACAAAAACCACCGTGTGGCATACTGCTGAAACACCACCTAGTGGCACACTACGAACCACTCCTTTGTCACACACTACCAAAATACAACATAGTGGCACAGTACCAAAACACCATCTAATGGTTTACTACAAAAACACCACCTAGTGGCACACTACTGCCCCTCGTGGCATATAAATAAAAGACCACCAAGTGGCACGCCTACTGATCCTTGCTTAGTGACACACTACTAAAATGTCACCTACTTGCAAACTGCTAAAATACAACCTAGTGGAATACTACTAATACACCACCTTGTGCAGACTACTAAAACATCACCTTGTGGCACATTACGAAAACACCACCATGTGGTACAATAGTAAAACACCACATTGTGGCACACTACTAAAATACCACATAATGACACACTACTAAAATTCCACCTTGTGATATACAACTAAAGCACCACTAGTGGTACACTACTAAAACACCATTTAGTAGCACACTACTAAAGTACCACATTGTGGCATACTACTAATACACCATGTAGTGACACACTACAGAAACACCAGCTAGTGGCACATTACTAAAACACCACCTCATGGCATACTAATAAAACACCACTTAGGGCATACTCCTAAAATACTACCTAATGGCATACTACTTAAACACCACCCTGTGGCATAGTACTAAAACAATGCTTAGTGGAATACTACAAAAACACCACCTTGTGAGCCACTACTAAACTACACACCTACTGTCACACCACTAGCAAATCACCCTGTGACATACTACTAAAGCTCCACCTAGTGGCACACTACAAAAATATAACATTGTGGCATGCTACTAAAACACCACTTAGTGGTACAGCATTAAGCTTCCTGAGGTGCACACTACTAAAACACCACCTAGTAGCACAATACTAAAACCCCTTTAGTTGCATACTACTAAAACACTACTTAGTGGTAGACTACTAAAACACCATCTAGTGCACACTACTTAAATACCACATAATGACACACTACTAAAATTCCACCTGTTGATATACTACTAAAGCTTCACCTTGTACGCACACTACTAAAACACCATCTCATAGCACAGTACTAAAATACCACATTGTGGCATGCCACTAAAACATTACCTAGTGGCACACCAGTAACCTACCTGAGTGTCGCACTACTAAAACACCATCTTGTTGCACACTACTAAAACATCACCTAGTGACACACTACTAAAACACCACCTTGTGGCATACTACTGAAACGACACCTAGTGGCACACTATTAAACACCCCATTAGTGGAACACTACTAAAACTTTAAGTCGGCCTTGACGTATTTATTTGAACTGGCTTACATTGACATGTAAATTCCTGCTGTGTATCAGAAATTAGTTCTGTCTTTAATCTGTTTTGATGATATTGTGTAAAATGCTATAATCTATTTTGGAATAGAGTTCTAGAAATAAAGTTAGTTTAGTTTGGTTTGGTACTAAAATCTTCTTTAGTTGCATACTACTAAAACACCACCTAGTGGCACACTACTAAAATACCACCTATTTGCACAATACTAAAAATAAAATGCCTAGTGACACCTATTAACCTCCTCTTTAGTGGCATACTACTAAAACTCTACCTTGTGGCCAACTACTAATACACCACCTTGTGCCACATTACTAAAATACCACCTTGGGGCATATTACTAAAATGCCACCTAGTAAAATTCTACAAAATCACCACCTAGTAGCACATTATTAAAACACCACCTTGTGGCATACTGCTAAAACAACTTCTACAGGTACACTATTAAACCCCTCCTTAGTGATATACTACTGAAATTCTACCATCTCACACTACTAAAACACCAACTAGTGACACACTACTAAATCCAACCTTTAGTGCCACACTACTAAGATACCACATAGTAGCACACTACTAGAACCCCTAGTTGTAAACTACTAAAATACCAACTTGTGACATACTACTAAAACACCACAGAGTGCCACACTTTTAGCCACCCTTAGTGGCATACCACTAAAACTCTACCTTGTGGCATACTACTAGAAGACCACCTAGTGGCACTATACTAAACCTCCCTTAGTAGCACACTACTAAAACACCACCTAGTGTCACACTACTTCCCCCCCCTTCTGGCATATAACTAAAAGACCACCAAGTGGCACTCTACTGAACCTCACTTAGTGACGTACTACTAAAATGTCAGCTACTGGCAAACTGCTAAAATACCACCTAGTGGAATACTAATAATACACCACCTTGTGGCAGATTACTAAAACACCACCCTGTGGCACATTGCAAAAATGCCACCATGTGGTACAATAGTAAAACACCACATAGTGGCACACTACTAAAATACCACATAATGACACACTACTATAATACCACCTTGTGATATGCTACTAAAGCTCCACCTAGTGGTACACTACTAAAACACCATTTAGTAGCACACTACTAAAATACCACATTGTGGCATTCTACTAATATACCATGTAGTGACAAACTATAGAAACACCAGCTAGTGGCACATTATTAAAACACCACCTTATGGCATACTAATAAAACACCACTTATGGCATACTTCTAAAATACTACCTAATGGCATACTACTTAAATACCACTTCGTGGCATGGTGCTAAAACAATGCCTAGTGGAGTACTACAAAAATACCTCCTTGGGAGACACTACTAGGTTACACACCTACATCCACACTACTAAAAAATTAACCTGTGACATACTACTAAAGCTCCACCAAGTGGCACACTACAAAAACACCCCATAATGGCACACTACTAGAACACCTTCTAATGGCACATTACTAAACACCACCATCTGACATACTACTAAAACACCACCAAGTGGCAAGCTACTATAATAGCACTGAGTGCTGACTCGAAAATACCACCTTGTGGCATACGACTAAAACACCACCTATTGGAATACTACAAAAACACCACCTAGTAGCACATTACTAAAACAGCAAATTGTGGCATACTGCTGAAACACCTTCTTGAGGCACACTATTAAACCCTCCTTAGTGATATACTACTGAAATTCTACCATCTTACACTACTAAAACACCAACTAGTGACTTACTACTAAAACCAACCTTTATTGGCACACTACTAAAATACCATATAGTGGCACACTATTAGAACACCATTTAGTAGCATACTACTAAAACACAACTTTGAGGCGCATTACTAAAACACCACCTTGAGTCACACTACAAAACACCACCTAGTTGTAAACTACTAAAATACCAAATTGTGGCATCCTAGTAAAACACCACACAGTGCCACACTTTTAGCCCCCCTTAATAGCACACCACTAAAACTCTACATTGTAGTATACTACCAGAAGACCACCTAGTGGCACTCTACAACACGTCTCTTAGTGACACACTATTAAAATACCACAGACTGTCAAACTACTAAAATACCACCTTATGGCATACTACTAATACACCGCCTAGTGGGAGACTACTAAAACATCCCCTAGTGGCACATTTCTAAAACACCGCCGCCGTGTGGTACAATACTAAAATACCACCTTGTGGCATACTACCAAAATAGCATGTAATCACACACTACTAAAATTCCACCCTGTGACATACTACTAAAGCTCCACCTAGTGGCACACTACAGAAACACCAGTTAGTGGCACATTACTGAAAAACCACCTAATGGCATACTACTTAAATACCGCCTTGTGGCATAGTGTTAAAATACTGCCTAATGGAATACTACAAAAACACTACCTTGTGAGCCACTACTAGATTACACACCTACATCCACAATACTAAAAAATCACCCTGTGACATACTACTAAAGCTCCATCTAGTGGCACACTACAAAAAACACCACCAAGTGGCACATTACCAAAATAGCACCGTGTGGCACACTACTAGGCCATCACCTAGTGGCACACTACTAAAATACCATCTAGTGTGACACAACTAAAATATCACTTTGTAGCATATTACTACAACACCACCTAGTGGAATAGTACAAAAGCAACACCTAGTGACACTTGACTAAAACACCACCTAATGGCACACTATTAAAACACTACTTTGTAGGACACTACAAAACAACACCTAGTGGCACACTACTAAACTACAACATTAAGGCATACTACTAAAACACCACTGGGTGGTATACCATTGACTTCCCTGAGGTGCACACTACTAAAACACCACCTAGTAGCACAATACTAAAACCTCCTTTAGTTGCATACTACTAAAACACCACTTAGTGGTAGACTACTAAAACACCACCAAGTGGCACACTACTAAAATACCACATAATGACATACTACTAAAATTCCACCTTTTGATATACTACTAAAGCTTCACCTAGTTGCACACTACTAAAACACCATCTTGTAGCACAGTACTATAATACCACATTGTAGCATGCTACTAAAACATCACCTAGTGGCACACCAGTAACCTCCCTGAGTGTCACACTACTAAAACACCATCTCGTTGCACACTACTAAAATATCACCTAGAACACACTACTAAAACTCCACCTTGTGGCATACTACTGAAATGCCGCCTAGTGGCACACTATTAAACACCCATTAGTGGTACACTACTAAAACTTTAAGTCGACCTTGAAACGTATTTATTTGAACTGGCTTACAGTGACATTTAAATTCCTGTTGTGCATTAGAAATGAGTTCTGTCTTTAAACTGTTTGATGATGTTGTGTAAACGCTATAATCTATTTTGGAATTGTGGCATACTACTAATACACCACCTAGTGGCATACTGCTAAAACACCACCTAGTGGCACAATACTAAAACACCACCATGTGGTACAATATTAAAACACCACCTTGTGGCACACTACTAAAATACCATAAATGACACACTACTAAAATTCCACCTTGTGACATACTACTAAAGCTTCACCTAGTGGCACACTATGAAAACACCATTGAGTAGCACTACTAAAACACTACATTATGGTATCTAATACACCATGTAGTGAGGCGCTAGAAACACCAGCTAGTGGCACATTACTAAAACACCTTCTAATGGCATACTACTAAAACACCACCTAGGGCATATTACTAAAATACTACCTAATGGCATACTACTTAAATGCCACTTTGTGGCATGGTGCTAAAACAATGCCTAGTGGAGTACTACAAAACACCACCTTGTGAGCCACTACTAGATTACGCACCTACATCCACACTACTAAAAATACAACCTGTGACATACTACTAAAGCTCCACCAAGTGGCACATTACAAAAACACCACATAATGGCACACTACTAGAACACCTTCTACTGGCACATTGCTAAAACACCACCATCTGACATACTACTAAAACACCACCAAGTGGCAAACTACAAAAACACCACCTAGTTGTAAACTGCTAAAATACTAAATTGTGACATACTACTAAAATACCACACAGTGCCACACTTTTAGCTCCCCTTAGTGGCACACCACTAAAACTCTACATTGTAGTATACTACTAGAAGACCACCTAGTGACACACTATTAAAACACCACAGACTGGCAAACTACTAAAATACCACCTTGTGGCCTGCTAATAATACACCACCTAGTGGCAGACTACTAAAAGCACCACCTAGTGGCACATTAGTAAAACACCACCATGTGGTACAGTACTAAAACACCACCTTGTGGCACACTACTAAAATACCATGAATCACACAGTACTAAAATTCCACCTTATGACATACTGCTAAAGCTTCACCTAGTGGCACACTACTAAAACACCATCTAGTAGCATACTACTAAAACACTACATTACGGTATACTACTAATACCTCACATAATGAAACACTACAGAAACATCACCTAGTAGCACATTACTAAAACACCTCCTAATGGCATACTACTAAAACACCACCTAGTGCATATTAATAAAATACTACCTAATGGCATACTACTTAAACACCACTTTATTGCATAGTTCTAAAACATTGCTTAGTGGAATACTACAAAAACACCACCTTGTGAGCCACTACTAGATTACACACCTACATCCACACTATTAAAAAATCAACCTGTGACATACTACTAAAGCTCCACCAAGTGGCACACTACAAAATACCACATAATGGCACACTACTAGAACACCTTCTAATGGCACATTGCTAAAACACTACCATCTGACATACTACTAAAGCACCACCAAGTGGCAAGCTACTATAATAGCACTGAGTGCTGCACTACTAAAATACCACCTTGTGGCATACGACTAAAACACCACCTATTGGAATACTACAAAAACACCACCTAGTGGCATATTACTAAAACAGCAAATTGTGGCATACTGCTGAAACACCTTCTTGAGGCACACTATTAAACCCTTCCTTAGTGATATACTACTGAAATTCTACCATCATTCACTACTAAAACACCAACTAGTGACTCACTACTAAAACCAACCTTTATTGGCACACTACTAAAATACCATATAGTGGCACACTATTAGAACACCATTTAGTGGCATACTACTAAAACACAACTTTGAGGCGCATTACTAAAACACCACCTTGAGTCACACTACAAAAACACTGCCTAGTTGTAAACTACTAAAATACCAAATTGTGACATCCTACTAAAACACCAAACAGTGCCACACTTTTAGCCCCCCTTAATAGCACACCACTAAAACTCTACACTGTAGTATACTACTAGAAGACCACCTAGTGACACACTATTAAAACACCACAGACTGGCAAACTACTAAAATACCACCTTGCGGCGTGCTGCTAATACACCACCTGGTGGCAGACTACTAAAACACCCCTAGTGGCACATTACTAAAACACCACCGTCTGGTACAATACTAAAATACCATCTTGTGGCACACTACCAAAATAGCATGTAATGACACACACAAAATTTCACCTTTGACTTACTACTACAGCTTCACCTAGTAGCACACTACAGAAACACCAGTTAGTGACACATTACTGAAAAATCACCTAATGGCATACTACTAAAATACCACATAGTGCATACTACTAAAATACCACCTAATGGCATGCTACTTAAATACCACGTTGTGGCATAGTGCTAAATACCACCTAGTGGAATACTACAAAAACACTACCTTGTGAGCCACTACTAGAATACACACCTACATCCACAATACTAAAAATCACCCTGTGACATACTACTAAAGCTCCACCTAGTGGCACATACAAAAAACACCAAGTGGCACATTACCAAACAGCACCATGTGGCACACTACTAGAACATCACCTATTGGCACACTACTAAAATACCATCTAGTGCGGCACAACTAAAATACCACTTTGTAGCATACTACTACAACACCACCTAGTAGAATAGTACAAAAGCAACATCTAGTGGCACATGACTAAAACACCACTTAATGGCACACTATTAAAACACTACTTTGCGGGACACTGCAAAAACAACACCTAGTGGCACACTACAAAAATAACACCAAGTGGCACACTTCTAAAATACAACATTGTGGCATACTACTAAAACACCACTTAGTGGTACACCATTGACCTCCTTGCGGCACACAACTAAAACACCACCTAGTAGCACACTACTAAAACCTCCTTTAGTTGCATATTACTAAAACACCACCTAGTGGTAGACTACTAAAACACCACCTTGTGGTACAATACAACACCACCTAGTGGCACACTACTTAAATACCATGTAATGATACACTACTAAAATTCCACCTGTGATATACTACTAAAGCTCCACCTTGTCACTCACTACTAAAACACCATCTTGTAGCACAGTTCTAAAATACCACATTGTGGCATGCCACTTAAACACCACCTAGTGGCACACAAATAACCTCCTGAGTGTCACACTACTAAAACACCATCTCAAGGCCCACTACTTAAACATCACCTAGTGACACACTAAAAAAAACACCTTATGGCATACTACTGAAACACCACCTAGTGGCACACTATTAAACCCCCTGTGCACACACTATTAAAACTCTAATTCGGCATTGAAAACGATTTATTTGAACTGGCTTATGCTGACATTTAAATTCCTGCTATGTTTTAGAAATTAGTTCTGTCTTTAAATTGTTTTGATGATATTGTGTAAATGCTATAATCTATTTTTGGAATAGCATTCTAAAAATAAAGTTGATTTAGTTTGGTGTGGTGCTAAAACCTCCTTTGGTTGCATACTACTAAAACACCACCTAGTGGCACATTACTCAAATACCACCTATTGGCACAATACTAAAAAAAATGCCTAGTGACACACTATTAGCCCCCCTCCTTAGTGGAAGACTGCCAAAAACTCTACCTTGTGGCCAACTAATAATACACCACCTTGTGCCACACTACTAAAATACCACCTTGGGGCATACTACTAAAATGCCACCTAGTGAAATTCTACAAAAACACCACCTAGTGGCACAATACTGAAACACCACCTTGTGGCATACTACTGAACCACCACCTAGTGGCACACTATTAAACCTCCCTTAGTGGCACACTACTAAATCTCCACTAAGGGGCACACTACAAAAATACCACATAGTGGCACACTACTAGAACACCTTCTACTGGCACATTACTAAAACCTTACCATCTGACATACTAGTAAAACACCACCAAGTGACAAACTACTATAATAGCACTGAGTGCTGCACTACTAAAATACCACATTGTGGCATACAACTAAAACACCACCTACTGGAGTTCTACAAAAACTCCATCTAGTGGCACATTACTAAAACACCATCTTGTGGCACACTACTAAAACACCTTCTAGAGGCACACTATTAAACCCCTCCTTAGTGATATACTATTGAAATTCTACCACCTCACACTTCTAAAACACCAACTAATGACACACTACTAAAACCAACCTTTAGTGGCACACTACTAGAACCCCATCTAGTGGCATACTACTAAAACACCACCTTGAGTCACACTACAAAACACCACCTAGTTGTAAATCACTAAAATACCAGCTTGTAGTGAGTCTGATGGCATAGAGGGGTTGAGGCACTGGTGCCTTACATCAACCCATGCCGTGACCCGGGTTCAGGAATGGACTCGGGGTGCTGGGGCTCAGCAGGGGGTGGAGAGGATTGAGCATCCAGAGGACTGCTCTCCTCTCCAGGGTTGGGATCCAGAAATGCATCGCTCAGCAGCAGCCCCAATGGAGTCTGGGGGCACTGTCTAAGCATGCAGTGATGGGACAAGAAAACTAGGTAAAATGGCGCCTGAAGCAAGTGGCTTGATGGCAGTCTGCAGTTTCGCCATGGCACCCACCTTGATCCATGCTCTACGGGGAGTTATGAGCTGGGCTCCCTGCAGCCCCGCTGTGGGGGGGTAAGCCACAGAGTCCAACTTGTGACATACTACTAAAATACCACACAGTGCCATACTTTTAGCCACCCTTAGTGGCACACCACTAAAACTCTACCTTGTGGCATACTACTAGAAGACCACCTAGTGGCACTCTACTAAACATCCCTTAGTGGCACACAACTAAAACACCACCTACTGTCAAACTACCAAAATACCACCTTGTGGCATTCTACTAATACACCACCTAGTGGCAGACTACTAAAACACCACCTAGTGGCACATTATTAAACACCACCATGTGGTACAATACTAAAACACCACCTTGTGGCACATTACTAAATACCATGAATCACCAGTACTAAATTCCACCTTGTGACATACTGCTAAAGCTTCAGCTAGTGGCACACTACTAAAACACCATCTAGTAGCATACTACTAAAACACTACATTATGGTATACTACTAATACACCACACAGTGAGACACTACAGAAACATCAGCTAGTAGCACATTACTAAAACACCTCCTAGTGGCATGCTACTAAAACACCACCTAGTGCATATTACTAAAATACTACCTAATGGCACACTACTTAAATACTACTTTATTGCATAGTTCTAAAACACTGCCTAGTGGAATACTACAAAAACACTACCTTGTGAGCCACTACTAGATTATACACCTATATCCACACTACTAAAAAATCACCATGTGACATACTACTAAAGCTCCACCTAGTGGCATACTACAAAAACACCACCAAGTGGCACATTACCAAAACAGTACCATGTGGCAAACTACTAGAACACCATCTAGTGCCACACAACTAAAATACCAATTTTCAGCATACTACTCAACACCACCTAGTGGAACAGTACAAACGTAACACCTACCGGCACACTACTAAATGCCACCTAGTGGCACATTACTAAAACACTACTTTGTGGCACATTACAAAACAACACCTTGTGGCACGCTACAAAAACAACACCTAGAGGTACACTACTAAAATACAACATTGTGGCATACTATTAAAACACCACCTAGTGACACAACATTAACCTTCCTGAGTGGCACACTACTAAAACACCACCTCGTGGCACACTACTAAAGCACCACCTAGTAGCACACTTCTAAAACCTCCTTTAGTTGCATACTACTAAAACACAAAGATACATCAATATTGGAGACCATCGGTCTAAATTACAATATCACAAACATAAATACTAGGTCTCATGACAAGAAACTTAAAGGCAGTTGAAACAATACAAATAAGAGGAATCATTGGTATACATAAAGGGTAATATCTGCTTGGAACACCCTGCCAAAAAATGTCATAGACAGTAGCACAATAAGAAGGATTGTCAAATTGAAGGACAAGTCCCATTGTTATAGGCCTGTGGCATTGAAGAACAGGAGAACAAGGGAGAGGGCAAGGGGAGAAGGAGGGTGGGACTAGGTGAGGTCTTGAAGGGAAGGCTAGGAAATAAAAGGGATAGGCCCAGAAAGAATGACCTCTCAAAAGGGAAGGGAATTAAGGAAAGAGAGCAGGGATAGGGTGACGAAAGACAGAGAGGAGAAAGAGAGCTAGCAGGGGCTAGCTTAGGGAACTATAAAGGCAGATGCAGCAGAGCTCTCCTTCACATCTTGTTATACAGAATTAATTTTAAATTTTGTGTAGCACATCAGTATGAGTTCCAGAAGTTTGTTTGCAGAACTTATGGTTTGGAAAAGGTAAGCTAATTTAAGACAACACAAAACAGAAAAGAGTTGTTAGAGATATTTGGTGTATTAAGGTAATAAGTAAGCATTAATCACTCGACAGGAGGTAATTTCCCAGGAATTAATGCATAGTTGTGGGGTGCACTAGGCCACAGGCAAGTGCTTCCCAACACTCAACCATGCATTAATTCCTGGAAATACCTCCTGTCGAGGTGATTAATGCACTTGATATGGAAGTGGTACAGAAATTGACTGCCAACATTGTTATTTAAAATGGAAAGAGAGACACGCATTTTTATTTTAGTTACTGTAAGCTACTCAGCGCCATATGTTTTCAAATGTCTAAGATCAGTTCATATTGTGGCTGCTACGAGTTCATCATTTAGATAGTTGATGTGTACTGCCATTCAGCCCATGTCTCTCTGTCGGGTAAGACACCGTTTGTGCTGCTGCTCAAAACCGCATAACTATTGTTATGGCTCAGTGAGTGACTGGAATATTTATCTTTGTGTGCTCAGGTAGCGCTTTTCATGTGGACAGTGTTTGTACTACCAAATTAAGCAGTCATTTCTAGGGAATTAATGACCGTTTTATTTTGTACCACCGGGTGTGTTTCCACCTATCATTATACGGGATTCATGGCACACATTATTTGCCATGTTACAAGTAAGCATAAATCACCTCGACAGGAGGCATTTCTAAAATTAATGCATAGCTGGGGTGCACGGGCCAAAGGCTGAGTGCTTCCTACAATTGCATTAATTCACAGGAAACTCCTCCTGTCGAGTGATGTATGACTGTAACATGGAAGTGCTACAGAAATTGACTACCAACATTATTATTTAAAACGGAAACAGAGACATGACTTTTGTTTGAGTTACTGCATGGTACTCAGTGCCATATGTTTTTGAACATCTAAGATCAGTTCATATTGTGGCTGCTACGAATTCAACATTTAGATTGTTGATCTGTACTGTCATTAAGCCCATGTCTCATTGTTGGGTAAGGTGCCATTTGTGCTGCTGCTCAAAACCGCATAGCTATCGTCACGGCTCAGTGAGTGACTGGAATATTTCTCTTTGTGTGCTCAGGTAGCGCTTTTCGTGTGGACAGTGTTTGTACTACAAAATGAAGCATTCATTTCTAGGGAATTAATGACCGCTTCATTTTGTACCACTGGGTGTGTTTCCACCTATCGTTATGCTGGATTCATGGCACACATTATTTGCCATGTTACAATAGGCCTTAAGAAGTTAAGCTGACTGTCTTTATATATTTGCTTGTGTGAAACGTTATAATAGGCTGTAAGGTTTTTCTACCTGTAACATTGCAATATATTTAGAAGATGCTAGTTTGCATTGCTAGTTATTGTAGCACTGTGGTATTGGAAGCTTGGAAAAAAAAAGGGAAAGGTTTATTACCAGTGCAGTTCAGGAGGCAGAGCACAGAATCCTTTGCTATGTTATTCAGAATTGATGGTCTCTTGTCTGGTCCAAGAGAACATGCTTCAGCAGTCAGGTCAGGAGAAGCGCCACTGGATGTTAACGGGGGACAAGAGAGAGGGTGGGTGAGCGGGCCCAACGTGGGCTGGTTAACAAACAAGAAGTTGGGCAGCGAGTCCAGGTTTAGGACTGGGTATGGGCTTTAAAATAAATGGAGAGCTGGAATCTGAAGCTGTATCTATCATGGTTTAGGATATTCAAATGGGAGAACCCAAATTGGAGGGGAGCAGGTAGCGGGCAAGGATCTCATTGGAAGGGAGAGGTTACAAGGAGTCTTCTGAGGCACAAACCCTGCCTTTGTTGTGGTTTGGGAGCAAAGCGAGAGGGGCAAACTGGAATGAAGGTTACTGCGACTGAGGAGCGGACCATGGAGTGGTGGTTTTGTTGTAAAGGGCAGGACTGTCTGGGGATACTGAGCCTGGCAATGCAAATGAAGAGGCCAGGAGAAACCAGGAAGGGGAATGGGTTGCCAAACTATTGGTGGGAAGGGTCATAGCGAGTGACCACCTGGTGTGTGATTTTGGTTTGGGGGGGTTCCATTAAGTTGCTTGCTGGGTGGACAGCAGTTGATGGCATGGAGCTTGTGGACCTGCATGGAAAACACCATAGGGGATACGGGTGATCATGTGGCAGCCACCATTTTGACTATGTGCGACTGCTTGGTAGCCACCATTTTGAATTTGGACTACCAGTTTAGAAGCAACAAGCTGCAGAAGCAGCAGTGGATGGCATAGCAATGGGGCACAAAAGCTTAGTAAAGCTGGGAGGCAATACAGGCGGGCTCAGGCATACAGAGTGGAGAGTTCAAAAAAAAAGTTTTATAAATAAAATAAGAATCAAGGAGAAAATGCCTTAATGCTGGGAAAGAACAAGGTCGGACTTACAGTGGGGATGTCAAGGGGTTTGTGTATTATGACTGAATCTAAGCCAAGTTAGTCAAGGAGGCAGGTGGCAGAGGGCTGAGGTGCTGGTGGGAGAGGAATGTTCCCTTTACAGCTTTGGGTTGTGTACCACAGCAAACAGGATAAAAAAAGAGATAATAATAAATATATAATTAGAGTGGGAACAGAGGGCAGGAAGCCCTACATGGGCTAATGAAGGGGGGGGGAGGGTTGTCGTGGGCCAAAAAACAGGTAGACTGACTGAAAGAGGCTGCTCACCTGTAACAATTTGCTTATATTACATATTTCTCTCGGCTAAGACTATGGACACCAGAGGGTCATGCACGCTGAAAGCAGATGCCAGGAAGCTGATCATGGACCTGGTGGACAGGGCTCATAAGGTGCTGGATTCCGTGGATGACGTGGAACCAGATAGGAAGGAGCTGGTGGGAAAGGGAAGAAGGAAGGGTGGGGCTGGTTCGGGGAAGGTATGGGACACCACAAAGGGGTGCTCCACAAGCACCCACTCAAAGAGTCCCAGGCCTGACCTGCCTGGGCCAGAACCGTGCCAAGTCCAGTACTTCTCCCAAACCTTATGCCAGATCTGGTACTACTGCTTTCTAGTCCTACTCAAGCCCCATGTCACTGCTGGTGCCAGTGTCACATCCTATACCAGTACCAGCCCCTATTCCAGTACCAATGATAGGGTGGCCACCCTGTCCTCTACCAGGTCCACCTGCAGGGCCAACTCCAGTTCCAGATCCTGTGCCAGTACCAGTGCTGCTTCCTCAGCCACTGCAACTGGGGCTGGATGGGGCAGTGCCGGGGCCCATACCTGAGCCATTATCGATACCTGGACCAGCAAACGTTCCAAAGCCCAATACAGGAATGAGTGCTTTGACTGTTGAAAGTAGCATGAAGGAATACATGGAGCAGTTACTGGGGGGTTTGGGGGTGATGGGATAGGGAAGTTGCAGAAGATTTTGGGGGAGCTAGAAAAAGGGAAGGGTAATGAGACAGGAGGGGAGCCTACTGAGAAAGTGACACCGGTAGGAGAAGGAACTGGATTTGCAGGGGTAAGGATTGGGGACCACGTGCCATTGGCCACTAAAGAAATATTTGGAAGGGAGAGTTTGTGGACATATTTGCTCTAGTAGACAAGAAAACAGTGGAGCAATATGAGGAGAAAGAGGGCTTTGGGAAGCAGGAGCAGGCAGCGGCAGTGGTTTTGGTAAAAAAGGGGAGGAGCATAAAAGGCCGACTTATAAGGGCAAGACTTTGGAGTCATTGACATTGGGTTTTACTTACTATAGTGCCATCGTTCAGGAAAAGAAGCCAGAAATGTGGGTGCCTTTGTTAGCATATTCCCCGATAATTAGGAATGCTTAAAGATGATGGGTGGCACAAACTGGCTCCAGTACAATGTAAAGTTTAGGACACGGATGGCTAATTATGGGTTGGATTGCAGCTGGGATTCCAGGCATAACGATCTGTGGTGGGAGACCATGACAGTGGCTGTAGGAGTGGAAGGGGATTGGAATAAGGGTTCAGGAAAATACCAAAAATGTTGTTGGGGTATAATAGAACGTATTGTTCTTTCCTGAATTGTAGGTTCAGACACTCATGTTCAATGTGTGGGGGGTCACACCCAGCTGTAAAGTGCAGATCACATGGGGTAATAATAGTGGGGGGTCACAGGCTGGGTTTTCTTTTCAGGGTGGCAAGGGGTCAGAGGCGGGGCATTTGGAAAGCAGGGTGCAGGGAAGGGGCTATTCGGGGTAGGGGTTATCATCAAGGGGGAAGCAATAAGGGCAAGGATGGGGTTTCCATGGCAAAGACCCCAATTAAAGCAGATATAGTGGAAGCATGGATGGGGGTTACCCAGACATAGAGGTGGGGAGGCTTTGTTAGAAGGGTTTGGGGGTTAACTAGTACTATCAAGGGAAGAAGGAATCTTGGTCAAAAACTCAGAACAGTGAGGGTAAGGAAGATATCTTGAGGCAGAAGATCAAAAGGAAAAAAGTGCAGGGAGGTGGAGGGCCATTTCAGGACCCTCCTTTGCTCCACCTTGGAGTGTCCCCATTGGGGATTAGTGCCCAAGAAACAAAGCAGGGAGTACCAGGTGATACATCATTTATCATTTAGATTCGGTCAATGACCATATTTCGAGGAGGACAGCAGGGTGTCATATGGGACTTTGGATAATGCAGTGGGACTAATCAGGACCTCAAGAGAGGCTTGGTTAGCAAAGACTGATATCAAATTGGCCTTTAGATTACTGTCAGTGAGAAGGGAAGACTGGGACCTGCTGGGCTTCCAGGTGGGGGGGCAATATTACTTGGACAAGGCCATGCCCATGGGGTGTTCAGTAGCATGTGCAACATTTGAAAGGTTCAGTACATGGTTGCAATGGATCTTTAAGAAGAGATATGGGCACTGGATGGTGGTGCACTAATTAGATGATTTTCTGTGTATAGGAGAGGGAAAGGTAGGAGTGGAAAAAATGTTATGAGATTTTAGGGAGATGAGTCAGGTACTGGGGGTACCACTGGTGGGAGAAAAAAAACAGAAGGGCCAAGCCGGTGTTTGGAGTTCTTAGGGATAGAGATTGATGCTGGGAAATGGTTGTTTAGATTACCAAATCAGAAGGTGAAGAAATTAAAAGAGCAGCTAGGGGAGGTAACACAGAAAAGTACTGTAACACTGCAGAAGGTGCAACAGGTGTTAGGTCACCTGAACTTTACCTGTAGGGCCATAGGGCCAGGGCGGGCATATACACGTTGCCTGGCCAGGGCCATGGCGGGGGCCGTGAGGCTGCACCACTGGGTGGATCTGTGTGCAGGAGTCAGGAAGGACATAAAAGTATGGCAGCAGTTTTTAGCAGCATATAACGGAACAACATTTTGGCAGGAGGAATGGTTTTTCAATACTGATCTGGAGCTTTAACGGATGCTTGGGAGGAATAGGGTTGGGCCTATTTTGGGGAAAGTGGTTTGCGGAACCCTAGCTACAAGAGTGGGTGATGAGGGGACTCACAAAGGACATTATCTTATTGGAGATATTTCTGATATGGGTGGCTACAATGTTACAGGGGGAGGAGCGGTGACATTTTGGTGTGACAACCAAGCGGTGATGGAGGTAGTAAATAAAAAAGGGGCAAAAATCAGACACAGTGGTACAGGTCTTACGGTAATTAGTACTTCAAAGCCTAAGGCTTAACATGAGTTTTAGAGCCGGACACATAGCTGGTATACAAAATACGATAGGTGACAGACTATCCCATCTGCAAATGGACAGGTTTCGGGAAGTCACTACAAAGGCAAATGCAAGAGGGACGAAGATTCTGGAGGGGTTGTGGGAGATTGGTTGGAAGGAGTGGTTTATCTTTCAGAACCCCTGGGCAGACAGCCCTCTGAAGGCCTAAGAGAGCTCTTGGAGAGCATTCCAGGCTTTCGAGCCTTGCACAATGTGGAGGTAAGTAGAAAGGTCTCAGAGGAACAGGTGGCCTAGTTTGTAGTAGCGGGATGGCAAAAGGGTGGGGCATGCCACTATGGGGGTACACCTGGCAGCTATTGGGTGGTCACTACCATGAAAGGATGGGGATCCCAGTAGAGGTATGCTGGTGAGAAGGATGATGATGGGATGGCAGAGGTAGCAGGGAAAAAGCAGGACAGGAGACTGACATCCAAACAGCTGTTAAAAAATTTGGTAGGCATCCTGCAGGAGTTTGTCTCGGCCTATGGAAGAGCCTTGTGCAGGGCAGTGCTTTACGACCATGTATGGGGATTTTGGGTGGGAGACTGGTGGGCACAGAGAGAGCTGCCATAGGTTCCGTGGGTTACAGTGGGAGGAGGTCCAATGGGGTGGTGAGAGGGTTATGGTTTTCTTATGAAAATCCAAGATGGGCCAGACTGGAAAGGAGTCCAGGTCCCGTGCATCAGCACAAGATGGAGGCTATTTGCCGTTATGGCGTTATGGGATTTGCAGGCCATTAGGTCAGCAGGGCAGGGACCACTGTTCATTCATGAGAATGGCAAGGGGTGGTGGGAAACCATATATCTGGGGTGCTAAAGAAAGGGATACATGTTCTGGGTGAAAATCCTGGAAGTTATTTGTCGTGTTCATTCAGAATAGAAGCAGTATCAGAAGCTGCAGCACAAGGGATCCAAGAGAGTGGTTTGATGGGGTTGGGCAGATGGACATCCAACGGTTATAAAAAATACATCCAAAGTTTAAAACACCGAAGAATTTCTGTTTTTCTGTTCACAAGAACCAATGAAAGGTTAGGCTATGGGGGGCAGAAAAACCAACAACATGAGGGGTTTACATATTGTTGTTTATGTATTATAGAAAACACATGGAGAGCAGAAGTATGGATTGTGAGACATTCATACATATTTTGGCTGGAGAGACAAGTAGAAAAGAAGCCTGGGGGGAAGCAGCTGTCTTTCAAGCACCAAAAAGTACAGATCTTGTGGAAAGGTGTGCAAGGGATGCGTTGGGGGCAGTTTTTGCCATTGCCGAAGGAGACCCACAGGAGGAACCTGGGGCCAGACTTAATTATAGTGCAACTGGGTGGCAATGACCTAGGCACCAGGCCATGGTTGGAGATTTTTAACCACATACAGGAGGATTTAAGTGTGGTTAAGGGGTGGTGACCTAAGGTTACATTGGTATGGTCTGAGATGGTGGCTAGATGGGTTTGGAGGCATGCGCAAAGCCACAAGGTCATACAGCATGCACAGAAAAAGATGAACAGAAAAGAGGGTGCCTGTTTCAAAAAAAATGGGGTGGGTCAATGCAGCATGAGGAATTGGTAGAAAGGATTATGAGTTGTATAGGATGGATGGGGTCCATCTCCGGAGATGGGTAACCACATTTAGATCACGGAAATAAGTAGGGGTATAGACGCCTGGTTGGGCACATAAAGGAGCAAATTAGGAAGAGGAGCACACCTTCCATCACAGGCTAGAGATGGGCTAGTGGAAAGAGGAGAAAGAAAATCCTTTCAGGAGGGGATTGGGGGGGGATTTGGAGTTACACCAAGGTGAGGTGTAAGAGAGGAGGGTGTGGACACACAGGAAAAGAAATGGGGGGCAGGAAGAGACCTGACCCAGACAATAAGAGATGACCCCCTCAGGTTTACATCTGGGGGTGAAAGAAGGGAAATGAACAAAAGAAAAGACCCCCTTGGGTTTACATCAGAGGTGAAGCAAAATATGATAAGTATTCCTCGGTTTACATCCGGGGTGAAGAAATACGATAGATATTTTGGGATATTGGAAAGTAATAATGGATATATGAAAATAAATAAAGGAATGAATAAAATATAAATATGATATTGAAAAATAACTCAATATTGTAAAATGAATGACAAGATTTGAATAAATGTTGAGCCAACTGAGCAACCAAATCAATACTGGGTGTGGTGTCCTTCACTGGGGGAAAGGCTCTAGAACAAACATATTTAACAAGCATTTGTCAATGCAGAATGTTTGCTTGCTGGCATTGGCATTGGTAGTGTAGAAGTTACAGAGCTGCATAATAGGAATGGCAGCGAAGTATTAAACTGAAGCCAACCCCACCACCACCCTGCAGAGAGTGACAGGCATTGGGGTGTGCCTTTGGGTCGTCAGGCATAAGGACCACGCCATTTCACCACACCCTACCCTGCAGACACTGACAAGTGTCACGGTGTGCCTTGGGGTCTTTGGCCCTTATGCGCACCCCATTCCATCAGGAAATATGGTGAGATGGGTGTGGTATAGGAGAAAGGGGTAACGTTTAGGCCCAAAGAGTCCGAGGCACCTGATGCCTCTCACTGGCTGCAGGGTGTGGTTGGGGGTGGAATGGTATGAGCATTACAGGCAAGAATCCCAAGTCACACCCCTGATGCCTGTCATTCTCTACAGGGTGGGGCGTTATGGTCAGAAACCCTAATGCCTCAGGCATTCATTGGTATTTTCACTCCAAATTTTCAACATGGTTTTTGTGACCCCCACCTCATGAACAGTGGCAATATCAGTTTGTTAGCCAAAAACTGCTTTTGCACAGTGACTACGGCATTTGGCACCACAGGTGCAAAAACACATTCCGAACAGGATGTGAAAAATGACAGCGGTACTGTTCATGGGGAGGTGTAAAAAATGGCAATGTTGAAAATCTGGTGTGAAAATCTTAAAAAAACTGGTGAAGTCACGAGCGGGCATAGAAACTGTGCAACGCACACTTGTAATGCAACTAGTTTGGGAATTTTTTTACAGCAGATTGTTAACACAGGCATTTTGGGACCTCCAATCATAAACAGTGTCAGTGTGATTTTCTTTATCAGTCCCAAACAATGATTTCCCATCGTGACCACGCATTTCTTCGCTGAAAGTGTGAAAACACAGTTCGGCCATGTTGTAGAAAATTACAGCCGTACTGTTCATAAGGAGGTGTGGAAAATGCCACTGGTGAAAATCTGGATTGAAAATATTACAAATTCATGAACTTAAGAGGTGTGGAAACTGCTTAATGCTCACTCATAACACAGTCATTTTATGGAGTTTGTCACCAAATTTTCAACACAGCCACTTTAAGACCTCTGCTCATGACCAGTGTCACTGTGATTTTCTTAATCTGTCCCAAACATTGTTTTTGCACACAGACTGTACCATTGTGTGCTACATGTGCGGAAACAAATTTTGGGCGAGATGTGAAAAATGGTAGCTGTACTGCTCATAAGGAAGTGCGGTAAAATGGCACTGTTGAAAATCTGGTGTGTAAATATTACAAATTTGCAAACTTGCCAGCGTGCGTAGGAACTGCGCAACGTGTGCTCCTAAAACAGTCATTTTTGGGAATTTTTTCACAAAATTTTCAACATAGCCATTTTAACACTTCTGCTCATGACCAGTGTCACTGTGATTTTCTTAATGTGTCCCATACATTGATTTTGCACACTGACTGCGCCATTGTGTGCTACATGAGCGGAAACACATTTTGAGTGAGATGTGAAAACTGACAGCTGTACTTCTCATAAGAAGGTGTGGTAAAATGGCAATGTTGAAAATCTGGAGTGAAAATATTGAAAATTCACGAACGTATGAGCATGCGTAGGAACTGCGTAATGCACAGTGGTAAAACAGTCATTTTTTGGAATTTTTCCGCAAATTTTCAAAATAGGCTTCTTGAGAGCCCACCTTATGAACACTGGCAGTGTCGTTTCATTAATCATTCCTGAAAGGTGATTTCACGCAGTGACTGCGAAATCACCCTTCAGGCCTGAATAATGCCATGACAGTGACAGCATTCATGAGAAGGGGTCCCAAAACCCCATGTTGAAAATTTGTGCAAAAATTCCAAAATGGCCGAGATATGCAGCAAAGTTGAAAGAACCCTATCTATTATTTATACAGCTTACCGGCATTTCTCAGTTCAAGGGTCGGCTTTGAAGAGTGCAGACGTGTTCCGGTCTACATAAGATTGTCGCACTGGACTCCAAAGGTAAGTATGGGGTGAGGGTGTGGGGAGGCAGGGTGCGCAGTGGGTGGAGTGCGGGTGGGGCAGGAGACTGCGAGGGACGTTTTAATTTACAGGTTTTTTATTATTAAGATGAGCGCAGGGGCGTTGCCAAGCTGGGGTGGGCTCTAGTGTGGCAGCTGGAAAGGATGTTTGGGGGCTGGAGCTGACGGGATTGGGCACCCCGCCAGCCATATGGGCTAGTGCCACGCTGGGGTGGGCTCCCTGTGGCAGCTGTAAGGCTGTTTGGGGGGCTGGAGCCGACAGGGGATTGGGCACCCCGGTGGCTATACTGTATGTGCATGGGGGGAGCGCGTCAGCACGCAATATGCATGCGGGCGTGTTGGGGGGAGCTCTGCTCACTGAAGTGGAGCTCTCCCTTTCAACTGTATGCCACTGCATTTTCAGCTGTCATAGACAGCTGAAGCAGTGATTGGCGCACTGCTACCACACCTGCAAACACACTGACTGAATTGGAAGAGGCTGACACACCTCTGGAAAACTCGGATGATGGCACTATGTTTCTTGCACATGCGTGCAAGCAAACATAAAAACAGATTGGATACATATATGGGCAATACAAAATATGAGTTCCACCAGTAAATCTGGTGGTGAGTCCATAAAAGGCAATCTTTGTCTACCAGACTGGTAAAGCACCTATGAACAACCTAGTGCCAGACTACTAAACCACCACCTAGTGGCGCATTGCCCACAGAAGAGAAGGAGGAGGAGGAGGCACAATAGCTTTTTGCTGAATCGCCATGTGTCTACACACGGATGAGACCTCCTGCTAAATCCTGCCTCCCGGTTTAGTATCCACAAAATTTGACTATGTTGAAAAGTTTTTCTGTGGTCGCTTCCCTCATATTGTTTGAATTTATACGTACCTCAGTTGAAGGTTCAGAGAAGCCATGTATTCCGTTGGTCAAGTTATGCAGAGAGAACACAGGTGTTCCAGGTGAGTTATGTAATGCAAAGGAAGGACATTATAACCGATGAAAAAGAAATCCAAATGTAACCCCCCACTGGCCCCCCTTCTTTAACTAGTAGGGCTGCTCCTTTCATCACAGATGCTTAGGGGCAAATGAGAGGGTGGGATTTACATAAGTGAATATAGATTTGGAAAACAGAGAAATGGCCACCATTAGGCTAGGTGACCTGACTGTTACACTAGAAGAGAGGTGGAAGACTAGGTTTGCTGGCCAAGGCACCTAGCTTCACCTGAGTTCTTTCCTTCTAGGTTGCTTGAAAGCACAGAGCAAAGAACCTTGCTTCTAGTGTCCTCCTGCCCACATTAACTTATGCTGCCCCAGTAATCCAGGGTATGGCAAAGGGTGAGGTGGCAGGCTTCAGGTCCTGTACAACAAGGTGGCGAGGTTTGCGACAATGTGTCACCCAAGAAGCCACCCCTGTATCTCACTAGCTCAGCTGCAATGGACTTCCCCTACGGCACATCTACAATATCCCCTGCTCTGCCTTGCATACAAATTGCAGAGCCCAGCGGCCCCACCAAGCCTAACAAGAATCATCATGCCCAAGCCTAACTCTGGAATGCTCAGGACCTCAGATCGGTCCCTACTGGCTATCCCCAGAGTCAAGACTCATACAGGAGGCAAATCTTTCACTATCACAGCTCCCAAACTATGGAACATCCTCCCACCCTTAGTACAGGATGCCCCCTCACTGTTAAACTTTCACACAAGCCTTAAGTCCCACTTGCTCAGGACAAGCTCTTGCCATTGTGAGAGTATAGGATAATCACCTCAGTCCCAACCAAAACACCCCCCACCTAACAGACAGCTAATCTTGCCTTGATTCTCTTAGAGGTTGCACTTATGATCTACTAACTGAATAATTCCTGTACTGTTATCTTCATTATTGTGTTTACTTCTTGTTACCCTGTATCACCCTCTGTATGTATTGTATTGTACAATTTCTGTTCCCTGGGTCACCCCTGAAAAGGGGCCTTCGGACCCAGTCATCAAAATTAAATAAATAAATAAAAACCTTACCAGAGCAAGGGAAATGATTAGGCTTTTTTTTGCTAGGCAGATTTATTGTGTGTTGTTATTTTTATTTTGTACTCACAGGTTGTTACTGTTTGTTAACAGTTTATTGCTTTATTTTCTCTGATACAAATTGTTGTTGCTGGGTATACCTTCTGCTGCATTATTACAGGGTGTGCCTACAGGTGTGTGCTAACAGATTACTGCTGTAATCTTCTGATTAAAATTGTCTTTGCAAGGTATATCTTCTGTTACTGCTTTATTTTTCTCTGTAGCAAAGTGTTTCTTACAGGTATATCTTCTGGAAATTATTACAGGTGGTGCTTTACAGGTTTTACAGTTTTATCTATCATTAGGATAAGCTTTCAGGGCTACTGCATTTGTTGCTGGCTGATTGTTTCTGCTCTTACCTCCTTGTTTCTTTCATCTGTGGTTCTTTTCGGCAGGGAAGGGCCAGCCACCCACCACCCCATCCCCAACCACCCCACACTACACTCCTTTAGAGGGTAGGACAGTCGTGACATTTCCTGTGGCAAAGCATGAAGGGGCGGATCAGTGGGGTATCCACATGGCACCTCATTTACAGGGGCACTAGTAATTTAACTTGTTATAACAAGTTATACAAAAACAAACAAACAAAATACAAAATCAAACTTTTGCTTTCATTTTCTTCCTTCTAGTTACTCTGACCAGGTTATAAACCCAGCAACTTATCTGGAATGGATATCATTAACTGCAGGTACTGTGGAACACTTTTCAGAAGGGCAGTTTTACAGGATTTAGGACACTGTCCTACATGCTGGGCCATTTGAGATCTAATGGCTCAGCTCCAGGCAGCATGGGCAGAGATTGCACACCTCAAATTGCATATATAAGAGGGAATATATTATAAGAACCACCCGCCATTTCCCCAACATGCAACAGAAGCACCTCGACTGCAGAGGGTAGTTGGTCCAGGAGGTTGGCAGGTGGTTAGGAGGGGCAAATCGGGTGCCCCATCACTCGGTGCTCTCCAACATATTACCTCCACAAACCATATAAAAACTACAAACAGGTATCTGCCTCTATTTCCGAAATCAAACAAAGGGGCAGAGAACACTGCAGAGCAGGACACTGCAGCACAGGAGCTAGCACAACAAAACTTGCCCAAAACAGGAATCAAAACAAAAAAAGCAAAATGGAAATCTAAAAAACTTCTGATCATAGGAAACTCCATGATCTGGGGAGTTGATACCTATCTCCAGCTAGCGCTAATGATCAGATGTCTCCCAGGTGCATCAGCATGGAGAGACACTGACCGCATTGCTAAAATTGTTCAGGAAGCAGGAGAAAACATCAACGTCCTGGTACATATTGGAACTAATGATCTTGCCAGCCGGTCAGTTGTGGAGACCAAGGAACACCTGACCAGGCTGGGTGACAAACTATCATCCATTTCATCTGGCATCTCCTTCTCTGAGATCCTGCCAGTCTGGGAGAGGGGGCAGATGGATAGAAGGTCAGAGAAGGGGAGATAGGGGAGCTAAACACGCGGCTCAAGGGCTGGTGCCAGGAAAAAGGACACAAATTTGTAGGGAACTGGCAACAGTTTTGGGAGCAAAATTTCTATGGAAACAGGAAATGGGACAGCCATGTGAACTGGGGTTGTAGAGAGGCCCCCAGACCAGGGGAAGGACATAGACATATTACTGTTAGAAGATATAAAAAACATGACAGCTAAAGGGGAGGTTCTGATAATGGGAGACTTCAACATGCCAGATACAGATTGGTCAATACCAGCAGGAATATCTGCCAGAACTAGACACATGGTGGAGTCCCTGTAGGGGGAGGGTCTCAAGCAACTGGTACAACAATCCACAAGAGATAGAGCTATCCTAGATCTAGTACTGACTAACAGGGAAAGGATCACAGATCTCCAGGTAGAAGGTCACCTGGGGGCCAGTGACCATCACATAGTATGGTTCAATTTGGCCACTAGAACTAAATCATTCTATTCCAAGGCAAAAATATGGGACTTCAGAGGAGCTGACTTTGATAAGATGGCCAACAGAGTTAAGCTAGCCCTGGCAAAATGAAATACAGGTGAGGAGGGAAAGGCAAAGAGGGCAAGCATTAAGGATGCAATACTTGAAGCAACATCCCATTGTGTTAGAGAGAAAAGGAAATTCAAAAGAAGAAGAAAACCACTTTGGTTCTCAAAAACAGTAGCAGAAAAGGTCAGAGCCAAAAGGCTGGCCTTCAGGAAATATAAGGGAATGCAGCGGGATGAAGACAGGGAGGCATACCAAACTTCCCTAAGGCAAGCAGGGAAGGCAGTAAGGCAGACAAAGGCCCAAACTTAGGAAACACTAGCACAAACAGTAAAAGAAGGTGACAAGACTTTATATAGATACATTAGTGAAAGGAGAAAGTCCAGAGGGGGTATTGCTAAGATCAAAGGAGATAAGGGTGTGTGTGAGGAGGAGGACCATGTAAAAGCATCTATCCTAAATAGATACTTCTGCTCAGTATTTACTGAAGAGAAGATAGGGCAAGGCCCACAGCTCAGCACCATGGACACGGGGAGGGAGATGTGCACTAGTCCCTTCACAAAATAAATGGTCCTACAAGAGCTCCATAAGCTCAGGGTGGACAAGGCAATGGCACCTGATGGCATACATCCCAGGGTACTAAAGGAGCTAAGGGTGGAACTAGCAGAGCCATTATCAGAACTGTTTAGTGAGTCTCTGAGCACAGGACAGGTCCCCGAAGACTGGAGAAGGGCTCATGTGATCCTGGGCCACAACAGTGGTAGCAGGGAGGAGTCAGGTAACTACAGACCAGTTAGTCTTACCTCAGTAGTGGGCAAGATTATGGAGGCACTCCTTAAGGAAAGGATAGTGCAACACCTCGAATCCATACGAGCACAGGATCCAAGACAGCATGGGTTTGCTAAAAGAAGGTCCTGTCAAACTAATCTCATAGATTTTTGACTGGTAACCAGAGTGGTGGACCAAGGGGAGCAGTTGATGTTGCCTACCTTGACTTCAGCAAAGCTTTTGATACTGTTCACATAGATTGATTAATAGTTGGTAGGCTGGGGCTGAAGTTGGTCAACTGGGTGGCAAACTGGTTGACGGGCAGAAAACAGAGAGTGGTGGTAAATGGTATACAGTCAGAAGAGATGCAAGTCACAAGTGGGGTACCTCAGGGATCAGTCCTGGGGCCAGTCCTCTTCAATATCTTCATCAGTGACATTGCCGATGGACTGGAGGGTAAGGTTTGTCTGTTTGCAGATGACACCAAGATCTGCAACAGAGTAGATGATCCAGATGGGGTGGGCAGAATGAGAATAGATCTAGATAAACTGGAAATATGGTCGGAAGAGTGGCAACTGGGGTTTAATGCAAAGAAGTGCAAGATCATGCACATAGGGAAGAGAAATCCTGAAGCCACCTATAGGCTGGGAGGGGAGTTGCTGCCAGTCACAATGGAAGAAAGAGACTTGGGCATCATCATCACCGATGACCTAAAATCATCCAAGCAGACCACTAAAGCAGTAGGTAAGGCTAGGGGGATGTTGGGGTGTACTAGTAGGGGTATCACAAGTCGGAAGAGGGAGGTAATAATCCCTCTTTACAAGACACTGGTTAGGCCCCATCTGGAGTACTGCATGCAGTACTGGAGGCCACACCTTCACAAGGACATTAACCAAACTGAGGCAGTCCAGAGAAGGGCAACCAAAATGGTGCAGGGACTGCAACAGAAAACATATGAGGACAAATTAACCGAGCTCAATATGTATACCCTAGAGCAATGGAGGGAGAGAGGTGATATGAACAAAACATTCAAACACCTTAAGGGCATTAATAAGGTGAAAGAGTCTAAAATGTTTCAATATAAGAAAAATAGCAGGACAAGAGGACACAGCATGAGATTAGAGGGAGGCCGATTAAGGGGTAATGTGAGGAAGTTCTTTTTCACAGAAAGGGTAGTGGATGCATGGAGTGGCCTTACTCAGGAAGTGAAGGATATGAATACAGTGCTGGGCTTCAAACAGGCATGGGATAGGCATAAGGGAGCAATACAGATGAGTATGAATAGATAGGCCATTGACAGAGCAAAGGCCGATGGCACATTTATAAGGTAGAAAAAGAAATGGGCAGACTGGATGTGCCTTGAGGTCCTTATCTGCCGTCAACTTCTATGTTTCTATGTAACAGTCAAACCCAAGTGTGGCTACATGGCACAGACCTGGGGGGACCAATTACCATGGCCAGCCACCCGGGTCCCTGAGAGAAAACATTTGCTCACAATTATGCTAGGTTTGCACTTCTGGACAGGGGCACCCAAGTAAATCCAGACACGAGGAAGCAATAACAATACTGTCCAAACCAGGTTGGGACTCTTGAGTGTGGTTTTATTATGTAACAAAGCAGGAATAATCACAGAGCGAAGATGGACCCCCATAGGGCTACATACTGGTATTGCAGATTCTCCAGGGTGCAGAAATTCCTGACATTCCCATTTAGCATAGGCTGAAGTAACACAAAACAGCGAACACCCTGGTTCTGAAATGGAGATTGGCACACACTGCCAGAACTGGTACATTTCCCATTGACTAAGCACACATGGCCAGTACTAGGACACTTTCCCATATTTCATGAGGAATGAAGGTGGCACACACAACCACAAAGGAGCACATCCAGGCTCAGGAACTTTCAGAACCCACCATACTGGGGTAAACTGAGAGAAAACAACCCACATCCAAGGGTAACTACTTCCATTAGGCATTGGCCATATGCACTAAATGAAAAGGTACTGGTGCCCAAACTGAACCAGGAGAGGTAAACAGGGTCATTCCAGACTGGGGGGGGGTCTCCCACCTTTTGCTTCCAAGTTTATACTCGGCCATTCATCTGGTTAAAAACACCGCACTACTGTAGAAAACTGTAGATGCTGTCTTGAAATGTATTTCACACTTAACATATTACACACACACACACCTCAGAGGTGTCAGTAGTTAAAATTCTATATTTGGATGGTCATGTACTGGACTCCAACATAGGCAGACATTTTCCAAACACAGAGGGCCCGATTCTCAAACAGGCCTGTGTTCAGCTCAAGCTGTGGCAAACGGCAGCCTGCACCAAAGCCCCATGCACCAGGGACCCTGCACCAGATTCTGGTACAGGAGGAGTCCCAACGTTTAAGTCCCCACACTTGCGGCAACCCCTCCCATGTGCCTTACAC
Source organism: Neoceratodus forsteri (assembly GCA_016271365.2). Classification (NCBI taxonomy): domain Eukaryota; kingdom Metazoa; phylum Chordata; order Ceratodontiformes; family Ceratodontidae; genus Neoceratodus; species Neoceratodus forsteri. The sequence goes on along the minus strand of JADMNL010000026.1, from coordinate 199,015,289 downwards.
CTGGTGCATGGGAAGGGTCTGCCACAGGCTGCCTCGGACCAGTACTCTGAACATCACTGTGCCCCTATCCGTATGAGTGACATGAGCCTCAGAGTACTATAGTGCCCCCCACCCAAACAAGCAATGCCCACCCTCACCCACCCTGCAACCTGAACAATGGCCAGCACCAGGCACAGCCCACTCACCTCCATATCCAGGCACCGACAGAACTGGCAGCAGTAGTGTAATGTACTGTGTATGCACTCAAATGGTACTGAGCGCATGCACTGTACAGTACGCAACCCTGTTGGTTTAGTTGGTGCCCAGACATGGAGGTGAGGGGTGGGCTGTTCCTGGACACCAGCTGATGTTCAGAATTGGCGTGGGCATTACCTGTTGGGGGGGCACTATTCAACCATGTGGTAGGCAATGGCAGTACATGTTACTGGGGCAGAATGAGGGTTCGGTGAGGGGATACATATAATAAAATGTATACCATGGGCAGCATGGGGATGGGGGGTGTACTATATCATGGGCATGTCTTGGGCTCTGGCAACATTGGAGGACTGCGGCATAGTACCGCATACAGGGAATGCACCCAGCAGAGCATATTCTAAGTCCCCTTAGACCAGTCCTGGCTGGTCTAAGGGTACTTAGAATTCTGCCTTCAGGGTGCAGTTTGTGAACCCCGTTCCCGGGCTGTGGCAGCTTGCTTCTGCCAGCAGTGCCTCTTGCTCCTTGTCGCAGCCCATCTCTGGGTGCAGTGATGGTGCAAGCTCCGTTTGGGGCAGGCAGCCTGCATTTAACACAGGCTGCCTTTGTGAATTAGTCCAGATTATACCCGTGGTGCAAACTGCACCCTGCGCCATTCTCTGTGGTGCAAGCACTTGCACCATGCCGGAGCCTTTGAGAATTGGGCCCAGAAAGTCTAGGTGACAGAGTCCCTTTGTCAGAGCACCACCCCAGATATTGCAGGTGCCCCTCCCCGCTTACTCAGAACAAAAGTTGTACTCACAACAAATGAAGATGTCCAAGGCAGCTTCACCAGACAGAATGGATTGAGGGATTGCCCTGAACCTGAAGATCACCCCATCCCTCCTGGAATGGGGCAAAGAAAATCCACTTAGCAAGGTCTCCACCACTTCAGACACCATCTTCTATGTCTTTCTTCTAGGGTGAGAACAAACTATCCAAAACTAAAGAGGTAGCTCTCTGTCAGAGCTAAATGAGGAGCTGCACAGCAAGCTGCAGCGTCCTCCTGGAAGACTCACTCACAGACTATGGAACATTCTATTCTAGCTGACAACTGCTTGCCAGAGTGTGGCTTATGCTGCTGCGAGAGTTCTAAGATTACGTCATCACTCCAGCTCAGCTGAGACTGAAAAAGTGTGGCAGTGTGAAACCCATTTACCTGGCATTTCACAAGCTGCCTTCCCTGCCTGCCACTGATTCTAACTGGGATTCTAGTAACCCCTGGGAACAAGGGGTTACATAAAAGAAACCAGAAGGCTTATCGAGCATTCAGTGAAATATCCCATCCATAAAATAAAATAAATCCATTGGATGACAAAGGAAAACCCAAGACTCAGACATCAGTAATGGTAACCAGGAAAGGTGAGATCCAAAGTAAAAGTGCACCTCTGGAAAAAACAGATGACGGTGTTGGTCAAGGAGAAACTGGCCTGCCAGAAGGTAAAAATACAGGGATGTTCCATTTGTTTATAATGAATGAGCAGCTTTCTGGTTTAAATAAAAAGAAAACATCAATAGAAAATGCCGATGAGAAGTTGGAAGAAATTGATATTCCAAGGGGCCAGCTGCTGGCTTCAGTGGAAGCTGCTGGAATGCCCTCCTTTCAAAGGCCTAATGAGACATTAGATAAAGAAATAAATACGAACAATAAGATTACAGAGAATCTGGGGGGAAAGATCAATTAGAGAAAACAAACCCAGGAAGAGTCTCAGAACCTACAATTCTGAATACAGATACGGATTCTATTTTTGAGGAAGCAGAAGTAGCCATTATAGAGTTGCAAACAGAGGGTAAAGACATTTTACCTGAGGCCCAGGACAAACAAAATAACCAACACGTTTACCAAACAGATCTAGAGGAGCCTCAGATGGTGAAAGATAGCAGAATGAGGGACGCTGTAAGGGAAAAGGGAAAACAGAGCTGCAAATGCCTGTCATAAAAATCTCTGTTAATAGCAACCAAGACAGAAACTATGATTTATTACTCAGTGCAAACCCCAATAATCAGGCAAGTCAAATAAAGGAGTTCCCATACACAGGATGGAACAAATAAAACTGCTTTAGAAGAGACTTGATTGGACACCTCATATTCAGAGAAAGAATGGGAGAGAATTATAGAGTGAAGATGATGACCCCCATGGGCAAGAACACTTTTTTCCAGATGAGCAAAATGACAGTTAAAATGGAACAGATGATTTCCCAACAAAATAAACTGGAAACTTATTTCAATTTGACTCAGGAACTATTAAATGAAAATAAAAACATTAAGAAAGAAATGGATGAAATAAAAACAACAGTAAATAAGCTTACAGATAAGAACATACAGATGCCTAAACAGTTATTTGCCTTAGAGAAATCTAATGGAGAATTAAAGGAAAAAATTCTAGACTTTGAAACCAGAGCTAGGAGGAAGAATACACGAACCTTAGGGAGTTCCAGAAGCATGGAGTGGTACAAAACTCTAATGTAAACTTTCAAAATGGTGGCTGCAGCAAATTTGGACAGTGAACCAGACAAGATTACATTTGAGACAGAGACAGCCACCAGCTTCCTTATAAGGAGGTGATTTAATAGAAGTACACTAAATTGAATTCTTAATTTGGGGGCCTGTGTAAGTAAGTAGAAATCAATGTTTTGGTTCTCTGTTTTGGGGGTTGACATTTCTTAGTGTAACTTTTATTTGTCAGGGAGGAAATTTAGCTGGCAGAATATTTGCAGTGATTTGTGACTAGACCGGTTACTTAAGCTCTGTGAAATAGTTGTCAGATAATGGGAGGAGCTGATAAGGGCTTGAGGAACTGTGAATTCAAAACAGGAGTTGTTTGTGGACTTTGTCTGCTGTAGGTGAGACAGAGAGCAGCCACCAACTTCCTTATAAGAAGGAGGTGATTTAATAGAAGAAAACTGAATTGAATTCTTAATTTTGGGGCCTGTGTAAGTAAATAGAAATCAGTGTTTCGATTTTCTGTTTTTGGGGTTGATTTCTGTTAGTGTAACTTTTATTTGCCAGGGAGGAAATTTAGCTGGGAGAATATTTACAGTCATTTGTGACTAGACCTGTTACTTAAGGTCTCTGAAATAGGTGTCTAAAAGGAAAGAAGGCACTCACCGGGTTAGTGGGTCAGAGTTGTAGTTGACTGTTTCTAGAGGGCATGGGCTTAGTCCCACTCACACTGCCCCTCACCCCACCCACCCTGCCCCTGACTCCACCTGCCCCAAGTGCATAATTTCCTTTATATCAGGGGTTCTTACATCACTTTGCCAAAAGTGCAAAGGACTTATACCTGTTCATATCCTTAAAGGCACAGCATGCTGAATAGGGGGTGAACACATTCACACGCTTGAACATACTAACAAAAAAAAAACCCTCTTAAACAGAAAGGGACACAGACATGTGGGGAGTGGTGCAATGCACTGACTGTGGAGCAGCAGTCTTCTGGGAGATGTTCTGGAGGCTGCATTGCTGCCCTATTTTCAGGCATCACTCTGGTCTGATGGAAGAGGTTACCTGTCTCCATGCTGACCTGGCAAGAGTACAGGAAACTTCATCCCCCACCTAGGTACCACCCAGGCCACCACCACTGCCTCACAGGTTGCCAAGAAAGAGGGGCAGTTGGACCACGATGGGCTCAGAGAGGTTGAGGGAGGTGGAACAGAGGTGGATCCCTCCATCTGTGCCTCTTCACAATTCATTCATCATTCTTGTGGAGTGTGGCTCCTCTATGGAGGCACCTCCAGTGGAGACCAAGGAGGATTCTGAGAACCTCCACAATGGAGACCCACAGGATGGTGGCACAGGACCTCAGGGAAGGAAACAACTCCTGGTGGGGGACTCAATCATTAGGGGTAGAACTGGGGGAGGGAAGGAAAGGGAGGTAAGGTTGCTGCCTGGCTCCATGGCTTGGAGGGACAGGAAGTGAATTCTCAGGATTGTGGAGCAGCTGCACAGGGAGGGAGCTGGATGTCACTGTCCACCTAGGAACAAATGACCTGGCTGGGAATGGGATCAGAGCAGTGCAACAGGAGTTTGTGGAGATGGGGAGGGGCCTCAGACAAGTGGCACATATGGTAACTTTCTCATTAGTGCTACCTGTCTATGCATGGGTGAGGCTACGGTACTCTGCACCATGGGATTCAATGACTGGTTAAAAAACTGGTGCAGAGCTCAAGGATTTGGCTTCATTGGGGAATAGAGATCCACTTGGAGGGATACAGGACTATACTGGTGTGATGGTCTGCATCTGTCCGGGAGGGGAACCAGGATCCTAGGTGATAGGTTTAAATGCTTCATTGGCAAGCATTTAAACTAGCAAAGGGGGGATGCACTGAAGAGAAGCGGGAAAATCCCAGCCCCCCCCACAAAACAGGGTAGTTAGCGAAGTAGAAACAAAGGTAGAGAAGTCAATAGGGAGCAGAACAGGGATAAATCCAGAAAAAGGCAAAGGCAGTAAGGACAGGGATGGGCTTAAAAGGGGTAAGGCCATCAAAGAAATGGAGGGTGATGAGTACCAATGCCCATAGTCTGGGTAACAAGCTCCCTGAACTAGTGGGTTTGATGGAAGAGGGATGCCTGGATATCATGGCAGTAACAGAAACATGGTACACAGCGAACCATGACTGGCATGTCAACATACCAGGGTACACAATCTACAGGAGGGACAGGGTGGGTAAAAGAGGAGGAGGAGGAGGAGTAGCTCTCTACATAAGGGAAGGAATCAAAGTAACAGAACTAAAGGGTAAACAGGAAGGGGATGAGGCACTGTGGGTCACCCTGGAGACAGAAAATGGCACCACAGTCCTCACAGGGGTTGTTTACAGACCCCATTTTATGGGAGGCAATGGACAAGGAAATGATAGAAGGAATCCTTAGAATGTCAGAAAAAGAGAGATATTGTTGATGGGGGACCTTAATATGCCAGATGTTAACTGGAGCATCTTTACTGCAGCCACACTCAAGAGCAGGGTCATTCTCAATGCCCTACGGGGGACATGCCTCAGACAGCTAGTGTTGGAACCCACTCTAGAGGGAGCAGTCTTAGTCCTGATACTTTCAAATGGGGATGGAGAGAAGATTTCAGATTTAGAAGTGGGTAGCCATCTGGGAACAAGCGACCACCAAACAGTGTGGTTCACAATAAACTCCGCTGTAGAGTCCAGCCATACAAAAGCAAGAGTGTTGAACTTTAGGAGGGCTGACATTGGCAAAATGGGAGAGTGCCTCAGAAAAGCACTAGCAAAGGGGCAAGAAGGAGGGGTGGAAGAACAATGGGAAAAAATCAAAACTACCATCACAGAGGCAACAAGCCTTTGTATAAAGCAAATCAACAAAACAAAACAAAGGAAAAAGACACTATGGTTCTCAAAAGAAGTGTGAGGAAAGGTTATGGAGAAAAGGATAGCATTCAGGAAATATAAGGAAACACAGAAAGAGCAGGACAAAGAACTATATCAGATAAAGTAGAAAGAGGCAGAGAAGACAGTCAGATTAGCAAAGACCCAAACTGAGGAAAAGATAGCCAACTCTGTTAAGAAGAGGGATAAAACCTCTTTTATAGGTACATTAGGGAGTGAAGAAAGACCTAGGGAGGGATACTGAGGCTTAATAAAGGGGAGGGAATGTGGGTAGAGGGTGAAAGTTAAAAAGCAGCGATACTAAACATGTTCACAAAAGAAGGAGGGGGAGGCACCTAAACAAAACAATAGAAACACTCTGGATAGGGGGTCGATACCAGTCCATTTATAGTAGAAAGGGTTCTGAAAGAACTCTTAAAAACTGAAGGTGGACAAAGCAAAGGGGCCTGACGGGATTCACCTAGGAATTCTAAAAGAACTAAGAGTAGGAACTAATAACACCACTGACTACCCTCTTTATCAAATCATGGGAGGATGGTGTGGTACCTGAGAACTGGAGGAGGGCGGATGTGATACCACTTCACAAAAGTGGGAGCAAGGCAGAGGCAGGAAGCTAAAGACCTGTTAGTTTGACCTCAGTGGTAGGGAAAATGATGGACTCACTTCTGAAGGAAAGAATTGTTGAGTACCTAGAGACCAGCATGGTACAGGACACAAGGCAGCATGGATTCACAGTAGGATGGTCATGTCAGATGAATCTATTAGATTTCTTTGACTGGGTGACCAAGTAGTACACTAAGGAGGGGTTGTGGACATGGCCTACCTAGACTTTAGCAAGGCATTTGACACAGTCCCACACAAAAGATTAAGATACAAGCTAGCCAGTCTTGTAAATGGGTCCTAAGGTGGTAGCCTGGGTTAAACAATTGCTGGACAACAGGATGCAGAGGGTAATAATAAATGAAGTCCACTCTGAAGAAAGGGGGGTCACTAGAGAAGTACCACAGGGTTCATTACTGGGACCGGTCCTCTTTAATGCCTTTATAAGTGACATTGCAGATGGACTGGAAGGAAAAGTATGTCTCTTTGGAGATGACACAAAGATCTGCAACATGGTCAATACAGAAGGTGGGGTGCAAAGGATGAGAAGGAACTTGGCAAGGTTGGAGGAATGGTCAAATGTATGACAGCTTAGATTCAATGCAAAGATTCAATGCAAAGAAGTGCAAAGTAATGCACCCGGGAAACAAAAACCCAGGAGAAGAGTACACAATGGGGTTGAGATACTAACAACAACAAAAATGGAAAGGGACCTGGGGTAGTCATATCAGATGACCTAAAGGCAGGCAAACAATGTGAGAAGGCAGTAAGGAGGGATACTGGGATGCATAGGGAAAGGCATCACCAGTAGAAAACAGGAAGTTGTTATCCCTCTGTACAGAAAGTTGGTGAGACCCCATCTGGAGTACTGCATGCAGTTCTGGAGACCCCATCTCCTCAAGGACATAGACAGGATGGAGGCTGTCCAGAGGAGGACAACTAAAATGGTGCAGGGTCTGCACCAGAAGACATATGAAGAGAGATTAAAGGAGCTTAATATGTATACCCTTGTGGAAAGGAGGGAGAGGGAACATGATAGAAACTTTCAAGTACCTCAAGGGAATCAACAAAGTCCAAGAGGGTAGCATCTTTCAGAAAAAGAGATGTGCATGAACAAGGTGGCACAATTTGAAGATACAGGGGGGATGGCTCAGAGGTAATGTGAGGAAGGATTTTTTTCATGGAGAGGGTTGTGGCTCATGGAACGGCCTTTCTGAGGAGGTAGTGGAGTCAAAAACAGTGGGGGAATTCAAGAATGCATGGGACAGACATAAGGCAATTCTAGTGGGGGTAGGAGGAAGTAGGCTGTTGGTTAACTAGGATCTGCAGCTTATCCATTAGGTAGGGAAATGGGCAGACTAGGTGGGCCAAGTGGTCATGATCTGCCATCAAATTTTATGTTTCTGTGTTTGAAGTGAACAGGATACATCAAGGTTTAAGAGCAAAACCAACAGACACAGAACCACCTCAGCCTATAATACTGAAATTTATGTGAACAGTTGATAAAGAAAATCTCATGACCACTGTTTATAAAAAGAAAAGAATAATTATTCGGGGAGCTAATATTGCAATCTACAATGATCTTCCAGCAGAACTGGTTCAAATGAGGAGAAAATTTGACTTTATCAGGAATAAACTTTGGTTAAAAGGATTTAGAGCAACAATGATCATGCCAGCTAAAATAAAAGCTATAATTGATGGAAATGCATGGTTTATAATACAGTAAAAGACGACTTGAAGACTCTAAATTAAAATTCCTAACCTTTTCAGTAATCATTTTATTTCTGGTGATTCTAGGCTAAAGGAAATATAAAAATGAGGGAGTAGAGAAAGAGGGGATGGGGATGGAATTTGGGAACTAAGGAACCGATGAATTGAAGAACTGAGGTACTGTTAAATTTATAAGATTATGCGAGGGAAATAGAATTAGAAATAGAAGTCTTTGAAATATTATGGCAGATGTATTTACAAGACACTACAGGGCCGACTATTAAACCGAAGGAGGGAGTTAGGTAGGGAAGGTCTATCAGTGGCCATTCAAGTGAATGGTATTCTGTATTGTATTTTTAGCACAATCTTACTCAAGTTTAGGGCTAGTTTAGGTTTTTTTTCAGAAGAGGTTACATAGTTGGAAAACTAAAAATATAATGACATGTAAAAGAAATAAGCAGAATATTAATGGAAGGGAGATATGTTTGGATGTCTCAGGCATAATTGAAATCAATATTATTGTTATAAAATGTATAATTATAGTGGAAACCAATCCTCGAGGCAATGTTTATTATTTGTTATCTATGCTATTGTGTGGTTTTTAAAGATCAATAAAACATGTCTTCATCAGTGACATTGCGCAAGACCTAGAAGGCAGAATTTCACTGTTCGCTGATGACACAAAGCTCTGTAACAGAGTAGACACACCAGAGGGTGTAGACAGAATAAGAAGGGACCTGCAGAAACTTGAAGAATGGTCAGGGGTTTGGCAGTTGAAATTCAATGCAAGGAAGTGCAAGATAATGCATATGGGGCACAAAACCTGGCACAAATATATCAGTTGGGGGAGGATATAGTATGCACCAAGCAGGAAAGGGATCTTGAGTTATCATCTCTGATGACCTCAAGGCACGGAAACAGTGTGACAAGGCAGCAGGTAAAGAATAGGATGCTGGGATGCAAGGCAGGCATCACCAGCAGGAAAAGGGAGGTCATAATTTCACTATACAAGACACCTGTGAGGCCGCACCTGGAGTACACTGTGCAGTTCTGGAGACCTTACCCACGTAAGGACATAGACAGGGTAGAGAAGGTTCAGAGGAGGGCAACAAAGATGGTGCATGGATTGCATCACAAGTCCTATGATGACAGGTTGAAGGCACTGAACATGTACTCCCTGGAGGAGAGGAGGGAGAGAGGGGATATGATAGAGACATACAAGTATTTTACAGGGAGGAACAGGGTGCAGGAATGCACTATTTTTAAGCGAAAAAGATGTTCCAGGACTAGAGGGCATGGGATGAAGTTGAGGGAGGATGATTCAGAGGAACGTGAGGAAGAATTTCTTCACAGAACAGGTGGTGGACAAGTGGAACACCCTGCCAGAGGAAGTGGTGGGGGTTGAAACAATCATGGATTTAAGAATGCATGGGATAGACATAAAGGAATTCTGGAGGTCAGGGTAGGCAACAGACTTCCTGGAAAACATAAACTGAACTTACAAACTTAAATGGCAGACTGCGGGCCATAGGCCCTTATCTGCCGACACTGTCTATGTATCTATGTATCTATGTTGAATTTAAACAATATGAAAGTGGTATTATTAAACATAAATGGATTAAATTCTCCAATAAAGAGAGCCAAAGTTCAAACTCACATAAAGAAACAAATGCACATATACTTTGCCTATAAGAAACTCATTTAGATAAAACAGATATAATTAAACTTAAGAAAAATGAGTAGGGGATTTAATAGAAAGTACAGGAACTAAAAAAGTAGAGGGGTAGCTCTACTAATAAGGAAAAAATCTACAGTACACAATATTAGATACTATTACAGACTTAGAAGGTAGAATTGTATTAGTGAAATTAAAAATCTATAATCAAATCATAATAGTAGGTTCCTGTTATGCCCCCTTTTGATCATTATGCAACTTATTTAAGTAAAATTTAAAATGTTATTTAAATACCATTTAGTCTGGCATTGACCAATGAAATGTTTATACACTGTAAATATCTTGTCTAGTCCTGCTGATTATATCACTTAGTCTCTGTAATCCTATGCCATTTTACCCCTTGCATTTTGTCCAATGTACTTTATGACTATATGTTCTGTCCAGCTCCATCTTGAAAATGAGCATTGCTCAATGATGTTCACCAGGTAAAATAAAGATTTTGATTGATTGAAAATAAGTGAGGATTACAGAAATTACAAGGGTGAAATATAGTATTAACTGGAGACTTCAACGCTTTCTAATACCTTTAATGGATTAGTCTAACAATCCCACTAAAGGAAAATAATATTTCTAAGAAATTAAATAATTTCTTGAATCTAGAACTTCTTGTTGATTCTTGGAGGCATCAAAATATAACTGGCAGAAAATATACTCATTTTGATAAAAAAACAAAAATATTTACGATAATATACTACATTTTCATATCAAACAATTCAGTCAAATATATAATTGATACAGCTATAGATTCAATATTTATATCAGATCATGCCCTTACAATGCTTGAAATTGAATTGGAAGACAAACATAGGAGATTCAATAAAATATGGCCTTTTGATAATGAATTATTGAAAGACATGACTTTTACTAACAAAATGAGAAATTGTATACAAGATTATTGCAAAACAACTATAATGGTACTACAACCATCTTGACTCAGTGGGATGCCTTCAAGGCTACATCAAGAGGTCACATTGTTTCATACCAAATACAGCAGAGAAGAGAAAGGAAAATAGAATCAGATTTCATAACATCAAGATTAAAACAACTTGACCAGCTAGATTTGGTAGACTATAATACACACAAAGAAGAATGGGCCCAATACAAAATGAAAAAAAATGATCTAATCCATCAAGAAACAAGAAGACTGGCTAGAACACTAAAAACAGTTAGGTATTTGCACATGGATGAAAGTGGAAAATTATTAGCTAATTTATTAAGATCAGAAAAAATAAAAAAATATAATTGACAGTATAAAAAAAATCAACAAGATCAGATATTGCAGAAAGATGATGAAATAGCTGAAGTTTTCATCAACTATTATAAAACTATTTCCAAAACAACATTATGCCCGACTTACAAGAACTAATTTCTTAAATAAAGCAAAAATTCAGCCAAACTTTTGGCAATTTTCACCTTTCACAATTAAAGATATCAAAGAGGTCATAGAATTAGCACCAAAAAACAAATCACCTGGTCTTGATGGCCTGACCATGGAATTTAATGGTTTCTTTAAAGATCTGATTTCACCTTGGTTACTAAAGATGGTTGAATTTATAAAAGGTTGTACAGAACATGAAAACATTCCACAATCAATGCGGAACAGTAAAAATAATTTGAATACACAGAGAAAGGAAACCAAAATAATACTCAGACAATTATAGACCAATAGCAATTTTAAATGCTGATTATAAAATAACAGCAAAATTAATAAATAACCAAATTCAGACACATTTAGCACAATATATAAAGCCAAACCAATATGGGCTTGTACAAGGAAGGAATTTACATCAAGCTAACAAAAAATACAAGGCATAATATACTTGATAAACAATAGGCAGGAATTTTTACAAGATGCATACTATGCTATTAGGACAGATGCCACAAAGGCTTTTGATCTACTGAACAGAAATTACTTAATACAAATACTGACAATCTGGAGAATACCACAAGAACTGATATGCTTAATTAGAAAATTATACAATACTACCATTGCCAAATTTCAAATTAATCAATATATCTCAGATAATTTTAAGGTGTATAATGGGATGAGACAGGGATGCCCCTCACCTACATTATTTATCTTGGCATTATAACCCTATATTGAATTAATAAGGAAAGACCCTAGATTGACTGATGTAAACTACAGCAAGAAATAGTACAATTAATGTTTTTGCTGACAATATTTTATTGATAACTAAGAACATTAATAAATCATTACCAGCCTACATTAAAGAGATATATCTATATAATAAGATATCTGATATGAACAGAATAAATATCTCAGTAATAGTGAAATTATTAAACCATCAGCCACTTACTGTAAATGAATGAGCTAATGATTTTTCTATACAAACAAAAATAAAATATTTAGGATTACATTAATGGCAGATCAAAATACTAACATAAAAGCAAATTATGAAGCAGCAAAAAGAAAAATATCAAAACATTTGGATAATTGGAATAATTTATCCCTATCACTTTAGGATGTATAGAGGCCATTACGATCATGGCATTCTCCATTTTATGTTTGTGATGCAAAACATATTGGTATGTCCAAAAGAGGATTGGTTTCTAGATCTGATGAGAATCTTTAGAAAGTTTCTATGGAGAGGAGGAAAGCCTGGTATAGCATGGTCAATAGTAGTGGCTTCCTGAGCAACAGGAGGGTTAGGTTGCCCAGACCCACAAACATATATGGAGGCACAAATAATTGAAACTTATTATGGATGGACCTTCTTTTCCAGCCTAGATAATCATGTTTCTCAAGAAATGATTTATCCAAATAATAAATTAAGTAATATACAAAATATACTTTGGGATATTACTCTACATGATCAGAAAAATAATTTCTTTTCATCATGGTTTAAGACGGTAAAAAAGCATATAATGAGCACAGCCAAATTGGACTTACCATGGTTTTATTTACTGATAGGACCAAATAAAAGACTATGGGCCAGATATTCAAAACTTTGCCCCGGGGCTAAATTAGCACTGACAGGCAGGCAAACTTAGCCCAGAGCACAAAGCAAGCTATATTCAAAAGGAAATAGCTCGGTGCAAAACCAGCTGAATATAGCAAGCAAAGGAAGCCAGGCAAACAGGGTCAGGAGTGCAGGGCAAAAATTGCCCGGGAATAAGACAGCACTGAATATAGCAACAGGGAAGTGCACACTGCAACTGCAACTCATTAGACTCTGGAGAAAGCCACTGTTGCAGGTGGAGAACATTGTGTGTGGTTGCACAGAGATGTTAGTTGGTGGCTGGCTGTGGTGGTGAGAGGAGGGCTGAGCCAGTCGCTGGCTCTGTTGGTAGATTGTTACCACACAGCACCTGTGCTAATAGGGCTTTTGAATATTGCAGCCTAGCACAAATCCAGTGCTATTCCAGCTCTATGGTTTTGTGCTAGGTGCAATGGTTTGAATATCTGGCATTATGGCATGAGTACACAAAAACTCTGCTCAGAATTTTAGAAGAAAACAACATTAAAAGATGGATTGACATTTTAACTGAAGCATCATTTCCAACCTTTAAACAGATTAAAAAGAAAATAATGGATGACAGATTTAATTTATTGCACTATTATGCATTAAATAATACATTTTAAAAGTTAAGAAATATTTCCATTCACTAAATGCCAATATTGAAAGAGTTAAAAAGGACAGTTGAAATAACAGAAAAGGACATGATAAATTATTGTCAAGATTTTATAAAATGTATTACCAAATGAAAGAAAATATATTCAGAGGGTAAATATAAAATAGAATACCCAATTAAATACAAATTATTCAGATACCCAATGGGAAAATATAAGAATCAAAGGCAATAAAATATATGCATCAGCAAAAAATAAGTCAATACAAATAAAAATTCTGAGCAGAGCATATATGACTCAAACACAGATATCTAAAATAATCAATGATTATTCAGATCTTTGTTGGTATAGGTGTGGGAAGAGAGGCACACATATATGGATTATGGGAATGTGAAGAGATAAAACTATAGTGGAAAGAATTAAAGAAAATTATTGGAAAACGATTAAATATAGCTCTACCAGACTCCTGAGATTTTTCTTTTCACTAATATTGATATTAAACCTATATCAAATATTAAAAATAAAATTATAGCCTTATCAACAAAGGCTTTAAAATGAAAATATTAAGTGAATGGAAATTTAACCCATTGCAGAAATTTGATTTATATAGATGGTGGATGATTATGAAAGAAATGTTATTGAATGAAAAACTGATTTATGATTCTGATATAGGGTTATGAAATATCAGGGTCCAGATGGAGACTAATACACAATAATATAGATCCATTGATGAACATATGATATTCTGGAAGATAAGACTATGTACTCCTCTCAAGGATAATATGAGCTATAAGCACTTTAGGATAAAATTTTAAAGAAAATGATTATATGCCTAAAGAAGAATGCCTGAAGAAGACAATGGAAGACAATGAAATCAACAATATTACATGTTGAAGGATATATCTTTATATTTAACCTTTCCATGATATGGGGGAGAGTGGGAATTATACAAAATAGAAGTAATTCTTGCACATTAATCTGTTAAATTGCAAACTAATAAAAACTTTGATTGTAAAAAAAAAAAAACTAGTGGCACATTACTGAAACACCACTGTGAGGTACAATACTAAAACACCACCTAGTGGCACACTACTAAAATACCATGTAATGACACAGTACTAAAATTCCATTTGTTTTATTGACAGTCAGGTATGCGAGCACATGGTCAGGAAAGCAAAGGAATAATTGTACGTTTACTTTTTTGTTTTATTTTGGGGCTCACTACAGTACAGTATAACTTTTCTGAGCTCCATGTGCATCCTGCACATTCTGTGTACTGGCAGATGGAACATCCTTCAAAAGCCTTGAGTTTTTGGGTGATTTGCAGGGGGCAGATTTGCAGGCAGCTGAAAAAATGGAAAGAAATTAGGAGGTATGGGTCGGAAGCCATGAAGAACGTTCGTTATAACCAATTGACCGTTACAACGGAGTTCGTTAGAGCGAGGGATTAATGTACGATTGAGCGCCACACTACTAAAATACCACCTTGTGGCATACTACTAAAACACCACATATTGGAATACTACAAAAGCACCACCTAGTGGCACATTACTAAAATACCACCTTGCGGCATACTACTAAAATATCATCTAGAGGCACACTATTAACCCCCCCCCTTAGTGGCATACTACTAAAACTCTACCATGTCACTCCACTAAAACACCACCTAGTGGTACAATACTAAAATACCACATACTGGTACACTACTAGAACCCCACCTAGCAGCATACTACTAAAACACCACCTTTAGGCACATTAGTGAAACACCACCTTGAGTCACACTACAAAACCACCACCTAGTTGTAACCCACTAAAATACCACCTTGTGACATACTACTAAAACACCACATAGTGCCACACTTTTTCCCTTAGTGGCAAACCACTAAAACTATACCTTGTGGCATACTACTAAAAGATCACTGAGTGGCACTCTACTAAACCTCCTTAGTGACACACTACTAAAACACCACCTACTGGTAAACTGCTAAAATATCACATTGTGGCATATAACTAATACACCAACTAGTGGCAGACTGCTAAAAACACCATCTAGTGGCAGACTTCTAATACCATGGAGTGACACGCTACTAAAATTCCACCTATGACATACTACTAAAGCTTCACCTAGTGGCACACTACTAAAACACCATCTAGTAGCACAATACTAAAATTCCACCTTCTTGCATACTACTAATACACCACCTAGTGACACACTATAGAAACACCAGCAAGAGGCACATTACTAAAACACCACCTCATGGCATACTACTAAAACACCACTTAGAGCATACTACTAAAATACCAGCTAATGGCATACTACTAAAATACCACTTTGTGGCATAGTACTAAAACACAGCCTAGTGGAATACTACAAAACACCACCTTGTGAGCCACTACTGAACTACACACCCACTGCCACACTACTAAAACCACCTTGTGACATATTACTAAAGCTCCACCTAGTGGCACATTACCAAAACACCACCTAGTGGCACATTACCAAAATACCACCTTGTGACACCCTACTAGAACACCACCTAGTGACACACTACTTAAATACCATCTAGTGCCACACAACTAAAATACCACTTTGTAGCATACTACTACAACATCACCTAGTGGAATAATACAAAAGCAACACCTAGTGGCACATTACTAAAACACCACCTCGTGGCACACTAGTAAAACACTACTTTGTGGCACACTACAAAACAACACCTTGTGGCACCCTACAAAAACAACACCTAGTGGCACACTACTAAAATACAACATTGTAGCATACTAGTGGCATACCATTAACCTCCGTGAGTGGCACACTACTAAAACACTGCCTAGTAGCACACTACTAAAACCTCCTTTGGTTGTATGCTACAAAAACACCACCTAGTGACACACTACTAAAATGCCACCTATTGGCACAATACTAAAATAAATGCCTAGTGTCACACTATTAACCCCCCTCTTTAGTGACACACTACTGAAACTCTACCTTGTGACCAACTACTAGTATACCACCTTGTGCCACACTACTAAAACATCACCTTGGGGAATACTACTAAAACACCATCTAGTGAAATTCTACAAAACACCACCTAATGGCACATTACTAAAACACCACCTTGTGTCATACTACTGAAACACCACCTAGTGGCACACTATAAACAACCCTTAGTGGCACACTACTAAGACTCTACTAAGTGGCACACTACTAAAATACCACCTAGTGGCACACTACTATAATACCATTGAGTGCCACACTACAAAAATACCACTTTGTAGCATACTACTAAACACCACCTATTGGAATACTACAAAAACACCACCTAATGGCACATTACTAAAACACCACCTTGTGGCATACTACTAAAACACCATCGAATACTACAAAATGCCACCTTTCAGAGCTATTACTAAACTACACTTACTGCCACACTACTAAAAAACACACCCTGTGACATACTACTAAAGTTCCACCTTCATCAGTAGTCACTAAGCAAGATGGGTGCCAGCTGGGTGGCTGAGCAAAACTGAGCAGAGCAAGCAGTAGAGTGTATTAATTTGTTTGCTTTGTAAAAATGTTTCATTTGTTTTATTTGTGAGTTTAGTGGGTTTATGGTTAGTAAGTTAGGGAAGCAAGTGAGAGAGTAAGGTTACTGGGCATTGTCGGGTGCAATTTAATACAACTCATGTGTACACAGGGTCCATAGACTTGCCCCGAGAACTTTCAGTTTGTGGGTGCTAAGGGAGCCGAAATTATGCTTCCCTTCAAGAAGAGAGAAGTACTAACATTTTACAGAATAACTGATTTTAATTCATATAGTACTGTGGCATTGGAAATATCTGGTTTATGAGGATTACTGATTCGTGGTGTGCTGTCAGAGAGGGAGCCTGAATTCTTTTGCTTGGAGAAGGAGAAGAACCTGGTATTGGTTGACTGCAAGTGTTCCTGGGGTCAGCAAGACAGAGGGTCTGAATATCTTTCCCAAGAGCAGATTCCTGGGTGAGTGCCCAGTCGAACTGCACTTGGCGGCTTTTTGCCATCGGACCACCAGAAGCTAAGGGATATACCGTGGCTGCCTTCCAGAAAGAGGGGTTGTGCTTTCATTCTCTGCCTCCTACATAGGAAAAGAGAGTTGGTTGCAGGAGGTCTTTCCAAGGAGTAAAGTGAAGAGGTGTTCCTGGGCCAATGGGGTGGCAGACACCACGGTTACTGGAGGGGGGTGGCTTCAAATACCTTAGGCTAGCTCAGGGTTTTTGAAAGGAGGACCCACCTGTGTCTGGAAGAGAAGGTCCCGGGTTCCCTCTGAGGAATAAGGAGAAGGCCTCCAAGAGAAGGAATTGAAGGAGTGAGGAGCGAGACGGACTGGAGCATGATTTAAACCCCAAGTCTGGAGGATGTTAGCAACAGTACAGGGACCTCTGATGGTGACATAAACATTTTGGCCCAGATATTCAAAGGGTTGCACATGGCGCAACAGTGTTGTGCCATGCACAACCCACTGATGTGTTCTGGTGTGATATTCGAGAGGAGCGCGCCAAATCCCTGCGCGCTGAAGCGCATCAGTAATGAATGCAGACACAGATGGGGCGTGCCCATGCATAACCTGCACAGCCCGTATTCAGCCCGGGATGTGCAGAGCCATGCGCGCAACCCCTACCTGTGCCAGTACAAAGTTAAGCCAAAAAAAGAGGAACAACTGATGGCCACCCACAGGTGAGCTGCCACATTGCAGGTTGCAACACGGCAGCTGCCACCTGTGGGTGGCCACCCGAGTTCCATCTGCACCTGGTGGCGCCCATGCCCGATCGTGGGCATATGTTTAAAATAAATTCTCTGTCCTATATCCCTGGTGGTCCAGTGGACGCTCTCTGCTCGATCACGGGCATGTTTAAAAATAAATTCCCTGTCCTATATCCCTGGTGGTCCAGTGGACGCCACTCGCCCGGAGTCGCTGGCATCTGTTACTGCTCATCCCTGGTGGTTTGGTGAGCCTCTTCTCATTTCACTACCGAGTCTCACCACCTCAGCCGGCAGGTTACCTCACCCGCCTGCGCCCGCCGCCCGCCGACGACAACTCGGTAGGGCTGCATGCCCACTGGTTCACAGCTGAGCCAGGGCGCAGCCTCTACCAAGCTGTCAGTTGACGGGTGGCGGGCGGCAGGTGGATGGGTTACTGCCACCCACCAGCTAACCAGGCAGGAGTGGGGTGGGGCCCAGTGGGCGGTGGGAGGGGGTACCACTGGACCACCAGGGATATTGAGAGGGGTTCTTTATTACAACAGATGCCCATGATCAGGCAGAAAGCAGTCCACTGGACCACCAGGGATATAGGACGGGGAATTTATTTTTAAACATATGCCCATGATCGGGCTGCAGGGGGCGTCGGTCCCCAAAGACTGCTGCCTGGCAGGGCGCCAGGCGCAAGTCATTGGGGATGGGCACACCTGCATGCAAATGGAATGCAAATGGAGCCATAATGACATGCAAATGGCCCCATGTGCGCCTTGCATAAATTATGGCCCCATTTGCATGTCACCTTTTGAATATCGGGTGCTGTGAATGGCGCAATGGCACTTGCACTAGCACATCTCCATGCTCCACTCTGGCCACTTGCACTGGTGCAGTGCCACTGCGCCATGCACACTGGGGGTGGCCAGGGTGCGATATTCAAAGCTGCTCAGCCATGGTGCAGCTCCTTTGAATATCGCCCAGGCCACACCCCTGCGCAGCCAAGTTGAGCTGCACCCATGCTTGCGCCACAGCTGGCGCAGTTTGAATATCCGGGCCTTTGTTTTTAATTCCTACCACAAACAAATGTAAGCACCTTTTATATGCTGCTATTGCTACTGGGGCTGTTTGTGACTCAATTTAATACTAACACCGCTATGAACTGTGAGAGGGGACTGTAGAGATGTGAACTCAGGATTGCTGCAGTGACAGCACAGCAAGCAAGACATTTTTTGCACTACTGTATTACTTGAATTTAGGCTTACTGTGGTGAGAGCACAGCAAGCAAGATATTAGTACTATGTTTTTTGAACATTTCTGTATACCATTTTTCTTTAAATACTCAGTCCTTTGTAAATGTTTTAACTGCTCTGCTCTTGAAGTGATTGTATTAAGAAATTATAAGGGGGTTTGTGATCTGATGGTTTGACTATTTAATAGGGTTGTGGGAACCTATTTATTAGTGACTGTAGGATAGGGATATAGTAGAGGTGTTAGTAAGTGGCACTGGGTCATAATGTCAAAGATATTATGCCACATAGAAAATCAGGCTCCAATACAGCACAATTTCTGCCATGAGGCATAAGTCCTTTTTTGTGGGGACTCCGCACCCCCACACCCCCAGTTATCGGGGGATGTGCCCCCTGAACCCCCCAATAAAGATTCTCAACTCCAAGGGAGGGGTTCAACTCGGGGAGCACACAAGTCAAAAAAAAAAAGTTTCTGGAACCGGGAATCAAACCAGTTCCCAGACACAGCACCTGGGTTCCTGCTGTTGTGGCTCAATCCTGTGAGCCATGGCAGCTGCTCAATGGAACCCACTCCCAGCAGAGGTCTTATCCTCTGCCTGGGAAATATGTAATGGTGCAGTACCACGTACAGCAGTATATGCGGCATTGCACCATTAGCGCTTGCATACTGCGCTGCACCGATATAGCCATAAATTAAGCGTGCGACATTATGACCCAGTAGGTAAGTGGGTAGATGTGTGCAAGTGGTAGAGTGAAAGATGACTTGAAAGTAGTGTATTTTGTGCAGTGTGATTGAGAGTATGTGGGTAGTTGGGGGTATAGAGTAGGCTTTGAAATATGTGTTGGGAGGTTGTTATTTCGGTCAGGCAGTGCTCCCTCGAGGTTGAGGGACCTGCTACTTTTGAGTGTCCTCCACTTTCACCACAGGTATACCATAGATGTAGGGCCCTAGATATAATTAGAAGAAGGAGGACTGGTAGGTCCTGGATACCTCAGGGGATGGGAGAAGGGTGAGCGGATAGAGACAAAGGGACTAGAAGGTGCCCTGAGGTGAAATGGGACCAAGCTTGAGGATTTCCTTGCCTGGTGCCCATATCCAAGGGCTCAGAGGAACTCAGGCAGGTATTGGGGCCATCTACGGAATCCCGTCTCCCTCTTGGGTGGTGTTATGCAATGCCAGGTCTATTAAGAATAAGACCGCAGTGGTTGTAGACTTAGTAGCCTCTGCAGACCTGGCCTACATCACCGAGACCTGGCTGGATGAGAATGCAGGACCTATTTTGACTGCTGCAGTACGGCTGGGTTCTCAGTTATACACCACCCAAGAGTGGACCAAAGGGCCGGGGGGGGTCGCAGTCTGTTTTAGACAGGAACTAAGCCTCAGGGAACTGCCAGTGGGGAGCACCAAGTCCTTTGAGTGCGTGGTTGTTGTGGGTACAGGACTCAGGATCCTTCTCATCTACCGTCCACCCAGGGATGGGAGGGTATTCCTGAAGGAGGTAGCAGACTTTATCGCCGAGGTGGTATTGGAGTCCTTCAGATGGTTAATTCTGGGGGACTTCAATGCCTGGGTCGACGATCAACTCTCGCACCTTGGACATGACCTCCTCTAATTGATGGATTCATTGGGCCTGACATGGGTTTTTACCACTACAACACATGAAAAAGGGCACTCGTTGCATTTGGTGTTCCACCTGAGGATGGAGATCTTGAATGGAGGTGGAGCCTGTTGGATTGTTGGACCATCACCCTGAGGTTTAGTTTGCAACCCCTGAATAGGGCCTGCCCTAAGGAAATGGTACATTACTGTCCTTGAGACAGGTAACACCTGAAGGCCTTATGATGGTACTGGACCTTTGGGTATTCTGTTAGATAGCGGTGACCCAGGTAGGGTTACCACCTTTAAGAAGCCCAAAGTGGGACATTTCTTACTGAAACAATGATTTTCTCGCAGGACAGTACGTAACCATGGCCAATGCAACAGACTTGTTTTCTCTATATACTCAGAATTAAGGCTAAGTATTGTAGTTTTTAGTTGCTTCTACTGTTTATCATTTTAAGGTATTTTAGTTAAGGTATTATAGTTTTCTGCAACATTTAGTGGAAAGTTAAAAATATTTTTCTACTATAAAATCAGGACATGTAGTATTTTTCATGTTTTTTGTAGGACACAGCTGCCCAAATCAGGACTGTCCTGCGAAAATCAGGACAGGTGGTAACCCAGGTCTCTGGTACTGGCTTATAATAGGGCAGTGGCCGAGGCTATAGAGGCCATTGCTCCAGTTCGTGTTCACCCTCTGACTTCTTCGTCCTGGTGCCCCATGGTTTGATGGGTCACTAAGGGAACTAAAGAAACAGGGGCTAAGGTTTTAGGGACAGTGGCGGAAAACTTGCCTGGAGATGGACAGACTAGTTTGTTGAACCTCTATGAGGTCTACCAATCAGCAATTTCCATATGAAGGCAGAATTCCTGTCCAGAGAAATTACTGCAGTGAGAAACAGATCAGCCCAGCTCTTCTGGACAGTGGACAAACTGTGCAATCCCATCTGTCTACAGGCTGGAGGAGTGTTGTCACAGGGAAAGTGTGAGGAGTTTGCTCAGTTTTTTGCTGATAAGGTGTCCACCATCAGGACAGAGATCAGCCAATTTTCCCCATGGGTTTTTGTGGTGGCCTACTGAGTGGTGCTAACACTCAACTGACCTGGTCTACCTTCAGTTAGCCAGTAGTCATGGATATAGTGAGGATCATCCAAACTCTGCAACCAACTTGCTGTAGTTTGGACCTGGGCCCAATGTGCCTTCTTGTAGCTTGTGTTGAGGTTATTGGCCCAGTCCTAGCTTGGATAGTTGGGGTTTCCTTGGAGAGAGGGATCTATCCAGATCCCATAAAGGAAGCAGTAGTTAGACCACTGCTGAAAAAGCCCTCCCTGGACCTAGACTGCCCTGCCAACTACAGACTGATCTCTAACCTACCTTTTATAGGGAAGGTTATCGAGAAGGCGGTCACTTTGCAGCTGGAAGATCATTTATCTAGCCATAATATCTATGACCCTCTGCAGACTGGCTTCAGGAAAAGGCATAGCACTGAGACTACCCTGGTTCGAGTACTTAATGACCTTCTAGTGGTGAGAGATCGGAGAGCCCGTTCCATCTTGGTTCTCCTTGATCTCTCAGCAGCTTTTGACACTGTGGACCATGGGGTACTGCTGAAACACCTGCGGTTCTTTTGTGGACTGGAAGGGACAGTCCTCAATTGGTTTTGATTGTTCCTTGAGGACATACTGCAGAGGGTGGTGTCAGGAATTTATTCCTCATCCCCTCAAGGTCTGCTCTGTGGGGTGCCGCAGGGTTCTGTGCTTTCTCCCATGTTGTTTGCAGTGTACATGCTACCACTGGGGACATTATTAGGTGGTACAGGTTGAGTTTTCACTGCTATGCAGATGATTCTCAACTGTACGTGTCCTTTGTACCCGACCAGGAATACGATGCAGTCTCGATGTTTAACAATGGTCTACAGGAGATACAGAACTGGATGAGTGCCAGCTGGCTGAGGTTCAACCCAGAGAAAACTGAGGTGTTGGTGGTGGACCCAAATCTAAGGACGGCCTGGTCATGGGCAGGAAAACCTTCTGGCTTACAACTTGGGGGTAGCCTGCTCAATGCCTCGAACCAGGTGCGTAACCTTGGGGTTGTACTTGATGAAGGTTTGACCCTGAAGGTTCAGGTGTCAGACATAGTCAAGGTCTCCTTTTACCATCTCAGAAACATCGCCAGAGTGAAGCATCTGGTTCCATCCAAGGATCTGTCAACACAGTGGTCCACACCTTTGTCACCACTTGGTTGGACTTCTGCAATGCCCTTTACATAGGGCTACTGGGAGTGGATATTCACTGACTGCAGCTAGTGCAGAACGGACGCCAGGTTGTTAACTGGAACTCCAAATCCAGTCACATAACACCTGTGCTGCGCGAACTGCACTCGCTGCCTATACATTGGTGAATCCCTTTCAAGGTCACATTGCTAACCTATAAAGCCCTACATGAGCTGGGACCCGAATACCTGCAAGACCTTCTATATCCCTATTGTCCCTTTCCGCTCACTCTGATCCTCTGATGAGGGATTGCTAGAGGTTCCCAGGGTATACTTAAAGACCTTTGGGGGAAGATCTTTTGCCTTTATGGCCCCTACCCTGTGGAGTTCTCTACCTCATCAGATATGTGAGAGCCTGAACCTAGAGGGTTTTAAAAGCTCCTCAAAACATATTTCTTTGGAAGGGCATTTTAGGAATGTAGGCTTTGAATTTGCATCCTGTTTTAAGGGGATTATGGTATGTATTTTAAAATGTATATTATTGTCTGCACTTTCATTGTAAAGGTGCTCTGAGCAATGGAAGGCGCCTTTAAAAATAAAATTTTGCTTACTTACTTACTTGTGGCACACTACAAAAATACCACCTAGTGGCATATTACCAAAACACCACCTTGTGGCACATTACCAAAACACCACCTTGTGGCACACTACTAGATCACCACCTAGTGGCACACTACCAAAATGCCACCTATTGGCACAATACTAAAAGAAATGCCTGATGACACACTATTAACCCCCTCCTTAGTGGCACACTACTGAAACTCTACCTTGTGGCCAACTACTGGTACACCACCTTGTGCCACACTACTAAAATATCACCTTGTAGCATACTACTAAATCACCACCTTGTAAAATTCTACAAAAACACCACAGAGTAGCGCAATACTAAAACACCACCTAGTGGCACACTACTAAAATACCATGTAGTGACACGCTACTAAAATTCCACCTTGTGACATATTACTAAAGCTCCACCTAGTGGCACACTACTAAAACACTATCTAGTAGCACACTGCTAAAATACCACCTTGTGGCATACTACTAATACACCACCTAGTGACACACTACAGGAACACCAGCTAGTGGTGCATTACTAAAACACCACTTCATGGCATACTACTAAAACACCACCTTTGGCATACTGCTAAAATACCACCTAATGGCATATACTAAAATGCCATTTTATGGCCTAGTACTAAAACACCACATAGTGGAATACTACAAAAACACCACCTTGTGAGTCACTACTAAACTACACACCTACTGTCACACTACTAAACAAAACACCCTGTGACATACTACTAAAGCTCCACCTAGTGGCATATTACAAAAACACCACCTAGTGGCACATTACCAAAACTCCACCTAGTGGCACATTACAAAAACACCACCTAGTGGCACATTACCAAAACACCACCTTCTGGCACACTACTGAAACACCACCTAGTGACACGCTACTAAAATACCATCTAGTGCCACACAACTAAAATACCACTTAGTAGCATACTACTACAACAGCACCTAGTAGAATAATACAAAGCATCTCTTAGTGGCACATTACTAAAACACCACCTAGTGGCACACTATTAAACCACTCTTAGTGGCACACTACTAAAACTCTGCAATGTGGCACACTACTAAAACACCAACTAGTGGCACACTACTAAAATACCACCTTGGGGCATGCTACTAAAACACCACCTATTGACACACTATTAACCCCCTCCCCACTTAGTAGCATACTACTAAAACCAAAAATAAAACCTAGTGGCACATTACTAAAACTACACCTACTGGCACACTCCTAAAACACCACCTTGTGACATTCTACTAATGCACCATCTAGTGGCAGACTACTGATACACCTAGTGGCACATTACTAAAATACCACCTACTGGGACACTACTAAAATACCACCATATGGCATACTACTAAAACACCACCTAGTGAAATACTACAAAAGCACCATTTTATGGCACACTACTAAAATACCACCTAGTGACACACTACTAAAATACCTCCTTGTGACATACTACTAAAGTTCCAACTAATGACGCACTACTAAAATACCACCTTGTGGCATGCAACTAAAACACCACCTAGTGGCACTCAACTATCCCCCCTTTAGTGGCATATTAGTAGAACACTACATACAGCTGAGGCACACTACTAAAGCACTACCTAGTCCCATACTACTAAAACTCCACCTTGTGGTGCACTACTAAAACACCACCTTGTAGCATACCACCAAAACACCACCTAGTGGCATACTACTAAAATACCATCTTGTGGCACACTACTAAAACACCACTGAGTGGCATCCTACTAAAACACCACCAGTAGCACACTACTAAAACACCATCTTGTGGCACACTACTAAAGCACCACCAAGTGGCACACTACTAAAACTCTACATAGTGGCACAGAAATTAAAATGAACTACTTTTTTAAATAAAATGGCATTTTACTGAATTTGCTTCTATTTTTTTCAGCTACCCTTTTCAAAAGCACAAGAAGACAATTGTGGGCTACTATTCCTTTTTTTTGCAATGAAATATTTTATTGATTTAACTTTGAATAAGCATTTGTCAATGCCAAATGTTGGCTTGCTGGCTTTGGCATTGGTAGTGCAGGAGTTAGACAGATGCATCATAGGAATGGCAGTGAAGTATTGAACTGATGCCAACCCACCCCCACCCTGCAGAGAGTGACAGGCATTAAGGTGTCCCTTTGGGTGTTTGGTAGTGCAGTGCGGGAAAACATGTCGGGCAGGATGTGAAAAATGACAGCTGTACAGTTCATAAGGAGGTGTAAAAAAATGCCAGTGTTGAAAATGTGGCATGTAAATATATCAAATTTGCGAAGCTACTAGGGTGCTTGGGAAATATGCAATGCATGCTTGCAACACTGCCATTTTATGGGCGTTCGGCACCAAATTTTCAACATACGCATTTAGCACCTCTGCTCATGTACAGTGTCACTGTTATTTCCTCAAAGTGTCCCAAGAAGTGATTTCGCACAGCGACCACGCTATTCAGCGCCGGAAGTGCGAAAACACATTTTAGGCAGGATATGTGAAATGACGGCTGTACTGTTCATCAAGAGGTGTGGGAAAATGGCAACGGCGAAAATCCAGACTGAAAATATCACAATGATGATTGCAGAGCGTGCTTGCGTAATCTGCCAAAGCACGCATAACACAGTCATTTTATGGAGTATCATCACCAAATTTTCAACATAGGCATTTTAGGTCCTCTGCTCATGAACCATGTCAATGTCATTTTCATAATCTGGCCCAAACACTGATTTCCCACAGCGACCTGCGTTATTATGCGCCGGAAGACGGAAACACATTTCGGCAGGATGTGGAAAATGACAGCTGTACTGTTGACAAGGAGGTGTACAAAATGACAATGCTGAAAATCTGGCATTAAAATATTGTGAATGCGGCGAAGTTACGAGCCTGCATAGCAACTATGCAACGCTGCGCTTGTAAAACAGGCATTTGTTGATTTTCCTCCAAATTTGGAACTTAGAACTTTTAGAGGCCACCTCATGAACACTGCCACTGTCATTTCATTAATGGGCCCCAAAGGTGATTTAGCACAGTGACTGCAAAATCACCTTTCAGCACACTGCCTTGGGCGTAGCTGGTCCAGTCCACTGGGGTGTTAAACAGACGAGGCATACTGATGAGTCCTGCTGAGACGAAACACGTGTCTATGTCTTCTGTTAAAAACCTTTGCAAACTGTGAGAGGCCTTCGGGCACCATGCAATTCTTGCTTTTAAAGTTGGACCAGCATAACATTCTGTGTGATTTGCATATGCAGCCCATGATGCTTTGCATTGTGGGGGCATGTGTGACTTTGTATTTTCTTGAAACTTGGCTTCCCAGCCAAATGCCCTTTGGGGTAACCCTTGCCTCAGTGTTTACGCACAGAGGTTCTTTGTCTTTTAAATGGTAAATGGAGTCCACTCTGAAGAAATGGAGGTTACTAGTGGGGTACCACAGGGTTCAGTATTAGGACCGGTCCTCTTCAATGTCTTTATAAGTGACATTGCAGAGGGACTGGAAGGAAAAGTATGTCTCTTTGCAGATGACACAAAGATCTGCAACATGCATGGGACAGTCATAAGGCAATTCTAGGGGTTGGGGGTAGGAAGAAGTAGGCTACTGGTTAACTAGGATCTGCACCTTATCCAGGTGAGGGGGTGCAGAAGAAATTTGTTTTATGTATATCAGCATAGGAAAGAAGGAAGGAATTTGGTTTATGTATGTTCATGGTTAAATTTGCAGACAATATTAAATTGGGGGGGCAAGGTTAATAATCAAGAAAATATTTCTGCATTAAAGAAGGATTTGGAAAAATTAACACTTTGGGCAAATGAAAATCATATGCAGTTTAATCAAGACAAATGTTTAGTAGTGCATTTCGGTGTAAATAATCCAAAAACAATATATTATATAAACGGACTACCACTTCACTCATCAAATTGTGAAAAAGATTTAGGGATATATGTTAATAATAAACTTACATCAAATGATCACTGTGTTAGAACTGCCTGCATGACCAACAGACTTTTGAGGCAAATAAAACACACTTTTGTTAATCGCACTGAACAATGCCTTATTCCATTGTATAGGGCATACAATAGACCGTATCTAGACTGCGGCTCCCCTTTCTGGAATCCAAACCAAAAAAAAAGACATAGCAATTCTTGAACAGGTTCAAAGGAGAGTAACTAGAATGATTCCAAGATTAACAAACTTGGATTATCAGAACAGATTAAAAGCTACTGGTCTCTTCTCTCTTCAAACTAGAAGAATAAGAGGTGATTTGCTTATGGTTTTTAATTTAATAAATTCACCAGATCTAATGGAAAAATGTGGTCTAACACTCTCCAAAAGGAGACATGTTCCGAGACTGCATAATAAACAGCTTGATGTAAAAACTTATAAAACCAGCAAAAGGGGAAATTTTTTTCCAATAAGAGCATCCATTGTATGGAACACCTTGCCACAAGAATTGGTAGAGACAACTAGTGCCGCTGTCTTTAAAAACAAATTAGATGTTTGGTTGAGGGATAATAGATAAATAATGTCCCACATAGTGTGGGGAACAGTCTTGATGGGATCTGGCCTTTTTCTGTTCTTTCATACCAAATAATACCAAGTAACACCATTCAGGCAACCTGTATCACATGGTGCTTTTACCAGCATAGGAAAGAAGGAAGGAATTTGTTTTATGTAATGCAGTTCATACAACCTGTATCACAAGGTTCTTTACAATCCAGGAAACGGAAGGTAGAAAAATGTTTATTGCCGTTTTCAGCGCACAAAAAGATTCATAGAGCACAGAGACAGACTGAAGAGAAATAAGAGAGAAGCTAAACACAGGGAGGATAACTAACTTGTTGAGGCTCTCACAGTGTGATTCAAACCTGATGGATAGGTGCCCACCTAGAAACTGCCAGGTATATGGGTAGGCCAGTCCAATTATGCTCTTTACCCCCCTTCCCCAAACACACAGGGTGTTAGATATTTATATTAAATTGTTAGACATTTATATTACATTGTTAGATATTCATATTACATTGTTAGATATTTACCTGAAAATAGGCAGGATTTGTCTGGTGCACTTACCTGATCAACAAAAACCAAACACAAAAAATAAAAAAAATATTAAATTGTTAGATATGGGCCTGTATGTCAATGAAAATATCAAAGCTACAGAAATTCAGAATATACATAAAGAGCCAAAAGAACTGTGGGTCACCCTGGAAACAGAAAATGGGACAGCCATACGAACTGGGGTTGTCTACAGGCCCCCAGATCAGGGGGAGGACATAGACACGTTACTGTTAGAAGATATACAAAACATGATAGCTAAAGGGGAGGTTCTGATAATGGGAGACTTCAACACGCCAGATACAGATTGGTCAATACCAGCAGGAACATCTACCAGAACTAGACACATGGTGGATTCCCTGCAAGGGGAGGGCCTCAAACTACTGGTACAACAACCCACAGGAGACAGGGCTATCCTAGATCTAGTACTGACTAACAGGGAAAAGGATCACAGATCTCCAGGTAGAAGGTCACCTGGGGGCCAGTGACCATCACATGGTATGGTTCAATTTGGCCACTAGAACTAAATCACCCCATTCCAAGGCAAAAATATGGGACTTCAGAGGAGCTGACTTTGATAAGATGGCCAACAGAGTTAAGCTAGCCCTGGCAAAAAGAAATACAGGTGAGGGGGTACAGGCAAAGTGGGTAAGCATTAAGGATGCACTACTTGAAGCAACATCCCATTGTGTTAGAGAGAAAAGAAAGTGCAAAAGAAGAAGGAAACCACTTTGGTTCTCGAAAACAGTAGCAGAAAAGGTCAGAGCCAAAAGGCTGACCTTCAGGAAATATAAGGGAATGCAGCAGGATGAAGATAGGGAGGCATACCAAACTTCCCTGAGGGAAGGCAGTAAGGCAGGCAAAGGCCCAAACTGAAGAAACACTAGCACAAACAGTAAAAGAGGAGATAAGACTTTCTGTAGATACATCAGTGAAAGGAGAAAGTCCAGAGGGGACATTGCTAAGATCAAAGGAGATGAGGGGGCATGTGAGGAGGACCATGGAAAAGCATCTATCCTAAATAAATACTTCTGCTCAGTATTTACTGAAGAGAAGGTAGGGCAGGGCCCACAGCTCAGCACCATGGACACAAGGGGGAGGGAGGTGTGCACTAGTCCCTTCACAAAAGAAAGGGTCCTACAAGAGCTCAATAAGCTCAGAGTGGACAAGGCAATGGGACCTGATGACATACATCCCAGGGTACTAAAGGAGATAAGGTTGGAACTAGCAGAGCCATTATCAGAACTGTTTAGTGGGTTTCTGAGCACAGGAGAGGTCCCAGAAGACTGGAGAAGGGCTTGTGATCCCGCTCCACAAGAGTAGTAGCAGGGAGGAGGCGGAGAACTACAGACCAGTCAGTCTTACCTCAGTAGTGGGCAAGATTATGGAGGCACTCCTTAAGGAAAGGATAGTGCAACACCTGGAATACACAGGAGCACAGGATCCAAGACATCATGGGTTTACAAAAGGAAGGTCCTGTCAAACTAATCTCATAGATTTCTTTGACAGGGTAACCAGAGTGGTGGACCAAGGGGGAGCAGCTGATGTTGCCTACCTTGACTTCAGGAAAGCTTTCGATACTGTTCCACATAGAAGATTGATTAATAGGCTGGGTAGGCTCAGAAGTTGGTCAACTGGGTAGCAAACTGGTTGACGGGCAGAAAACAGAGTGGTGGTAAATGGTATACAGTCAGAAGAGATGCAAGTCACAAGTGGGGTACCTCATGGATCAGTCCTGTGGCCAGTTCTCTTCAATATTTTCATCAGTGACATTGCAGTTGGACTGGAGGGTAAGGTTTGTCTGTTTGCAGATGACATGAAGATCTGCAACAAAGTAGATGATCCAGATGGGGTGGGCAGAATGAGAAGAGATCTGGATAAACTAGCAAAATCGTCAGAAGAGTGGCAACTGAGGTTTAACGCAAAGAATTGCAAGATCATGCACATAGGGAAGAGAAACCCTGAAGCCACCTATAGGCTGGGAGGGGAGTTGCTGGCAGTCACAAGGGAAGAAAGAGACTTGGGCATCATCATCACCGATGACCTGAAATCATCCAAGCAGACCACTAAAGCAGTAAGGTAAGGCTAGGGGGATGTTGGGGTGTATTAGTAGTGGTATCAGAAGTCGGAAGAGGGAGGTAGTAATCCCTCTTTACAATACACTGGTTAGGCCCCATCTGGAGTACTGTGTGCAGTACTGGAGGCCACACCTTCACAAGGACATTAACCAAATTGAGGCAGTCCAGAGAAGGGCAACCAAAATGGTGCAGGGACTGCAACAAAAAACATATGAGGACAGATTAACGGAACTCAGTATGTATACCCTAGAGCAAAGGATGGAGAGAGGTGATATGATCAAAACATTTAAACACCTTAAGGGTATTAACAAGGTGAAAGAGTCTAACATGTTTCAATATAAGAATAACAGCAGGACAAGAGGACACAGCATGAGATTAGAGGGAGGCCGATTAAGGGGTAATGTGAGGAAGTTCTTTTTCACAGAAAGGGTGGTGGATGCATGGAATGGCCTACCTCAGGAAGTGGTGGATATGAATACAGTGCAGAGCTTCAAACAGGCATGGGATAGGCATAAGGGAGAAATAAAGATGAGTATGAATAGATTGGCCATTGACAGAGCAAAGACCGATGGCACATTTATAAGGTAGAAAAAGAAATGGGCAGACTGGATGGGCCTTGCGGTCCTTCTCTGCTGTCAACCTCTATGTTTCTATATTACATTGTTAGATATTTATATTACATTGTTATTCATATTACATTGTTAGATATTTACAGGTATATTAAATTGTTAGATATTCATATTACGTTGTTAGATATTTATATTACATTGTTAGATATTTATATTACATTGTTAGATATTCATATTACATTGTTAGATATTCATATTACATTGTTAGATATTCACATCACATAGCTGCTACTGTGTGAGTGCATGAAGCGAGGTTATTGGAAATACTGACTTCTCCCCTGTGGCTACTGCCGGACTGCACTACAGCATTTCAGGATGATGTTCTCGATCATTGGGAGGGAATGGAGGGGATGGAGTGACACCCTAATCCAGTATAATCAAGCTCTGGGAAGCTGTTTTATATCTACAAATGTCAAAAGTTCAAATCTCTAATCAGGCAGCATGCTGAGGTCCAGACATGGCCCCAGAAGGCAGAGAACCATGGCAGTGTGTGTTTTGTCCTTGTGTTAAAGTGGAACTCTCAGCTCCCCTGAAGTAATGTTGCAGGACCTAGAGGTCCCGATTAAGCAAAATGAGTTAACTCTTAACTACCTCTAGTGCTTTTAGAAGTCCAAACATTCCAAGGCTTAACTTTGATACAAAATTATTTTTCTTACCTTACTTGTTACTGTAAAGTTTCTCTGGTTGATCCTGCATCCCTGTTCCCCACTGCCAGCCTTCTAATGACATAAACAGAGAGCTAAGCCATGGGGGATGTCTATACGCCAGTACTTCATTATTCTTGCAAACACTGTAAAATAGTGCATTTTCGAGCTTAAGTCTACAGGTACCGATCGCGCTGGGCCCCTAACCCCAGGACACAGCCCTAACTAGTGGTGAAGGAGCATATCAAAAACTGTTGGGGGGGGGACAGAATTGTCTAGGCCAGTAAACAAAACTATGTAACACCTCAGCCCAGGTCACTGAGAAAACAGCTGCCTGGGGAGCCAAACCACGGGGCAACACAGGAGTAAAGTAAGCCCCAGGAGAAGGTGTGGTGACGGGGCTGGGGTGCATTGGAGGCCAAGGGCTGAGGGGAGCATGGTGCAAAAACAAAGACGAAGACTGGGTGGTAGTATGTGAATCCTACGTGTGTGTGTGCACGCGCATGTGTGTGTGTGTGTTTTACTTTTCATTTATGGGTTTTCCACAAATAAACACGTGGATATCAGTATAAGTAAGCATTACAGACTAGGGACAATAACAGTTCAGGATGAGTAAGTACAAATGTAGAACAGTGGAATGGAGGGAAAGTGAGACATGACAGAAATGTTCAAATACCTCAGAGGTATTAATAAGGTACAGGAGGGGAGCATACTACAGAGAAAGAGATGCTCAAGGACAAGGGGTCATGACATGAAGCTGGGGGGGGGACTCAGAGAGGATGTGAGGAAATGCTTCTTCACGGAAAGGGTGGTGGACACCTGGAACGGCCTCCCAGCGCAGGTGGTGGGTACTAAAATGGTAGCAGGATTCAAGCATGCATGGGATAGGCACAAGGGGACCACAGTAATAGGGCTGGGGGGAGACTAAGGCCGGAGATCGAGTAGGGTCTGCAGTAGCACAGTAGGTAGAGAATTTAGGGCAGACTAGGTGGGCCAAGAGGTCCTTATCTGCCGACAAGTTCTGTGTTTCTCTGTTTCTTTTTGAATATACTTTCAGTCAGTCTACTTGGCTTGTTGTAGGTCTGAATAATCCATAGATATTTAAAATAATCCAAGGTTGATTCGCAGAAATGTATTCACAAGCATCCAGCAGAACACCATCACACAGTCAGGATGTACAATTTTGAGAAAGTGTTGAGCGATACAGAGAAGCCCAAATTATAGTTTGCTGCTGTGTAAAGGATTACGAGATAGAGGCAGTTTTGTCTAGTGGCTAGACCACTGGCATGGAAACTAGGAGTTCGCAAATTCGAATCCTGCGGGAGGCAAATACTCACTGTGTGACCTTGGGTAAGTCATGTGGGGAGGCAGTATAGCCTAGTGGGTTGAAGCACCAAGCTATGAACCTGGAGACTCAGCAGACCTGGGTTTGAAACCTACAACTGCCACTTGCATACTGGGTAACCCGGAGAAAGTCAGTAACACCCCCCCCATGCCCTGGCATGATCCTGGAAACGAGCATCAGCTAAGTGAACCTTTCCCAGCCATAAATTCTAAACCAAAACTTAACTTTTAAGTGCTCCCTAATCCACCTAGCTGTAGAAATGGGTAGAAGCAGGACCTGAATGAAAACGAGATGTTGCACTAAAATATAATGTCACAAATTGAAGATTGTGACGTCAGCAAAAGGTTAAACAGCTGGAGCAGATTGATTATAGAGGAACAGGATCCTGTTTCCATGCTAATTAATCTAGCTATAAAGAATAAAAGGAACACAAATGCAGAAAATCTATAAAATATCAGGTGAATTGCATCTAAATATTATGTCTTTCAAAGTGTTCCCAAAAATGATACATTCAGTTCATGTAACGGGATCCACAGCATTCAGCTGCTCAGAAGGCCATTCTTTGTCAGGTGGTCACCCTTTCATGCCCAGCTGGTTGGGCAAAGGTGTCAGATGACTGCCCAATGAGCACCTCTGCCCCCTCCTTGAGTTCTACTCTTCATTCGAGTCTTCCAGAAATAAAAACTTAAACATGTTTCCTACCTGTGAGCTGCTCTCTGTCACACCACCTGCCCTTTAGTATAAATACACCTCTGTGTGAGTAAATATGCCGTATGCGTGTGTCATACAGTAAACAGGTTCCGCAGTCTGGCTCTCTCAGCATGTGCTGAAACTTTTTATACACCTGCCCACGTGGTTGAAACTGGTAGCTTCAGGGCAGTTCAGCAGGAGGGGGAGGGCTGACAAAAACTGAAGGCAAGCCTGCCGAACACTTAGGAATGGAATGAAACAAGTGATTGGTATGATAGCAGGGCTTTGGGCCAGGAAGGGGTGGAGTGGGGAAGGCTGTGCAGGTGACTGAAGGCGTGAGTAAATGACTCTTTCTGTTTCTCAGGAAATCTGATGTGAGAAGAGGGGCAGACTGGCTGAGATGTTGCCTTTTAAGTCTTGGCAAATATTAACTCCTTTCCATATTATTCCAGTGCCCAGAAGAAGTCTCCCACAAAACATTTGGTAGCAAAAACCAGATAAATCCTGTTCACTTAACCGAGTCTTGGCAAAAAACCTATCCCTGACCATGTGCTGAACACGTATACAAGAATGGAATATGGTTTCACAGTAGCACGTTTTGCACATACTGTACTGCATTAAAAAGCACTTTATTTTACGATTCAGGAGAGGGAGGTGTGTCCCAAAGCACTTTACAAGTGTCCTCTTCTGTAGCAGAAAAGAATGAAAGTGGGATAAATACAGAGGATACACACAGCAGAAACAGAAAAAAAAGGGCAGAAAAGGACTGGAGTCCATCCAGCCTGCCCTTGAACCCCACCTGCAGCTACTTTGAGATGGCTCCTCCCTGTATCTCCACAGCCAACCCTGGAACCCTACCTGCAGCTACTTTGAGATGTCTCCTCCCTGTATCGCCCCAGCCTGCCCATGAAACCTACCTGCAGCTACTCTGAGATGGCTCCTACCTGTATTCCCCCAGCCTGCCCATGAACCCTACCTGCAGCTACTCTAAGATGGCTCCTCCCTGTATTCCCCCAGCCTGCCCATGAACTCTACCTGCAGCTACTCTGAGATGACTCCTCCCTCTATTCCTTCCCCCTCTCCTGGTTAATGATCCCTCTTCAGCCATCCAAGCCAGTGTTATACCCAGCAATGTTTGTGGCACAGACTACTGTGCTGGGTAGGACGTTCCACTTATTCACTACCCTCTCCATGCAAAAGTACTTCCTAACTTCTTTTCTGTACACCCCTTCCCCACCCACCAGCTTTGAACTGTGCCCCTAGTGAATGAACTTGCATGCAATTAGACTAGCTCTGCATGGTGTACCTTGCTGTATCCATGCAGGTATCTGTATGTCACTATCCTGTCCCCACTTTCCCTTCTGTTCCCTGTTGAGTGCACAGTGAGGCTCTCTAACCTGTCCTCATCAGTCTCACCCTGCTGCCCCTGTATTATCTCACAGTGAGGCTCTCTAACCTGTCCTCATCAGTCTCACCCTGCTGCCCCTGTATTATCTCACAGTGAGGCTCTCTAACCTGTCCTCATCAATCCTACCCTGCTGCCCTGTATTATCTCACAGTGAGGCTCTCTAACCTGTCCTCATCAATCCTACCCTGCTGCCCTGTATTATCTCGCAGTGAGGCTCTCTAACCTGTTCTTGTCAGTCTTAAACCTGCTGCCCTGTATTATCTCACAGTGAGGCTCTCTAACCTGTCCTTGTCAGTCTTACCCTGCGGCCCCTGCATTATATCACAGTGAGGATCTCTAACCTGTCTTCGTCAGTCTTACCCTACTGCCCCAGTATTATTGCACAGTGAGGCTCTCTAACCCGTCTTCGTCAGTCTTACCCTGCTGCCCCTGTATTATCTCACAGTGAGGATCTCTAACCCATCTTCGTCAGTCTTACCCCACTGCCCCTGTATTGTCTCACACTGAGGATCTCTAACCTGCCCTCATTAGTCTTACCCTGCTGCCCCTGTATTAGCTCACAGTAAGGGTCTCTAACCTACCTTCGTCAGTCTTACCCTGCTACCCCTGTTTTATCTCGCAGTAAGGCTCACTAACCTGCCCTCATCAGTCTTACCCTGCTGCCCCTGTATTATCTCACAGTGAGGCTCTCTAACCTGTCCTTATCAGTCTTACCCTGCTGCCCCTGTATTATCTCACAGTGAGGCTCTCTGACCTGTCCTCATCAGTCTTACCCTGCAGCCCCTATATTATCTCACAGTGAGGCTCTCTTACCTGTCCTCGTCAGTCTTACCCTGCTGCCCCTGTATTATATCACAATGAGGATCTCTAACCTGTCTTCGTCAGTCTTACTGTACTGCTCCAGTATTATTGCACAGTGAGGTTCTCTAACCCGTCTTTGTCAGTCTTACCCTGCTGCCCCTGTATTATCTTGCAGTGGGGATCTCTAACCTGTCCTCATCAGTCTTACCCTGCTGTCCCTGTATTATCTCGCAGTGAGGCTCTCTAACCTGTCCTCATCAGTCTTACCCTGTTGCCCCTGTATTATCTCACAGTGAGGCTCTCTAACCTGTCCTCATCAGTCTTACCCTGCTGCCCCTGTATTATCTCACAGTGAGGCTCTCTAACCTGTCCTCATCAATCCTACCCTGCTGCCCTGTATTATCTCACAGTGAGGCTCTCTGACCTGTCCTCATCAATCCTACCCTGCTGCCCCTGTATTATCTCGCAGTGAGGCTCTCTGACCTGTCCTCATCAGTCTTACCCTGCAGCCCCTATATTATCTCACATTGAGGCTCTCTTACCTGTCCTCATCAGTCTTACCCTGCTGCCCCTGTATTATATCACAATGAGGATCTCTAACCTGTCTTCGTCAGTCTTACACTGCATTGCTCCAGTATTATTGCACAGTGAGGTTCTCTAACCCGTCTTTGTCAGTCTTACCCTGCTGCCCTGTATTATCTTGCAGTGGGGATCTCTAACCTGTCCTCATCAGTCTTACCCTGCTGTCCCTGTATTATCTCCAGATGAGGCTCTCTAACCTGTCCTCATCAGTCTTACCCTGTTGCCCTGTATTATCTCACAGTGAGGCTCTCTAACCTGTCCTCATCAGTCTTACCCTGCTGCCCCTGTATTATCTCACAGTGAGGCTCTCTAACCTGTCCTCATCAATCCTACCCTGCTGCCCTGTATTATCTCACAGTGAGGCTCTCTAACCTGTCTTCATCAATCCTACCCTGCTGCCCCTGTATTATCTCGCAGTGAGGCTCTCTAACCTGTCCTCATCAGTCTTACCCTGCAGCCCCTATATTATCTCACAGTGAGGCTCTCTTACCTGTGCTCGTCAGTCTTACCCTGCTGCCCCTGTATTATATCACAATGAGGATCTCTAACCTGTCTTCGTCAGTCTTACCGTACTGCTCCAGTATTATTGCACAGTGAGGTTCTCTAACCCGTCTTTGTCAGTCTTACCCTGCTGCCCCTGTATTATCTTGCAGTGGGGATCTCTAACCTGTCCTCATCAGTCTTACCCTGCTGTCCCTGTATTATCTCGCAGTGAGGCTCTCTAACCTGTCCTCATCAGTCTTACCCTGTTGCCCCTGTATTATCTCACAGTGAGGCTCTCTAACCTGTCCTCATCAGTCTTACCCTGCTGCCCCTGTATTATCTCACAGTGAGGCTCTCTAACCTGTCCTCATCAGTCTTACCCTGCTGCCCTGTATTATCTCACAGTGAGGCTCTCTAACCTGTCCTCATCAATCCTACCCTGCTGCCCCTGTATTATCTCGCAGTGAGGCTCTCTAACCTGTCCTCATCAGTCTTACCCTGTTGCCCC
Source organism: Neoceratodus forsteri (assembly GCA_016271365.2). NCBI lineage: Eukaryota > Metazoa > Chordata > Ceratodontiformes > Ceratodontidae > Neoceratodus > Neoceratodus forsteri. The sequence goes on along the minus strand of JADMNL010000026.1, from coordinate 198,977,422 downwards.
TGTATTATCTCGCAGTGAGGCTCTCTAACCTGTCCTCATCAGTCTTACCCTGTTGCCCCTGTATTATCTCACAGTGAGGCTCTCTAACCTGTCCTCATCAGTCTTACCCTGCTGCCCCTGTATTATCTCGCAGTGAGGCTCTCTAACCTGTCCTCATCAATCCTACCCTGCTGCCCCTGTATTATCTCGCAGTGAGGCTCTCTAACCTGTCCTCATCAGTCTTACCCTGTTGCCCCTGTATTATCTCGCAGTGAGGCTCTCTAACCTGTCCTCATCAGTCTTACCCTGTTGCCCCTGTATTATCTCACAGTGAGGCTCTCTAACCTGTCCTCATCAGTCTTACCCTGCTGCCCCTGTATTATCTCGCAGTGAGGCTCTCTAACCTGTCCTCATCAGTCTTACCCTGTTGCCCCTGTATTATCTCCCAGTGAGGCTCTCTAACCTGTCCTCGTCAGTCTTACCCTGCTGCCCCTGTATTATCTCACAGTGAGGCTCTCTAACCTGTCCTCATCAGTCTTACCCTGCTGCCCCTGTATTATCTCACAGTGAGGCTCTCTAACCTGTCCTCATCAGTCTTACCCTGTTGCCCCTGTATTATCTCGCAGTGAGGCTCTCTAACCTGTCCTCATCAGTCTTACCCTGCTGCCCCTGTATTATCTCGCAGTGAGGCTCTCTAACCTGTCCTCATCAGTCTTACCCTGCTGCCCTTGTGTTATCTCACAGTGAGGCTTTCTAACCTTCCTCGTCAGTCTTACCTCACTGCCCCAGTATTATCTTGCCTGCCCTCAACTGTATCATTTTCAGCCTGTCCTCCCTTTTTAGGCATAGACTCCAGAACTGTATACAATAGTCGCAGTGTGGCCTCATCACCTGTGCTGTTGCATAATCACCACCTTTCTGTGACAGAAAAATTCCCACTTCACAGACACCCAGCATACTGTTTGTGTTTCCATATACCTTACTGCACTGGTAAGTGGATTCATGCTATCACTAATTATCGGTTTGTGTGCTCTTATTTCCTATGTGCGTGAACTTGCTTTTCATGGTGTTGTACTTCAGCTGCCAGGTGCTACATCACTGTTTTAGGTTCTCCACATCATTTTTCATTGCTTTAACCCCCTCCACACTGTCTGCCCTCTCATAAATTTTAGTGTCATCCTCAAAAAGACTCGATTTCCCTTGTAGCCCTTTGCCTATGTGATTGATGTACGTATTGAAGAGGGCCAGACCTAGTACTGATCCCTGTGGAACCCCACTGCTCCCTACCCTCACAACTGAGACTACACCATTTAGGACCACCCTGTGGGTCCTACATTGCATATTGAAGAGGGATGGACGTAGTACCAATCCCTGTGGCACCCCACTGCTCCCAACTTCACACCTAAGACTACACCATTTAGGTGGATCACCCTGTGGGTCCTTCCCTGCATACTGAAGAGGGACGGACCTAGTATCGATCCATCTGGAACCCCACTGGTCCCTACGCTCTCACCTGAGAATACACCATTTAGGACCACTCTGTGGGTCCTACCGTACTTATTGAAGAGGAATGGACACAGTACTGATCCCTGTGAAACCCCCTTGTCCCTATCCTTTCACCTAAGAATACACCATTTAGGACCAACCTGCATATTGAAGGGGGATGGATCCAGTACCAATCCCAGTGGAACCCCATTGGTCCCTACCCTCATACCACACCATTTAGGGCCACTCTGTGGGTACTACCCTCCAGCCAGCTCCCTAACATCTAGTTGTTCTTTCCCCTAGCCTTGTGGCACCCACTTTTCTACCAGCCCTCTGTTCGGTACAAAATCAAAAGCTTTACTGAAGTTTAGATAGAGGATATCCACTGCCTGATCTTTGTCTACTGTCCTAGCCACTGAATCGAAAAAGTAAAATAAACTGCTGCATGGGCCAGGAATTGAACCGAGGTTAACTGCTTGGCAAGCAGCTATTCTAACCACAATACCACCAATGATTTATTTTAACTACTGCATGGGTGCATGGGCTAAGAATCAAACCAGAGACCACTGCTTGGAAGATAGCTATGCTAACAACTATACCACTGATGCTTTACGTGCATGGGCCAGGAATTGAACCTGTGAACTGCTTGGAAGGTAGCTATGCTGACTAAAATATCATCCGTGCTCAGAAGCTGAATTGTGTCTACATACAATAATTTCTCTGTCAGGAGTATTTTAGCAATACTGAATGAGCTTGCTCACTAAAGGCAGAGTCATGTTGGGGTGGAAGTTCTGAGGAAGAGCAACTTACAGTTTCTGTCCATCTAACCTGTGGCATTCTGTGTAAGATTCTAGGCCAGGCCTACGGTGATGTTCCACTGAAGCAGTACGAAGGCACTCTGCACTACTCCACAGAGGTGCTGGTTTCTCTTGTTAATTTCAGTGTCATTTTTCTGCAGATCAGCAATTTGGAGCCACACTTAGTGTGATGTACACATCAGATAAGACAATGCCCACGTTCATGATGGCAGCACTTCCATGCAGCCATCCTACTGACACATGATCTGATTTATTGAAGTCAAATGTATGTTCTCAAATTCATCAAATGTTTTTCTGTATCTATGTTATAATTGCACAAATGTAATTAACAAATTATAAATTGAACACTTTGCGCTACACCGGGTTCGGGAATGGACTCGGGCCACTGGGAGTCAGTTGGGGGAAGGAGGATCGAGCATCCCAATGGATGCTCTCCTTCTGGGGTGGGATTCCTGGGGTGTGGAAGTATTCTTCACAGAGAGGGTTGTAGATGCATGGAACAACATTCCTGAGGAGGTTGTAGAGTCAAAAACAGTGGGGGAATTCAAGAATGCATGGGACAGACATAAGGCAATTCTAGTGGGGGGTAGACTGTTGGTTAACTAGGATCTGCAGCTTATCCGTTAGGTAGGGAAATGGGTAGATTAGGTGGGCCAAGCGATCCTTATCTGCCATCAGATTCTATGTGCTTAACGGCACTTGACACACCGATGCCAGTGGAAGCATGGGCATCTGGCGCACAGGCGGCTCTTCAGAGTCGGGGTGGGGAGGACGCTGAGGGCATTTGACAATGACGTGCATCAGCATGCCATCTGTCTGGACTAAATTCCTGTGTGCCGGCATCCTCAGGTGTTCAGGGACTGGGAAAAAAAACAAAAGGCAAAAAATCTCCTGGTCCCATGCGGAATGACGCTGGGGTCCACACTACATCAGGACCCCAGCTGAAAAGACCCAAGGAATTAATTCCTCGGGGCAGGGGCCAGGAGAAAGTAAAAAAATATATATATAAATTGAGACTGTTCAGTGAAAAAAGAGTGTGACAGTGAAGGATTTATCATGATAACAAGTGGTTGAAGTGAACACTAAAAACTACGTCACCACTGTGACCAAACAGAGAGTCCCCTGTACCTGACTGGCTAGTGCTGCTGCATTCGGGGCTCAGGGTCTTGTTGCCTTCAGAACTCTGGGTCCTCCTGTATACAGGACTTGGGGTCCAACTGCCTTCTGGGCTCAAGGTCTAGCTGCCTTCAGGACTCAGGATCCAGCTGCCTGCAGGACTCGGAATCCAACTGCCTTCAGGATTCAGGGTCCAACTGCCTTCATGACTCAGGGTCCAGATGCCTTCAGAACTCAAGGTCCAGCTACCTTTGGGACTCAAGGTCCCGCTTCCTTTAGGACTCAAGGTCCAGCTTCCTTTAGGACTCAGGATCCAGCTGCCTGTAGGACTCGGGATCCAGCTGCCTTCATGATTCAGGGTCCAGCTGCCTTCAGGACTCAGGGTCCAGATGCCTTCAGGACTCAGGGTCCAGCTGCCTGTAGGACTCGAGATCCAACTGCCTTAAGGACTCAAGGGGTTTGATTTTCAAAAGCCCGAGAATTCCGCAAGCCCCTGGTGTGCCAATTATACGGCACACAGGGTTGCGGCATTCTCCCAGCACTGATTGGGATTTTCACTTCCGTGTGCTAAATGCTGCAAGTTAGACCAGCTCCCCCCGGGTCTAACTTTCAGCATGCTGCGGACCAATTTTATAAGGTTTGCACCACATATTTGGTGCAAACCATCTTAAAGTGTGGAAAGTGTTGCATCTGCGCCCGATGTACTAAAATCAGGTGCAGTTGTGTCAAAGTAGTTTGACACAGCTGCACCAAAGAACGGGCTTGGCACAGGGCTTGATGTAAGCCCTGTGTCATCCTTTGAAAATTGAGCCCAAGGTCTGGCTTTATTCAGTACTCAGGATCTGGCTGCATTTGGTACTCAAGGTCTGACTGCATTCAGGACTTAGGGTCCTGCTGCCTTCACAACAGAACTGAGTCCGGCTGCCTTCAGGACTCAGGATTCTGCTGTCTTCCAGATTCAGAAACAGGCTGCTTTCAGGAGTCAGAATCTGGCTGCCTTCAGAACTTAGGGTCCAGCTCCCTTCAGGATTCAGGGTCCGACTGCTTGCAGGACTCTGGGCCCAGCTGCCTTTAGGACTCAGGGTCTGGCTTTATTCCAGACTCAGGGTCTAGTGGCATTCAGCACTCAGAGTCTGGCTGCCTTCAGAATTTAGGATTAGGCTGCTTTCAGGACTTGGGATCTGACTGCCTTCAGGACTCAGGGTCTGGTTATCTTTAGGACTCGGGGGTCTGGCTAACTTCAGAAGTCAGAGGCCAGTTGCTTTCAGGAGTCGGGGTCCAGCTGCCTTAGGAGTCAGAAGCTGGCTGCCTTCAGCACATGGGATTCGGCTAACTTCAGGACTCAGGGGTCTGACTGCTATCTGGACACAGGGTTTGGCTACCCTTCAGGATTCAGGTTCCGGCTTCTTCAGGGCTCAGGGTCCCGCTGCCTTCAGGACTTGGAGTCCAGCTGCCTTCAAGACTCAGGATCCAGCTACCTTCAAGGCTCAGGGTCTGGTTAACTTCAGGACTAACAGTCTGGCTGCCTTCAGGAGTCAGGGGCTGGCTGCCATCAGGACTCGGGGTCTGGCTACCTTCAGGACTGTGGGTCTGCTGCCTTCTGGATATGAGGTCCAAATGCCTTCAGGGCTCAGTGTTAGCTGCCTTCAGGACTCAGAGCTCAGCTGCCTTCAGGTCTCAGGGTTCAGCTGCCTTCAGGACTCTGAGGCAGGCAGCCTTCAGGACTCAGGGTCTGGCTGCTTTCACGACTAAGGGTTCCATCTGCCTTCAGGACTCAGGATCAGGCTGCCTTCAGGACTCGGGGGTTGGGCTGCATGCAGGACTCAGGTTCCAGCTCCCTTCAGGACTCAGGGTAAAACTACTTTTAGGACTCAGGGTCCAACTGCCTTCAGGACTCAGAGTCCAGCTGCATTCAGGACTCAGGGTCTAGCTACCTTCAGAACTCAGGATATGACTGCTTTCATGACTCAGGGTCCTGCTGCTTTCAGGGCTCAGGCCCAGCTGCCTTCTGGATTCACGGTCCGGCTGCCTTCAGGGCTCAGGGTCCAGCTGCCTTCAGGACTCAGGGTCTGGCTGCCTTCACAACTAAGGGTTCCATCTGCCTTCAGGGCTTGGGGTGCAGGTCCCTTCAGGACTCAAGATCCGGCTGCCTTCAGGACTCAGAGTCTATCTGCCTTCAGGAGTATGGTTCCCACTGCGTTCAAGATATGGGTCCTCAGCTACCTTCAGGATGCATGGTCCAGCTGCCTTCAGGACTCAGGGTCTGGATGCCTTCAAGACTCAGGGTCTGGCTGCTTTCAGAATTTGGTGTCTGGCCACTTTCAGAACTCAGGATTTAGCTGCCTTCAGGAGTCAGGGGCCAGCTGCCTACAGGACTCAGGGTCTGACTGCCTTCTAGACATGGGGTCCTGACTTCCTTCAGGACTTAGGATCCAGCTGCCTACAGGATTTAGGGTCTAGCTGCCTTCAGGACTCAGGATCCAGCTCCCTTAGGACTCATGGTCCAGTATCATTCAGTATTCAGGGTCCTGTTGCCTTCAGGACTCAGGGTCCAGTTACCTTCATGACTCAGGATATGACACCTGTCAGGACCCAGGGCCTGGCTGCCTTCAGAACTCAAGATATGTCTTCTTACAGGACCCGGGTCTTGCTGCATTCAGGACTTGAGGTCCGGCTACCTTCAGGACTTAGAGTCTGGTTGCCTTCAGGACTCAGGATCTAACTGCCTTCAGGAGTTAGGGGCCAATTGCCTTTAAGACCTGGGATCCAGCTACCTTCAGGACTCAGGATATGACTGCTTTCAGGACCCAGGGTCTAACTGCCTTCAGGACTCAGGGTCTGGCTACCTTCAGAACTCATGGTCTGGCTGCCTTCTGGGCTCAGGGTCCAGCTGCCTTTACGCCTCTGTCTGGCTGCTTTCAGGATTCAGGGTCCAGCTGCCTTGAGGACTCAGGGGCCAGCTGCCTTTAGGACTCATGGTCCAGCTGCCTTTAGGACTCTGGGTCTGGCTGCCTTCAGGATTCAGGGTTCAGCTGCATTCAGGACTCAGGGTCCAACTGCCTTCAGGTCTCAGGGTCCAACTGCATTAAGGACTCAGGGTCTGGCTGCCTTCAAGACTTAGGGTCTGGCTGCCTTCAAGATTTAGGGTCTTGCTGCCATCAGGGCTCAGGGTACGGCTGCCTTCATGACTTAGGGTCTAGCTGCCTTCATGATTTAGGGTCTGGCTGCCATCAGGGCTCAGGGTCTGGCTGCTTTCAAGACTTAGGGTCTGGCTGCCATCAGGACTCAGGGTACAGCTGCCTTCAGGACTCATTTGCTTTTGTTAGAACTGTCAAAGCCCCTCCTAAAATTGTTCTGGCTAGGTTATTCAAATCTTTCCATCTGGATAGCTTCTTGCAAGATCTTCATCATACCAATGGGGTCCCTACCCTTTCTTCGCTTGACCCTGCTGTGGCTTTAATTTTCGTGACACATTTAACTTAGTCTGCAATATTCTCAGACCCTTCAAGCGCTCTAGAGTTCATGGTATGAACTCTAGAGTGCTTGAAGGGTCTGCTCCCACCATCCCTGAGTCTCATCCAATCTTATTAACGTCTTGTATTTAACAGATTCTGCTTAGGCCAGACGTAAAGTTTCAGGGGTGCCATCTGACAGACAAGCTTTCACAAGACTGCATAACTACTGTACTAAAGCCACTCAGCAGGCCAAACCAGTCTGCTTTCAAAACCAGTTCCTATTCAGTGGCTTGGAGCCCCCCAAATTCTGAAAAAGCTGTTCAGTGCCTCCTTAGCACCTCCCCTTCCTCGTCAAACTCAAAGGCCAATACCTGTCACACCATATTGACTGAGGTATTAAACCGATCTTTACTGACAGTCCCAGGATGTGCATTTCTCCTTTGTTTGCCCCTAGCCTGCAGATATCGCCTTTGACTCCGGGGAATTTCAACCTCTCCCTATCTTCAAATTGAATGCCCTCCAAGAACTATCCTGTTTGAATACCTTCTGAAGTGGGGTTCTGATGGCCTAGGGGTCCCTGCCCTGGCTGCCTCATTGCTCACAGTTTTAATTGTTCTCTGGCCACTGCTCCTTACTTCCACTCCACAAAGGTGGTTCCACTAATGTCCCAACAAATACCACCCCACATCTCTGCTTCACTCTCTCCCCAAATTACTTGTGAGATTGGTCAGTCAGCAGGTCACCAATTTCTTTGACAAATCAGGCTATCTTACTTCTTCCGATTCAGTTTCCCTCCAGTTCACTATTCCGCTATCTTCCTATACCTTCCTGCTTAGAATCCCTGACCATATTCATTCACACGTGGATATCAGTCAATGGACTGATGCAATCTTCACTGACTTTGCCAAAGTATTCAGTTCAGTAAGTCATTCCCTACTCCTAGCCAAACCTGCAACATTGGGTGACTCTGCCTCCTCTTTACATTGGTTCAAATCTTACTTATTGGATGGGTCCCAATCAATTAAATTAGGGACCATCTCATCTCAGCTAGCGGTCTCTTTAAAGGTCCCTCTGGGATTCATTCTGGACCCTCTCCTCTCCTCTCCTCTGATTTCATAAATGATATTCCCAGCTCCTTATGAATTCTGATAATAGCACCATCTTCTTATCTGCCCCTCACTCCAATCCACTGAGGAATCACTTCAGATCAACTTTGACAATGTACAAAAATGGTTCCTTGCCAACCAACTTGCCGTAAATCAAAAGAAAACTGTATCTATGTCTTTCAGTACAGCCCACTGGCTTTACTCAACCCTCCTTCTTGGAAGTAACATTCTTTATCAGGCTGCACCATTGACTCCATAACTTCTTATACATACCTGGGCGTGATTCCCTGACCAACACCTTAACTACTTCCTCCACATAAATAACATTGTGGGTGTTTCTCCAAACTTGGAGCCCTATAAAAACTGCCTTCCTATTAGCTTCAGGAAAACTGTAAACATTCCATCTTCTCCGTATTAGACTATGGAGCCAGAGCCCCTAACCCCTTATACTACACTATCTAAGCTCTCCTTCCCTTTTTAACATCCTTTGCAAATTTGTTCAGGCTTGCCTTCCCTGAACTCACCGTTCTACTATGTATAAGTAGCTAGACTGAAACCCTCCTCCTTCGAGGCACTGTCTCCGTACTGGCCTGATAGGCACTAGATATTGGTTGGGCAAACTACTGGAGTACCTCAGTAAGATAGTCACCTCTGCCTCCAACTCATCCTATTCCTTATGATTGGAGGAAGGGAACAGATTCCAAATCCCTCACATCAGACACAATATGGGCCAAGCCTCTGTTGTATATAGACTTGCTCATACTTGCAATAGTCGCTCTACATCACTCATGCCCATCTCCAATCTCCAGTCTGAAAAGACCATGTTCAAAAAGTATTTCAAGTTCCTGCCAACCTGTCACAATTGCCTTAGAGGTGCACATAATAACTTTCATTGGTGTTGTCTATAGTATGTTAGCCTGGTCGAGGGCACCATCCTGATTTGACTTAAGTTGCCGTTCATTCTCCTACCTTTGTGCTGTATACTTCTTTCGCTATATAAACTCTTACTATGTCCTATATGTAGACTTTACTGTACTGTTTAATTTTGTTCTTCTGTCCCCCAGTAATATTCCTGGGCATTTTTACTTTCAACTGTATTCTGTGTAGTCTGTGCATACTTCTGACCTGTTTATTGTTATATAGCGAGCGAGGAATTAACTGCACCCACCAGGGCTTGGAAACTGTTCTGTACCATTCTATGGTTGCGATCTGCATACCCTTCACTTATTGTAACCTTGTAGATTTCGTTTGACTCATTCGAGGAAAGGAGGGAGAGGGAGACATTACAGAAACTTTCAAGTACTTCAGCAAAGTCCAAGAGGGGAGCATCTTTCAGAAAAAGACGTGCAAAAACAAGGGAGGCACAATCTGAAGATAGAGGGGGGATGGCTCTGGGGCAATGTGATAAAGTATTTTTTCATGGACAGGGTGGTGGATGCATGGAAAAGCCTTCCTGAGGAGGTTGTGGGGTCAAAAACAGTGGGGGAATTCAAGAATGCATGGGACAAACATAAGGCAATTATAGTGGGGTGTAGGAAGAAGTAGGCTGTTGGTTAACTAGGATCTGCAACTTATCCAATAGGTAGAGTAATGGGCAGACTAGGTGGGCCAAGCGGTCCTTATCTGCCATCGAGGTCTATCCTTTCTATGTTTCTATATCTTTATCTATATTGGAATTCTTTTTATATTGAAATGACAAGTGGCATGTCTCTTGGATAGTCCCCTTCCCGCACTCCCCCAGCTCACAGCTGGAAATGAGCTCCATGGATTCTGCTTGTTTACCTGGTACAGTATGTTATAAAACAAATCTCTATGAGGATGTGTTTTTCATTTACTTACAGTTTATGTTCCACCCTCCAGGCCTTCCCCAGTGGCTACCACCCATCCCAGTATCCCAGCATCCCTGGAACTTAAACCCCTCTTCTTACCCCCCCCCCAACCAGGGCAGCCTGGGTCAGGCAAGCAGCAAGTCTTTCTATACAGATACCACCAAAGTAGGGAGGGTGACCAGTCATTTTAGCCCAGGCCAGAGTTTGCCCTGTCATCCTGCTGTCCTGGTTCTTTACCACTTATTTTCTGATGGTGGTCATCTGGTCCCCTCCCTTTGATCCCTGTTCCACTGCCACCTGTGGTCATGCAAGTGGCAGTGAAATAGCAATGACTGAACCCCTCCCTAAGGACAATGAGCATCCTGTGCTATGTGACCCTCCCTGAGGATGGAGCAAGTCCTGTGGTATGCTTGACCCTCCCTCTCAGAGGATGGTGAGTGTCCTGTGGTATGCTTGACCCTCTCTCCCTGAGGTTGGTGAGTGTCCTGTGGTACGTGACCCTCCCTGAGGATGGAACAAGTCCATTGGTATGCTTGACCCTCCCTCCCTGAGGATGGTGAGCATCCTGTGGTGCTTAACCCCCCCCCTCCCCGAGGACAGAGCAAGTCCTGTGGCATCTTTGATCCTTCCTCCTTGAGGATAGCAAGTGTCCTGTGGTACATGACCTTCCCTCCCCAAGGATGGTGAGCAACCTGTGATATGTGATCCTCCCTCCCCAGGTATGGCGACCATCCTGTGGTATGACTGATCCTCCCTCCACAAGAATGGAACGCGTCCTGTCATATGCTTGACCCTCACTCCCCAAGGATGGCAAGCGTCCAGTGGTACATAACCATCACTCCCTGAGGATGGAGAGTTTCCTGTGGTACAAGACCCATGCTCCCTGAGAATGGTGAGTGTCCTGTGGTATGCAACCCTCCCTCCCCAAGGATGGAGAGCATTCAGTGGTACTTGACCCCCGCTCCCTGAGGATGTCGAGTGTCCTCTAGAACGCAACCTTCCCTCCTCAAAAATGGTGAACATGCTGTGGTATGCTTGATCCTCTCTAACAATGGAGAGTGTTCTGTGGTACACTTGACCCTCCCTTCTCAAGGATGGAGCATCTTGTGAAACACCTGACCATTCCTCCCTGATGGTAGTAAGTGTTTTCTGGTACATGACCCTCCTTCCCCGAGGATGGCGAGTGTCCTGTGGTACATGGCCCTCCCTCCCCAAGGATGGAGAGTGTCCTGTGGTGTGTGACACCCATGATCCCCGAGGATGGAGAGTCCTGTGGTATGCTTGATCCTCCCTCCCCGAGGATGGAGAGCATCTTCCAATACACTTGATCCTCCTCGAGGATGGAGCACATCCTGTGATACTCTGATATTCCCTCCCTGAGGATGGTGAGTGTCCTGTGGTATGAGACCATCCCTCCCTGAGGATGGTGAGTGTCCTGTGGTAAACGACCCTCCTTCCCTCCTCGAGGATGGTGAGTGTCCTGTGGTAAACGACCCTCCCTCCCTCCTCGAGGATGGTGAGTGTCCTGTGGTATGTAACTCTCCCTCCCCAAGGATGATGAGCATCCTGTGGTACGCATGATCCTCCCTCCCCAAGGATAGAGTGCATCCTGTGGTACATGACCCTCCCTCCCCAAGGATGGAGTGCATCCTGTGGTACATGACCCTCCCTCCCCAAGGATGGTGAGTGTCCTGTGGTATGTGACCTTCCCTCACCAAGGATGGCCAGCATCCTGTGGTATGTGAGCCCCTTCCCTGAGAATGGCAAACATCCCTTTGTATGCTTAATCATCCCTCTCCAAGGATGGTGAGCATCCTATGATATGTGATCCTCACTCCTCGATGATGGTGACCAACTTGTGGTACGTGACCCTTCCTCCCTGAGAATGGTGAGTGTCCTGTAGTACACTTGACCTTCCCTCCCTCTCTGAGGATGGCGAGTGTATTTTTGCACACTTGACCATCCCTCTATGAGGATGGCGAGTGTCATGTGGTACGCATGACCATTCCTCCCTGAGGATGGCAAGTGTCTTGTGGTACACTTGACCCTTCCTCCTTCCCTGAGGACAGAGAGTGTCCTGTGGTACACTTGACCCTCCCTTCCTGAGGATGAAGCAAATTCTGTGGTGTTCTTCCCTCCCAAGGATGGTGAGTGTCCTGTAATATGTGACCCTCCCTCCCTGTTGGATGGCAAGTGACCTGTGGTATGATTGATCCTCCCTCCCTGAGGATGTCAAGTGTCCTGTGATATGTAACTCTCTCTCCCCGAGGATGGCAAGTGTCCTGTTGCACGAGACCTTCACTCCCTGAGGATGGCAAATGTCCTGTGATATGTGTCCCTCCCTTCCCGAGGATGAACAGTATCTTGTGGTACATGACCCTCACTCCCTGAGGATGGCGAGTGTCCAGTGGTATATGACCATCACTCCTTAAGGATGGAAACTTTCCTGTGGTATGTCACCCATGCTTTCCGAGGATGGTGAGCATCCAGTGGTAGATGACCATCACTCCCTGAGGATGGCAAGTGTCCTGTGGTACATGACCCTTTCTCTCTGAGGATGACAAGCATCCTGTGATACATGATCCTCCCTCCCTGAGGATGGCAAGCATCCTGTGGTACGTGACCTTCCCTCGCTGAGGATGAAGAGTGTCCTGTGGTATGTATTTATTTATTGAAGAGAATCAGAATTACAATCCTTTGAGTCATAGACTCCTTTGCAAAGGCTCCACATCAGTACAAGGAAGCACAAACATAACATTAAACAGTATTTTACATAGGTCATACAACACAGGGGTATATACATTAGCGGATTACAGCATCTAGGATCTTAAAGAAGACCCTGGGTCATAGTTGTGAAACATGGCAGGTTACAGTTTTGGAGGGTCATTAACTGAGCCCTGAGTCAGAGTTTATATACAGTGAGATTGTAGGACCTGAGGATGTAGTCATGGGATAAAGCAAAAACATTTTGTCCATTACTTCTGCAGGTTTTCACACTGCACTAGAGCTAGAAACTGTTTACAGTATTCCTCCTTTTATGATTCAGAGTGGGTGGAGGAGTATCAATTACAACCACAAGCCACGGAGTCAAGGAGGAGGTTCTTGAGACCAGTCTTAAATTGGCCAAGACTGGGGACCAGGGAGATGGAAGATGGTAGGCTGTTAAGCCAGAGGGAAGCACGATAATGGAAGGATCTTTGCCCTAGAGAGGTCCTACATACATACAAACATAGATACATAGACAGTGTCGGCAGATAAGGGCCTATGGCCCACCCAGTCTGCCCATTTAAGTCTGTAAGTTCAGTTTATGTTTTCCAAGAAGTCTGTTGCCCCTTACCCCTGACCTCCAGAATTCCTTTATGTCTATCCCATGCATTCTTAAATCCCGTGATTGTTTCAGCCCCCACCACTTCCTCTGGCAGGGTGTTCCACTTGTCCACCACCCGTTCTGTGAAGAAATTCTTCCTCACGCTTCCTCTGAATTGTCCTCCTCCAACTTCATCCCATGCCCTCTAGTCCTGGAACATCTTTTGCTAAAAATAGTGCATTCCTGCACCCTGTTCCTCCCTGTAAGATACTTGTATGTCTCTATCATATCCCCTCTCTCCTCCTTCTCTCCAGGAGTACATGTTCAGTGCCTTCAACCTGTCCTCATAGGACTTGTGATGCAATCCATGCACCATCTTTGTTGCCATCCTCTGAACCTTCTCTACCCTGTCTATGTCCTTACGTAGGTAAGGTCTCCAGAACTGCACAGTGTACTCCAGGTGCGGCCTCACTAGTGTCTTGTATAGTGGAATTATGACATCCCTTTTCCTGCTGGTGATGCCCCTGCTTGTGCATCCCAGCATCCTATTTGCTTTACCTGCTGCCTTGTCACACTGTTTCCCTGCCTTGAGGTCATCAGAGATGATAACCCCAAGATCCCTTTCCTGCTTGGTGCATGCTATATCCTCACCCCCCAACTGATATATTGTGCCAGGGTTTTTGTGCCCCAAATGCATTATCTTGCACTTCCTTGCATTGAATTTCAACTGCCAAACCCCTGACCATTCTTCAAGTTTCTGCAGGTCCTTCTCATTCTGTCTACACCCTCTGGTGTGTCTACTCTGTTACAGAGCTTTGTGTCATCAGCGAACAGTGAAATTCTGCCTTCTAGGTCCTGGCAATGTCACTGATGAAGATATTGAATAGTACCAGTCCCAGCACTGATCCCTGTGGTACCCCACTGGTCACTCTTCCTCTGTGGAGTGACAGCCATTTACCACCACCCTCTGTGTCCTGCTGCCCAGCCAGTTACCTACCCACCACACTACTGTCCTGCCCACACCCATATTCCCCAGTTTGTGCAATAGTCTTCTATGTGGCACAGTGTCAAAAGACCTTGCTGAAGTCCAGATAGGCCATGTCCACTGCCCTCCACTGATCCACCTCCCTAGTCACCCAGTCAAAAAATTCAATGAGGTTGGTCTGACATGACCTTCCCCTGGTGAAACCATGCTGCCTTGGGTCCTGTAGTCCATTAACAACCAGATGTTCCACCAATCTCTCCTTCAGTAGTGCTTCCATGATTTTCCCCACTACTGAGGTGAGGCTGACTGGTCTGTAGTTCCCCGCTTCCTCTTTGTTCCCACTTTTGTATAAGGGGACTACATCTGCTATCCTCCAGTCTTTGGGTACCTCCCCTGTTTCTAGTGTTCGGCTAAACAGGATAGCAAGAGGTTCAGCCACCACCTCTCTTAGTTCTTTAAGGACCCTGGGGTGCACCCCATCTGGCCCCATTGCTTTATCAACTCTTATTACTTCCAGTTCCTTCAGGACCCTTTCTCGTGTAAAGGGACTTGTGTCCATTTCTGCACCATTCTCACCCCTTGTACTCCGTTCAGACCCATTACCCTCCTCTTCCTCAGTAAAGACTGAGCAGAAATACCTGTTCAATATGTCAGCTTTACTGTTGTCATCCTCCACACAGCCCCCATCCTCCCCTTCAGTCTCACTATCCCTCCCTTTGCCTTTCTTTTTTCACTTATGTACCTGTAAAAGGTTTCGTCCCCTCTACCCACTGATTTTGCAATGTGTTCTTCTGTCTGAGCTTTGGCTTCCCTTACTGACCTCCCTGCCTCCCTTTGCTTCTCCTGGTACTTCTCCCTATCCCCTTCTGCCTGTCTTTTTGTATTGCCTGAATGCAATCTTTTTGGCTTTCACTTTCTTTGCTACCTCTTTGGAAAACCATAATGGTCTCCTCTTCCTTTTCCTCTTGCTAACCTGCTTAATACATAATTCTGTTGCTCTTGTAATCCCCATTTAAATACTTCCACTGTTCCTCAACCCTGATTCCTGCCCCATTCCCTTAATGCCTCTTTCAAGTATCTCCCATTTTTCCAAAGTTTGCCCCTAAAATCCAAGATACGTGTTTTGTGGTGGTTTGGTTCTGCTCTTTCTGTGATTTCAAACCACAGTGACTGGTGGTCACTGTTCCCCAGGTGCTTCCCCACTCTTACCCCATCACACTGTCCCTGTTTGTGAGCACAAGGTCCAGTATTGCCTTCTGCCGAGTTGGTTCCATGACCAGTTGCTTGAGGAAGGCACCCTGAAGGGAGTCCAGGATAAATCTGCTCCTAGTTGATGCTGCTGCTGGGATGCTCCAGTCCACGTCTGGAATATTGAAGTCTCAAACCAGTACTACCTCACCCTTGTCTGCCATCCTCTGGATGGCTAGCATCAGCTCCCTATCTGTTTCTTCCTCCTGGGCTGGTGGTCTATAGACCACACCTGTGTGGATGGCTGGCCCCATTTTCCTTTCCAGCTTAACCCACAGTATCTCTCCCCCATTTTGTTCCTCCTGGATCTCTATGGCCCTTATGTCATTTTTCACATACAGTGCCACTCCTCCTCCCTTCCTGCCTGCCCTGTCTCTTCTGAATATGTTGTAGCCAGGTATGGCCAACTCCCAGTCATGGTTATCCTTACACCAGGTTTCAGTGATGGCCACAATGTCCAGGTCTGACTGCACCATGACAGCCTCCAGATCTTCCATTTTGTTGCTAAGGCTCCTGGCATTTGCACACATGGCTTTCCATGATTTGACCTCCCTAGACTGTTTCACTGTTCTACTCCAGCCCCTTCCTTGGTTGTCCTTTATCCCTGGTTCACCTTGCTGTCTGCCCTTCTGCTGAATTTTGCCCCTATTCTGCCTATCCACCTCCTGGGTGCTAATCTCCATCTTTTGCACACTGCTTTGTAGAGACAGCAACTCCTCTGGTTCACTGGTTCCACTGCTAGCTGTGGGGGGTGAGCAAGTAGGTGCCCTCCTTGCTGACCTGCCACCCCTTTGCTAGTTTAAATGCTTGTCAATGTAGCATTTAAACTTATCATTGAGTCTTGGATTCCCTCCAGGATGGATGCAGGCCGTCAGGCTTGAACAAACCTCCATCCTCCAGGTGGGTCCCCAGTCACCAATGAATCCAAACCCTTCCTCACAGCACCAGTTCTTCAACCATGAGTTAAAATTCCTGGTGTATGCACCTAACTCTCCTTGCCTCTCACAGGTAGTACTTCTGGAAAGTGACAGAAGTAGCTACTTGCTTGAGACCCCTCCCCAATTCCTAAACTCTTCCTGAACTTCCTTTGGCTCCCCATTTGCCAGGTCATTAGTACCTAGGTGGATAATGACATCCAGCTCACCCTCCGTCTTGCCTTCCCACGTGATCCCCAGGATCTTCCTTCCATCCCTCCATGCCGTGGCACCTGGTAAGCACCTCACCTCCCTGTCCTCCCCCTCCTGTGTTCCTAGCTGGATCCCTCTTATGATGGAGTCCCCCACCAGGATTCGCTTCCTTCTCCTCTGGGGTCCACTGCTCTCCCCGCTGAGGTCACCTCCTTGGCTAACCTCCATATCTTTTCCTTCCATTTCTCTGGGTACCTCTATTTGGTTGTCCCCGTTTGGCAGTGTGGCATATGAGTTCTTGAGTGGAATAGGATCTGGGATGTGCCTCTGCCTGACTGCTCTAACCTTCCCTGAGCCCACTGTCATCCAAGTACTCCTCGTTCTCTGCATCCTTTGAGGCAGCTGCATTGGACTGAGTGGTCTCTGGATAGGGGTGATGGTACTCCTGATACCAGTTTACTTCCGCTCTGAGTCTGGCTACCTCATCCCGCAGTCCAGAGAGATGCATGCAGATAGGGCAGCACCTCAGTGTCCAGAAGATCTGCCTGAATATGGCTGCCCCACAGCCACTGCATTGCACCACTCCCCACATTATACTGCAATTATACTGCTATTCCACTACTTGTCTGCTACTGAAGCTCTCCTAGTTCCCTTTTTATTAATTTACTGTCCTAAAAATCCTGCCACTGTTCCTTTATAATATTTGAAAATACATACACTTCTATCTCACCTCTTTATCCTTACCATCAAAAGGTAACTACAATCACAATAATCTACCTTCTACTAATACAGATTCTATCACAGACAGATTCTATCTATCATACAGTGGGGGACTAGGAGAGAAAGAGAGAGAGAGGGGTACTAGCAGGGCATCTAGGGGTCATTCTGTGTGGGATTGGATGGATGAGGGGGTGGAGGCCTTTAGGTGCTAGATCCAGAAGTACTTTTTTGGCAAGGAGAGGCAAGTGTGATACTTAAGCCTACCTTCAAAGGTCAGCCAATCTGCAAGCTTGTAAAGCTCACATGTGTGGGATAACCTATCACATCCAGTGATCAGTTGGCAGGCTTTATTGAGGTTGATGCAACATAGGGTAGTTTGGTCTGCAGATCCATAAATCACAATGCCGTAGTCCACCAAGGATAGGGCTGAGCATGATACAGTGAGTCGTATGGCCTGAGAAGGTCGGCAATGCTTATGTCTGTATAGAATCCCCAGCCTGGTGTTAACAGCGGAGGAAAGGTGCTGAATGTGTGTGTGTGGTAGGTGAGGGAGGGGTCCAGTGTGACACCCAGATATTTGAAACATGAGACCTGTTCAAGTCTGGAGCCCAGCGAGTTTGAGATAATTAGAGGGACGCTCCTGAGTGGGCTTTGGCGGTGGGCAAAGATCATAGATTTTGTCTTGTTCTAGTTAAGTACTAGGCGATGCTCAGTGAACCAGGATTCAAGTTCTGTAAAAAAGCCCTGTAGGACAGTTTGGAGTGAGTTATGATGGGGGTATTTCCAGAGAACTACAGCATTGTCCACATGGAGCAATAGTTTCCCACTGCAGGATTGAGGGAGGGAGTTTAGGAAGAGGGTGAAGAGCAATGGACCAAGAATGGACCCTTGCGGGACCCATTAATACTGGTCTTTTGGAGGAGAGGGTGGTGTTAATTTTGACCTGTTGCATTCGGCCAGAGAGACAGTCTTTGAGCCAGGAGGTGGCCTCATGGGAGAAATACTGGGAAGGAAGGGAGTGAAGAAGCAGCGCATGACTGACTGTACCATAAACTTTAGTCAAATCGACATAGATTGCACCAGCCATGGACCCCTGTTCCAGGGCCTCACGTATATATGATGTCAATTCGAGGAGGGCAGTGGTAGTGCTGTGTCCCCACCTGAAGCCGTGTTGTTCATGGCATAGCAGATTATGTTTGCCCAAGTAATCCGTAAGCTGGTCCGACACAATTTTTTCAAGTGCCTTTGAGAGGGAAGGTAGGATCGAGATGGGTTGGTAATTACTGGTGAAGGTGGGGTCACCACTCTTCAGGATAGGGGTTATAATTGCTCTTTTCCAAAGAGTGGGGAATTGGCTGAGGCATAGTGACCAGTTAAGTATTTTGGTGAGATGTGACAGGGTCACGTCCAGCGTACGTTGGAGAAGTTTGAGGTCAAGGGAATCACTGCTATAGCGCGAGTTTGCCAAGACTTTGGTGAGGTAGCATTTTGCTTCATTGCAGGAGATGATCTGCAGCCAGAAGGGTGGGGGGACAGTGGTGGCTGAGGTGTCCACGGGGTGGCTTGGAATCAGGCAAAAGAAGTTTTGAGGCAGGATATGGCTGAAGTCTGTGAATGTGGTATTAAGCACATCGGAGATGGTAGTTGGGTCCTGGGAGAGGGCTCCATCAACTAGCATCTTCACAGGGGCAGGGGAGATGGCTTTCCCACATAGTTCCTTAATATTGCTACATAATTTTTTCCCGGAGCCCCAGGTGGTGGTGAGTGCTTGCTTATAGTAAGTAGCCTTGGCTAGTCGGATGGCCCAGGTGCATTTGTTTCTAGCCTCTCTGTAAAGTTGTCTGTCCTGGGGTAGCTGAAAGTCCAGGGCCCTATGCCAGAGGTTATCTCTTTGGCTCATCTGGTCAAGTAGAGACTGTGAGATCCAGGGGGTATCCCTGTTTTTTTTATAATATGCTTTGTGAAGAGGGCAAAGATGTCACAGGCAGCGTTAAAAGTGGCAATACAAGAGATGAGAGCAGTGTCTACAGACTGGGCAGTGTGGATAGGTGACCAGTCAGAGGAATTAAGGTACGATTTGAGGCATGAGAGGGGTCCTTTTTTGATGTGCCTTTGGACTGTAACTTTAGGAAGGCTGAGGGGGGGTTTATTTGACCACCAGCAGGTAACGGGGGAGTAGTCACTTATCGAGTCAGGGAGCACTTTGACCTGGGAGAGGTTATTGGGATGGTTAGTAAAGAGGACCCAGTTCTGGGGTCAAGTCTGGTGGGGGACTGGACAGTCTGGGTGAGGTCATAAGCTAGAACATTTTTGTAGGTGGCAGACATGGTGGATAGCCAATTCATGTTGAAGTCTCCCATTATGATGACTTCATTCTTGGGACGGAGATGGGTGATGCTGGACAGTATTGAATCAAAGGCGGGCTTTTGGTTAGTGGGGGGATGTATACTGCCATAATATAAAGCATTTTACCAGGATTGCCAAGGGTTACCTTAATGGCAATGGATTGGGCACCATGGGCAGGTGGGGGAAGGGAGGCAGAGAGGGCCTGCAGTGAGGTTTTGACATAGATGGCACACCCACCACCCCGCTTGCTTAGCCTATCTGCTTGAAAAATGAAGTAGCCACTGTGGGTGACAGAAGCATCAGGGATGTTTTTTGAGAGCCAGGTCTCAGATAAGGCAAGGATGTCAGGGGCGTGTTATACGATCAGCCCTGGAGAGGTGTGAACTTCCTTAGTAGGCTGCAGATATTGAGGGAGGTCAGTAGCAGGCTACCATGCCTGCTCTCCAGGGTAACACCAGCAGCAGATGGCCCCGGGTTAAGATGCACTTTACCTGATAGGAGGAGGAGGAGAGCATGCTGAAGAAAAGCTAACCGGAGCAGTTAGGGTGTGGTGCGAAAGGAACATGGAGTAGTGAGGATTTTAGTGGGCCCGACTGGTATTGGGAGGGCATGTACAAGGTGGACTAACATGGCTGGAGATGGTGTGGGATGGGGGCTGAGTGGGGGGTGATAGGGTGGCGTGAGAGGGTGAAATCCAAAGGTGGCCAGGAGGGCAGTACAGCGTAGGTTAGGGGGCATAAATGTTGCTTACCAGTTCAGGGTAGATGTACTTTTGGAAGGTCCAGGGGATCACTCTATGGGGGCAAGTAGGGAGCCTGACATTGGGGTCCCATATACGTGGCTCTTCCTCTGGAAGGATGGGTGGAGGGACAGAAGAGAATGGGAGCAGGGTGGCGATAAAGACAAGTACCAGAAGGTAGTTGTCCATGTTCTGTATGAGTTTTAGAAGACAATTTGATGGAATGGTGGCCACTAGTGGTGAAAGAGTATAAGCTGCTAATGAGAAAATGGGTTAACACGAACACGTGACTTCCCTTATATAGAACAATGCTCACCAAAGGTGGGGTGGGGGCAGTGGGACAGCTGGAGTGGAGCGATGGCAGGGACAACAGTACTGAGTGTTCTAGCAGGCAATCGAGGCAAAGCAATAGCACAGTCAGGCTCCTCCATGGCTTTTTTTTCTGCCGCTCCGTACCTGCAAAGTTTCGGTGTGCAGGAGGGCAGCTCTGGGACCCTCACGACCTCTGTTGTGATGTGGCCCAACTGCAAAGTTTCAGTGTGGGAGAGGGCAGCTCTGGGACCCTTGCAACCTCTGTTATGCTGTGGTCCAACTGCAAAGTTTTGGTGTGAGGGAGGGCAGTTCTGGGACCCTCGCAACCTCTGTTATGCTGTGGCCGAGCTGCAAAGTTTCGTTGTGGGGAAGGGCAGCTCCGGGACCCTTGCGAACTCGGTTATGCTGTGGCCCAGCTGTGGATGATGTGTGGTATGTGATACCCACACTCTCCGAGGATGGAGTCCTGTGATATGCTTGATCCTCCCTCTCCAAGGATGGAGAGCATCTTCCAATACGCTTGACCCTCCTCGAGGATGGAGCACATCCTGTGATACTCTGATCTTCCCTCCCTGAGGATGGTGAGTGTCTTATGGTATAAGACCATCCCTCCTTGAGGACGGTGAGTGCCCTGTGACATGTCACTATCCCTCCCCGACGATGATGAGCATCCTGTGGGACATGACCCTCCCTCCCTCCCCAAGGATGGTGAGTGTTCTGTGGTATAAGACCGTCCCTCCCTGAGGATGGCAGGCATCCTGTGGTAAATGATCCTCCCTCCTCGAGGATGGTGAGTGCCCTGTGGTATGTAACTCTTCCTCCCTGAGGATGGTGAGCATTATGTGATACATCACTCTCCCTCCCCAAGGATGATGAGCATCCTATGGTATGCCTGATCCTCCCTCCCTGAGAATGGAGTGCATCCGATGGTACAAGACCCTCCCTCCTCAAGGATGGTGCATGTCCTGTGGTATGTGACCCTCCCTGAGGATGGTGAGCATCCTGTGGTACATCACCCTCCCTCCCCGAGGATGGAATGCATCCTGTGGGTACATGACTCTCCCTCCCCAAGGATGGTGAGTGTCCTGTGGTATGTGACCCTCCCTCTCTGAGGATGGTGAGCATCCTGTAGAATGTGACCCTCCCTCTCTGAGAATGGCAAGTGTCCTGTGGTATGTGACCCTCCCTCAGCAAGGATGGTGAGTGTCCTGTGGTATGTGACCCCCCTCTCTGAGAATGGCAAGCACCCCTTTGTATGCTTAATCATCCCTCTCCAAGGGTGGTGAGCATCTTATGATATGTGACCCTCCATCCTTTATGATGGCGACTATCTTGTGGTACATGACCCTCCCTCCCTGAGAATGGCGAGTGTCCTGTGGTACATTTGACCCTCCCTCCCTCCCTGAGGATGGTGAGTGTCTTTTTGCACACCTGACCCTCCCTCCCTGAGGATGGTAAGTGTCATGTGGTACGCTTGACCCTTCCTCCCTGAGGATGAAGCAAATTCTGTGGTGTGCTTCTCTCCCAAGGATGTAGAGAGTCCTGTGGTATATAACCCTCCCCAAGGATGGTGAGTGTCCTGTGATACGTGACCCTCCCTCCCTACCTGAGGATGGCAAGTGACCTGTGTTACATAACTCTCTCCCCGAGGATGGTGAGTGTCCTGTGGTATATCTCTGTCCCTCCCCGAGGATGGTGAGCGTCCCTGTGATACATACCTCTCTCTCCCTAAAGATGGTGAGCATCCTGTTATACATAACTCTTTCTCCTCAAGGATGCCATGCATCCTGTGGTACATGACCCTCCCTCCCCGAGGATGATGAGCGTCCTGTAACACATAACTTTCTATCACTAAGGATTGAGAACATCCAGTTATACATAACTCTTTCTCCCCAAGGATGCCATGCATCCCGTGGTACATCACCCTCACTCCCTGAGGATGGTGAGCATCCTGTAATATGCTTATCCTCCCTCCCCAAGGATAGAGAGCATCCTGTGGTACATGACCCTCACTCCCTAATGATGGAGAGTGTCTTGTGGTATGCTTGATCCTCCCCCCGAGAATGGCAAGTGTTCTGCAGTACATGACCCTCCCTCCCTCCCCGAGGATGATCAGCGTCCTGTAATACATAACTTTCTATCATCGAGGATTGAGAACATCCTGTTATACATAACTCTTTTTCTCCAAGGATGCCAAGGGTCCTGTGGTACATCACCCTCCCTCCCGAAGATGAAGAGTGTCTTGTAGTATGCTTGATCCTCCCCCTCAAGGATGGAGCATCTTGTGATAATGTGACCCTCCCTCCCTCCCTAAGAATGGACAGCATCCTGTGGTACGTGACCCTCCCTCCCCAAGGATGGCATGTGTCCTGTGGTATAAGACCATCCCTCCATGAGGATGGAGAGCATCCTGTGGTATATCGCCCTCTCTCCCTGAGGGTGGCAAGCATCCTGTGGTGTGTGACCCTGTTTCCCCAAGGAGGGCAATCATCCTGTATTACATCACCCTGCCTCCCTGAGGATAGCAAGTGTCCTGTGGTACATGACCTGCCTTCCCTGAGGAAGGTGAGTGTTCTGTGGTACATGACCCTCCTTTAGGATGGTGAGTGTCTTGTGGTATGTCACCCTCCTTCCCTAAGGATGGTGATTGTCCTTTGGTAAGTGACCCTCACTCCCATAAGATGGTGATTGTCCTGTGGTGTGTGACCCTCCCTCCCTGAGGACGGTGAGTGTTCTGTGGTACCTGCCCCTCCCTCCCCGAGAATGGTGAGTGTCCTGTGGCAAATGACCCTCCCTGAGGATAGCGAGTGTCTTGTGGTACGTCACCCTCCCTCCCTGAGGATGCTGAGTTTCTGAGGTATGTGGCCCTCCCTCCCTGAGGATAGTGAGCATCCTGTGGTACATAAGCTTCAGTCCCCGAGGATGGTGAGTGCCCAGTGGTACATGACCATCACTCCCTGAGGATGGAAAGTATCCTGTGGTACATAATCCACACTCACCTAGGCTACTGAGTGTCCTGCGGTATGTAACCCTCCCTCCCCAAGGATGGAGAGCGTCCAGTGGTGCATGACTCCCACTCCCCGAGGATGGCAAGTGTCCTGTGGTATGTGATCCTCCCTCCTCAAAGATGGTGAGCATCCTGTGGTACGCTTGATCCTCCCCAACAATGTGGTAAACTTGATCCTCCCTTCCCAAGGATGGAGCATCTTGTGAAACACCTGACCCTTCCTCCCTGAAGGTAGTAAGTGTCCAGTGGCACATGACCCTACTTCCCCAAGGATGGAGAGCATCCTGAGGTACATAAGCCAACCTCCCCATGGATGGAGAGGGTCCTGGGGTACATGGCCCTCCCTCCTTGAGGATGGCAAGCATCCTGTTGTAAGTGACCTTTCCTCCTTGAGGATGGCGAATGTCCTGTGATACATGACCCTCCCTACCCAGGATAGAGACTGTCCTGGGGTACATGGCCCTCCCTCCCTGAGGATGGCAAGCATCCTGTGGTATGTGACCCTCCCTCCCTGAGGATGGAGACCATCCTGTGATACATAACCCTTCCTCCTCAAGGATGGTGAGCGTCCTGTGATACATAACTTTTCCTCCCCGAGGATGGTGAGCGTCCTGTGATACGTAACTCTCCCTCCCTGAGGATGGTGAGCATCCTGTGATATGTCACTCTCCCTCCCTGAGGATGGTGAACATCCTGTGGTATGCCTGATCTCCCTCCCCAAGGATGGAGTGCATCCTGTGGTACGTGACCCTCACTCCCTAAGGATGGACAGCATCCTGTGATACATGACTCTCACTCCCCGAAGATGGCGAGTGTCCTGTGGTACGTGACCCTTGCTCTCCAAGGATGGAGAGCATCTTGTGGTATGCTTGATCCTCCCCAAGGATGGAGAGTCCTGTGGTATGCTTGATCCTCCCTCCCCAAAGATGAAGAGTATTTTGCAGTACACTTGATCCTCTTCAAGGATGGAAAGTCTTGTGGTACATTTGATCCTCCCTCCCCAAGGATGGAGAGCGTCTTGTGGTATGCTTGATCTTCCCTGAGGATGGAGAGTCCTGTGGCATGCTTGATCCTCCCTCCCTAAGGATAGAGAACATCTTGCAGTACACTTAAGCTTCATTGAGGATGGAGAGTCCTGTGGTATGCTTGACCCTCCCCAAGGATGGACACTCCTGTGGTATGCCTGATCCCCCCCCCAAAGATGGAGAACATCTTGCGGTACGCTTGATCCTCCTCGAGGATGGAGAGTCTTGTGGTATGCTTGATCCTCTCCGAGGGTGGAGAGTCCTGTGGTATGTTTGAGCCTCCCTCCTCAAGGATGGAGAGCATCTTGTGGTATGCGTGATCCTCTCTGAGAATGGAGAGTCCTGTGGTATGCTTGATCCTCCCTCCCCAAAGATGGAGAGCATCTTGCAGACACTTGATCCTCCTCCAGGATGGAGCACATCCTGTGATATGACACTCACCCTCTCCGAGGATCGAGCACATCCTGTGATACTCTGATCCTCCCTCCCTGAGGATGGTGAGTGTCCTGTGGTAAATGACCCTACCTCCCTCCCTCCCTGAAGATAGTGAGCATCCTGTTATACATAATTCTTTCTCCCCAAGGATGCTAAGCATCCTGTGGTACATTACCCTCCCTCCCCAATGATGGTGAGCATCCTGTGGTACGTGACCCTCACTCCCCAAGGATAGAGAGTGTCTTGTAGTATGCTTGATCCTCCCTGAGGATGGAGAGAGTCCAGTGGTATGCTTGATCCTCCCCCTGAGGATGGAGCATCCTATAATATGTGACCTTCCCTCCCCAAGAATGGTGAGTGTCCTGTGGTACGTGACCCTTGCTTCTTAAGGATGGTAAGCATCCTGCGATGTGATCCTCCCTCCCCAAGGCTGCAAAGTGTCCTGTGGTAAGGTTGACCATCCCTGAGAATGGAGAGTGTCATGTGCTACACCTAATCCTCCCTCCCTCCCTAAGGATGGTGAGTGTCCAGTGGTACATCACCCTCCCTCCCAGAGGATGAAATGCATCCTGTTGTACATGGCCCTCCCTCTCCAAGGTTGGAGAGCGTCCAGTGATGCATGACCCCCGCTTCCCGAGAATGGCGAGCGTCCTGTGGTATGTGATCCTCCCTCCTCAAAGATGGTGAGCATCCTGTGGTACGCTTGATCCTCCCTAACAATGAAGAGCATTCTGTGGTAAACTTGATCCTCCCTTCCCAAGGATGGAGCATCTTGTGAAACACCTGACCCTTCCTTCCTGAGGGTAGTAAGTGTCCAGTGGCACATGATGACCCTCCCTCCCCAAGGATAGAGACTGTCCTGGGGTACATGGCCCTCCCTCCCTGGGGATGGCAAGCATCCTGTGGTATGTGACCCTCGCTCCCTGAGGATGGAGACCATCC
Organism: Neoceratodus forsteri; assembly: GCA_016271365.2. Lineage (NCBI taxonomy): Eukaryota > Metazoa > Chordata > Ceratodontiformes > Ceratodontidae > Neoceratodus > Neoceratodus forsteri. The sequence goes on along the minus strand of JADMNL010000026.1, from coordinate 198,951,441 downwards.
TGTGATACGTAACCCTCCCTCCCCGAGGATGGTGAGCATCCTGTGATACATAACTTTCCCTCACCAAGGATGGTGAGCGTCCTGTGATATGTCACTCTCCCTCCCTGAGGATGGTGAACATCCTGTGGTATGCCTGATCTCCCTCCCCAAGGATGGAGTGCATCCTGTGGTACGTGACCCTCACTCCCCAAGGATCTACAGCATCCTGTGATACATGACTCTCGCTCCCCGAAGATGGCGAATGTCCTGTGGTACGTGACCCTTGCTCTCCAAGGATGGAGAGCATCTTGTGGTATGCTTGATCCTCCCTGAGGATGGAGAGTCCTGTGGTATGCTTAATCCTCCCTCCCCAAGGATGGAAAACGTCTTGTGGTACGCTTGATTCTTCTCAAGGATGGAGAGTCTTGTGGTATGTTTGATCCTCCCCAAGGATGGAGAGTCCTGTGGAATGCTTGATCCTACCTCCCCAAAGATGAAGAGTATTTTGCAGTACACTTGATCCTCTTCAAGGATGGAAAGTTTTGTGGTATGTTTGATCCTCCCTCCCCAAGGATGGAGAGCGTCTTGTGGTATGCTTGATCCTCCCTGAGGATGGAGAGTCCTGTGGCATGCTTGATCCTCCTTCCCTAAGGATGGAGAACATCTTGTGGTACACTTAAGCTTCATTGAGGATGGAGAGTCCTGTGGTATGCTTGACCCTCCCCAAGGATGGACACTCCTGTGGTATGCTTGATCCCCCCCCAAAGATGGAGAACATCTTGCGGTATGCTTGATCCTCCTCGAGGATGGAGAGTCTTGTGGTATGCTTGATCCTCTCCGAGGGTGAAGAGTCCCCTGGTATGTTTGATCCTCCCTCCTCAAGGATGGAGAGTGTCTTGTGGTATGCGTGACCCTCTCTGAGAATGGAGAGTCCTGTGGTATGCTTGATCCTTCCTCCCCAAAGATGGAGAGCATCTTGCAGTACACTTGATCCTCCTCCAGGATGGAGCACATCCTGTGATACGACACTCACCCTCCCCGAGGATCGAACACATCCTGTGATACTCTGATCCTCCCTCCCTGAGGATGTTGAGTGTCCTGTGGTAAATGACCCATCCTCCCTCCCTCCCTGAAGATAGTAAGCATCCTGTTATACATAAGTCTTTCTCCCCAAGGATGCTGAGCATCCTGTGGTACATTACCCTCCCTCCCTGATGATGGTGAGCATCCTGTGGTATGTGACCCTCACTCCCCAAGGATAGAGAGTGTCTTGTGGTATGCTTGATCCTCCCTGAGGATGGAGAGAGTCCAGTGGTATGCTTGATCCTCCCCCTGAGGATGGAGCGTCCTATGTACGCGACATGATCCTCCCTCCCCAAGGCTGCAAAGTGTCCTGTGGTAAGCTTGATCATCCCTGAGAATGGAGACTGTCACATACTACACCTAATCCTTCCTCCCTCCCTCCCTAAGGATGGGGAGTATCCAGTGGTACATCACCCTCCCTCCCTGAGGATGGAGCGCATGCTGTTGTACGTGGCCCTCCCTCCCCAAGGATGGTGAGCGTCCTGTAGTACATCACCCTCCTTCCCCAAGGATGGAGCGCATCCAGTGGTACATGGGCCTCCCTTTCCAAGGATGGCAAGCATCCTGTGGTATATCATCCTGCCTCCCCGAGGATGGTGAGTGTCCTGTGGTATGTTACCCTCCCTCTCTAAGGATGGTCATTGCCCTGTGGTATATGACCTCCCTCCCTCCCTGAGGATGGTGACTGTGCTGTGGTATGTGACCCTCTCCTGAGAATGGTGAGTGTCCTGTGGTACATCATCCTGCCTCCCTGAGGATGGCGAGTGTCCTGTGGTATGTCATCCTCCTCACTGTGCATGGTGATTGTCCTGTGGTAAGTGACCCTCCTCCCTCCCTCCCTCCCTGAGGATAGTGAGCATCCTGTGGAAAATGACCCTCCCTCCCTGAGAATGGTGAGTGCCCTGTGGTACATGACCCTCCCTGAGGATAGTGAGTGTCCTGTGGTACGTTACCCTCCCTTCCTGAGGATGGTGATTGTTCTGTGGTAAGTGACCCTCTCTCCCTGAGGCTGGTGATTGTCATGTGGTATGTGATCCTCCCTCCCTCCCTGAGGATGGTGATTGTACTGTGGTACGTGACCCTCCCTCCCTAAGGATGGTGAGCATCCTGTGGTACGTGACCCTCCCTGAGGATAAGGAGTGTCTTTTGGTACATCACCCTCCCTCCCTGAGGATGCTGAGTGTTCTGAGGTGTGTGGAAACTCCCTCCCTGAGGATGGTGAGCGCCCTGTGGTACGTGACCCTCTCTCCCTGAGGATGGTGAGTGTCCTGTGGTATGTGACTCTTCCTCCCTAAGGATGGTGAGCGTCCTGTGGTATGTGACCCTCTCTCCCTGAGGACGGCAAGCCTCCTGTGGTATGTGACCCTCCCTCCCCGAGGATGGTGAGCATCCTGTAGTACGTGACTCTCCTTCCCTGAGGATGGTGAGTGTCCTGTCATATGTTTCTATGTGACCCTCCCTACCTGAGGATGGTGAGCATCCTGTAGTATGTGACCCTCCCCCACTGACGATGGCAAGCGTCCTGTGGTATGTGTCCCTCCCTCCCCCACTGAGGATGGCAAGCGTCCTGTGGTATGTGTCCCTCCTTCCCCGAGGATGGTGAGTGTCCTGTGGTATGTGACTCTCCCTCCCCAAGGATGGTGAGTGCCCTGTGGTATGTGACCCTCCCTCCCCAAGGATGGAGAGCATCCTGTTGTCCCTCCCTGAGGATGAAGATTTTCTGTGGTATGTGACCCTCACTCCCTGAGGATGGCAAGCGCCCTGTGGTAAATGGCCCTCCCTCCCTGAGGATGGAGAGTTTCCTGTGGTATGTGACCCTCCCTCCTGAGGATGGTGACTGTCCTGGAGTATGTGACCCTCCCTCCATGAGGATGGTAAGTGTCCTGTGGTATGTGAACCTCCCTCCTTAAGAATGGAGAGTGTCTTTTGGTACATGACCCTCACTCCCCAAGGACGGTGAGTGTCCTGTGGTATATCACCCTCCCTCCATCCCTCCCTGAGGATGGAGAGTGTCCTGTGGTACATCACCCTTCCTCCCTGAGGATGGTGAGCATCCTGTGGTACATGACCATCACTCCCTGAAGATGATAAGCATCTTGTGGTACATCACCCTCCCTTCCTGAGGATGGCAAGCATCCTGCGCTATGTGACCCTCCCTCCCTGAGGATGGTGAGTGTCCTGTGGTATGTGACCCTCCCTCCCTGAGGATGGTGAGTGTCCTGTGGTATGTGACCCTCCTTGAGGATGGAGAGCATCCTGTGGTACATCACCCTCCCTTCTTCCTTGAGGATGACAAGCATCCTGTGGTATGTGACCCTCCCTGAAGATGGTGAGCATTCTGTGGTACATTACCCTCCCTCCCCGAGAATGACAAGCATCCTGTGGTATGAGACCATCTCTCCTAAAGGATGGAGTGCATCCTGTGGTATGAAATCATCCCTCCCTGAGGATGGAGAGCATCCTGTGGTATGTGACCCTCCTTCCCCAAGGATGGAGAGCATCCTGTTGTCCCTCCCTGAGGATGAAGATTGTCTGTGGTATGTGACCCTCCCTCCCTGAGGGTGGAGAGCACCTTGTGGTATGTGACTCTCCCTCCTCAAGGATGCCAAGTATCCTTTGGTACATCACTCTCCCTCCCTGAGGATGATAAATGTCCTGTGGTATGTGACCCTCCCTCCCTGAGGATGGAGAGTATCCTGTAGCACATCATCCTGGAGGATGGCAGGCATCCTGTGGAATGCGACCCTCCTCCCCAAGGATGGCGTGCATCCCATGGTATGAGACTGTCCCTTCCTGAGGATGGAAAGCATCCTGTGGTGCATCGCCCTCCCTCCCCAAGGATGGCAAGCATCTTGTGGTATGTGACCCTCCCTCCCTGAGGATGGCAAGCCTCCTGTGGTATGTGACCCTCTCTCCCAGAGGATGGTGAGCATCCTGTAGTACATGACTCTCCCTCCCTGAGGATGGTGAGTGTCCTGTGGTATGTGACCCTTTTTCCCCAAGGATGGCAGTCATCCTGTGGTACATCATACTGCCTCCCCGAGGATGGTGATTGTCCTGTGGTAAGTGACCCTACCTCCCTCAGGATGGTGATTGTCCTGTGGTATATGACCCTCCTTCCCCGAGGATGGTGATTGTGCTGTGGAATGTGGCCCTCCCTGAGGATGGTGAGTGTCCTGTGGTGAATGACCTTCCTTCCCCGAGAATGGTGAGTGTCCTGTGGTATATGACCCTCTCTCTCTCTCTCTGAGGATGGAAAGTGTCCTGTGGTACGTGACCCTCCCTCCCTGAGGATGGCAAGCGTCCTGTGGTATGTGACCCTCCCTCCTTCAGGATGGAGAGTGTCCTGTGGTATGTGACCCTCCCTCCCTGAGGATGTTGAGCATCCTGTGGTACATGACCCTCCCTCCCTAAGGATGGTGACCATCCTGTGGTACATCACCCTCCCTCCCTGAGGATGGTGAGCATCCTGCACTATGTGACCCTCCCTCCCTGAGGATGGTGAGTGTCCTGTGGTATGTGACCCTCCTTCCCCTAGGATCATGAGTGTCCTGTGGTACGTGACCCTCCCTGAGGATGGAGAACATCCTGTGGTACATCACCCTCCCTCCCTCCCTCCTTGAGGATGACAAGCATCCTGTGGTATGTGACCCTCCCTGAAGATGGTGAGCATCTTGTGGTACATTACCCTCCCTCCCCGAGAATGACAAGCATCCTGTGGTATGAAACCATCTCTCCCCAAGGATGACGTGCATCCTGTGGTATGAAACCATCCCTCCCTGAGGATGGAGAGCATCCTGTGGTATGTCACCCTCCCTTCCTCCCTGAGGATGGCAAGCATCTCGTGATATGTGACTCTCCCTCCCTGTGGGTGGAGAGCATCTTGTAGTATGTGACCCTCCCTCCCCAAGGATGGCAAGCATCCTTTGGTGCATCGCTCTCCTTCCCTGAAGATGACAAGTGTCCTGTGGTATGTGACCTTCCCTCCCTGAGGATGGAGAGCATCCTGTAGCACATCATACTCTCTCCTGGAGGATGGCAGGCATCCTTTGTTATGAGACCCTCCTCTCCAAGGATGGCATGCATCCTGTGGTATGAGACTATCCCTCCCTGAGGATGAAGAGCATCCTGTGGTACGTCGCCCTCCCTACCTGAGGATGGCAAGCATCTTGTGGTATGTGACCCTATCTCCCCGAGGATGGTTAGTGCCCCACGGTATGTGAACCTCTTTCCCCAAGGATGGCAGTCATCCTGTGGTACATCATCCTGCCTCCCCGAGGATGGTGAGTGTCCTGTGGTAAGTGACCCTACCTCCCTCAGGATGGTGACTGCCCTGTGGTATATGACCATCCTTCCCCAAGGATGGTGACTGTGCTGTGGTATGTGACCCTCCCTCCCCTGAGGATGGTGAGTGTCCTGTGGTGAATGACCTTCTCTCTCCGAGAATGGTGAGTGTCCTGTGGTACATGACCCTCCCTTTCTGAGGATGGTTATTGCCCTGTAGTATATGACCCTCCCTCCCTGAGGATGGTGACTGTGCTGTGGTATGCGACCCTCCCTCCCTGAGAATGGTGAGCATCCCGTGGTACATCATCCTGCCTCCCTGAGGATGGCAAGTGTCCTGCGGTATGTCATCCTCCCACCCTAAGGATGGTGACTGTCCTGTAGTAAGTGACCCTCCCTCCCTGAGGATGGTGACTGTGCTGTGGTGTGCGTCCCTCCCTCACTGAGAATGGTGAGCATCCTGTAGTACATGCCCCCCCCCTCTCTCCCCAAGAATGTTGAGTGTCCTGTGGTACATGATCCTCCCTGAGGATGGTGAGTGTCCTGTGGTACATGATCCTCCCTGAGGATGTTGAGTGTCCTGTGGTACATGATCCTCCCTTAGGATGGTGAGTGTCCTGTGGTACATGATCCTCCTTGAGGATGGTGAGTGTCCTGTGGTACGTTGTCTTCCCTCCCTGAGGATAGTGATTGTTCTGTGGTATGTGATCCTCCCTCCCTGAGCATGGTGATTGTGCTGTGGTATGTGACCCTCCCTCCCTGAGGATATTGAGCGTCCTGTGGTACATGACTCTCCCTTCCTGAGGATGGTGAGTGTCCTGTGGTATGTGACCCTCCCTGAGGACTGCAAGTGTCTTTTGGTACGTCACCCTCCCTTTCTGAAGAAGCTGAGTGTTCTGAGGTATGTGGCCCTCTCTCCCTGAGGATGGTGAGCATCCTGTACTATGTGACTCTCTCTCCCTGAGGATGGCGAGTGTCCTGTGGTATGTGACCCTCCCTCCCTGAAGATGGCAAGCCTCCTGTGGTATGTGACCCTCTCTCCCAGAGGATGGTGAGCATCCTGTAGTACATGACTCTCCCTCCCTGAGGATGGTGAGTGTCCTGTAGTACGTGACCCTCCCTCCCAGAGGATGGTGAGTATCCTGCAATGTGTGACCCTCCCTCACTGAGGATGGCAAGCATCCTAGTACACATAGGGACTAATGATCTCGCCAGCCGGTCAGTTGTGGAGACCAAGGAACACCTGACTAGGCTGGGTGACAAACTATCATCTATTTCATCCGGCATCTCCTTCTCTGAGATCCTGCCAGTCTGGGAGAGGGGAGCAGATGGACGGAAGGTCAGAGAAGGGGAGATAGGGGAGCTAAACACGTGGCTCAAGGACTGGTGCCAGGAAAAAGGACACAGATTTGTAGGAACTGGCAACAGTTCTGGGAGCCAAAGTTCTTTAAATTTGATGGACTGCATCTGACTAAGAGGGAGTCAGTGCATTGGGGCAGAAGTTTGACGTCTTTGCAGAATATTTAAACTAGCAAATGGGGAGAGGGGTGCAGCACCCCATACGTCGAATGGGAAGAACACCCCTCCCCCCTCAGCTAGTGGTCAAACAGGAATTCAGCGTGTTTGCCGTTCATTTGCATCACCAGGTAAGAAAAAAGGTTTGTCTCCCCATACGATGCACAGGGGTAATGCCAAACTTCGCCCAACAACTAACACACCAAAATCTGGCCAATGGAAAATCATGTACACAAATGCTCACAGCCTGGGAAATAAGATCCCAGACCTGCAGGCAATAATGTCAGAGGCTAAACTGGACATAGTAGCAATTAGTGAGACGTGGTTTACCAGTAACCACACTTGGGAGACTTCAGTACCTGGCTATGTATTGTTCAGAAGAGACCGAGGTGCAAGGGGGAGGAGTGGCCCTGTATGTTAATGAAAATATCAAAGCTACAGAAATTCAGAATACACATAAGGAGCCAGAAGAACTGTGGGTCACCCTGGAAACAGGAAATGGGACAGCCATAAGAACTGGGGTTGTCTACAGGCCCCCAGACCAGAGGGAGGACATAGACACATTACTGTTAGAAGATATACAAAACATGACAGCTAAAGGGGAGGTTCTGATAATGGGAGACTTCAACATGCCAGATACAGACTGGTCAATACCAGCAGGAACATCTGCCAGAACTAGACTCATAGTGGATTCCCTGCAGGGAGGGCCTAAAACAACTGGTACAGCAACCCACAAGAGACAGGCTATCCTAGATCTAGTACTGACTAACAAAGAAGGGATCACAGATCTCCAGGTAGAAGGTCACCTGGGGCCAGTGACCATCACATGGTATGGTTCAATTTGGCTACTACATCTAAATCATCCCATTCCAAGGCAAAAATATGGGACTTCAGAGGAGCTGACTTTGATAAGATGGCCAACAGAGTTAAGCTAGCCCTGGCAAAAAGAAACACAGGTGAGGGTACAGGCAAAGGGGAAAGCATTAAGGATGCAATACTTGAAGCAACATCCCATTGTGTTAGACAGAAAAGGAAGTGCAAAGAAGAGAAACCACTTTGGTTCTCAAATACAGTAGCAGAAAGGTCAGAGCCAAAGGCTGGCCTTCAGGAAATGTAAGGGAACACAAGCGGGATGAAGATAGGGAGGCATACCAAACTGCCCCAAGGAAGCAGGGAAGGCAGTAAGGCAGGCAAAGTCCCAAACTGAGGAAACACTAGCACGAACAGTAAAATAAGGTGACAAGACTTTCTATAGATACATTAGTGAAAGGAGAAAGTCCAGAGGATATTGCTAAGCTTAATGGAGAAAGGGGAGCATGTGAGGAGAAGGACCCTGAAAGGCATCTATCCTAAATAGATACTTTTGCTCAGTATTTACTGAAGAGAAGGTAGGGCAGGGCCACAGCTCAGCATCATGGACACAGGGGAGGAGGTGAGCACTACTCCCTTCACAAAGAAGGGTCCTACAAGAGCTTGCTAAGCTCAGGGTGGATAAGGCAATGGGACCTGATGGCATACATCCCAGGGTACTTAAGGAGCTAAAGGAGGAACTAGCAGAGCCATTAGCAGAATTGTTTAGTGAGTCTCTGAGCACAGGAGAGGTCCCAGAAGACTGGAGAAGGGCTCATGTGATCCCGCTCCACAAGAGTGGTAGCAGGGAGGAGGCGGGGAACTACAGACCGGTCAGTCTTACCTCAGTAGTGGGCAAGATTATGGAGCACTCCTCAAGGAAAGGATAGTGCAACACCTGGAATCCATAGGGGCATAGGATCCAAGACAGCATGGGTTTACAAAGGAAGGTCCTGTCAAACTAATCTCATAGATTTCTTTGACTGGTAACCAGAGTGGTGGACCAAGGGGAGCAGTTGATGTCGCTACCTTGACTTCAGCAAAGCTTTTGACACTGTTCCACATAGAAGATTGATAAATAAGCTGGGTAGGCTCGGGTGGGTCAGAAGTTGGTCAACTGGGTGGCAAACTGGTTGACTGGCAGAAAACAGAGAGGTGGTAAATGGTATACAGTCAGAAGAGATGCAAGTCCAAGTGGGGTACCTCAGGGATCAGTCCTGGGGCCAGTCCTCTTCAACATCTTCATTAGTGACCTTGCAGATGGACTAGAGGGTAAGGCTTGTCTGTTTGCAGATGACACCAAGATCTGCAACAGAGTAGATGAGCCAGATGGGGTGGGCAGAATGAGAGAGATCTGGATAAACTAGCAGAATGGTCAGAAGAGTGGCAACTGGGATTTAATGCAAAGAAGTGCAAAATCATGCACATAGGAAGAGAAACCTGAAGCCACTTATAGGCTGGGAGGAGTTGCTAGCAGTCACAAAGGAAGAAAGAGACTTTGGGCATCATCATCACTGATGACCTAAAATCATCCAAGCAGACCCTCTAAAGCAGTAGGTAAGGCTAGGGGGTGTTAGGGTGTATTAGTAGGGGTATCACAAGTTGTAAGAGGAGGTAATAATCCCTCTGTACAAGACATTGGTTAGGCCCCATCTGGAGTAATGCAGTGCAGTATTGGAGGCCACACCTTCACAAGGACATTAACCAAATTGAGGCAGTCCAGAGAAGGGCAACAAATGGTGCAGGGACTGCATCAGAGACATATGAGGACAGATTAACGGAGCTCAATGTATACCCTGTGAGCAAAGGAGGAGAGGTGATATGATCGAGGCATTCAAACACCTTAAGGGCATAAACAAGGTGAAAGAGTCTAACATGTTTAAATATAAGAAAAATAGCAGGACAAGAGGACACAGCATGAGATTAGAGGAGGTCGATTAAGGGGAATGTGGAAATTCTTTTTCACAGAAAGGGTGGTGGATGCATGGAATGGCTTACCACAAGTGGTGGCTATGAATACAGTGCAGGGGCTTCAAACAGGCATGGGATAGGCATAAGGAGCAATACAAATGACTATGAATAGATAGGTCACTGACAGAGCAAAGGCCGATGGCACATTTTATAAGGTAGAAAAGAAATGGGCAGACTGGATGGGCCTTGCGGTCCTTATCTGCCGTCAACTTCTATGTTTCTATGTTTCTATCCTGTGGTATGTGTCCCTCCTTCCCCGAGGATGATGAGTGTCCTGTGATATGTGAATCTCCCTCCCTGAGGAAGGTGAGTGTCCTGTGGTATGCGACCCTACCTCCCCAAGGATGGAGATTCATGTGGTACAGGACCCTCCCTCCCTGAGGATGGAGAGCATTATGTGGTATGTGACCCTTCCTCCCTGAGGATGGCAAGCGTCCTGTGGTACGTGACCCTCCCTTTCTGAGGATGGCAAGTGTCCTGTGGTACATGGCCCTTCCTCTCTGAGGATGGAGAGTTTCCTGTGGTATGTGACCCTCCTTCCCTGAGGATGGTGACTGACCTGGGGTATGTGACCCTCCCTCCCCAAGGATGGTGAGTGTCCTGTGGTACATCACCCTCCCTCCCTGAGGATGGTGAGCATCCTGTGGTACAAGACCATTATTCCCTGAAGATGACAATCATCCTGTGGTACATGACTGTCCCTTCCTGAAGATGGCAAGCATCCTGTGCTATGTGACCCTGCCTCCCTGAGGATGGTGAGTGTCCTGTGGTATGTGACCCTCCCTCCCTGAGGATGGTGAGTGTCCTGTGGTACATGACCCTCCCTCCCTGAGAATGGCAAATGTCCTGTGGTACATGGCCCTCCCTCCTTGAGGATGGAAAGTGTCCTGTGGTATGTGATCCTCCCTCACTGAGGATGGTGAGCATTTTGTGGCACGTGACCCTCCCTCCCCAAGAATGGTGATCATCCTGTGGTACATGACCCTTCCTCCCTGAGGATGGCAAGCGTCCCGTGGTACATGCCCCTCCCTCCTTGAGGATGGAGAGTGTCCTGTGGTATGTGACCCTCCCATTCTGAGGACGTTGAGCATCCTGTGGTACGTGACCTTCCCTCCCCAAGGATGGTGATCATCCTGTGGTACATCACCCTCCCTCCCCAAGGATGGTGAGCATCCTGTGGTACATTACCATCCCTCCCTGAGGGTAGTACATGTCCTGTGGTATGTGAACCTCCTCCCCAAGGATGGTGTGTCCTGTGATATGTGTTCCTCTCACCCCAAGGATGGTGAGTGTCCTGTAGTATGCTTGATTATCCCTCTCTGCAGATGTGTAGTGTCCAGTGGTATGTGACCTTTCCTCCTTCCCCTAGGATGTCAAGCATCCCTTTGTATGCATAATTGTCCCTCTCCAAGGATGGAGAGCATCCTATGTTACGTGACCCTCCCTCCCCCCCGATAATGGTGACCGTCCTGTGGTGTTTGACCTTTCCTCCCTGAGAATAGCAGTGTCTTGTGATAGATAAATAAATAAATAAATAAATGTGACCTTCCCTTCCTGAAGATAAGCGACGATACACTTATACACTGCCCTCGCACTTCATCACTCCCACTCTAATTTTTCCTCCTAATCTCTCCTACCCTCCCCTCTCCTTCCCTCCCTACTCAGTAACCCATGCTTCTCAACCTCACGCACTGCTACTCCTCCCTCCCCCACCATTATCACCCCCATTCTCTTCTCCTACTCCTACTGTCATCTTGATGCATCTCGCTTCAACTCATGTCATGCTACCGTCACTCGTACATTGCTATTGGCACTTACTTAAACATGTATTAACCTGAAGTGTTCCATGTTATGTGTACCCTGTCCTTCATGTTCTAATCTCTGTACTGTTTCACCTATTGTATAAATGCGCTAAAGAACTCCTGTGTTGTTCCCCCTATTGTAAATAATGTGCTTGTTATCCCTCCCAGCTATGTACATCATCTGTATTACGCAATTCAATATTCTTTGTCTGTATGTGATCTGCCTCCACTGTAACCCTTCCCCCCAGGTCACACCGTGAGACGAGTATCTTTTTGCTCAGTGTGCCTTTCCTGGTGAAACATTTTCAATAAATAAATACACTTGACCTTTCCTCCTTGAGGATGGTGAGTGTCTTGTGGTACACTGGACCCTCCCTCCCTGAGAATGGCAAGTGTCTTGTGGTACACCTGATCCTCCCACCCCAAGGAAGAAGCAAATTCTGCGATGTGCTTCCCTCCTGAGGATGGAGAGGGTCCTGTGGTATGTTACCCTCCCTGAGGATGGGGAGTGTCCTGTGATATGTGACCCTCCTTCCCTCCCTGAGGATGGTGAGCATCCTGCGGTACATGACTCTCCCTCCCTGAGGATGGTGAGCATCCTGCAGTACATGACTCTCCCTCCCTGAGGATGGTGAGCATCCTGCGGTACATGACTCTCCCTCCCTGAGGATGGTGAGCATCCTGCGGTACATGACTCTCCCTCCCTGAGGATGGTGAGCATCCTGCGGTACATGACTCTCCCTCCCTGAGGATGGTGAGCATCCTGCGGTACATGACTCTCCTCCCTGAGGATGGTGAGCATCCTGCAGTACATGACTCTCCTCCCTGAGGATGGTGAGCATCCTGCGGTACATGACTCTCCCTCCCTGAGGATGGTGAGCATCCTGCGGTACATGACTCTCCCTCCCTGAGGATGGAGAGCATCCTGCGGTACATGACTCTCCCTCCCTGAGGATGGTGAGCGTCCTGCAGTACATGACTCTCCCTTCCTGAGGATGGGGAGTATCCTGTGGTACATGACCCTCCCTCCCCGAGGACAGTGAGAATCTTATCGTATGCTTGACTGTCCCTCCCCAAAGATGGTGAGTGCCCTGATCTATGCTTGACCCTTCCTCCCCAAGGATGGAAAGCATCCTGTGGTATATGACCTTACCTCTCTGAGGATGGATAGTGTCCTGTGGTATGCAGGGTTTGTTCGCTAGCCTAGATCACCAGTGTCGCGAGTGATAGCCCTGCCTCTGTGCGAATGGGCCAGCCTTATTCAGAAGTGTTTTTATATGTTGCTCTGTAGTATTTATTGAGTCTCTGAGCCTTCCAGACTCGCAGAACAGCATGCTCAGAAATATTACTGCTATGACCTACGCATCGGGCTTCGTCCCTTTAACAGTGTTGGAAAAAACTCCCATCAGCAGCTGCTTCAGTGGCCTACCACTTCCGATGCTGCCCCCTTACTGCCAGCTGAACCACTGACTAAGTTGTCTTTGAACTTGGGTACCCAGCTGCAGGTTACCTCCAGCCATCTGCTTGGTATCACACCACTTAGTTTCTGCCCTTTCTGCCGTCAACCGGCGCTCCTAGCTGAGGCTAGCTCTCGTGGCGTATACACTCTGCATTTGGTGTTCACTCTCACTGCCAGCCTTTGCCAGTGGGCACTCCCATTCTTGCCTCACTCCTTCGCCACTGGCTGACTTGCTAGCCAGTTCCATAGATATTTAATGGGCAGACTAGATGGGCCTAGCGGTCCTTATCTGCCCTCAAAGTCTATGTTTCTATGTTTCTACAAGGTTCAGTGGTGAGCTGGCTGCTGGAATCCACTGGCATGCCTGGCCTAGAGCTCAGTGAATCCTTACGTGGGCTACCATACAGGCAGTACTCCAACTACAGAAGCAGTCCCCTGGTTACCTAATGCAGCTGTCTTGGTGGTTCCTCCTTTAGGGCCCTTCAGGCTGCTCTTTCTGTCTCTCTTGGGGCCCTTGTTGGGATTGATCACTTCATTACTGGCTGGTCTGTCAGTCGAGCCTGCTGGAAGAATGCAGGGCACTGGGAGAACTGCATAGTGGAGTCAGCCCATGCTGCTGGACACTCAAGTCCACTATCTTGCCTGGCCTGCAGCTCAGTGAGCCCTTGGGACAGCCAGAAAGGAACAACTCCTCCCTCCTACTACGTGCCCCTGGTTGCCAGCAGCAACTCCCTTCAGCCGCTCAACTTCTGCCCTCTCCTTCTTCCTGTGGACTCCTAACCTGATAAATTGAACTTGACCTGCCTAACAGCCTATTTTTATGCAGATCAGAGTGGGAAGACTTCTGACAGGACTGCCATTGACTGGCTGTAACTGAGCATTTGGATCTCCAGCTGTGCTTATCAGGGTCGATTCAAGCCTTGCACACACAATGCTAGCAGCCACCAACGAATGCTTTCGAACAGCCATGCAGGTCTTTGATCTCCAAGTGCAAGAGCCTCTGGGTCATATCTCCTATGGCAATACAATTATAAAGCAAGGTAGAGCTTCTCCTGCAAGTTGTGGGGTTGGGAAAGTCGGGGGAATCTTCCCCATCACCCACACAAGCAACCGCACACAGAATTTTAAAAACAATGATCCGCTGCTGCCACTAGCAGGACGTTCACCAATGCTGCTGCTGGTAAGGGGGGAGCAGGTTTATGCAATTAAGTTCTGCTGATGGCACCAGGAAATGTTTTCCTGGAAACTAGAAATTCTTGTTAAATGTTTTTCTAACATATTTTTATTTATTTGTTTATTGAGTACAATCGGGAATTACAATCCTTTGAGTCACAGATTCTTTTGCAAAGGCTCCACGTCAGGTTACGGGGGGTGGAGGGTAGACAAATATAGTAAAAGACATACATGAACAGGCAGTATTTACAGTTTCAGTACTGACACAGCAATTTTTGCAGAGTCTCCACGTCGGTTACTGGGGGTGGAGGGTAAACAGAATACAGTAAAGGACTAACATAGACAGGCAGTATTAAAAGTTACAGTACTGATAGAGCAGTCCAGGCTAGAACCTTATTCAGCAGGTGAGGTAATTTGGTAGCATTCCTGGGGTCCCTAGACAGAGATTTGTAGGATGCCATTTTGTAGGGTCTAGGGAGTCCCTGTGTCAGGAGAAGTGGAGGATTGGGAGTAACAAGGGTGGGCAAACTTAGCCACAATCACATTTAGCACTCTCCTTTAGTTGGGTTTTAAGGCCTGGTTTGAATAGTGAGATGCTATGGGACGGGGGTGGGTAGTGAGTTGAGCCAGAGAGGAGCACGGTAGCGGAAAGATCTTTGCCCTAGTGCTGTTCTACAGAGGGGAACCAGAAAAGATGGGTGGGCTGTGAGTCTTGTATTGCGCCTGATGGGGGCTGCACTGATAATGGGGAGTAGTCCGATGGGGGGCAAGCTGAAGGTGTATCTTATTTGCGAGAATGCAGGTGTGGTATTTTAGTCTTTGTTGGAAGTTTAGCCAACCAGTCAGTGTATAAAGAGTAAGTGTTTGTTGGTAATAATTAGCTTTCGCCTGCCGCGCAGCCCATGTACATTTATTACGAGCCTCCCTGTAAAGCTGTCTATCCTGGGTGCGCTGGGAGTCAATGGCTTTGTGCCAAAGGTTGTCCCTTTGTTGCATAAGGTTGAGGAGTGAGGGTGTGATCCAGGGGTGGTTCTGGTTTTCACAACTTGCTTTGTGAGGGGAGCAAATATATCACAGGCTTTATTAAAGGTGGTTATAAAGTGGGTGAGGGCAGTGTCTACTGACTGCATGGTGTATATGGGGAGCCAGAAGTTATTGGATAGATAGTCTTTGAGGTTCTCTAGGCCTCCTCTTTTAAGCCTCCGCTGCCAAGAGATTTTTGGCAGGGCAGGGGGCAGTTTACCTGACCACCAGCAAGTAACCTGGGAGTGGTCACTGATAGAGTCAGGGAGCATAGTTGTTTGGGAGAGGTTACGTGGCCTGTTGGTGAAAATGAGGTCGTTGTTGGCTGGTGAGTTGGTTGGTTGGTTTGAATATATGTTGGGTAGGA
Organism: Neoceratodus forsteri; assembly: GCA_016271365.2. Lineage (NCBI taxonomy): Eukaryota > Metazoa > Chordata > Ceratodontiformes > Ceratodontidae > Neoceratodus > Neoceratodus forsteri. The sequence continues at coordinate 198,935,936 of JADMNL010000026.1, read as the reverse complement.
CTTTTTTTTTTCAACATTCTTTATCCTCCTCCCTTCACTGGCTGGGGCCTCCTTTGGCTATCTCCAGGACCTGGTCTTGCCCTGCCAAGATTCTTCCTGATCTGGTTCCTGTGTTCTCCTGTCCCACCAGCGACTCTCCTGCTAAGATGCTCCCAAGGCTTGCCCACCTCGCCTCCAACTTCACAGCGCCTCCCATCTGGTTTCCAAGCAGATGGAGTTCAAGACTGGAGGAGAGACGAGAACCAGGCAGGCAGGATCCATCTGTATGCATGCTGACTAGGAGAGGTGTCACCTGCCCAGTCAGCGGTAGTATCCGCTTTTTCCAGTTCACCTTGAAGGGAACAGATGTGCAATGACATCATGGGCCATCATGCATGCTCCCATGCACAATGCACTGACATCTGCCGCATACCTTCAATCCTAACATATTGCTAGGTACATCGGCTCATTGCCCCCTGACTGCCACCAGGAGGTGCCCGACTGCCAGGTCCCTACACCCCTGGGGATGTGAACTGCCCACCGAATGCTTGAACCTCCACTGCTGGCCGCTCCTCCGATGTTCCAGGCTCATTTCCAAACCCAGGTTATCAGCACTGCAAGCATCAAGTGCGTGAGACTTAGTTACCACAAACATAAAAAGGCATTGGGATCCCTGACTGGGATTATAACATCTCTTTAAAAGACCGGGCTGCTTACTCAAGCCTCCAAAAGCTGGTCCATCTGTTGTAGCCATGATGACTAAACTTATCAATTTAATTTACATATTTTATATGAATTGATTTATTTTCATGTGCATGTTATGTCAGCAATATGTTTTGATAATGCTTCCGCATTTATCTGTAAAATGCCGCAAGCTTGTGAAAAGGTATTCAAGAAATAAAGGATCTGTCTGCCTGTCTGTCTGTCTGTCTGCCTATCTATAGTGGAATACAATGTTGATCTGCACTAGTGAGTAGTAAGACCTATAATGTACGAGAAGCAGAGCCACAAGTTAGTTTTGAAGGTCTTACCACCCATGTATGGAGACAAATGGGTTATTCTGTTACAGCCCATTATGTACTTAAATGTACACCACAGCATTCTCAACATTTGGAGTGTTTTGCTTAGTTTTAGCTTAAAACTGACGTTCTTTCCATTGTAAACTCCCTATCTGACAGTTTGTTCTTTGCATTCTGTTTCAAGATGCTACATAAAATAACATGTTCTAAGTGAAATTACATGTGTTCTTAGTAACAATAAACATTAATACCAAAATTACATGATTTATTCACTCAGGTGTTTTACCACTGCTGATGTATATATGCCTGTCTGCCTATCTATATATCTCTGTCACACTGTGTGTTTTAAGGTGGTATTGTTTAAAAGTGTAGAGCGGAGGTAATGATTTTAACTGTAAGTACCATCAGACAGGGGCTGCTAATTTGATACCGGCTGTATGCAGATCAGTATCTATATATAGCTTCTTTGCCTTTATGTCAGGTAGACAGCAGTAGCAGACTTACCTTTTCAGGGCCTGTTCATCATTTCTGTAAGCTGTTCGGATACCGGATGGGATGGCAGGCTACTAATTCTGCTTAAACTCACAGTCTGACCAGCTCTCACAAAAATGCAAATCACCTTTTTTCGATTGCTGGTCACATGAAAGCCCTCAAGGGACCAGAGGAGAGATGAGGCATTCAGGTATTTTTTTGTTTGTTTGTTTTGCTACCCTGATGAAAGCAAACACCATAATAATGATCCACACCTTGAAAGATCAAAATCAATGAGGTGCTAAAAAGGCAGAGCATTGAGGAACAGCAGTCAGGTGTGAAAGTCATGTGACTGACAGGAATTCTCAAATCGTTCAGTGCCGTACATATCTTCAAAAAACTGGTCAGTCAAAATGATCTTATGGTATGGAAATGGTGGGGCGGGCGGGGGATGGGACATACCTGAAGCCAAGTGAGCTCTCAAATGAAAGAAGAAACTACCTTCTTAAAGGGACCCTGCACCATTTGTAGTACCTGTTATTGGATGTATTTTTTCTGATTATTATTTTATTGTCTGGTTTTTCATCTATCCTCTATCTGATGTATGGGATCACCATGGTGGCACACTTCCTCCGGCCAGTAGGATGGATGAGGTACTACTTACACCATGGTGCTACTTAGTCAGCCAGTAATATACTGGGCAGCCTGTACTTCTGTATGCACAAAGGAACCAAGAAATGTTTTCAGACAGTTTACAATATATCTGGTCCTGCTAGGATTAGAACCCTGGTCTCCTGCTTCATAGGTGATGACTTAACCATTACATCACACAATTCAGTTACTGCAGTTGGGTTGTGCATTGGATGTGTATTTGGATTGCAAGCAAAAGAAAAGCATTTTGAATCCAGGTAGGGACACAACATTTTGTATTTACAGCAAGGGACTAAGGTTTGAATCCTAACAGGGGCTTAAATATTTTTTTTTCTTTTTTTTTTCAGGTGGAATTTCACTTGAGTGGTGATCCATGGTGGCATGGAGCTGGAATAGTAAAGGTAAAATGTTGTCCTATCAGGATAGGAAGTTCCTGACAGAACTTCGTGGGGCATTTGTGTGGAAGACAGCCTGCAGCCTCCCTCCCTGGGAACCGAGAGCCTCATTTCCACAATGCATGTTGCCCCCAGCCAGTCCCAGTGTAGGATTATGGGGTTCCTAAGTGAATACGGGCTCCCAAGAGGAAGCACAATGTGATTCACAGCTGCTGTGCCACTGGGATGAATCATTATTGGCTCGATTTATGCAAGAGTTACCCAGTACCACCAAATTCTGCTACGCTGGAGGTCAATGGTAATTCAAGTAAGGGATAACACATGACAGGGTGTGCCGTTATAAAGGAATAATGCACATTTCATGGTTGTTAGGCAAGAGGCATAGCGGAGTGCCACAACCACCTAAGAAGTACATTATTCCATTATGACTGCACACCCTTGAGTGTGTTATCCACTTATAAAATGGACTTTCTGTTAAAAATATGTTGTTGAGGTGAGTTGTTGTAAGGTTGTCAGAAAATAATCAATAGGCCACAGGATTTTCATGGCCCATTTTATAAATCCAGGTGATCTGCCGCAGGGCTATACTGTATGAAATAAATCACTGAATCTTGTAGACATAGGTTATATTTAAGTTCTGTGTATGAACCCTTTTCAAAATTTCTGCACATAGAAGTAGGTTTGTTCTGCAGTGTTATGACATATGTATATAGGTTGGAGATTTTTGTTATTATACATTATTGGAATACATGTAGAAAAATATTTTTAAGCATCTGTAACATGTGGCTATTTTAGGTCATGTGGTGATCGCCTCCTATAAAGGTTGTGTATGAAATTGATGCCAGCTTGCCTTGATAAAGCACGAATGAGCGTGAAAATGTTTGGCTAGTGTGGGGGAAGGGGAGAGTACTATTTTTATTTTGTTTTAAATAAAAATCTTTTAAAGTCATCCTACAACCAAGAATGGTCTTTTTATCCTGCAACAGTGTTTAGGTAACCGCCTGTCTTCCCAACTTGTTGCTGAGCCTTTGTTGATGAGTTGGCTCCAAACGCGGACCTCCTGAGCCGCCTCCTTGTGTGATTTTCTTGGTCTTCCCTGCCTCCAGAGATACTGTTGCAGGATCTGTCATCTTCAGGCACTTCTGCTGTGGAGTACTCCTAACCCCATCTCACTAGTGTTTGGACAGGGGCTGGGGTCAGCTTCAACCGAAACCTGCCCTGTGGGGTTAGCTGCTACTGGACTTGGCTCCTGTGCCTGGTGGTCTACCCGAGGTGCCTCTATCCATAGGGGAGCTAATGAACTAGGTTCAGCTTCAGATACTGGTGTCAGTCTAGGAGCTCTATGGGGTTGCCTGGTGTTCTTTCTGGGGCCTGCCCGTTGAGCCCAACCAAAGTCGAAATTATAAGCAGCCTGGTTCATAGGATGATTCATATTATGTCAAACAGAAAGAATTCCTGGCATCAGGTTTCAGAAGTCACTCACTAAATGTTTACTTTATCAGCATACAAAAGACATCCAGTGGTGAACAAACATCCCTGACCGGTTTTGCCCTCCTGGCTTTGTCAAAGGGATATAGGAAGTAGTAGATCAGGGAGGGGCTGTGGACATGGCCTACCTAGACTTTAGCAAGCCATTTGACACAGTCCCACACAAAAGATTAATATACAAGTTAGCCAGCCTGGGAGTGGGTCCCAAGATGACAGCCTGGGTAAAGAACTGGCTGGAGAATAGGACACAGAGAGTAATAGTAAATGGAGTCCACTCTGAAGAAAGGGGGTTACTAGTGGGGTGCCGCAGGGTTCAGTATTAGGACCGGTCCTCTTTAGTGTCTTTGTAAGCGACATTGCAGAGGGACTGGAAGGAAAAGTATGTCTCTTTGCAGATGACTCAAAGATCTGCAACAGAGTCGATGCACAAGGTGGGGTGGAAAGGATGAGAAGGGACTTGGTAAGGTTAGAGGAATGGTCAAATGTATGGCAGCTTAGATTTAATGCTACAGTGCAAGGTAATGCATGGGAAACAAAACCCAGGGAAGAGTACAATGGGGTGAGATACTAACAACAACAAAAATGGAAAGGGACCTGGGGTAGTCATATCAGATGACTTAAAGTTGGGCAAGCAATGTGAGAGGGCAGTAAGGAGGCTGGGGAATACTGGGATGCATGGGAGAGGTATCACCAGTAGAAAACAAGAAGTTATTATCCTCTGTACAGACAGTTGGTGAGACCCCATCTGAGTACTGTGTGCAGTTCTGGAGACCCAATCTCCGCAAGGACATAGACAAGATGGAAGCTGTCCAGAGGAGGGCAACTAAAATGGTGCAGGGTCTGCACGGAAGACATATGAAGAGAGACTAAAGGAGCTTAATATGTATAGCCTCGAGGAAAGGAGAGAGAGGGGGACATGATAGAAACTTTCAAGTACCTCAAGGAATCAACAAAGTCCAAGAGGTAGCATCTTTCAAAAAGAGGTGTGCAGAACAAGGGGCACAATTTGAAGATAGAGGGGACAGCTCAGAGGTAATGTAAGGAAGTATTTTTTCACAGAGAGGGTTGTGGATGCATGGAACGGCCTTCCGGAGGAGGTTGTGGAGTCAAAAACAGTGGTTGAATTCAAGCATGCATGGGACAGCCATAAGGCAATTCTAGGGGGTGGGGGTAGAAAGAAGTAGGCTACTGGTTAACTAGGATCTGCAGCTTATCCATTAGGTAGGGAAATGGGCAGACTGGGTGGGCCAAGCGGTCCTTATCTGCCATCAAATTCTACGTTTCTATATTTCTAGGAGGTTTAACCAGCTAGGGTTTTTAAAGTGCTCATGACTAATGATCTCACTGTGTAAACCGCAGTTCCCATAGGTGCAGTGCATAAATAATTAAAAAACAATCATTGTAATTAAGTTAGAAAACATATTCAATAAGAGGAAGTGTCACCTAATTGCAGCACATCTAATTAGTTCAATAACAAATATTTACAAGACACAGGTTCAATTAGTAATGAACAGCTAAAATAGCAACAGAACCAGTTCCAAGACTACACTAAAATGAATCAGATTACTTGCCGCCCTCCCTATGGCAGGCTGTTTCCTTCTGCTCATTGTAAGCACTGTCTGTTCCACAAGCTGGAACCTAAAAAGCAAGAAAATAGAGAGAGAATTAAAGGCATAGGTCAAAAAAATGAGGGTTCCTGAAAAGTCTTCCTTGAGCTTGCCTAAATGCTCACTGCCAGGCTGGTGTCCTGCATTTTAGCAGTTTAAATGTGATTGCCAGAGTGCCTGTATAGCCTCTGTGTACTGTCTCTTTAAGAGCTGCCTGGATTGCAGTCATAAATAATCTGTGAGGGACCTCTGTTGAAAGACGTAACTATTTGCTGAAAATCATTTAGAGTGATAATGATAATGTAGTTTGTTTAACCTGCCTTCTTTGCAGCAAGGACTGTTTTGTTTATCTCCACTATCTTGGTCCTGGACTGCCGAATTGGACCAATCAGTACTGGTGCGACCTAAAATGGAGCCGGACTACAGGAGCTGTCTGGAGTCAAAATCTGTAGGAATTGTAGTTTTGGGCTTTTGGCACCTTTTTGCACCTGAAGAGGGAGCCTTTGTTATGACTGACAGATCAGCCAACCAAACCTTTAGGATTCTGGGGAAAGTCCCAGGCTTGCTGGCAGTTGAGTGAGATCTAAGTTGGGAGCTGAAGAAGCAACAGACTGAGACAGTCAAGCAGCCGTCTGAGTAGTTTCACGTGGGAGAACTGTGGAAAGGCCTGAGTTGTGGCCTGCATGTCTGCCTGCTGCCCCTGAGAGGGAGAGAAGAGAATTATATTAGACTAAATCCAAATTTGTGAGAACGAAGTAAGCCACCATTTTTTTTACCAGGCTCATACCTGAAGAAAACCGAAGATTTTGCTGAATGCGATTGGCCTGTCAGGATTTCCAGCTGCTTTTGAATCACCGGTTTGTGCAGAGACTTTGCGATCATGATCGGAGAGCGGTTTTCCTGGTACAGTAGAATTCCTTACATGTGTAACCCCCAGTCGGCGCTAAACTGAGAGGGCTACTTCCCCTGCCTGTGTGGCTAGTGACAGGTTGAGGGGCCTAGGTCCTATGATGCGGTGCCTCCATTTTTATAACCTGAAACTTGGGGAAAAAGGTATCACTCGGCATGGTGACTAGGTTTGGCTACTCTGCACAGGGGAACCCAAGTAATACAGACTCAGGAAGCAATAACTGAAATGTCCAATACCAGAAGTTGGGATTCTAAAGTGCGGCTTTTATTCACAAACACCAATGAACAATAAAGCATAGACGGACACCCATAGGGCTACACTCCTGGTAAATGCAGATTTCTCCAGAGCTCACACACATCTTCAGTACTGTTAAACCCTCAAGTTTAAGAACACACAGGGCACACTGCCCTAACTCGACTCTTTTTCAGTTTCCCTGGCTCGGTTCCCTTGCCAGCCCTTTGGACCACTTTCCATATAGCATGGAGATTTGTTGGTGGCTCCCTAAACTACCTACGAGCACTTCTGCTCCATCAGGGAATCTTCTTCAACAATCCCACATCTGGGTACTTTCCTCAGGCACTGGCCAAGTACCCGAGAGAAAGCAAACAAGTGTCCCAAAGTGAACCCGTAGAGGTGACTCTGGTCAAGCCAGATGGGGAGGTCCCCCACCTCTTGCTTCCATAAATCATACCCGGCCATTCCTCTGGACTTTAACACCTCATCTCTGAAAACACTTTACTTTGTAGATTCTCTTTAAATGTATGTCACATTTAATCTACTGTTTCTTACATGCCACATGTGCTGAACTTGAAACATACTTAATGAATGGCACTGTCCATTTCTCTAGACCCCCACAGAGTTAAGCAGTCCAATTCCCACAACTTTTAAAACTGTACTTGGCTGTCTTTCCCGACCCCACAGTAGCAGTCACTTAAATTCATCTTGTCCCAGGCGAAAACACATTGGCCCTTTAGCAGAGCAAACTCACCCCTTGGTTGCAGGTGCCCCACAGACTTTTTCTCTTCAAAGAAATCTCAACAAAACTCCTGGTGCCTCAGCACAAACCTAGATTTAGGCAGCTTCTTCTTCCTCTAGCCAGGCCGGGGGATTTCCCCTGGAAGTAGGCTGAATCCTTCCCCCCATCTCCGCAGGGATGGGGCCCTGAACCTTTGTAAGTGGTCTCTACCACTTCACTTGGCTCTTCTTGTGTTCCTCTTACAGGTGAGCACACACACCTTAAACAAAAATACAGCTCTTTGTCAGAGCTGAGGGCCTGCAGCTGCAGCACACCTCCTTCCTCTACAACACTCTACTACAGACTGACTTCAAAATCTCCCAACATTCTATCCTAACTTCCCTAGCTGCAACATTCCAAAGTGGCTTATTCAGCTACGACAGTTCTAAAATGATGTCATCCCTCAGTCTCAGCTAAGACTGAGAACAAAGTGAGACAGTGTGAAATCCATTTAACTGGAATTTCACAAGCTGCCTTCCCTGCCTGCCACTAGGTCTAACTGGGATTCTTGTAACCCCGGGTAACGGGGGTTACACATGGTAAATGTGCTGTGAGTTGTTAATGGGTTGTGATTTGGCTCCCCACTGTGTGAACTGTGTTCCGCTTGCTGGAAGCTGTATCCAGCTCAAAACGGACTGTATCCAAATTTGTCTCCATTTGGCCGGGGCCTTGCCACACTGGCCCAGCCAGACTACCCGCTGCACAGAGAAAGCCATCAACAAGAGACCTGCCTGGGGATCAGCCCCCTGCTCCGCGCTTGAACAGGAATGACGCCTCGGCGATTCGTGTGGGCCCTGCTTCTCCTGGCACTCCAGATTAACCACCTGCTGTCTCAATTTTCGTCCAGCCTGTGTCCAGTCTTGGGTATCGTGAGTAATCATCAGGGTAGCTCCCTGCAACAACAGCCTAATCTAAAAGTGTGTCATCTGATTGTCTTGTTGTTTTCTTTTCATGAACTGAGCCCTCCGGCTCCAGATTACAAATAGTGTGTGTTGTGCATGTTGTTTTCTTCCATCACAGGGCCCCAGCCAGCTGCAACGTTCCTGGCTAGCCCACTGTTCTCCATCTGGGTACCCAGAGAGTGTGACTGTTTATGGATCCTGCAGTGCATGCATAACTGTTTGATTGACACAGCCTTTAAGCAAATTAACCTGATTACACCCCTCCCTTGTTCAAGTCCCTTAAATAAATCAGATCTTACTTTTTTTTGCATTTACCCTGACTGTGGTTCCAGTTTGTGCAAGAGTACTGTACTGCTGTTATTTACTGTGTATAATCTTGTTTTACAGGGGGTCCTCAGGACTGGGCCAGAGGAAAGCCCTGTTGGTAAGTGCAAACAGTGAGGGTACTTGTGTGGTGTATCAGGGGTATTGTGAAAGTGATTACTGTGTATTGTTCCGGCCACTAGTAAGGAAAGAGGGGGTTTACAGTGTCCCAGAGGGCTTTGCCCAGGTTAGCTTGACCACTACCAACCCTGACCTCCGGGTGGAGGCACCCGTTTCAGAACTCAGGCCCCTTAACCTGCTACTAGTCAAGCAGGCAGGAGTAGTAGCCCTTGGGATAGTGCCACCTAGAGGTTACAAAGTGCATGACATCCAGCTTGTCATTTAATCCTGGCAGGTACTGGCCCCTCAATTGAACTATCCATAGTGCTTCCCTCCTTAACAATAGTTCCTCAGGATCCCCCCTCCTGCGTTTACCCACTTGTACTTTTTCAGTACCACAGAACTTGAAATAATGGCTCTCAGATTCATTTTGTTTTTTTAACATGTATTGCCAGTACATTATTTTCATCACCTTTCAGTACTGCCCTCATATGCTTGCCAATGTGAAGTTTAAAGGTATGGGAGGTCTTTCCTATATAAAAAGTTCCACAGTCACATTTGGCTAGGTATACCACATTCACCGAGGCACAATTAATGAAATTCCTAATTTCAGAAGTGTTTTTTTTAGCAATACAGCTTGTAAAATGATCTGTTTTATCCATAACAATACAGTATTTACATCGGCTGCACTTATGGTTGTCTTTAGGCAAATTTGGTATCCAAGTAATAGGTCTCTCAGGATAAAACTGCAAGCTATGTGTCAGGCTTTCTACCAAATTTTTGGCCTTCTTAGAAGTAAAATGTAGTGGATTGGGGCAGAAATTACATAATACTGGGTCCAAACATATTATTCCCCAGTTTTTGGTGATGATATTTCTGATGGCCAAAGACTGACTACTGTAAGTGTCGACAAAATTGACTGGCTGTTCTGCATTTGGCTGTTTTTCTTTTTGTGTCAGTAGCCCTTCATGGTTGGTGGAGTCCACCTCATTTTCTGCCTGGTGCAGCAGCTCAAGCCTGCACCCCCTTTGTTGGAATCTACCCCTCGTCATGTTTCTTTGTTACTGATAATCCTTCTCCTCACTGATGTTTCTCTTGACTCTTAGATACTGGGATTTGGGGATGCTGTTCTCAACGTGCGTAGGGTGGCAGCTGATAGCATGCAGGAGTGTGTTCCAGTGGGCTTATGGTACAGACTTGTCTTAATGGTACCATCTGTTTGCTTGCTTATTGCCAAATCCAGGAAACACACCTCCTTAAGGCTTGCATGGATGGTGAATTTGAGGTTGGCATTAGTGCTCTCCAACCACCTCACAAATTCGTCCAGTGCCACCCTACTGCCCTTCTAAACCATGAGTATGTCATCTATAAGACGTCTCTAAAGGTCAATACTACAGTAAAAGGGATTGACCTCAGAGATATAGACCACTTCTCTCTCCCAGTAACCAAGACAAAAGTTTGCATAATTGTGGGCGAAAGTGGCCTCCGTAGTGGTACCCTTACCTTGCAGGTAGAACAAGTCTTGAAGCATGAACACATTACATTGTAGAACCAGCCGGGCACATTCACACAGGAAATCCACCAATCCCTGCTCAAAGTCTGTGCCAACCTCCAACCAATATATAAGAGCTCGAATATCATCTGTGTGGGGAATGTTAGTATACAAGACCTCAGTATCAAGAGAAACCAGCCACCAATCCTGCTCAAGCTGTAAATCACCCAGAATACCCCAAACCTGTGTAGTATCCTTTAGATATGAATGTAGCTTTAAAAACAAATGCTTTATATGTACATCAATATACTGGGATGAAGGTTCCAGAAGGCTGCCTGTCCCAGATACTATAGGGCACCCCGGGAGATCTACCAACCCCTTATGTACTTTTGGTAAGATGTAAAAATGAGCTCTAATGGGGCTATTCTATTGTAAGAAAGTTAAAAGTGGCTTTAGTGATTATACCATCCGCAAGTGCATTTGAAAGCAAAGCATCTACAGTACTTGTTTTTTAAAAATCAAAGTCGGGTCAGTGTTTTAACAATTTGTAAAATTTGTAATATAGTTTCTTATTTAATTGTCTTCTGCTTTCCAGTTCATACTTATGGGAGTTCATTAAGACCACCACCCCTCCCTTACCTGCTTTTTTGATGGTGATAGCATCCTCTTTTTTAAGTTGTTCCCAGGTTTCTTTTCCTTTCTGTTAAGGTTGCTTGAACATTTAGTAGCTTCCTCTCTATTATAGAGGCATTGAAAAAGTACAGGTGGGTAAACACGGCGGGGGTCCTGGGGAACTATTGTTAAGGAGTGTAGCACTATGGATAGTTCAATTGGGGGGCAGTACCCTCCAGGATTAAATGACAGACTGGATGGCATGTACTTGAGAAAAAGAAAAAGGAAAGTTTGATTTTTTTTGACCTATGCCTTTAATTCTCTCTCTAGTTTCTAGCTTTTTAGGTTCCAGCTTGTGGCACAGATAGTACTTACAATGAGCAGAAGGAAACAACCTACTGTAGGGAGGGCAGCAAATAACCTGATGATTTTTTTTTTCCCAATTATTTAACCAGGTGAGACACACTAAGCCGAAAGCTTGTTTACAGGTGCAACCTGGGTGCACAAGGAAGTGACTTGCTCTGGGTCACACAGTATGCAGGTGGGGCCTGTGGGATTCAAACCCAGGTCTCTAGCACACAGCCTTAAACCACTGCACCATACTGCCTCCAATTCATTTTAGTGTAGTCTTGGAACTGGTTCGGTTGCTACTTTAGCTGTTCATAACTAATTAAACCTGTGTCTTGTAAATATTTATTGAACTGATTAGAAGTGCTGCAATTAACTCATGCCTACTCTCATTAAATATGTTTTAAACTTAATTACGATTGTTTTTTAATTATGTATGCACTGCACCTATAGGAATTGAGGTTTGCACTGTGAGATCATTAGTCATGAGCACTTTAAAAAACCCTAGCTGGCTAACCTCCTGTATCCCTTTGACAAAGCCTGGAGGGCAAAACCAGTCAGGGATGTTTGTTTACCCCTGGATGTCATTTGTACGCTAATAAAGTAAAAAATTTATGAGTGAATTCCGAAACCTGGTGCCGGTAATTTTGTCTGTTTGACTTGGTACAGACCTTTTACCTGTAACAGGTTGTTGGAGTGGAGCGACATTTATGTTTCTGCATCATACTTATTATGGGCTGCCCAGGGGCATGAACAATAAGAATGTCCACATTCTTCGCACAAATTGCATCTCATGGAATTATAACAATGTGCACTCAGATGTCATAGCTCAGAACATAACCCACACCAAACTTTATCACAGGCACTGCTAAGATGGGATGGAGAGTCATATCTGTAGCAGGTCTTTGGCTATCCTTGTGTAACCCCTAGGCAGTGCTATCCCGAGAGTTATAGCCCCTGCCTTACCTGGCCACAACAAGGTTGAGGAGCCTGGGTTCCCAAAATTACTTTAAAACTAGTTCTTATCCTAGATATAACAATTGACATGGTGCCTCCACCCAGAGTTTAGCTTTAAGTGGGCTGGCATAGAACCTGGTACAACTCCTTGGGATGCTGTAGCCACCCACTATAATCATAAGCCACCGCAAATCACAACCCAATAACATTTCCCTGCATTTCAATACAGTTACCATTTAGAGACAGGATCCTAATAATATGCTCACATCACCAGTATCTGCAAAAACAACAATGAACAGTTCATTTACAGGAGGGTCAGGGCTTAGGAATGGGGAAGAAAGGAGTAGAGGTTATGCAGTACAGTATTCACAACATTTATATTAGATCAATGGTTGTAAGTTTGTGCTGGTGAAACCCTCCAGCTGGGTAGGTATGCTGCATTTTTAAATCAACTTGCAATCACATATTGTACTAACCATCTAAGATGACCAGAGCCCTAGCTATCTAGCTAAACTGCATAAATCAGGTGACACAGAAACATTTACTTTTGCCCACACTGGTCCACAGCATTGGCATGAGACCCCACAATCCCAACCTTAAATTTGGGTACCCAGTAACCAGAGTCTATTTAAAGGTGCAGCCCTAATGGACGGTGCAGCTGTACGTTGGCTGGCTAAATTAAGATAATTCAAAGCTTGACTTGAAAACGTTAAGCACTTGAACTATGTACAGTCTCTTTAAAGGGTTGTAGGGGAGGCCCTGCATTCTGAAGGCTGAACGCACTGCAGAGTAACCAGCCGGTTACTTTTGTTTTAGCATAATTATCATTTTCTGAACATCCAGCACACATGTGATCCTGGCACATTCAGCACATTTACAGTTCCAACACATTCAGTACATTTACCATTCCAACACATTCAGCACATTTAATACTGTAAATTCTTCAGCCATGGGCCAGCATGGCCACCATGGTCCTTTTCAGTTTAAATCTTGCAATGGGTACTTGTTCCCTAAGGCTAGGGTAATACGGTTTTCCACGTCCCATATCCAAACAAAATTACTGTTATCATTCCTATTTCTTTCACTTTAGCAGCTTAAAGACCAGATTCATAGTAGCCCCATACTGCATAGTAAACGATAACTGACCTGGCCAGATTCAAACTGTGCGTATTCTTCCATTTCTTACAGTCTCCAAAAAAAGTAATTTTACTCATAAATTTATTCTCTGGCCTGCTGGGATAAAAAGCAGCCATTTCCGCATCTTACGGTCATGCCACCGTGCCGGCACACGCAGACCCATTTTGTGATGTCACTAAATGAAGGCTGCGTGTGTGTATCCCATTGACTTGAATAAGCGTGATATTCTCAAAGTTTTTACACCCATTAAATGTCGGGATTTTAAGAAATCAGCCCGATCACTCAGCTAAAAGGGCTGATTTCTTAAAATTACGACTTTCAATTGGTGTAAAAACCAAAAACAAATGTTTAAGAGTCTATGATGCATTCTGGATTCTGTATCACTAAGCATTTTTCCCCAGGCCAATATAGAATATCCATCACTCTGACCCCTTCATTTTTAAGCAGGATTTTGACCATCCTGAGTGAAGGTTTACTGAGCAGAATAGGAAAGAAAGGGGACCACATAGAGGTGTGCTTCAGCTAGAGATACTTGCACCAAAGGCATTCTATTCCAGATGGTGCCTTAAAGCTGACATCATAGTGTGTTTCACCAGGGCAAGGAATCAACATAGATATCAGTTGCATAAGATTTCATCCCATTTTTGAGGAATGTCTGAGCCACATACACACCATCTGGGATGTTCACCCAGGCCTCCTTTGTAATAAATCTGGGTTGTGTTCCTTCTCCTGGCTTGTTCTAGTCCTGGCTGGGAAAAAAAAAGACTTTTTTTTGTTCCATGGGTGGGGGCTGGAATCCAGAAGCCTACTTCCACAATGGACCTGGCTGTAGTGATGCTGCCATTGCTGTGTTAGAGTCTGGCCATGAAGACAATGAAGTGGCCATATTGTACCTGCCTCCATATGAGGTCAGGTGAAGCCAGACGGTGTTGTAGACTGGGATATGGAGCCAGGCCCTGACTCTTCAGGATTGTGGGGTTTAGAGCTTCCCAAGACTGTATGATTTGCTACTTCAGCCAAGTACCCCAAGCTGGCAGGCCTTTTTGGTAGTATAGTGTCCAGCAGATCATATCCAGCCACCCTGGTCCTCTTATTGGACTCACTGGCTGTTCATGACCTGGGAACATTGACTGGGAAGACAGTCCAGGTAGTGAGAAGTCACTGGAGTGTGCCTCCTATGGTAACTAAGGGACAATGTCCACCTTCTGGGCTGCCATGTGTCCCATGCCTTCAATGGTAACTGAGGGACAGTGTCCACCTTTTAGGCTGCCATGTGCCTCATGCCTTCTGTGGTAACCGAGGGATAGTGTCCACCTTTTGGGCTACCTTGTGCCTTATGCCTTCTCTAGCAGTTCTGGGGCAATGTTTATATTTTGGGCTGCTTTGTGCCTCATGCCTTCTGTAGTAACACAGGGACAATATCTATATTTTAGACTGCCATGTGCCTCATGCCTTCTGGGTGAGGGACAATGTCCACTTTTTGGGCTGCCAGGTGCCTCTTGCCTCCTGTAGTAACTAAGGGACAGTGATCACCTTTTTGGTTGCCATGTGCCTCATGCCTTCTGTGGTAACTGAGGGACAGTGTCCAACTTTTGGGCTGCCATGTGCCTCATGCCTCCTGTGATAATTGAGTGACATTGTCAACCTTTTCATCTGCCATGTGCCTCATGCCTTCTGTGGTAACTGAAGGACAGTGTCCACCTTTTGAGCTGCCATTTGCTTCATGCCTCCTGTGGTAACTGAGGGACAGTGTCCACCTGCTGGGCTGTCATGCACCTTATGCCTTCTGTGGTAACTGAGGGACAGCGTCCACCTGCTGAGCTGTCATGTGCCTCATGCCTTCTGTAGTAACTCAGAGACAGTGTCCACCCTTTGGGCTGTCATGTGTCTCATGCCTCCTGTGGTAATTGATGGACAGTGTCCACCTTTTGGGCTGCCATGTGCCTCATGCCTTCTGTGGTAACTAAGGATCAGTGTCCACTGTTTGGGCTGCCATGTGTCTCATGCCTTCTGTAGCAACTCAGGGACAATGTGCACCTTTTGGGCTGCCATATGTCTCATGCCTTCTATAGTAACTAAGTGACAATGTCCACCTTTTGGGCTGCCATGTGCCTCATGCCTCCTGTGATAATTGAGTGACATTGTCAACCTTTTCATCTGCCATGTGCCTCATGCCTTCTGTGGTAACTGAAGGACAGTGTCCACCTTTTGAGCTGCCATTTGCTTCATGCCTCCTGTGGTAACTGAGGGACAGTGTCCACCTGCTGGGCTGTCATGCACCTTATGCCTTCTGTGGTAACTGAGGGACAGCGTCCACCTGCTGAGCTGTCATGTGCCTCATGCCTTCTGTAGTAACTCAGAGACAGTGTCCACCTTTTGGGCTGCCATGTGCCTCATGCCTTCTGTGGTAACTAAGGGTCAGTGTCCACTGTTTGGGCTGACTTGTGCCTCATGCCTTCTGTAGCAACTCAGGGACAATGTGCACCTTTTGGGCTGCCATATGTCTCATGCCTTCTATAGTAACTAAGTGACAATGGCCACCTTTTGGGCTGCCATGTGCCACATGCCTTCTGTGGTAACTGAGGGACAGTATCCACTTTTTGGGCTGCCTTGTGCCTCATACCTTCTGTGGTTGTCATTGGTGGTGGGGGGCACTTTAAGTGCTGTAGGAGACCCAGAAACAGCAGACTTAAACATCACCAGGTTTTGGGTAAAATCAAAACTTACCAGGACATTAGGAATAAAAGCGTGCTCACTGGTACCTGCAGCTTCATTCTCAGCTGGCAGTGCGGCAGTTGGTGCGGCAACCATTCATGGGAGATCAGGTTGTACTGAACTGAAGGGCCATCAGACTTAACTGCGTCTTCCATGGGGGCAATTCCAGTAGTCAGATGTGCTAAGCCAGAGACCAAAGTCCTGGCAAGAGAGGGCTGGAGTTGTGGCTCACTGTTCAAAATACCAGCTTCACTGTCTCCCTGTGTATGGGGCTGGACTGTGGATAACGTAACCAGTAAAGTAGTTCGTAGAAGCTCAGCATCATTCTGTGTACTGTCAGGCACTGACTTTACTGGCGCTAGAGTGCTGCCCGCCAAGTTCCACTGAGCAATCTGGATGGTATTTTTTTGCAGGAGACAGAGTCACCAAGCCAACTGCATGGCTCATTACAGGAGCAGCCCCAGGACTCCAACCCATCATCCACTGTATACTCCCAGCCTGTACATTCCAGCGCTTCCTCAATGCATAGGTCAGACATCGGGGGAGCCCACCATCTTGCTGACTGATTCCTATGGACAAAGCCCTGCGAACCGCACTATGCGGTCTAGTCTGGAACAACTGTGAGAGCTACCAGCTCAAGCATGGCCACAACAGTTTCAGCTGTACCAAAGTGATCAGCTGTGCCAGTCACCTGCTGTCACTCTCCAAGCACACAGCCATGACAGCGGTACCTTTGTTGTGTTGTGCATAAGAGCAGACTCCTCAGACATATTACAAGCCTCATTCTCCTTGGATGTTTTACAAGCAGCGGCCTTCTCTAATGAATTACTAGCAGCCTTCACCAGTGGAATACTAGCAGTCTTCTCTAATGAATTACTAGCAGCCTTCACCAATGGAATACTAGCAGCCTTCTCCAACAGAATACCGGCAGCCGTCTGTGATGAATTACTATCAGCCTTCTCAGACAGAATACTAGCAGCCTTCTTAGACAAATTACTAGCAGCATTTTCCAATGTAATACTAGCAGCCATCCCCAACAAAATACTAGCAGCCCTCTCCGATGGAATATTAGTAACCTTCTCTGGTGGAATACAAGCAGCCTTCTCCAATGGAATACTAACAGCTTTCGCAGATGAATTACTGGAAGCAGCCTTTAAAGGAATACAGTCAACTTGTATGAATCATGGGTGTGTATGGCCAGCAGCCATCAAAAAAAGATGTGTTCCTTCAGAACTCTACAATTGGGACAACAATCTATCCTCATCTAGTTACTTAACTGCTGACAAACTGCAGAACAACACATATGATACTGTTGATGAACTGAGTTCCAGGTCTATGAAGTTTGGTGGTGCTCATTGTTATGGTAAATCCAAAAGGACTACAGAAGCTAGTGGCAAGAAGGGACAGGCAGTAGGACCTAGTTCGGGCCAAGTAGCAGCCCGGTCTTTGGGAGGGGGACTTGGTGAACCATCTATGTCGGACTTGTCAAAAGCCATCCAGGTGCTTGATAATAGAATGGAAGTGATCGACAAATGGATGCAAGATTTTTAACTCACGACTCTATGTAAGGCACAGTCCAACACTGTACCAGTTGATGCAAAAGAGGCAGTATTGACTGCCGTGAAAGCCGACGCAAGCTCAGTCAGGCTCTCAAAAGAAAACAAGCAGTTGTGATTCTGTATGAAGGCTCTCAAAAATCAATTGAGAGCCTTAAACTTTCCCCTTTTGGGACTGCTTGAGACCACCAAGGGGGACGATCCTGCAAGGCATGTGGGGTCTTGGCTGGGGGCAGACCTGCTTGTAGAGCTGGCCCCTCAGTGCTGAAATGATTACTCCAAAGAAGCAGCTCCAAGAAAACTCCCCATATACCTTACTGATCCAACTGTCTGGACCACATGAGAGAGACAGGGTGATGGCAGCAGCAAGGAGAACAGGACTGCTACAGACCATTGACAGTAGAAACATAACATAGTAACACAGCATTTGACAGCAGATAAGCACTGCTTGTCCCATCCAGTCTGCCCATCGCTCCCTACCTACATTATTGCCGCAGACCGTGCCTGATCTGCAGCTCCTTCTTCCTGCCCCATTCTCTTTCCACTAGGATTCCCTTGTGCTTATTCCATGCATTCCTGAATCCCACCACTGTTTTAGCCCCCAAAACCTCCACTAAAAGGCTGTTCCAGGAATCCACCACTCTTTCTGTGAAGAAGTACTTCCTCACATCTCATCTGAATCTACCCCCTCCAGCTTCATAAATGTCCCCTTGTTCTTGTGTAACCCCTAGATGGCGCTATCCCAGGGGCTACTACCCCTGCCTGATTTGCCACTAACAGGTTGAGGGGCCTGGATCCAATGGCGGGTGCCTCCACCCAGAGGTCAGGGTTTGCAATAGTTAAACTAACTTGGTCACAGCCCTCTGGGACACTGCAACCCCCCTTTCTTCCCACTAGTGGCCCACACAATATATCAGAATTACCTTCACAGTATACACTTACCCCAGGACTGGTTCCGGCACTGGGACCTCCTGTGAAATGAGATACAGTGCAACAATCACAGTACAGTACTTTAACATAGACAAATACCTCAGGCAGTATAACTTTGCTGAAACAAGCAGCTCTGATTTATTTAGGGGATATAACAAGGACAGGGAAATCAGGTTAATTAGCTTATCACTCTAATAATCTACCTATGGCTCTGTGCACAGGCTATCCCTACCAGTTACTGTCCCTGGGTACCCAAGCCCTAGTGGCTAGTCCAAACTGTGGCAGCTGGTAGGCCCTTTCACAGTGAAAAGAAAAATTAGTTTAAACAGTCAGCAGTACAGTGATTCCAGTTGGATTTAATGTGGCAATTCAACAGGGAGCGACCTGAATTAGTACTCACGACCTCCAAACAAGATAGGGTCCTTCAACGTCAGCAGGGCTACTCTTGAGCTCCACGAAACTCTTCACATTTATATGGTAAAAAGAAAGTACTATACCAGGTAGGCTGCTTCTATCCCGATCGCGATTACTGCACAATACCCGGAGAACACACAGCAGATTCAGTTCCTGACAGACCGAGTGCAATTCAACAATTTTCCAGTCTTCTACAGGGTGAGCCTGGTTTCTACACTTCAGAGATCCTTTGATTCTTTTCACAGGACGGATTCAGTCCTAACAAGCAGTTACACAAGCTGCAGACCGGAACTCTGGGCCTTACACACGCTTTTGACTAAAACTGCACACTGAAAAGCACAGGGCTCCTTCCTTCTTCACTGCCCAAGCTCAACTGAAACTCCAACCGACAAAACCGGCACTTCCTTTGAGTTCCTCCCAGTTCTTGACTGGATTGGCTGTCACTCACAATAGACTGCTGCTGTTGGTCCAAAAAGGCACTGAAGTCTAAACTACATCTCCCAGAGTCACTGCCCATACAATCCTCTTGTGGCTGGCTCAGATTATGAGTCCAAGTTCTGATTCGTCCAAGGCACCATTTTAGAGCTAGCTTACCCCACACTGATTGGTCCAGTTCAGCAGTTCAAAACCAGAATGGGGAACTAGGCAGACACTGTTCTGACTGCAAAAGAAAGCAGGTTAGACAAGCTGTAATTTCATTATCACTCTAAATGGTTTCTGGCAAACAGTTACATCTTTCAGATAGGTTCCCTTTGCACTCCTAGTGACTGCAAAAATGGAGTGAATTGGCAGCAGCTTGAGTGGTACTCAATCAAAGAAACACACAGTCCCACATACAAACTAATTATGTCTGCAAGCAGACAGCTCTTAAAGAGACAGTACCAGAGGCTCTAAAAACACTCACTGATAAGTGGCTTAAACGCCAAACACCATTCAGGCTTGGAGCATTCAAGCAAGCTCCTGGAAGTCTTTTGGGAACCCCCATTTGCAGGGGGGTTACACTTGAACATCTTTTCTTCTGAAAAATACTGCCCTCCTGTACCTCATTTACCCCTGTGAGGTATTTAAAGGTCTCTATCATATCTCTCCTCCTCCTCCTCCTTGACAGTGACAGTATCTCACTTTTTCGTGACCTCAGTTTCACCACCACGGACCACAAGAAATCCTTTGCTGCCATCTGACCTAAAATGCGATCCCTGTGGGTATCGCACACTTTGCAATACCGTATGAAGCTCAAAGTGGTGTATTCCAGTAGACAATATCTATTATCGGGCCCCAAAAATGTGGGGGTACTGCTTCAAACAATTAAATTGGACTTTGGACTGCAGAATTCAGCAGAGGAAGATGGAGGTGAATGATCCATCTTTACTGTGAGTACTGCTGGGATACGGACGAGGAGGTAAGCTGTGTGGGTCAGACAGTCTAAAATAGCCACGGACAAGCAAAAACTGTTGAACTGCCTATGAGTTTAATAAACATTAATAGTTACGTTTACATTGTGAGGGCTAGTATGGGGCATTTGGACTCAAGAGTGAACGAAAATGGCAGTAGTCGTGTGGTAACACTACGGCACCCTGCACCTCCGTGATACAAGGAATACCAGAGACTTGAACAGCGCTGTTTAAAAAGTTGGTTTACTCGTCTGTGAGGACACCATTATTTGACCATTACAGGCAGCCCTGGTTGGGCTGTTTAATTTTGGAACTAATATATTTTCAGTTTGCCTATGTTTAACATAAAACCAGGTTCTGTTCCAGCAATTGTTAAGAGTTTTTAATATGTTGTAGCCAATTAGTACTAGCCACTGTTTGTTGTGGTAGCAGCTAGTCTTTAGGCAGACTCCCTATACATGCTGAATTTTATCTGTAATGTTGGTGAGTGACTCTACACATATATACGCATGGGGTTTATTGCCCAGAAACCTTCTATGCCAGACTAAAAGTGCTGAGGAGGCATTACAGTTTCAACTCATTGTGCAGTTTTACCACCAAATCATATGGGAGCAAAAGGCTGTACAAAATAGCCTGTTGACTCTCTCTGTGCTGGGTTTCCTTTTGCATGTGTAAATGGTCCCTCACTGGTGTGGCAATGCTGTCTGGTTTTAAACACCAGTACATGCTGCTTTAGTACTGGTGAGCTCCACTGGTACAATATTGCTTTTGTTACCACCATATAAGACAAACCCTGAGCATAACTCTACACATCCTACAATAAGAACGTTATCAGTTGTGTGTATGATGTATTGATTGTGCTGTGTATAACTTTTTGTAAGATCATTTTATAAAAGTATAAATCAAATTAAAAAATATGTATTTGAGTCATAATTTTTCTAGTTGAAACCCCACATCTAATGACTGCTTTCCTTCTCTAAAGTTCACTGATGTTGCTGGTTGCTTTATCTGTTTCTTTGCCTAGTAGAATTGAAATGCATGGTAAAGGTGTAATTACAGTATACTGAGGGTCCGATTTTACAAGGGGGTTCAAATCATGCATGGGAGTTATGTCAAAAGAGCTTGACGCAAGTGGTGACTTGCTTCAAGTGCAATTTTACAACACAGCCTGCGTCCAATGCACACAGTTCTGTGCTGAAACCCCCTTACACCAGGGCTGCATCCAACAACCCAGCATGCCATGTCGCAAGGGGGCTTGCACCATGGCAGGGCTGCAACATCCCTTTCGGGATTTTGCAAACCCCACTGTGCATGCAGGAGGGCTCACCACTAAGACCAGCCAGGAGGTGGTCTAAGTGGATTGCGACATTGGGAAGCCATGGAACAGGTGGCTGTAGGGGCACCCCAGGAGCACAGGAGCCAGTAGTGGAAGGATAGAAACAGTTGTTGAGCCCCCACAAGGCCGTGGCACGGGGGGGTTGCCACTGTAGGGTAGTGCCCGTATACATTCTGGGCACCCGTGTGCCTCCACTGTGTTGCCCCTGCCTTGCCAGGCTAATGATGACCCCCACCAATCCCCAATATGGCCATAGTGTGCTGGTGGTATAGTGGCCCCCCAACCCTCTTCTAACCCTGACCTTCTCTGTGGTGCAAACAAACAAGAAGCCCCAGGCCCATTCCCCCCCATGACATGCCCACACACATGCCATGCTCATTACCTGGTGGTCTAGTGGCCTCCCACCCTCCCCACCATAACAGGCAGTGGTCAACCACCCACCCCCATCCCCGACCTACTTCTGCGACTATCACATCCCTCCGCACACCATCCTGGCCAGCAGCAGAATGAGCTCTGTACGTACTGTACACTGTATTGCTTACAGTGTTCAGGATGCGATCCATACAGTCTCATTCTGTGACTGGCCATGGTGGTGTGTGGAGGCATGTGCCAGTTGCAGAAGCATGTCAGGGATGGAGGGGGAGTAGGGTAGTTGACTATTGCTTTGGGTGGGGAGGGTGGGAGGCCACTAGACCACCAGGAAATGAGCGTGGAATGTGTGTGGGCATGTCATGGGCACAGGGGGGAAGGACTGGGCCCGGGGCTTCTTGTTTGTTTGCACTGCAGCAAAGATTGGGGCTAGAAGGGGGTTGGGGGCACTATGCCACCACCACCACATTATGGCCATATTGAGGATTGACAGGGGTTGTCATTAGCCTGGCAAGGCAGGGACAATACCATGGAGGCACAGGGGTGCCTGAAATGTACACAGACACTGCCCTATGGTGGTAACATGCCCCGTGCCACAACCTTGTGGGGGCTGCCCCTTTTGTGCCCAGGCTCTGGGCTTGGTGCTCTTTGGGGCACAACACAGCAAGCTGCCCCTGCGCACTTGTCCAGGGATGTGTCCCGAGCCTGCGCCACAGCCTCTGACTGTGCCACTCTTTTTGGTGCAGGGCCATATATTGCAACTATTCCAGAAGGTTTGCTGCAAGTGGCAAACTTTCTGGAATAGCAACTTTTGCGCTAGCCACAACTGCATTGGACGCAGCTCCCTGCTTGGCTGCACTTAGTATCTGACGCATGCAGCTTCTAAAATCAGGCCCTAATAGTCTTGTCTTGTTTCAAATCATTGATCTTCTCTTATTAAATACTTCCTGAACATTAGGAACATGTTCAAACAGTGCAGTCACCCATGATGCAATAGTTTCTTCTTCTCCCACTGGATAATGAGTGGCTAGACAGTGTTGGGGTGTTCAAAGTCCAGGAAACATGCAGTGGGAGTTGATTAAGGACTTTAAACAAACAGCTGTTTTGTGGCAACACTAGTAAGGTGGGCAGTCTGTTTATCACTTTTAAAAAGAAACAAGCAGTGTAATAAAGAGCCCCATGTTAGGACAACTCTGAAAAAAACATAACATCTGAACACAATTTAGCTTATAGTTCACCCTTTTTTGTAGTTGTCACCTTTATTTGTGTACTACTAAGGACATTTGCATGGAAACAGGATCTCTGCCCTATTTGCTCCATTTGGTTGTCTAGTTCTGCAGTCACAGCTCCGTTTATGACATCCCACTCTGTTGTTGTGGAGATATTCATGACGTCACAAACAGGGCATTATGAAGTCATGTCCAGACAAGCAACCAAAGCAAATAAAGTCAAAGGCACAGTAATCTTGTTTTTATGTCACTTCCCTCAGTAATAAAGAAAAAGGGGAAAGAACTGTACATATAGCTCTGGTTGAACAGTTCAGAGGACAAAAGCACAGAACTGTAAAATAATGGGTTGCAGGTTCAGTCCCCTCTCAGGGCCCCAAACAATATTGTCTAAGGAAATCTGAGCTACAGTAAACATGTAGCAGTCCAGTGACCCAGTGGCTTAGGCATCTACGCTGCTGGATGCCTCACCTGCCACACTGGCAACTCAGGTTCAGGAATGGACAAGGGTCGCTCGGGGGTGGGGTGGGGGGTAGCAGGGGACAGAGGATTAAGCGCCCATCAATGGGTCTCCTCCTTCAGGGTGGGGGGACAGTGTTTATCACTGCTTGGATGCCACCTAGCAGCAGACGCTAGGTGGTGCAGTAGCAGTCACTAGAATTGAAAGCCAGAAGCGGGTGTTGAGAGCATGTACTGCCTTCATGGTCTGCGTCTGTGCCATTGCATGCTGCCTGCTCTGACTCAAGGGCAGTAATGGGTGGAAAACAACCCGTCTCCAGGATGATGGTGTGATCACCATCGTCCATGGCACCCATCGCACAGTGAAGTAAGAAGATCGGGTAAGTCCTGGAAGTGGGGTGATGCCACTGGGGGTCAACAACAGAAAGGGGCCGAAGGGGTAGGAGGATAAAGTCCATATGAAAAAATTAAGATCTGCACAAACATATGAACTATAAACTGAATTGTGTCTAATCTAACTCTCAGAATTTTTGAAGTTATCCAACTGGTATCAGGGTCTCTTTAAAGGAAACATAACCAATATGTAATTTAAATCAACTGTTTCTGGTGCTTTCTGTCCATTATTGACATGCTGTTAATATATTTGATGCTATTATAGTTGTGTTCTGCTTGTGGAGTGCTCCCCCCTCTATAGGCACTATGCTCAAACGGGGCATAGGGTAAGCATGAAAGGCGCATACCCTGCACACGCAGTTCCACACCCATGGACAGGTACACACTGGCTGGCACTCACAAACACTGGACACCTGTCTGTGGCCCCAAGCCCACAGCATGCAGCCACACATTGCTGGATCAGGGCATTGTGGGGGCAGAGTTCGGGACCTAGGCAGGCATCCAATCAGATGCCTGCCCTTGGTCCCAGATGGGATCACATTTGCGGGTATGTGGGGGATCCACAAGGGACACCTCCAGTACCCACTGCCCTCACACCCACATGCCACAGAATGCAGGTACATGGACCCCACAGTGGGGACACACCAGTGCTATTGGCAACATGTCTGCAGACAGCTGATAGCACAAGACATGGTGAACGATACATCAGCTCAACAGGAACATGTCCGTGCCACGCATGCACAACAGTACTGTGTTCCCACAGTCCCCACTGGGCATACACATGACAATGACTGTCACAGGTGCAGAGAAATGATGTGCGGCAATATTAGGGGCATCACAGCTACTCAGGGACAGGTGGGAGGTATGGGTGCCTGGTAGTCATACTGGTATATTGCTGACCATCACCACTGGGGTGTCCACTTCTATAGATGACACCAGACGTCCCGGTACCATGGACTCTTGGGGCACTCATAAGCATGGTGTAGATGGAGGGGATCCCAACTCTTCTCCACATATCCTAGCAGTTACTACCAGGTCCACCCATTGTGCACCTGACGTGTACTCCCCCCCCCATCCTACCGGCAATGTCTCAGTGCATGGCAAGGTTGCAAATACCTGTTACTAGAATACACCCTGTGCCTGTCTGGAACATGCATTCCCCTGGTGCATAGGTACTCCAGAATACACATGAAGGTGGCAGAGCTGTATGACCTGGATCTGGTTTGTTTGGGTTCACAATGGGGATATACATAGAAACAGTCTGTTTATGCACAGACATACTACTAGTGATATGCCTCATATATACATGTAGCACCGGTGCAGACATGCCTATGCACCAAGCCCACTATGACTGCCCCCCCAAGAAACCCCTATAATCACCCCTAGGCACACTGGACTGACAGTTGTGCCAGTCCCCAGTCCTCTGTAACAGTATGCCATTACAGACACACAGTTCTATGGTATGACCTTGGCAGGATACCCAACTGTTGGCACATGGACTTTGGCCACTGGTGCACTAATGGACATTGCCATAGCCTGTGTAATGGGATTTCTGCCATGCTGATGTAACCCCTAGATGGCGCTATCCCAGGGGCTACTACCCCTGCCTGATTTGCCACTAACAGGTTGAGGGGCCTGGATCCAATGGCGGGTGCCTCCACCCAGAGGTCAGGGTTTGCAATAGTTAAACTAACTTGGTCACAGCCCTCTGGGACACTGCAACCCCCCTTTCTTCCCACTAGTGGCCCACACAATATATCAGAATTACCTTCACAGTATACACTTACCCCCAGGACTGGTTCCGCACTGGGACCTCCTGTGAAATAAGATACAGTGCAACAATCACAGTACAGTACTTTAACATAGACAAATACCTCAGGCAGTATAACTTTGCTGAAACAAGCAGCTCTGATTTATTTAGGGGCTATAAGACAGGGGAATCCAGGTTAATTAGCTTATCACTCTACTCATCTACCTATGGCTCTGTGCACAGGCCTATCCCTACCAGTTACTGTCCCTGGGTACCCAAGCCCTAGTGACTAGTCCAAACCGTGGCAGCTGGTAGGGGCCCTTTCCCACAGAGAAAAGAAAAATTAGTTTAAACAGTCAGCAGTATAGTGATTCCATTTGAATTTAATGTGGCAATTCAACAGGGAGCGACCCTGAATTAGTACTCACGACCTCCAAACAAGATAGGGTCCTTCAATGTCAGCAGGGCTACTCTTGAGCTCCACAAGACTCCTCACACATTTATATGGCAAACAGGCAGGGCTGCTTCTATCCCGATCGCAATTACTGCACAATACCCGGGAGAATACACAGCAGATTCAGTTCCTGACAGACCGAGTGCAATTCAACAATTTCTCCAGTCTTCTACAGGGTGAGCCTGGTTTCTACTCTTCAGATATCCTTTGATTCTCTTCAGGGACGGATTCAGTCCTAACAAGCAGTTACACAAGCTGCAGACCGGAACTCTGGACCTTACACATGTTTTTTTGACTAAAACTGTGCACTGAAGGAGTACAGGGTTCCTTTCCCCTTCACTGCCAGAGCTAAACTGAAACTCCAACAGACAAACCCGGGCACTTCCTTTGAGTTCCCCAGTTCTTGACTGGATTGGCTGTCACCACAATAGACTGCTGCTGTTGGTCCAAAAGGCGTCAAGTCTAAACTACATCTCCCAGAGTCACTGCCCATAATCCTCTTGTGGCTGGCCTCAGATTATGAGTCCAAGTTCTGATTCAGTCCAAGGCACCATTTTAGAGCTAGCTTACCCCACACTGATTGGTCCAGTTCAGCAGTTCAAAACCAGAATGGGAACTAGGCAGACACAGTTCTGACTGCAAAGAAAGCAGGTTAGACAAACTGTAATTTCATTACTAAATGATTTCTGGCAAACAGTTACATCTTTCAGATAGGTTCCCTTTGCACTCCTAGTGACTGCAAAAATGGAGTGAATTGGCAGCAGCTTGAGTGGTACTCAAGCAGAGAAGCACACAGTCCCCCCATACAAACTAATTATGTCTGCAAGCAGACAGCTCTTAAAGAGACAGTACCAGAGGCTCTAAAAACACTCACTGATAAATGGCTTAAACGCCAAACACCATTCAGGCTTGGAGCATTCAAGCAAGCTCCTGGAAGTCTTTTGGGAACCCCCATTTGCAGGGGGGTTACACCCTTCCTGGCCTGGGAAAGCTTGACGTCCGCGTCAAGCAAGTACCCCCATAAGTTTCAACTGCAACCATATACATTTGCATTAGACTCACACATGTAATCATCAGTCAATACATCATTTTACCAAGAACACATTTCTGAAACATTGCAGTACGTCACTCTTTACACAGTATTACACACACACATTGTACCATAACTCAAGTTATTACCTCTTGTACATGAAACCTGAAGAGAGGGGGCCCTTCCCTATCAGTTACCTTAGGGCTGGACGGGGCAAGGGCACCATACTTAGAGGGCAACACAAGTAACTTGGAGTTAGCACTGACGCTCAGTTTGGGCAATGAGCTCGGGGACACATACACTCCTTTATGGACAACATTGAGAGGCAAGTCCACAGGCCTCCCAAGGGAATCATAACTGAGGTGCACCACAGGCTTTACAGCTCGACCAGTCTTTCTAGGGGAACTGTTACAGTCTCTGCACTCTGAGCCTCATTTTCAGCATTGTCCTCACTTGCCAGGGAGTCTCCCATGGGGGTAGAGAGGCTAGAACTTGGGGCACTTTCAGCTCCAGGAGTTACAGTTTCTGGAGTCCACAACATTCGCTCGCATGGAGAGTTTTGGACACTGGCAGTGGACTGCCAGGGCACTCAAAATACTCTTCTTGTTCTGGTGTATCACCAGTCTGCCCTAATCCATCATTTTCCCCTGAAAGCTCAAACAGTTCAACCATGCACAATGATTCAATTTCATCTGATCTGATGCTTTGCACTTCACTTTCTGGGAGTATTGGCTCCAGGGATGAAGCTGGGGGCTTAGACAGTCCAGAAGGCCCAGCTTGCTCCAGTATTGACTAGGATTGCCCCAAACAATTGACTCAGTTCGTAAGAAGGATAGTATTCAAAGTCACTCTCACTTTCTTCTGATATGGACTGACAGTCATGCTCAACTGGGACTTGTGCAGGGAACACTTTAACTCTGCTTCTGTAGGTGCAGACTTTTTGATCTTTTCTTAGCAGCAGCTCTAGTCACTGGTCCAGAGGGGCATCTTCTGGGGCTCAGACTCAATCAAGATTTGTCCAATGGGCAGTAAATGATTTCTATGCATTGTTTTACATCTTTTGAATTATTCTCAGGCCTTACTTTGTACACTGGCAGATCATCTAGTTTGCCCACTACAATGTGAGGGAGATGGTGCCATCTGTCAGCAATCTTGTGTTTGCCATGCAGTCCCAGATTTCTTAGCAATACCCGATCTCCCTCCTGGAGTTCCTGTGCTTTCACCTTTTATCATACCTTTCTTTGTTGGCCAGATTTCTTTGGCAGCCATGGTTTGAGCCAGTTAGTACGCATGAGTTAGCTGGGCCTTTAACTTTTGCACATACTGTAAATAGTTGTCAGCTTGAACCCCATCAGGAGAGACCCCAAACACACATCTACCGTGAGTCGAGCTTCTTCCAAACATCAGGCGGTAGGGGAGAACCCAGTGGCATCACTTTGGTGCAGTTATAAGCATGTACCAGGGTGCTAATTTGTTAGCTCCATCTAGGCTTGTCCTTGGGTGCAGGTGCCTCAGTATATCTAGCAAAGTGGTTGAAATGTTCAGGCAGTGGTCCCTGGGGTGGTAGTGGAGTGGTTCTGGACTTCGCACTCCCCACAGAGAAAGCATCTCTTTGATGAGACAACTCTCAAAGTCTCTCCCTTGATCAGAATGGATTCTTTGTGGAGCCCCATAGTGAACAAAAAAGTTTTCTACAAGTACTTTGGCCACAGTGGATGCTTTCTGGTCTTTGGTGGGGAAAGCTTGCATATCTCGTGAAATGGTCAGTGACCACCAGCACATTACTGATATTTCTTTGATCTGACTCCAGACTCAGAAAATCAATACAGACCAGCTCCATGGGTGCACTGGTGGTGATGTTAACAAGGGACAGCCCTGTGGGGCAAAGCTTTCTCTGTAAGCAGCGACTACAAGTTCGAATGTGTTGCTCCACATCAGCCCCATCTTAGGCCAATAGAATCTGGATCTCACCAAGTCAAGTGTTCTGTCTATACCAAGGTGCCCCATGTGGTTGTGCAAGGACATCAGTACTGAGTCTCGAAGGCAGTGGGCAGCACTAGTTGTTGTTTGTCTACTTGTCCCCTCTGTCTACTGTTTCTCTGTATAACAGTTTATTGATCAGTTTCAACTTAGGACCTTCTTTGTATAACAGTGCAGTTCTCAAATCAGTGGAGCGTAATTTGGACACATCTTTTCCTGCATAGAGGGCTTCTAAAGCTGCTTTGATCATGGGATCGCGATTGAGCCCACCGAATACTGTCATTGTCCAGCTGAGGCAATGCACCAATGTCTATTGCAGAAAAGTGGCAAAAGCAGCAGGTATGCAATTCTCAGAGGGTCCCAAGCAATCCACCATGCAGTCCACTGCGTCCATGGACATTTGTTCCTCCTGTCAAACTTCCAGCAGAGTGCCCGAATGTCAGGTCCTGCCAATCTGACCCAATCATTCTGGGGAACAGGCCTCCGGGAGAGAGCATCAGCATCTATGTGGTTCAGACCTGCTTGGTATTCGAGAGCACAGTCGTATGTAAATAATGCAGAAAGCCACCTATGGCCAGTGGCATCCAACTTAGCTGAGGTCTGCAAATAGGTTAAAGGATTATTGTCAGTTTTACTAGTATTTTAGCCCCATACAAGTACTCATGGAATTGGTCAACAATAGTCCACTTCAAAGCTAGGAACTCTAACTTATGTACAGGATAGTTCTTTTCAGATGGGGTCAGGCTTCTACTGGCAAAGGCCACTGGTCTCAGGCCATTCTCGTGCTCTTGGTACAACACAGCCCCCAACCCTTGCAAGCTAGCATCAGTGTGCAGGACATAAGGTTTTCCTGGATCGGCATAGGCCAGCACTGGAGCATGGGTAAGCTGATAAATGATCTCATGAAAAGCAGTCTCACAATCAGGAGTCCAGCGGGCCCCAAATACTTCACTCGGACGAAAAATACACTCTTTCAGTCTTGAGGGTCGCTGACTTTTGGTATTTTTATGGGTTGGGGATACCTTGAGTAAGGTTGCTAAAGGGCGGATCACTCTTGAATAGTCCTTGATGAAACGCTGATAATAACCACAGAATCCCAGGAATCTTTGCAGTTCTTTTAGATTTTTGGGCTGTGGCCAGGTGGTCAAGGCCTCAACTTTACTTGGGTCGGTCTCTATTCCCTCGGTGGATACTATGTGTCCCACATACTTTACTGATGTTTGAAAGAATTGACACTTATCAATGGACAGTTTAAGGCCAAAGTCCTCCAGTCGGTCCAATACCTTAAATAATCTGCTCTCATGTTCCTCTAGTGAGCTGCCAAACACAATAACATCATCTAGGTATACCAGGCATTCTAGTAAGTTCATGTCCCCCACTGCACGCTCCATCAATCGTTGAAAAGTGGCTGGGGCACCTGAAATCCCTTGAGGCATCCTCATGAATTCATAGAAGCCAAGCGGACAGATAAAGGCTGTCTTCTCACGGTCCTCTGGGGCCATCGGGATCTGGTAGTACCCACTGCGGAGATCCAACACAGAGAACCATTTGCTCCCGTTTAGGCAGTCCAAAGCATCCTGAATGCGGGGCATTGTGTACTGATCAGGGATAGTCCGCCGGTTTAAGGTGCGATAATCCACGCACATCCTTACTGTCCCATTCTTCTTCCTCACTACAATGGGGAAGCATAAGGGCTTCTGGATTCTTGTATTACACCAGCTAACATCTCTTGCAGATGCCATCTCACATCATCTATGTCAGCAGGTGCCAGGCGTCAGACCTCTCACGAAATGGTCTTTCGCATGCAGCCGGATATTGTGCTCAGCTCCTTGCACGCATCCTACGTCCCATTCCTTTAAAGAAAACACCTGGTCTCTCTGGGCAACCTCTCACTGATCCTCACTTTCCATTCAGCTGGCAACGGGAGTCGCAAATCAAACAAGTCAGCGTTACTCTGTCATTCTTCCTCGAACTCTTGCTGCTGGGTAGCACTGCAGTGTCTGCACAATGCACATTAGCCAGGATGCAACCTCTATTTACTCGAATGTCTCTTTCAGACACCGTATGAACTTGGACCATTACCCTTCTGGCATAAGCATGGGCTCTAGCAAAATACTTAGGCTTAACCAGCAGTCCCTCTGGCAATTTTCCATCGCCTGGTGCATCCAACATTAATATTTTATTCTTAACATCCTTTCTGATACGGACCTCTCCCTGTAAGGTACACTGGGCATTTGGAGCCAGGATCAGAGACTCAGGATCCTTCTTCCATACAATTCCACCGGTTCCTCTGGTTCTATTTTTCAGCATCTCTCTCTGCCTCATAGGCCTTCTTAATTAAAGCTGGAACTCTTAAAGCTCTACTAGTTTTTGACCCCTGTTTTTCATAACACAACTGTGCCAGCCTTCCTAACATATGAGCATTTGTTCCAATCAACAAAGGACACCATCATACAGTCCAGTGGGGGACACACTAAGGCTAGGGTCTCTACTTGTTCGGCCACCCAGCCACGGAGGTGGGAAAGACAGCCAAATTCGGATATACCCGAATAGGGGTAGGCCTTCTCACTTAACCCCATACATGCAGTCCTTCTAATGGTTGTAAGGGTACGTCTGACAAATGCTTTGATACCAATCCTGGAACATAATTGTCACTTGGGAGCCACTGTCTAATACAGCTCTTGTAGACACTCCATTCACCTTTACAGTGGTCTCCATGGAGGGACCCACTATTCTGGACAAGTCTGGAGAGGTGGTGGGGGCCTGGCAACTGACCTTGCCACAAAAGGACGTGAGTTAGCATTTTGGTGTCCTCACTGGGATCATTTTGTGCACCTCTTAACCACTGATTTGTTCTCCAGCTCTCCTTGTAGCCTATATGCAACTTTGTCAGTGTCTTTGGGGACCGCATTCCTGTTCATGTGCCCATCTTTCCCACAATTATAGCAAAACATACTTTCTGGAGTTTGAGCTGGCCGAGGCGCCACAGTGGGAGCCAGGGCGGGGTATTACTAACTGGAAACCTGGGTGCCATCTCGTCTGCGCGTGATAAGCATTTGGAGACATCTCGTCAGTTTCTCCACTTCCATGGTCAAGGAATTGAGTTTGAGCTGTTATCAGCAGGAGATACATGGTGGGTACCCCACCCCATAGCAGATGCAGTCGGATATAGGTCGGGGCCCTGACTTGCAGGCGTGGGCTTTCATAAAGGACTGTTTTGAATTCCCGGATCTCTCTCAACAGTTCGCCCCATTGTGGCATATCTTTACCTTGTCAGAGCACTCATTGACTGCCAACCTCTGCCCCTGAACTTCACTTGATGGGCCACCCTCAGTCACTCGGGTCGAGCCGCAGCTATTGGTGCAGGTCCTCCCGAGGTCGCCTTTTCTCAACTCCTCGAATTTCTCTCATTAACTCATCATAGGAGGGTGGGGATTCCAGTCGATTTGCCAGGCGTAACTGAAGCAACAGCAGTTCTGAGAAGAGGGCAGACTTAAGGATCCTGTCCAGCCTGGTCCAGTCCAGTTCAATCGCTGGCAAACTACCTTTTCTG
Source organism: Neoceratodus forsteri (assembly GCA_016271365.2). Lineage (NCBI taxonomy): Eukaryota > Metazoa > Chordata > Ceratodontiformes > Ceratodontidae > Neoceratodus > Neoceratodus forsteri. Next base: position 198,902,974 of record JADMNL010000026.1, on the reverse strand, counting down.
AGGCATTCTTGCAACAATTTTTCCAGCCGAGATACATACACAGACAACAACTCCTCTTGGTACTGTTGTGCATTTCTTACTCTCCACCATAGATCCTCATCAGAATCTGGGCTCCATACACATCTCCAAGGCCTCAAGATAGGCCTGTGCAGTCACTTCAGGGTTACTGGCCTGCTTAGCATGGATGGTAGCCAGGGCAGGACCTCGGAGGCCTCTCTAACCCTCTTTCGCTTTTTGGCTTCCGAGCATTGCCATTCTAGCCCTTGGGGCAACATAGTCTATCCAGGTCTCCCAATCATCCTCCCTTGGGGTGGGAGGGTGCCAGAGCAGATCCTCAACCTTCGGTAAGAGTCGTGACTAATGGCAGGTGCAGAAATAGGAGTCTGCATTGTTCAGCCACCATTACGGGTACTGGAGCGGAGAGGGTGTTGGGGAGGAACACCCCAGGTGGCAAGAATAGTTTCTTCAAGTCCTCACAGTTTTCCTTCCTCCAGCAACCATTTAGCAAATTTCTCCTCAAAAGTTTCAGACAGTGGTGGGGGCTCATTCCCCACCGGTCTTTACTGTACTTAGTTATCACTCCAGGCAGTGAGGGTCCTCTGGGGTAATGGTCTGTAGCACTTTGGAGCTATCTATGGGATCCTTAAACTCTACTAGGGCCAGGAAAGTGTGGTGAGCAGATTAGCATGCCGACTCACCACCACAGGGTTTTGTAAACCTTCCACCTTGGAAAGTACTCCTGTACAGTGTCCATATTGATACCCAGGGGATGTCCAGGATAAGCATAGCATTTGGGGGTCAATCTCCTCCCAGTACACCACTCCACCAGCCGGTGCACAGCCACTTCTGTCGGGTACCCATTTTTTCTTAACAGTGGTTCGTGAATATGGCCACTAGAGGACACACTAATCCCAGCGGTGAGCCTCCAAGATGTAATCCCCTAGATGGCGCTATCCCAGGGGCTACTACCCCTGCCTGATTTGCCACTAACAGGTTGAGGGGCCTGATCCAATGGCGGTGCCTCCACCCAGAGGTCAGGGCTTGCAATAGTTAAACTAACTTGGTCACAGCCCTCCGACACGCCGCAACTCTTCTTCCCACCAGTGGCCCACAATATATCAGAATTACCTCACAGTATACACTTACCCCAGGACTGGTTCCGGCACTGGGACCTCCTGTGAAATAAGATACAGTGCAACAATCACAGTACAGTACTTTAACATAGACAAATACCAGGCAGTATAACTTTGCTGAAACAAGCAGCTCTGATTTATTTAGGGGATATAACAAGGACAGGGGAAATCAGGTTAATTAGCTTATCACTCTACTCATCTACTTATGGCTCTGTGCACAGGCCTATCCCTACCAGTTACTGTCCCTGGGTACCCAAGCCCTAGTGACTAGTCCAAACTGTGGCAGCTGGTAGGGCCCTTTTCCCACAGAGAAAAGAAAATTAGTTTAAACAGTCAGCAGTACAGTGATTCCATTTGATTTAATGTGGCAATCAACAGGGAGCGACCCTGAATTAGTACTCACGACCTCCAAACAAGATAGGGTCCTTCAATGTCAGCAGGGCTACTCTTGAGCTCCACGAGACTCTCACACATTTATATGGCAAACAGGCAGGCTGCTTCTCTATGCCGATCGCACTACTGCACAATACCCGGGAACACACAGCAGATTCAGTTCCTGACAGACCGAGTGCAATCTGCAATTTCTCCAGTCTTCTACAGGGTGAGCCTGGTTTCTACTCTTCAGATATCCTTTGATTCTCTTCACAGGACGGATTCAGTCCTAACAAGCAGTTACACAAGCTGCAGACCGAACTCTGGACCTTACACATGTTTTTGACTAAAACTGTGCACTGAAGGAGCACAGGGTTCCTTTCCCTTCACTGCCAGAGCTAAACTGAAACTCCAACAGACAAACCTGGCACTTCCTTTGAGTTCCTCCCAGTTCTTGACTGGATTGGCTGTCACTCACATAGACTGCTGCTTTTGGTCCAAAAAGGCTCCAAGTCTAAACTACATCTCCCAGAGTCACTGCCCATACAATCCTCTTTGTGGCTGGCTCAGATTATGAGTCCAAGTTCTGATTCGTCCAAGGCACCATTTTAGAGCTAGCTTACCCCACACTGATTGGTCCAGTTCAGCAGTTCAAAACCAGAATGGGGAACTAGGCAGACACAGTTCTGACTGCAAAGAAAGCAGGTTAGACAAACTGTAATTTCATTATTACTCTAAATGATTTCTGGCAAACAGTTACATCTTTCAGATAGGTTCCTTTGCACTCCTAGTGACTGCAAAATGGAGTGAATTGGCAGCAGCTCGAGTGGTACTCAAGCAGAGAAGCACACAGTCCCCCCATACAAACTAATTATGTCTGCAAGCAGACAGCTCTTAAAGAGACAGTACCAGAGGCTCTAAAAACACTCACTGATAAATGGCTTAAACGCCAAACACCATTCAGGCTTGGAGCATTCAAGCAAGCTCCTGGAAGTCTTTTGGGAACTCCCATTTGCAGGGGGGTTACACTGACATCCACATACCAGTTACAGCAGGGTCCCCCCTGCCATAACTCATGCACCCCAGTGTGTGGCACTCCCCGCAATTGTGAATCGTGCTATGTGTGGGCACACCCCTGACACATTCCCGGCCCATGCAAGATGTGTAGCCACCCACATGGCAGGGGGATCCGGTGTGCACCTGGCCGACGGAACCATGGTGAATGCCATGGGAATCCCACTGCATGGCATTCACACGTGGGGATGCCTACGTAGCCAAGATACTCAGCGTGTAGGCAATCCTTTTTTTTCTCTACATAGGGACTTAAGTTTTGGTTCTTTCAAAGAGATGCTCTCCAGACTTTGGTCTTTAACTAGGGGAAACCACTATAAGTTTGGAAAACACACACACGCGAAAAGAGAGTGAGGCTTGATGTTTATCTTCAAAGCCTGATGATGATGTCTGTTAGCTGGCTAACATGCAGAAAATCAGTGTGATTGGTAGGGCTGCATCCTTTAAACCGCACAAAGTTTACGCCTGTCAGCCAGCTCACTGTCATCATCAGGATTCACTGCACTGGTTTTTCAGTAGCAAGCCTCTTACATATTTAAATCCATTGGCTTATACAGCACACACCTTCAAAGCCCTCTACATTGCCTGAGCCCCACAGTGTGTTTTTTTTCACACATGCTCACAAGCAAACGTACAAAGGAATCCAAATCAAACTGATCAGCTACATCAGCAAATTCTACAGAAAGTTAACAATCATGAAATGTGTTTTTTAAACTTGGAACAATTTGAGGCCTAAGGGGGTTGACAGTGTCCTTTAATTTCTTTTTTCTTTTATTTATTCTGCTTTATATACCCCTGTCTTTGGCTTTCCCTCATCAGCTGTTGCTACTCCCAGACCTGTCGCCCACCGTCTCTGGGGTTTACATCCTGCCACCGTCAGCACCCTATGATTTACCATCATAGTGACCCAAGTTCCCCAGGTTAGGGAGGAGTTTAGCTTGGTTGCTGTGACAGGTGGCCAAGTGGAGGTGCAGGCCCTGGTGAGGGAGCCCAGCATCATTCTGCTGTGGCAGAGGTTTTTTGGATTTTTCTCCCTTCCCTGGGCACCTTGTGGAGATGAGAACTGAGTGGACACAAGCTGACACATACATCCCAGTCAGGAGGTGCCTGCCCTCCCCATCGCAGCCGGCTCCAGCTGTGGTCACCTATGTGGCAGTAGCACAGTGGAGCAAACGTACCTCCCTCTCCAGAGGATCCCAAATTCTCCTATCGCTTCTGAAACTGGGTGACCAGCATCGTGAGCAGTAGCACTACAGAGGCATGAACGGGCTGGAGCACCCTTTAATTTCTATGCTAGTTTCTGTCAGTGACTGCAACCCTCCTCTTCTACTAATAAGGCCAGAAGATGAGTCTTATTTCTCTCAAGTTCCTCATCCTGTCGAATCTCCTCAGGGGTCCATGCCTCCAGATCCACAACCAGTACATGTTCAGTATCAGGTAGAGGGGCTTCCATATCTGTTTCAGATACATCCATACTCTTTGTATCATCAGGGACAGCATCGATCAGGTCAGTTGGCACTTCTACAGATTCTACACTCGTAGCTTACTCATTAGTCTAGGTGGGAAGGGAGGCAGTGTCCTCCAACTGGGCCACTTCTATATCCTAAATAAAAAGTCAACAATGCCACCTGAAGGAGTGTACCAAGTAGGGGATCATTCCTGCGTCCTGCCAACCTTCCCGTTCCCAGTAAAACTGTTTCAGGTTATTGCCCAAGATTGTGTGTGTGTAGGTGTTGATGAAGGGAATGGTTGTCGCTACCTGTTGACAGTCATTACACTACCAGTCTCTCTCATTACTTGTAAAGTACATTGGTATACAGTAATCATGAAAAAAGCTGTATAAATATGAATTCTACTTCTCATTTTTATAAGACTGTAGAAGTTTCACATCAAAGCCTTGCTATTTCCCTAATAAACTGTTCATGTTTGATGTTGATGTAAACTGGAGTTATCAACAACCAGTAAAAGACTTAAACTGTTGGGTCCACCTGAAAAGTTGGTGGTAGCACAGATCCCTCTCATGCCACAAGGACCTGGGTTCAATGTTCACCTCGGGGCTTGCTCATTTTGCTGGTGCAGTCCCAGTGGTATTGTGGGGGTGATTTTTTTAAACCCCAGGAATAGTGAGAGTGAGTGTCTAGCACAACCGCTGCCCCTTTGACCAGCCCTAGCAGTTTTAATGCACTGTATAAAACTTCAGGCAAATGTCAGGGGCCCCGATATTCAAAAGTGTGAGTGGGCGCTATTGGGTCTTTTCCTGCACAAATCGGGATTCGTGATTGGATCCCTATATTCAAAAGGGGTTGTTGTGTGGGTAAACAGGGTTAGTGCCTGTGCACAAAATAATGTATGTATGTAGACAAGGGGAGGGGCGTGGCCATGAATAGCTGTGCTACCCCATATTCAGTGGCTTTACGCTTCACAAAAGGGTTTAGTATAGTCCTTTTGCGCAGTGCAAATACCACTGAACGAAACCCTAACTTACTCCAGGCAACCGTAGCAGCTACTGGAGGTAATCGCCCTCTGTGGTCTGTGAACCCCCCAATTGCCTGCCCATAAGAAACCCTCCTGGTGTCCAGTGATCCCCGGCACTAACTCACAATGCCACAATCCCCACTAATCGCCTGCCCATAATAAAGAAAGACATCCCTGGTGCCTAGTGGTCCCCCATCACCTGCCCATTATAAAGAAAGGCATCCCTGGTGCCTAGTGCCCCCCCATAGAAATCCCTGGTGCTAGTGCCCCCCATCCCATTGCCAGACCCTACTGTAAGATATAGAAATCCCTAGTGCTAGTGGCCTCCCTCTGATCACCAGCCCCTAGTGTAATGTATAGAAATCCCTGGTGCTAGTGGTCCCCCCTCCAATTGCCAGCCCCCTACAGTATTATATAGAAATCCCTGGTGCTAGCAGTCCCACCTCCAACTGCCAGTCCATACTGTATTATACAGAAATCCCTGGTGCTAGTGCCCCCCCCTCCAATTGCCAGCCCCTACTGTATTATATAGAAATCCTTGGTGCTATTGGTCCTCCCTCCAGTTGCCATCCCCGACTGTATTATACAGAAGTCCCTGGCACTAGTGGTCCCCTTTCCAGTTGCCAGCCTCTACGGTATTATATAGAAATCCCTGGCGCTAGTGGTCCCCCCCTCCAATTGCCAGCCCCTACAGTATTATATAGAAATCCCTGGCACTGGTGGTCCCCCCTCCAGTTGCCAGCCCCTACAGTATTATATAGAAATCCCTGGAGTTGGTGGTCCCCCCTCCAGTTGCCAGCCCCTACTGTATTATACAGAAATCCCTGGCGCTAGTGGTCTCTTCTCCAGTTGCCAGGCCCTACAGTATTATATAGAAATCCCTGGTGCTGGTGGTCCCCCCTCCAGTTGCCAGCCCCTACAGTATTATATAGAAATCCCTGGCACTAGTGGTCCCTCCCTCCAATTGCCAGCCCCTACAGTATTATATAGAAATCCCTGGCGCTAGTGGTCTCCCCTCCAATTTCTAGCCCCGACAGTTTCATATAGAAATCCCTACTGCTAGTGGTCCCCCTTCTCCAATTTTCCAGCCCCCATAGTATTATATAGAAATCCCTGGTGCTAGTAGTTCCCCCTCCAGTTGCCAGCCCCTACAGTATTATACAGAAGTGCCTGGTGCTAGTGGTCCCCCCTCCAATTGCCAGCCCCTATAGTATTATCTAGAAACCCTTGGTGCTAGTGGCCCCCCCTCCAGTTGCCAGCCCCTACAGTATTATATAGAAATCCCTGGTGCTAGTGGTCCCCCCTCCAATTGCCAGCCCTTACTGTATTATACAGAAATCCCTGGTGTTAGTGGTCACCCCTCCAATTGCCAGCCCCTACTGTATTATACACAAATCCCTGGTGCTAGTGGCCCCCCCTCCAGTTGCCAGCCCCTACTGCATTATACAGAAATCCCTGGTGCTAGTGGTTCCCCCTCCAGTTGCCAGCCCCTACAGTATTATATAGAAATCCCTGGTGCTGGTGGTCCCCCCTCCAACTGCCAGCCCATACTGTATTATACAGAAATCCCTGGTGTTAGTGGTCACCCCTCCAATTGCCAGCCCCTACTGTATTATACACAAATCCCTGGTGCTAGTGGTCCCCCCTCCAATTGCCAGCCCCTACTGTATTATATAGAAATCCTTGGCGCTATTGGTCCCCCCTCCAGTTGCCAACCCCGAATGTATTATACAGAAATCCCTGGTGCTAGTGGTCCCCTCTCCAGTTGCCAGCCTCTACAGTATTATATAGAAATCCCTGGCGCTAGTGGTTCCCCCCTCCAATTGCCAGCCCCTACAGTATCATATAGAAATCCCTGGCACTGGTGGTCCACCCTCCAATTGCAGCCCCCTACAGTATCATGTAGAAATCCCTGGTGATAGTGGTCCCCCCTCCAATTTTTTTTTTTTTTAGTTTATTAGTCTAGGAATTAATACCTTTGAGCCAGGGCTCTTTTACAAAGGTTCCACGTCACAAAGAACATTTAACAAAGCACAATACACATTACAGGTAAAACCAGACAGGAAAGTTACATCATAAATTTGCTATTAACAGTTTAAGGCAGTAACGTTTTAAGTTTCATAGAAAACAAGCTATAACAAGTTCAAGCGAGTAGACAATTTCGAGGTTAAGGAAACTTCCAGGAGAGGGTGATCTTAGGCGCCAAAAGGAGGCTAGAGAGGAGGGAAAGGTGGTGAGTGGGAGAGTAAGTGAGAGGGACAGGAAAAAGGGGAGAGTGAGTTTGGGTGGGAGACAGGAAGTAGAGGTACCAGAGGGTTCATTAGTCAGGAGGAAGAGGCCTCAGATGTGAGGATGGACATGAGGAGTAGTAGTCTTTATCTAGCGTAGTCACAGTTGCTAGAGGTGGTGAGGTGGGCATAGAGCATGGATTTGAAAGCCTCGCGAGGTTGAGGATAGAGTAGGTGAACTAAGCGCATTGAACCATGTCGGGGCCCTCTGTAGAAAGATCTTTGTCCCTGTGCAGTCCGCATCTCGGAATCAGGAAAGGTTGGCGCTCAGATCTGGTGGAGGGTCATGAGCCAGGATTCAGTCGGAGTAGGTTTTGAATACATAATGGAGTCAGTCCCAAGATAGATTTTTTTGCCATTGTGCAGGTGAGATAAATAAGACGATTTGATAGGTTCAACCAGCCTGATTCATAGTACAGATCACACGTGTGAGTCAGTCTTTGAGCCCCCGTGAGGAGCCGGCAGGCCTTATTTAGAGTGATTGAGATACACCTTAGAGCAGTGGAGGCAGCTGAGCCATAAATAATAAGGCCATAGTCAATGATTGAGATTATGGAACTATGTATTCTCAGTGCCGCTTGATTTAGAAATTGACGGTTACGGAATAATATTCCAAGGCATTGGTTCACTGTTTTCGCAGTGTTGTCAATGTGGGTTGCAAAGGTGAGCCCTTGGTCAAAAGTGATGCCAAGATATTTGAAAGTATTCACTTGGTCCAGTGTAATTCCCGCAGAGGTTTGTATGGTGAGTGGAGTATGCCTATTTTTGTTTTGGTGATTGGAGAAGAGCATGGCTTTTGTTTTATTGTGGTTTAGCACAAGTTTACTATCCAGGAACCACCTTTCAACACTAGAGAAAGCAAGTTGCAGGCTTTTTTCGTAGGGAGTTTGGATCCTTGTGGGAAGAGAGAATTACAGCATCATCAGCATATAAGATTATTTTCCTGGCAGATATCTGGGAGGGAGTTAAGGAACAGGCTAAAGAGGAGCGGTCCAAGAATTGATCCCTGTGGAACACCCGAGAGAACTGGTTTGAAGTCGGAGAGTTCATTAGAGATTTTTACAGCCTGTGACCGATTGGACAGGTAACTTTTACCTAAGCACAAGGACCTTCGGCCAGGCCTAGGCTAGAAAGTGGGAGGTAAGTAGGCCATGATGGACTGTGTCAAAGCTTTTGTAAGATCGAGTAAAGACTGCACCTGTTTGGCACCCTTTGTCCAGGGCTGAGTGGACTTCTCCAGAGAAATCAAGTAAGGCTGTTGTTGTACTATGTCCTTTCCTAAAGCCGTGCTGTTGATTACAGAGTAGATTGTATTTGTCCAGGTAATCAGAGAGGTGGTCTGCCACTATTCGTTCAAGTTCTTTGGAGAGGGGAGGGAGTATTGATATTGGTCGATAGTTTCCTGTTGAGGTTTTGTCCCCCACTTTGTGCACTGACGTAACTATGGCAGATTTCCATTTGTTGGGAAATTGACTTTGGCAAAGTGACAGATTAAGAATTTTTGCAAGGGGGTGAATTACTTCATCCAGGATGAGAGACAGGATTTTTAGATCTAGCGTGTCACTACTTGTTCTGGATTTGGAGCAGGCCTTTCTTATACTCTGTGTGCTTTGTGCACTTTGATTTTCTTGAAGTAAAATTGTGGTTTGTCACGAGGGTGTTTTGTGATACTAGGCTAGGCACAGGTAAGTCTGAGAAGAAATCTGGGGAGGACCCCACTAAGGTCTCTGAATGTCTTATTAAGCGTATCTGCAATAGACTTTGGGTCAAGAGTGGTGGATCCATCAACTTTCATAATGGTAGGTGACGATTTTGATTGTTTACCCATTATGTTTCGGATGTTGTCCCAAAAGGCTCTTCTATCACCCCAGGTGGATTCAAGGCATTTTGAAATAGGCGCTTCATTTGCCTAATTTGTGAGGTACATCTATTTCGGCCTGCTTGTATTTTAGGTATCATGAGGTGAGCCTGTGTCTCTGGCAACTGCCCAGAGGTGGTCCCGAACCTTGAGCTCGGCAAGTAGTTTGGCAGTAATCCATGGATTTGATAGCTTGATTTTATGTTTTTTTACTGGGGCGATAAGTCGATGCAGAGTTGAAAGATTTAATGAAGTATTCTAGGTATTAATATCAGTTGATTCAAGGATTGGCGCCCAGTCCTGTTGTAGGAGACGGGTTTTCAACTTGATAAGATTCCCATAAGGCAATACTCTGCTTGTTATAACTTTGGGGTGGCTTGAGAAATTTATTAGACCAGGTACAGGACACTGGGGAGTGGTCACTGAGGAGTCAGGAGGACTTTAATGTTTTTTATCCAGTCAGGGTGATTTGTGAGAACCCAGTCAATAAGGGTGCTTGTACCAGTTTTGTAATTTTTCCGGTGGGGAGGTTACCATCTGAGTCAGGTTTGCTGCTAGGATGTCATCTTTGTAAGAGCCAGTGTCAGAGGTGAGCCAGTTTATGTTGAAATCCCGAGGAGGAGGAGCTCATTTTCAGAGGGCTGCAGACTAACAAAATCAAGTACAGACTTAATACTGGCACGGTGGTCTTTGAGGGATATAGACTGCGCCACTGTGAGAACTTTGTTTTGTGCACCAAGAAGCAGTTTGATAGGGAGGAGTTGCATCTGCGTATTTGTGGGGGTGAAGCTGCCGCGTTGACAGGAGAGGTTGTCCTTTATGTAGATAGCACAGCCCCCACCTTTCTTGCTTGCCCGGTCGAGTCTGAAAAGATTGTAGCCTTCAAGCAAGACCGCATGATCCGGGATGCTGGGAGATAGCCAGGTTTCCACAATGGCTAGTATATCAGGGTTTTTTTGTCCAGCGAGAGTTTGAAGAGATGCCAATTTGGGAAGGAGGCTGCAGATATTTAGAGTGATAATGGAGAGACCGCTACCAACTTTCCCTGTTTTTTTCGGCTTCAGTGCAACAGGACCAGAGTTTGGGTGTATCCCACCAGATATTAAAAGTAGGAGGAGCAGGAGTTTCAGCGATGCCATTCGTAGTTCATAATAGGTTGGAGTGAGTTTCTGCTTGTACTTTTTAAGATGCTTGGATTGTCTTCTGGAGTCCCAGTAGAGGGTGATCGTTAGTGAGTTATAATGATGTGGCAGTTTCAATTAGGAAATATGGCTCTTGCACCCAGGTATTAATTGGGTGATGTTAGTTTAAGACTTCAGAGTAAAAGCCATGGTACAATGTTTGGTAGTATAGAAAGGTGAGAGTAAGTGGAGGGTAGGGTAGGCGGAGGGGAGTTGGCATAAAGGGAAAAGGAGGTGAGGGTGAGCAGGAACAGGTGGTGGGACTAAGCCAAAGCATTTTTTAGCGAGGCAGGAGAGCCAGTAGTGTGGGCTGGGCAGTCGGGGGTGTGAGCAATGGGAGGTGGTGGGGTCACAGTTTTGTGGGCTGGGTGGATAGCTAAGCACTATGGCGATACAGAGAAAAATGAAAAAAAGACTGGGAGGGTTTGGTGCCAGAGGGTTTAGAGAAGTACTATAGTACTGTTGAGATCCAGGATCACATAATATGTTAAAGTTCCTGAAAGGTGATAAACTGTGGCCTGGGCATATGCAGTGTGTAAAGTCCTTTTGTCTATATGTTTCCTTTGTTCTTCAAAGTCCTCAGAGATAAGTACAATACCTTGGGAGTAGGTCAGACAGTAGGCATATGTAATGTGTGAAATCCTTTTGTCTGTATGTTTCCTTTGATCTCCAATTGCCAGCTCTTACAGTATCATGTAGAAATCCCTGGTACTAGTGGTCCCCCCTCCAGTTGCCAGCTCCTACAGTATTATATAGAAATACCTGGTGCTAGTGGTCCCCTCCAATTGCCAGCCCCTACAGTATTATATAGAAATCCCTGGTGCTAGTGGTCCCCCCTCCTATTGCCAGCCCCTACAGTATTATATAGAAATCCCTGGTGCTAGTGGTCCTCTCTCCAGTTGCCAGCCCCTACAGTATAATATAGAAATCCCTGGAGTTGGTGGTCTCTTCTCCAGTTGCCAAGTCCTACAGTATTATATAGAAATCCCTGGCGCTGGTGGTCCCCCCTCCAGTTGCCAGCCCCTACTGTATTATACAGAAATCCCTGGTGCTAGTGGTCTCTTCTCCAGTTGCCAGGTCCTACAGTATTATATAGAAATCCCTGGCGCTGGTGGTCCCCCCTCCAGTTGCCAGCCCCTACAGTATTATATAGAAATCGCTGGTGCTGGTGGTTCCCCCTCCAATTGCCAGCCCCTACAATATTATATAGAAATCCCTGGCACTAGTGGTCCCCCCTCCAATTGCCAGCCCCTACAGTATTATATAGAAATCCCTGGCGCTAGTGGTCCCCCCTCCAATTTCTAGCCCCTACAGTTTCATATAGAAATCCCTGCTGCTAGTGGTCCCCCTTCTCCAATTTTCCAGCCCCTATAGTATTATATAGAAATCCCTGGTGCTAGTGGTCCTCCCTTCAGTTGCCAGCCCCTACTGTATTATACAGAAATCCCTGGTGCTAGTAGTTCCCCCTCCAGTTGCCAGCCCCTACAGTATTATACAGAAGTGCCTGGTGCTAGTGGTCCCCCCTTCAGTTGCCAGCCCCTACAGTATTATACAGAAACCCTTGGTGCTAGTGGCCCCCCCTCCAGTTGCCAGCCCCTACTGTATTATACAGAAATCCCTGGTGCTAGTGCTCCCCCCTCCAGTTGCCAGCCCCTACAGTATTATATAGAAATCCCTGGCGCTAGTGGTCCCCCCTCCAATTGCCAGCCCCTACAGTATTATATAGAAATCCCTGGTGCTGGTGGTCCCCCCTCCAACTGCCAGCCCATACTGTATCATACAGAAATCCCTGGTGCTAGTGGTCACCCCTCCAATTGCCAGCCCTACTGTATTATACACAAATCCCTGGTGCTAGTGGTCCCCCTCCAATTGCCAGCCCCTACTGTATTATATAGAAATCCTTGGCTATTGGTCCCTCCAGTTGCCAGCCCCGAATGTATTATACAGAAATCCCTGGTGCTAGTAGTCCCCTCTCCAGTTGCCAGCCTCTACGGTATTATACAGAAATCCCTGGCGCTAGTGGTTCCTCCCTCCAATTGCCAGCCCCTACAGTATTATATAGAAATCCCTGGCACTGGTGGTCCCCCCTCCAAATGCCAGCCCCTACAGTATTATATAGAAATCCCTGGCACTAGTGGTCCCCCCTCCAATTGCCAGCCCCTACAGTATTATATAGAAATCCCTGGCGCTGGTGGTCCCCCCTCCAATTGCTAGCCCCTACAGTATTATATAGAAATCCCTGGTGCTGGTGGTCCCCCCTCCAGTTGCCAGCCCCTACAGTATTATATAGAATTCCCTGGCACTGGTAGTCCCTTCTCCAATTGCCAGCCCTTACAGTATTATATAGAAATCCCTGGCGCCGGTGGTCCCCTCTCCAGTTGCCAGCCCCTATAGTATTATATAGAAAACCTTGGCACTGGTGGTCCCCCTTCCAGTTGCCAGCCCCTACAGTATTATATAGAAATCCCTGGCACTGGTGGTCCCCCCCTCTAGTTGCCAGCCCCTACAGTATCATATAGAAATCCCTGGTACTAGTGGTCCCCCCTCCAATTGCCAGCCCCTACAGTATTATATAGAAATCCCTGGTGCTAGTGGTCCCCCCTTCAATTGCCAGCCCCTACAGTATTATACAGAAATCCCTGGTGCTAGTGGCCCCCCTCCAGTTGCTAGCCCCTACAGTATTATATAGAAATCCCTGGCGCTAGTGGCCCACCCTCCAGTTGCCAGCCCCTACAATATTATATAGAAATCCCTGGTGCTAGTGGTCCCCACCCTCCAGTTGCCAGCCCCTACAGTATTATACAGAAATCCCTGGTGCTAATGGTCCCCCCCCTCCAATTGCCAGCCCCTACAGTATTATATAGAAATCTCTGGCGCTAGTGGTCTCCCCTCCAATTTCTAGCCCCTACAGTTTCATATAGAAATCCCTGCTGCTAGTGGTCCTCCCTTCAGTTGCCAGCCCCTACTGTATTATATAGAAATCCCTGGTGCTAGTAGTTCCCCCTCCAGTTGCCAGCCCCTACAGTATTATACAGAAGTGCCTGGTGCTAGTGGTCCCCCCTCCAATTGCCAGCCCCTACAGTATTATATAGAAATCCTTGGTGCTAGTGGCCCCCCTCCAGTTGCCAGCCCCTACTGTATTATACAGAAATCCCTGGTACTAGTGGCCCCCCCTCCAGTTGCCAGCCCCTACAGTATTATACAGAAATCCCTGGTGCTAGTGGCCCCCCTCCAGTTGCTAGCCCCTACAGTATTATATAGAAATCCCTGGTGCTAGTGGTTCTCCCTCCAGTTGCCAGCCCCTACAGTATTATACAGAAATCCCTGGTGCTAGTGGTCCCCCCCTCAATTGCCAGCCCCTACAGTATTATATAGAAATCCTTGGTGCTAGTGGCCCCCCTCCAGTTGCCAGCCCCTACTGTATTATACAGAAATCCCTGGTGCTAGTGGCCCCCCCTCCAGTTGCCAGCCCCTACAGTATTATACAGAAATCCCTGGTGCTAGTGGCCCCCCTCCAGTTGCTAGCCCCTACAGTATTATATAGAAATCCCTAGCACTAGTGGCCCCCCCTCCAGATGCCAGACCCTACAGTATTATATAGAAATCCCTGGTGCTAGTGGTCCCCACCCTCCAGTTGCCAGCCCCTACAGTATTATACAGAAATCCCTGGTGCTAATGGTCCCCCCTCCAGTTGCCAGCCCCTACAGTATTACATAGAAATCCCTGGTGCTAATGGTCCCCCCCTCTCCAATTGCCAGCCCCTACAGTATTATATAGAAATCCCTGGTGCTAGTGGTCCCCGCCCTCCAGTTGCCAGCCCCTACTGTATTATATAGAAATCCCTGGTGCTAGTGGCCCCCCTCCAGTTTGCCAGCCCCTACAGTATTATACAGAAATCCCTGGTGTTAGTGGCCCCCCCTCCAGTTGCCAGTCCCTACAGTATTATATAGAAATCCCTGGTGCTAATGGTCCCCCTACAATTGCCAGTCTCTACAGTATTATATAGAAATCCCTGGTGCTAGTGGTCCCCCCCCTCCATTCGCCAGCCCATAGAAAAACAGAAGACCCTCCCTGGCATCCAGTGGTCCCCCAGGGCACCCACTCACAATGCCATAATATCTGGTGTCTAGTGGCCCTCCCACTGTGGTACCAAACACCCCCCCCAGTCACCTTACCAGTCCCCATGGAGCCACATGTGCATACAGCGACTGGTGCAGCCCTCCTCACACTTCCTCACCCAGTTGCCATATCTCTTGGTAGGCTGTGCATCTCTTACTTATTTAGAGAGCACATCGCCCTGTCCTATAAATAAGAGGTGCACATCTTGCTTGGACATACAGCAGCTGGTTGAAAAGTTGTAAGGAGGGCTGCGCCAGTCGCCATATGCACTCGTGGCATTGTAGGGACTGGTTAGGTGACTGGGAGGGTGGGTGCTCGGTGTCGCGTTGGGGGACCGCTAGATACCAGGGATTATGGCATTGTGAGTTGGTGCCCGGGGGATCACTGGACACCAGGGAGGGTTTATTTTCCTACAGGCTGGTGATCAGAGGGGGGAGAGGGGACCACTAGAACCAGGGATTTCTATATAATACAGTAGGGGTCGGCAATCAGGGAGGCACTAGCACTAGTGATTTCTATATATTACAGAAGGGCCAGTGATTGGGGGGGCCACTGGCACCAGGGATTTATATATATTACAATAGGGGCTGGTGATCGGAGGGGGGACCACTAGCACCAAGGATTTCTATATATTACACTAGTGGCCAGCGATCGGAGGAGGGTGCCACAAATGCCAGGGATTCTATATATTACAGTAGAGGCCAGTGATCATGGGGACCACAAGCACCAGGGAGTTCTATATTTTACAGTAGGGGCTGACAATCAGAGTGGGGGGTTCACGAGCCCTGGGGATTTCAATAAATTACAGTAGGGGCTGGCGATTGGAAGGGGGGGACCACTAGCACCAGGGAGTTCTATATATTACAGTACAGGCCAGCAATGGGGGACCACTAGCACCAGGGTTATCTCCACATTTCAGACCAGGCAATTGGGAGGGCAGTGCTGTGTAAACTTGCCTTGCTACTAATGCAAATGAGCCCATAATAGGCATTCAAATGACACCTCAGTGCCTTACATGCCCAATGGGCTCATTTGCATGGGTCCCTTTAGATACTGTAGAGAGCACTTTGGTGCTATGTATTCTGGCAGCGTACGTTGGGAGCCCTGTCGGAACAGTGCTAAGTGGCTTAGTGCTGCACCACCATGGCCCTATATTCTGTCGAATAGCGCCAGTGCACTATTCAACTGAATATAGTATCTTCGGGCTCCCAGGCAATTGCAAGGCGCGGTGCAAATTGTTGCACTCCGCTGTGCAAGATTTTGAATATCGAGCACCAAATGTCATAGTGTGGCACAAGGCACTCCACATTCATGGGAAAGAGGACAGGTGGATAGCAGGGGAAGAAACTGTAGATTCACAAAGGGATCTCCAGAACATGTCACCACTGGGAGCACCCACCTCAGTATATGCCCCATAGGTGGTGGAGGGGCTTGAGAAAAGATGAGCATAGCTTTGACGGGGGTTGCAGGAGGTTGGGTGAATATAATTAAGAATGTTGTTTCGGGGAGCACAGCGCCTTTGAGTTGCAGAGGGCAGAATCTTTGCATGTGCTGCTTCATCCCTGCTGTCTCATGCCCCCACATTACGCTGCCACACTGATCTTTCATTGGAACTCCCTGTTAAAGTCACATCTAGCATGCTATGCCCTGAGGGCTGTACAGGGTCATTGAGAAAGCTGCGCATTGAGCTGTGACGAGGAGGTGTTCACTACTGCATTCCTGTTAAGCTCATTAGTTTGGAGTACGTGACATGGCACACTATCTCACTGTCTGACTAATCTCACTGTTCTTGTTTACTTTTTTTTATACATTTTTGTAATGACTTAGGGCCTGTGAACAGTAACAGGTTGACAGCATTATAGGGGCTGATGCCGACAAACATGTGTAACATGTTTCTTTTGTAACTGGTGTTGTGTTATCATTTTCTACTCACGTAGCAAAGGACAAGTCTCAGCCAATAAGAGTGCTCTTGTGCTTGAGATACTCCTGCTGTAAAGAGGACCTCACATGCAGGTGTCATGAAAACAGCTTGTTTGGGGCAGGTTTTTTTTTTTTTTCATTTCTAGCAGGTTGCAAGTCACCTTTGAGCAATGCTATATGAAAATGTACTTAGAGACGACTCTTGCAATTGTAAGTCAACTCATTTCCATTCTTAGGGTATCAGAACCGCTCATCATCGGCTCGAGGTGTGTTTGAGATCAATTGATTAAACTGGGGCAAGGCAAGGAAGGGGCAGAAAAAGTCTACACAGCTGTATGTAATGCCATTTAGATCCCACAAATAAAGCATGTATAAGGTGTGAATCAGAGTTATCCGGCACCATTTTGCCAGCTATGTGGCATTCACTGTGAAATAATGTTTATAATATGGCAGGGAGGTACAAGGGAGACTTATCAATAGTAAGTATTGTTTTTTGTTCAGTCACTTTAATTTTTGCAAATCTAGTTGAAAACTTTTTTTTTTTACAGATGGTACAAATACATCGAATGCAACCATTCATTATACAACAAATAAAAAAAGTCAAAATAACTTTGATTACTCATTTGTAAATGTTTTCTTTAAGTTTTCAGGAAGCACTAACAACCATTATAAAAAAAACTGTTAGAGTATCTTATCCTTAGGAAAGTTGTATACAATTGTGTAAATCTTCAGTTTAATACATATAACCATGTTTTGAGACCAGGAGAACAAACGTGGAAAGCATTCCAAAATGTATATTATATTTGGAATGAAAACATGGTAAGTGTGGTTTACGTATGCAATAACACACACTGGGGTGTGGGTTATGCTCTGATAAATGCATGTCTAGGGACATAGTGAGGCACAGGTCCGCTAGCTGAGTGCTTTACTGCCCTTAGGAGTGTGTTTATTGGAGCATAACCCACACCCCTGAGTGGTTTATTGTGCTTACAAAATGAGTATATGTTGAGAACCTGTTGTAGTTATTAAGAAATTGGTAAAATGAAAAAAAAACATCTTTTATTTGAAATAGAAGAAGAATCAACATTTATATAGTGCTTTTCATACATATTGTATCCCAAAGTGTTTTACAAGCAATGCTAGATTGGTAGAAGTGACTGAATGTGTAGTGGCAGACATTTCACACATAAACACCCACACACAGCCTTGGACAATTACATAAACTGGTTTTATGGGAAGAGGAATGTTGGCCAGGAAACCGGGGGAAATCCCATACTCTTAAGAAAGGTGCCTTGGTTTTGTTACTTCCACGTGGACGCCCACCTAGACAGCACCAGGCATGGATAGAAGGGACCTTAGTTTAATGTCTCATCCAAAGGATGGTACACCCTGACAGTACAGCATCCCCAAGTACTGCACTCATGGGCCGGCATATAGGTATAAACTCAATCCTAGTGTAGGACTAGAACTTACAACCTGGTAGCATAGAGGCAGACATGTTACCAGCTGAGCCACACTGACACCCAAATAATCTCTCTGCTTTCTCTTGGGGTGCTGTTCTACTTGCTGGTGTCATTGGGGCACTGTGGTGTGCTGCAGGCTACTACTGTAGGGTGCTGGCAAGACCACGGTTTACTGATCGTCTTGCCAGCAAAATGCTACCATATGTGGTAGCACTTTTCAGAAAAGTCCAAGTGGTCTCCCTCTGCTTGTGGGTTAGGAGGGAGTTCATACACTCAGCGATACCTGGGACTGAGGTGCAGAAGAGAGTGGCTCAGGAGGAACAGTGGTAGGATTTCCAAACTAGAAACAACACTTTTAAAGTGTTGTGAGTGTTTTTAGTTACTTTTGTGGCTTCCAATTTTACTTGATTTTTCATGTCCATTTCCGACTTTTTTCTAAGTGGGCAAACAAAATGGTGGATTCCGAGATGTGAAGGCAGGGTAGCACAAGGATATTGTTGACAAGTCAGTTGCCATTTTTGGCACGTTATTTAGAGTGGCATAAGCAAAAAAAAAACACTAGCAAGGGCGGTAGCCAATCAGATTGCTTTACTGCTCTACCCATTTAATACAAGGGGATATACCCACCAAGGGGGCTAATCAAATATTATAGCCACAAGCCCAAAGGTTGAGTGGCTTTATTTTCTGGTTAGCCGCTTAGGTATATTTATGCGTATAGAGAACCTACCCATTATTTGTTTTATATAATACATAAGGATGTTTACTTATCCCTTTAAATTGCAGTTGGAATTCTTTCCAGGCTTGTTTTTGTTGGATTCTTTTTTTGTCTTGTTTGTACATCATGCAGTGTTTTGTTTTGTTTTCTGGTGTGGGCACTGTTTTGGCCCTAGTGTTTTTTCTGTAGTATAAGATCCCCCATACTGATCTTGTGGTTATATTGCCTGATTAGCCCCCTCGATGGGTATACAGTATTTCCTTTTACAGAGCTTGAGCATTAAGGGACATGTTTGCAGGGATATGGCGGAATGGCATATAAATCAAGAACTTGAGCACTGAGGGACAGGTTGCAGGAATATGGAGGGCCTGGTATATAAGGCAAGAACTCGAGCACTGAGGGATAGGTTGCAGGAGCATGGAGGGCCTGGCATCTGAGAAGAGAGCTAAAGCATCGAGGGACATGCCTGCAGGAACATGGAGGGCCTGATGTCTCTGGAGAGCTAAAGCAACGAGGGACATATCTGCAGGAACATGGAGGGCCAAGCATATGTGGAGACAGCTGAAGCAGCCAGGGACATGTCTGCAGGAACATGGAGGGCATGGCATATGTGGAGACAGCTGAAGCAGCCAGGGATATGTCTGCAAGAACATGGAGGGCATGGCATGTATGGAGACAGGTGAAACAGCCAGGGATATGTCTGCAAGAACATGGAGGGCATGGCATATGTGGAGACAGGTGAAAGAGCCAGGGATATGTCTGCAGGAACATGGAGGGCATGGCATGTGTGGAGACAGCTGGAAAATTGAGGGGCACGTCTGCAGGAACATGGAGAATTGAGGGACATGTTTGCGGGAACATGGAGGGCATGGCATAGGTGGAAAGAGCTGAAGCATCGAGGGGCAGGTCTGCAGGAGCATGATGGGCCTGGTATCTGAGGAGACAGCTAAAGCAGCGACAGACATTTCAGCAGTAACGTGGAAGGCCTGGTATCTGAGGAGACAGCAGGAACATCGAGGGACATGTCTGCAGGAACATGGAGGGCATGGCTTACAAGCCGAGAGCTGGAGCATTAAAGGACAGGTCACAGGAACGTGGACGGCCTGGCATCTGAGGAAAGAGCTAAAGCATCGAGGGACATGCCTGCAAGAACATGGAGAGCCTGGCATCTGAGGAGAGAGAGCTGGAGCATCAAAACACATGTTCGCAGGAACGTGGAGGGCCTGGCATACAAGGCAAGAGTTGGAGCATGGAGGGCCTGGCATCTGAGGAGAGAGATGATGCATCCAGAGACATCTAAGTATCAACATGGAAGGTCTGGTATCTGAGGAGAGAGCAGGAGCATCAAGGGACATATCTGCAGGAGCATGGAGGGCTTTTTCATGTGAGGAGAGAGCTCAAGCATCAAGGGACATGTCTGCAGGAGCATGGAGGGCATGGCATGTGAGAAGACAGCTGAAGCATCCAGGGACATGTCTGCAGGAACATGGAGGGCCTGGCTTGTGTGGAGATAGCTGAAGCAGGAGCATCAAGGGACATGTCGGCAGGAGTATGGTGGGCCTGGCATCTGAGGAGAGAGCTGGAGGATCAAGGGACATGTAAGAAGGAACACGGATGGCCTGGCATGTGAGAAGACTGCTGAAGCATCAAGGGACATGGCAGCAACATGAGGGTGTGGCATTTGAGGACAGAGCTGGAGGATCGAGGGACATATCTGCAGAAACATAGAGGGCCTTGCATAATAAGAGACAGCTGAAGCATCAGGGGATGTGGCTGTCTGAGGAGAGACAGGAGGAAATTTGTGTTTTCTGTGAGTTTTCAGTTACCAGTTGTTTTTTTTCAGATGTTGGAGTTTAGTGAGATTTTTGTGTGTTAACTGGAGTGGGAATTTGTGCAACTGATTTGGTAGGCTAGTGAACTGGGGCAGGATTCACAAAGAAAGCCGAGGCTTGCTGCAGTGCAGAAATGCAGTTGCGCTGTATTCTCAAAGAAAACCAGTGCAGCTGTGGATTTCCGTAAAAAGTGCCACAGGTGCGGCAAATTAGCTGCCACAGGACTTGCGCAAGTGCTGCGAATCCGCAGCTGTGGAGGCTGTGAAGGCACAGCAATAGGGAATCACAGTAGCTGAAGCAGCAGACTGTAACAGTGCTGCTATAATACAAAGCTGACAGCACACACAGAGAACAGCAACCAGTCCCCAACTGGGACCACCACAGCACTACAGGTACCAGTGATGCCCTGGCACCACAGTGGCTGACTGTCCCTGCTTGTCGTCCCTCCCTGGGGTGTTCCTGTGGCCTGCTAAGGTAGCACTCACTGCTGGCTGGTCAGGCTCTACTGCTTGTGGGGCTCTGTCATGGGCTGCACTGGGACTAGTGGTTGTTGCCTGTTGCCATATCATGGCAATGTGTGCATTCAGTGCTGTTACATCAGCCACTGCTATACTGTCTGAGATGCTATTACCTGTGGCATACCTCCACCTTAATTGATTCCAATTGCTGGGGCACTACTGCAGTGTGCTGAGGGAGGGCCACACCTCATTCCACTGTGTGTAACATTCTTTCCTCAGCTGCGGAAATAAACTGGCTGTGAATAGCCTTTCAGGGGCTGTGCCTTACTTATCTCACACCTTTTTGTCCTGAGGGACTTCCGCAGCTGCACTTTTTTCCACAGTCCATAGTGGTTTTTCCCGCAGCTGCAGAGGGTTCTGTGAATAGCACTTAGAGCAAACTCCCCTTTTTTTTCCGTAGCTGAGGAAGTTTTGGGGACTTAGGAAAGGTTTTGCACCTTCTAAATGCTTTGAGAATCCTGCCCCTGGTATCTTAACTGGTTAACTGATTTGGTGCTGAGTTGTAATAAATTGCACTTAATGTGATATCACAGGGTTTTATGTACTGTAGGTCTATACTTTTAATTATTGTTGGTATATACTTTTAATTGGTGTAGGCATTATAGTTCTATCTCCAAAAAATAGAAACAAAATGAACACAGAGATTCTCCCTGCCCATCTCTTTCTTTTGATAGGCGGCAGCAAGGCATTATGGTGGCTGTAGTCTCATTGGGGGGGGCAGAAGGGACTACAAAAATGGAGCCCAAGAAAACGGACTGTTTTTTTTTTTTTTTAAAGAGAAGCTTTTAGTAAGCACTCAGCTACTGTAAGATTATAGTCGTGCATCTTATAGGAGTAAATTGTTTTTATTTATTGTTTTACAACTGGGGCTGATGATCACGCTATGGCAGGGCACTTCAGGGGTAGCCACTCATAAAAGCAGAGCGCTAGCAAGCAGAGGCAAGATGCTGGCAGAAGGAAGTGTGTCTGCCAATGTTCACTAGGGGAACTTATCCTCAAGTGAAAGGAGAAATGTTCATAGTTGTTATAAAGCAGAAAAAGGGACAGAGAAATGGGACTAATTATATTAGCAAGTGGGGAAATTAGGACAATGTGTATAGCAAGCAACACGTTTAGCCTAAAATCAAATACTGAGTTTACTGTCTTCACTTGTGACAAATGCAGTGAAATAAAATCTTTGAGATTAAAAATGTTAAATCTCATAACTGAGGGTAATCCTCTCAGGAGACAGTAAATATTGCATCACCAAGGGGCTATGTCAGCAATAAATATGGACACTGCCAATGTAGCAACAGACCAGTCGCAAGCCCAAAATGATAAAGAGGTTGATGCTGGTTACTGGGGGACAGAAGAAGAAAAGGGAGGAGGTGTATATACTTTTAATTGGTGTAGGCAATATAGTTCTATCTCCAAAAAACTGAAAAAAAAATTAACACAAAGATTCAAGTGTTCGGTCAAAACCGCGACAGCAAATACACCTGGTCAAAAATCGCATGGTCATAACAGCGCCATGCAGTTTTGGATTTAGTATATCTAATCATGTGGTTTTGTACTGACTGCATGCACGGTCATTGTCCACGCTACCTTTGACCGCACGGTATTGACATAGTGCCGAACAATCATAGAGGGTTGTGTATGAGCAGCCATACACAACAAGGTTGTGTTTCAATTGAGAGGTTTCCCTGGTAACAAGAGACCACAAGAGCTCACCTCGAGATTCAAACACAGCCTTGTATACGAAAGGTTGCTCATACACAGTCTTCTACAATGTGTGGGCAGCCATTAGTACAAGCCTATGCCCAGCACATATAAAAAAGGTCTCCCCCCGCTCCACTAATGCCGTTACTGTAGAAGTTCTTTCAGGTGCAGCCCATTTCCAGGGAGAGCTGTCTCTCACTGCCGTGACCACTCCATTAGATGCTCTTCTGCTAACTTGCTGCTCACTATGGCTCTTACCACCACAGCCCAACTGTTCACCACAGGACTGCCCAAAAACCGTGACTTTCATGATCACCAATGCTGTTTTGTTTGTATGGGCATCAGCAATCAGAGCCATTGTTTGAACACAGCGGTGATGCAAAAACATTTTATGTTATTGTGCTGCAGTAGTGACATTCTCAATGTAGCACAACATCATGATGTCACTACTGCAGCACAACAAGGAAATTCTTGGCATGGATTTCTATTGGCAATTGCGTTCCACCATACACTATAAATAGTTTTTCACTGCTTGATGTACCAGATTGAGCACCTGACCAGAATGCAGATGGGAATACAGAAGAAGAGGGAGACAGAAATAACTTGAACACTGAAATTCATACAGATACACAAGATGGTAGAATGTGCTTCCTGCAGTGGTGGTAGAATCTAGACCATCTGAAGCCTTTAAAAATAGCTTGGATATGTTTATTTTGGACAGGGGACTGGAATAGTATGCCCCAAATGGAGTGGGAAGATGGACACAATGGGTTTCTTCTATCTTACGAACCAATTATAGAACCAACTATAGAACCCAGTTTGATCAGTGTAGGTATATACGTTTAATTGATACTTGTGCTCACAGGTATACAGGAAATTAAACAAAGGCCTTTACTATGGGTAACAATCCCCATCCAAGTACATGTATTATGTCATACCGATGAAGTTATGATTCTGAAAATGAACTAGCTTGCATACACTATGGGCTCCATTTTGAGAGCCGGATGTTAGGGCCTTGCACCCCTTTGCGCTGCATGTGAGTTAGCGCACAGGCGGCCCAGGGAATATTTTCAGAGTGGCATTACACTTTGACCAATGCATGCTGCCTGTCTAAAAATGGGAACTATGGGAGAGCAGCAAGCAGTGAGTAAGCATTGCATTAACAAAACCCCCTGCAGGAAAGTGGCTCATGGGAGCAGAGGGAGAAAGCATATCCTAAACAGGATAGGGCCTTTGTCCCTGTGAGCCATTCTCAGCCGTCAGTATGCTAATAAGCCCATGGGGCATGCAGGGTGCAAAGGGGCCATTTGCATGCCATTATGGGCTCATCAGCATCCCCACACAATGCAGCTGCACATGACTGTTTGGAGGCATTGTGCTGAGCTGTGCCAGCCACCCCACACCCCTGATCACCATTCCTATTCCCCTTATCCATAAAATAATGTAATTCCTGGTGTCTAGTGTTCCTCCACCTGGATAACTCTTCATATGTCCCCCAATCACTATAATAAACCCTTCGCTGGTATCCCTTGGTCTCCCCCCTGATAGCCAGTCCCCAAGGTGACAAACATTCCCCTGTTCTCTAGTGGCACCCCACCCCCTGATCACCAGTCCCTATGGTGACAAACATTCCCTGGTTGTCTAGTGGCCCCTCACCCCCCAATCACCAGTCCCTGTGGTGGCAAACATTCCCCGGTTGTCTAGTGGTCCCCAACCCCTGATCACCAGTTCCTATGGTGATAAACATTCCCTGGTTGTCTAGTGGCCCCCAACCCCCTGATCACCAGTCCCTATGGTGGCAAAATTCCCCGGTAGTCTAGTGGCCCCCGATCACCAGTCCCTATACTGACAAACATTCTCTGATAGTCTAGTGGCCCCAATCACCAGTCCCTACACAGACAACATTCCTGGTAGTCTAGTGGCCCCCGATCACCAATCCCTATACTGACAAACATTCCCCGGTAGTCTAGTGGCTCCCCAATCACCAGTTCCCATACTGACAAACATTCCCTGGTAGTCTAGTGGCCCCTGATTGCACATCCTACCCCACTCCCCATCCCACTCACTCAGGTCCTTCCCCTTTCCCCCGATGGCCCCTCACTTACCCCGGCAGGCAGCCCCCTCCCTGTGATGGCTACTGGCACAGCCCCTCCTCTCACCAGTTCAGCTGGCTGCCATCTGAGTGATGGGGGAAGCATGTGCCTCCTGTAACAATAGCTGTTTTTCTGTTGCTCCATGTTACTCAGACACCAGCTAGCCAAAGTAGAGAGCACCATTTGGATCACCTGACTGTTAAAAAATTATTTTAGATGTTGTCCCATGTTCCATTACTTTAGTTCTAACCATATTAATGTGTCATTTAGAACTCTACATAACTTACCAAATTTATCAATTTTCTGTTTTAAAACCTAATTGTTGACAGGCATCAAAACAATGTCATCATCTCTGTAAAGGAATATTCTGATAGAAGAGCACCCATTTTTGGGCTTGAATTTGACTGTCAAGTTTAGTTGCATAATTTCTAGTACCCTTTGCAACGAAATGACCAAAGCAACTTCACATCTTTATTTGTAACGGAAGATTTAAACAATTTCCATGAAGAAAGACAGTATTTATCTCTTCTGTTTTTAGCAGGGAACAGCACACAGCATCAAAGCTGTTTTCCAGCCACGACCTGGGAGCAAAGGGAGGTTAAGTTATTTGGTCAGGGTTACACATTAGGCAAAGGGCACTTGTGGGTTTCAAACCCAAGTCTGCTAGATATACAAAGTTCATTCAAAACTTGCTGTAACCTCAAAGCTATACTAATGCCTTTTCCTCATTTAAAGCTTTTTTCTCTCTTGTGCTTGTCATTTAGAGTTCTAATGGTACCATTTATTGGTGTTCTTCTCTTCCTAACTTCAGAAGTCAGGTTTCTTTTAAATTTAATACATCTATAATTACACCAAATGACTGTTATTATTTTGTTTCGCTGCCTGAATTTACAATCTGAATTAACCTAACAATATTTTCTGAATCATTTGCTATCATTACTTGAGATCTAATGTTCATTAGTTATTCTGTTTTTAAAATATAATGAACTTTGCGTATGAGAGGTACATCCCAATAAATTATTTTTCTGTTGAATATTGGCATATTATCAGAATCAGAAATGCAAGTAATTATTGGGGAGGGGGGGCTTTTTCAAATCTAGGGAGTATTGTTAAATCTATGATAAGTTACAATGAATATAATTTAACCATATTGTACATATATTTGACCATATTATGTCTATGCATGAGAAACTAATTTTTTCCAAATTAAGTCAATAAATCTTTTAGGTCACTTCTAGTTCTGGCATTTATTACCCAGTAACCATTATCTGTCATTGTATCCATTCATTTTTTCCTGTTATCATTAACATTGTTATAGAAACATAGAATTTGATGGCAGATAAGGACCCCTTGGCCCACCTAGTCTGCCCATTTCCCTACCTAACGGATAAGCTGCAGATCCTAGTTAACCAATAGCCTACTTCATCCTACCCCCCTTTAGAATTGACTTATGTCTGTCCTATGCATTCTTGAATTCCCCCAATGTTTTTGACTCCATGACCTCCTCAGGAAGGCTGTTCATGCATCTACAACCCTCTCCATGAAGAAATACTTCCTCACATTACCTCTGAGCCCTTACCCCTGTATCTTCAAATTGTGCCCCCTTGTTCTTGCACATCTCTTTTTCTGAAAGATGCTGCCCTCTTGGACTTTGTTGATTCCTATGAGGTACTTGAACATTTCTATCATGTCCCCCCTCTCCCTCCTTTCCTTGAGGCTATACATCTTAATCTCCTTTAGCCTTTCTTCATATGTCTTCTGGTGCAGACCCTGCACCATTTTGGTTGCCCTCCTCTGGACAGCCTCCACCCTGTCTATGTCTTTGTGGAGATGGGGTCTCCAGAACTGCACACAGCACTCCAGATGTGGTCTTAACAACTGTCTGTACAGAGGGATAACAATTTAATGTTTTCTACTGGTGATGCCTCTCCCTATGCATCCCAGTATCCCCCCAGCCCTCCTTACTGCCTTCTCACATTGCTTGCCCGCCTTTAGGTCATCTGATATTACTACCCCCAGATCCCCTTCCATTTTTGTTGTTGTCAGTATCTCACCCCCCATTATGTATACTTGTTAATTTGTTTGTGTGTGGGGTGGTTGAACTCAGCAGTATGGGTATCTTGGGCATGATGGATGCAGAGTGTGTGGGAAATAAATCTGTAACATAGAAACACCAGTGTCCACTGGCCATTTCCAGAGAATCTGTTAGTTAAACAGCCCCTGACACTGTTGTGACAACTTTGAGAAAATGGAATGTTTAGCACAAGTGAGCCTATATTTTAATACTTTTTCTGCATTTCTCATTCTTCTTTATTACTAAGGACATTTGCATGTAAACAGGATCACTGTCCTATCTGTTCTGGCTGCTTGCCTACATATGACATCAGAGTTCTGTTTATGACATCACTGACTGTTGCTGTGGGGATAATTATGATGCCATAAATGGGGGATTATATATTTATTTATTTAAAAGTTGGTAACTGGAAAAAGCACCATGACCAGAAGCTCATTTCCAGGTGCAACCTGGATTATGATATCATATGTAGGATAGCAGAAGGAGCAGATAAGGTCTAAGGGACAGTAAGCCTTTTTCATTCATCTGTCCTCAGTAATAAAGAAAAAAGGTAAATAATTATAGAAAATACATGAAATATAAACTGAACCATCTAAATCTTACATTTCTTCCATGTTTTTCTAACGATGTCAGGGGCTCTATAAGTCTTGACAATCTCTCGGCTGACTTGCTGCTTGATAAAGGGCTGTATAAAGGGGCATTCCCCAAAAACATGCAGGTGGTCACTAATATGTCCCCAGTTTCTCCAGCACTGATTAATAAATGTTTCATTAGTGGTTGATTATAGAGGGTGTTCTGAAGAAGAAAACAAAACTAATAATTTTCCATCAGAATGCTCTCCTTACATTGGCAGAAACAGTGTTCTATTCCTCCTCCCTTATATTTTCTCACTGAGCCTCCGTTAGCTTCATCTGCAGTTTGACTTCCCATTTACTGCATTACCTTGCTCTGTCTATATAATTGGTATCCTGTGATACTTTCCCCTATATGGTTTACATTTTTATTTAGAATTGTCTCCAAAGATGAACCTTATTCATCCAGCACCCTATATCTCTTGAACCGTATCCAAGTCTGGAATTACACTCCCCCACTATCACAGTTTCTTTAATACCATGTAGAGAAAGAGTAATCTCATTTTTTTTCAAGATGAGATATTATACTGATTTTCCATTGCAACAAAAAAAGTCCTGACTAACCCAGTATACAGGTATCCATTACTGGTGTTGTACCCCTGCTGTTTTTTGTTTAACTTCCTCATTTACCAACCCCCCCCACTCTATGCACTGCACCAGTCCTGTCTCCCTGCCAGACTTACCTTTCACTGCCACAGGTGGTGCCACCATCCTGACCTGCAGACATAGGCATAGTTTAACTTTGACAGTTGGGGGGCAGGGGGCAGGATTTTTGTGTAATTAATTTAAAATTACTGAAAAAAGTGTCAGGAGAAATTTGGGGGTGGGGCAACGCCCCAACCCCCCCAAACTACGCGTATGCCTGCAGATCTTCCCCCACATCACCCTCGGGCTGGCTTCTTCTTGCTGGGGGCCTCCTTTGGCCTAGTGAAGGAATGCTCCTGTTCTCTTTTGCTCCTTGCTTGTCATTGCCCGGGACCTCCCCTTCCCTAACAGATGAATGCTTCTACTCATGTCCTCCCACGGCGTAGAAGAGGAACTGCTGCCTAACTTGGTGACAGGGCTAGAGAGACCTTCAGGTGGTGTGCTGTGGGGCCCTTTTGGTGGGGGATGGGGATGCCAGGTAGGCTGTCATCTGGCTCCCCAGTGTGGCAGTTCCATTACTTTTTCTCCTTGCCTCCTCCCTGACCTCACACACACTTGTTGCTGTTCTGGGGGTTGCCAAACAGCAGTAAGTTAGCAAACCTGTTACAGCCAGGGTTTCCAGAGAAAAAATTACACCTTAGTTACATATGGTTGTGCCTTAAAACAGTACTAATTTGGAAAAAAGTTACTGATTTATGTTCCGATGGGTTAGGGTATCATGTACCTCTAGACCTAAAGTTTCTTATCCTAGAGGATTGCTCCATCTTACCTGATCTCTTTAGTTCAAATTAACCTTAGCTGTTGGCCGCATTACTACTGCAGGTTTAGAAAGGCTCATTCTTGTTAAATGGAAAGCTCTCTCCACGCTGTGCTTTGCAGAATGGCTGCAATACAGGAGACGCCTGGCAGCAAATGGAAAAAAAAAATACTCATACAGCATCAATGGCCAGATTATTTCTTTCTCACTTCATTTTGGTTCCTTTCTTGATACTGACTTGCAGGCACTGATTTCAAATTGCTTACTTGATTCAAGAAAATATCTTCCTTTACCATAATCAACCTGTACTCATATTTAGCTACACCAAGACCCACAACTAGATTACTTACCTTCCAGTAATAAAAAGCTTGTTGCTTAGTGTTGAGTGCACATCTGTCTAAGGCAGAACTGATCAGCCTGGGCAATACATAGTAACAGAATTGTTGGCAGAAAAGGACCGGAGAGGCACATGTAGTCTGCCCTGTTTTCCCTGCCTGTTTCTACACTCTGGACCCTATTTGGTCACAGCTGTCCCTCCCGCCTCCCTTACCTCAACTTATTATACCCATGTGCCTATTCCACGCATGCTTGAATCTCCCTACTGCCTTTGCCCCCACCACCTCTTCTGGCAGTCTGTTCTAGGTGTCCACCACCCTTTCTGTGAAGAAGTATTTCCTCCCATCCCTCTTGAACTCTCGATCAAGCTTCATAGCATGCTCCCATGTTCTGGTGTTCCTCCTCTTCTGAAAGAGACTCCCCTTCTCCACCTTATTCATCTATGTGAGGTACTTATATATTCCTTCTTGCTCTCCTGTCCTCCAAGGAATACATTTTTTTTTTTACCAGGAAAGACACACTAAGCTGAAAGCTTGCTTACTGGTGTGACCTGGGAACACAAGGAAGTTAAGTGACTTGCTCAGGATCACACAGTATGCAAGTGGGGGCTGTGGGATTCAAACCCAGGTCTCCAGCTTACCACCTTCTCTCCAACCCCCAGGTTACTCAGTTTCTTAATTAGCCATCCTGTGTGGTACAGAGTCTAAGGCCTTACTGAAGTCCAGACAGGCAGGTCACATTCTTTCCCTTCCCCTGATCCACCTCTCTAGTCACCCAGTCAAAGAAATCAGTGAGATTTGTAAGATATGGCCTCCCCACTGTGAAACTGTGCTACTGGTGGTCCTGCAGCCCATTCACATTCAGGTACTCAATGAGTCTCTCCTTCAGCAAGGTCTCCATTAATTTCCACACCATGATGTGAAACTGAATGGCCTGTAATTGCTAGCCTCCTCCCTGCTGCTGCTCTTGTGCAGAGGGACCACACTCGCCCTCTTCCAGTCCTCAGAAACTACCCCCATTTCCAGTGTGGTGCTGAACAGTGTTGCCAGAGGGAAGGCTAGCACTGTGCTCAGTTCTTTTAGTTCCCTTGGATGAATCCCATCTGGCCCCATCATCTTGTTTTCCTTTTTTTTTTTTGCTCCTCCCTCATTCCCTGGCTGACCACTCCTTTGGGTCACCTAAGACCCCGCCAGCACTCTACCCCCACTGCCAGCCACCACCCCACATTTCAGCCCCCCAGGTAACCAGACGTAACCCTTTGTTGGATGGGTCCGAGGATGGACCCATCAACAAAGGGTCACGATCTTCCTAATGAAGACAATGGTTGAAATAAATGCTAGCAGGCTGGACAGTGGTAACAGGGAAAACAAGATGATAAATAGGAAAGGCACTGGGAGGGGCCAGCCAGCGCAACGTGTTTGGCCCGGGCGCTGCTGGGGTCGAACAGACTAGTCCGGGGCTTTGTGGTAACAGGGAGTTAGCAACCATCATCCGGCCAGCCAGGGAGCCATTTCCTGGTTTTTCCCCCTGGAGTGCAATGTCCAGGACATTAAGGCAAGGGCCAATGTCCGTCGCACTCCCTACGTAGTGGGACCCAACGTGCTGCCATACCCCTGGCCTCCACCAGAGGTCGTTAGACACCAGACCACAGACCCTCCCTCCCCTTCCCCCAGGAGATGGAGAGCTGTCATGGGATGCTCAAGCCATCTTCCCCCGGCTGGCCCTCTAACAACTGGGTCCACTCCCGAACCCAGGTTGTCGGCGTCGCAAGTGGAAATCCAACCACTGTGGCGGCAGGCCAGTCCTTGTTTTCCTTTAGGGCTTCCAATCCCCACTGGACTCTCTCCTCCTAAAATGGACTTGTGTCTATTCCCCACCCCCAGTGCCCGTTGATACTTGTTGGTCCATCCCCTCCTCCCTCCACTGTGAAGACCGAGCAGAAGTACTCATTTAAAATCCCTAGCTTTTTCTTGGTCTTCCTCTGCACGGTTTCCCAATGCCTTCCTGATCCTCCCTATCCCACCTCCTGCTTTTCTTTTTTCACTCATGTACCTGAAGAAAGTCTTATCCCCTTTTTGACCTCTTTGGCAATGCTCTCCTTTGTTTGAGTCTTTGCTGCCCTCACCCTTCTTCCTGCCTCCCTTTGTTTATCTCCCTCTCCCCCTCCATCTGGCTCTCCTTGTACTTCTAAAAACCTGTTTTTTCTCTCTTATCACCTTAGCCACCTTCTTTGAGAACCATACTTGCCTCTTCTTCCTCTTAACCTTGCTTATTTCCTTCAAACAGCTTGCCATTGTCTTAGTTATTCCCTCATTTACCCTTTTCCATTGTGCCTGACTCCCCCCCCCCCCCGCTATCCCCATTCAAGTTATTTACTAAGGCAGTCTCACATTTCTTTAAAATCTACTCTCTTTAAGTCCAGGACCCTCAACCTAGTGTGGTTTTTCTCTTGCCCAACTGAAACAATAATTTAGTAATGTTTACATCAGTTTTTTCTTTTCAATTAATGCTATCTTCTGTCAGGCTAGAAATGGGCTGGGTAAATGACACTGAAATTGTTGCCATAGTTCAAAGCAGCTGCCCCGAGACATAGCTACAATCACATTGTCTTGTAACAATGAGACCCCCGGTCAGTTAAAGAGGAAGCTTCAAAGAGCTGAGGGTCTGTTATGTCTCTGTCCATGAAGCCACCCATTGGGCAGACAGGGCTCAAAACATTTAGAAGGTTTCTGAGTCCACAAAAATCCAAGATTCCAGATCGGACCAGTCTTCCAGCTGGGAGATTGTCCCAGAGACAAAAGAACTTTTAAAATTTATGATGTCAGAGTGACATACTTGATGATGTGTCATGGGTGGCTGGCAGCTGAAGGATTTTGAGGACTTGCCAGAGTCTAAAAAAGTTAGTCTGGTTTGGGGATCTCAAACAGTTAACATCTAAGGTTCGAGTCTGGCACAATTCACCAAGTTTCCTGTGTGGTAAGTCATTTCTCCTTTGGACAAGTTAGGAAGTGTAGTAAGATTTTTTCCGTGTGTTTTTTCCTACTGTTCAAAACATGTTCTTTTTATCTCTGTAGAAGTACTGTTCCCCATAGTCTTAGTGTAGTATCCTCTATTATATGTGTAAATATTTTGAAGTATTAAAATATTATTTTTTTTATACTTCATGTTTCTGTGATTGAGTCCTTTGAGGTAAAGATAACTGGGCTGTAACTGACAAAAACTGTATTTCTGTCTCAGAACAGACGGTTACAGTTACCATATTTTGTTTCTAAAGTAAGGTGTTCTCAGCTGTGCCAGAGTAGGTGGGTTATTTACCCTTCAGTAAGGAACACTGTACTGTGTGGGCAGTGGCCCTGGTGGGATTCAGACCTAGAGATACACTGAGGGAGTGTCTATGCTGAGTGGTGGCAGCTACTGTAGTACCCTTGCAGGCATCTGAAAGGTTTGAGAAAGTTGGTTAACAGAATACAGACTGTGTCTGAGAGAGACCAATCTGTTACACCAATCCATATGCCAAACCAAACTGTACAATGATTGCTGGTACCCAAAAGGCTACCCACTAAGATATTTGCACTGTTGTCCCTGTTCTCAAGTACGTACCATATCTAGCATTGCCCCATCTCCAGTGGGTTCTGTAACCAGCTGCTTGAAAAATGCCGCTTGTAGGGAGTCTAGGATGGCCCTGCTTGTTGTAGCTGTAGCCAGATTGCTCCAGTCTACATCCAGCAGATTAAAGTCCCCTATAATCAATACCGCCCCTTTGTGTGCAATTCTGCTAATGGCCTCCCCAGAACCCCTGTCTAAATCCTACCCGTGTTGCTTGCCTGTACACCACCCCCATTTGGATAAAGACCCAGGACCCTGTCTCTGAGCTAACCCACAGAACCTGCAGCCCTGCCATGTCCCTGTTGTATCCTCTTGGTGGCCTTTATACCGTCCCTCACATATAAAACAACTTCCCCTTTCCTCCTTGCCTTATCCTTCAGGAACATAGAAACACAGAATTTGACAGTAAATAATTACTGCTTGGCCCACTCAGTCTGCCCATTTTCCCTACCTACTGTAACACCACAGACCAGCTTGATCTCCAGCTTAACCCCCCCCATTTCCTTTCCATTAAGGTTCCCTTGTTCCTATCCCATGCCTTCTTGAATCCTGTTACCATTTTTACCTCCACCACCTCTGCTAGGAGGCCATTCCAGGCATACACCACTCTTTCTGTGAAGAAGTACTTCCTCACATCTCCCCTGAGTCTATCCCCCTCCAGCTTCATGGCATATATACCACATACATACTTACTAGACGCCAGCAGAGTAGGCCTATTGGTCTATCCAGTCTGCTCATGCTTCAGCACCCTGATTGGGTACCGTAGCCCTCTATCTGTCCCCTTGTTCTTGAGCATCTTTGTTTTTTTTGAAAGATGCTTCCCTCTTGAATCTTATTTTTACCCATGAGGTATCTGAAGATTTCTGTCATATCCCTCCTCTCTCTTCTTTCCTCCAGGGTGTATATATTGAGGTCCTTTAGTCTCTCTTTTTATAGGGCTTTTGATGCAGACCCTGCACCATTTTATTTACGCTTCTCTGGACTACCTCAACTCTGTCTATGTCCTTCTGGAGATGTGGTCTCCAGAACTGGATACAGTACTCTAGGTGAGGTCTCACCAGTGAGCTATACTGTGGTAACACTACCTCACTCTTTCTGCTGGTGATACCCCTCCCGGTGCACCCTAGCATCCCACTAGCTCTCCTCACTGCTCTGGCATGCTGTCTGGCCACCTTTAGGTAATCAGATATGATTACCCCGGGTCTCTTTCCTGTGGTGGTTGTTAATACTACACCCCACATTTTGTACTCCACCCCTGGGTTTCAGTGCCCCAAGTGCATGATTATGCACTTGTTTGCATTAAAACTCAGATGCCACAGCCTTGACCACTCCTCTAGCTTTCTTAGATCTCTAATCATTTCGACCCCCCCTGGAGTGTCTGCCCTATTAAAGATTTTAGTGTCAACCGCATAAAGGCAGACCTTCCCTTCTAGCCACTCTGCAGTGTCACTGATAAAGACATTAAAGAGGACCGGTCTCAGTACTCATCCTTGTGGCATCCCACTGGTCACCCTCCCTTCCTCAGAGTGAACTCCATTTATCACCACCCTCTGTCACCTGTCCCCTAACCAATTCTTCACCCAGTTTACCACCTTTGGTCCCACTCCTATGCTGCCTAGCTTGTTTACAAGTCTCTTGTGTGGAACAGTATCAAAGGTCTTATTGAAATCTAGACAGGCCACATCCGCCACTCCATTCTGATCTACATCCTTGGTCACTTAGTCAAAGCAATCTATCAAATTTGTTTGATACAATCTCCCCCCCAGTGAATCCATACTGCCTCAGGTCTTGCAAGTCACTGGATTCAACATAGCCCACCATCCTTTCCTTGAGGAGTGATTCCATTATCTTCCCCCCACTGAAGCCAGACTGACTAGCCTGTAATTACCAGCCTCTTCCCTGTTCCACTTTTGTGAAGTTGGACTACATCCGCCCTCCTCCAGTCATCCAGAACCACCCCCCATCTCCAGTGAGGGGTTGAACAGGGCTGTCAGAGGTGAAGCCAGCACCTCTCTGAACTCCCTCAATATCCTTGGATGCACCCCATCTGGTTCCAGTGCCTTATCCATTTTCAGATTTGTGAGTTCCTTCCGGGTGCTCTCCTCTGTAAATGGACTAGTATCTACCTCCCTTCCTTTGATGTTTTTGGCACTTACTGTATCTGAGGTCCCTCACCTTCCCCTTCCTCTGTGTAACCCAGAATAGCCACATCCCAGCTGTGGTTGTTGGTGTACCATGATTCTGTTATGGACACTAGATCCAAGTTTGCCTCCACAGTGGGTGCCTCAAGGTCAGGAATATTATTTCCTAGGCACCTTGCACTGGCATACATGGCTCTTCACTCCATTTGTCTTTCCCTGCTCCTACTTTGCCATCCCTCCCCAAGTCCATCCTTCACCCTTCCCTTGCCCCTGGTACTTAGAAACATAGAATTTGATGGCAGATAAGGACTGCTTGGCCCGCCTAGTCTGCCCATTTCCCTACCTAATGGATAAGCTGCAGATCCTAGTTAATCAACATCCTACTTCCTCCTACCCCCCCACTAGAATTGCCTTATGTCTGTCACATGCATTCTTGAATTCCCCCACTTTTTTTGACTCTATGACCTCCTCAGGAAGGTTGTTCCATGCATCCACAACCCTCCCTGTGAAGAAATATTTCCTCACATTACCTCTGAGCTGTCCCCCATCTTCAAATTGTGCTCCCTTGTTCTTACACATCTCTTTTTCTGAAAGATGCTACCCTCTTGGACTTTATAGATTCCCTTGAGGTATTTGAAAGTTTCTATCATGTCCCCCCCTCCCTCCTTTCCTCGAAGCTATACATCTTAAGCTCCTTTAGTCTTTCTTCTTGTGTCTTCTGGTGCAGACCCTGCACCAGTTTGGTTGCCCTCCTCTGGAAAGCCTCCACCCTGTCTATGTCATTGCAGAGATGGGGTCTCCAAAACTGTACATAGTACTCCAGATGTGATCTCACCAACTGTCTGTACAGAGGGCCAACAACTTCCTGTTTTCTACTGATGATGCCTCTCCCTATGCATCCCACTATCCCTCTAGCCCTTCTTACTGCCTTCTCACACTGCTGGCCCACCTTTAGGTCATCTGATATGACTACCCCCAGGTCCCTTTCCATTGTTGTTGTTGTCAATATCTCACCCACCCATTGTGTACCCTTCCCCTGGGTTTTTGTTTCCCAGGTGCAT
Source organism: Neoceratodus forsteri (assembly GCA_016271365.2). Lineage (NCBI taxonomy): Eukaryota > Metazoa > Chordata > Ceratodontiformes > Ceratodontidae > Neoceratodus > Neoceratodus forsteri. The sequence goes on along the minus strand of JADMNL010000026.1, from coordinate 198,866,986 downwards.
TACTTTGCACTTCTTTGCGTTTAATCTAAGCTGCCATACATTTGACCATTCCTGCAACCTTGTGAAGTCCCTTTTCATCCTTTCTACACCACCTTGCATATCAACCCTGTTGCAGATCTTTGTGTCATCTGCAAAGAGACATACTTTCCCTTCCAATCCCTCTGCAATGTCACTTATAAAGACATTAAAAAGGACCAGCTCCAGTACTGAACCCTGTGGTACCCCACTAGTAACCCCCCTTTCTTCACTGTAGACTCCATTTACTATTACCCGCTGTGTTCTGTTGTCCAGCCAGTGTTTTACCCAGGCTACCACCCTGGGACCCACTCCCAGGCTGGCTAATTTGTTTATTAATCTTTTGTGCGGGACTGTGTCCTCCACTTTGTCATTCTCCCTCTGTTTACCCTCGTTAATTCTTCTCTTAGCCTTAGATCCCCCTGCCTCATCACTGTTTATGTGTCCATGATGTAACTGGGTGTTTGGAGGGCATCATCAGATGGTGGAGGGTCCCTAGCTCAGGCCTGAAAGTAGTGCTCATTTGTCTGGCTTTGTATGAAACATTGGCAGCCTCAAGGAATGCAGTGCACTGAGGACAGAATGAGTCAGATAGATGAGCGGGACCCTAACCCAGGTTTAGAAGGCTGTAACTTTATTTGTGGGGTACAGCAATACTGTAAACTGATTGGTGTGGGCTGTAACTTAGTTTGTAAGTAAAGTCTACAAAGCTCGATCTTGATTTCGTCATTGTAGACAATGAACTTCTGTATAACTCTGAGGTGAGGGGCATGTAGGACTGTGTGTTGCACCCCCAGATTTCCAGAAGTTTCTGTGACCTGAACCCATATGCAGTTAGCCTACCAGCATACCTGGTCACCCCCTAGGGAGGACTGGTACACATATCTAGCCACAGACAGAAGCCACCGCTTTGTAGCTGTTTTCATCACTTATAGCTATTTTCATTGACTTCACTAGGGCATTTGATCTGGTTGACTTTGTTTGTTTTTGGTAACCAGGAGAGTGTACTAAACAACCTGCACATGACTAATGTAAACAGAGAAGTCGGCTATAATAAAGGGTTTATAACCCAGGACACTGTGCAGAAATAAAGGCTCCATTGTGTATAGAAACACAATTACGTAATCCTAAAACGTAAGCAAGCAGTAGTGTGTATTGGGTGATTTTTAACAGCAGATCTCAAGTGCTGGTTTCCCAACAGTGTTCCCCATATCAGTAGACAGTGAGTTCCAAAGCTTCATTGTGAAACATGCAAATGCATTTTGGCCAATATTAGAGGACTCTCTAGGTACGCCCATAAGAGACTTGACATTTAATCTCCAGTTATTAGTACAAGAAGGATGCTAAAGCAGTTCATACGAGGGGTGGGACTATGATGTCTAACAAGTTATTTACAAAGCAACTCAGAAAGAATGAGCGTCTGACTCTGGGCAACAGTTAGTCAGCTGCACTCAGAGTACAACATACAGTGATGGATAACACGATTGGCAGCCAGAGCAAGGCAGCAGATATTATTGTACACTATGTCCTATTTGGATTGATTGCTTATGGGTGTATTACAATAGGCTAAGGATCCACATATTAGATTTGGTGTTAAGACAGCCTGGGTGATAGCTAGTTGATCACTGTCTGTTAAGTAACTTCTGTTCCTATAAGCAAGGGCCATTTTGAGATCTGTTGGCTTGCTCAAGGTTAAATGTTTTATTTATTTTATTTATATTTAAAACATATTTTACCAGTTAAGCACATAGAGCCCAGGGCTTTGTTTCCTGTTGCAATTGGGGGGTTAGGAATAAGAGGGTAAAGTTTCTCAGCACAAACATATAAAATAGTAGTTCAAGCAAACACAAGAGTTACAATTTCCGTTTCAGAGAAGATGATACCATTCTAGGTACAGATCAACAAAGCAACGAAAAGTGCAATACATGTTCACCCAGTTTCCAGGTGTTACGATACCATAGCATTAGCGACTGTGTCTCCAGTCCCCTCCTGGAGTGATCTCATAGGGGCATGAAGGAGGGAAAGATCTAGGCATGGGAAGGGGGGGGGCATGACAGTGAGAGCAGGATGATGGGGATTTGAAGCAGATCTTGATCATGGCCTTGCCTGGTTTGAGGGAGGAAGGGGCAGTAGCATTGCATAGTAGGCTGTTCCAGATATTGGGGAGCCAGTAACTAATGAAAACTTGGGCTAGGTTGCATTTATATAGAGGGACATGGAGACGGCAGTTTGCCTCACATCTGAGGGAGTGGGCAGGGTTTGATGAGAAAGAGAAAAGATCAGATAGATATTTTGGAAGTTTTCCAGTCCAGTAATTTGCACCCATGAGAGCAGGGTGCATCGTTTGTCTTGTGGTGGGGGGCAGCCAAACTTGTTGTACATAGTACAGTGATGTGTATAGGGAGTTAGCCCAGTGCGAATCTGCACAGAGCATTGAATAGAGAGGTGCAGTTTGTGTCTGAGTGAACTACTTCTCTATGATTCAGGAGGGGAAGGATAGGTAGTTCCACAACCTGTCTCCTTATCTTTAGTTGGAAACATTTCTTTACTCTGTAAAGGGCTCCCATCTTAGCATAGAACCTGGCTATGATTTTGGAGATGTGCTTGGAATAATCAAGGTGTTGGTCCAAGTGGAGGCCAAAGTACTTGTAGGTTGTGACCAAGTCCGGACAGGCCCAGTCTAGGGAGTGTAAGGTCAGGGAGGTAGAGGTAGAGTTCATCCACTGCCTGGAGCCAGACAGCATGGACGCAGTCTTCTTTTGGTTCATGACAAGACAGTTGTCCAGGAACCATTTTTGGATGGCAGAGAAGTCCTATCGAAGGGATTCTTCAATGAAGGAGGCAGAGGTTCCTGATTAATAGATTATGGTATGATCCACATACATGTGTATGCTGCTGACTGGGATAGGCAAGGGAAGGTCATTGATGAATGAGGTGAAAAGCAGGGGTCCCAGGACTGAGCCTTGGGGGACCCAGAGGGAGGCAGGCACAATGCATGAGGTGTTCAGACCTAGCTTAATGGATTGGATGCAGTTGTCCAGGTAGGAATGGAACCATGCTAAGGCTGTCAGGGAGACACCAGACTTGACTAGTTTTAGATGCAGCTGAGGGTCTATAAATATATAGCCCCTTTCCTCAGTCCCTTGTTTGCAATGGGGTGTATGTGGTTGGTGACACTGAGCAGGGAGGTGGAGACTGAGTGTTGGGATGGAAATCTGATTGGTACAGAGTTAGGAAGTTGGATTCCACATAGAAGTTAGATAGCTGCCTACTGACAGTGACAAACCTCTCAAGGGTTTTGGAGAAGATGAGTACAAGTGAAATTGGGTGATAGTTGGAGGGAGAGTCATCTGGGCCCCCTTTGTGGATTGGTACCACCAGTGCATGCTTCCAGCTACGTGGGAAAGTCCTGGTGCAGAGGGACTGATTGAAAATGTGAGCAACAGGGACAGTTGTTACTGGAGTGGCTATTTTGAGGAATTTAGGTGAGATGCTGTCATATCTGCAGCTGAAGTGGCATTTAGTGCCAGTAGTTCTCTGCAGACAGCGTGAGCTGAGATTGCCTGCAGGTGGAAGTTACCATCTGAATACTGGTTGGATTATAGGGAGAGGGACGGTCAGGAATGAAGGCCCTAGTTCCTTCGGTGAAGTACTTGTCGAGGGCTTCAGCACCTGGGATGGGGGGTCGATTAGGGAATTGACTGTCTTCCTGAATTTAGAGGGATCAACAGCATTGGAGGCTAGTTTGAGCTAAAAGTAGTTGGCCTTGGCTAATCAGGTGCTCCTGATGCAGTGGTTCTGGAGGGAGGCATAGGCTTGCCTGTCCTGGGGGGTAGCCTGCTGGACTTATGTCTGACCCAGCCCAGGTCTCTTCACTGGAAGAGTTTGATTAGGTCCAGGGTTATCCAGGGAAGGTGGTGACCTCAGGCTCTGGAATGCTTGACTGGGGCATGTTTCTCACAAATGCCTAGAAAGGTTGTGAAGAAATGTGCCAGAGCCTCTTCCAGGTTGAGGGCACATAGGACTGGGACCCAGCTGGTAGCACAGAGATCCTGTAAGAATCTATCTGGGCAGAAAAGTTTGTAGGCCCAAGCAAATATTGTTTTGGGAGGGGCTTTGGTGGGTTTAATTTTCTGTGCACAGTAAGTCATGCAATGATCGCTGAATATATCAGGCAGGGTGCCTGAGGACAGGACTTACTGCAGGTGAGTTGCCAACACCCAGTCTGTTGAGTATTGTGATTGGAGAAATTGGGACTGAAATGTATGAGTGATGGGATCAGCTGATGCAGGTTCAGGACTCTGATATTGGAGTGGAGGTTGGGGGAGGACGATGGCTCGGTAGCGGTAGACCAGTTGGTATTAAAGTTGCCAGGCACGATGTGTTCACCTTTAGGCAGGGGAACCAACACTTTATGGAGCATGGTCTGGCACCCCATCTGAAGGCTTCCTTGGGACTTAGTAGACACTTGTTGTCTGCAGTGGGATGGAATGTGAGCGGGTGAGGACCCCTGAGATGATCTCATGTGATTTCGGGGAGGCTTCACTGTTAGTTACTGAGAAGGTGTGTGAGCTAACTGAGTAAATGAGTACTCTGTCCCCTCTCTTAGAGTAGTCTGCCTGTGGAATGTATACTCAGGGATGTCAGTGGCTGAGGAGGGAATGCAGGCAGACAGCCAGGTTTCAGTCAGGATTGGGAAATCAGACTGGTTCAAGACTATCCAGGTTTTGATTAGGTCAGTCTTGGAGAGGAGACTCCTGATGTTAATGTGGAAGATTTTGAGACCTTTAGGCAAGAGATGGGGTCCTCAGTTTGGATTAGGAGGTGGTCTGGAATAAGACTCCACATCCCCACCTATTAGGAGCAGCAGTGTCATGAGGAGCTGGTTGCACTGTGTTTTGTTTAGGGGTTTATGGGAGGACATCAGCTGAGTAGGGTGGAAACCCAGTAGCCTCATCAGTGTTTCAGGATGGTCCCAGGTGAGATGTAATAGGCCTGGGTGGATATCTGTATAGTGTGAGCTGGGGTCAGAATTTGGAGGAGGCAGGGAGGAGGAGTCAGTGGAGATAATGCAGAGCAAAAGAAGCAACATATTGGCCTTAGTTGCCCTACTAAGTGCCTATTCTGTGCTCGTAGCAATGGCTCTTTTGGAGTGCTGGGTGACTGAGCAAAATGGGGATAGGACAATACTTGGTGAGCTGAGAAGTCAAGGGAAGGATGTAGTAATATCCCTAAGTATTTAAATTTATTAACTACCTCACAAGTAAAGCCATCAAGGCAGGAAATTGAGAAATTAAGGTTTCCAGCACATGGAGTTTTATAATCCTGTGTTGCTCAAACACAGTAACTGAGTCCCCAGTGGCCCTGCAGTTAAGTGGTTTGAGAACTACCTCAGTGGCCACATGCAGCTTATGTCCCTCTACAGGACCAACTCCACCCTGAGAGCCATCACACTTGGGGGAGGGGCAAGCAGGGCTGTGCAAATCCTATATCCCCCTGTCTGATACAAATAAATTTCTTTGAAGGACAAGTACAAAAAGAGAGCTGATTTCCTTTTACAGACTGAGGGGCAAGTGGAAATTCAGCTATAATCATGGCTGGACAAATCCTTAAAGTTCTGATTGGAACAGTCCTGCCCCAATGGCTCCATTCTGGGCTCTCCCCCTCCTATTTTCCATCTTTGTTAAAGATCTACTTAAGCATGGCGCGTTGTGTCAGCTTTATATGTGTGCCAGTGACACCACTGTCTGTTACATCACTCTGATTATATCAGAGATTATCTCAGTCCTAAGGCATGCTTACTCCTCTCCTTCCAACCCCACAAACTTACCTGTCCTGGTGGGACCCAGCCATGCCAGACACATGCCTTCCACATCTTGGAGCATAGTGGGCTGAAGCAGGGAAAATTCAAGGTAGTGAGGGCTGCCAGTAGCGAGAGGTGGGGTCTGAAAGTGCATGTGATCATCCCCCTCCCTCCTCGCTTTCCGCTGTTCAATCCTATTCTAGCTCTTTCAGGATGTCGGCATGCAAGGAGCCCCAAGCGTGCCACATTGAGCTCTTCCAATGTCCCCTCCCCTTGTGTCCCCTGCTGCAGTTTCTAGCTGTGGTTGCCCAGGTGGCAGTGGTGTTGTGGGGAGCATCCATTCCCTCCCCAAAGGAGGAGCACAATCTCTGGTATGTTCAGTCCTCCTTCCCCCAGCCGGCCCCCGATGACTCTAGCCTGTTTCCAAACTTGGGTCACCAATGTTGCAAGCAATAGTGCTATCATTGCACCAGTGGGTTGGCTGCCTACAGAGGGATGTTGATAGCATTACACATTGGTTTGCCAAAAGCAGACTGATCCTGAACATGAATAACCCACGTATGTATGCACGTTCACTGTCGGCTCATATGGTGGCTGCCTGAAGAGGTCAGAGGAGGGCTGTGCCGGTCGCTGTATCAGGATTCCCAACACATCCCTGGACAACCTGGTAAGGGGGGGTATGATGGGTGGTGTCCTGTGCAAAGTTGGGGCAGGTGGAGGGATGCTGGACAGCCAATGCTTACCATTACGTATGTTAACAGGCATTCGGGGGTACCACTGGACACCAGGATGGTCCATACTGTTGTATGCAGGTGCTCAGGGGTGGGGGGGGTTTCTGCAGACACCAGTGATATGAACAATTAAATGGTATGGGTGTTCAGGAGATGGGGATGTGCCACTAGACACCAACGATAGGCAACAGTACATGGGATGGGTGTTTGGGAGGGTGGAGGGTTCCAAAAGATGCCAGGGATATGGAACAAAACATGGGACAGGTATTCAGGGGTGTGGGTGCAAGTAAATGCCAGGGATATGTAACGATACATGGGATGGGTGTTCAGCAGGTGGGGGTGCCAAAAGACACCAGGAATATGGAACAATACATGGGAAAGGCATTCAGGGGTGGAGAGTGCCACCAGACAACAGAGGTACGTAACAATACACGTGACAGGTGTTCGGGAAGTAGGGGGTACCACTAGACTTCAGGGAAGTTGTTAGGCACACACAGGATGGGTGCTAACGTGCTGTTGTACACCATGTAAATGAGCCCATAATGGGCATGCAAAATGCTCCTTAGTGCCTTGCACGCCCAATGGGTTCATCTGCATGTTGTGGCTGAATAAAGCCCACAGAGGTCCCAGTGCTATCTGTTCTGGGGAGTGCTATTCCCTGTGGGCTGGACACAGCCCAGATCCATGTCGGGGCAATGCAGTTTCACCTAGCCCAGCACCACCATTGACTGATATTCAGTTGGATAGCACTGGTCTGCTATCTGACTGAATATAGTAGCTGCTTGGTCAGACGCAAGTGCGGCGCAAGCCTTTGTGCCAAGACTGCACCTCCCATTGAATATCTAGCCCCATATGTTGTTTAAATACAGACATGAGAAGGCCCTATCCATGTTTAAGCAGCATTGCTGTGCCTACTTGCTTCATTCATCCTTCTCCCTTAGGTTCTTAACTCTTAGGGTTAAGGAGTCTGGCAGAGAGGCCTTTACTTTTTCCATATCAGACATGTGGAATAGCATCTTGCCCATCTCAAAAATGCAACTAGCCTGTCAGGTTTCAAAGCTGGCCTTGCCCTCCATTTAAAGAATTTTTTGCAGTGACTTTCAAACCTACAGCAAGTCCACATGAGCTTGGACTGTTATGTAAATGATCTTTTTATGTTTGGCAATTCTGTGAACCGATGTCTAGATTCTGAATTGCATTGTATGTTTCTTGTTTATGAAGTTATTAAAGTGTATACTCTGCTGGCCCGGTGGCGCAGAGGGCTGTGGCAGTGGATGCCACACTTCAAACCACGCCGGCGACCCGGGTTCGGGAATGGACTCGGGCACCGGGGCTCGGCAGGGGAAGGGGTAGGATTGAGTGTCCATAGGACTGTTCCCTTCCCCATGGGAGGGTTAGGGATGCATGATCGCTCTGCAGTGGCCCCCACTGGAGACCAGGGGCACAACAGAGGGATCACATGAAGGGGAACACCAGAAAATGGAAATACCATTTGCTGGCTGCTGGACGATGGCTCTCTGTCCCTGGTTGTCTCCAGTGCCTTCTCGGGGCCTCCTTCTCCACGGCAGCATCCCTGGGCCCTAAGAAGAGTGTGCTGGGGTCATCCCTCCCCAGTGCCTTCCCCCTCGAGGAGGGCCCCTCCAAAGGGATCGCTGGGATATCCCGAGGATCGGCTGCGATATGAGGAGTAAGAGGAGGGCCGGGTTAGGACAGGAGGGGCTATCAGGAGACGTGCAGAGCCTGAAAGAGTGGGGGCCTGCGAGCATGAGGAGGGTGAAAAAAAAAAAAGAATATACAATAAAAAAATGTGTACTCTTTTCTTCTCTTATTAATTATTTAATTTGTTTTCTTTTGGAGCTATTTTTGAAATGCTGTCTGCTATTGTCCTCCCCAGGACCACCATGAAAACAAGATGCTGCATTTCATGGGGGTGACTCCATTTTGGAGAAATTCACCCCAAATAAATAAATATAGGACTGCCATACAGTGCAAAATACAGTATAAATCACACTGTGACCCCATGTTAGAATTTATTTATCTACAATGTGTTGACAAGGAGAGGCACACTGAGCTGGACCTCGTTTCCAGGTGCGTCCCTCCCCCCCCCCGGGAGGGGGTTACAAGGTGGTAAGAAATACAAAACCAAAAAATGACTTATGGCGTTGTGAAGGCTGCCTAATTTTGTGATGATGTTGACTATTTACCAGACACACATACTAGTGTCTTGCCTGAGACGTGATGCTCCTGGGATTGACAGGCAGGGGAAATGCCAGCCTGTTGGTGCAGTGGTAAGGTGACTGCTCACAATGTTGGTGACCCAGGTTTGGGAACAAGCCCAGGTTCCTGGAAGGCTGGCCTGAGGGGAAAGGGAGTGAGCATCCCAGAGCACGCTCACCCTCTCCGGGGAGGGAGGACTGACTGCGCTGCTGCAGGGGCATCTCCTCTGGTAGCACAGGAGGTGCAGTTCACACAGCCAGCAGGGGAGCATGAAGTCAGAAATACTGCCGCTTGTGCATGCCTCTTGTGTGCTTGTGTGCGCACGTTCACACCACCAACTTCAATGGAGGGTCAACAGAAAAAACTGAAAGCCTCACCATGAGGTGCATGCCATGGGGCTAGTGGGGGAAGAGGTAAGTTCTGGAGATGGCGGAGTGACGGGACTGAAGATCCCAGCTGTAGGGGTCACCAGCTGGCAGAACAAAATAATAATTAAAAATAAAACAAGTATGGGAGATCAACAAGAACAGGGTTTGGGAGCTTATAATAGAATTCAGCACAATGTGATAAGCAGACCACTGGAAATACCAAATATCTATTTATGCAAGGAGTAGCATTTAACAAGGTGTCCAGTTCTGTAGATTATATGGATGAAATGGGTGCATTGTGAGGCACAAGGAGAAGCTGAGTGTCTTTAACCACTGGAAAAAAGTTTCTATATCTGCATAGCTCAACACCTTTCTTCTGCATTTATTTAAAAAAAACAGGTTTCAAACTGCAACATTATTAAATGAACCTGTAAAGAGACATAAGGAGAAACTAAATATGTGCATCAAACAGTTTGGCACAAATAAAAACAAAACTATGAAAATGCATACAAATCATATAAACAACTCAGATAATACAGGATGACACTGAGTGGTGGGAGGAGAACTGGGGCGGACGTGTCTTTCACTGCAATAAATCTCTAAAGATAGCCTAGAGTCATGCCCCGTCTGCAGTCCAAAAAACATAAAATACTTTCAGTAGCATTAGAGCAGGAGGACCTGACTGTCCAGAAAAACTGAGTAGTGTTAAACTGAAAGGAAAAAAGGTGACCTCAGCTCTGTGGGGGTGGTTGCCTCAGGCTTCTCATAGCTGCTAGTATAACAAGAGATGGCTAAAGGTTATACGCAGATATGACAACTGCTAAATTAAAAAGAAGAACAGGGTAGTAGTTTGTAAAAGTTATCATTTGATGACGTCCTTTTGTGCTCGTAAATTATGGGATCAACGCGTAAGCAAGAACAACTGTTTTTACATGTTACCTTGGAGAAGGCGATAAATTAGGCAGGAGTTCACAGGAACTCGGTTCCACCACCTTTTACAAAACAGCATGAGAATTCCTGCACCTCTGTCATATTTATCCACTGAATAATAAAGAAGAGTTCCACTACCTAGAAATGAGTCTGGTGTTCAAGCCACATAGTAAACATTAAATAACACCCCTGCTTCCCATTTAGTAAAACCCAACACCACCCTTTCCCCTTCCCATGCCCCAGTCCTCAATGAAAAACATGAAGTCTTCAAAGGAGCAGCAGCATTGGTTGCCCCCATCATCTGTCTTTCCCCCTCTGTGTCCCTGTAGGAATGGCGGTGCACCACTAGCAACAAAGAACAAACTCCGGTCAGAGCCAATATGGCTGATAATATGATAGTGTCGATATAATGTGACTTTCAGTAACTGCATGTTGAAGTGGAGACAGGGATGCGACTGGGAGAGAGTGGGATCAGCAGGTGGGTTTGTCTTTCTGTGTGAGGCCAGGCCTGGGAAATGCAATGGGGAGGAGGAGATTTTTGACAGTGGGCAGATTTATTTTTCTATGTGAAGTTGGGCGCAGGGACAGGCAGGATCAGAAGTTTCAGACTGGAAGCAGGACATGGAAATGAAAGGATGGTCAAGTGTTTTTTTTTGTACCTGAGACTGGGCAGTGACTGAGGGTAGGGCGGGGAAACGTGTACCAGTAGGAAGCAAGAGGTATTGTTTACAGTTGCAGCGGTACCATGGAGCATTTAGCAGCAGATATACATCTTAAAGTGCACATGCCTGGTCACCACAAACGGTTTGCCAAAACTATAAACTTTTCACATTTTTATGTTTACTATGCACTTGTGCATGTGAACATATTCTTATGAGAGTGTGTTTTGAAAGGTCTTTCACTGTCAGTACGATGCAAGGCAGTCTGCAAGGGGCTTATCAGTGTCACACCAGTCATCAGCCAGGCTGATCATGACACTGTTCTGGCTTGCTGGACAGAAACTTTGTGTAGTTCAAGGGAGAGTGTTGGTCCAATGATACGGTAGCTCTTTCCTTTGATCTGCATAACTCTGTCCAGCAAGGATAGCTGATCTGTCATGATCAGCCTGCTGTGCCCCCCCAACATACCGTGAAATAAAGAACATTTTCCCTTAATCCCTCCCATGTCTACAGGACAATAACACATCCCATCACAGAAAAAGTCCACAGAGAGTTGACAAACATTGCAGTGTTGTGTGAGAGCTTTTTATTTCTAAATAATCCTGGAGAACAGCTCATTTCACTGCAGGTGACATCCCCCATGGTGCTGTACATGGTCTGAGCTGACAACAGCCCTGCCCGTGTTCATTGTGCAACACTGTGGAGCCCACTCCCAGTGCTGCCAAACATAACACAGATGTCCTTCTTACGTTTTGTGGCTACAGCCTCCAACCCTGCCTATGTTCACTGTGCAACACTGGGAAGCCCACCCCTGGTGCCACCAAACATACAGAAACCCCCTCCCTCAATCCCTCCTGCTCCTTCCATGTTAGCTGTCTGGCACTGAGAATTGCTGGTTTTCATTGTGTGACACCAGGGAGCCCACCCCCAGTACCACTAAACATAACACCGACACTGGGGTACCCAATCCCCAGTGTCGGTACCTGAGATAAAGAAAACCATCCCTTGTATTTTTTTTTAATACATCCCGTAAATAAGAAAACCATCCACCAATGTCTGTTGCCACTGCCGCCATTACTGTCCCCCCTACCTGACCCTCCCAGTTAGTACCCATCACCCCACGCCCCCCCAAGCCGTTACTTACCTACAAGGGGTCCAATGCTGCAATTCTCTCTGGACTGGAGACACAACTTTACTCTTCAATGCCAACCTGCAAACTGAGGTGTTATAACTTAGTAATTTTTTAATATTTTTTCCCAAAATTCTCAATGTGGCTTTTTTGGTACCCTGCCTCATGAACAATGACAGTAAAATTACGTAAATCCATTCCAATAAGTAATTTTGTGGTTGCTGCGTGAAATCAAGTGACTTTTTTGGAACCCCACCTCATGAACAATGACAGTAATATTAGGTAAATCCATTTCAAGTGATTTTGTGACCCTATGTGCTGTAAAAAGTTTCCATAGAGTAGTGGTTCCTCCTCTGCTCCAATTGCCCACCCGATATGTCATAATATTTTTACACTACACCATGGAAACCTTCTTTTCTCTAAGAGGTCGGCGATCGGGGAAGGCACCACTATACTACCAAGGAATGCGACTGCATGGGGCATGGGCTGGTGGGGGGGGCCGCACTAAGCAACCCACAGGCCATGCAACTGGGCCCATAATGGGCATGCTAATGGCCAATAATGCCTTGCATGCCGAATGGGCTAATTTGCATGGCTACTTTTGTGACTAGGGACTTGGTGCGTGTGCACTATTGTTGCCAGCCCATTCTCCTGGCTGGCTGTGGGACCAGCACTACTGGAGTTCTTGGTGCTTTTCCTCAGTTAGCGCTGCCCCTGCATGCCCCTAGTCACAGTCGGATAGCTCAACACACTATCTGACTGTGAATAGAAGGACTGCCCCCCAGTGCAACTGTGGGGTGCAGTGCAAACTTTTGCACAGCACTTTGCCTTTCTTAATTAATCCTACCCCAGATTTTTAACATAGTCATTTTTTCACACCACCTATACATGAGACAGGTATTGTTTCTCACATCCTAGCCAAAATGTGTTTTCTCACTTGTGGCACAACATAATGTTTCAGCCACTGTTTTATAAATGGCACCTGTCATGTTCAGAAGGTGTGGTCATAAAAAGACTGTCTTGAAAATGTTGGGTAAAAATGTGAAAAAACAGCTACACTATGAAGGATCATTGAACTGTTTCAGCATTTACTCATAACTTTATGTTTGCAGATTTTGGCCTCTAATGTTCAACATTGTGTTACCCCACCTCCTGAACATGACAGGTGTCATTTTTCAAATCCTCTCTGAAACTTGTTTCTGCAGTTGCATAGTGAAATCACCTTTCACATAGGATTTGAAAAATTCCACCTGTTTTGATCATAGCGTCAGGTCATAAGAGACTGTTGGAAATTTGGGGCGAAATGTGGGAGCCCACTGAAAACTAGATATTGCCCTTCAGCTGCCCTATCCTGGTTAATTACAATCTAACAGTGTGTAAAAGTAGGACACCACTGAAAATGAGACACTGCATATCATCTGCTCTGTCCTGGGTAAATATATAGTAAAAATGTGTACAAGCAACACCGGGTACAACAGAAACACCAGTGGTAAACATTTGGCATTGACAAATGCTTATTATTTCTTGTACTGCAGTTCTGTATTGTCCCCAACTCCTCCATGCACTTTAGGGTTAGCTGCAGGTAGGAATGACCAGGGATTCTCCACAGTTGGGGGGTCCACCATCGGAACGCGCCTGTCCAAGTGTGCCCATTATTAGGGTGCCAGGATTTGAATTCACCAATCATGTTTTATGCGAGGGGCTGTGCCCCTGCATCCTCCCCATGTGGAGGGCTGTGCCTGCCATGCCCCCCCAACTAAATATACCAACTCCGGGGGGGCAGACCTCAGGGAGGGGGCAGCAAAATGGACACTTTGGCACCCTGACGGGTGCATTCGAATAGCACACTGATGGCCAGAAGGGACTCATTTTACTTAAGTTGCTATTGTTTTTTCACTCAGGGTTGCCTTTTAAAGTTATGAGGGATTGTTCAACTGTTTGTACTTGTTCTGCATATCAACGTCTTAAAAAACAAAGTTCCCTAGTTTGGGAATCTTTTTTATGGCTGCAGTGGGCAGAGTCTGCAACCATGTTGCGGTCAGCTCCAAAAATGACAGACTGGATTCTGACCGCAGCACAAATCTGGAGCTGCAGCACAACCCAGTCAATCAGAGCACTCCACTCAGCGCAAATCCTCACTGAGCTCACGGCAGAACAGCTGCCATGGGCAAGATGGCCTCCGGATCTCAGTGTGCATGTGCAACTTCCTCTGCTCATAGTGCATGTGCACTAAGCTCACAGCGGGACAGTTCACCATGCCCAAGATGGCCACCCAAGTTCAGTGTGCATGCGTGACTTCACTGCTGCATGAGCATGCACACTGAGCTCTGACTGCCATCTTGGGTATGTCACGCTGTTCCGCCATGAGCTCAGCAAACACTAGCGCAACTGCAGCTGTGTCAGCTCTGGCCAGAATTTGTTTCTCTCAGGGATCGGGGGAGGATTTTCCTTATTAAAACAGAATTTGAAGATCGGAGGGACAATGTAGACTGTAGGTCATAATGGTAGAATGTAATCCAGGATTAGTTACTTCCTTAAAGTACCAGCCCCCTTTTTATTTCCTTGACTGTATGCATCATTGGTTTTCTTAATGATTAACTATGTCCATTCCTTCCCCCAGTGCTGTATCTAATGCAGTGGTGTCTGCCGATATACCTTTGTAAGACAGGGATGTACCTGGAAAATGCCTTTAATGTTTCTTCCTGTGTAAGCTTTTTGTAAGTGCGCTTGCAAAAAATGATAAAATATAAAATAAAAAAAAAAAATACAATCAATTATTATTGTGCAAGACCAAAACATTCAGCAGGGTACCTCTACCTCCATGGAGGGACTTTAAAGGGAACATAACATTTTTTGTTGACTGGCAGTTGGCTGTAATGTTCATATTTACAGAAATAAATTTATACCTCTGAAGGATACATATTTAACTGTGCCTGAATGAACACTGATGTAAAAAGCTGTCTTTTGCATTGTTTTGCTGTGCTAGACAACATTTTATACAGTTCTCTTCATGAAACCAGCCATTTGGAGTTTTTACTATTTTCACAGTTTGTGAATAGAATGCTAAGCATGAGCAGCTGACCCATCAGAATAGTGTTCAGAAGGCTGACCTGCTGGCACAATGGCAGAATTACTTCTCGCTGCGCCGTTGACCCGGGTTCGAGAACAAGCCGGGTCATCAGAGGGTCGGCCGGGGGAGTCAGGATTGAGCATCCTGCAGGATGCTCTCCTCCTCCAGGAAGGGAGGGTGTTGCACCCTGCTGCACTACCATCACCTGGGTGACAACGGGTAGTGGTGCAGGAACTCTGCAAATAACAGGAAGGATTGGCTGCGCTGGCTCTGCTGGCAACCAGTCACATCACATGCTCCTAGAGGGGTGGGTGAGACACAGAAAATGGAAAACAGAGATGCAGGCCAGGGAGGATGAAGCCTTAGCCTGCCCACCACGTCCACCACTGGAACTGAGCCACCTTCCTCCAGGGACACCTCAAGTGTTCGCCTCCACCGTGGATGGCCAGATGGACCATGGGGAATAAATGCCAAAGGAACTGAAGGCATACCCAGCCGAGGACGTAAGCTGGAGGGGGGGGTCAGCACAGCAGTGTGTCACGGTTGGGCTGGCAGTCCCAACTGGATAGGTGGCAGGTTCTTGGTAGGACAGTATATAGGCAAGCTGGATGGAGTGGGAGGAGATCCCTGCCCAGCCTAGAGCAGGCCTAGAACAGTGGAAAAAATATGTTAACGAATAAAAAAAAGACCAGCTTTCAGAGGTCTAAACACAAACCATAACATTGCAAAATCTCCAAATTACTGGTTCCATAAAGAGAACTGTACAGAATGGTGCCCATGAATGCAAAATCACATACAATCCAGTTTTTCACATCACCTTTTTATTCAGGTGTGGTTACATATGGATTATTTTGTGGTGTGAATATCTTTTCTGAGTATAGGAACATTACAGACAGCTGCTAATTAGAAATCATTTCCAATACACTGTAACAGCATTTGGTTCCCTAGCATTACTTGAAATCAATCACATTGCTTCCCTGAAGACAAAACTCGTTCACTGAAAATATATTCAGAGTGGGCAGGCTCAAAATTCTGCTCAGGCTGGGTATTTCTACTTGGAAACTACAACTGAAACAACTCAACTGTTTAGCAAATTGCAGTTATGGACAAACGGATCCATGTTTAGCAGCAAAGAATCTGCAGGGAGGGGGAAGCGGCGAGAAATGTGCAGGAATGGAGCAGGAAAGAATCTTTTTTATTTATTTATTTAATTAAAAGTTTCCCCAGGAAAGACATACTGAACTAACAAGAGTTTGTTTCTAGATGCGTTCTGGGGAAAGGAAAGGGGAGCACACTTGAATCTGCAGGGAGGGTGGGTTCTCCCCGCTTATCTCCTGTGACTAGCACAGAGAAAATGTCAGCAGTATCAGCAACAACTAAGTGACACCATCAGGAACTGCAGTTACTAAAATACAGAGGAATGATGTTGCACTACACCATATCACAGTTAATATCTGGGCCTGCAGGTGGGCAGTAGAATAAATGAGGGTTCAAACCTCCTACCAGCCAAACTAGGGCTTCCTAGTGCACTGCAGCTGTTTTGAGACTGCCTGTTTGGGGCTGATGGCTGTCATGGGGCAAGAAAAGAGCAGTTACTCACTGTAACAGTAGATCTTCGAGAGACTGTCCTCCACTGGGCCACACCTTTGGAACTGTAGGCCGTCATCGTCAGGCCCACTCAGAAAATGTTGCTAGCTTGGGCCACCTATGATGACATGCAATGTCAGTGCAACTATAATTGTGGGTGGCTCCACTGCTCTTCAGTTCCCCATTGGAGATAAACTTGGAGTACCCCTTACTGTGGGGACCAGGAGACCAGACTAGTACTAGGCACACAAGGAGAGGCATGGAACTGGAAATACAGTAAACATAAGGCACTTATGGACACCTCCAAACAAGACAATGAACAAACCTGCCAGCTTGTAAGTGTGAAAAGAGGAAGGAGGGAGGATGCATTGTGGCCCAATGGAGGAGATTCTCTCAAAGATCTACTGTTACAGTGAATAACTGTTGTATCTTCATCGAGGATATTTCCTCCATTTGCTCACACCTTTGGAATGATTCCCAAGCAGTACACAAGGTACCAGTGGAGGACAGCAAAGTCTGATATGCAATCATGGCAGAAGGCGTTGCAACACCGCAAGACCAGCATATCTACGAGAGACGATGTCTAGTCTGTAGTGCTTAGTGAAAGTGTGCACAGTGCTCCATGTGGCAGCAGCACATATGCCAGCCACAGAAACATTCTGAAAACAATCAAAAGAAGTGACCATACCACGTGTAGAGTGGCCACATACAGCACTATTGAAGTTCCTTACCGTACTTCCTAGAACAGGACACAATAGTTAACCAGCCAGGTGGGCGGGCACTATTTAGACACAGGGGCACCCTCTTTCCCAGGGGCCAACAAAACAAAAAGCCAAGAGAAGCTTCTGCAGTACTTTGTGGGATCAAGATAGAAATGTAATGTTCTATGCAGATCAAGTGTATGGAGTAATGTCTCACCTTTGTTAGCAAGCTCTGGATAATGCGCAGGAAGGTATATAGCTTGATTTAAATGTGAAATCAGAGACCACCTTTGGTAGAAAATGAGGACTAGCCTGTAAAAATACCCTGTCCTTGTGGCAAACCAAATAAAGAGGCTCATGCATCAGAGCCTGAAACTTGGAAATCCTACAAGCAGAAGCCATGGTGATGAAAACCAACATTTTCCATGAAAGGAAATACACCTCACGGGTCACAGCATGCTCAAACAGAGCCAAGGTCAGCTTTTTCAAAACGAAACTGAGGTCCTGAGGTGGAACCGGTTTGTGAATTGGGGGACGCATATGCAGAATACCCTTGAAAAATGTACAGGACACCTGTAGTTTGCCACTGTGCACCCAGCAATAGGGGCATGGAAGGACAAAATGACAGCCAAGTGACCATAATGGATGAGTCCTGGAGACTAGAAAATGGACAATGGCTACGTCATCAGGAGCCATGCATGCAGATGCAAGGACAGCAGGTCCGGATGGACAAGGGACCCCAGAGACTACTACAGCAGACCATGACAAAGGGGGAGCTGAACTAATGGCTTCCCTGCCAGATGCAGCAGAAGTGGAAACCAAATCTGGTGAGGCCAGAAGGGAGCCACCAATATTAGGGTGCCTTGCTCCACCTGTAGCTTGAGTAGAACCCTCTGTATGAGAGGGATTGGAGGAACCGCATAAGGAAACCTCCCTTACCAGGAGAGGGATAATGCACCTCACCAAAAAACTCCATGCCCTGGATTGAGCAAGCAGAAACATGGCAGTTTTATGTTGTGTGGGGCAGCAGAAAGGTCCACTGTGGATGTCCTCATCTTGCAAAGAGGTCATTTATCACAGAGGTCAACAATTCTGATTCATGCACCAGGGACAGAGAGCTGCTCAACCTGTCTGCTAAGAGGCTTTGAACACCTGTGAGAAACATGACTGATAGCCGAAGGCTGTAAGACATTGCTGAGTACCACACGCTCATTGCTTCCCTGCACAGGGGATGAGAGTGAGTGCCCTCTTGCTTGTTTATGTAGTGCATGACACTGACATTGTCTGTCTGAACCAGCAAGGGATCAGGGCTGAGGTGCTCCTGGAAAGCCTGGAGACCAAGCAGAACAGCTTGCATCTCCAGGACATTGATATGGAGATCTGACTTCAGATCAGTCCTGGACCCTTGGGTCTGAAAGAACCTGAGGGGCTGTGGAGTAAGCGTCATATGTTAGTACTGCTCCATGAATGCCAACTCTTAAAACTCAGATTTCAATAGCTAAGAAACCTAAATTTGACTTTCAAAACCTACCTGAATGGAGCCTGACTCATCCACTTCTGGTTTATCCAAGAAGAAGAGAAAGAAACTGTGAGAAGGAGAAGAAAGGCCAAAAAAGGAGCATAGCTTTTCCCTGACTGAGTCTGTTAACCCCAAGAAGCGAGAGAGGTTTGGACCCCAGTATAAATTTCTTAGCAATATGGTCTTGGTAAATTGTGCAGGTCCAGTACTGGCTGCCTCAATTAGCGGTACCGGAGACAAGAATATATTTCTGACATCCTTAGAGTTATGTTGTCATAATCAGTAGAAACATAGAAATCCAGAATTTGATGGCAGAAGGAAACAGAAGGTCCACTGAGTCTGCCATTACTATGTTGCCTTACCCCCCGACCTACTGCCTTGGTGGGACAATTCCTTGCCAGCAATTCTACATGCATGGGGCTAAATACATATTATATATTATAGCCCCATGCATGTAGAATTACTGGCAAAGACACTATATACAGATTTAGACCACCCCATCCCCCAATCCTATTACTAGCTACAAAGAGCACCTGCAGCCCCGTTCCCTACTTCATGTCATCACTTTACTTATTCTAGGGTTGAGGCTGCAGCACCCAGTGGCAACTCGGCATGTATGCAGACATTAAGAGCCAAGCATTACAAGTTAAATATTTCCTTCCACGCTGCACAAAAAAACTCAAACCATGGCTAAACTAGCTCCAAGGGCAGGAATCTCCTCAGTATGGGTTGCCTGCTGAAGACTGTCAGCAGTTCTTGAAGGACTTGTATATTTTGTCTCTTTACTTCTTCATAATACTGTTTTTTTAATTCTGTTTTGACTACATTTTTCACCTAGAGTAAGTGTAACTATCGTGATGTAGAGTTAAGTTTCAGAGATACAGTTTTCATTCACTGACAGTTACAGTAAAAAGTTGTGGTCATATATATTAGGGAGATGTGCATACCTACCATGAACACCATCATATCATTATACTACTGTACATGTTTGCTGGGATAATGTAGTATAAATCAATGGTAAGTGAACTCCGATATCTACACACTGACAGAGATAAGTGAGCTCCCACACCCTACACTTGACAATGTAAGTGAGCTCCTACACCCTACATGTTGACAGGGATAAATGAGCTCCTGCACCCTACACACTGACAGGGGTAAGTGAGCATGACATCCTGCATATTGACAGTGGCAAGGGGAATATTATGTTACAACAGTTGCAAGCTGTTAAATATTGTTGTTTAGCTAATGATCCTACAGTTGCTTGTAAAAAAGAAATTTATATTATTTTACATGATGCCTCTAGTAAAAAATTAATTTCTACCCAAACTTATGGTTTTCTTATTGTACATCATCCCATCAAGCCAACTATTTATGGTCTTCCCAAGATCCACAATGATCTATAGAACCCCACTTTATGACCCACTGAAGCAAGTACTGGGTCAGTGACTGAGCCTTTGGTTCAATATGTGGAGGCTTTATTAAACCTATAGTAGCATTATCTTTTTTTCCATAATCATTTTTATTATTTTAAAGAAACGAAGAACAGAATACAATCAGTGTAACGTTTTAAAACACACCAGTAAAATAACCTTAAATAGTAAAAGATTTCTATACAATGACAACAGGTAGCACAGAAAGAAAGAAAGAAAGAAAGAAAGAAAGACATAAACAATCGAGTACAGTATACATGTAGGTAGGCCAATATTTAGTAAAAGGAGTTGCTCATAAAAGTACTGAATACATCATTACTAACAATCAGGTATTGAAATAGTATAACTAGAGGAGAATAACAAAACTCAGCAGCTGTTTAGCTAGAGGAATGATTCCCATGTTTCAAGAAACTTATCTATTTTGCCAGAAAGTCAATGGCTAATTCTTTCATTATCCGCCATGTAGCCCATTTGGTTATACCACTCAGCCAGGGAAGGTTCTTGTGAGTTTCTACAGTATTTTATTTTAGAATTAACTGTTTAACTGCAAGTGCTGTAGCCGAGACCCATAATATAGTAGCATTATCAAGAACATAAGTGACAACAGTAAGTGAACTCCCACACCCCCACACAAGAACAGTAATAAGTGAGCTCCGACACCCCACACAAGAACAGTAGTACGTGAGCTCCGACACCCCACACAAGAACAGTAATAAGTGAGCTCCGACACCCCACACAAGAACAGTAATAAGTGAGCTCCAACACCCCACACAGGAACAGCAGTACATGAGCTCTGACACCAAACACAAGAACAGTAATAAGTGAGCTCCAACACCCCACACAAGAACAGTAGTAAGTGAGCTCCGACACCCCACATAAGAACAGTAGTAAGTGAGCTCTGACACCCCACACAAGAACAATAATAAGTGAGCTCTGACACCCCACACAAGAACAGTAATAAGTGAACTCTGACACCCCACACAAGAACAGTAATAAGTGAGCTCCGACACCCCACACAAGAACAGTAATAAGTGAGCTCCGACACCAAACAGAAGAACAGTAATAAGTGAGCTCCAACACCCCACACCACAGTAGCAGTAAATGAGCTCTGATTCCCCCACACAGTAACAGGAGTAAGTGAGCTCTGACACCAGATGACAGTGCCAGCAAGTCCAGTGTGCTCCCTTGGGTGGTACAATAACAGTACATAGTCTACAGTGTTGAAAGCTGAGAGACTGAACGAGAATGAAAGTTGATTGCTCCCCTTTATTCCTCATCCTGATGCAGTGCTTATGCACCACGACTGGTGTCGTCTCTGTGCTTTGCCTAGACCTAAAGTCAGACTGGAGGGGCTCATAGATGTCATAAGTCATCAGATGTGCCTCAAGCTCTAGCGCCAATCTTCTCAACAACATTTCCTAGAAAGGGCAGGTTACAGACTGCAGCCTCCTGATGAAGCTCTAACAAGTAGAATCGGGGATAGTGGTCCACTATTGGGACAGAGGTGGTGTATGTTTTTCACCTATATGCATTCAATAAACAGCAACTTTGCTTGAGATTTATGGAAGCATCTTGCTATTACTGAGTTGAATGTATGGTGAGTACTTTACTTCTCGTGAGTGCAGCACCTGTATCTTGTGTGCCTTTGACAGTTTGGGTGGAAAGAATGCTGGCTTCTGATTAGGTAAGAGGCACTTTTAGCCGGCTATTATCCCAGCACAACAGCACTGCTGAACATAGCTGGACAAAATATACAATTAAAAAAATACATCAAATTTACTAACTAGAACCCATTTCATAATCGCAGTAAGGCACTCCAGGTGGCACATTATGGTGGACTAATGGCCCTTCTTGGGTGGTGCAAGTACTCGGATTGACCTCGTGTTTCAACCCACCCAAGGCAGGTTGTTATCCAACCATAATGCACCCCCTGTCATGCCTTATTGCTTAAATAATGCAGCATCCAGATGGAGAAATTGCGTGCAAGCAGCAGTAGGTATGTCGCCATCTTAATGACCCTTGACCCCCCGTGATCAGCCACCTGAATCTGTGGAGTCCTACCAGAAATGCAAGGCACTCTGGGAGCAGAGTAGCAGAATGCCTCACACCCTTTTCCACCACTAGGGGAGCCAGAAAAGTGACAGACAGACAAGCCAGCCAATTAGAAGCTGAAATGTTTGTAAGCTGTGCTGGGAGTCGGACTTTCCCACCAGAAAGGAGGGGTTTTATTCAGTATTGCCTGGGCATTCAGAGGAGAAAGAAGTGCTGAGGAGGAGCCGGCCTCAGAGTCAGGAGTGACTGGTGGATCCTGTTAAAAGTTGTTAGAGTTCAAACCCAGCAATTGTTGAGGAATCCTGCTAAGGCTGAGAAAAGACTTGCTGTGCCATCTGAGCAAGAACTGCTGTGATCAGAGGCAGGAGTTTGCCTGTTCCGCCCTGTCTAGAGTACCTGAGGAAAGAGCATGGTCAGGGGCTAGTCTCCAAGTATGTGGTACCCTTGACCAAGAGAGTACCCACCGGATTGAAGCAGTGCGCTCTTTGGTCTAGGCCCATTCAGAAACCGACACACTGCCTTGTTGCCGGAAAATGTGAGAGGACACTGTGAGGTGAGAGTGACCAGGCCCAGCACAGGCTTGCCATCTAATCCATCCGTTTGCTGCCAGCTACCTGTGAATCATCAGTGCCAGCCTGCACCAGAGGCCTGTTTGACCATCCGCGCTGGAGTCCTGCTACAGCTAATATCAGACACATGAGCACTGACCTAGCCAGCCAGAATTCTACAACCCAATTTCCTTTTGGAGTACAAACTCCTTGTCTGAAATCAAGATCCCTGTTTGGATTACAGATTTTTTGCTGCAAAGTGTTAGCCAGAAAGTCACCCCTGTGGTGTTAAAATTGCATGCCTGTGTCAGTAAACAACTGCACCCACACAAGATCCTGGTCAGCTCGACACCAGGCGTGCACCAGTTAGCATCCTGGGTACCCCATAACTTGAGTAAACTGCAGCTGAAAAGTAAAGTGTTAAACATGTTTTGCAATACTATGGAGATCTGCTGCTGTGGGTAGATGGGAGGCCTAACAGTACAGTAGGCCACAAAAGCAACTGTGTGTAGACGCCAGTAGGGTCTGTGAGACATCTCTGAGGAGAGGCCTGATGAAGCCTGAGACCACCTGTAAAGGGGCTTAGCACTGCTAATCCATATTCCTGGTTATCTGCTAAATCATTGAAGGAAGTGTAAATTTGCCTCTTTTCATAACCCCCTTCCCTTACAGGACTCAATCTTCCTGTTTAATAAAGCCCTGTTGTAAGTTTCTTAATTTCTGTGAGTGAGCATATTACTAGCAATCTCCTTTAACTGTGGTAGAAAGCATATTTTTACAAAGTTAAAGTGTGGGTACTTGTTGGTCTCAGTGATGTGTCCTATGTCCACTGGGGAAGTAGGAGGTACTGCATCCCGGGGGCAGTAATGTACTTGTTACCTGGCCCACTGTTTCTTTCACTGGGATGAGGCGCCGCACTGTCCCCTTGTTCCCCTTCTAAACTAAACCCCCAACTGAGAAGTTTAACGAGCCCAGGCCCCTCGACCTTGCTTGGAGCACAGGTGCGGAAGGCAGGGGTAGTAACCATGAACAACATCACAACATCTACTCGGCAACCCAGTTTCATAAGTCTTTGAGGCTTGTTTTGACTAGGGATTTATATAAAGCAATATTCTCTCCCTCCCATTATTCTGCTTTATAGAACTTGTGTAATTATGTACATGTCAATGTGGAGCAACACAAAAAGAAGAAATTCTATTAGGCTTACAATAAGTTCCTTCACTGTTAGTTCAAACGCTGTCAATGGGACCACACCCGAGAGCCCTGCTCACCTAAGAATATTGTATGATAATTCACTAGCTGTTAGTTATACAGCTGAGATTCTATGCCAGTTTGAATATTCATGGCACTATCTATAGAATAGTGTATGGGCAACCATGTACAGCATGGCTGTGTTTCCATTGAGGGTTGAGATGACATCATAGAGACCTTGAGAGCAAAGCTTTTTTTTAAATGTGACCATGTTCAGAAGGCTGCTTTACAGCTTTAGTCAGCAGCTCCAGCCGCACTTGACCTACAGCCCACCCCAACAAAACTCTTACTAGCCCCTTGCAGTGTGGACCAAGCCTTAGATGCATCTGCAGCAGATTGGGTCAGTGAAGGTAGGTACTCTTGTCCTAGCCTCCTCCACCTCCCAACGGGCTGCCTTTCAGATCCATGGCCACTGCTCATACTGCTGGCTCCATGTCTCTCAGTTCCTAATAACTAGCTGCACTATGTACTCTTGTTGGAGGTTCAAAGCAGAGAAGTTGTAGTATTGTGACATCAGAATAATACTGCAACAACTTTTCGTGACTTTGGAACCATCCTAAAACAAGAAAATGCTGTGTATGGATTTCCATACACAAGGGGTAACTGTATACTATAAGTCTGTTGTTGATCTTTATTTAGTAGAACCATACACTTGAGTTATGACCTGTTACTGCTCATTGTTAATAAACTGTTTTCTAATATCACTTATCCTCCCTGTGCACACCTAATGGCTGCTGGCATTTATGACTTTAAAGCACCTAAGAGATAACATATGATAGGGTATGCGAGTGTAAAGGAATAATGCACGTCTCTGGAAGTTATCAGGCATGAGGCATAGCCAAGTGCCTCAACCACCTGAGAAGTACGTTATCCCTTGGAGTGTGTTATATTACTTATAAAATGGGATTTTATTTGCTAAAAAAATGTAGTTCAGATGAGGTGTGCTGTTATAAGAAAATAATCATTTGTCATGTGATGTGTTTTGACCAATGAGGTTACAGGATTTTCATGGTCCAGTTTATAATTTGGGTTACTGCATAAAAGGCAATAGGTTACTGTTGGTGGGGTGGAGCAAAGCACAGGGAGGTTAAGTGACTTTGCTGAGGGTCACATAATAGGCCAATGGTTGGTGGTAGGATTTGAACCTAAGATTCCTTGTTTCATAGCTCAGTTCTCCAATCATATTCCCTTCCAATAATTAGTACAACAGTTACAGACAGATGTTTTGTCTTGTAACAGTCTTCCCTTTTCAAGAATACAAGGGCTCTAACATGAACAATGAAACGTGACCAAATCTTCATTTAGATAAGGAACAGAAGCTTCAGCTTGGGGCAGGTGGTGACTCAAATTGAAATGCAGTTGATGCTGCGCTGTAAATCTACGTACTCTTTGTACCTTATGTGGAGCAAGGACTTTTTACATAAATAATGAAACGTAACCAAACCTTTATTGAGATAAGGGACTGAAGCTTTAGCTTGGGGCAGGCAGAGACTCTAATTGGAATGCTGTCGGTGCTGTCCTGTAAATATAATAACTTTCTATACCTTATAAGAAAGTTGCCTGCACTAAAATCAGATCAGCAAGCTGTGCTGGGCGGATTGGAAGGCAGGTCAATGATTGCGTGGAACAGGTGGGTGTCAGTGCCACATCTGAAAAACACCTGTGTTTTCCTTTTGTCCTGAAAGAGCTGGAAACGAACCTGTGAGGCCCTGAAAGCTTGTGTATAATTCTGTCTTTGTACAAGACACTTGCTGGTCCAATAAAAGGTACCAAACCTTCCAGCATCTCCTGTTTGTTTCCTACACTACAGTGGAAGGGTGACACAGTATCTCAGGGGTAAGCAGTTCCAAGTAGGGAGTAGAAAAAATGGTCAGACTAGATGGACCTTGTGGTCCCCATCTGCCAGCACATTCTATGTATCTATGTATGTACTGTATGTATGCAGCAAGGGCAACTATGCTTGCGGTAGCAGAGCCTAGAGCAGACATCAGTTCAGCCTGTTCTTATAGAATGGAATAGAATTTGGTTTTATAGAGCACCTTTGTTACACACTGTGTCCCAAACCACTTCACAAAGCTATGACTTCCATACTGGTAGTGCAAGGACGGTAAGTGGTACACAGATTATAGATGGTGGGGCGTGCAGAAGTGAGCTGTTGTCAGTTTGAAAGAAATGGTTGACACAGTATCCCTTAAAAGTGAAGCTCAAGAGGGTTACCTTGGCAACCAGTACACAAGAACCTGCAACTGATGCAGTTCTGTACTCCTCCCCACCATCTGTTGTTATGTACAGTGTGTGGAGGAGAATAATGTGGTTGCAAATGTTCCTTTTTCTCTAAACATTCTGGTTTTCTCTTAGGCCCTGGACACACTATAGAACTGTTTTTGAAAACTGTTTTTAAAACCAGTTTAGCTAAACCATTTCAGTGCAGCCACACTACCCAGTAACCATTTTTGATAATGGTTTAGTGTGGTCACACTGCACTGCTAGTGTTAAACCTGTTCTCCTTGTGACTATTTTGTGTTAAGTCCAACACACAGGACTGTGCTTGCCTGGACACACTGCAGCTAGAACTGTTTTAGTTAAACCATTACAGCTTAAAACACTTTTACTCCTGGACAGACCTGTGAGTAAAACCATACTAGCTCCAAAACGTTTTTAAAAATGGTTTTAAGACTAGGTATCTAGCAGGGTTTAAAAACACTTTTGTTAAAAGGTTTTAAAGGGCTTGTAGTCTGTCTACAAACAGTGCTAGGGGGATTTAAACTGTTTTAAGGCACTTAAACCGTTTTAAGTTCCCCAGTGTTAAGGGCCTAAGACAAGTATAGGATAACACATGGGAGGTTGTACGATTATAAGGGATTATATTGAGGTGAAACCATTGCAGCCAATCAGGTTGTATATTTAGAAGGCATTGTGTGGTGATAATATACTGCAAATAAGGTTTAAAACAGCTATGTCCTTTGGAACATGAAGATTAGTTATTAAACATCTTTGGACTCTGCAGATTAGTCAGTAAACACCCATTGGAATGTACAAATGAGGAAGTAAACACCTTTGGAATATGCAGTGGACAGTGAGGTATTCCAGGCATTCAAACAATGTTTGGAATGTGCTGTCTGTTTATTATGGTGAGTAAAATAAACATAATCTCAATAATCTGCAATTTTTCTTATTTTGATGAAAAACATTGAAATAATAGTGATAATTGGAGAGACCATGGGAATATGAGGCAATTATGGCACTGGGCACCATGGACCAAGGTCAAGACCAAAGCGGAGGTCATGATCCTCAGTGCCCTGTGCCATTATTCTCGAAGATGTATAATGTATGTGATGTATAATAGTGCATGCCTCTGATGACTGTTAGGCACAAGGCATAGCAGAGTTCTTTAACCACCTGTTAAGTGCATCTTTTTCCATTTTGACAGCACACCCTGGAGTGTGTCATCCCGCTTATAACTTATTTTTTTAATTATGTAGGTTCAGGTGAGGTATGTGGTTGCTAGAAAATAATTCAACAGTCATATGACATTTTTCAACCAATGCGGTTACAGGAATTTTTTTTTTTAATTATGTAGGTTCCGGCCCAATGGCACGGAGGGCTGAGGCGCTGGAATGCCACACCTTGAACCACGCAGGCGACCCGGTTCGGGAACAGACTCAGGTCATCGGGGCTGGCTGGGGAAGGAGAAGATTGAGCGTCCGGAAGACTGCCTCGCCTCCGGGGCGGTGGAAAGCCCCGCCTCGTAGCGACCCCGGGACACCGGGGACACTACCACGAAAGCAGCACAGGAGAGACAACCAGGAAAAAGTCAAAAAACAACTTCGGCGCCCACTAGATGACGGCCTCCGCATTCTCCACACCTCCGGAACCTCCAGGAGCCTGCTTCTCCACAGCAGCACCTCTGAGTCAGTAGAAATATAGCGTGCTGGGGTTCCTCCCCTGCCCCAGTGCCTTCCCCCTCGGAGGAGGGGAACCTGCCTGGAGATAGGGTTACTCTGGGACAACTTGGAGGGCTGGCTGAGATATGTGGTATGAGGGCAGTGCTCGAGAAGAGGATGGCTGGAGAGTGGAGATGCCAGGAGGGCCCGAAGGACAGGCAGATGCCAAAGCATTGTAGGAGGTAAAAAGATAATACAAATAAATATAAAGGTTCAGGTGAGGTATGTAGTTGCCAGAAAATAATTTAACGGTCATGTGACATGTTTTAACCAGTGCGGTTACAGAAATTTCATGGCACATTTTTTAAATATCTGCAGCAACCATCACGTGACTATTAACACCACACACACACACACACACACACACACACACACACACACACACACACACACACACAGCTGTATTGGAATCTGCATTAAGACAGGGCTTGTCAGCCAGGACATTTGCTATAACTCTCCTACTCTTGTGATAAGTACCATGGGATCTTTAACCTTTACCTGGACATGACC
This sequence comes from Neoceratodus forsteri, assembly GCA_016271365.2. Classification (NCBI taxonomy): domain Eukaryota; kingdom Metazoa; phylum Chordata; order Ceratodontiformes; family Ceratodontidae; genus Neoceratodus; species Neoceratodus forsteri. Next base: position 198,838,522 of record JADMNL010000026.1, on the reverse strand, counting down.
TGAGACAGGCTTAAAGTACCTCCATTTAACATCTCATTTGAAGGACAAAGATCAAAGAGTGCAACAGCAGAGACCATCTCCTTGAGCTCTGTCTATTTGTATGGTGCAGAAGGGTAAGACACTTGGAACAGGGGTGCACAGCAGTTTGAAATGGAGGCCTGATGAAACTTACACTAGGGCTGCTCAGAAAATGTTCATTAATTCAAACAGATTCGGATTTATCACCAGCTTGCTTTTTTTTTTTATTTTCGCTTTTTGGGGTGCACTGGCTCACTTGGTGTCCAGTGTGTCTATTTTACGGTACCACTGCTTGATGCATCTTTCACAGGTGCATTATGTCATCGAGGCACAGGTCAGGAAGCATACAGAAAACCATGAGCAGTTGTAGAATTCACCAAAATTATTTATTTACAGTAGCAGTAACATAAAAAAAAAAGACTTGTTCAGAATAACTATGTACAGAGGAGAAATTAAATAGTTTTTTCTTTCAGTCTCCGTGTCCCTTTTTCTTATCATCTTTCTTACAGTTGCAGCTTAGCTCTTTTATAAGTCTTTTCAACACCCGTTCTTAGCAAGCATCCTGTTTTTTGTAAATATCAGGTAGGAGCTGCTAGAACACAGAGTGCTTCTTTAGTTGAGGTCCCCTTTTTCAGCTTTTGCATATGGCTGAAAGATTTGCACTCAAGTAACCCCCAGAGTTTACAACAGATTTTTGCAATCATCTCAAAATATAATTATATATATATTTCAACAGTAACACTATATTTTCTTAACAAAAGTGACCCCATTATCAGTTACATTTTCATACAATGATTTGAACATATTTTTATATTAGCAGATCTAGATATGCAAGGGAGAAAAACAGACAGCAAGGGAGGGCTGAGAGACAGTGAGAGACAAAGAACCGCGAGCCTGTAGGGTTGATAAAGTCCGAAGTCTCACAGGAAAATTTGTTTGCACAACCAGACAGAGAAGAGACAGAAAAGGAGAGATCCTTGCATTTAAACACTTTCTCCATAACAAATGGAACAGGGTCCTATTCTACCCTGTCACACATTAATCCTTGTCACTTTGGGCTGTGACTGTTTTAAAATAAATTCATCAGTGCTTGACCTCAATTTCACTGCTGTATATAATGAACTTTTTTAGGCTGGCATGCCTCGGTACTGTGATTTGTGATACTAAGTGTGGAGCCCAATGAGTTCCCAAAATGTTGAGACCAGAACTCACACCTGACTGGCCTCCCAGCACATTAGGGCACAGGAAACTCTTGTGAAAGACTTGATTATTATAGTAACCAACTTATTTACTTGATAGAGATGACCGGGCTTTCAGCATAATGGTAGCACCTCTATTTGCAGTGCCAAAGACCCGAGTTTGGGAACAAGCTCAGTTATCAGAGTGTCAGCCATGGGGAGGAAGATTGAGAATCTGTTGGATTGTTCTCCAGGAAGGGAGGGTTGCAGTGCCCTGTATAAGCCTGATACCTGGAGGAGGTTAGAAGATAGGCAGCTTGGGACTGCAGACTGGGGAAGAGGAGCAGTGCTGTTGCTGTATAGTGAGTGAAAGCGCACACAGTGTGTCATGAGAGCATTACATGCACATTCCTCCATGGAAACAAAACAACAGAAATGTCCCAGCTGGCTGGCAGGAAAACTATGGCTACCCACAGGCCCTTTACTCAATGACCCATGCAGGATAAATCTGGCCCCCTCTCCCCCCCCACAGGCCCTGCAATCAAATGCCTCAGGCAGTATAACTCCGGCCACCCACATGCCCTGCACCAAATGACACAGGCAGGATAATTCTGGCCCCCCACAGGCCCTGTCCCCAGTGACCAAGGCAGGATAACTCCAGCCACTTCAGGCCCTGAACCAAATGACTAAGGCAGGATAACTCTGGCCCTCCACAGACCCTGTCACCAATGATCCAGACAGGATAACTCTGCCCCCTACCCCCACAAACAGGCCCTGCAATCAAATGACTCAGGTAGGATATGTCCGGCCACCCACAGGTCCTGCACCAAATGACACAGGCAGGATACATCTGGCCACCCACATGCCCTACACCAAATGACACAGGCAGGATAATTCTGGCCCCCCACGGGCCCTGTCCCCAGTGACCAAGGCAGGATAACTCCAGCCACTTCAGGCCCTGAACCAAATGACTAAGGCAGGATAACTCTGGCCCTCCACAGACCCTGTCACCAATGACCCAGGCAGGATAACTCTGGCCATCCACAGGCCCTGCACCAAATTACCCAGGCAGGATAATTCTGCCCCTACCCCCACAAACAGGCCCTGCAATCAAATGACTCAGGTAGGATATGTCCGGCCACCCACAGGTCCTGCACCAAATGACACAGGCAGGATACATCTGGCCACCCACAGGCCCTGCAGCCAATGACACAGGTAGGATAACTCCGGCCACCAACAGGCTCTGCATCCAGTGACCCAGGCAGCATAACCCCAGCCATGCACAGGCCCTGCACCCAATGCCCAAGGCAGGATAACTCCAATCACCTCAGGCCCTGAATAAAATGACAGAGGTACGATAACTCCAACCCCCCCCACAGGCCCTGCACCAATTGACCCATGCAGGATAACTCCAGCCACCCACAGCCCCTGCACACAATGACCCAGGCAGGATAACACTGGCCCACCAAAGACCCTGCACCAAATGACGCAGGCAGGATAACTCTAGCCACCTCAGGTCATGAATCAAATGACAGAGCAAGATAACTCCACACACACATACACCCCTCACAGGCCTTGCACCAATTGACCCATGCAGGATAACGTCAGCCACCCACAGGCCCTGCACACAATGACCTAGGCGGGATAACTCTTGCCACCCACAGACCTTACATCAAATGACCCAGGCAGGATAACTCCAGTCACCTCAGGCCCTGAATCAAATTACTGAGGAAGGATAACTCCAGCTCCCCACAGGCCCTGCACTAAATGACCCTGGCAGGATAACTCCAACCCTCCATGGGCTCTAAACCCAATGGACCAGGCAAGATAAATCTGGCCCTTCACAAACCCTGCAATCAAATGACTTAGGCAGGAACCTTCTAGCCACCCAGAGGCCCTGCACCAAAGCACCCAGGCAGCATAACTCCAGCCATCCACACGCTCTGCACCCAATGATCCATGCAGAATAACTCTGGACAACCACAGGACCTGCACCCAATGTACCAGGCAGGACAACCCCCCCCCCGCCCTGCAATCAAATGACTCAGGCAGGATAACTGTGGCCGTCCACAGGCCCTGCACCAAAAGACCCAAGTAGGAGAACTCCAACCCTCCATGGGCCCTACACCCAATGGCCCAGGCAGGATAAATCTGGCCCCTCACAGACCCTGCAATTAAATAACTTAGGCAGGATACCTCCGGCCACCCACAGGCCCTGCACCAAATGACCAGGCAGGATAACTCCAGCCATCCACAGGCCCTGCATCCAGTGACCCAGGTAGGATAACTCCAGCCCCCCCCACAGACTTTGCATCCAATGACACAGCATGCATAACTCTGGTCACCCATAGACCCTGAACCAAATGACCAAGGCAGGATAACCCCAGTCCCCAAAGGCCCTGTTCCCCAATGACCCAGGCAGGATAACTCTGGCCACCCACAAGCCCTGCACACAATGACCCAGGCAGGATAACTCTGGTCACACCAGGCTCTGCACCCAATGACCCAGGCAGGATAACTCTGGCTCCCCTCAGGCCCTGCAACAAATGACCAACGCAGGGTAACTCCACCCCCCCCAACCAGGCAGGATAACAATGTCTCTACCCCCAAAGCCCTGTACCCAATGACCCAGGCAGAATAACTCTGGCCATCCACAGGTCCTGCACCAAATGACAAAAACAGGATAACTCCGGTCCCCCATAGGCCCTGCACCAAATGAACCAGGCAGGATAACTTAGGACATCCACAGATCCTGGGCCCCATGACCAAGGCAGGGCAACTCCAGCGGCCCACATGCCCTGACCCCAAAGACCCAGGCAGGATACACCAGGCCCCTCCTCATAGCCCTGCACCCAATAACCCAGGCAGGATAACTCTGGACCCCCCCACAGCCAGGCACCCAATGACACAGACAGGGTAACTCTGGTCACCCCAGGCCTTACACCCAATTACCCAAGCAGGATGACTCCGGCCCACCACAGGCCCTGTACTATATAACCGAGGCAGGATAACTGAGGCCACCTACAGGCCCTTCACCCAATGACCCAGGCAGGATAACTCTGGCCCCCCCACAGGCCCTGAACCCAATGACCCAGACAGGATAACTCCAGCCCCCACAGGCCCTGAACAAAATGACCCAGGCAGGAAAACTCTGGCCACCCACAGCCCTGAACCAAATGACCCAGGCAGCATAACTCCAGCCATCCACAGGCCAAGCACCCAATGACTCATGTAGTATAACTCTGTCCACCTCAGGCCCTGCATCAAATGACCCAAGAAAGATAACTCCAGACAATCACAGGCCCTGCACCAAATATCCCAAGCAGGTAGGATAAACACTGCCCCACCCCCACAGGCCCAGGCAGGATATCTCCGGTGGCCCACAGACCCTGCTCCCAATCACCCAGGCAGGATAACTCTGGCCCCTCCCACAGCATTGCACCCAATGACCCAGGCAGGAATAACTCTGGGCCCCCCCAATGCCCTGCACCCAGTGATCCAGGCAGGATAACTTTGGCCACCTGCAGGCCCTGCATGCAATGCCCCAGGCAGGATAACTCCGGTCACCCCAGGCCCTACACCCAAAGACCCATGCAGGATAGCTCCAGCCTACCACAGGCCCTGTACCAAAAGACCCAGGCAGGACAACTCGTGCCACCCACAGGTCCTGCACGCAGTGACCCAAGTAGGATAAACACCCCCCCAACACCAGGCCCTGGCAGGATAACTCTGGTGGACCACAGACCCTGCACCCAATGATTCAAGTAGGATAACTCCAGCTGCTCCCCACAGTCCTGCACTCAATGACCCAGGTAGGATAATTTAGATCACACCAGGCCCTGCAACCAATGGCCCAGGCAGGATAACTGTGGTCACATCAGACCCTGCACCCAATGACCAGACAGGATAACTCCAGCCCCCAACAGGCCATGCACCAAATGACCAAGGCAGGATAACCCCCTCCCCCCACAGCCCTGCCTCAAATGACCCAAGCAGGATAACTCAAGTCATACACAGGCCCTACACCCAATGAACCCGGCAGGATAACTCTGCCACCCCCCCACACCCATACCCTAAACCCAATGACCCAGGCAGAATAACTCCGGCCATCCACAGACCCTGCACCAAATGACCTAGGCAGGATAACGCCAGCCCTCCCAGGCCTTGCACCAAATGACCCAGGCAGGATAACTCTGGCGGACCACAGACCCTGCACTCAATGACCCAGGCAGGATAACACTGGCCCCCACAGCCCTGCACCCATTGACCCAGGCAGGATAACTCTGGCCAACAACAGGCCCTGCACCCAATGGCCCAGGCAGGATAACTCAGATCACACCAGGCCCTACACCCAATTACCCAGGCAGGATGACCCCAGCCCACCACAGGCCCTGTACTATATGACCGAGGCAGGATAACTGAGGCCATCTACAGGCCCTTCACCCAATGACCCAGGCAGGATAACTCCAGCCCCCACAGGCCCTGAACAAAATGACTCAGGCAGGAAAACTCTGGCCACCCACAGCCCTGCACCAAATGACCCAGGCAGGATAACACTGGCCCCCACAGCCCTGCACCCATTGACCCAGGCAGGATGACTCTGGCCAATAACAGGCCCTGCACCCAATGACCCAGGCAGGATAACTCAGATCACACCAGGCCCTGCAACCAATGGCCTAGGTAGGATAACTGTGGTCACACCAGGCCCTGCACCAAATGACCCAGGCAGGATAACTCCAGCCCCCCACAGGCCATTCACCAAATGACCAAGGCAGGATAACTCCCCCCCCCAGCCCTGCCTCCAATGACCCAGGCAGGATAACTCAGGCTATACACAGTCTCTGCATCCAATGAACCAGGCAGGATAACTCCGCCATACCCATACCCTGAACCCAATGACCCAGGCAGAAATACTCCGGCCATCCACAGGCCCTGCACCAAATAACCTAGGCAGGATAACACCAGCCCTCCCAGGCCCTGCACCAAATTACCCAGGCAGGATAACTCAGATGGCCCACAGGCCCAGAACCCAATGACCCAGGCAGGATAACTCAGGCGGCCCACAGGCCCTGCACTCAAAGACCCAGACAGGATAACTCTGGCCGATCCCCACAGCCCTACACCCAATGACCCAGGCAGGATAACTCAGATCACACCAGGTCCTACACCCAATTACCCAGGCAGGATGACCCCAGCCCACCACAGGCCCTGTACTATATGACCGAGGCAGGATAACTGAGGCCATCTACAGGCCCTTCACCCAATGACCCAGGCAGGATAACTCAGATCACACCAGGCCCTACACCCAATTACCCAGGCAGGATGACCCCAGCCCACCACAGTCCCTGTACTATATGACCGAGGCAGGATAACTGAGGCCATCTACAGGCCCTTCACCCAATGACCCAGGCAGGATAACTCTGGCCCCCACAGGCCCTGAACAAAATGACTCAGGCAGGAAAACTCTGGCCACCCACAGCGTGCACCAGATGACCCAGGCAGGATAACACTGGCCCCCACAGCCCTGCACCCATTGACCCAGGCAGGATGACTCTGGCCAATAACAGGCCCTGCACCCAATGACCCAGGCAGGATAACTCAGATCACACCAGGCCCTGCAACCAATGGCCCAGGTAGGATAACTGTGGTCACACCAGGCCCTGCACCAAATGACTCGGGCAGGATAACTCCAACCCCCCACAGGCCATTCACCAAATGACCAAGGCAGGATAACTCCCCCCCCAGCCCTGCCTCCAATGACCCAGGCAGGATAACTCAAGCCATACACAGGCCCTGCATCCAATGAACCAGGCAGGATAGCTCCGCCATACCCATACCCTGAACCCAATGACCCAGGCAGAAATACTCCGGCCATCCACAGGCCCTGCACCAAATAACCTAGGCAGGATAACGCCAGCCCTCCCAGGCCCTGCACCAAATTACCCAGGCAGGATAACTCAGATGGCCCACAGGCCCAGAACCCAATGACCCAGGCAGGATAACTCTGGCCGATCCCCACAGCCCTACACCCAATGACCCAGGCAGGATAACTCTGGCCTCCCACAGCCCTACATCCACTGATCCAGGCAGGATAACTCTTGCCACCTGTAAGTCTGCACCCAAGAACACAGGCAGGATAACTCTGGTCACCTGAGGCCCTGCACCAAATGACCCAGGCAGGATAACTCCAGCAGACCACAGGCCCTGTACCAAATGACCCAGGCAGGATAACGCTGGCCATCCACAGGCCATGCACCCAATGACACAGGCAGGATAACTGTAGCCCCTCCCTACAGCCCTGCACCCAATGACACAGGCAGGATAACTCTGGCCACCCACAGGTCCTGCACCCAATTAACCAGGTTGAGTAAACGCCCCCCCCCACAGGCCCTGAATCCCATGATCCAGGCAGGATAACTCAGGCGGACAACAGGCAGTGCACCCAATGATCCAGGCAAGATAACTTTGGCCCTTCCCCACAGCCCTGCACCCAATGACACAGGCAGGATAACTCTGGCCCCTCCCTACAGCCCTGCACCCAATGACACAGGCAAGATAACTCTGGCCCCCCAAAGCCCTGCACCCAGTGATCCAGGAAGAATAACTGTTGCCACCTGAGGACCTGCTCCAAACAACCCAGGCAGGATAACTCTGGCCACCCTGGGCCCTGCACCCAATGACCCAGACAGGATAACTCCATCCAGTCACAGGCTCTCCACCAAATGCCCCAGGCAGGATAACTCTGTTCATTCACAGGCCCAACACCAAAGGCCCCAGCTAGGATAACTCCATCCATTCACAGGTCCTGCACCAAATGACCCAGGCAGGATAACTCCATCCATTCACAGGCCCTGCACCAAATGCCCCAGGCAGGATAACTCCAGCCATCCACAGGTGCTGCACTGAATAACCCAGACAGGATAACTCTGGGCATCCACAGGCCCTGCACCCAGTAACCCAGATAGGATAACTCTGGCCACCCTGGGCCCGGCACCCAATGACCCAGGCAGGTTAACTTCAGCCACCCACAGGCCAAGCACCCAATCACCCAGGCAGCATAACTCTGGCCACCCACAGGCTCTACACCCAATGACTCAGGCAGGATAACTCCAATTACACCAGGCCCTGCAACCAATGACCCAGGCAAGATAACTCTGGTCACACCAGGCCCTGCACCAAATGACCCAGGCAGGATAACTCTGGTCACACCAGGCCCTGCACCAAATGACCCAGACAGGATAATGCCGCCACCCCCACAGGCCCTGCACCAAATGACCATGGCAGGATAACTTCACCCTCCCCCCCACAGCCCTGCCTCCAATGACCCAGGCAGGATAACTCAAGCCATACATAGCCCCTTCACCCAATGAGCCAGGCAGGAAAACTCCATCATTCCCTGCACCCATACCCTGCACCCAATGACACAGACAGAATAACTCCGGCCATCAACAGACCCTGCACTCAATGACCCATGCAGGATAACTCTGGCCCCTCCCCACAGCCCTGCTCCCAATGACGCAGGCAGGATAACCATTGCCACCTGAAAGCTCTGCACCCAATAAAACAGACAGGATAACTCTGGTCACTCCAGGCCAGACACCTAATGACGCAGGCAGGATAACTCTGGCAGACCACAGGTCCTGCTCCCAATGACCCAGGCATGATAACTGTGGCCATCCACAGGCCATGCACCCAATGACCCATGCAGGATAACTCTGGCTACCTACATATCCTACAACCAATGACCCAGATTGGATAAATGCCCCCCCCCACAGGCCCTGAACCCCATGACCCAGGCAGGATAGCTCGGGCAGCCGACTGACCCCTCCCCAGAGCCCTGCATCCAATGACACAGGCAGGATAACTCTAGCCCCCCAACACCCTGCACTCAGTGATCTAGGCAGGCTAACTCTGGCCACCTGCAGGCCCTGTACCCAATGACCCAGGCAGGATAATGCCATCCATTCATTCACAGGACCTGCACCAAATGCCCCAGGCAGGATAACTCTGTCCATTCACAGACCCTGCCCCAAATAACCCAGGCAGGATAACTCATCCATTCACAAGCCCTGCACCAAGTGTCCTTGGCAGGATAAGTCCACCCATCCACAGGCCCTGCAACCAATGACCCAGACAGGATAACTCTGGCCAGCCACAGACCCTGCACTTCATAAACCAGGCAGGATAATTCCGGACCCCCACAGGCCCTGCACCAAATGACCAGGGCAGGATAACTCCCCCCTCCCCCCCCCACAGCCCTACCTCCAATGACCCAGGCAGGATAACTCAAGCCATACATAGGCCCTGCACCCAATGAACCAGGCAGGATAACTCCACCACGCCCTGCACCCATACCCTGTACCCAATGACCCAGGCAGAATAACTCCAGCCATCAACAGACCCTGCACCAAATGATGCAGGCAGGATAACTCCGGCCCCCCTAGGCCATCCACCCAATGACCCATGCAGGATAACTCTGGCCCCTCCCCACAGCCCTGTTCCCAATGACCCAGGCAGGATAACATTTGCCACCTGCAAGCTCTGCACCCAGTAAAACAGGCAGGAGAATTCTGGTCACCCCAGGCCCTACACCAAATGATGCAGGCAGGATGACTCCGGCAGACCACAGGCCCTGCACCCAATGACCCAGGCAGGATAACTGTGGCCACCCACATGTCCTACAACCAATGACCCAGGTTGGATAAATGGCCCCCCTCCACAGGCCCTGAATCCCATGACCCAGGCAGGATAAATCGGGTGGCCCACTGACCCCTCCCCACAGCCTTGTATCCAATGACACAGGCAGGATAACTCTAGCCAACCAACACCCTGCACTCAGTGATCCAGGCAGGATAACTCTGGCCACCTGCAGGCCCTGTACCCAATGACCCAGGCAGGATAACTCCATTCATTCATTCATTCACAGCACCTGCACCAAATGCCCCTGGCAGGATAACTCCATTCAGTCACAGGCCCTACAGCAAATGCCCCAGGCAGGATAACTCCATACATTCACAAGCCCTGCACCAAGTGCCCTAGGCAAGATAACTCCACCCATCCACAGGCCAAGCACCCAATGACTCAGGCAGGATAACTCTGCCCCCCCCCCACAGCCCTGCACCAAATGACCCAGGCAGGATAACTCTGGCCACCTCAGGCTCTACAAAAAATGACAGAGGCAGGATAACTCCAGCCCCCCACAGGCCTGCACCCAATGATCCATGCACGATAATTCTGGACACCCACAGGACCTGCACCCAATGCACCAGGCAGGATAACCCACCCCACCCCACCCCAGCCCTGCAATCAAATGACTCAGGCAGGATAGCTCCAGCTACCCACAGGCCCTGCAATCAAATAACTCAGGCAGGACAACTGTGGCCGTCCACAGGCCCTGCACCAAAAGATCCAAGCAGGATAACTCCAACCCTACATGGGCCCTACACCTAATGGCCCAGGCAGGATAAATCTGGACCCTCACAGACCCTGCAATCAAATGACTTAGGCAGATTTACCTTTCACACAATGCAGGAAAGGCCACATGAAACAACTATGATTCATTCTATGCCCAGCTCCAAGCGGACTGGGCTTGGTGGAGTGTCCTCCTGCTTAACCTCCATCAGAGGATGGAGGTTGTCAGGATGGTAACTCTGCCTTGGGCTCTCTACCGCTTTCAAAATGTGCCAATAGACATCCCAGTCAGGATATTTTAAGCTTGGAATAAGGACATAATGGGGTTTATATGGGCGGGAAAGTGCCCAAGAATAAGGTCCTCAGTCCTTTTTCTCCCCAGGCAGGATAACTCTGGCCACCCTGGACCCTGCACTGAATTACCCTGGTAGGATAACTCTAGCCATCCACAGGCTAAGCACCCAATGACTCATGCAGGATAACTCCATCCACCTCAGGCCCTGCATCAAATGACCCAGGAAGGATAACTCCAGACAATCACAGGCCCTGCACCCAGTGCCACAGGCAGGTAGGATAAACACCCCCCACCCCACACAGGCCCAGGCAGGATATCTCCGGCAGCCCATAGGCCCTGCACCCAATCACCCAAACAGGATAACTATCCCCTCCCACAGCACTGCACCCAATGCCCCAGGAAGGATTACCCTGGCCTCCCAACACCCTGCAACCAGTAATCCAGGCAGGATAACTCTGGCCATCTGCAGGCCCTGCATCCAATGACCCAGGCAGAATAACTCTGGTCACCCCAGGTCCTACAACCAATGACCCAGCCACCACACATCCTGTACCAAAAGACCCAGGCAGAACAACTCGTGCCACCCACAGGTCCTACACCCAATTACCAAGGTAGGTTAAATGTCCTCCAACCAGGCCCTGGCAGGATAATGCCGGTGGCCCACAGACCCTGCACCCAATGATCCAGGCAGGATAAACTCCAGCTGCTCCCCACAACCCTGCGCTCAATGACCCAGGCAGGATAACACTGGCATCCACAGCCCTGCACCCAATGACCCAGGCAGGATAACTCTGGTCACACCAGGCCTGCACCCAGTGACCCAGGCAGAATAAATCTGGCCATCCACAGGCCCTGCACCCAATGACCCAGACAGGATAACTCTGGCCACCCTGGGCCCTGCACCAATTACCTAGGCAAGATATCTTCGGCCCCTCACTGGCCAAGCACCCAATAACCCAGGAAGAATAACTCTGGCCCCCAACAGGCCCGCACCAAATAACTAGGGCAGAATAACTCCGCCCCACCCCACAGCCCTGCTGCAATGACCCAGGCAGGATAACTCAAGCCATACATAGGCCCTGTAGCCAATGAACCAGGCAGGATTACTCTGCCACTCCTCACACCCATAGCCCTGCACCCAATGATCCAGACAGAATAATTTCGTCTATTCACAGGCCCTGCACCAAATGACCCAGGCAGGATAAATCTGGCCATCCACAGGCCCTGCACCCAATGACCCAGACTGGATAACTCTGGCCACCCTGGGCCCTGCACCCAATGACCCAGGCAGGATATCTTCGGCCCTCCACAGGCCAAGCACCCAATGACCCAGGCAGAATAACTCTGGTCACATCAGGCCCTGCAACCAATGACCCAGGCAAAATAACTCTGGTCACACCAGGCCCTGCACCCAATGACCCAGGCAGGATAACTTTGGTCCCCAACAGGCCCTGCACCAAATGAACATGGCAGGATAACTCTGCCCTCCCCCCCCAGCCCTGCCTTCAATGAAGCAGACAGGATAACTCAAGCCATACACAGACCCTCCACCCAATGAACCAGACAGGATAACTCCACCACCCCCACACCAATACCCTGAACACATAGACCCACACAGAATAACTTTGGCCATCCACAGGCCCTGCACCAAATGACCTAGGCAGGAAAACTCCATCCCACCCCCAGGCCCTGCACCGAATGATCCAGGCAGGATAACTCAGGTAGCCCACAGGCCCTGAACCCAATGACCCAGGCAGGATAACTTTGGCCATCCGCAGGCCCTTTACCCCATGACCCAGGCAGGATAACTCAGGCGGACCACAGACCCTGTACCCAAAGACCCAGGCAAGATAAGTCTGACCCTCCTCACAGCCCTGCACCCAATGATCCAGGCAGGATAACCCCGCCTCCCCAAAGGCCCTGCACCAAATGACCCATGCAGGATAACTCCGCCCCCCACACACACAGTCCTGCATCCAGTTACCCAGTCATGATAACGCAAGCCATACACGGTCCCTGTACCCAATGCCCAAGGCAGTACAACTCTGGCCACCCACAGGCCCTGCACCAAATGACCCAGGCAGGATGACTCAAGCCCCTCAAAGGCCCTGCAGCCAATGACTCAGGCAGGATAACTCTGGCCACCCACAGTCCCTGCTCCCAATGACCCAGGCAGAATAACTCCAGAAACCCACAGGCACTACGCCCAATGACCCAGTAGAATATCTCTAGCCATTCACAGGCCCTGCACCAAATGACCCAGACAGGATGGCTTCGGCCCACCACAGCAGTGCACCCAAAGACCCAGGCAGGAAACTCTGGCCACCTTGGGCACTGCACCCAATGACCCAGGCAGTATAACTCCGGCCATCCACAGAACAAACACCCAATGACCTAGGCAGGATAACTCTGGCCCCCACAGCCCTGCACGCAGTGACCCAAGCAGGATAACTCTGGCCACCCACAAGCCCTGCTCACAATGACCCAGGCAGGACAACTCCAGTCACACCAGGCCCTGCAACCAATGACCCAGACAGGATAACTCCATCCAGTCAGAGGCCCTGCACCAAATGTCCCAGTTAGAATAACTCCGTCCATTCACATGCCCTGCACCAAATGACCCAGGCAGCGCAACTCGATCCATTCACAGGCCCTGCACCAAATGCCCCAGGCAGGATAACTCCGACCATCCACAGGCGCTGCACCCAATGACCCAGACAAGATAACTCTGGCCACCCTGGGCCCTGCACCCAATGACCCAGACAGGATAACTTCGGCCACCCACAGGCCAAGCATCCAATGACCAGGCAGGATAACTCTGGCCCCCCACAGCCCTACACCCAGTGATCCTGGCAGGATAACTCTTGCCACCTGCAAGATCTGAACTCAGTAACACAGGCAGGATAACTCCGTTCACCCCAGGACCTACACCGAATGACCCAGGCAGAATAAGTCCAGAAGACCACACGCCCTGTACCAAATGACCCAGGCAGGATTACTCTGGCCATCCACGAGCCATGCACCCAATGACCCATACAGGATAACTCTGGCCACCCACACATCCTGCAACCAATGACCCAGGTTGGAAAAATGGCCCCTGCACAGGCCCTAAACCCCATTACCGAGGCAGCATAACTCAGGCGGCCCACAGGCCCTGCACGTAATGACTCAGGCAGGATAATTCTGGCCCCTGCCCACAGCCCTGCATACAATGACACAGGCAGGATAACTCTAGCCCCCAACACCCTGCACTCAGTGATCAAGGTAGGATAACTCTGCCCTGCACCCAATGACCTAGGCAGGATAACTCCATCCATTCACAGGATCAACACCTACTGCCCAAGGCAGGATAACTCCATCCATTCATAGGCCCAGCAGCAAATGCCCCATGCAGGATAGCTCCGTCATTTCACAGGCCCTGCACCAAATAATCCAGGCAGGATAACTCGTCCATTCACAGGCCCTGTACCCAATGACCCAGGCAGTATAACTCCAGCCATCCACAGGCCAAGCACCCAATGACTCAGGCAGGATAAGTCTGGCCCCCAAAAGCCCTGCACACAGTGACCCAGGCAGGACAACTCCGGTCACACCACACCCTGCAATGAATGATTCAGGCCCTTCCCCACAGCACTGCACCCAATGACTCAGGCAGGATAACTCTGGCCCTCCACAGCTTTGCATCCAGTGATCCAGACAGGATAACTCTGGCCACCTGCAAGCTCTGTACCAAATAACACAGGCAGGATAACTCCAGTCACCCGATGCCCTACATTGAATGACCCAGGCAGGATAACTCCAGCAGACTACAGGCCCTGAACCAAATGACCCAGGCAGGATAACTCTGGCCATACACAGGCCATGCACCCAATGAGCCAGGCAGGATAAGTCTGGCCACCCACAGGTCCTGCACCCAATGAACCAGGTTGGATGAATGCCACCCCACAGGACCTGAACCCTATGATCCATGCAGGATAATTTGGGCGGCCCACAGGCCTCTCACCCAATGATCCAGGCAGGATAAACCTGGCCCCTCACCACAGCCCTGCACCCAAGGACACAGGCAGGATAACTCTGCCCCCCCCCCACGCCCTGCACCCAATGATCCAGGCAGGATAACTCTGGCCACCCACAAGCCCTGCAGACAATGACCCAGACAGGACAACTCCATCCATTCACAGACCCTGCACCAAATGACCCAGCTAGAATGACTCTGTCCATTCACAGGCCCTGCACCAAATGACCCACGCAGGATAACTCCATCCATTCACAGGCCCTGCACCAAATGCCCCAGGCAGGATAACTCCGGCCATCCACAGACGCTGCACCCAATGACCCATACAGAATAACTCTGGCCATCCACAGGCACTGCACCCAATGACCCAGACAGGACAACTCTTGCCACCCTGGGCCCTGCACCCAATGACCCAGGGAGGATAACTCTGGCCACCCACAGGCCCTGCACCCAATGACCCAGGCAGGATAACTCTAGTTACACCAGGCCCTTCAACCAATGACCCAGGCAAGATAACTCTGGTGACACCAGGCCCTGCACCAAATAACCCAGGCAGGAGAACACTGGCCCCCCCATAGGCCCTGCACCAAATGACCATGTCAGAATAACTCTGCCGTCCCCCCCCTCATAGACCTGCCTCCAATGACCAGGCAGCATAACTCAAGCCATACACAGACCCTGCACCCAATGAACCAAGCAGGATAACTCAGCCACGCCCCGCACTCATACCCTGCACCCAATGACCAAGGCAGAATAACTCTGGCCATCAACATGCCCTGCACCAAATGATGCAGCCAGGATAACTCAGCCCCCACCAGGACCTGCACCCAATGGCCCAAGCATGATAACTCTGGACCCTCCCCACAGCCCTACACCCAATGACCCAGGCAGGATAACTCCGGTCAACCCAGGCCCTACACTGATTGACCCAGGCAGGATAACTCCAGCAGACCATAGGCCCTGCACCCAATGACCCAGATAGGATAATTCGGGCATCCCACAGGCCTGCACCCAATTACCCAGGCAGGATAATTCTGGCCCCTCCCCACGGCCCTGCATCCAATGACACAGGCAGGATAACTGTAGCCCCCAAATGCCCTGCACCCAATGACCCAAGCAGGACAACTCTATCCATTCACAGGACCTGCACCAAATGCCCCAGGCCAGATAATTCCATTCATTCACAGGCCCTGCAGCAAATGCCCCAGGCAGCATAAGTCCATCCATTCACAGGCCCTGCACCAAATAGCTCATGCAGGATGACTCCATCCATTCACAAGCCCTGCACCAAATGCCCTAGGCAGGATAACTCCACCCATCCACAGGCCCTGCAGCCAATGACCCAGACAGTAAAACTCTGGCCATCCACAGGCCCTGCAGCCAATGACCCAGGCAGGATAACTCTGGACTCCCACAGGCCAAGCACCCAATGACTCAGGCAGTTTAACTCCAGCCCCCCACAGGTTCTGCACCAAATAACCCAGGCAGGTTAACTCTGGCCACCTTCAGGCCCTGCAACAAATGACCCAGGCAGGATAACTCAAGCCCCCCACAGGCCCTGCACCCAATGACTCAGGCAGGATAACTCTGGCCACCCACAGGCCCTGCTCCCAATGACCCAGGAAGAATAACTCCGGACACCCCCAGGCACTGCGCCCAATGTCCCCAGTAGGATAACTCCAGCCATTCACAGGCCGCACCAATGACCCAGGCAGGATGGCTCCTGCCCCCCACAGTCCTGCACCCAATGACCCAGGCAGGAAACTGTGGCCATCCACAGGCCAAGCACCCAATGATCCAGGCAGGATAATTCTGGCCCCCACAGCCCTTCACCAAGTGACCCAGGCAGGATAACTCCACCCATCCACAGGTCCTGCAGCCAATGACCCAGGCAAGGTAACTCTGGTCACACCAGGCCCTGCACCAAATGACCCAGGCAGGATAACGCTGGCCCCCCCCTCAGGCCCTGCACCAAATGCACCAGGCAGGATAACTCTGCCATCCTGCACCCAATGACCCAGGCAGAATAACTCTGGCCATCAACAGACCCTGCACGAAATGACACAGGCAGGATAACTCTGGCCCCTCCCCACAGCCTTGCACCCAATGACCCAGGCAGGATAACTCTGGCCCCCCCACAGCCCTGCACCCAGTGATCCTGGCAGGATAACTCTTGCCACCTGCAAGATCTCCACTCAGTAACACAGGCAGGATAACTCCATTCACCCCAGGACCTACACCAAATGACCCAGGCAGAATAAGTCCAGAACACCACACACCCAGTACCAAATGACCCAGGCAGGATAACTCTGGCCATGCACCCAATGACCCACTCAGGATAACTCTGGCCACCCACACATCCTGCAACCAATGACCCAGGTTGGATAAATGGCCCCCGCAAAGGCCCTAAACCCTATTACTGAGGCAGCATAACTCAGGCGGCCCCCATGCCCTGCACGCAATGACTCAGGCAGGATAATTCAGGCCCTTCCCCACCGCCCTGACACAGGCAGGATTACTCTAGCCCCCAACACCCTGCACTCAGTGATCAAGGTAGGATAACTCTGCCCTGCACCCAATGACCCAGGCAGGATAACTCCATCCATTCACAGGATCTGCACCTAATGCCCCAGGCAGGATAACTCCATCCATTCATTCATAGACCCAGCAGCAAATGCCCCATGCAGGAAAACTCTGTCCATTCACAGGCCCTGCACCAAATAATCCAGGCAGGATAACTCATCCATTCACAGACCCTGTACCCAATGACCCAGGCAGTATAACTCCAGCCATCCACACGCCAAGCATCCAATGACTCAGGCAGGATAATTCTGGCCCCCAAAAGCCCTGCACACAGTGACCCAGGCAGGACAACTCCGGTCACACCACACACTGCAATGAATGATCCAGGCCCCTCCCCACAGCTCTGCACCCAATGACTCAGGCAGGATAACTCTGGCCCTCCACAGCCCTGCATCCAGTGATCCAGACAGGATAACTCTGGCCACCTGCAAGCTCTGTACCAAATAACACAAGCAGGATAACTCCAGTCACCCGATGCCCTACATTGAATGACTCAGGCAGGATAACTCCGGCAGACTACAGGCCCTGTTCCAAATGACCCAGGCAGGATAACTCTGGCCATACACAGGCCATGCACCCAATGAGCCAGGCAGGATAATTCTGGCCACCCACAGGTCCTGCACCCAATGACCCAGGTTGGATAAATGCCACCCCACAGGCCCTGAACCCTATGATCCAGGCAGGATAATTCGGGCGTCCCACAGTCCCTTCTCAACCAATGATCCAGGCAGGATAACCCTGGCCCCTCCCCACAGCCCTGCACCCAAGGACACAGGCAGGCTAACTCTGACCCCCCACGCCCTGCACCCAGTGATCCCGGCAGGATAATTCTGCCACCCCTAAAGCCCTGCACCCAGTGATCCAGGCAGGATAACTCTTGCCACCTGCAGGTCCTGCTCCAAATGACCCAGGCAGGATAACTCTGGCCACCCAAAAGCACTGCAGACAATGACCCAGACAGGACAACTCCATCCATTCACAGGCCCTGCACCAAATGCCCCAGACAGGATCACTTAATTCATTCGCAGACCCTGCACCAAATGACCCAGCTAGAATGACTCCATCCATTCACAGACCCTGCACCAAATGCCCCAGGCAGGACAACTCCGGCCATCCACAGATGCTGCACCCAATGACCCAGACAGGATAACTCTGGCCATCCACAGGTCCTGCACCCAATGACCCAGACAGGACAACTCTTGCCACCCTGGACCCTGCACCCAATGACCTAGGCAGGATAACTCTGGCCACCCACAGGCCCGCCACCCAATGACCCAGGCAGGATAACGCTGGTCACACCAGGCCCTGCAACCAATGACCCAGGCAAGATAACTCTGTTCACACCAGGCCCTGCACCAAATAACCCAGGCAGGATAACGCCGGCCCCCCATAGGCCCTGCACCAAATGACCATGGCAGAGTAACTCTGCCCTCCCCCCCACAGACCTGCCTCTGATGACCAGGCAGCATAACTCAAGCCATACACAGACCTTGCACCCAATGAACCAAGCAGGATAACTCCGCCACGCCCCGCACCCATACCCTGCACCCAATGACCCAGGCAGAATAACTCTGGCCATCAACAGGCCCTGCACCAAATGACGCAGCCAGGATAACTCCGCCCCCCCCCCAGGCACTGCACCCCAATGGCCCAAGCACGATAACTCTGGACCCTCCCCACAGCCCTGCACCCAATGACCCAGGCAGGAAAACTCCAGTTACCCCAGGCCCTACACTGAATGACCCAGGCAGGATAATTCCAGCAGACCACAGGCCATGCACACAATGACCCAGATAGGATAATTCGGGCATCCCACAGACCCTGCACTCAATTACCCAGGCAGGATAATTCTGGTCGCTCCCCACAACCCTGCATCCAATGACACAGGCAGGATAACTGTAGCCCCCAAATGCCCTGCACTCAGTAATCCAGGCAGGATAACTCTGGCCACCTGCAGGCCCTGCACCCAATGACCCAAGCAGGATAACTCTATCCAGTCACAGGACCTGCACCAAATGCCCCAGGCCGGATAACTCCATTCATTTACAGGCCCTGCAGCAAATGCCCCAGGCAGGATAAGTCCATCCATTCACAGGCCCTGCACCAAATAGCTCATGCAGGATAACTCCATCCATTCACAAGCCCTGCACCAAATGCCCTAGGCAGGATAACTCCACCCATCCACAGGCCCTGCAGCCAATGACCCAGACAGGATAACTCTGGCCACCCACAGGCCCTGCACTTCATGACCCAGGCAGGATAACTCCGGACTCCCACAGGCCAAGCACCCAAAGACTCAAGCAGTTTAACTCCAGCCCCCCAACAGGTTCTGCACAAAATAACCCAGGCAGGTTAACTTTGGCCACCTCAGGCCCTGCAACAAATGACCCAGGCAGGATAACTCAAGCCCCCCACAGGTCCTGCACCCAATGACTCAGGCAGGATAACTCTGGCCACCCACAGGCCCTGCTCCCAATGACCCAGGAAGGATAACTCCGGACACCCACAGGCACTGCGCCCAATGACCCCGGTAGGATAGCTCCAGCCATTCACAGGCCCTGCACCAATGACCCAGGCAGGATGGCTCCTGCCCCACATAGTCCTGCACCCAATAACCCAGGCGGGATAACTCTGGCCATCCACAGGCCATGCACCCAATGATCCATGCAGGATAACTCTGGCCACCCACACGTCCTGCAACCAATGACCCAGGTTGGATAAATGGCCCCCGCAAAGGCCCTAAACCCTATTACTGAGGCAGCATAACTCAGGCGGCACACACGCCCTGCACGCAATGACTCAGGCAGGATAATTTAGGCCCCTCCCCACAGCCCTGCATACAATGACACAGGCATGATTACTCTAGCCCCCAACACCCTGCACTCAGTGATCAAGGTAGGATAACGCTGCCCTGAACCCAATGACCTAGGCAGAATAACTCCGTCCATTCACAGGCCCTGCACCAAATAATCCAGGCAGGATAACTCGTCCATTCACAGGCCCTGTACCCAATGACCCAGGCAGTATAACTCCAGCCATCCATACGCCAAGCACCCAATGACTCAGGCAGGATAATTCTGGCCCCCAAAAGCCCTGCACACAATGACCCAGGCAGGACAACTCCGGTCACACCACACACTGCAATGAATGATCCAGGCCCCTCCCCACAGCTCTGCACCCAATGACCCAGGCAGGATAACTCTGGCCCTCCACAGCCCTGCATCCAGTGAACAAGACAGGATAACTCTGGCCACCTGCAAGCTCTGTACCAAATAACACAAGCAGGATAACTCCAGTCACCCGATGCCCTACATTGAATGACCCAGGCAGGATAACTCCGGCAGACTACAGGCCCTGTTCCAAATGACCCAGGCAGGATAACTCTGGCCATACACAGGCCATGCACCCAATGAGCCAGGCAGGATAATTCTGGCCACCCACAGGTCCTGCACCCAATGACCCAGGTTGGATAAATGCCACCCCACAGGCCCTGAACTCTATGATCCAGGCAGGATAATTTGGGCGTCCCACAGGCCCTTCAACCAATGATCCAGGCAGGATAACCTGGCCCCTTCCCACAGCCCTGCACCCAAGGACACAGGCAGGCTAACTCTGCCCCCCCCCACGCCCTGCACCCAGTGATCCCGGCAGGATAATTTTGCCACCCCCAAAGCCCTGCACCCAGTGATTCAGGCAGGATAACTCTTGCCACCTGCAGGTCCTGCTCCAAATGACCCAGGCCGGATAACTCTGGCCAGCCAAAAGCACTGCAGACAATGACCCAGACAGGACAACTCCATCCATTCACAGGCCCTGCACCAAATGCCCCAGACAGGATCACTTAATTCATTTGCAGACCCTGCACCAAATGACCCAGCTAGAATGACTCCGTCCATTCACAGACCCTGCACCAAATGACCCAGGCAGGACAACTCTGGCCATCCACAGGCCCTGCACCCAATGACCCAGACAGAACAAATCTTGCCACCTGGGACCCTGCACCCAATGACCTAGGCAGGATAACTCTGGCCACCCACAGGCCCTGCACCCAATGACCCAGGCAGGATAACGCCGGTCACACCAGGCCCTGCAACCAATGACCCAGGCAAGATAACTCTGGTCACACCAGGCCCTGCACCAAATAACCCAGGCAGGATAACGCCGGCCCCCCCATAGGCCCTGCACCAAATGACCATGGCAGAGTAACCCTGCCCCCCCCCACAGACCTGCCTCCGATGACCAGGCAGCATAACTCAAGCCATACACAGACCTTGCACCCAATGAACCAAGCAGGATAACTCCGCCACGCCCCGCACCCATACCCTGCACCCAATGACCCAGGCAGAATAACTCTGGCCATCAACAGGCCCTGCACCAAATGATGCAGCCAGGATAACTCCGCCCCCCCCCAAGCCCTGCACCCCAATGGCCCAAGCACAATAACTTTGGACCCTCCCTACAGCCCTGCACCCAATGACCCAGGTAGGATAATTTGGGCATCCCACAGACCCTGCACTCAATTACCTAGGCAGGATAATTCTGGCCTCTCCCCACAGCCCTGCATCCAATGACACAGGCAGGATAACTGTAGCCCCCAAATGTCCTGCACTCAGTGATCCAGGCAGGATAACTCTGGCCACCTGCAGGCCCTGCACCCAATGACCCAAGCAGGATAACTCTATCCAGTCACAGGACCTGCACCAAATGCCCCAGGCTGGATAACTCCATTCATTTACAGGCCCTGCAGCAAATGCCCCAGGCAGGATAAGTCCATCCATTCACAGGCCCTGCACCAAATAGCTCATGCAGGATAACTCCATCCATTCACAAGCCCTGCACCAAATGCCCTAGGCAGGATAACTCCACCCATCCACAGGCCCTGCAGCCAATGACCCAGACAAGGATAACTCTGGCCACCCACAGGCCCTGCACTTCATGACCCAGGCAGGATAACTCCGGACTCCCACAGGCCAAGCACCCAAAGACTCAAGCAGTTTAACTCCAGCCCCCCAACAGGTTCTGCACCAAATAACCCAGGCAGGTTAACTTTGGCCACCTCAGGCCCTGCAACAAATGACCCAGGCAGGATAACTCAAGCCCCCCACAGGTCCTGCACCCAATGACTCAGGCAGGATAACTCTGGCCACACCAGGCCCTGCACCCAATGATCCAGGCAGGATAACATCGGCCCCTCACAGGCCCTGCAACAAATGACCAAGGCAGGATAACTCCGTCCTCCCCCTCCCCCCACAACCAGGCAGGATAATGACGTCCCTATCCCCAGAGCCCTGCACCCAATGACCCAGGCAGAATAACTCCCTCCATCCACAGGCCCTACACCAAATGACCAAGACAGGATAACTCCGGTACCCCACAGGCCCTTCATAAAATGGACCAGGCAGGATAACTTAGGACATCAACAGACCCTGAACCCAAAGACCCAGGCAGGATACCCATGGCCCCTCCCCACAGCCCTGCACCCAATGACCCAGAAAGGATAACTCTGGACCCCCCCCCCAGTCCGGCACCCAGTGACCCAGGCAGGATAACTCTGGTCACCCCAGGCCCTACGCCCAATGACTCAGACAGGATAATTCTGGTCATCCACAGGCCAAGCACTCAATTACTCAGGCAGTATAACTCTGGCCACCTCAGGTCCTGCATGAAATGACTCAGGCAGGATAATTGGCCATCCACAGGCCAAGCATCCAATGACCCAGGCAGTATAATTCCGGCCACCCACAGGCCCTGCACTTCATGACCCCGGCAGGATAACTCTGGACTCCCACAGGCCAAGCACCCAATGACTCAGGCAGGATAACTCTTCCCCTCCCCACCCCAAAGCCATGCACCAAATGACCCAGGCAGGATAACTCTAGCCACCTCAGGCCCTACAAAAATTGACCCAGGCAGGATAACTCTGTCCCCCCACAGCCCTGCACCTAATGACCCAGGTAGAATAACTCAAGCCCCTCCCCACAGCGCTGCACCCAATGACCCAGGAAGGATAACTCTGGCCATCCACAGGTCCTGTACCAAATAACCCAGGCAGGATACCTCCAGTGACCCCAGATCTTGAACCTAATGTCCCAGGCAGGATAACTCCGGCTCCCCCACAGGCTCTGCACCAAATGACCTAGGCAGGGTAACTCCGCGCCCACCACACACACACACACACACACACACACACACACACACACACACACACACACGCACACACAGCCCTGCATCCAGTGACTGAGTCAGGATAACGCAAGCCATCAACAGGCCCTGCACCCAATGTCCCAGGCAGTTTAACTCCAGCCCTCCACAGGCCCTGCACCAAATAACCCAGGCAGGATAACTCTGGCCACCTCAGGCCATGCAACAAATGATCCAGGCAGGATAACTCAAGCCTCCCACAGGCCCTGCACCTAATGACTCAGGCAGGATAACTCTGGCCACCCACAGGCCCTGCTCCCAATGACCTAGGCAGGATAACTCCGGACACCCACAGGCATTGCACCCAATGACCCCGGTAGGATAACTCCAGCCATTCACAGGCCCTGCACCAAATGACCCAGGCAGGAAACTGTGTCCACCCTGGGCACTGCACCCAATGACCCAGGCAGTATAACTCTGGCCATCCACAGGCCAAGCACCCAATGATCCAGGCAGGATAACTCTGGCCCCCACAGCCCTTCATGCAGTGACCCAGGCAGGATAACTCTGACCACCCACAAGCCCTGCACACAATGACCCAGGCAGGATAACTCCAGTCACACCAGGCCCTGCAACCAATGACCCAGGCAGGATAACTCTGGTCACACCAGGCCCTGCACACAATGACACAGGCAGGATAACTCTGGTCACACCAGGCCCTGCACCCAATGACACAGGCAGGATAACACCGGCCCCTCACAGTCCCTGCAACAAATGACCAAGGCAGGATAACTCCGTCTTCCCCCTCCCCCCACAACCAGGCATTATAATGACATCCCTATCCCCAGAGCTCTGCACCCAATGACCCAGACAGAATAACTCCCACCATCCACAGGCCCTGCACAAAATGACCTAGACAGGATAACTTAGGACATCCACAGGCCCTGAACCTCATGACCAAGGCAGGACAACTCCAGCGGCCCACAGACCCTGGACTCAAAGACCCAGGCAGGATACCCATGGCCCCTCCCCACAGCCCTGCACCCAATGACCCAGAAAGGATAACTCTGGACCCCCCCCAACAGTCTGGCACCCAGTGACCCAGGCAGGATAACTCTGGTCACCCCAGGCCCTACACGCAATGACTCAGGCAGGATAACTCTGGCCATCCACAGGCCAAGCACTCAATGACTCAGGCAGTATAACTCCAGCCACCTCAGGCCCTGCACGAAATGACCCAGGCAGGATAACTGTGGACACCCACAGGCCCTGCACTCAATGCCCCCACATAGGATAACTCCAGCCATCCACAGGCCCTGCACCCAATTAATCAGGCAGGATAACTCAGCCACCCCACCCCCACAGCCCTGCACCCGATGACCCAGGCAGAATAACTCCATCCTTCCACAGGCCCTGCACCAAATAACCCAGACAGGATAACTCTGGCCACCCACAGGCCCTTCACCCCAGTGACCCAGGCAGGATGACTCCAACCATTCACAGGCCCTGCACCAAATGACCCAGAGAGGATAATTCTGGCCACCCTGGGCCCTGCACCCAATGACCCAGACAGGATAACTCCGTCCATTCACAGGCCCTGCACCAAATGACCCAGGCAGGATAACTCCAGCCATCCATAGGCCTTGCACCCAATGGCCCATACAGGATAACTGGCCATCCACAGGCCCTGCACTCAATGACCCAGGCAGAATAACTCCAGACCCCATAGGCCAAGCACCCAATGACTCATGCAGGATAACTCCGCCACCCCAGGCCCTGCACCAATAGACCCAGGCAGGATAACTTAAGCCATCCACAGGCGAAGCACTCAATGACTTTGTATATTTATTTATTTAAGTGTTTTACCAGGAAGGCATGTTGAGCAGAGTACCGCTCGATTCTAGATGCGTTCTGGGGACAGTACATGAAAATAAGAGATGCACTGACACAATAATGGAAAAACATGGTGACAATAATACAGTAGAGCAGTATAAATTAGGCAGGGTTATACAAGCAAATAGCGCAGCCTTTACAATGATGCACTAACACAGGAGGGGTAAGTCATGAGACAAGCGCTTGATTAGGCAAGATATCTCCGGTCACCTCAGGCCCTGCACCAAGTGACCTAGGCAGGATAACTCTGGACACCCACAGGCCCTGCACTCAATGCCCTAGGCAGCATAATTCCAGCCATCCTCAGGCCCTGCACCCAATGAACCAGGCAGGAAAACTCCACCCCACCCCCACACTCACAGCCCTGCACCCAAAGACCCAGGCAGGATAACTCCAGCCACCCACAGTCCCTGCACCCACTGACCTAGGCAGGATAGCTCCAGTCCCCCACAGGCCCTATACCCAATGACCCAGGCAGGAAAACTCTGGCCACCCTGGGCCCTGCACCCAATGACCAAGGCAAGATAACTGCAGCCATCCACAGGCCCTGCACCCAATCAACAGCAGAATAACTCCACCCCCACACACACACCCACAGCCCTGTACCCAATGACCCAGACAGAATAACTCCCGCCATCCACAGGCCCTGCACAAAATGACCCAGACAGGATAACTTAGGACATCCACAGGCCCTGAACCTCATGACCAAAGTAGGACAACTCCAGCGGCCCACAGACCCTGAACTCAAAGACCCAGGCAGGATACCCATGGCCCTCCCCACAGCCCTGCACCCAATGACCCAGAAAGGATAACTCTGGACCCCCCCCCACAGTCTGGCACTCAGTGACCCAGGCAGGATAACTCTGGTCACCCCAGGCCCTACACGCAATGACTCAGGCAGGATAACTCTGGCCATCCACAGGCCAAGCACTCAATGACTCAGGCAGTATAACTCCGGCCACGTCAGGCCCTGCACGAAATGACCCAGGCAGGATAACTGTGGACACCCCCAGGCTCTGCACTCAATACCCCACATAGGATAACTCCAGCCATCCACAGGCCCTGCACCCAATTAATCAGGCAGGATAACTCAGCCACCCCACCCCCACAGCCCTGCACCCGATGACCCAGGCAGAATAACTCCATCCATCCACAGGCCCCGCACCAAATAGCCCAGACAGGATAACTCTGGCCCCCAACAGGAAATGCACCAAATGACCCAGGCAGGATAACGCTGGCCACCCACAGGCCTTTCACCCCAGTGACCCAGGCAGGATAACTCCAGCCATTCACAGGCCCTGGACCAAATGACCCAGAGAGGATAATTCTGGCCACCCTGGGCCCTGCACCCAATGACCCAGACAGGATAACTCCATCCATTTACAGGCCCTGCACCAAATGACCCAGGCAGGATAACTCCAGCCATCCACAGGCCTGGCACCCAATGGCCCATACAGGATAACTGGCCATCCACAGGCCCTGCACTCAATGACCTAGGCAGAATAACTCCAGACTCCCATAGGCCAAGCACCCAATGACTCATGCAGGATAACTCCGGCCACCCCAGGCCCTGCACCAAATGACCCAGGCAGGATAACTTAAGCCATCCACAGGCGAAGCACTCAATGACTTTGTATATTTATTTATTTAAGTGTTTTACCAGGAAGGCATGTTGAGCAGAGTACCGCTCAATTCCAGATGCGTTCTGGGGACAGTACATGAAAATAAGAGATACACTAACACAATAATGGAAAAACATGGTGACAATAATACAGTAGAGCAGTATAAATTAGGCAGGGTTATACAAGCAAATAGCACAGCCTTTACAATGATGCACTAACACAGATGGGGTAAGTCATGAGACAAGCGCTTGATTAGGCAAGATATCTCCAGTCACCTCAGGCCCTGCACCAAGTGACCTAGGCAGGATAACTCTGGACACCCACAGGCCCTGCACTCAATGCCCTAGGCAGCATAATTCCAGCCATCCTCAGGCCCTGCACCCAATGAACCAGGCAGGAAAACTCTACCCCCCCCACACCCACAGCCCTGCACCTAATGACCCAGGCAGAATAACTCCATCCATCCACAGGCCCTGCACCAAATAACCGAGGCAGGATAACTCTGGCCCCCAACAGGCCCTGAACTAAATGACACAAGCAGGATAACTCTGGCCATCCACAGGCCCTGCACGCAATGACTCAGGTAGGATAACCTGCTCCCCCCCCACAGCCCTGCACCCAATGACCCAGGCAAGATAACTCCAGCCACCCACAGTCCCTGCACCCAATGACCTAGGCAGGATAGCTCCAGTCCCCCACAGGCCCTGTACCCAATGACCCAGGCAGGAAAACTCTGGCCACCCTGGGCCCTGCACCCAATGACCAAGGCAAGATAACTCCAGCCATCCACAGGCCCTGCACCCAATCAACAGCAGAATAACTCCACCCCCACACACACACCCACAGCCCTGTACCCAATGACCCAGGTGGAAACAGGCCAAGCAGCAAATGACTCAGGCAGGATAACTCCAGCCATCCACAGGCCCTGAACCCAATAAACCAGGCAGGATAACTCAGCCACCCCCACAGCCCTGCACCCAATGACACAGGTAGAATATCTCCACCCATCCACAGGTCCTGCACCAAATAACCCAGGCAGGATAACTCCGGCCCCAACAGACACTGCACCCAATGACCCAGGCAGGATAACTTCGGCCATCCACAAGCTGTGCACCAAATGCCCCAGGCAGGGTGACCCAGGCAGGATAACTCTGGCCACCCTGGGCCCTGCACCAAATGACCCAAGCAGTATGACTCCGTCCATTCACAGGCCCTGCACCAAATGACCCAGGCAGGATAACTCCATCCATTCACAGACCCTGCACCAAATGCCCCAGGCAAGATAACTCTGGCCATCCACAGGGCCTGCACCCAATGATCCAGATACGATAACTCTGGCCACCCTGGGCCCTGCACCCAATGACCCAGGCAAGATAACTCCTGCCATCCACAGGCCCTGCACCAAATGACCCAGGCAGGATAACTCAAGCCATCCACAGGCTCTGCACCCAATCAACGGCAGAATAATTCCACACACACCCCCCCCCCACAGCCCTGCACCCAATGACCCAGGCAGAAACAGGCCAAGCAGCCAGTGACTCAAGTAGGATAATTCCGGCCACCTCAGGCCCTGCACCAAATGACCAGGCAGGATAACTCCAGCCATTCACAGGCCCTGAACCCAATGAACCAGGCAGGATAACTCAGCCACCCACAGCCCTGCACCCAATGACCCAGGCAGAATAACTCCATCCATCCACGGGCCCTGCACCAAATAACCCACGCAGGATAACTCTGGTCCCCAACAGGCACTGCACCAAATGACCCAGGCAGGATATCTTCGGCCATCCACAGACCCTGCACCAAATGCCCCAGGCAGGATAACTGTGGCCACCCTGGGCCCTGCACCAAATGCCCCAAGCAGGATAACTCTGTCCATTGACAGGCCCTGCACTAAATGACCCAGACAGAATAACTCCATCCATTCATAGACCCTGCACCAAATGCCCCAGGCAGAATAACTCTGGCCATCTATAGGCCCTGCACCCAATGACCCAGATAGGATAACTCTAGCCTAAAGCTACCAACAGTCCCAATTTTCCCAGGACAGTCCTTATTTTAGGCAGCATGTCCCAGTGTCCCCACAAGTTTTGCAAAATGTCACTTTTGTCCCTTTTTTTGCTTACATGTCCCAGTTTTGTCCCTTTTTTCTGTTGACTGCTAATCCTTGAGTGACAGTTATTTTAGCACCACTTTGGTGCTGTTCAGGCTGGACAGTAGTTTGCAACTTCAACCCCTGTGCCTGTGTTGCACTGCAAGCATGTCAGTGTGAGCACAGTAACACACGTTCCTTCCTGTTAGATTAGAATGGGTAGTAGTGCAAACAAGTGCATGTGGACGTCTGCCTGCCAGCAGCTGAGAGGGACTCCAGACAGAGAAGAGACTGGCAGCAGGGAAGTAAGGTACCCAAACCTGATCAACTGTAGGGAAGTGTGTGAAAACAATCTGGTGTGGTGGTGGGAGTCACTGAAGTGAAGTTTGCTCAGCAACTGAGGTAAATGTAAACAGGTTGGATAGGACTGTCGGGAAGAGCAACACATGCAGCTCGAATGCCTAAACACAATTTAATGCAGGTTTGCTTCTAATGAACTTTCTGTACATCATGATTTGGAACTTGCAGCAGCAGAATGATGTATTGTTTTAATCTGAATGTTTTCTACTGGTGTTACTGTGGAGCAGCATGGCCATAGCAAGCAGCAAAATGTAACTGACTGTATGCAGCGTTGTCTGCGGCAGTGCCCATGGGAGTGACACGGTGTGGGGGAGTCATGGTCAGGATGGACCGTCCCAGTTTTAGGCCTCGGAAAGTTGGTAGCTTTACTCCAGCCCCCCACAGGTCAAGCACCCAATGACTCAGGCAGAATAACTCCCGGCCACCCCAGGCCCTGCACCAAATGACCCAGGCAGGATTACTCTGGCCAGCCAGAGGTGAAGCACTCAATGACTTTATTTATTTAAGACTTTTACCAGGAAGACATGCTGAGCAGAGTACCACTCGATTCCAGATACGTTCTGGGAACAGTACATGAAAATAAGGAGGACAACAATAAAGATACACTAATACAGTAATGGAAAAACATGGTGACAATAATACAGTAGTGCTGTGTAAATTAGACAGGATTATACAAGCAACTTGCACAGGCTTTACAACATGGGGGTTGAGTCATGAGACCAGCGCTTGATTAGGCAGGATAACTCCGGCCACCTCAGGCCCTGCATCAATGACCAGGTAGGATAACTCTGGACACCCACAGGCCCTGCACCCAATGAACCAGGCAGGATAACTCCGGCCATCCACAGGCCCTGCATGCAATGACTCAGGTAGGATAACTCTGTTCTGCCCCCGCCCCCAGCCCTGTACCCAATGACCCAGGCAGGATAACTATGGCCACCCACAGTCCCTGCACCCAATGATCCAGGCAGGATAACTCCAGCCATCCACAGGCCAAGCACCCAAAGACTCAGGCAGGATAACTCTGGCAACTTCAGGCCCTGCACCCAATGATCCAGGCAAGATAACCCCAGCCATCCTCAGGCCCTGCACCCAATGCCCCAGGCAGGATAACTCAAGCCATTCACAGGCCCTGCACCCAATCAACAGCAGAATAACTCACCCCTCCCAACACCCACAGCCCTGCACCCAATGACCCAGGCAGAAAAATTCCGGCCATCCACAGGCCCTGCACCAAACAACCCAGGTAGGATAACTCTGGCCCCCCACAGGCACTGCACCAAATGACCCAGGCAGGATAGCTCTGGCCATCCACAGGCCCTGCACCTAATGACCCAAGCAGGATAACTCTGGCCCCTCCCCACAGCCATGCACCCAGTGACCAAGGCAGGCTATCTCTGCCCCTCCCCACAGTCCTGCACCCATTGACCCAGGCAGGATACCTACATGATCCCTGACCCTGAACCCAATGTCCCAGGCAGGAAAACTCTGCCCCCCCCACAGGTCTGCACCCAGTGACCGAGGCAGGATAACTCTGGCCCTTCACAGGCCCTTTACCCAATACTCCAGAGAGGTCAACTCCAGTCCCCATAGGCTCTGCACTCAATGACCCAGGCAGGATAACTCCTGCCCCCTCCCAAACACAGTCCTGTACCCAAGGTCCCAGGCAGGATAACTCCGGCCCCACACAGGCACTGCACCCAGTGACCCAGGCAGGATAACTCTGGCCACCCCAGGCCCTGCACCCAATAACCCAGGCAGAATAACTCCAGCTGCATAGGCCCGGCACCCAATTTCCCGGTAAGATAACTCTGGCCCCCCACAGGCCCTGTACCCAAGGACACAGAGGAGATAACTCCAGCAATCTCAGGCCCTGTACCCAGTGTCCCAGACAGGATAACTCCAGCCCCTCACAGGCCTTGCACCCAATGACTCTGGAAGGATAACTCTGGCCACCCCAGGCCCTGCACCCAGTGATCCAGGGAGGATAACTCCAGCCCCACACAGGCCCTGCACTCAATGATCCTGGCAGGATAACTCTGGCCCCCCACAGGCCCTATACCCAATGACCCAGGCACCATCACCAATTAGATCACTGTCACAGCGGGGATCGGAGAATATCACCAACCCTACCAGGGAGGGTGAAAGCCCATGGGGAACACGTAGTGAGGTGAGTTCTGGGGAAGTCTGGTTGATAGGGCTGGGGTGGTAGCAAGTAAGATGGGGGCTGGACAGACAACAGGGGGATACATAAGTAAAGACAGAAAACATGTGCTTGCTAGAGTAGACAGAAGAAATGTCTTCAATGACTAAAGAATAATACCTTTTAAGGAGCACTGTGCAAGCATCCATTTTGTTGCTATGAAAGGTGTTGTGGTAATGTGTTGATGTCATGGTGTCCCCTGCCCCCACACTGAGTACTGAGACCAAGGAGAACAAACTGCTAATACTGCCCAGGATCCAACTGTTCTATAAAGAAAACAGTGGGGTTTGTTCTTAAAACTTCCAAACAGAATCCAGTGCTTTCCATCACTATGTGAAAGGATTCCTCTCTGCACAAGCAATTTACTCTCACCTGCCTCACTGCCCACTGTTGAGACTGGTGAAGGTTATTTCATTGCATCATTGTGTAGCACTCACACTGACATTTGGATGTGCAATCCTGTCACTCTCTATTGTTTTAAAGGGGAACTCCAGAGAACCCTGAAAGTGCAGCAGTTGCTGTAGAAACACCAGATTAGAGTTTTCAGCATTAAATGGAATTTTTTGATTTACCTGCTGCATTTGTGTTTTACTTCTAAAGAATCACGTCGTCCACAATGTCTACAGAGCCACCTGTGGCCACGTCTCACACCACAGGGGGCTTCCAGCATGTGGATTATGCTGAGTGGCTGCCAACTCTGCCATTAGTTGGTAGCCCTCATTAGCATAACCCACGTGCTGGAAGCTGTCTGGAGTGTGCAAGATGGCCACAGGCAGCTCTACAGACATTATGGATGGCATATTTCTTTAAAAGTAAAACACAAATCTAGCAGGTAAATAAATTCATTCCATTTATTGCTAAAAGCCCTTATCTGGCGTTTCTACAGCAGCTGCTACACTTTCTGGGTTTTCCAAAGTTTCCCTTTAAGGAATATATTCAGTGTGTCTAGCTACTCATTGTTACAGGGAAGCTGTCTGCATTTAGACTTCCCTGCTCTCAGGGCAAGGAGTTTGCGCTTACTATCACAGCAAGGAGTCATCTGACTGAGGCACCAGGCTGAGGCAGTTAGAACATTTCTGCTAGAACATTTCTAACTGGGGGGTAAGTAGACAGATTCTTTACTTGGTGTATAGGGTCTGCAGGGTAAATTGGGACCTTCATTCAAGGTATAAAAAAAGCTCAGCAGTTATCAGTGTGCTAGTGAGCGACGGGGGATGGTAGCTGGCAATCGTTCTTGCAGTTAGCTAGGTGAGGAGAGCTGTGAATTCGAGGGTGTAGCCTAGGCAGAAGTGAAGCTGCTACCTGCATTCAGACTTCCCAAGCCTTCTTGCAAGAGCACTATAAAAGGACTCCCTCCTAATGTGTCCCATTCACATTCGTGTCCCAGCACACGAGTAGAACAACACAATAGTGGGACAAGTCTGGCGTCTTAAGCATCCGCAGACGTCCACAGGCAATAGCAGGCACACTGGGAACTGTACCGGTCCAATAAAGTAAAGTACCTATTTCCTTGCTGCTGCATGAGTAAGAGAGTACTGAAAGGGGGTAAGGGGGTAAGGGAAGGGAGGAAACAGGCTGTACAAGCAATAACTACCTGTTTTGTAGGTTAATTACGAGCAAAAAAGGCAAGGTGCCCATTAAAGCTCACCCCTTCTCAAGGGAAACATCCTGCTATTTTGTTTTTAACACAGAAATCATCCAGGTTTGCCTTAAATTCACTCATGCTCCTATTACCAACCACTTTTAATGGGAGGGAATTCCACAAAGCTACTACTCGTTGAGTATACACTATTAAGATGCCCTCATCTTGGTATGACTTAAATCCCCTTTTAATTGTAAACTATGAGATCTAGTGTTACATTGCTGATCTTTTAATTTCCAATCCCAAACAGTCCCACAGATCATGAATCATAAAGCACCATATACCAGACATAAATCCCCTTGCCTATATTTTAGAAAGAACATCCCCAAAATATCCAGTCTTTCCTCATAACTCAGACCCTTAAGACCCCTTACCATCCTGGTGGCCTGTCGCTGGACGCCCTCTAGGATTATGATCTCAGCTTTATTTATTTATTTATTTATCAGCTTTCATACCGGGTGACCAGAACTGGGCACACTAATCAAGGTGTGACCTAACCAATGAGACATATAAAGGAACTATATCTTCCCTGTCTCTGCTCACTGTGTGAGGGAGAAGGAGCTGAGCGGAGCACATGGAACGAGGTAGGGAGGTCTTCTACTCATTTTGTTACATAGCTGCTGCTGCTGTGTAGGAATAACTTGAGTGCTGGGACTGTGTAAATGTTATAAAAGTTGTTTTGGGGTAAAATATGGCCTTGGGAGGAGGGTGGTAGGCCACAGAGGGAGGGACAGTAAAGGAGGAAGAAGCGGTGTCCTGTGACTTGGCTGGGTCTATTGGGAGGCCAGATTCCAGTTAAATTTCCAAGGGGAGGCTAAACAACCCTGAAGCATGAATGCCATGAAGCAGGAGTGTGGCATCTGACTAGGTAGCGTCTGCAGGGCGTCCACAGGGAGGACCATAGGCCGTGCTGGGGAGGGGAGAGTAGGAGTCAGGGGAGTTGATTCTGTAAGGGGTGGGTTGACCTGTTATAGCAGAGAGGCTCAGAAAAGTATTAATACAGGAAAGGGAGCCCAAGGAGGATAGGGTGCCCTATGGATTGGGACAGTAAGCAGGCATGGGGAGAGAGGGTGTTTGTGGGCAGTCAGGCAGGAGAGTGGTAAGTTGTAATGGTTGTGGGGCAGCCATATTCTTGGGGACTGCATGGAGGGCAGGGGGGGTGTATAGTGTGTAGGCAGCTGGTGCAACTTAGAGAGGAAATTGGTTGGTTGAGAAGGGAGCTTAGTAGATGGGGGGGTTGGAGGGAACACCAAGTGCCAGGGGACCTGAGGAGGTATTCCCCAGATGTTGGAGCGGGTAAGCAAAGCAGGAGAACATTTGGAGCAGACAATCAGGAGCAGCTGCGAGCAGGGACCAATGACTGGCAGTGATCAGGCATTGGGGGAAGGCAGGAACCAGGGGCACAGCAGAGACATAAGTCATAGGAAGGGGTGGCTGGAGTAGCTCAGAAAATGGAGAATTACTATAGGAACAGGTTCTCCATGTTGTCTAGCCTGGGGGAGCAGGAATGGGGAGGGAAATCACAGGGAGGGTAAGGGAGGAGGACAATAAGAAGGGTAAGGGTTACAACAGTGAGGTGGAAGACATGAGTGGTAGTCCAGACAACAGCAGAAACAATGGAGGAGTGAAGGTAAGTGGCAGAGCAGCAGGTGCTGGAGAGGGGGAGGAATGGGCAGGTAGAGAATGGGCAAGGGGGCACAGCAGACAGCCCAGGCAAGGAAAGTACGGGGGAAAGGGGGTGCAAGTATGGGGATAATCACAGATCAGTGGGGTCATGAGAAGCAAGTGGCAAGGGGGGCGTTTTGGCAGAGGAAGGGGGTAACCATTACAGGAAGGGGGGAGGAAGACCAGATGGTGAATAGTAAAAGGGTGGAATCAGACAGACCGGGCAGGGGTGTTACAGGGCAGACGATGGTGCAAAGAATAGGGGACAAGCAAGGTTCAGGGAAAGCACAGGGGTCCACAGGCAAGGAGGAAGGAGAGAGGGATTGAGTCAGGGGGCAGAGGAATAGCAGGCAACAAGACAGTGAAAAGGATAAAGGAGGGAAGGTCATCATTTCGGGGGAACTCAAAACTTAAGGGTGTAAGATGGGGAGAAGGAGTGCCAGGAAAAACAGCATTTCGGTGAAGTGTATGCCAGGCATGAGAGTGGGTAGAGTGGGACAGCATATTAACAGGTGTTTGGGGAGGGAAGGGGAAAAACCACACATCATGGTGCATCTGGGCACGAATGACCTGGAGGGGAGAAGGGGAGGAGAGGTGCAGGACAGTTTCCAGGAAGTGGGGAAACTATTCAGTATAAGGAGAAGGTTGGTAGCCTTCTCTGAAATTCTCCCAGTTCTAAGCTCAAGTGCAGCCAGGAAGCAGAGAATCACAGACTTCAATAAATGGCTGGGAGAATGGTGTGGGTCTGTGGGGTATGGGTCGATGGGGGAGTGTGGCAAGAAGTGGGAGAACAGGGACCTGTACACACTGTACAGGTTGCACCTTGGCAGGGAAGGCTTGCAGATACTGAAGCAGAAGTTGGGGAGTTTTTCAAGTGATTTATAATTTAAACTAGGTAAGGGGTGGGCAGTCACCAGGAGAGGGGGTCCTTTGGACCTTCCCCGCAGCAAGGCAGGAGCCAGTTTCAAATAGGAGAGGGGATGGAGGAGGGTAAAAGTGCAAAGGAGATAAAATCACATTGGAGGGTGGCATCACTGAATGCCATGAGCCTGGGTAACAAGATAGCAGAGTTGCAGGCAATGATGGCAGAAGGGGAGGTGGACATAACCATCCGCCATCAACGAAACATTTATAACCCAGTACAATGGCTGGGACCTAGCTATGCCAGGATTCAAGCTATACCGGAGGGACAGAGAAAAAGGGAAAAGGGGGGTGGACATCTGTGTTAGGGAAGGGATAATGTGTAACAGGGAGGAGGGGGAGAAAGGCAGGGCGGATGCCTTGTGGGTGCAACTACACAACCCAAGGGGTAGAAAGGTTAAATTGGGGGTTGTATATAGGCCTCTGGCTCAGGAGGAGGAGATTGATAGGGAGCTGGGAGAACAGTTAAGGAGGCTTAGTGGCAAAGGGAGCACTGTGGTGGTTGGGGACTTTATATGGGTGGATTGGAAGATCCCAGCTACCTCATGTGCCAGGGAGTAGATCCTTCTGGAAGCCTTCCAGGATGACCTCCTGATGAAGAAGGTAACAGAGCCAACTAAGGAGGGAAACATTCTAGACCCGGTGCTGGTGGGCAGTGAACAAGTCAAAGACATTGGGGTGGAGGGTGCCCTGGTGGAAAACGGCCACTGCAAAGTGTGGTTCTCACTCAATCTAGGAAAAGAGGTAGTCACAACAAAGACTAAGGTCTTGGACTTCATGAGGGCAGACTTTGGCAGGATGGGTAGTATTCTGGAAGGGCACACAGCCAGCATCCGCTCACACATGGACGTCGAGCAAAAATGGACAATCATCAAGCTGGGCCTGGCTGAGGCCACTAGCACATGTGTAAAGAGCCAGAGCAAGAAATCCAGGGCCAAGATACTGACCTGAATGAACAGGGAGGTAGAGGAGAGGGTGAGGTAAAAGAGGGCTACCTTTAGAATCTACAGAAGATCCAACAGAGAGGAGGATGGGGGAAATACGTGAGGAAATCCAAGGAGGTGAGTAGAATAGTGAGGGCAGTCAAGGTGATGAGGAAGCTGAGGCTAGCACAGGGGATCAGAGAAGGTGAAAAGTAGCAAATTCATGGACACTGAAGTGAGTATTGATGGATATAATTTATACAGACAGGATCGTTCCACTAAAGGTGGTTGAGTTTTGATTTATTTAAAAAGTTATATGTCATGCACCGTGCAGTTCTCTAAATCAATTCCTAAAAAGTTGGATTTACTTATTATGAAAATAGGTGTGTCCCAAAATTTTAACTTTTCATTTGCAGTCTGCTACAGGCCCCTTTCAGCCTCTTCGGAAGTTCTACAGCTATCTGTGTCATTGTTAGCCCCATATATAAACCAGGAATTGTTAATAATGGGTGATTTAAACTGGGATATGGTCAAACCCTCCACTCAGATATCTAACCAATTTTCAGCTCTTACCCTTATTCAGATTATTGATAGACCCACTTGTTTTAATAAAGCTGTCTCTGACAAAGGCACTTTGTTAGATTTAATATTGACAACTGTTCCTCAGAAGTATATTTCTTCTGTTTTCGATGCAGACGTCAGTTATCACTGCTATATCGCCTGCATACTTCATCATCTTATAATACCTAAGCCAGTATGCACTATTACTGCTAGGAATTTTTCCAAGTTTAATGATCAGGCTTTTCTTTTTGATTCGTCTCATGTTAACTGGGCACTTTTACATTGCTGTCCAGACATACATACTGCATGATCTTATTTTAGATTCCCTTCTTCGGGTTATTAACACACATGCCCCTTTAATAAGGAAAAGAGTTAGAACTAATCCTGCACTGTGATTTAATGGACACCTGAGAAATTTTATTATCGAAAAAGATCAATTATGGAGAATAGTTAGATGCTCTAAATCAGAAAGGGATCTTCAAATATATAGAACTATCATAAATAAATGCACTAGGGAAATAAGATCTGCTAAAAGTGACTTTTATAACCAGCAGTTTTTAAACACATCCGGTAACAGCAAGAAAATCTAGAATAAAGTAAGGCAACTGCAGGGTAAGACTTATGCAAATGGTCTACCAAAGTCATTACATTTCAGTGATGTGTATCTTTGCAAGCCCCTCGACCAGATCAAAACTTTTAATGAATATTTTCTGGAAGCAGGGAGTATATTTGATCACAACAACCCTGGTCTCCCAGATGTTGCTCTGGATAATGTTTTTGATTCTAGTTACAACAGGCCTTCATTCTGTTTTACAAAATGTGATGTACAAACTGTGCCTACTGAGCTAAGTAGGCTAGATACAAGGAAATGATCTGGTGTGGATAATATTGATCCGTTTTTTTATAAAACTGGATCCCCTGTTTTGGCTAAACATATAACTTATCTGTTTAATCTTCTGTACCCAAATGGTATTTTCAAATGATCCTTCCTAGAGATAGCATACATACTGCAACCAACATGGAAGAGAGGATCAACCCCTGGGGCACACCACAGAGCAGGGCCTTGTGAGTGAGGAGAAACTCTGCATCCCCACCCTCTGTGTCCTGTCTCTGAGCAAGGACTCAAACCAACAGATGACAGTGCTGGTGAGTCCACAGTACTCCCTGAAGCAGTCCAAAAACAACCCATGGTCTGCGGTGTCGAATGCTGAGGATAGGTCAAGGAGAACCAGAACTGACCACTCTTCTCAGTCTCTAGCCCTGAGTAGGTCATTATGTACCCTGACCAATGCTGTCTTGGTACTGTGCCTCGACCTAAACCTGGATTTGAGTGGTTCACAGATATCAAAGGCTGTGAGGTGTTCCTCAAGCTGTGCAGTCACCGTCTTATTTATTTTATCTATTTAAAAATTGGTGACAGGGAAAGGCAAACTGGGCCAGGGTTCATTTCCAGGTGCAGCCTGGAAGAGGGGAGCAAAGGATAAAAAAAAAGTAAATAGTTTAAACAAGTACAGTGCTACAGAAGAGTGCAGCGTTTTAACACATGAGGACCATTAAAGTGCAAAAATGATAAAAGAAATAAAAACTGGCAGTGAAGCATTACGCCAGGTATAAGGGGACTGTTAAGGGGAAGAGAAACAGGAGCAAGGAGAAGAAGGAAGAAGTCTCAGTTGATGTCTGAGGGAGGAAGGGGAGGAAGTGAGACAGAGGGGAGAAGGAAGTTGGTTCCAAAGTAAGGGGAGATGATAGGCGAAGGCTGATTGGCAAGCCAAAGCACAGGGACGAGGCAAAGCAAAAGTGTGATGATCCTTAGAGTAGAGGGACATAAAACTGAGGGAGCAATGGAGAGGACATAAGATGCAGGAGGGAAGGGACCCAAACCAGTATTTCAATATAAAGGAGACAAACTGCATCTGGAAACCAGGATGGAAGGGGAAGAATAGATAGTGATGAGTTAAGTGAGCAGTGATGAGTTCTAGATGGTGAGTTGGTTGCAAAGTTACAGAGAGTATCCAGTTTGGCCAGGGAGGTGAAGGGGGTGGACTTATAAACCGCAACTGCATAGTCAAAGACAGGGAGCACCATTTTAGTGACAAGCCCATGGTGAACCTGTAGGAAA
This sequence comes from Neoceratodus forsteri, assembly GCA_016271365.2. NCBI lineage: Eukaryota > Metazoa > Chordata > Ceratodontiformes > Ceratodontidae > Neoceratodus > Neoceratodus forsteri. The sequence continues at coordinate 198,798,880 of JADMNL010000026.1, read as the reverse complement.
AGACTGTCTTTATTTTGGTACAAGGCACCAAGTTTAGGACAGAGCTTGGCATGGATGGTGTCTATGTGGACAGAAAAGTCAAGCTTGCTGTCAGCTACACACCAAGGTACTTGAAGGAAGGAACCACTTCAAGTGGGGAACCATCCAAGGTGGAGAAAATGGGCACCAAAGTGAGTCCGGATAGTTTTTGGCTGGTACCAAAGGTCATGGAAACCATTCCTTTAGTGTTGACCTGAAGCTGGTTATGCTGGAACCATCACAGGACTTTGTGAAAGTCTTGCTGTACCAGACATTACATATTAGTGGAGGAGGGGCCAGAAGTGTAGCTACTGTAACTGTGTCATCTGCATACATGTGAGTATGCAAGTTGGCATAGGATGAACTGAGGTCATTAAGTAAGATAGAGAAGAGTATGGGGCCCAGGACAGAGCCCTGTGGAACTCCCACCTGGATGGGAAGAGGAGGTGACAGGGTGCTACCTACCTGTACTGACTGTAAACAACCTGTGAGATAAGAACAGAACCAAGTGACAGCAGGAGCAGGAGGCCAGTCAGACTCAGCTTATCCAGAAGGAGAGGGTGAGACACCGAGTCAAAGGCCTTAGCTGGATCAATAAAGATGGCTGCTGTGATGTGACCCTGATCCATTCCTGACAGGACTTAATCAGTTGCATGAAGCAGAGAAGAGCTGGAGGAGTGATCTTTCTTGAAACCAGACTGGTATGGGGAGAGAAAATCAGAGGATAATAGGAAGTCAGAGAGTCTATGGTAGACATGTTTCTCTTGCAACTTGGCAAGAGAGGGGAGGAAGGAAATAAGCCAGTTGTTACCAGAGGAGGAAGGGTCCCCCTCTTTGTGTAGTGGTATAACTTTGGGCAACTTCCAGGACCGAGGGATCGCACTGAGGGAAAAGGAAAGGTTGAAAAAGTGAGTCAAGGGAAATGCAATGGCAGGGACAAGATATGCAGAAGTCAAAAGTCAAGTCTATCTTGGCTAGACTTATTCAAATTCAGGGAGTATAGGGCAGTCAGGGTCTCATGGGTGGTAACGGCAGAGAAGTGAAAGCCCAGGGAGAGGAGGGAATATGAGGCATGGTATGAAGGAGTAGCAGGAGGCAGGGGACAGAAAGGGACAGCACAGGTGGTGAAGAACTCATTGATGTATGAAGCAACAGAGAAAGTGTCAAATACTGGGGAACCATTAATCAAAAGAACAGAGAGGCCAGACTAGGTGTGGGGGCTCAAAAAGGGGAATGAATTACCTTCTAGAACTTTGAGGGGTTGCTAAGGTTATTCTAGTGGCTGGTCTTGAAATATTGTGATTTCACAGCACTGACAGCCTTAGTACAGGAATTCCTACTAGACCTATACCTGAGGAGGTCAGTAAGGGAGCAAGAAGATTTATAGCATAACCAGGTGGGGTCACTGGACTTACACTGGTCATTAATTTCAGGGGTAGTCTAGGGGTGACAATGGGACTTTACCCTGGACTTTTTGAGTGGGGTGTGCATGTCCCAGACTAAATAGAATTTAGAGTGAAACAAGGAGAGGGTAATGTCAATGACAGATGTGCTGTAGAAGACAGACCAATATGATGCAGCAAGGTCACTCAAGAGGGCCTGACTGTTGAGTGAGCTGAGGGACCTGCACTGGATGTATTTTGGAGAGGAGTGATCTTCCTGATGCAGAGCACTGTGCAGTGGTTCTGAAGGCGTCAGGCAATATACCAGCTGTAACAGTAGGATGGGGATGGGAGGAGACAACTCAGTCTAAAAGGGTATGGTTTTGTGATTGTGGGTTGAGACAAGAAGTATCAGAGATAATCTGTGTGAGATTAAGGGACTCCATTTTTTGGGTGATTGGCCTAGTAGCTTGGGAGAGCCAACTGACATTAAAATCCCCTAGAAGAATGAGTTCACCAGCAGAGGCTTGGTTGGTGACAGTGGTGATAGATTCAACCAGTGAGTGGATAAAATTTGGGGAGAGACATAAAGTACACCAATGAAAATGGGCACAGAGCGCCAGCCCATTGGCGCAGCGGTTGGATTTCCGCTTGCAACGCTGGCGACCCAGGTTCAGGAGTGGACTCGGGTCATTGGAGGGCCGGCCGGGGGAGAAAGTTGGAGCATCCCATGACTGCTCGCCTTCTCCGGGGGAGGGGAGGAGGGGACCAAAGCCCGTAGCTTGTCTAACCCTGAGTGGAGGCTCGGGGTATGACAAGTCCTGCAGTTGCAGGAGGGGCAGGTCACAATGTGTGGCGGACATCGGCACATAGCGTTATGACATCAAGGGTTCACACCACACATCGGGAGAAAATCGAAGGAAAATAGCCTACTATCACTGGGGAGATGGAGTTCCGGAGACATGTCCTCAATGTACCTTCACCCGCCCAATGGGCCCAGACCAATGAAATGTAAGTTACAGAATGCTTTGGGCCCCCACCTCATCACCACTTGGGGGTAAGCCACGGCTCCATGAGGATCCAGAGGTCATTCTGGTAGGGCAAGAGGCAGAAGGATGTCTGCCTAGGATCTCCTGATGGGTCAGGGATGGCAGGCTGGGGAAGGAGGAGAAACAGTAATTTCAAAAAAAGAAATTGGTCACAGAGGTGCGGAATGACAGCCTAACAAGGGAAAAACTCCTGGGAGGAGGATACTGGCTCTCTAACAGCCATGTTACAGGAGAGGTCCTGACTTGTAAAAATAGCAACCCACACCCACGTTTACAGCTGTCCTTTCTGAAAAGTTGATAGGGAATGCCAGGCTAGAATCTGGGATCCTTACAGAGATCAGGTTTCAGAGATACATAGGATATCTGGACAGTATTGCAAAACCCATGTGGAGAGCAGATTGAGTTTTGGAAGAGGGCTTCTCAATAACCTTCCCAAAAAAGGGGAGGTTAGAGACTGATCTATAATTCGCCAGGCAGTACAGGTCAAAAGATGGTTTCTTCAGAAGAGGTCTCACCAGAGCAGTTTGTAATGCCCTTGGAACCATCACCTCTGAACGGGAACATCAGATCAGTTCAGAAAATCCTGGACTCAGAAATCCAACACACCTAACAGGGCTCGGTGAAAGTAACAAATTCTGCTTTAGCGCAACTTTCACAACATTTCGCACCTTTCGCAGAATTTTCCGAACTTCTGCCTTTGGTGAAATTGGAAATCTTCCAAAAGTGTCTGCTGAATTTTCATCCTGTTCCACAAAATTTTCTCTCTGAACTGCGGAATAAAACACATGAGCTACAGAACTAATACATTAATCCTCAAGTCATGTGATTATTCCTCAGTTCAGTGATCAGTTCTGCACCGTCCCCATAGAAAAAAAATGTACTTGGTGTCCAGTGGCACCCCAACCCTCTGATAGCTCACCCTGTAATTACTGTTTCCCTGATGTGTAGTGGCACCCCACCACCCTCCAATCACTCACCCCATAATTGTTGTTTCCCTGAAATAAAATTAATTCTGAAAAGATTGAGTATGCATTATTTAGAGTATGGCAATATTTGTGGGAATCGGGTGAAAAGGCTGGGTAGTTGTTGGTTTACCGGCTTAAACCCCCCCCCCCCCACTAAATTAGAATAACATTAAAGGTATTCAGGATAAGAGAGGTAATATACTTTATGATATTAAACTACAGGTAATTCATGCTTTAAATCCTTTTATAAAAATGCGTATGCCTCTCAAATGTCTAATTCTGAAAATCTGTATGAATTTCTCAGAACAGCAAATCTACCCAGATTATCTGGCTCTGATAAGCAGTCCTTAGACAAGCCAATTTCTATTCAGTAAATAACAGACATTATTAATAAAGCTCCTCACAAGAAAGCTCCTGACTCAGATGGTTTGATGAGTACATTTTATAAACATTTTAATCATCATATTACTAAACACCTAGTGGATATGTTCAGGGAGGCTATAACTGTTGGAAAACTGCCCAGCACTATGAATGATGTCTTTATCTGCCTTTTAGTAAAAAGGGGGAAGACTCATTCGAATGTAGTAATTACATGCCCATATCATTGTTAAATTCTGATTACAAAATTTTAACCAAAATATTAGCTAACAGATTGACTTCTATTATGCATTCATTAATAGGTAACATGCAAGTAGGTTTTCTACAAGGTAGGCAGGCAGAGGACAACTTGCAGAGATTATTTTCTGTGATCTGGTCAGTGTAAAAACATCCCCACATTCCTGTTTTGGCAATTTCATTGGCTACAGGAAAGGCATTTGATTCCCTAGAATGGACCTAGTTAGACAAAGTTCTAGACTATTACAGTTTTAGTTCTACTTTTAAAAAATGGATTTCAATTTTATATGCTTCCCCTAGAGCCTCCATTCGAGGATGGGTACATTTAGAGAGAACATTATTGAAAGGACACAAACCCAGAGTGGTTTTATACTCTGACACTACAAGAATATTTAATTCAAACCCTGTTTTGTGCCAGGTAAACAAATCTTGGTAAGAAGTTGCCTCAGCTTTTAGACTGGAACCCTTGCACATCACCTCACTGCTCCTTTTGAGGTAATCATCTTCTAAGTTTTAATGGCAAATGTTTAAACTGGGCAAACTGGAAATCAAAGGATATCTGTTTCCTGGATGATATTACCAATCCTGCTTCAGCCTCCCTGATATCTTTTTCACAAATATCCCACAAATTTCAAATACCTAAGACAGAATTTCATAACTACCTTCTACTTAGAGGGATTCTTAGGGTAAAATAAATAAGGATGTATTCTTCCTTCCAATGCATGCTTTAGACAAAGTATGTACAACAAATAATGGACATAAATATCTTTACAAAATGCATGTAAGTCCCACGACTGACCCTTTGGAATCTCTGTTAAACAAACTGCAAGCAGAGTCACAAGTCTCAATCTCTCTGGAAGAGTGGAATCAGTTACGGCTTATGATTCCGAAAGCCTGCAGAGAAGCGAAAAGGCAGGCTCATTCAATACAAAATTGTTCACAGATGGTATTACACACCATGTAAATGAGTAGAATTAGGATTATCTACTGAAGAAATATGTTGGAGATGTTCAACAAAAAAAGGTATGCTTTCTTACATATTACGGTCGTATTCATCTCTAACTTCATTTTGGAGAGACATAATAGCATTATGTGAAAAAGTTATTAAGAGACATACTGTATGCTCAACAAAATTTGCAGTTTTGAGTATTTGCTCTGAATTGACACAGTGCTCTGAATTCCAAAAGCTTTGGTTGCTTGTCACCTTTTTAACAGCAAAAAAATGTAATCTTGAGGCACTGGAGAAAAACAGAAACTCCTACAGTAGAGGAATGGCTTCAGGGTCTTGGCACTAGAGCTAGTTACGAAAGGGTGGCCTATGCTAATATAAACAGATTAGATAAATACTGTGATATTTGGGAACCATTTAAAAAAAATCTTGTCTGATATCTAATTAGTCTAACACTGTGATTCTACTCAACTTGTTTAAAGGTTAACGTTTCTATTTATGTTCAATGATTTATCTTTTCAGCACACGTAGGATCTTAGATTCTTCTGTCTCTGTGTTGTATCATATTGTTTCCCCCTGCTCCGCTCCTCTTATTCTTATCTAGATAATAGTTTGGTATAGCTTTAGTTGAGACACTGCAGAAAATGTTTTTTTTGCTTGATAGCGAATGTTAGTTTTTATTGATGTTAATATTTATACATTTTGTTGTATATTCTTGAAAATTTCAATAAAATATGGATTACAAAAAAGAAGTATAATGAGTTCTCCAAGGATACAATGGTATCCAAACCGGCAGTAATTCCAATAAAGTATTTGCATTCAAACTCTTTCCCAGCCTCACATTTCTATGGGGAACCCACAACTTTCATTATAATAATTTGGCAAACTTTTTGGTTTGTATGTTAACTGGTCAAAATCAGAAGCCCTCATACTTTCCAAATCTAAATTTGAAGACTCTAGATTGTCTGCAGATTAGAAAATTCCTTGGGTGTTTAAAGGAATCTCTTATTTGGGTACAGACATTTCTGACTCAAATGATACAATTGTAAATTCCAGCGGATCCTCTATTCTAATAGAGGTGACAAAAGATTTAGAAAAATGGTCAAAACTACCCATTTCTTTATGGAGAAAGACAAATTCGGTTAAAATGATTATAGCTCATAAGTTGTTTTTATATATTACATAATCTTCCAGCTCTTATTAATGGACATTGGTTTCATAAATTAGATAACATTTTTTATGCTTTCATTTGGGATAAGAAATCGCTAAGGCTAAACATTAAAGAAATTAAGGGTGGCTCAACAATTTGGGGGGTTTGCTTTACCTTGGTGGCAAGGTTACTTTTGGGCCTTTACACTGAAACAGGTAGATACATGGTTTAAATACCCCTTGGATATTTCATATCTACTATGAGCGGAAGTAGAAAAAGAATTGGTTAAACCATAAAATCTAACTGACTTGCTATTTCTACTGACTCCTAGAACTTTAGCTAGGCATCCTTCTTCATCTATTTCCATATCAGTTTGTAACAAATATACTAAACTGAAAGAAGCTTTTTCCCTACAACTTCAGTTTTCACCCATCTGGAATAATTCAGAATTTACTTATAAAGAGACAATGTTTAAGGATAGAGGTTGGTCTAAGAAAGGCATCAGAATACTAGCAGATTTATTTGATGACCAGAATCACCTTTTATCTTTTGAGGAAGTCAGGAAATCAGAGATATCACTTTTGTATACAAGTTAGAGAGGCATTATTTAAATATTTTACCAATCCTGACTTCAATCTTCCAGATAACCTGGGATGGGAAAATCTTCTTAAAGTAGTTAACCTTAGGAAAGTTGACAGCTATAGGTCCCATATTCAGAAGTGGCTGGGTGCACTGCGTAAGTGAATGTGCCATGCATTGACTTACACCAGCACAAAAGAACAGGATATTCAGAAAGTGCACCAGCAAATGCGGTTGTGTAAACATGGCAGAATATCCTAGGTATGCATGATTGCACAGTGGGAGATGTGTGGTGTGGCAAGTGATCTGTGACCAGCACAGAGCAGATGGAACTGTGCAATGGGAAGCCACTTCTGTGGCACGCAGGGTTGCAATATTCAGCCAAGATATGCAACTAGCCCCACTGCACAGTCTATGCCCAAGCAGCACATTTGCATCCCATTACTGGAATGTATTCAGGCCATTTGCATGCACAGTTCCAGATATGCAAGGCAGCACCACCACTCCATAGAGATGACCAGAAGGTACTGCAGCCTTGCAGGCAGGTGAGGAGTCATGTTTGTGTGTGGAATGTATTGGTCTGTGTACAGTGCTGTTACCTATGACCATGTTTGTGCCTGTGGTGTCTGCATGTGCAACATTGGAGGGTCTGATGTCTATGCAGCATGCCCGTGACACCTCCAGGTCACATGTGGTGCTACCTCTGCCCCGCACTGCCTACAGTTGCACAATGTCCACATCCAGTACACCACAATGACCCACCTCTCAGCCCTTGTGGCACTGTCACAGTGCATGGCTGGCATCTGGGACATGGATGTGGTTCCTGGTGGCACAGGACTGGAAAGGGCATGCTGAGTGCACCTATGGCGTATCACTGTGGGTACATGCCAGTGGTCTGTCCCTGACCCATGCCAAGCCGCCACCAGTACCACCATGCATCCTTATCACTGACAAACCAGAAGTAGCCATGGGTGCATGCCACCACCGGGTGGCACTCTGATGGCCACATGGGTGCAGAATGAACATGGGTGCCTATATCTATAAGCTTTTATCAGTAGAAAGTACTATGCTGACAGAATCTACCAAAAATAAATGAGAAAAAGAATTTCATTTACCAAAATACATCCACCTAAGGTAATAAAATCCCACAAAACCATTACCCTTGTATCCTCATTGTCTTAGACCATGAAGAAAGCAAACAAAATGTGTTCAGAGTGTAAAATGTATACCATTGGTAAACAAGATTCAAAGTTCGTATGTGATAAATGTATCCTAATTGGGAACTTACAGGAGGAAATTAAAAAACTGCAACCAAGTGAGAATATGAGCTCTGACATTAAAGCACTAGAAGAATACATTGACCATATGTCATTACTTGTGGAGGATAATACCTCCACTTCAAAATGTCTGAGAAACTCCTTTTCCAGTGATCCACCACTTAATTGCTTACCACTTTCTATTTTGGCTGAACATCCAACAACTACCTCTATTCCTTTAATTACCATTACTAAAAACTTAGCGGATCCCCCCATAGAGGCTGAGAACTGGACTTTAATTTCCCCAAAAAGGCATATTAAAAACAAACTCGTTCCCAAACCTTATATGATCCCACTTTCAAATTCCTTTGAACCCCTCCCTGAACTGGTTGAGGATGACTACAATAACACCCTAGGTATCATTGAACATGTACATGACAACCTGAATAAAGGAAGTCATAAAATGCCATCAGAGCACAAAATAATTGGGACCTCAGCACTTAAATCTTCCCAGGCTACCAACCCCCTGAACACCCCCTTTATGCCTCAATCTCTGCATACTCCTGATATGTCTATTCCAAAAAAATAGATATATGTACTAGGTGACTCCATAACAAAATATGTTGATCGAATAGTCTGTAATCCAGACAAAGAAAATCGGACTAGCTCTAGCTATAGAGGAGCAAAAATAGCGGACCTCACATCAATGACAAAAGTAATTCTGTCAACAGCTGGAGAAAATCCCCTGGTGGTTGTCCATGTTGGTTCAAATGACATCACACGATCCCCACTCCAGCAGATTAAACAAGACTATGTGGCTCTATGTAATGTATTAACTGATCATGGTTGCAGTATATGTTTGTCTGAAGTCTTACCCATTCCAAGAGCAACTAGACACATTAACAATAAAATAAAAACATTAAATGAATGGATTCGTAAGTGAACTTATCGACAGGGCATAAGCTGCTTAACTCACTGGGGGGAATTTGATGACAGGCCTTCACTTTTCTGTTGGGATGGCTTACATCTCATCAGAAGGGTAAGCACAGTATTAGGACGAAAAATAGTAACTTTCATAAACAATCATTTAAACTGATAGGAAGGGGGGAGATGGGGACCACCCCTATCTCTTGTAAAGACAGTCCATGTTTATCTTACTGGACAAATCTCAATATTCTTTCATTAAATGCCAGATCACTCACAATCACCAAACTTGCTGAACTTGAAATCTTAGCTAAAACTTTAAATTTAGCTCTAATAGCAATCACTGAAACCTGGGGGAATACGGATAAAAAGTGGAGAGCAGAAATATCTGGTTTCAAACATTACTTCAAAAACAGAGTGGATACAAAAAAAGGAGGTGGGGTCAGTTTGTACATTCGAGATGACATTCCATCATATGAATCAACAACTCATCAGACATTCTGAAAGTATCTGGGTTCATATTAACTCAACTAGCATCCACCAATTCTTATAGGTACCTGTTATAGTCCCCTTCCTCAGATATTGATCAAACTAAACAACTTTGCAGTGAAATTACCAAATAGCTAACAAAGATCCAGTTCTTATTTTAGGGACTTTAACCTTCCCACTATAAATTGGGATGCACTTTCGGTATTAATAAACACGATGAACAATTTTTGTCAGTTATAATCAATATGGGACTTATTCAATGCGTAAATGAATCAACAAGGGGGAATAACATATTGGACCTAGTTATAACTAACCCGGAGACACATATATCCGATATTCAACTACTCAGCCCTCTGGGAAATAGTGACCATTTGTCTCTTTTTTCTCCATTCAATTGCCCTTATTACCAAAAACAAACTAAAAATAAAACAATATAATAGGGCTGACTTTGAAGCTATTAATCAACAGATTGATTAACTGGGAACAAATAATGCATCCAATGAACACTGAAACAGCCTGGGGCTATTTAAAAACTAAGATACTGGAACTTGAAAAAAAATATGACCCGGAGAAACTTAAGTATAACAACAAAGGGAAAATCCCCCCATGGTTCAATGGTAATATTAAAACATTAATCAAACAGAAAAATAAACTGTTTGCAGTCCTGAAAAAATGCTCATCCAATCAGAAAAATGTCATCCTCCTCAAATACAGAGAGGTGGTTAGACAAATAAAGAAAACCATCTTATTAGCTAAACGTAATTTTGAATTTAACATTGTGCATATCAAGGATAGTCATAAGATACTATACACTTACCTAAATGGTAAGAAAAGTAATAACAACATGATAGGTCCCCTAGTCTGTAATAACATGACTATAACATCCAATATTGAAACAGCTTCAGAGCTAAACAAATACTTTTCATCTGTTTTTACTCCTGAACCTACTAATACTACACCTATTACAGCAGACTTTAAACTCTAACCATATGAAATTCTCTTTCAGGATATTCAGTGGGTCTTTGATACCCTTAAACAGTATACTAGTTCTGGCCCTGATAATATTAGCTCTAGATTCCTTATAGAAACAAAGGACACAATAATTCCCTCTTTGATTATTATTTTTTAAAAATCACTATATGAATGCTCAGTCCCAGCTGACTGGCGCACTCCCATTGTCACACCCATTTTTAAACAATGTTCTCATTCTAAAATTGAAAACTATAGACCCATCAGTCTAACATCAATACCATGTAAACTCATGGAGAAAATAATTAAACATCAACTCGAAAAAGAAATGTCTACATTAAAAATTATGATGAGTATCAACATGGCTTTAGAACAGGATTCTCGTGTACTACAAACTTGATTACTTTTTACAACTATATCAGTTCCAACCTTGACTGTAAAATACCTATAGACGTCATTCTTTTGGATTACAGCAAGGCCTTCAATAAAGTATCTCATGGTATTTTGGTCAATAAACTTAACCGTCTGGGTTTCTCAGCACCCATTATATCCATATAACTGGTTGAGTGGCAGAACACAGAGGGTTGGGGTGAATGGGGTGCCTTCGGGGGTGGGGGTGGTGGCAAGTGGCGTACCGCAGGTAACTGTCCTGGGCCCGGTACTGTTTAACCTATTCATCAGCGACATGAATTTTTCACCACATAATATAATGGTTAAATTTGCAGATGATACCAAACTTGGAGGAAAGGTAAATACCCCTACAAACTGTCATAACTTAACATTGGATCTTTCACTAATTGAACAATGGGCCAGTACAAATAAAATGCATTTTAATATAGCTAAATATGCGGTACTCCATTTTGGAAAAGATAACCCAAAACAAAAATACTACTTGAACAATAGTATTATTAGGACATCTTCTATAGAAAAGGACCTGGGTATTATGGTTAATGACAAACTATCATCTTCCTCACATTGTTCAAAAATTGCTAATCAAACTAATGCTTTACTGTGCAGAATTAACAAAACATTTATTTCTAAATCAGAAGAATGTCTATTAACTTTGTACAGGTCGCACATAAGGCCCTATCTTGATTATGGATCACCAGTTTGGAGCCCTTACTTAAAGACAGATATTAACAAAATTGAACAAATTCAACATAGAGTTACCAAGCTAGTACCACATCTTACTCACTTGGAATATGATATTAGATTAAAAAAAACTGGACTACACTCTCTTGAGTGTAGACGAACTAGAGGTGATCTCTTACAATTGTTTAAAATACTTAAATCACCTGATCAGATGAAACAATGTGGTATTGCTTATTCAGCAAGAAAAATTGTACCAAGGCTACATAACAGACAATTGGAAATGGAAAAAGTAAATAACAACAAGAGATTAAATTTCTTTTCCATTAGATCACCCAGATTATGGAATAAACTACTTCAAGAAATTGTCAATTCAACAAATATATCAATATTCAAGAATAAATTAGATAAATGGATGAACGAATGGGACATGGGTAAATGATCCATCAATATGGAGGACAATCCTGATGGGCTATTAGTCTTCTTTTGTCCTATAAAAAAAAATAAAATAACAGGAAAACAATGGTCCAAACTCTGGAAAAATGCATGCAGAAGTTGTAATGAGGTTCAGTGGAGATTACTCCAGTTTAAAAGTTTACATGACTTTTACCACTCCCCACTACTACTACACAAAATTGGACAAAGAAGTACAGCTCATTATTGGAAATGTGGCACTCTGGAAGCAGATCTGAGTCACTTGTTATAGTTCTTCCCAGAAATCCTTAAAAAATGAAACTGATACACTCTTACCATCAGGCATTTCTTGAAAGTCCTGTTCCTTTCTCTTTGGTTTTGTTTATCTTGGGAGACATCTCTATGTTAAACTGTTTACAGTCATATAGTAAAAACTGGCTTTTAGCTGCATCCTTAGTGTTTAAGAGACTAATTTTAAAATATTGGAAAGAGAACCGATATCCGTCGTTGAGGAAATGGATAGATTCTCTTGGCTCTTTAGCAAACAATGAAAGAATTAGCCATCTTGTGTTGGATAAACTAGACATTTTCCATGTAACTTGGGGCCCTTTCTGGGAATTTAAAGATTTTTTATAATTGCAATTGTTTATTGACTTATTTAATGAATTTTGTTGACCCGGTAGGCCCACTGAGACTAGAAGTCCCTTTTTCAGGGGCAACCGGGGGGAGGGGGATACCGATGGTAATCAACTGAAACTGAACCAGATTAAGCTTTTGGTGGTATTTTTAGTGAATGGGGGAAATTTGGCCAGAACACCAGGGAAATTCCCCTACTCAATGCTAGAGGGCGCTGTGATCATTGTCATGGAGGAGAAAGAGCCCAGTCATGCACTGGGCTCTGAGGAGGAAGGAGGCTGGGAGGCTACAAAGATAGCCACAGAAACACACTCTATGAGAATAAACAACTTACTGGAGCAATCTCCAATGCTGGATGAGGATGTCCATATGCAGGACCCAGAACGGAGCTCTGGGGTTGTAGCAGAAGAAGAGCTCCAAAAAAAGATGGAGGAAAAAAAATAAATTGTTAACAGCACAAATAGAGGAACTTGACTTGGAATATACAGAGGCAAGGGATCGCCTAGATGAAGAAAGAAAACAAAAACGTTTACCAGGAATGCCATCGCCACTAGCTACAAAGGTTTTCTTCTTTCAAGCAGGGAAAGTCCAGCCAGGAAAAACACCATCGGCCATGCAAGGAGTCGACAATGTGACAGAACACACCGAGCAGTCTTGGTCTCTGGAAGGAGTGCTACAAGCAGCAGGTTGGCTGCGCAAAGGGAAGAGATGGATGTCAGACCCTTCGGTGCTTATACTGGGCAAGGATCATACAAATAGGTCTGTAACAAATGCTAATAGTAATTTATTGGAAGACAAAATATCAGAGGAGTCAGGGCCTAGTAGGCTTTTAAACAAAGAAATGGGGAATGATGTACAAATCTCTAGCTATTCACCAATCATTACTGGAGGTGAGGAGTTTTTTGATGCTCCCAGGGGGCCTGACATAAGAGAAGGAAATGATGGGGAGAACAATGAGATGGTGACAAACATGGAAAAGGTACAGGGAGTGGGGAATGAAGATACAAGAATGCAAGACAATATTCCAGTGAAGTCCTTTATAGGCAATAATGTTAAAGAACAGAGGAAAGGGTTTGAAAGAAGACCAAGTAATGAGCCACATGTAAGCCCAGCTCATACTGGAGAGGAGCAACAAAATACCAATGTACCTAATGCTGCCCCTACATATGCTAGTTTGTTTCACAAGCCAATAGAGTTAGCCAAAAGATGCAACACAGTGCGTCTGAGATACTTAAGTGGCCTAGACAATGCACCAGACAGGGTGTATGTGGGGAGAGAACTTATTAAGAAATCTATGGGTTTCACCACAGCAGAAGTGTATGCATTCATACACACCCCTGGGGAAAGTACGTTTGATATTAGTTTTCGTTCCCCAGAACCTCTGGAGAGATTTTGAGGGAAATATGTAGTACTAAAAAACAAATCCACTTTGGGTGCCGTTTCAAGCCATTCCCCTTACAAAAAGCGCTACCAAAATGATTACCATCCTCTTCAGAAATGAAGGTGCCAATGTCACTGACATCATATATTGGTTAGAACAAAGATGTGAAGTAGATGACACACCAGAACCCATCATGGATTCAGAGGGCTTTTGGAATGGGGGTGGAGATTGAAAGTGACTTTACAACAACAACCCTCAGGGATGACGCACCTACCGAATTGTTTTTTTTTTTAGGTAGATATAAAGGATTCATCTTCTACCCAGGACAGCCCCAGCACTGCTACAGATGTGGCTCAGCCAAACATGTGAGTAGTCAGTGCGATGTTATTAAATGCACACAGTGTGGGGAGACTGGCCACACAAGTCACTTTTGTAAAGAAGTGGCGAAATGCAACTTACGTGAAGGAGAGGGACATAACTTTGCAGATTGTCCCTGGGCTGCACATAACACAGATGACTCATATTATGGAGTACAGGATTACTACCTACACAAGACCGGGAGGAAAATGAGACCTACAGGTCCAACCCCACCCCCACAACCCCCATCAATCCCTCTCCCAACGATAACCACTAGAGTGGAAATGGAGAGTCAATAAGAATCTCTCTAGAAGAAGTTATACAAGTAAACCTGCTTGTAACAAGAACCACAGAAAGTGCCCATCGTGAATGAAAGGGGGGGGAGTGAAATGTTGCCACCACCACCACCCCCTCAAGTGACAGAAATGGCCTTTCAAACAGTAAAAAAGAAGGGACAGTCTTCCAAATTACCACTGACACCAGCTCAAATGGAAGTAATCCCTGTGTCCAATAAATTTAAACCCTGGAGTGGGGAGACACAGAAATGGAAGGAGAATCAGACTCTACATCCATTACTTCATCGCAGAAGGATGGCAGATCTGATGTAGAAACACAACCCAAAAATCAGATAGGAAATGAAAATGGGAAGGGGAAACCCAAAAGAAGATGGATGGGAGCCAGAGCATGTAAAAAAACAGTTTGAAAAGGCTCTGGAAAACAAAACTAATAAATGAATGCACCTCATTACAGCCTAAACCTGGTATCCCTCAGCACCAATAGCATTCTTTCCGACAGGAAAAGACTACCAACTTTCTATTTATTTTCAGAAATAAAATGCGATACTGTGTTTTTCCAGGACACTAGACTTAGGAATGTTTATGACGTGCAAGAAGTTGAGAAAGCATGGATTTGGGGAGACTGTTACTGGTCGGTAAGGGAAGACGCATGCAGTGGTGTAGGCATCACCTTTAAGAACATTAAAGTTAAAATACTGCATATGGTAGATCTAGTGCCAGGGAGGGTTTTAATATTGGACATTCAGATAGATAAAACAGAGTTTAGATTGATTAATGTGTATGCTCCACAGACCAAGGCACAGAGGGTAGACCTGTTTAAACTAGTGCAACCCTATCTCCACACTTCTAGATACATACTTTTAGGGGGAGATTTCAGTGTTAGCAGGTTTAAAGAGGATAGAGGATCTCACATGGAGAAAACATTTTGTGACGCCATCATTTTAAATACATTAATAGGATAGGTAGGGATACATGTTTTTTATAACAAAGGTGTTAAAAGCCAGCACACCTTCTTCAAAGGCCACATATTGACTAGAATTGATTATTGGTTTGTGTCACCTTCGCTTCCTGTACAAGAAGTGAGGGTGATGTCGGTAGCATCATCAGATCATGGTTTATTGAATGTCCACATCTCAAATTATAAGGCAACCTCGATGTATCGGGCTACGTGGAAAATCAATACCAGTTTATTAGAAGACCCCCACATACAAGAAGGGTTTGAGCATCTCCTACAGGCGAGACAATCAGTTTATTTTTTATATGATAACTGCACAGAATGGTGGGAAGATACAAAAAGATATAACAGAGTACTTCCAAATAATGGGGAGAATAAAAGGGGAGAATACAAAGAGGTGATTATTCCAAAATTAGAGAGGAATTTTACAGTTTATCTTCACAACAAATAAAAGGACTACTGGTAGATCAACAACATTTAAACAAGCTCAGAGAAGAGATGGCTAAGTTACAGTATGATCGAAGGAAATCCCTTGAAAAAGAACAAAGGTTTGGAACATATGGTTCACAAGAGATTGTAAACCCATTTGAAAATTGTGCAGAAAGGAGAAATACAAAAGTGATTTGCTCCCTAAAAACACAAGAGGGAAGGGTTTTAACAAACGGAGATATTTTAACAGAAATAGAAGATCTTGTTTCTACTCTATTCGGTCCAAATACCACTTCGTGAAATGACATAAATGCTTGGCTAAAGCAAAACCCCTTGCCAGCACTAACAGAATATCAAAAAAGGGAGTTAACATGACAAATTACAGAAACAGAGCTAGATATTGTGATAAAATCTTTACATAAAACACCTGGGCCGATGGCTTACCAAATGAAATATATGATAAAATATATACCAAATGTAAAGAACAAATGGTGGCACTATATAATGAGATACTACAGGAAGTTAAAATACCTCACAGCATGACTGAGGGTCTAATTATTTTCATATATAAAGATGGAGATAAGCAGGAAATATCAAACTGGAGGCCAATTACATTACTAAACTATGATTTCAAAATCCTGACTAAATTGTTGAGTAACAGAATGGTAGATAGTTTGTACAATATTATACATCCCTCTCTCCCAGATGTGTGGAATACCGGGGAGGAAAATAAGAGACAATTTAATATTAATGAGGAAAATTTTTGAGAAGGGACAAAGTGAAGAAATTTCAGGGTGGGCATATAATATAGGTCAATACAAAGCCTTCACTAGGATTCCACATTTATATTTATGGGCAGTTTTATCCAAATATGGCTTCCTTCGAGAATTCACATCATGGATGGAACTATTCTATAGTAAAGCAACAAGTGTTCCATATGTGAATGGATGGGTGGGTAAACAATGCAAAATCTCAAAAGAAGTGAGACTGGGATGTTCACGAAGTCCAATCCTATACATATTGTCTATAGATCCACTTTTGCAAAAATTAAATAGAGATGACAACATCAGGGGGTTATCAGTACACGGTACAGATAGTGAAATAAAAACAATAGTTTATGCAGATGACCTCTGCATAACTGTAGCTGATAAGACCTCATCCAAAAAAGTTTGTGAACTTTTACAAAGGTTCACACAAGGGACTGGTTCACAGATAAATGATAAAAAATGTTCAAGTCTACCGATAGGTGATTCAGGTCAATATGATCCTGTGATTATGAAAATATACCAGTGAATAAGGGTCATGGTAAAATCCTAGGTCTATATTTTAGACCAGGAGACTTTGCCCTTTATAATTGGGAAATTATTTTGGAGAAAGCGCTACATAAAGTGAAATAATGGAATAGGTGGCATCAATCAAAACTCAAAAGAGTTTATATGATCAAAACATATTTGATATTTGTATTTTTATATTTAAGTGAAATATACCTGCCACCAAAAATTTTGGAGACAAAAATACTAAGTTGTTTTTTTCACAGGGCTATGGGGTAGTAGACTGAACCCCATCAAGAGAGGCATAATATATTTGACAAAACAGAAAGGGGGTATAGATATGATAAATCCCATTCTATTTTTCAACAGTATTTTCTTATATATTGCAATATAAAACCACTGTTAAGTGACTCTGAGATGATTTGGATACCATGGGTTAAAGATCAGGTACAACACTGGATTGATGATTGGCCACAAAATGAAGCAATAGCCAGACAGAAATCTCCATCAGGACTACCATCATACTTTCAATTGTGTTTTGGTAAACTCAGATTATGGCTGATAACAAAACAGCAGGTTAACACATGGCCTAGGAAAACCCTTTACACCTTGACACAGGGAAATAGATTTCACGAACAGCCACACTTTTGTATTAAATCACCCAGAGGACAAAACTTCATAGGCCAAATGTTGACAAACAAGAAAACTCCAGATCACATGTGGGATGTCCAGTGGCTTAGTACACACTTGAAATTGAATGTGAAAGATAACAGGAAGCACAAGGGAAAAGAGGAGAGTGTCGTGCAGGGGAACCCCTGAAACAATGGTTCTTTTGTATTTCATATGCCCGTTTATTATGAAGTTTTGGGATCTAGTTAAACAAAAATGGACAGGTGCCCCTTTTCCACCTTTAACATGGGAAAACTTGTTATTGGGAAATTTTACCCAATAGCTGAAAACATTATAACATATCAACAATACAGATTATACTGTTATGCTTCAAATACCATCTTTGGATAACCCGGTGTAAAGTATCCGTACAACAAATAGAACTAACTCAAGAACAGTTGTTTAATATAATACTTTCTTCCATTAAAGAAATTAGACAAAGGGAGGAAAAGTTAGTCACTCGCCAGGAATATTTGGAAAGGTGGAGGTACATAAAGTGGATATCACCATAAATAGAATAATTTAGGTTTTAGTTAGTATGTGATTTTCCCTAAATGTTATAAATGTATGCTAGTAACAATTATTTCCTTTATATGTATAAATTGCTTATGGTTTACTCTCTGTGTGCATTAACACTGTTTGTACATTATGGATTTAAATTATAATAAAAAATGTTTCCATGATTTAGTGGGAAGGGGGGACTATAGTAATATGATTTCTTTAAGTTTATCATTTATGTATGTTGCAATACTTATTTAGTTTTTTTATCTCCTTTTATAAAAATGTTGTATTCTGTAATACATTTCTGTACATTTTGTTTTGAAGTTTTTGAATAAAAATTCCCCTACTCTTTTAATGTGTGTGTGTGTGTGTTGGGGGGGCAGCATTTATTAATAAGTTTTGGGACTATAAAAATTAAATTTTGTATTGAATGTATGATGAAATACTTATTTATGTTTACATTTATTTTTGCATTATGAGATTGTGTGAAGTAACACTACTATATATATATATTTTACTTTAAAGTTTTAATAAATAATTCCCCTACTCGAGCTGCAGAGAGCACTGATCAGCATAATGGAGGAATAGGAGCCCAGTCTTGTACTGGGCTCTGTTAAGGAAGGAGGCTGGGAGGCTACTGAGATAGCCATAGAAGGAAGTACAGGCTTTCAAACTGGAGAAACGAAAATGGAAGAATTAATGGCAAAAGAACAGAAACTGTAACTTTTACAGAAGGAAGATGGAAACCTGGATGAAGTAACAACAGAAGAAAACCTAAAATGAGAGATGGAAAGAAAAAAAAAAACATCAGTTGGAAACACAAATGGAGAATCTCAATCAGGAATACAATGAGGCAAAGCAGCATTTAGGTGATGAAAAGAAACAGAAGCGGATACCTGGCACACCATCACTAGGGATGTAAGTTTGTCATGGCAGTCATACATGTCATTCATTCCATGACATTTGATCTTTATTCAGGACTTCCATGACTTTCACTAGTGTCATCAGAATGTAGCAATGATGACAGTGCCACAACATTTATTACTGTTTACTAATGATTTCATGAACAATGAGTCATTAAAACCTCATCCATGACAAACTTACATCCCTAACCATCACCATTGGCAGTGAAAGTTTTCTTTTTTTCAAGCACAGAAAAATCAGGCAGAGAAACAGCCTACCTCGCAGGTTTCTGGAAGTAGTCTGGAAATACAAACCAAGGCTTGGTCACCAGAAAAGGCACTGCAAGCAGCAGGATGGCTGTGGAAAGGAAGAGGCTGGATTCCGGATCCTGCTGTGCCTATACCGGGCATGGATGCATGCACAACAACCGTGAGTAAAGAAAACAATGTAAATCAAATGCAAGACAGGGTTGGGCCTAGTGTCTCAGAATAGAATCTGTTTTTGGGAGATGACTTGGGGATAACGTAACATCCCCTAGCTACTCACCACAAATTAACACATTGGATGAGTTTTTCGATGCACCCCTAGAGCCTGTGGTAGAAAAAGACAAACATATGGAGAAGAAGGGGGGAAAGGCTAAACCCTGAAATAAATAATGAGATCCTAAATGTGGAAATGGGGGCCCACAACACAGACAATGATACAGATGAAAAAGCAGGACAGGAAAGAAGGGCTGCCAAAGAAGTACATATAGAGCCTGATCCCATTGAGGAGAATCAGGAAAATCATAGACCGAATCAAGCTCCTACATATGCAAGCTTATTTCATAAGCCAACAGAGTTTTCTATAAGATGCAATGTAGTACTCTTGAGGTACTTAAGTGGTCTTGAACAAGTCCCTGATAAAGTATATGTGGGGAGAGAGTTAATCAAAAGGTCTATGGGATTTACCCAAGCAGAAGTATATGCTTTTATACATGCTCCAGGGGAGAACACTTTTTGATATTAGCTTTCGTTCCCCAGAATTACTGGATTCTGGGGTAAATATGCTGTTCTCAAAACAACCCCCCTATGGGTGCCTTTCCAGGCCATACCCCTCACAAAAAGTCCCACAAAAATAATTACAATTTTGTTCCGTAATGAGGGGATGAACATTTCAGACATTTTATATTGACTGGAACAAAGATGTGAATGACATAATATGCCGGAACCCATCTTTGATTAGAGAGATAGACCACATAAGCCATTTCTGTAAAGCAGGTTTCAAGTGCAACCTATGCGATAGCGAGGGACATAACTTTACAGATTGTCCCTGGGCTTCGCACAACACTGATGATGCTGACTATGGGGTACAAGACTATTAGCTCCATAAAACTGGAAGGAAAGTGAAATCAACAGACCCACCCCCACCCCTACCCTCACAACCACAAGCCCCTCCACCTATGACAAACTGTGAAAGGGAACGCAGAAAGTCATAAAGACATGATGGAGAATGAGACACAACAAAAGCTAAGTTCATCATTAAATCAGCAAAATCTACCCATGGAAACAGGTTTAACTTTCAAATGCCTACACACAGGTTTGAGCAGCTATTTTTGGTTTTTATGGTTTTACTTGAATTTGGGGAGTTTATGGTGCTCCTCTATAGCATGCTCCCTTTAAAATGTCTGTGTTATATCCCTTCTGGGAGCACAGTAGCCATTTAGGCATTTGAAAGTTAAATCACCTGTGTAAAATCCCTGCTGGGAGCACAGTATAAAAGCAGTTAGCTAGTAGCCATTGAGGCATTGTAAAGTTAGGGACTAAATCGAAGGGTCCCACCTTGACGCTTGGTGATTTAGCTTACTCAAATTGGAATTCCAATCTGAAACTAAGAGGACCCTCTCCTCACATGGAGCTTGAAAGTAAATATAGCCAATTTTGGCATTTGAAAGTTTAAATTTTATGCTATGTGGGGTGTGCGCTAGTCCTTTGCTTTGTTTGTTATTTGTTACCATCTAGCAGCACCCTTATAAGAAATGTGAATTCCAGTGTGTAGTAATTTAAAGGTTTGAGCAGCTATTTTTGTTTTATGGTTTTACTTGAATTTGGGAGTTTATGGTGCTCCTCTATAGCATGCTCCCTTTAAAATGTCTGTGTTATATCCCTTCTGGGAGCACAGTAGCCATTTAGGCATTTGAAAGTTAAATCACCTGTAAAATCCTGGGAGCACAGTATAAAAGCAGTTAGCTAGTAGCCATTGAGGCATTGTAAAGTTAGGACTAAATCGAAGGGTCCCACCTTGACGTTTGGTGATTTAGCTTACTCAAATTGGAATTCCAATCTGAAACTAAGAGGACCCTCTCCTCACAAGGAGCTTGAAAGTAAATATAGCCAATTTTGGCATTTGAAAGTTTAAATTTTATGCTATGTGGGGGGGGGGAGGGTGTGCGCTAGTCCTTTTGCTTTGTTTGTTATTTGTTACCATCTAGCAGCACCCCTTATAAGAAATGTGAATTCCAGTGTGTAGTAATTTAAAGGTTTGAGCAGCTATTTTTTGTTTTTATAGTGTGAAAATATTGTTTTCTTTTTCCCTAAAACTTGACTTATGGATACATCCTTTTACAACCTGACTTTAGCATTGCTAAATACTAATAGTATACTGTCCAATAGGAAAAGATTGTCCACCTTTTACATATTTTCTGAATTATGTGATATTGTATACTTTCAGGATACGAGACTTAGAAACTTACAAGATGTGCCGGAACTTAAGAATGCATGGCAGTGAGGAGAATCTTGTTGGTTTATTGGGGATGAAGCATGTAGTGGGGTAGGTATAGCATTTAAGAACATAAATCCTAAAATTCAGCATGTAGTAGATTTGATGCCAGGAAGGGTTTTGATAATGGATATTCAGATTGAAAAAATAGACTTTAGATTGGTTAATGTATACGCACCCCAGACCAAAGCGCTGAGAGTGGATCTGCTTAAGGTGGTGCAACCATATCTATATACATCAAGACATGTGCTCCTGGGAGGGGATTTTAATATCAGTAGGTATAAAAGTGACAGGGGTTCACTCACAGGAAAAACATTTTGTGATGCAGTTATTTTGAATAATTAATACAACATACCAGTTTATGTGATGTGTTCCATGGCAATGATATAAAGAGTCAGCACACCTTTTTTAAAGTACCCATATCAACAAGGATAGATTACTGGTTTCTATCCCCCTCACTCCAAGTACAGGAAGTGAGGGTAATCTCAGTAGCTTCATCAGACCATAGGCTACTGAGTGTTCATATATCCAATTATAAAAGGGCATCAAAAGGTCAGAGTGTTTGAAAACTCGATGTTAGTCTGATAGAAGACCCCCCCCCACCATAAAAGAAGGTTTTGATTACTTACTGCAGGCCAGGCAGTCAGTGTACTTCCTGTATGACTCAGTCATAGAATGGTGGGAGGACACAAAACTGGACATAAGTGATTATTTTAAAATGATGGGGAGAATAAAGGGAAAGGGGATATGGGAGAAATATAGGAACTTAACTTCTTTGTGCTCCCAGGTTGCACCTGTAAACAAGCTTTCAGCTTAGTGTGCCTCACTTGGTTAAATAATTGGAATAAAAATATAACAGGGAAGAATTATATAGCTTTATTTCTCAGCAGAATGAAGGTATAAACGTAGATCAGTAGTATCTGAGTAAACTCAAGGAAGACATTACTCAATTACAATATGATCAGATGAAATCTCTGGAGGATGAACAGAGATTTGGAAAACAGAGACTACTGGAGAGTAATAACCCCCTTGAGAATTGTAAAGAAAGACAACAGGCCACGTTGATACAATCATTAAAAACACAAGGAGGAAAGATTCTGATAAATAGAGACATTTTAACGGACATTTAACAATATATTACTACTTCCTTTGAGATTTCTACCACTAAGGAAGCTAGTATAAATAATTGCTAAAGAATAGCACTGTACCAATATTAGAAACATATCAAACAGTGGAATTAGTAAAACCAATTACAGAACAAGAACTAGAATTAACGATCCTTTCTTTAAATAAAAATAAAACACCGGGAATAGATGGATTACCAAACGAAATTTATGACAAAATATTTAATCAATGCAAAAAGCAAATGATAGTTCTATATAATGACATTTTAAGTAAAGGGATATTACCATGTGGTATGACAGAAGGCTTAATAATTTTCATCTGTAAGATTGGATATAAACAAGATATAGCAAATTGGAGGCCAATAACCCCTTTAAATTGTGATGCTAACATTTTAACAAAATTATTAAGTAAAAGAATACCCAACACATTACATGATGTAATACATTTATTCCAGATGTGTAGTATTCCAGGAAGGAAAATTAGGGATAATTTAATTTTATTAAGAGAGATCTTTGAAAAAGGACAAAACAAAGAATTATCAGGGTGGGTCTATAATATTGATCAGGCCAAAGCCTTTGATAGGATTCCACATGTATATTTATGGGCAGTGTTAGACAAGTATGGGTTTCCTAAAACACTTATCCAATGGATTACATTATTGTATCAGAATGTGACAAGTGCATCCTACATCATTGGGTAGGTAGGGAAGCAATGCAGACTATTAAAAGGAGTGAGACAGGGAGTCCACTAAGTTCTATTTTGTATATAATCGCGATTGATTTTTTAATACAAAGATTGACTAGAGACAAAAATATCCTAGGACTATCAATAAATAATATGGACAGGGAGATTAAGACAACTGTATACGCTGATGACTTGTGCATAATGGTAGCAGACAGAGCCTCAATCGGTGCGGCATAAAAAAATGTTTGTAGAATTTGCACAGGGGACGGGTTCACAAATAAATGAGAAAAAGAGTTTTTGTGTCCCAATAGGTGATCCAGGCACATATGTTCCAGGGACCAGGAATATACCTTTAGCACCAACCCACAGTAAAGTATTGGGCATATACTTTGGTCCTAGAGATTTAGGTACATATAACTGGCAAATTGCACTAAAGAAAGCGATGGATCAGGTAAAACAATGGAACAGATGGCACCTTTCCAAACTCAGAAGGGTGCACATGATCAAAACGGTGTTAATTCCCATGTTTTTATACATCAGTGAAGTATACCCCCCCCCCAGATGCTTGGAAACAACAATATTGAGCTGTTTTTTCTCTGGGTTATGGAGTAGCAGACTGAATCCAGTGAAAAGGGGTATAACCTATTTGGCAAAACATAAGCGAGGGGTTAATATGATTAACCCAATCCTTTTTTTTCATAGTACATTATATACTAATCTTAAGCTGCTTTTAATTTCATCGGAAAAAATATGGTTAACATGGGTAGGAGACCAGGTGCAACAATGGCTCGATGCATGGCCACAAGGTGCACCACTAGCTAGGCAGAAATCCCTAGCGGGATTGCTTCCGTATTTCCAGGCATGTTTTGGAAAAATTAAGTTATGGAAAATAATAAAGTAACAGGTAATAAACGTTGACAGAAAAATATTTTATAACACATTACAGGAAAAAGAATTTCACGAATTACCTCACTTTGGAAATAGGTCATGTGCTGAACAGAAATTCATAGGGCAAATGCTAATTAATAAAAGAATACTGGAGCAAATGTGGGATGTGCAATGGTTGTGTACCCTGATGAAACTGAATGTACAAAATAACAGGAAGCATAAGGGAAAAGAGGAAAGGTGCTGCCCAAGGATTTTGTGTAATTAAACTATGGAAACAATGGAACACCTATATTTCACATGTCCATTTATCATAAGTTTCTAGAAATTAGTGCAACAAAAATGGAAAGGGGCCCCTTTTCCTCCTTGGGTTCAGGATAACATATTATTAGGAATTTTACCTAAAAATTGGGGACGTTTCAATATGTCAAAACTACAGATTATTTTATTATGTATTAAGTATCACGTGTGGATAACTCGGTGTAAGGTGTCCCTTCAACAAACAGTATTAACCCCAGAACAGTTGCTCCTGGCCGGCATTGTGCTTTTCTATCCTGTGTGCCAATTGCCACAAGCTACACCAACTTTTTGTGGTCTAGCTTGCGGCAACCCCAAGGGCCAGTTTTATGGAGCTTGCGCCACGTATCTGGCACAAGCTGCCGTAAATGGTGGAAACTTTCACAACTGCGCTGAGATTTCAAAATTGGGTGCAGTTGGCTAACCTGCCAGCACAGACGTTGAATTTCCATCTGCAACACTAATGACCCAGGTTCGGGAGCGGACCTGGGTCACTGGAGGCCGGCCGAGGGAGAAAGGCTGGAGCATCCAACAACAGCTCGCCTTCTCCTGGAGGAGGGTGGGGATACAACCCAGCGTATGCTGACTCCTAGTGGAGGCTGGGGGCATAGCAGCACGTTGGTGCCTCAGCGTTTGACTGGTCACAGGTGAAGGCCTGGGGATTGGCAAGCTCTAAAGCTGACATAGTGGGAAGGACGTTGCGGATGTCGGCTCTTGCGCCTTGACATCAAGGGCACTCGCAACGCCAACAAAGGAAATGGGAAAATGCTTTCCAGCTCCGGATAGGTGGAGCACCAGAGCTAGCCCTCATGTGCCTCCACCTGCCTGGCCACCTGAGGACCGAAGAAACCAGAAAGTGTTTGGAGTGTATGGGCCCCACCTCGTCCCCGCCCGGTGGGTAAACTGCGGCTCCATGGGGAATCTGAAGACAGACCGGGTAAGGTGGAAAGCAAGGGTAGACTCCTAGGTGCTCCCGAAGAAGTGGAGCTGAAAAGGCATGGGGGTAAAAGAGAAATATAAAAATAAATAAATCGGGTGCAGTTGCAACAAAGTGGTTGGGTGCGCTGCCAGAACCCAAGTCCAGTGGTGCGGGGCTGGACGCAAGCCCTGTGCCACGCTTCGAAAATCCGGCCCTCGGTATTTATCTTCATTTGTTGTCAGTGATCTCTTTTGATCTCACTTGTGCCTTCACCACTCGTGAAGGTCAAGAGGTCTCTGACAATTCACGAAGATAAATACCATATCTCACAAACACCCATCACATATACCACTGGCTGATATTCAGACCGAGCTATTTGTGGCGCAGCTCTTGCGCTCTCATGATATTCGTGGGTTGCACTTTTGAGCAACCTTTGAACATCACCCCCGCCACAGCCACTGTGCATGGCGTAGTGGAACTTGTGCCACCGCGGTGGTGAGAGGGTATTCAATTGCGGTGGCGCATACCATTGCACCATGCGCAAATTTCGATATTCAAAAGGTGACATGCAAATGGGGCCATAATTCATGCAAAGGCGCAGGGGGGCTATTTCCATTCTGATTATCTTCATTTGCATGCATTAGCAATGGTGTGCGCTGATCCCTGAGACTTCTGTGCCTGGCGCTGCCAGGTAGCAGCCGTCGGGGACCGACGCTTCTGCAGCCCCGATCGCGGGCAAAGATGAAATATTCTACCACCACCTCACTGGCCCGATCGCGGGCATACTTCATCTTCACCAGCCCGATCGCAGGCAGCAATGAGTCTCTCCCGAACATATCCCTTTGGTCCAGTGGACCGATAAGCCCGATCGCGTGGCTGGAGTAGTATAAGACACACACCCGGACACATCCCTGGTGGTCCAGTGGACGATAAGCCCGATCGGGGGTGGAGTAGTATAAGACACCCCGAACACATCCCTGTGACCTAGTGTCCCCCCCCCACCCACTGTGGCCCACCACCCTACTCCCCACAGCCCGGTGGCGGTATCCCACCCATCAGTCGCTCGCTGCTCGCTGACTGACTGCGCGTAGGGCTGCACACACGCTGCGTGAGCAAGAGTCAATCGGGCGTGCAGCCTCATTATATAAGATAGTTCAGATTTGTGAATTGAACATCATTCATTCACAAATCTGGACTGTCTTCGTGGTATGGGCTGCACGCCCATTGGCTCTTGGCTCTGCACTACTGGCGTAGCCCTTTACCGGCAGTCAGTCGGCGGGCAGCAGGCGGGTGGGATGCTGCTGCCCGCCGGCTGTGGGGAGGGGTGGTGGGGCTGTGATGGTGGGTGGGGACACTAGGTCACCAGGGATGTGTCTGGGGTGTGTCTATACTACCCAGCCCGCGATCGGGCTTATCGTCCACTGGACCACCAGGATATGTTCGGGAGATATTGCTGCCCGCGATCGGGCTGGTGGGGGGCGGATTTAAGCTATGCCCGCAATCGGGCCAGTGGGGGTGGTGGGGGATTTTTTCACTCTTTGCCCGCGATTGGGCCAGTGGGGGTGGTGGGGAGGATTTTTACTCTTTGCCCGCGAATTGGCCAGGGGGGCACGAGGTGGGTTGAGGACCAGCCACAGGTAGCAGCTGCTGTGTTGCACCCTGCAATGTGGCAGCTCACCTGTGGGTGGCCCCCGACGTGATCCTTTTTTTTTGGCTCAAAGTTGTGCAGGCGCAGGTTGGGGGTTGCGCCTGCACAACTCCGCACAGCCCGGCTGAGTATCGGGCTATGCAGTTTATGCATGGTTCCTCCCCCTCCAGTTCAGCATGCATTCATTTGCATTGTGCTGTTGCTCAGCATGTTTTCAGTGGTGCAACTGCCTCCTGCTGAATATCGCAGAATGGCGCAAGTTTGGACTTGCGCAGGTGCAACCCTATTGTGCATGGTGCAACCCTTTTGAATATCTGGCCCTATATATTTATTGTTTGCACAGTTTATTTTTCATATTATGGTTTTATTGTTGTAAGGCACCCTAAGCCTTATGGATAGTGTGCCAAACAAATAAAATTAGTCTTGCCTTGTTTGCCCACCATGACATGACTCCCCAGCCAAACTGTGGCTTGTCCCAGAATGAGAACAGTGCAAAGTAGGGCAGATGGGGAGGTGCGTCAGTGCTGGAGTGTCTGAGCATGGGAGTCTAACATGCCCTACCTATGTGGTGTTTGTCAATACAGCATTGAATATTGAAGCAACATGTACAGAGCCTCGAGAAAAATGGAGCTTTTCAAATCTCCGAACTTAACTGCAGAACACAGAATACCTCTCAGCTGATCCCCAGTTATGACGCCTGCCATTGGAAATGGTGGGATACCACTGAGCACCTTTATTTACAATTGGGAGATCGGGAATGAGCCAAATCAACCTGCAAATCAGGGGCAGTTCACACACGTGTGTTGCTGGTACATGCACATACCCCTTGAATTTTATTTACAATTTGTGTAAGCCAAGGAACTTGATTAATATGATACTTAACTGAGGTAGCTATATAGGGTATTTTTTTTCCACCTTGTGTTTTTGCACTTCCAACCTTTGGTCCTGTGGCAACCCCAGACCCTCACCGGCCTTCTCATGAATGTATCAGTTATGCATCACTTACCCAGGACCACATGTGGTGCTGGGTGGCCTGCCATGTCATTTGTGCGTGGGCCTGCAGGGGTTGCTGGATCATACTGGGGCTGTTTTATCTCAAATTTTCTTCCCCCAGCACTGGCTGGCAGTATAGCCTAGAGGTTAGAGGAACGAGATGTGAACAAGCTTGGTACATCCGGCAGACCAGACCTGAGTTTGATTCTCACAACCTCCATTTGCATATTATGTGACTCTGAGCAAGTCACTTAACTGCCCAGTGCTCCCAGGTCGCCCCTGAAAACAGGCACTTGTGCCTAGTGGGCCTTACCCGGTTACCAAAGACTAAAATAAAAAAAAAAATAAATAAAATTATGCAATGATGCACAAACATGCAGTGGAGTGCGTGCATGCATGGCTTTCAGTGGCAGGCCTTTCCCTGCAGTGTGTGCTCGTCTGCACTACCACCTGACCTCAACAAGCTGGCAGTCATGTAGCGAGATGCTGTATCTCCCACTACCCAGAGGCAGAAGAGCTGTCTCTATGTGTCAATCCTCCTTCCCCTGGCCAGCCTGCAGGGACCCGAGCTTGTTCCCAAACCCGGGTCTTCGGCATTGCACATAGTATCCCTACTGCAGCACCGGCAGTCTGGCTTGACATCTATGTGATACTGATTTTATTATACTGCTGAATGACTATGTCACATGTACACTGTAACTCACTGTTGCTTTTTTTTTTTTTTTAGCAAATGAGGCTTACATCGCAGGGTATGCATTATCTGGATTATATAAATAAATCTACATTTTTACGCAGTGTGCTCCTGTTTTGTGGTTTATTTTAATCTTGTGTACTCAATCTCAACTGCTATGTAGTTAGTCCTGAGGCACTGGTGCCAGATTAAAATGAACACAGCCCTAAAATAATGGCAGCTGACACATCAAACATTACGTTATAAGCAGACTTTCATTCTTGACACTGGTGCCAAAGGGTAAAATGGCAGAGCCAAAACCGCAAGCAACAATTTGTGAAAAACAACCTTAGAGCAGAGTGTGCCTACTTTAATAAAGTGTTGTAAGTGAGATTCCACACTGCACACTGATTGCATCATCTAGACCTATCATTTTCAGTATATGGAATTTAAATTTCTGTGCCAACACTGAGGAGGGGAGGTTAAACCGTACAGTAATCCACCTGTTATTTCATTGTGGAAACAAATGTGAACATGATACTTATATTAGTTACTGTTCAACAAAGAAAATGGATACATCAAGCTATTCATTTTTTTGTAATGTTGCTGTCATTAAGAGTCAGGGTGCTTGCCTAAACAATCAACTGGATTTACAGGTTTATGGCTCACATGCGAAGACACCAGTCTTGCATGCGGCAGCTCATGGACCATTCCAGCAGAAAAGTATGACATGAAGGTAGAGGGGCAAAGTGATGGTCCTTAGTTTGTTTATATGCTGTGGTAGTTTAGAAGCTAAGAAGCAGCTACTGTTACACTGCAGGACTTCCTCAGGGCCTGAAAATATTGCATTGCCAGATGCACATGGTATTGGCAGAATATGAACATATATCTCATACAGAACAAGGTAAAATGAAAAGCTTTCAAGCTATTTGGTCTCCTTTATTACAGCATTTGGATAATCCTTCATAGGCGAAAGGGAATATTCCTTATTAGTAAGCCATTGGAATTGTTAAAGGGTTATAGTGGCAAACTGTCTAGTAGTTAATCTAGAGTTATTACAGATTCCTAACGTTATTTGTTGACTGATAGAAGCACTTGCCATTATTATGCAATTTTTCATATTATTTCTCTGTAACGTTGTTAGTGTCACATGCTTTGGAACTTCTTTATGGTATGTAGAAGCATAGAAACATGGACGACGACGTCAGAAAAAAACCAATGGTCCATCCAGTCTGCTTGCGATTCCCTATCTAATCCTGGGACATAATGTCCAGCCAGGGTCATAGTTCTCATCAACCCTACTATTTCCTTTCCAGTTTCTGTCATCCTGAGTAGCCACTATATGGTCATAGGTGTCCTTTTCTCTTCTGTTTCCTCCACCTATTATGCCCATGTGCCAATCCCACACATGCTTGAAGCTCCTCACTTTCTTCGCTCTCATCACCTCTTCTGGCAGGCTGTTCAAGGCATTCAACACCCTTTCTGTGAAGAAGTATTTCTTCACATCCGGCTTAAACTTCCCCCTGAAGCTTCACTGCATGCCCCCCTGTTCTGGTACTCCTCCCCCTCCTCTGAAAGAGACTTCCCTCTTATGCCTTGTTCACCCCTGTGAGGTACTTATAGGTCTGAGTCATGTCCCCTCTCAGTCTCCCCCTCCTCCAGGGAGTACATGTTGAGCTCCCTCAGCCTCTCCTCATATAGTTTTTCGTGTAACCCCTCCCCCTCACCATTTTGGTAGCCCTCCTCTGGACCGCTTCTTCATTGTCAATGTCTTTGCAGAGGTGCAGCCTCCAGAACTGGACACAGTACTCTAGGTGCAGTCTCACTAGCGAGCAATATAGTGGCATAACTACCTCCCTTCTCTTGCTAGAGATCCCCCTCCCTATGCATCCCAGCATCTGGCTAGCCTTCCCTGCTGCCTTGTCACAATGCCCTGCCACCTTGAGATCATCAGATGTGATAAGCACATGGTCCCTCTCTTGCTTGGTAACTGTAAGTACCTCCCCCCGTGTTACATGCAGCCCCCATGTTTCCCTACCCCAGGTTAATGTCACTGCAGTTTTTGGCACTGAAACCTAGCTGCCACTCCTCAAGTTTGCCCAGATCCCTTTGTATTCTTTCTGTCCCATCCTGGGTGTTCACCCTGTTGCAGATTTTTGTCATTCATAAAGAGACCCCCCCCCCCCCCAGTTCCTGTGCATGTCACTTATGAAGACAATGAAGACGACAGGACCCAGTACCTATCATTGTGGTATGCCACTGGTCACTCTCCCATCCGGAGTGGTTGCCATTTACCATCACCCTGTGCATCCTATCCTCCATATAGTTTAATACCCAACTTACCACCTTCTTCCCAAAACCCAGGCTGGTAAGTTTCTTAATTAGCTTCTTGTGTGGCACAATGTCAAAGGCCTTACTGAAGTCCAGATAGGCCACATCCACTGCCTTTCCTGATCCACCTCCTTAGCCACAGTCAAAAAAATCTATGAGATTAGTTTGACAAGAACTTTCCACTGTGAAACCGTGGTGTCAGTGATCCTGCATCCCATTTGCCTCCAAGTATTCCATAAGTCTCTCCTTCAGCAAGGTTTCCATCAATCTTCCCACCACTGATGTGGGACTTACTGGCCTATAATTGCTAGCCTCTGACTTGCTGCCATTCATGTGCAGAGGGACCACATTGTCCCTCCCCCAGTCCTCTGGCACTACCCCCGAATTTCAATGAGGTGCTGAATAATGTTGCCAGAGAGCCACCTAACACCATGCTCAGTTCTTTTAGTACTCTTGGGTGGATCATGTCTGGCCCAACACCTTGTTTTCCTTTAGGGCTTCCAATCCCCTTCAGACTCTTCTCCAAAATAGGACTTGTGTCCACTCCCCCTGGTGCATGCTAATACATGTTGGTCTATCTCCTCCTCCCTCCACTGTGAAGCTCAAGCAGAAGTACTCATCTAAACTTCTAACTTTTTCTTGCACAGCCCCCCCATTCTCCTTGTCCTCACTATCCCACCCCTTGCTTTCCTCTTTTCATTCATGTACCTGACGAAAGTCTTATCCCCTTCACTGACCTGCTTGGCTATCCTCTTCTCTCTTTTTTTTTTTTATCATGACTACTTTCTCCCGCAGCACGGTCGGCAACGTCCGCTGCCATCCTCCTGCATCCCTCCGAACCTCGGCAGGCCCACTTCTACCTGGCTAGCACACATACAGTGCCTCCACGAGGGGGTCCTCATCTCCATTGAGTTCTGATCCAACCCAGCGCAGCTCCTCCGGTCCGGCTGCGGAGGCATAGCCATCAAGCCACCACGACTGACCGCCATTTTCCTTCATTTTTCTCCCCTCTGGTGTACAGACGTGCAATGATGTCAAAGGCATAGTGTGCCGACATCTGCTGTACTCCAGCCCCCTAGATGCACCACACCTGTAGTTCCCCTGATTGCCATTGGGGGCCGCTGCAGAGCGATGCGAGCCCCAAACCCTCCCCAGGGAGAGGAGAGCAGTCCATTGGACGCTCAATCCTCTCTTATTTTTTTTATTTATATTTTATCCCTGATTTTACCCCATTTTCTCCCAACCCTGCCTGGCCGCGTACACGTGTGTGAAGGCACATGCATGCTGTGGTACCAGGACACCCTTCCACTGCTCGCCACCCGCTTGCCTACAGTGCCCGCGGACCTCCATTCGGGGCAGTGGGACTATGGTGGGTGACAGAGTCCTCACCGGAAGAGGAGAGCTGCCTTTCAACTGCTCAATCCTGGTCCTTCCCCCCCATGCCGGTTCTCTAACAACTCAGGCCCGTTCTCGAACCAAGGTCATCAGCGTGACATGAGGTAAGTCGTCCAGCGCCTCAGCCCTCAGCTCCACCAGGCTGGCCCTCTTCTCTGTTTTTGCATTAGCTGCCATCACCCTCCTTCGTGCCTCTCTTATTTTATCTAGATCTATACCTGTCTCCCTTCCAGCTGCAGGGGCTGAATTGGGGGAGTTGTTTGTAACTGGGTGTTGGCTTGTTTGTGTCAATTATTTCACAACATGTTGATTTTTCGGAATCTCCTTTGAACTGGAACCTAAAAAAGAATTCTGACTAGTTCCATCAGATTCAGATCCAATATTGTAAGTGTCACATGTTGGATCAGAAACACTCTTGTTTTTAATCTTCAAAATAGATCTCTCTGGTTTACCTCCCCCCCAATCAAAAATATGCACTTCACAAAAATTATGTCCATCTCTCTCAGACTTCTTTTATTTAGCCCTTTGAATTCTAATGTCATCATTTTTAATAACATCATCAAGTTGCTGCTTAAAAAAGTTAAAATTGCTCGGCCTGGTGGCACCGAGGGTTGAGGCGCTGGATGCCACACCTCACGCCACGCTGGCGACCTGGTGTCGGGAGTGACCTCAGGTTGCTGGGGGTCAGCAGGGGAGGAACAGGATCAAGTGTCCGATGAACTGCTCTCCTCTCCTGGGGAGGGGATGGTTGTCATTCTGCTCCTTGGCTGCCCCCTAGTGGAGGCTTGAGGGCAGCGCCAGAGATCAGGAGACACAGGAGCACGGAGAAGTGACGTGCGCGTGCCTCCACACATGCATATTCAAGCCATGAAGTGGAGGGGGGTGTACAGGGAATAAAAAAAGGAAAAAAGCAATATAAAAAAAAGACAAGTTAAAATCAGCATGATGAACACATGTATTTACTTGTGCCTCTTTAATCTGAATTTCTTGCGGACCAAATTCTCTATTTTTTCAACATCCTTTAGAATATATTTCTTCAATCCAGCTGAAAATTCCAACATGCCAGGGGTGGACTGGGGTACCATGGCATTGTTGTCAGCTAAGGAGCAACTTCTGCTGGACGCTTTCCAGGACACGTTTTTATCCCAGCTAGTGGTCGCGCCAGCCAGGAAGGGGTGCATTCTGGATTTGGTACTGATAGATGGCGCCCTGATTAAGAACTTGGTTGTGGAGGTTCCATTGGTGGGGAGTGATCATGCCACAGTATGGTTCTCCTTAGATCTAGGCAGGGACAAAGACAAAGGTGGTGGATTTCAGGATGGAGGACTTTAGGGGAATGGTGGATATCCTTAGGGGACATTTGGAAGAGATTAGGCAGGACATGGACACGGAGCGCAAGTTGGAGATAATAAATAGGGGCCTTCTTGAGGCCAAAAAATCATGCACCAAGGTCCTCCTCAAGAATGCGAGGGCTAGGAAGCCTAGCTGGTGGACAAGGGACGTTCAGGAGGGGATGAGGGAGAAAAGATTGGCCTTTAGGAGGTATAAGCACTCACAAAGGCCAAAGACAGGGAGGAATACCACAGAATATCCAAAATGGTGGGTAGGAGGGTGAGATCAGCCAAGACAGAGAAGGCGCTGCGGTTGGTGCAGAAGATCATGGAAGGGGAAAAGGTTTCTTTTTAGATATATCGGGGAAAGAACGAAGGGTGGGAGCCAGATAAATAGGTTAAAGAGAAAGGGTGGGTGGACTGAGGAGGCTGCTGAGCAGGCAGAGGTACTTAACGAGTACTTCTTGGTCTACACGATAGAGGAGGATGGACCAATTCCTCAGGGGGGTGGCAAAATCGGGGCTGGGGAGGGGAAGGCACTCACAGATGGTGAGATCCAGGTGAGAAGGGTGAGGGAAGCTTTACTGTCTCTGAGAACCGACAAGGTTCCGGGCCTGGATGGTATCCACCCCAGGGTGTGAAAGGAGCTGGCAGATGTCCTGGCAGCATCTTTGGTGGACCTATTCAATTCCTCCCTTCAGTCAGGATGGGTACCTCAGGACTGGAGGATGGCATGTCATACCACTCCACAAAGGTGGCTCACGGGAAGAGCCAGGTAACTACAGACCAGTTAGCCGGACGCCAGTGGTGGGTAAACTGTTAGCGACCTTCTTGAAGGAGAGGATGGTGGAATTCCTGGTGGCACATGGCTTTCAGGATGACCACCAGCACGGGTTTGTCTGGGGTAGATCGTGTCAACCAACCTAGTTGAATTCTATGATTGGGTGACAGGGTCACTGGACCGGGGAAGACCGGTGGATGTCCTATACCCGGACTTCAGCAAGGCCTTTGACTCGGTGCCTCACAGGAGACTGACAGGAAAGCTGAGGAGCATGGGGGTGGGGGAAAAGTTGTTGGGTTGGATCGGGAATTGGTTAACTGATCAGTTACAGAGAGTGGTGGTTAGGGGTGAGGTCTCATCTCCTAGAAGGGTCATCAGTGGGGTCACTCAAGGGTCAGTGGTGGGGCTGCTCCTGTTTAATGCATACATATCAGACATCAGGGAGGGAATCAAGAGCAGACTGAGTCTTTTCGCTGATGACTCCAAGCTGGGTGCAGTGGTAGACAGGGAGGAGGGGAGAAGGACACTACAAGAGGACCTGGGGGCGTTCGAAAGGTGGCCGCACACTTGGCAGCTGAGGTTCAATCCCAAGAAATGCAGCGTACTCTGGGCAGGAGTACTTTCTGGGAGGGGTGAAGCTGACGGTTTCTGAGGGTGAAAAAGATCCCGGGTTTGTAACTGATGCCAAACTGAATAACTCGGAGCAGTGTAGGAGGGCAGTGACGAACGCAAATAGAATGCTTGGGTATATTGCCAGGGGAATAACACTGAGAAGAAAGGAGGTCCTACTGCCCCTGTACAACTGCTTAATGAGACAGCACCTGGAGTACTTCCTGCAGTTTTGGTGCTTGCACTTGAGTAGGGATGTTGCTCTTCTGGAAAGGGTCCAGAGGACAGTATCAAAGATGATTCACGGTCTAGGGACAGGTCCTATGAGGAGAGACCCAGAAAGCTGAATATGTACTCCCTGGAGGAAAGTAGGGACGGGAGAATATGATAGAGGTCTTCAAATATTTCAAAGACTGGCCGGGGGGGAGATACAGGGGTGAGGTGAGGTGACATTACTTCATGAAAAGGGTGGTGGCACCATGGAATGCACTACCAGGGAAACTGGTGGCAGTGGAAACAGTGGGGGGATTTAAGAGGGGTTGGGACAGGTACAAGGGTAGAGTGTGGGTGGGGCGTGCAGGGTATGGTGGTGATGCTCTGAGGATTGGAATGGTGAGGAAGGGTGCAAATGGGGAAGGGGGCAGCACTAGTGATGTAACTGTGGGCTGCAACTCGAGCAGACTTGATAGACCAACTGGCCTAATCTGCTGGCATTTTAGTATGTTAGTACGTAAAAGGGACTGCCAACCTTCCACAAAATCATCTCTATCATTTCCAAAAGCTGGATGCTTGATTAACCACAAACCCCTGGGTACTTTCACATCCTGATAAGCAGACAAGGTGACCCATTGCCAATAAAGTCTCCTTACTTTTAGCACGACTTTCTCTAGTTGTGAGAAGGCCAGTCCTGATATCTAAGGAAGTATCTTGATACATAACATCAACAGCAGAAGCAGAATTATCACTCATAATTGCATCACATTCAGCAAAGGGTTAGCTTCTCCCTCATTAAACAAACTCTGATCAGAGCCACCATGGCTGCTGCAGAGTGGTGAGTCTGAGTCAAAGAGTACTCAGAGTGCCTGCTGCAGCTGACACCATACTTGTGTGATTCTTGCACATGTGCAGTGCCCGATAATCACTGCACATACTCAAAAATGAGCCTGCCATGCCCAAAATGGCCATTGTGACATAGGTGTGCATGCACGATTCTCATGCATGCGCACTAACCTCACAGAGGCCATCTTAGGCATGGCAGACAATTTTTTCCATCTGTAACTCTGTAAGTGATGGCCAGAGAAAATGAGTGCCCCTACGAGGGGGGGATGGAGGTCGTGCAGCCGCAGAGGAAAGGGAAGGGTGCACTG
Organism: Neoceratodus forsteri; assembly: GCA_016271365.2. NCBI lineage: Eukaryota > Metazoa > Chordata > Ceratodontiformes > Ceratodontidae > Neoceratodus > Neoceratodus forsteri. The sequence goes on along the minus strand of JADMNL010000026.1, from coordinate 198,761,842 downwards.
ACAGCAGATTACTGGAATCTTGCCACAGCACTGTGGAAACACATGACTGAGGAATCCGGTCCTGTGCTTCCACAATCTTTTCTCTCCCAGAGCTTACAAAACGTCTGCAGGGCTCCGCCCAGGCAGCCGTAAAAACAGCAACTCAACAAAAAGAGCTGGCTACTGCTGGTGGGTCTGAATATTGCCCCCAGTCCCACTGTGCACTGCATCACTAATGGTTGTGTGTTGCAAATGGCTGTCACAGAATGTGGGACATTACCTGATTTGCTTGAAGGTGAGCATTTGACTCTACTGGAGCCTTAACGTATGACCCCTTGGTTCCCAAGCCATTGCTTTTACCATGAGGAACAACAAACTACAGACACACGTTTTTCAATACAATTCGGTGCTTTCCCTGGTTATGCTGTTGCATCAGACAAGACAACAGCAAAGGAGATCCAGCTGCTGTATACAAAGAGTCACTAAAGGCAATAACAGTTGCATAAAAAACGTGAATCTTGTAAATACCTGCCAGATTTTAGCTTCTGGGAAGATGTAACACTGCTATTCACTCTTGTTGCTGATGAGCTATCTCTTCCTGGTAATACTAGAATAACAACCCATGAAGCACAACAAACTCTGTTTAAAGCAGCAATGCATATTGCAGTGAAAATGTTCACTTGTACTTTTTATTCCATTTTAAAGGGGAACTGTCAGCTCCCCAGGAGAAAAGATGCGGAACCTTTAGGTCCCGATTAGCAAAAACACGCAATGTTTGGATTTTTTCAGTAATTTACAGGGCTGGGATCTTTACTTTTATCTGGTTGATGGGTCCTGAGTAGCAAAAATGCACAATGTTTGGATGTTTTCAATAACTTACAGGGCGGGGATCTTTAACTTTATCTGGTTGATGGGTCTCAACTAGCAAAAACACACAACGTTTTAATTTTTTCAATAACTTACAGGGCTGGAATCTTTATTTTTATCTGGTTGATCCTACGACCTCCCCTTTGACCATTAATTTCTCAGAGTTCCCCCCGTGGCCAGTCCGCTGATGATGTGACCAACAAGCTAGGCCGCCAAGGACTCCCATGTGGTGGTTGAGGCATACATTATTTCCTTATAACCGCACACCCTGTCATGTATCATCTCTCACATTATTTCCATACAAAAATATGCTCCAATCATGTGTTTAACTGAATTATCCCATTACAGATGTGACTGTCAAATGCAGGAATGTGGGAGGGTGTGTGATGACTTTTATGGCTAGGAAAATTAGGTAAGCTTCTTCTTGTGCTCTGATGGGGTCCATGCTGAAAAAAAAGTGGTCTGTGTTGAAGTCTGTGTAACTTCAAGGTGACAAAGGTTCTCTCAGGCTTGGACTGCATCTCCTGTGGAAAACAAGGCTTCCTGCATCCACCAGGGGGCACTATGAATGAGAACAGACAGGACAGCAACTTATGCCACGTGTCACAGCAAAGAACTCCAAACAGCCATAATTCTTGGCAGGTGACTTTCTTGATCTCTGGAGATAAAATGGGTCTGTTAACAGAAAAGGAAGTAGTAGGACTGAGTGATGTCAGACTACTCACTGGAGGGCGTGAAAGCTCAGAGAACAGAGTAGAAGGGAGGTGGCCCTGAGCTGTCAGACCATCTTGTGAGTGGATGGGTGGGGAGGTTGACAGAGAGCGTAACAGTGCTGCAGAAAACCAATAATTTTGAGGGAATCCTCAGAAAAAAAAAACTCCAGGCAAACAAAGTTCAATGAAACAAAAAACTGCTTTACTTCAGCACCAGACAAGGGTTCAAAATAACTTGCTTTGGCAGAGCAAATACAAAATAAAATACATTTTAGCTTGATTGAGCTCTCCAGTTCATAGCAGCCCTGCGCCGCACTCTCTCTCTCTCTCTCTCTCTCAAGCCCCCAAATCCTCCCACTTGCTCTGTTTAGTTTCCTTCCTATCCATCCCAGGTGAGGCTCATTTGTCCCCACCCTCACAGGGATTTCCAGACCTTGCATACAGCCAGTGCAGATGGCCTTTAAAGGGCCAATGCAGAAACCAGACTGACTGGATTTCAATTCACCCTGTTCTCCTGCTAGTATCTTAGGCCCTGTCCACACTGCAGCCCAAAAACCCTTCTGTAACGTTACAGAGGGTGTAAACCACATTGGTAACAGTGTGCATTTACACTGGTAATGTTACAGCAGGCGTTTTCACAACCGCTGTAGAAACCTGTCAGGAGGTAGTTTCTACAACAGTTACAGAAATGGTCGCAAGGCTCTAACGTTACCGCCTGCCGTCTAAACACATGATTGTTTAGCTCCCAGTCATCCGCTAGACCAGCAGGCAGTGCACCACAGAGGGGCACTTGGGAGACAGATGAAGAAGGAAGCACCGGGAAGGCAGAGAGGCACACGAGGAGTGTAACCACTGCAGCTAGGTAGGCACGGTGCAGGGCAGTGCCTGCACAACGTCAGAGGCACGGAGCCCAGATCAGCTGGGTGCACACACCCAAGAAAGGTGCAGCCAGGAGGCACAGTGTGCCAATAGGGGGTGCTGCCTGCAGCAGCTGTCCAAGAACTGTGAGGGGGGGAGCACTGGTTCCTAGGGCAAACAGTGGGCACAAGCCATAGGGAGGCAGCAGCAGATGCCAGCACTGTGTGTGCCTTGCCTAATCGAAGAGTCACAAAGGAATAATCACACTTGGCATTCACACATCAGCACAATTTATTGCAAGCAAAAGATAATTACACTTCATTTAACAGCAATGTCACTATCAGCATTAATGATTACACTTTAGCATTCATTCATTAGCAATATTACTATCAGCATTAATATATACTTCAATTAAGCAAAACATGATACATCACCGATTCTATGCTACATCCAAGCCTTTTCCCAGTAGCTGGGGAAGCCCCTAATCATCTCACAGCCTGGCCAGGAGTCTTGAACCGGGAGAAAGTTCCACAGCGTTGCGTCCACCCTGCAGATGAGGCTTCCAACCAGGCATTGAGAAAGCTACATTTATATCTTATTCTATGCTAAAAATAACCGTGCAGCCTTCATAGTGTTGTTTTGCCACATTCTAGAAGCTGGCCAGGCTCCCAGGATGCTGCAAATTCACACCATAAGGACTGCTCAGAATTCCCTACACCTGCTAGGTCACTGTGCTCCAAACACTGGCAGGTGCCTAGAACACTATGAGCTAAGCAGAAGTTTAAACAAAACTACAAAACAGGTTGCCTGATAATATGCAACCTTCAAGTCAACAAAATACACTGTCTGAAGCAAAACATAATAATGAGGCTATCAAAAGAGCAAAACACCAATTAAATGAAGCAGCATGTAAAATGGAGTCACACAATACAAAATGGAGTATAAAATGACATACATTACATGAAATAGCATACAAAATGGAGTAACAATAATCAACATATTATACTATCACTACAGTGTGCCACAGTTGTGAAGGGGTCGCCAACAGCTGCCATACCACATGACCAGCCCCCAGAGGACAGCACTGCCACAGCACACCGCACCAGCACTACTGCAGAGTGACCCAGCCCCCAAGCACTGCCTGTGACTGGTGGAGGGTAGACAGGACTGTGCCAAGCAGTGACCACAGCCGCACGCCACGCTACCCACCTGCAGGACCATGTCAGATCACGGCGCCACCTGGTTGGATGAGGCCACAAAACTTCTGGTGGAGTTCTGGACCCAAGAGAAGGTGCAGGCAGAGCTAGCCAGTGCAAGGCACAACACGAAGGTGTATCAGAAGGTATCGGAATACCTGTTCATGAATGGGGTGGAGCGGACGGCAAAGCAGTGCCATGACAAGATAAAGCAACTGATGGTGCGGTACCATAAAACCAGGGACAGCAACAGACGCTCGGTGGGGTGGGTGCGCGTGTGGTGTGCCCCTTCTATGACACATTGGATACCATGCTGGGAACACGGCCTACCACCAAACCAGCGTTCATCCTGGAGAGCTCACAGGTGGCCAGCCCTGAACTGGACACGGTGGATGACTGGGGATGCGTGCCAGCACCTGGGGAATGAAGATGATGACGGTGTGCTGCGGGAGTGCCCCGACACAGGTACGTGCATTGTGCAATGTGTATGCTGGGTTCTTGCATGCCGGTGGGGGTGTATCCTGGGCATGCAGCACAAGGTGATAGGCATGGCATGGGTGGTGTAACAGGTTCACTCCGAGGGAGTTTGCATGAGGTACCTGTGGTGTGCGTAGGCACACAGGTGCATGGGGACAGGGCATGGGGCTGGGGTTGGTGCGGTGGGCTGGGAGTGAGGTGCTACATGTGTATGGTGACAGGTGTTCTGCCATTCCAGGGCAAGACCCCGGTGAGGGGACATCGGTGGATACTGATGCAACGGAGGTCTCCCCAGTGTCCTTGGCCCTGCAGGACGTGATGCCAGGAACCTCCAGTGACAGCTCCACTGCAGGAGGAGGCCACCAGGCGAAGTGGCAGGGTGACCAGGCACCCCTGGTGAACCTCAGGAAGAGGAAGCTGAAGACAGCATGGATGGCAGATGTACTTGGGGCAGTGCTGGAATCTACGCGTAGGATGATGCAAGAGCACCACAGGGAGCTGATGGACCTGGAGAGGGAGCGGGCATGGGAGGAGAGGCATTGGAGGAGCAGTTACGGAGACAGGAGGTAGAGCAGACAGAGCAGTTCTTCACACAGATGGTCCAGTTACTGGCCATGCAATGCCAACAGCCACCCCCAGCAGCCGCACTACAATGGCCAGGTGCCACCCCCATGGCACACACCACTGCAGCCCCATCCCCCTGTGTCCTGTTCCCCCATGGGTGTGCCACCATGCCAGTGGCCACTGAGAACCACAGTGGCATGGCCGACCCTGCCATCAGCCACCCGTCCACCGCTGGCAGACAGACAGGCTGCATGGCACAGGCAGCCTCCACCAGGATGCATCCCCCAGTTATGCCAGCACCCCGCAGGCGTGACACCCCACTACAGGGTGCAGTATACATGGGTGGTATCACTGCCTCCACTACCCAGCCACCCACATCCAAGGCAACACCAGCTGGTGCCAGCATGGCACAGCTGTACCCCACAGGTGTCACGCCAGCCACCGCTGGCCCCGATGCATGGTGCTGCTGCTGCTCTGCACAGTGCTACCCCCTTGGATCCTGCAGCAGGCTTGCCCAGCTTCACAGAGGACCTTTACAGCAATGTGTTCCAGTGGACCACCTTGTGATAACCCATGCAGCATGCAGGGGTTGGCTTGACTGGTGTGTCCCGCCGGTTGCCACACTGGACTCCTTTTTTGATTCCCCCCTACTTTGGGGACGCCGATGGGGTCCTCCCAGTGACAACAGTGCCTGGTTCATGTTGGCACAGAGGTATTTGCCAGCTGTGGCACTCCGTTGAATGGTCCAATTCCTGGGTCGCACGCACTGTTGTGTGGCCTCTGCAACATGCTGTGTCAGGGGTTCCGATGCAGTATGGCCACACGGGTGCCTGGGTTAGGGCACCACCTGTGCATGGTTATGTTTTTCATTGTTTCAGGTGACAGTACAGTGGCCCACACGTAGGCTCCTTTGTAAGGTCGGTGTACAGTGCCGCCCCATATGGTAGCCCGCCATTGTGTATTGCATTGTTTGTTCACATGACAGTGTCTGTTTTCTTTGGGGATATGTGATGTTATGCAGCCATGCACATGGTCCACTGCATGGCCATGCTGCTGCTGCACATTGTTTACTTGTGTTATTGCCACCAGAAGTCATGGCGGTGTTGGATTAAAGGCTGTCTTGTGTCACCATACCCTGTTGTTGGTTTGCTTGGGCAGTGTGCATGCATGTGCACATTGCTTTCTGGGGCACAGTGGGGGCTTCCAATTCCATGGGTTGCTGGTGTGGGGGTCCTGAATGTGTGGCCTGGCTGCACAGTGTATGCTGGTGCACGCAGCTTGCATCCGGTGGCAGCGGGGCGTGGTTTACCATTTCCTGGTGGTGCACAGCATGCCTGTCTGTGGGACGTAGCGGGGTCCCTGTACCCAGCATGTGTTGGTGCGTCACTGCACGCCTTCATGCCACGTGTAGGGGCCTTCCCTCATTATGGTTCCACACCTTCACCTGCTGCCCACCCTTGGTCCCCCACAGGTGCACCTGGGCACACATTGCTGTAGGATACCGAGGCATGTTGTGCTGCACTCAGTGTGCCCTGTAGACTGGCAGCCGGGTGTTCATTCGGGTGGGTTTCTGTCTTCACTGCTGTCTTCCCCAGGTGCACCATGGGATGCACTCCACATTACAGGGGTTGGGTGCACACACTGTTCACATCTCAATGTGGACAGGCTGTGCCGGTTCCAGACCATTTTCACACCTGTTCCCTGGAAGTGTGGACACACTGTTACGTTTGCAGCCTGCAACAGTTTGGAACCATTTCAGCCCTGCTGGATGCAGTGTGGACGGGGCCTTAGTGGAGAGGGGGTCCTGGGTGAAAGTTGTATAGACTCCTTCACACAGAGGGAGAAGGTTTTTTTCAGGCATTGTCTGTGAGAAAGCATACGTTCATTAACAGGTACCTACATCATCAATGTCATCATCTTTCTGTGACAGGAGGAAGAGGCTCATGCCCAGATCAAGATCAAGTTCCAGTTCAAAAACTTAAGTTCAACCTTGTTTGTGTAGGTTTTGTTTACTGTTTGTTAGGAGTGTGTCTCTGTTCATTTACACATCATTTCTAATTGTAAAATGGGTTGTGTAAATCCCTGCCTCCTGATTGGTTGGGGCCCATGTGATTACCATACAGTAGTCACACAGGTTTTGCCTGCATCCTCCCACTGTGTGAAGCAACATGCATGCTCTGCTGTTGGCAACTCCTCAGTTCCATCAACTGCTCCCCCCACTGTCAGAGCCAGTGGGAATTCCCATGGAGCAGGGCCCAATGGTGCCAATGACCATCATATATCCAACTGCTCCCCTCAATGGCTCCCCCCACCATCACAGCCAGTGGGAACCCCCATGGAGCAGGACCCAAGGGTGCTCACAACCATCATATAGCCATCGACTGCTCCTCCCACTGTCACAGCCAATGGGAATTCCCACAGAGCAGGGCCCAAGGGTGCCCACGACATCATATACTGTAGATGGCTTGGTGCACATTTTTTTTCTTGTGTTCTCCCCAAGGTCCCTACCTCCACCCTATGGTGTAAATGATGTCTGCATCGGTCTTGGATGTCTCAGCTTCCCTGGTCAATCAGCAGGGGGTCACTGCTGCACAACAGCTACCTCAGCCTGGCCTGCGTCTCGACTCAGTGACTCAAATCCACTCATGAACCTGCATCACCATGCTGGGCCATCAGCAGTGAGTCACTGCTGCACAGCACCTACCTCAGCCTGGCCTGCGTCTTGACTCAGTGACTCATATCCACTCCCGAACCCGGGTCACCAAGCTGGGCCATCAGCAGGCAGTCACTACTGCATAGCAGCTGCCTCAGCCTGGCCTGTTTCTCAACTCGGCCACTCATATCCACTCCCAAACCCGGGTCACCATGCTGGTCCATCAGCAGGGGGTCACTGCTGCACAGCAGCTACCTCAGCCTGGCCTGCATCTTGACTTGGTCACTCAAATCCACTCCCGAACCCGGGTCACCATGCTGGGCCATCAGAAGGGGGTCATTGCTGCAGAGCAACTTCCTCAGCCTGACCTGCGTCTTGACTCAGTGACGTAAATACACTCCTGAACCCGGGTCACCACACTGGGCCATCAGCAGTGGGTCACTGCTGTACAGCAGCTGTCTCAGCCTGACCTGTATCTCGACTCAGCAACTCAAATCCACTCCCAAACCCAGGTCACCACATTCGGCCAACAGCAAGGGGTCACTACTGTACAGCAGCTGCCTCAACCTGGCCAGTGTCTTGACACAGATCCACTCCTGAACCTGGGTCACCACACTGGACCATCAGCAGGGGATCACTGCTGCATAGCAACTACCTCATCCTGGCCTGTGTCTTGACTCAGCAACTTAAATCTACTCCTGAACATAGGTCACTGCATTGGGCCATCAGCAGGGGTCACTGTTGCACAGCAACTACCTCAGCCTGGCCTGCATCTCGACTCGGCGACTCAAATCCACTCCCGAACCCGAGTCACCATGCTGGGCCATCAGCAGGGAGTCACTGTTGCACAGCAGCCACCTCAGCCTGGCCTGGGTCATGACTCGGTGACTCAAATCCACTCCCAAACCTGGGTCACCACACTGGGCCATCAGCAGGGAGTCACTAGAGCACATCACCTACCTCAGCCTGGCCTACGTCTCAACTTATGATTCAAATCCACTCATGAACCCAGCTCACCATGCTGGTCCATCAGCAGGGGTCACTGTTGCACAGCAGCCACCTCAGCCTAGCCTGGGTCACGACTCGGTGACTCAAATCCACTCCCAAACCTGGGTCACCACACTGGGCCATCAGCGGGGGGTCACTGCTGCACAGCAGCCACCTCAGCCTGGCTTGGGTCACGACTCGGTGACTCAAATCCACTCCCAAACCTGGGTCACCATGCTGGGCCATCAGCAGGGAGTCATTGCTGCAGAGCAGTCACCTCAGCCTAGCCTGCGTCTTGAATCTGTGACTCAAATCCACTCCCGAACCTGGGTCACCAAGCTGGGCTATCAGCAGGGGGTCACTATTCCACAGCAGCTACCTCAGCCTGGCCTGCATCTCGACTCAGCGATTCAAATCCACTTCTATCACAGCAGCCACGTCAACCTGGCTTGGGTCTCAACTCAAATCCACTCCCGAACCTGAGTCACCAAGCTGGGCCATCAACAGGGGGTCACTGCTGCCCAGCAGCTACCTCAGCCTGGCCTGTGTCTTGACTTGGCAACTCAACTCCACTACCGAACCTGGGTCACCACACTGGGCCATCAGCAGGGGGTCACTGCTGCACAGCAGCTACCTCAGCCTGGCCTGTGTCTCAACTCAGCAACTCAAATCTACTCCCGAATCTGGGTCACCATGCTGAGCCATCAGCAGGGGTCACTGCTGCACAGCAACTACCTCAGCCTGGCCTGCGTCTCGGCGACTCAAATCCACTCCCGAACCCGGGTCACCACGCTGGGCCTTTAGCAGGGGGTCACTGCTGCACAGAAGTTACCTCAGCCTGGCCTGCATCTTGACTCAGCGACTCATATCCACTTCTGAACCTGGGTCACACTGGGCCATCAGCAGGGGGTCACTGCTGCACAGAAGCTACCTCAGCCTGGCCTGTGTCTTGACTTGGCGACTCAAATCCACTACAGAACCCAGGTCACCATGCTGGGCCTTCAGCAGGGGATCACTGCTGCACAGCAGCTATCTCAGCCTGGCCTGTGTCTCGACTCAGCAATTGAAATCCACTCCCGAACCCGGGCCACCATGCTGGGCCATCAGCAGGAGTTACTGCTGCACAGCAACTACCTCAGTCTGGCCTGCGTCTTGACCCGGCAACGCAAATCCACTCCTGAACCTGGGTCACCATGCTAGTCTATTAGTAGGGGATCACTGCTGCACAGCAGCTACCTCAGCCTAGCCTGTGTCTCGACTCAGCAACTCAGGTCCACTCCGAACCTGGGTAACCATGCTTGGCCATCAGGGTAAAGAGTTTTGTTTTTAAAGAAAAACTGCTCTGAATCTGATCACCATTTTCCTCAGTAGAAGCTGAACCTTAAATACTGGTTTCAGTTCTGTTACTGTTCCATCGCTACAGGCTTTTTAGTTATCCCAGTGGGTGTTTCTGATTTAAACAATGCTGGCAAGTACCATTTTAGAATGGCATGATGTAGTTTATGTCCCTTGCCTTGCTCTTTCATTGTTGGCACAATGTAGCCATGCTCTACTATAGAGCTCTGTGGTCAAAAGGGACATAAAATACATCACAGAGTTCAAAAATTGCACTGAACACCAACATGAAAATCAGAAACACCAACTGAGATTCAAATAGGCCAGTAAAGATGGAACAATAACAGATGTGAGCCAGTATTTAAAAAAAACACCTGCTTCTATTGGAGAAAATGACTCCCAGGGTCAACACAGTTCTCCTTTAACTTTATTAGGAGACCTGCACTGAATCTGCTAGTCATTTTGCCCTGCAAAAGCTGATTTTTTAAATGTTGGTTCCATTTCTGTTACTGTTTTATCTCTACAGACTTTTTTAATTATCCAAGTGGGTGCTTCTAATTTACACACAGGTAGTAAGTGCAATTTTAGAACTGTATGATGTAATTTATGTCTCTTGCTCAGCTCTTCCATTGTTTCCACAATGTATTCATGTTCTGCTATAGAACTCTGTGCTTGAGAGGGACATAAACTACATTATTTATTTATTTGCTTTTGGTAACCAGGTGGGTGCACTAGACATAGAGATGACTATTTTCAGGCATGACCTGGGAGTATACAAGTGAAAATACATGAGCAGTACAGTGTGACACAGCACAAGGGAGAGGTAGACAATAAGATAATCAACGATACAAACAGTATTGACAAGTAGATTGTTTTACAGCGTTCAACAAATATAGCCAGTGCAGCTAGAAAAGTAAAACTAAACAAAACACATACAAAATAGGTCTACGTTAGAACGATCAGGAGGGTCCAGACCAACAGTAAATGCCATCACATGATGCAGGGTTATGAGAGAGGAAAGATGGGGTGGGAGACAGGGAGAAAGGGGGGTAAGAGGGAACAAAGCAAGTGTAGGAGAGAACAGGGTAGAAGGTGGAAAGGAGTGTAGTGGGCTATGGTGGCTGGAAGCATGTACAGGGGTTTGAAGCCAGTAAATATTCACGGTGGAGTTTCTTGAAGTGAGCATGGGTGGGGGCTCGGCGAATAGTTTGCAGGATAGCATTCCAGTACTTAGGTGCCAAGTAAGAGAAAGCACATGTACTCATGGAGGTTTTGCATCTGGGGATGAAAACAGGGCATAGTCATTGGATCAGACCATAGGTGGGGGTTTGGGAGTATAACAGTGAGGAGAGAAATCTGGGTAGACCTGAACTGGTTATACCGTGTAGTAGGGAGCCAAAGGCTGGTAGCCGGTGGGCCAAGGGACTAGGCCATTTTAGGTCAGCATAAAGATGACAGTGATGTTTGAAACGTGGTGACCCAGAAGCATAGCGGCAGATGCTATTGTAGGTGGTGTCCCATCTGAGGAGCATGGTCTTAGAAGCTCCAAGGTACGTGACTGAGCCATAGGCCAGAGCTGGAAGTAGAAAACCTTGTGCCACAGCAAGCCTGGCAGATGGCGTGAGGGCATAGCTTGTACGATAGGTTCCTCCGATTTTTGCATTGATCGATTTACAGGTGGAGGTGATGTGGAGGTCAAAGTCCAGGAATTCATCAAGGATGATGCCCAAGTATTTGAAAGAGCTGGTATTAACTACAGGGGAGCCATTTGCACATGAAATTTGAAAGGAATTACGAGTTGATTTGAGTCTGGCTGGAGAGCCGAAAAGCATGGAGTGTGTTTTACTCTCATTAGGTACCAGGTAGTTTTCACTTAGGCAGGTCTGAATACTGTGGAAGCCTTCTGTTAGGGAGCGATTTATATCCATGACATTACTTCCACTAGGGTAGATGACAAGATCATCCGCATACAGCATGGATGAGCAGTTAGGAGCAGCAGATGGGAGGTGATTTATAAAAATAGAGAAAAGTAGCGGGCCAAGTACAGAGCCTTGAGAAACTCCCAACAGTACGGGAGAAAGATGAGACATGGCTGAGTTAAAAGCTACCGCCTGCATTCGGTTGGTTAGGTAGTTGTTGAACCAGGCAACTGCATCGACAGAGAAACCAAGCGAAGAAAGTTTGGTAAGGAGAAGGGAGTGATTGACCAGGTCAAACGCCCTCATAAGGTCAATGAATATGACCCTGTCAGTAAGCCAGATTCCACTGTGCCATAAATGTCATTTGTAAGTTTTAGTATAGTGGTGGTAGTGCTGTGGCCTTTATGGAAACCATGCTGGGAGCCTGACAGGAGGTTATACTTCTGTAAATAAGCTGAAGTTTGGATTGCCACTAGTTTTTCAAGGATTTTGCCAAGGACAGAAAGAAAGGCAATAGGTCAACAGTTTGACATTTCTTTAAGACCACTTTTCTTAAGGATGGGAGTAATTCTGCCTATCTTCCAGATGTTAGGAACTGTGCCATGACATATCGATAGATTAAAGATTTTTGTTATGGGGGAGGCGATGAGAGGGGCAGAAATTTTCAGAAGCTTAGGTTCCAGTCCATCAGCACCAGGGCTGGTGCTTTCAGAGATGGAGAGTAACAGTTTTAGAACTTCTTTTATGGTGATGGTCCAAAACTGGAACGGTGGGTGAGAGGGTGGAGGTTGTGTGTCCAAGGAGCTGTTTGTGGGGGGACTAGGGGGGAAGGAGGCTGAGTAGCTTGATAAGATTGGAAAAATGACAGTTTAGTGCATTGGCTATGGTCTTGGGATTATTACAATGTATGTTATTTATCAGCATATCATTTGTAGTGGATGTTTTGTTGGTACCAAGAAGGGCTTTTATAACGGACCAGAACCTCTTAGTGTCACCAGAAGATTTCATTAGTAGATCCTTACAGAAAGATCTTTTTGCTAGTCAAATGTTTCGTTTGCAGAAGTTTCTCTGGGTCCTATAGTCATTAAAATCTGCTTGGAGCCCTGAGGCCTTAAAACGCGACCAGCTTTTATCCCTAGCCCAAAGTTGAGTGCGGAGATCTTTAGTGAGCCACTTAGTTTGTGTTACACGTAAGCGGCGAGTGACTCTGGGGGCATGGATGTCCTGTAAACATCCAAACCTAGCCAGGAAGTAGTCGAGGGCTGATTGGGAATTTGGGGCAGCAAAGATAGGAGACCAGTCTATCATAGAGAGGTCAAGCAAAAAATGTGCCTGATTGAGATTAGCCAGATTACGGAAGGTAATCAGTTTTGGTGGAGGAGATGGTGGTCTAGCAGAGCGCCAGATGCAGTATATTGGGAAGTGATCGGTTATTACATCAGGCACGGTACCAGAAGAGACTATGCTATCAGGATGGTTCGTAAGAGCCCAGTCTATTAAGGTACTAGAATGGGGAGGACAAAACCCTTGTGGGGTCAGTGATTAGCTGGTGCAGGTTATGGCCATGAACCATTGTGCGGAAGGACTGATTTGATTTGCTATTCCAATTGATATTTAGGTCTCCCATAATAAGGACCTCATTTCAACCAATGACCGTGTCCACCTGTGATAACAGTTCCTTGAGCCCAGCAGTGCTACCCTTAGCAGGATTATAGGCACAAACTATATGCAGTTTCTTAGAGCCTAGTTGTAGGGTAGTATGAACAGCTTCACAATGTGAGAGGGTAAGGGAGACATTTAGGTGTAGGGATAGGTGAGTTTTGAAGAGGATTGCAACACCCCCTCCTCGTTTGGATGTGGATCTATCCTGTCGGAGTATTTTATAGTTAGGTAACATGCACAGGTTATCAGGTGTGGAGGGTTTTAGCCAGGTTTCAGAGAGACATATAATGTCAGGATTATGTTGCGTGGCCCAGGCCTCTAGTTCTGTTAAGTTGTGGGGTAGACTCCTGATATTCAGGTGTACAATACACAGCCCCTTTAGGTCCTTCCAGGCTGTAGCCAGGTGGGCTATGTTATCAGCAGGTCCTGGGTTTAGTTCAACATCTCCTGCTAACATTAATGATAGGAGGAGCAGGTACCATAGTTTACGATGAGGTAACCAGGTGGGCAGGGAGGTAATTGGTGAGAGGGAGTTAAGAAGCATATAAGCAACATGGTAGGTGATTCTGTTAGGGACCAAGAGAGGAAAGGTCGCAAGGGGCCATTTGGATAGAGTGAGCTTAGCAAAAGAAGGGTGAGAAAAGACACCCTCCCAAGAGAGTGGGTGGCTAAGCCTAAGCAACACTGCAAATAGTGAGATAAAAAAGACTAATGGGGCAGTTACACAGGGATTATTGACCCAATTTTTATAAAAGACGGATGCCATAGTAATGATGTAGAGTAGCTATGAGAAAGGATAAAAAACACTGACATCTAAGAACCGAGGTGGAAACAACTAATTTCAAACCAGCTTTCAGATCAAGAGTAAGATGCAGGAATGTTTAGCAGTGTCTGAGTTTCTAAACGCCCTCTAGTGGCAAGGATGTATAGGTTGCAAATGAGAAAGTGAGGAGATGGTTAAAATCCTCACGTGCTGCCACAGTAGGTGGGTAGTAGGCAGGGCAGACGACCCCTATATAACAAATGCCAGACAAGGTGGTGTGGTGGGGGCGGGTGGGGAGCAGCCGCGTAGCAGCTGCGGGACCGAGCGTTTAGCATCAGGAGTTTGGGCTGGAGAGTCAAGAGATCGTAGTGCAGCTGCCATTTGGATCGGGCTGCCTGGGGACTTAGAGTGCCTAAGAAGCCTCACAGGTCACTCGCACAAGCTGCTGCACTAAGAGCCGAGAGATCACGCTAGCTCTGAGGCAAGTACAAATTCAGGTCGTTCACAACTGTGCTGCTGAAACAGTGCCCAATTTCCTTTTAACTGGTGGAGACGAAGGTTTCAAAAAGGTGCCAGGATTCAAAATGGGACAAAGGCAGATGGCTTTGGGCAGCGTTTCTGTGAGCGGAGCACACAGCAGGCCAAAATTACCTCAACTGTCTCCTCCAGCGACAGCAATGGCTTGCTCGGGGCAGAGAAACCCTCCGGTTAGGGCTCAACTGTCTCCTCCAGCGATGACAATGGCCTGCTCGGGGCAGAGGAACCATCCAGTTAGGGCTCAACTGTCTCCTCCAGCGACGGCAACGGCTTGCTTGGGGCAGAGGAACCCTCCGGTTAGGGCTCAACTGTCTCCTCCAGCGATGACAACGGCCTGCTCGGGGCAGAGGAACCCTCCAGTTAGGGCTCAACTGTCTCAAATCTCAGCTCCTGATTGGTCAAGAGCTGCTTTCAACCGGGCTGTTATCCTAGCACAATGGCCTGGGTGAAAGTAGCTCCTGGCAAAATGGACTCTGTACTCAAGAAATAGCACTGTGCTCAACTGCCCACAGCTTGTCCCTGCACAACACTTGTCTCAAAGACTAACTGCGATGTTCCCTGTCACACACGTTCTTTGATCCCGTTCTTATAACAGCTTTTTTTTTTTAAATCTGTTGACCTTCCTACACTTCGATCAGGTCTGTCTCACAAACCACATATGAGGGACTGCAAAAGAAAGAACTATATATTTTTTTTTTTGGTAATTTAAACAAAACAAAAAAAAACAGTATATATAGACTGCATGGACCCACAGTGCCTTCATGCTCCATCTCACAGACCACATGCAAGATGGACCGCAAAAGAAAACTTTTTTTTTATTTAAACACCGCCCTCAAAAAAAAAAAAAAAAACAACAGACAGGCTGACTGTAGTTGCGGCAAGTGCTCACCGCTCCCCGATGTGATGACAAGAAATCAGTAAACATATCCACTAGCAAAGCCACTACTCAGTACTTGCACTAAGGAAAAGAAATGCTGCTTACAACACTGACGCCACCTGCTGGCAAAGCAGTCACAACACAGTGACCAAATGGGACTTTTTTTTCCTCTATAAACATTTATTGAACCTTTTTTTTTTTTTATCTTTCTTTGGCAAATAAAACAGATTTTAGTAATGTATTTATTTATTGATATATTACTAGTAAGGACCCATTTCCTAGTGCAGTATAAGTACTGGGCGGGTATGCCTCTGGTCATGCCTTATTGCTCAATAATACAGTTCTAAAATGGTATGCAACACAGAGTGTAAATCAGAACCACTCAATGAGGTTACTAATGGAACAGTATAACTAGAACTATAACACAATTAGAACCAGTATAATAAAACAGCTTCTACTGGGAAAATAACTTTCAGGTTCAGCACAGTTCTCCTTTAAGTCAACAGTGTTTTGCAAGAAGGCAAAGCAGGTACAGACATTAGACTCTTGGAGGTGTACTTTTCACCTTGGCAGTGAACATCTTAGCAGAAGGGACAGGTCTGATAGCGAATGGGATGAGGTTCCAGAACGATGATGCTCCGTATCTGAAAGAGTTCTGGCCCATGCCTGTGTGCATGACTGGAACTTTCAATAGATTGTTTGCAGAGAAGCAAGAGATGGGGTTGTCCACATACTGTATGTGAATAGTTTGAATGGGCATTGCGGAGCACTCCCATGTAGAATTTTTTGCATGCAATTTGCGAGGGTTAACTGGGTTCTCGTTTTGGCTTGCAACCAATCAAGTCACTCAAAGTTGGTACAATGATGGGACTGTGGGCCCTGCAAGGGTGCAAATTTGGCAACCTTGTGGTTTAAGGCTCCTTTCTTTACCCCGGATCGTAATGGGAGTGGTATCCATAATGATGGAGTGATACTCTATCGGTGGGAATAAGCAGCTTTGGGTGATTCTGACTTTAGTGTCGGGTGTCAGATACTTTGCAATATGATAAGAATAGACCCAGTTTTTGATAAACAGTTCTTATGGTGTTAGTCATAGGAGCATCAAATGCGAGGTAGGGATCGATGGTAACATCAAGGTATTTGAATTCATTAACTAGTTCCAGTTTCACTCCATGTAAGGTTGAGATAGTGAAGTCTTGGGAAAATCTAACCTCTGGGGATGAGCGGAGTAACATGGCTTTTGCTTTAGGGGTGTTTAGTACCAATTTCTCATTTGTGAACCACTGTTGAAGGGAATGGAAGCGGTGCCCAAGGACTTCATTGACAGTGATGGTGTTTTTCCCATGCACAAAGATGACTGTGTCGTCTGCATACAGAAGGTTCTTCACAGTATTACAGATCTTGGGTAGATCATTGTTGAAAATAGTAAATAGGAGAGAGTGTAGAATGGATTCCTGGGGGATCACCACAGGAGACAGTATTTGCTCTGGACAAGACTTAATTAATTCTGACAAACTGTGACCTGTCTTGCAGATAGCTTAAGAACCACAGAGTAGCTGCCACCACCCCCCCGTCCCAGCTAGCTTCTATATGAGCAAATCAAGGTCCATCAAATCAAAGGCCTTAGTCAGGTCCATGAACATGGCACCAGTCAGCAGGCCATTGTCCATAGCATGGTGTACTGCATCTGTGAAGCTGACCAACACGGTGCATGTTCTGTGACCCTTCCTGAAACCGCGTTTTTCATTACATAGTAGTCTGTACTGGTCTAAGCAGGAAGTCAGACAATTATATACTAACCTTTCCTGCACCTTGGCCAAAACTGACAGTATAGAAATAGGCCTGTAGTTGTCCAGGACAGTTTGATTGCCCTTTTTGTGCAATGATACTGCAGAGGCCATTTTCAAGATGTCAGGAATTTGTTTGGACTCAAATTTAGATTGTGAATTACAATGAAGAAGAGAAAATGTGAACCACTGGGAACTGAACCTAGGACCTCTAGCATTCCGTGCTAGTAACTCTGCCTTTGAAGGAAGATCTGGACAGCCACTGCAGCCATGTGAACCATAACTGAGAGGTAGAGTTACTAGCATGGATTGCTAGAGGTCCTAGGTTCAATTCCTAGTGGTTCACATTTTCCCTTCTTCATTGTAATTCAAGATCTAAATCTGCCTATAGTGGCCTCTTTAAAATGGCACTGAGAAGGAGTTGACTGGATACTGTTTGGATACAAATGAAAGATTAAAATTTTTGGAACTGGGAAGAGCAATTTACGTGGCTGCAATTTTAAAGAATTTGGGAATTAGGCCATTGCAGCCAGCATATTTGTCAGCTTTTAGATGAAGCAGCAGTTTGTGGATTTCCTTCACTGACTTTCTTAAAATAAAACAGAGAATGGCATGGCCATGAGTTAGACATACTGTGCCACACGAGCAAATTCTATTTCTCAGGGGTTGCAGAAGTGATCTTTGAATAAATCAGCAAAAAGATTGTGATCACTGTGTTTGAAGCCATTAACTTCAAGGGAAAGAGAGAGACAGTGGCAGTTCTTGGGCTGAGCAAGGAGTTTATGCACTTCCATAATTTTTTGGGGTGACCAAGTCTGCTACAGTTTGAGATATGCACTTTTGGCCATGCTGAACTCACGTTTGCATTTATTCTGTAAATATCTGTACACTACCTAATCTGAGTGCAAGTTTGTTTTCTTAATGGTACCCCGAAGTATTGTCTCTGCCCTTCATTAACTTGAAATGGCTTTTAGTAAGCCATTTCAAGCTGTTTTGACCCTTCCAACGCCCCACCCCTTGCCCCTGCAAGCCTCTACCTCCACCTCTATCCATCCTACTTGTCCTGGATCTATTCCTTGCTCCCTCTTCCTCACTCCTAATCACTCAGCCTCTCAAGCCCCTCAACCTCCACCCTATGCTCATGCAATTTGGACCAGGATTGTCCCCCCACTTCCTTCCTCCCTCCCTCTCTTTCCCCACTCCCTACCCAATACCTGTGACCCTATCCCCACCCCCATACCCATGCAATTTGGCCAAGGGTTGATCCCAAATCTCCTAATCTTCCAGCCTCCTCCCCTTCCCTACTCCCCCACTCCTCACATTTCTACCTCTGCCTTACGCAAACAGGGTTCTTCTGCATACTGTGTAGCCAGGCCACATCTTACCATTCTCCTCCCTCCTTCACTCCTTGCTCTTACCCTAAACTCTTATTGTCCTTAACTGGTTTCCTTCTTGTCATGCTTGACTACTGCCTTGTGCAGGCATGGTCGCCAGCATGTTGGAGTAGATAGCTCTCCTCTCTACGCCTTCACTCCTCCTCCTTGATTTTACCCTCTCTCTGCCCTCAACCAGTTCCCTCTTGTCATGCTTGACCACTGCCTTGCGCAGGCAGGGTCAACAGCATGCTGGAGGGGATAGCCCACCTCTCTCCCCCCTTCCCCCTCCCTTTCCTTCCACCCCCACTTCCACTGTCCTCTGCCTCTGTCTTCAACCCCCTCCTCCCCCCTTCATAACTAACCCTAGTTTTTGGGCTACCCCTAAACTCAAAGCACTTCTACTCAACCTCTAACCTGCACTTCTGTCCACCTTGAAATTCTTGTTGTCGGCGTCTCTCCTCACCATGTTCTAGTTCAATCCTCCTGATCCCACACTGCCATTTTCTAATGACAAAACTATGCCTCACCAGGAATTTCCAACTGCTAGTTGTGTTACCACACTTATCTAGCTGTCACTGTTAGCTCCCAATCCACTTAGTTCATACATGTTAACATACCTCCATTCAATAATTTTAGAACTGACTGCTCACTGTATTGTCATACCGTAATCAAACTATATTCCTATATTAAAGAAAATACAAAATCACACATGCCCCCCACAATGCAAAGCATCATGGGCTGCATATGTAAATCACCACAGAATGATATGCTCCTATATTGTTATATATTATATAATATATATTCCTATATTGTTTACCAATCTGTTTACATTTGATTATTTTCAAAATGTGTTTCTATACTGTGTACCAGAACTTTGTTTACTATCCCCATGTTCCCCTTCCCCCAGGTTGCACCAGAAGACAAGCAACTTGTTGCTCAGTGTGCCTTCCTGGTGAAACATTTCAATAAATAAAAAAATAAATAGATTTGTAATTATGAGTTTTGACCCTGGTGGCCCCGTGGCGCGGAGTGCAGAGGCATTCATGTCTCATCTGCTGCCACGCTGGTGACCTGGGTTTGGGAATGAACATGGGTCGCTTGGGGGGCAGCCAAGGAGAGAAGGATCGAACATCCTAGCAGACACTATCCTCCTCCGAGTAGGGAGGGCAGACTGCTATGCTGCAATACCACCACCTAGATGACCATGGGTGATGGTGCAAGCTACAGAAGCAGTTCCAGGTGAGGGATGCTCCACGACGGGTAGATGTCAGCACATCCTTTGATGAGAACACATCCATCTGTTACCTCCATGGAGTATCTGTGGGATGGGAATGAAGAACACAGAAAATAGCACTGGTGGCAGGATACTGCCCCACAGAGCCTTGCAAACCCGCATCCACCTAAGTGGGCGAAGGGGACCACCAAACTAAGCACGGCACCAGAGGGGGCCCCACCACAGGAAAACAAGAGAGTTTTGACCCTGCGTCTGGTGAAGGGGGGAATGGCAATCAAGTACTGCCACACACTCTGAAATGAAGAGGTCCCGCACAGAGTCGATGTCATGTATCGCGTCCATAATGGGCCAGTCAATATGTGAGAGATCTTGCAAGAATACTGAGGAAATGCAATTTTTTACAATCATGAGCCTAGTAGGTGCAGTAAGGAGTTGAGTAAGGCCATAGTCATCAAGAATGTCTCTATACGATGCAGTGTTGCTGAGCCAGTTTAAATTAAAGTCACCTATAATAATAATTAACTCAGCCCTCTCTAAGGTAGAAACCAGTTGGACCAAGCCCGTGAGGCCCTCCACTCCAACCTTTGGAGGGTTATATACACAGCAGAAATTTAGATTTTTGATACCCAAACTCAACTGAATAGTCATTCACAGTGGGTAGAGGTTGAGTAATTAGGTGAGAGACACTCATTGTCCAGATCAGACCTAACGTAGAGTAGTATGCAAACTACCTTTTTGGGGGGTCGGGAGGGCGGGGTCTGTTTTTGCAGTGCATCATATAGTTGGGTAGCAAAATTTCAGAGTCGCTGATGTTTATTTCCTTATTTAATTTTGTTAACCGGTGGGCCTACTGGAACCATTACAGTCCCTGTTTCAGGGGTGACCCGAAATTAATTACATGTAGATATACAAAAGACATTTTACGGAGTATAAAAGCAATTGTTTACAATACAAAAGACAGTAGTCAAGGACATCAGTTAATTACGTCAAGACAGTTGTGTGTTTTACAACAGGGTAGACGGATTTCTTTGATCGACAATCATTAGCTACCACCAGGATTAACAAGAGTAGGTGGCAGTAGTCACAATGCAGAATACATCTGCATATATACTAAGATCAGGTCCCTAGCTTGCAATCCAATAGTTTCAAGGCAATTTGCATCCCTGGAGAAGCCTCAGGTACCCGACTTCACTGGGGGGACTCTGAGTCAGTTGATGGTTAGGGGCAGGACAACTTGATGGCACCTGCAGGAAAAAAAAGTGAAAAATCAATTAAGAGTCTTGGTGGTCGGGGATTCAATGATTTGGTGAGTAGAGAGTGGTGGAAGGAGGGTTGGATAGGAGGAGGAGGAGGATGGTCAGATGCCTTCCTGGTGCAACAGCCATCCGGGATGTGGATAGGATAGGGAGGAGAAAGGCGGAGTTGGTACAGTTGGATACAAATGATCTGGCTAACTAGACTGTGGAGATGGTGAAGCAGAACTTCCATAGTCTGGTAGACAGACTGGAGGCACACTCAGCCTCCCTCGTCTTCTCTGATGTCCTTCCTGTGTGAGGTAGATGGAGGAGTGGTGAAAGAGTAAGGAAGGAGGTGGTAGAGGAGTTTAATGGGTGACTGAGGGGTCGGTGTTAGGAGTAGGGGTACCACTTTGTGGGGGACTGGGGAAACATCTGGGGACAGAAGGCTTTTTAAGGGTGATGGTCTTTACCTGATAAAAGAGAGGGCTAGTGCACTGGGGCATAAGTTTACATAGAAACAAAGAAGTTGACGGCAGAAAGAGACCACAAGGCCCATCCAATCTGCCCATTTTACCAATTTTCTCCCACTGCCTCCACTAGGTCAGCGGCTTCAGCTATGCCACCCTCATATGTACGATTCCCTTGATGTCTTTATCAGACAGTTAAACTGACTGGGAGAGAGACTAGGCCTAGGGGAACCAAAGTGGTAGAAGAAAGGGAAATCTAGCTGATACCCCCCCAATCTTGGGACTTGTAGTGACACAGCGGGCAAAAAAATTGGGTTGAGATCCAAACTGCGCTGGGGGAAGCAACGGGGGCGGGGCCTACAAAGCCTGCAATCAGCAAGGGAAGGAGACGAGGGTAGAAAAAAAGAAAATGGACAAGTAAATAGCCAAAGGGGGTTAAGGGTTAGATGGAAGTGGGTCAGCCTCAATACCAGGAGTTTACGTAATAAAATCAGTGAGCTTCAGGTGGTGATGGCTGACACTGAGGTAGACCTCGTAGCCATCAGAGACTTCAGCCTCGGAAAATAATATCTGGAACTTGATGGTTCCAGGCTACATCATATTTAGGAGGGATAGAGAAAAAGGTAAAGAGGGAGGTGTAACTCTCTGTGTCAGGGATGACACTGAGGCTGTGGAAGATGGACACATTAGGAGGACTAATGGGGAGACAGAGTCACTATGGGTGAAGCCCACAGCAGTTTCAGGCAAGAAGATACAGGTGGGCTGATCTATAGACCACCAGAACAGGAGAGGAGAGGAATAGGGAGTTCGGGGAAGAACTAGTTAGAGGGAGTGGCAAAGCAGAAGATGGTGGTAGTGGGTGACCTGAACCAGCCAGACACCAACTGGGAGGTTCCAGCTGCCAGAAGTCAGGCCTTGCTGGATACAATCCAGGACAGTCTGCTGACACAGCTAGTTAGAGAACCCACCAGGCAGGCTGCCATTCTCAATGTAGTGCTCACCAGCTCAGAGATGGCAGGAGTGGTGGGGGTAGGTGAGCCACTTGGGAACGGCGACCACAACTCTATCTTGTTTGAGCTATCCCTGGGAACCGGTAAACCCCAACTGAAAGCTGAAGTCTTTGATTTTAGAAGGGCAGACTAGCAGCTGTGAGGGCCCCCCCAAAAAAAGGCCGTCATTAAATACAAAGAAAAGAAGGGGGAGGAAGAATGGAGAGAATACCAACTGAGAACTAGGGAAGCTGGGAGGGCAGTTAAGGACGATAAGGCAGACACAGAGCTATGTATTGCTTAGGGGGTTAAGAGTGGAGGGAAGAAATTCTTCAGGTATATTAGGGAAAAAAGGAAGAAAGGGGGGGAACTGTCAGGCTATCTGAGGAAGGTAGGATAATAGAGGAGGATGGGCAAAAGGCAGCCATCTTAAGTAACTGTTTTGCTCTGTCTTCACCAGGGAAGACAGCGGGCCCTTACCAGAAAGTAGCATCCAGGCGGCTGCTAAAGGGGTCCCAGAGATGAAGCAGCAGGTATTCACCAACAAAAGAGTCTGGAAAGGGTTTGCAGCCATTAAGCTAGATAAGGCCTAGGGACCAAACGGGATGCATCCCAGGGTGAGAGCTAATCTGAAACCCTGGTTGGACTATTCAGTTTCTCGCTACAGTTAGGGGTAGTTTGGAAGAGATCTATAATGCTGCATTGACAAAAATATGTTAATGTGATGTTACTGCGATGGCACTATGCTGACCGCAATTGCGGTCGGCATTGTGCAGTTGGAATACAAATGTGTTTTTTTTGGGGGGGGGGCTTTGCTCCCCGCACCCCTTGTATTATAATATAATCAACTCCAAGTTGGAACTGATTTGGGGAGGGGGGTGCAAGACAGGGGGAAAGAGTGCCTGGGTCCCAAGTGGACTTTACAGCGATCCATCTAGGTTGTCGCTGTCGGCATGATCACTGTAAAGTATTCGCTGTGGCGACGGCATACAGTTTGGAAGGACTAGAGGGTGGTGGATGCACTTCCGCTCCACAAGGGGAGGACAGGGAGGAGGTGGAGAACTACAGATCCTTAAAACTTATCTCAGTTATAGGGAAACTGAGGGAGTCCCTAGTGGACCACCTGGAGAGCGATGGCCTCCAGGATAGTACGCAGCATAGCTCCGTGGCAGGGAGGGCTTGTCAGACACATCATTTTCTTCAACTGGGTGATGAGGATACTGGATGGGGGCCACACTGTTGATCTACCCTATTTTGATTGCAGCAAGGCATTCAACTCCGTGCCTCACAAGTGACTGCTGAAAAAGATGGAGGATCTGGGGGGTGGACAGGGACGTTGTAAGATAAATAGGAAATTGGCTGGAGGGGAGGCGGCAAAGGATAGTGGTAAATGGGGTCAAATTGTAAGAGAGGGAGGTCACAAGTGGGGTACCACAGGGATCTGTCCTGGGCCCATTCCTCTTCAACATGTTCATTAGTGACATTGAAGAAGGAATCCAGGGCAAGTTGTCTCCCCTCACAGATGACACAAAGCTCTGTGGGTGGGTGGACAGTGATGAGGGAATCGGAGAAATGCAAAGTGACCTGCATAAACTGGAGAGCTGGTCCAACATCTGGCAGTTGAAACTATGCTAAAAAGTAAAAAGGGATGCATCTATGGAACAAGAACCCCAGGACAGAGAACTGGATGAGAGGGGTCCAGCCGAGTACTACAACCTTGGAAAGGGACCTAGAAGTCATCCTTAGCAACACTCTCAAACAATCAAGGCAGTGAAATAGGGCCATTAGTAAAGCAAATAGGATGTTGGGTTGTACTGGGAGAGGTACTGATAGTAGAAGGAAAGAGGTAATATTGCCTCTTTATAGACAAATGGTACTGTAAGACAGCTGCTTGAAAGGTGCGGGGCCTGCTAGAGACCCGGGCATTCATAGTGCTGCAGCGAGAGGGGTTTTCCTTTTAGTTACTCTGTACTGCGATGGCTGGGCTCCAGCCACACCCTCCTGCAGCTGCTGGATTTCTCTTGCATGTCTGGCCAGCTGTGAGCATGCAGGTGATGGTACTGCATGCAAAGTGTAGCCACCCCCCCCCCCCAGAGATGGGATGTTACAGCCCTCCTCTCCCCAGGCCAGCCCCCAGTGACCAGAGTTAGCTTGTGAACCCTGGTCACCAGCGTAGTGACCAGTGATGTGAAACAAGCAGTTTAAAATGACCCTTTAGAGGGACAAAACTGTTTAGTTATGATGTTGAAGAAGCCCTAATAGGTGTTCAGACATCAAAATGACTCTAAGGTCTGTCAGGTCCTTGTATCCCACTTCTACCAGGGGGTATGGAAGGGGATCCTTTAGTCAGCCTGCACCGCAGTCTCCAGAGGTCTGTCAGAAAACTGCTGCACCACAGCCACTGCACTACACCACTCCCAGCATTCTCAGTTCCTACACCTCCTTGTGATATCTGGAAATTCTTGTGTACCCCTACCCTGACAGGGTGTAACTAGTTTTTCCCCCTTTTGTTGTTTGTTATGCCCCTTGTACACCTACCCTAGATAGAGTGTTACTCCTATTCCTGGTTTTGGCCTATGCTTTATCTTTGACCTGCCCCTTATGCACCTTTACTCCTGACAAGGTGTTTCTAATGTTACTGTACTGTTATTTGCTATTTCCCCCCGAACATCTAATCCCTAAAAAGGTAGGCACAACTCAGTTTGAACACCTGCCATAGTCAGTGTATTGCTCCTATTCTGTTTTGGTCTACCCTTTACCGGTTATCTTTATGATTTCAATACACTTAAAGCTACAATGTAGTGTGGTCAAGGGTGACACAGCAGGGGTGCAGCGTCTCCTGCAATCGCCCTCCACTGTGCCGCTCTAATGCTATGACCCTTAGCTTAAGGACCACAGTGGAGGACCACTAGGCCAAAGCCCAGAAGTAGGGGACTTGAGCTCTGCCCTCAATCCCAGCACTCTCCTCCTGACTGGAGGATGATCGGCTCATTGCACAGGCTGAAAGTTCCAAACCGTGGGTCCTTGGGAAGAGCCTGAGTGGCTCTTTGAATTACCAGCCCCTCTCAGATGCTATTACTGGAGCTGTCACTGTGACGACTTCAAAAGCCACTTGCAAATCATCCTTCAGGAACCACTAGCTCTGCCCCCAGACACAGCATTCGCCTCCTGATTGGAGGATGGCTCACTGCACTGATCAGAAGTCCCAAAGTTGTAAAGACTGTTAAGTCCTTGGGAAAAGCCAGAGTGGCTAACTGAATAACCAGCCCCTCTCTGATGCTGCTGCTGCTGGAGCTTTCATGGAGATACAATCATGGAGATATAAGCTCAGAACACTGGGAGAGCAAGTGGGTTTATTTATGCAAAGTTTACTTTTGATTTCACAACACAATCTATGAATTTCAGCTTGAAAGTCTGAGTTTAGAGGATGCAGAAACAGGGCACGGACCTTATCTCTCCTGAGGTACATATCATGCAAGGATGCACTCCATTAAAAATAAGTAATTGTCAATGCTGAATGTTAGCCACCTGCATTGCAGTTGTACCAGCTCTTACTTGTTCACATTTTTACTATAGGTTTACCCAGGATTGACGAGATGAGATGCAATGTCTCATTTTCAGTGGTGTCCTGATTTTGTATATTTTTAGACTACATTTACCCAGGATAGGGCAGCTGAGAGGCAATATCTAATTCTCAGTGGGCTCCCACATTTTGTCCCCAAATTTTCAAGTCTTTTTTTTTTTTGTCAATAAAATTTTTATTATTTTAGAATAAGGTAAGTCAGTACATAAAAAAAGAAAAAACATTAGGAGTATCATTTCTCTAAGTTTCTTCTTTCTGGATATCCTGTTTCCCCGGTGAAGTCAGACAGGAGATATTCTGCTATTTCAGAAATGTTTAATTTATTTAGAAATGTATTTCGTTATATGGAAAAACACTGTTTTGGGGTTACTATGTTTGCCAACTGTATCAATTACCTAGTCAATAGTTATTTATTCATTCAACAGTCTTTTTATGACCTGACCTTATGATCAAGACAAGTGGAATTTTTTAAATCCCGTCTGAAAAGTGATTTTGCAGTGCAAATGCAAAAATACGTTTTGGAGGGAATCAGTAAAAAAAGATTCTGTTATGTTCATGAGGCGGGCTACCACATGGGATAAGTTGAACATTAGATACCCAAATCTGCAAAAATAAAGCTATGAGCAAACGGTGGAACAATTCAACGTTTCTGCATAACTTAGTTTTTTTTTCACATTTTGACACCAAATTTTCAACATAGTCTTTTTATGGCAACTCTGAACATGACAGGTGTCATTTATAAAACAGTGGCCGAAACATCATTTCACACTGCGTGTGAAAACACATTTTGGCCAGGATATAAAAAATGACAGCTGTCACACTCATCAGGTGGTATTAAAAAATGACTATGCTGAAAAGTTAAGGTCAAAATATTGAAAATTACTAGGGTTACCAGCATGAGTTCAAAAATTTAAACGTACGCTCATAACTTTTTTGATTATTTTTCCCAAAATTTTCAACATACAGCCTCCTTATGACCCCACCTCATGAACAAGGTGGAGAACATTTGATACTCCTGCAGCGACTGTGAAATCACCTTTCAGTGCAGATTTTCATAATTTACGCACTTGTCCATGAGGTGGGGTCCCAAAAAGACCATGTTGAAAATCTGGGGAAAAATATTTAAAAAATGACCAAGTTATGAGGACAAGTTGAAAACCAACTGAAATACATTGAAATGCATACCTGATTTCCTCAGTCCATGGTCTGGCATTGAACAATGAAGATGTGTCTCCGATCCAGAAAGTATTACGGTGTCGGATCCCCGGTAGGTAAGAAAGGGGTGGTGGGTGCTGAGTGGGAGGGTAATGGTGGCGGTAGGCTGGTGGTAGCAACAGATATCAATAAACGTTTTTCTTTTTTACAGGGGGTATAAAAATAAAAAGAGTCTACAAGGGGCAGTTGTATATCAGGTACCGACATTAGGGATTGGGCATCCCAGTGTCGGAAAGTTAAGAAGGAAGGGGTGGGAGGGATTGAGGGACAGTTTTCTTTTTCATGTACCGACACTGAGGACTGAACACCCCAGTGCTGGCGTTATGTTCGATGGCATGGGAGGTGTGCTCCCTGGTACGCACAGTGAACATGGGTGGGGTGGGGTGGGGTTCTAGTTGGCACTGGAGACTCGGCATCCCGGTGTTGGAAAATTAAGAAGGAAGAGGTGGGAAGGATTGTTTTCACATTTGGTGGGGAGGACCACGTAAGCCAATCATGACGCTGATTAGCTCTGCTTGCTGGGCTGTGTTATGCAGATCACAGGAAAGAGACATCCTATAATTCAGGTGGCTCTTTTCTATAGGGTGGTTCTTTCCTTTGAACTGCATAAAGTTTCTGCCCAGCAAAACCAGAGGAGTGTCATGATTAGTCAGGTTGATGATTAATCTGACGCCTCGAGGCTCTGCAGACTGTCTGTCCTGCACTGGTCAGACAGAGACACACCTTTCAAAATCTACTATCATACCAATATGTTCGCTTTGCAAAAGTGCAACGGCAAACACAATAAAGACTTTAGTCCTACAGACAACAGACGGTAAACAACCGTCAGCATCTAACATTTGCACTGATGTGTGCTTTCATTAGGGATAGTCTGCCCCCATGTGGTCTAACTGTTTATAGCATCTGTTTAATATTATACATCCATAAACAGGCAAAG
This sequence comes from Neoceratodus forsteri, assembly GCA_016271365.2. NCBI lineage: Eukaryota > Metazoa > Chordata > Ceratodontiformes > Ceratodontidae > Neoceratodus > Neoceratodus forsteri. Next base: position 198,733,629 of record JADMNL010000026.1, on the reverse strand, counting down.
TAGGGGAAGCAGGACATTTATCAAAATGGTACCTTTACGAATACTGTAATACCTTCATTTTTTCCTACCAAACCCTCAGCTCCAGTGCCCAGTCACCTGCTCTGCTCAATGGATGCCACAGATAACTGATTGGCACCCTTCATCCTCTTCCTTTACTTTCAGCATGATATTTTACAGTTTCCTTGGTGTTCCTTACCTCATCTCTACCCCGCTTCGCTCGGCCATCTGGCCACCCACCATCTGAATCAGTGGTCACTCCTGGTCCTTGTTGGATGGATTTCCTTTAGTTTGTGATTCTTGAGCAATGTGGCTTTTTTCTTTCAAATATATTTTACTCTTTTCAAAGTGAACAAAATTAATTTGATAGAACTTTGGTTCCAAGTACATACACATTAAGAGTAATCACACAATCAGGATTTTGTCACTTATCGTCCTTTATTACTTTCATATGGGGGTCAAGGAAGTATGCAGACATTATCAAGAGAATGTTCACGTATCAGCTATTGCAGCAATGACCACACACTGCAGTCAGTTAGGAAATGTCCATCAATTGTCTGGAAAATTCAGTTTTGTGCAAAGAGTCATTGCTCCAGCGACGTTACAGTTCATGTAGTACCTGTAAGTAAGCAAAATATTTAAGGTGACATCGAGGAGCTTCTAAAACATATCACATCCTTCAGCCAACTGTATCAACTTGTTTAGCTGAAAAAGAAAATTGAACTGGTATAACAGCATTTACTAACTCTTATTTTTTTACTCTTACAAAGTATCCGAACTTTAACAAGTTATTTAAAACAGATTTGCACATTTTTGTCGTCACTTTACCAAATAAAATTTGTTATTTCACCGTCTGTATGTCAATTCATGGGACAAGATTTCAAGTGTATGGATTTCCAACCTAAGAACTCATCGTTGGCTAGGTGCAGGAGAGGTGGATCAGCGCAGGTATATATCCTGCTCGATGATGCAACGAGACAGTCGCCATACTGCAGCCCTCAGTTCTCCTTGTACTGCAAGGGCCCCCTCACAGGGCACAGTCCAAATAGCCAGTATTTGGGAAATGGGGTGCTCAATGTTCCTTATACTTACACCCTAATAGGGGATAGGAACTTCGCTATGTGTGCTCTGAGACTATGGAACTCCCTTCCTGACCACGTTCGTTCCTCTCCCTCCCAACTGAGCAACTGGAATTCCCTGTGGGAGCACTTGAAAATGGCCTCTGTGTGCATGTGTCCCAAGCCACCTTAACCAGGACTCACCCAACCTTGTGGATCCCTCTTGCAGGCTCTAACAATGCTGCCTACTGCCCTTTAACTCTTGGTGGCATGTGATTCACTTGATTATCTGCTCAGGAATTATTTGTTTCTGTGGCGCCGAAAAGAGTCACTCACACACTCCTATTGCCTTTGAATGACTTAGCCTATTTGTTATGTATGTATTATTTATATTTTACCTATTACTGCTTACTGTAGACTATCTATGTTTACCGGACTCTATTGTGACACTGTACCATGCTTCTACAAGGTGCCATGTACCCTGTCTGAACCTGTATTTTCATTTTACTCTCCAGGGTTGCACCTGAAAATAGGCATATAACTTGTCTAGTGTACCTACCTGGTCAACAAAAGCTAAATAAATTAATGTTCATTTTATGATCACCTCTAACCCACTTCTATACCATTACAGGAGCATTAGTGACATGAAACTGAAAATGGCATTATTTCCACACTTATGCTTATCCCCACTCCCAACAGGCTTTTTCCCAGTAAAACACTAAACAGCAATGTTGTTGATTGGGGGGGGGGCATTTTTTTTTTTTTGCATGATTTATTTTTCATGTTGCTAGGTTGTTCGATTTGCATTGTGATGTTTTGACCCTGAGATATATTAGCAAACTTGACCTTTCTGATCCCAAATGGTTGTGCTCTTGATTAATGATGCACCCCATCATGTCTTCTGAGCCAGAGTATATGCTACGTTAATGCAACATCACCTGATGTGGTCCTGACCAATGAGGAGTCAGAACTGACCAGAAACCATTTTTTGTTTCACTTGAGACTTATACATCAGTTACAGAAAAAGCTTTTACATCATATTCTATAGGTCACTTCCTAAGCAAGGCTTAATCTTATAAAATGAAGCATTTAGAAATGACTCTAGCATAGAAAAACAAATTAATTCAAATCAAGTCCATGTTTGAAATACTAATCTGTCCGTTCCTTTCCAAGGATAACTACTGGATGGCCATGTCTCCACTCTTGAAAGGTATACATCATCCACAAAGAATTAAAAAGGAGAAGAAAGAAAACAACAAGCAAAATACCTGAAGTATATGTCTCTTTTCTTGTCTGTGACCTCCATATATATCAGACTTTTCTTAAATGCATTACCAGAAACCATTTTATAAGTTGAGTTATCCACCTTCGGAAAGAGAATACTCCATCTATGGGCTTCCACTTAATGCCTCTGGGCGGGAAGTTATCTCATCATAATGCCCACCCTTTTGTGTCTTTTTGCTTGTTTATATTACAGTTCTTATACTATATTTAATTATTACATTTTTTATATCTGAATTATTTTATTCTGTTCTTTTTGCTAAGTAGAAGATTTTCTACCTGACAATACTTAGTGAGCTGTGCGGAACACTACAGTACCTGGAAGATGAATTAGCTAAGTTGTGTCCCTCTTCGTACACCATCAGCCCTATGACCTGTGTGTGATGTCGCAGTGGTTACAAGCCCAGAGGATGAGAGGGTGAAGCTCCAGCAACAATACTCGGTGTCACAGTGCTCTACAAGTTGCAAAATTTAATACAAAGGCACTCACTTCCACAAGAGTCACAGCTTCCCTCCGTATAATTTCAGGATATGCAACACCCAAGGATATGCAACCCCCACACACTTTCCAGTGGTTATGCTGAGGTGGGTGAACTCTCAACTCTAAATTTTTTGGTCAGGGTACTGCAATCTCTAGTTAACAGAACTCTCCTATTCAATGAAGATGACAGATGCAGGAACTCTCATACAATTTTGCAAGAGGTAAGGGGACCAAGTTCCTGTAGGGTATTCCCCAATTTAACCTATGCCCCCTTTCCCTATACTTTGAGGGGATGGATTCTTGCAAGGTTTATGATTCCAGATTAAACTGGCTTGGTAACTGGGAGGTTGCAAGTTCAAACCCCAGTAGAGCCCAGTACCCACCGTGGGGCCTTGTGCAAGTCACTTAACCTCCTAGTGCCCCAGTCCACCAATTACTGTAGAAATGGGTAAAAGAAGCAGGACCCCTCTGGAAAGGAAATGTTGCGGACACAGAAAATATTGGTGGAAAAAGGCCACGCAACCATCTCATCTGCCCACTCCCTGCTTAGTTAACAGACTGGGCCACTTCATACAACATGCCTTCCCCTGTCCCCCTGCTGTTTCTACCTGCACTTTTTCCCCATGCCTGCCCCATCCCTTCTAAACCCCACACACTGTGTCTAAACGTATGACACAGAAACAGACACTGTCAGCAGAAAAAGACCATCGGTCTATCCAGTCTGCCCAGTTTTACCCTACGCTATCCTGTGACCTACTGTCTATATGGGGGTTTGCCCTACCCCCCCACTCCCTGCCTTATTGCTACCCACCTCTAGTAACTATTAAGATCTTTACTCAGTCCCAGCCCCTTAATAGTTTTTGCATTCACCACCTCTCTGTAAAGTAAAACTTTCTTGCGTCCCTCCTGAATCCTTGCCCCCACCCACCACCTTACATTCATGTCCCCTTGTTTTCAACCCTCGATCTCTGCTAAATAGATCCTTGCAGTTTAACTTGTTTATTCCTTTCAGGAACTTGTAGGTCTGTATCATGTCCCCCCTCTCCCTTCTGGCTTCCAGAGAGTACATGTTCAGTGCCCGGAGCCGATCCTCATCAGACCTGACCTACTGGCCCTGAATCATTTCTGTTGCTATATACAGTACCATCTCCAGCCTGTCTCTGTCTTTTCTCAGGTGAGGACTCCAGAACCGGGCAGAGAATTTTTCACAAGGTCTCACCAGTGACATATAGAGACGCAGTAGTACGTCTTTTGTCCTGCTATCAAAACCTCTCCCAATACACCCCAGCATTCTGGTTGCTTTGCTGTAAGCCTTGTTACACTGGCAAGTTTGTTTCAGGGAGTCACTCACAACCCCCAGGTGCCTTTCCTCTGAAGTAGTGGCCAACTTAAAGGGACACTGTCAGCTTCCTTATGCCTCAAACCATCCCTAATTTAAACAAACTCTGGTCAGAGCAGATGCAGCTGCTCAGGGCAGCAAGAGTGAATACAGGGAATACTCGGTGCTCCTGCCATGCTGGAGGCTGCCATACCCAAGATAGTGGCGATTACAGAACTGCACATGCGCAGTGTGGATCAGCGGCCATCTTGGGCATGGCAGCACCATCCAAGAACTGCTTGAAGAAAAAGTAGTGCCTCATTAGTAGTGGTGTGTTTATGCGGCCAGGAGGGGAGGGCGATAAACACAACCAGTGGAACTGTGCCAGGGCACTGTGGAAGCATGCTCGATTTTAGAATTCTCACAATCTGCAGAATTTGCTGATAAAGCTGGTAGTTTGACTCTGATTCTCTTCTTTTTAATAGTGAAAGACAGACTGCCCCATCATACCACACCCACATCGAAACATGTTTGTTTACAGTCCTTCATCAATTCCCACTACATCTTTTCCCAGACTTGGGAAAATTCCAACACAATCTAGACACTCAAGATGCAGTGGGAGAAAAGGAGACTATTGCATCAAGTGGCTGCACTGTTTAGGGATGTTCTTAATGTTCAGAAAATATAAAAAAAGGGATTTGAAGCAAAATAACATAGCATATAATTACAGTATTAGCATGCATTTTAGTTCTACTAAGAAAGGCAGGAAGGAAGCAGATAAAACAGCCAGCAACATTAATGAATTTTAAAGAAAGGTGAGCAGTCATAAAATGTGGCTTTTCAACTACAAATAAAATATGATGTAAAAATGGTTGACAGTGTCCCTTTAACCCCTTCCACCCGGTATTCATTCCTGGGGTTCTTGTTCCCTATTTGCATCACCTTGCACATTTTGCCATTGCATTTCAACAACCAGACCTTGGACCGTCTCTCTAACCTTTGGAGGTCCCGCTGTAACTCCATTACCCCCTCCTCACTGTCTAACCTGTTGGACCTGTAAAATAAAACACTGGAAAGGGGTCATAAATATCCGTAGTTGTTAGGGAGTAAACAGGAAGGATAAGACAGGTTTGAAGTATAGTAATATTTATCTGATGGAGAAGGAGTCAGTATCCTGTGTGAGACCTGTTAAAGTAAAGAGAAAATTAGGTTACTATGGAGTAAATACAGTAGCAGGAACAGAAAGCAAAGAGATATGAAAAGTGTGCAGGACAGCATAAGAGTTAACCAAAAAAAAAAAAAAGGCTCTAGATAAAACATTACAGTTAGGACAAAGTAGGAAGACAGAGAGATAAAGAAATAAAATTAATAAACAGAAAAAGAAAAGAGAAAGTTCTTTGGGTGTGGGGGGTCTGCAAAACCACTTCTCGTCCCCTAGATGGCCTACTGGCCTGTCGGGGGAAAATTATAAATTAAAATAATTGCAGAAAAAAAGAATAGGCTGGAAAACACATTATGAAGAGAGGTGGACTGTGAGGAGAAGGTCTAGTCTTAGTCCATACGGAGCTTTGGCTGTGGCCTGCACTGTGTGGGCGTGAGATGGGGGGGGGACAGGAGATTGTCGTAAGGTGGAGTAGGCCTGTGTAGGACCACCTCCTACCACCTACCTGTAATTACCCTCCCCCCCAAAGGGTGAAGTGTGTGAGTACATGTGTCAGTGACATCATCCTGGCAGCTATAATTTTTTTCTCTTACCTTTCCCCTTCACTAACCTGCCTCCCTTGGTGCTGTGCACTGACCCATAGTGTGCTCAAACACAATGTCATACACCCTGCAAGGGAGCAAGCTCTCCAACCCTCCTCAGTTGGTTGCTATGGCAGTGGAAACTTGTACCCCCAGGCTGGGACACACTGCCATGGACAGCCCTTCCCCCAGCCTGCTCACTGTGGCATTACTGACCAGTCTGTTCCTAAACATCATTCGGCTGCTTGGTAGCACACCAGTGTATTACTGAGCCACTGGGAAACCCCATATAAATATTCTTACAGTGTTTGAATAACTTGATATTTTTACTATTATCAGACCAAAATTTCTACTAAAAGACTATGACCAAATTATAGCACTAACAAAGGCTGCTCTGCTTGCCTGCCTGAGCACAGTCCATACAGTAACATCTTGTGTTCCATGCTCGGGGGTACTTACATCTGCTGCCACAGTGGCAGGTTGGGTAGGTGGAGGGAGGTGATCCTACACTGGTTTCCTCCACCTTCTGACAGGTTCCTGCACCCCCCCCCCCAAATCTCCCATCCGCACAGTGCAGGCCACAGCCTGAGTTCTGTACAGACTGCGAGTACAAAGCGCTACCTAGCACTTTCACTTGTAGCATGTTCACAGAAACAGCCCCAGTTCATTCTTCTCCTCTCAGTCCACCTCTCTGCCTGCTGAAACAATACTGACGTAGCAGGACGGTGCCCACTGGTTAGTGCACTATGACCCAGATGACAGATACATGTCTTGGCCAAGCAAGATTACTATCTCCTAGTCACCCTGGTAGCTGCACTTTTAAGAGCAGGTGTTCACGTGTTTCAGAAGAATTTGTGTTGTCAATTCTGTTGAACTTTATTAAACATTTATCTGTCCCTTGACTTTGTGTGGTGTCTTTTTCTACTCATTTTAGTTCCCCATATTATTTCTGTGGACAGATTCAGCATCGCTCTAATCTCTCTGGCTGCACTCTTGAAAAACATTGGTGCCGTCAGATTGATGTCAGTTACACAAAACTGACCCGAACTGTGAAAGCTCATGAAAAGTTATTTAGAACGAGGTATGTGGCTTCCCTCTAGGTGTCGAAAGTCCTGAGATATGAATATTTAAATCATCTGTAAATTAAAAAAAGGCAGCATCCATTTCATGCAATCTTAATGCAAAAAGTGATGTCGCTGAGAGGCAAGCTGTAATTAGCAACATATAGCTTGCCCCTCAGTGACATCATTTCCTGTTTTAAGACCACATGTAATGGCTGTTGCTATGATTTGATGTACACATTATTTAGCTATTCCTATCTCAAGACTCCTGTCCCTTACAGGTAAACCCAATACCTCATTTGAAAGATCTTTTCATGGGCTTTCACAATGTAAGTGATCCCTGCAATGTTTACTGTCTCTTTACGAACCCAGAAGTATACTTATACACTACGATGGTGACAAATTACATGTTTGGTAGGATTAATCACTAAAGACATACTTCATTCTGTTTCTGTCGATCTGGTTTAAAACTGAAAAATATTCATGTCTCTGTATTGTTCTTCAACCCTGGACTTAATCATTATTGTAAACACGGAGATAAGAAACATTCTCGAAAAAATTCCTAGACTATGAGAATCGAAAATGTAATGTGCCCAGCCAGCTGTTTTGCCAGAACTACATTATTTACGATCATAAACTACACACCCAAATTGTCCCCCTTACCCTTGTCACTGGTGAGGCCACATCTGAATACTGTGCTCAGCTTTGGAGTCTTCACCTAAGGAAGGACAGGGACAGGGACAGGCTGGAGAAGATGCAACACAGAGTGACCAAGATGATTCGGGGCAAAATAGCAGATCTTGTGAGGATCATCTGAAGGTACTAAACATGTACTCACTGCAGACCAGGTGAGAAAGCTGGGTTATGACAGAGACCTTCAAGTTCCTGAAGGGAATAAACAAAGTGAACTACAGAAAACTATTTAGCAGGAATACATGATCAAGAACCCCAGGTCACCAATGGAAACTGGAAGAGGATTTAAGAAGGATCTGAGGAAATTCTACTTTACAGAAAGAGTGTTGGAGCCATAGAACAGCCTGCCAGCAGAGGTACTGGAGTGCCAAGACCATAAATGGTTTCAAGCATGGCTGGGACAGAGTGAAGGGTCTAGTAAATGCTCAGGTTAGTAGCTGTAGGGAGGGAGGAAGGGGATAGATAAAACCCCATATGGACAACAGTTCTGGAGTATATTGGGAATTCTGGGTAGACTGGATGGACTCTGGTCTTTTTCTGAAGTCACTGTTTATATTTCTATTCCCTTTACTGAATGTGTGGCAAGACAGAAGAGAAGACGTGGAGATGAACTACCTCTTACTAGTAACTTTTAATAGGAGAAAACATCTGTTTTTAAATACAAAAAACTTGGCTCTTTTTGGTTTTTTGAATATATTTAGTTTCCCCATTTTATAAGCACAATAAGACATGTCAAGATGTGGTTATTTAATTATTTGTTCGGACAATCACCTTTGAGCTTAAGATACCTCGTTCACAAAGATTCCACGTCATCAATAAAGCAATCTATTATCAAACAATTGACAGGATTAGTTATGTGATAAATGCACTTTCAGGTGCACAGGTACTGAAAGCACTCTGCATGAATGCCTTGTGCCTCACAACACACTTGGGTGTGCATTTGTCACACAACTACCAACATCTTGTGTCTTACTGCTTATGTATAACTACCAACATGCTGATGTGTCTTATTGCTTAAACAAGGCAGACAAGAGTCCCCTGACGACACTTGCTTAGTACTGCCCTCCCATACAGTACTAGATTGGTAACCTTAGTTCCTGGATCTCCTGTTGTAGGTATGAGTGAAAACCAGACTGTTAGACATAGGCTGGAACATATAGTTAAAATCTGGACTGTCTAGTTTGGCCAGATAAGTTGCGCAAAGTTTGCTGGTCCAGCTACTGTGTTCTATAAAGCAGTTCCTACTGAGGACATTACAGAATGGTTCCAGTGATGTCACAGGATTGATGGCTGCATAACCATGGAGCTCCTTGAGCCACCGGCAACTAATTTCAAACAAAATGGCTCAAACTCCTTTACAGCATCCCAAATATCACTCACCAGGGTTGACTAGGATGGTGACTGATCACGGGGAGGAAACTGCTTTCACGGGCAGCAAACTCAAGGCACTGATGACCGACTATGACAGCATCTACTAACATCCTGTTGCGTCTTACTGCTTATGCATAAACACCAACATGCTGTTGTGTCTTATTGCTTACACAAGGTAGACAAGAGTCCCCTGACGACACTTGCTTAGTACTGCCCTCCTGTACAGTACTGTACTGGACTGGTGACCTTAGTTCCCGGATCTCCTGTTGTGGGTATAAGTGAAAACCAGACTGCTAGACATAGGCTGGAACATATAGGTAAAATCTGGACTGTCTAGTTTTGCCAGACAAGTTGCGCAAAGTTTGTTACTCCAGCTACTGTGTTTAGACCAACTTTTACCAAACAAGTCCCGTTTGTGCAGTCTGTTTTTTACCCTGTTCAGCACAATGCTGGAGGCCAGACTGCCAGGACTGTACTGGTAAAAGCCAGACTGTCCCGTACTGGCCAGACAGACAAATTGTGCAACCTGCATGGTCTGGCCAGTCTGGATATTACCAATTTGGTCCAGTCCGTCCCAGCACACTGGCTTTCACCACAATCCCCTGTATAGTACTGGACGGGTTTTACCTTAGCTCTTGGACTGTGGCCTTACAGTCAGGCTCTCCTGCTGCAGATGCCTCCATCTCAGCTTACCCAGATTAGGGTAAATAAGCTATAAAAAAAAAAAAAAAAAAAAAAAGATTCTACACAAGTAAAATATGACGGTCCCACTCCCTTCTCCTTTCACCTTGCATCTGAGTACAGAGCGGTGTCATAAAAAATTAGTTTCCTCAACAATCTGGTTCCTGATGCACATAATGCACGTGCACTGCATTTAGTAGGATCCAATTTTGTGTGCGGTTCTATAAAGCACAGGACATTACAGAATGGTTCCAGTGATGTCACAGGACTGATGGCTGCATAACCATGGAGCTCTTTGAGCCACCGGCAATTAATTAAAAAAAAAAAAAAATGGTTCAAAATCCTCTACAGCATCCCAAATATCACTCACCAGGGTTGACTAGGAAGGTGACTGGTCACAGGGAGGAAACTGCTTTCACGGGCAGCAAAACAAGGCACTGATGACAGCACTGGCCCAGCCTCTAGAAATAGGCCTGGATCCCTAGCTCCATGTATGGATCATTGAGACAGTGCAGAATGTGAAGCAGATCAGGACGTGGTGTTATCTAGGTGTGGTTCTACCTAAATCTGGGCCAAGGAATGGCCAGGACTAAGATGAAGGTAGTGGACTTTAGGAAGGCTGACTTTGGGAAGATGGGTGAAATCTTGGAGGGACATTTTGCTAATATCAGCCCAGAGATGTAAGTGGAGCAGAAATGGTCCATTATAAAGATAGGTCTGATTGAGGCCACTAATATGTGCACCAAGGCCCAGAGCAAGAAAGCCAGTATCAACAAACCAAGCTGGTTCAGCAAAGGGGTGGCAGCAAAAGTGAGAGGAAAGAGAGCAGCCTTTCGTAACTACAAACATACTCTGAAGGATGTAGATAGGGAGGTTTACTCAGTGAAGTCAAGAGAGGCAGGTGGAGCAGTCAGGGCAGCAAAGGCCACGAACAAACTAAAACTATCTCCGGAATAAAAGTAAGGGAAAAGTACTTTTTCAGACACACAGGGGAGAAGAGGAGTATCAAGGATGGGATTGTTAGATTAAAGCAAAGGGGGATGGGCGAAAAGTAGTGAGGAACAAGCGGAGGCACTAAATGAGTACTTCAGCTCGATTTTCAATAGGAAGAAGGAAGGTCCTCTGCCATAGGGAAAAATAGGGGTTTGGAAGGTAATCAGGTGAAACCAATGGAGCAATTCAGGAGGACAAGGTTTTAAAGGGCCTTAGGGTGGACAAAGCTCCTGGACCAGATGGAGTGCACCTGAGAGTTGAGGGAGTTGGCGGAAGTCCTGGCTGGTCCCCTAGTGGACCTGTTTAACATCTTGTTTGAGATGTGGTGCATGCCTCTGGACTGGAGAATGGCACATGCGATGCCTCTCCATAAGAGTGGACCCAGGAATGAACCAAATAACTACAGACCAGTCAGTCTTACTTCCATTGTAGGCAAATTAAAGGAGGCCATACTAAAGGAGAGACTAGTGGACTTTCTGGAGGGTAATGGTCTCCAGGATGATAAGCAACATGGGTTCGTCTCAGGGAGATCCTGCCAACCCCAACCTGATAGACTTTTTTGATTGGGTCGCAAAGACTGTGGACAGGGGCCAAGTGGCTGATGTCCTGTATCTGGACTTTATACAAACATACGAAACTGCCAGCAGAAAAAGGCTCACGGTCTATCAAGTCTGCCCAGTTGTGCAGCTCTCAGTTTAATACCACTGTAGCTGCCCCCCCACCTACCCAATCCCCTCCCTCCATCCCCTCTTCCAGCCCTTCCCACCCATTGTGTTCCTGTCTGCACTAACCCTGCCCCTGACTCTATCCCAACCCCGCTTAAAGCTATCCACTGTTCTCAGTTCGATTAACTCCTCCGGCACTGCGTTCCAACCTGCCACCACTCTCTCTGTGAAGTAGTGCCTCCTCATTTCCCTCCCGAACCTTCCCCCTTCTAACTTCAGACTGTGCCCTCTAGTGACCCTACCCCCCAAGCGGAACAATCCTTCCGCTCTAACTTTGTTTATGCTTTTCAAGTACTTAAAGGTCTCTATCATGTCCCCCTTTTCCTTCTCTCCTCCACAGAGTACGTGTTGCTCTCCCTCAATCTTTCCTCATAAGACACCTCCCCCAGCCCCATGATCATTGCTGCAGCCCTAAGTTGCACCCCCTCCAGTAATCTCACATCTTTCTTGAGGTATGAGCACCAGAACTGTACAAAGTACTCCAAATGCGGCCTCACTAGTGATCTATACAAGGGCAGGATGACCTCCTCATTTCTAGATGTGATCCCTCTGGCAATGCACCCCAGCATCTGATTTGCCCTTGCTGCCACCCTCCTACACTGTGCTGCAACCTTCAGGTCCCCTGTGACTAGTACCCCCAAGTCCCTCTCCTCCTCTGAAGCTGACACCTGCCCTCCCTCCAGCCAGTAGCTGGGCCTGGGATTTCTGGCTCCGAAGTGCATGACCTTGCACTTCTTAGCATTAAACCCCAACTGCCACTCCTTTGACCAGTGTTTGAGTTTAGCTAGATCCTACTCTAGTGCTTGCCTCCCTTCCTCACTGTCCACTTTTGCACAAATCTTAGTGTCATCGGTGAACAGGCAGATCTTACTCTTGACCCCCTCTGCAATGTCTCCAATGAAGACATTGAACAAAACAGGGCCCAGCACTGAACCCTGTGGTATCTCGCTCATTACTGGCCTTGGCTTGGATGTCTACCCCTTACAACTACCTTCTGTTGTCTGCCCTGAAGCCAGCTCTCAACCCACCCCACCAGTTTCTCCCCTGCCAAGTTCCTCAGCTTGCTCAGTAACCTCCCGTGTGGCACTGAGTTGAAAGCCTTGCTGAAGTCCAGATAGAGGACATCCACAGTGTGGCCATCGTCAACTGCCCTAGTGACCCAGTCAAAGAAGTCAATTAGGTTAGTCTGGCAAGATCTTCCCGAGACAAACCTATGCTGTCCTTGTCCCGTAGACCATTACTATTGAGAAAGGTTATCAACCTCTCCTTCAGAATGGTCTCCATCAACGTCCCCATTATAGAAGTCAAGCTCACTGGTCTGTAATTGCCCGGTTCGTCCCTGGGTCTACTCTTGTGGAGGGGCACCATATGTGCCATCCTCTAGTCTCTGGGTACATTCCCTGTCTCCAAGGAGGTGTTGAACAGGCCTGTTAGAGGGCCTGCCAACACCTCTGCTAGTTCCTTCAAGACCCTTGGATGGACACCGTCCGGTCCTGGTGCCTTGTCCACCCATAAGGCCTTGAGGCCCTTTAGAACTCTATCCTCTTGGATGATCCCATCTGTTATTTCTGCCCCCCATTCCACTCTTCCCCCTTTCCCTTGTGGTACTGGGCCATTCCTTTCTTTTATGAACACCGAGTAGAAGTACTCGAGTGCCTCCACCTGGTCTTCCCCTATTTCTGCTCATCCTCCCTCCCCTTTGATTCTAACAATGACATCCCTACAAGTCCTCTTCTCCCTTATGTATTTAAAGAACCCCCCCATCCCCCGAGCCAATTTCAGCACCTTTACTGCCTTGGCTGCCCTGCTCACCTCCCTAAATGCCTTTGTGAACACCTCCCTGTCCTCCTCACACCCAGATTTTTTTGAACCTAACGAAGGCCAATCTTTTTTAACCTCACCTTCCCCTCCACTTCCTTGCTGAGCCAGCTAGGTTTTTTTTTTGTTTGTTTGTTTACCTGGGCTGCTTACTCTTGAGACTTGGCACACGTGTTTGTGGCCTCATTCAGTCCCTTCCTAATGACTGCCCACTTCTGTTCAGCATCCATCCCTGGGCTGCTTCCAGCTAAATACCCCTCTAGGATGCTGCACATTACGGCAAAATCTGCCTTCCTGAAGTCTAACACTCTCGTCCTGCTCTTAGCTGACTCCCTCCCTGTGTTGAGGAGGAACCACAGTGAGCGGTGGTCGCTTCCTGCTAGAGGGTCCAGTACTACCGCATCCTGGACTTGGACGCCATTTGTTAGCACAATGTTCAGTACGTTTCCCCTCTCTGGTAGGCTCCATCACTCCCTGCAGTAGGTAGTTGTCCTGGATAGCCTTCAGCAGTACCTGTTCCCTGGCATTTGTTGTAGCTATCGTCCGCCAGTCAACCCCAGGTAGGTTGAAGTCTCCCACTGTAACTGTATTCCCTGTGCCACTGACCTTCCTGATTTGCTCCCCCAGCTCCCTATCCATCTCCTTGCTTTGTGAGGGTGATTTGTACACCACACCCATTCTAAGCTTCTTACCTTTGGGGCTTTGAAGCAATACCCATATGGCTTCCGGCCTCCCCTCCTTCCTGCTACGCAGTATCCCCTCCTTTTTTTTTTTAATCATATTCTTATTTCTGCTCCTCAGCAGAGTGGGCCACCACGATCTCCGGCCACCGGCCCTGCACCCCCAGACCCGGTCGTACGTGCGGGCCACACAATCCCGCTTCCCCAGTGGGCCGGCCTTTCATCGCTCTCGCACTCACTGGGTACGCGCCTCTCAGGTCTCTCCGGGGTGCAAGGTCATGGTCATCAGCAAGTAAGATCCCCTCTGCATTTTCCACATTTTTCTCCCTTGCGGAGAGCCGGTGCAATGGCATCCCTAAGCACGTGGTCTTGATGCCGGCGCTCTCCCCACTAATTTTGCATGCCACTGTAGTGCTGCTGGCCTCCGCCAGTCGCCGCTATAGGGCGATGCAAGCCCCACTACCCACCCCAGAGAGAGGAGAGCGGTCGTCGGACGCTCAATCCTCCCTATCCCCTGCCAGCCCCCGGCAGCCCGAGTCCATTCCCGAACCCGGGTTGCCAGCGTGGCGCAAAGTGTGGCGTCCAGCACCTCAACCCTCAGCGACACCAGTCTGGCACAGTATCCCCTCCTTAACATAAATAGCTACCCTTCTACCTCCTCCCCCCTTCCCAGGTACACCTTGTATCCTGGGATTGTGAGATCCCAGTCATGGTATTGGGTGGCCCAGGTTTCTGAGATGGTAGCAACATCTACCTCTCCTTCCGCCATCAATGTTTGGAACTCTGCCACCTTGTTTGCCAAGCTCCTTGCATTCAAGGATGCAACAGCCCACCGTGTGTCTTATCCCTTCTACACTTCCACCTTGGTAAATTACCCTCATTCTCTTCCTGCATGGGGGCTAAGGCCTTCTGGTCTCCCCTGGACAGTGACTCCCCCTTGCTGTCCGACTCAGTTTAAATCTATTTTGTTTTTAATGTAATTTTCCAGCCCCTGTTTCAACGTCCTTGTACCCTCGATGTTGAGATGCAGCCCATCCTTGGCATAAAGCCCCTTATTATTCCATGTTGCACCCCACTCTCCTACTGCCCCATAGCCCATTTCCACACACCACCCCTCCAGCCACCTATTAAACTCTTGTATTCTTTGCTTCCTAGCGATGCTTGCCCTAGGTACCAGGAGTATCTCAGAGAATGTTACTGAACTTCCCACCTGTTTGTAGATGTTCCCCACCTCCCTGAAACTCTCCTGCACTTCATCCGCTGTACTGCCCTCTAGATTGTTTGTTCCCAGATGCACTGCGATATGAGGCTTCCCTCAAACCTTCTCTACACATTTCTGAATGAACTGCCCTCCCCTCCCCGCTGTAATACCTGGCATACACTCCACCCAGGTTCGGCTCTTCCTTACTCCCTTACCTCCCCATCTCACCCAACTGAACACAGAATCCCCTAGTACAAGTACTCGATCCCCCATCTCCTGCACTGCCCCAATGTTTTGCCCTCCTATGAGCCCTTTTCTTCATTGTTCTCTCCTCTAATACCTTGTCCTTCCCCTGTTCCTCCCCCCCTTAATGCACTTCCACCTGCTCTCTTTGTCCTTCGTCCTTTCTGTGCTCCTTCCCTTCCACAACCACTCCCCTCCACTAACTGTACATCCTCTACCCCCTTCATTGTGCCCCCCCAAACATGTTTTGGCTTTTCTCTCCCTTTTGTTAGTGTGTTCTTGACACCTGCTTCCTACCCCCCACCAGCTTCTACCCCCCAGTCTTCCCTCTCCCATTGCACCCTGTACTTCCCTCCTCCCTCATGGTCCCCTATCCCCTGTTCTATGTCGTCTTCCCCATCCTCCTACTCTGTTTCATCAACCAGTACTGTGTACATGTTTGTTGTCTCCAACCTCCTGCCAATGCCTTCCCCTGAAATCCCTACCTCTGTTTTCCCTGAACCACTTCCTTTCTCTCTTCTCTTGTTCCTTACCACCTGCCAACTCCCCCTTCCTGTGCGCCCTGGTTCCTGTGGACTTGGCCCCCCCGGCTTCCCTGGTGGAGTGCACCCTTTTGGCCTGTGATAGCCTGGTCTATGCTGCGATGGAGCCCTACCTGTTCCCTTGCCCCATCTCCTCTCCCACTCATACATGCCCCTCCATCATTTCCCATTTCAAGCTCTCCATTTCCTGCGTAAGCTGCCTGAACAGCCTGCACACTGGACACTCCCCCCCCCAACCTTCCACAAGGTCCACAGGAACAGTGCTGCTCCACACTCATTGCAGCACACAACCCTTCCGGCCTCCCTGTGCCTCCAACCACAGTCATCCCTATCCTTCCACTCTTCCCTCCCATTTAGCCACCTGCCTCCTTGCTCTGGTCTCCATATCCTCTCTGTATCCATTAGTTGCTACTGGCCCCCATAACTTGATCTGGCAGATTCCTCTCTGTAGACCCACTGCAACTCGTACCCCTCCCTGTGCCTGCCCTTAACCAGAGTGGCCTGCGGCCTGCTGTCCTCCCTGCTGATGCCCTGCAGACACAACTCAAGATGCCACACTCCCATGTCTTGGCACTCATGCATCGTGGTCGCTCATGTGAGGGGTTGCTAGGCCTTCTGGGAAATATATATACACACTGGTGTCTCCCAACTGACTAGCCCAGTCACGTGGTGCAGTCCCGACCCTCCCTCAGCATCCCCTCAGTCGGCTCCCTCCCTCCACCCTGTTCCACAATCCCCAGCTCTGCACAGCATTTTGCTGCTGTACTTCACAGCAATTCATCCTCTGTTTCAGTAGCAAATCTAAAAATTAAATAAACAAGTATGATGTTTACTTTCCTGACTCCGTGATCCTCCCTGGTCGGCTCCCTCCTTCTACTTCAGCAAGGCCTTCGACTCTGTACCACATAGGAGACTGCTCAGTAAACTGCAGGATCTGGGAGTTGGGGTGAAGTTGGTGGGGTGGGTCAGGGAGCTGGCTACAGGACAGAAACCAGAATGGGGAACTCTCGAAGCCTAGGCCTGTAACCAGTGGGGTCCCATAGGGCTCAGTACTTGGCCAAGTGTTTAATATCTTTATTAGTGATACATCGGATGGGATCAAAGATAAAATCGGCCTGTTCGTGGAAGACACTAAGCTCTGAGGGAGAGTGGACACAGAGGAGGGGAGACAGGAGCTTACGGAGGACCTGGCTAGGCGTGAAAAGTGGTCAGGTATCTGGCTGCTGGGGTTTAATGCCAACATGTGCTAGGCCATGCACCTTGGAGCTAAGAACCCAGGGACCAGTTACAGCCAGGCAGGGGTACAGGTGTCTAGGACTGAGGAGGAAAAGGACCTAGGGGTAATCATCACAAGGGACCTGAAGCACTCTACATAGTGCCTTAATGCAGTAGCCAAAGCCACCAGGATGCTGGGACACATTGGCAGAGGAATCACCTCCAGGAAAGGGGAGGTCATTCTGCCACTGTATAGGTCCTTGGTGAGACTGCACTTGGAGTACTGTGTGTAGTTCTAGTGCCCCGTCTGAAAAAGGACATCAATTTACTGGACGGGGTGCAGCGAAGGGCAACTGAGATGATCCAGGGCCTGCAGGACAAACCCTATGAGGAGAGACTACAGATACTCAACATGTGTATTCCCTGGAGGACAGGAGAGAGGAGATATGATCAAAACCTTTATGTACCTTAAAGGTATAAACAAGAACATGGGTTTGTAGAAATGTGCTACTGTATTGGTCCAGTCACTCTGCATGGCCGTACATTAAATTCCCTTTTTAATGCACAGTTCTGCGGAGCGACTCGGCCAAAGTGGTGGCGGGACTTATTTTTTGTGGAGGATGTAAAACAACAGACAGCCATTATTCTGTGGTCAGTGTTTATGCAGGAGGGAGCAATCGAGTAAGGTGCTGTTGTCCGTTTGTGCCCCAAGCACCCGAGAGACGGCACAGAGGAAGACACGTCAGTGTCCCCTCTGTCATTGTGTGGTGTGTCACTGTATGGTAGTGGCTGGCAGCCCCCCCCCAAGCATCTGACAGCTGCTGAAAGTGGCAGAGATAAGATCGCCCGCGAGAGACAGTGCAACACCGGCATGGTGCAATACAGGTTTCTCCAGTGTGTGCCCCCACCCCAAGCACCAGAATGAGAGAGCGAGAGATGGCAGAGAGGGAAAGAGATAGCTAGATGTCCACTCTCTCTCTCTCTTCCTCTGTCCACAGGTGACTGGTATTGCCCATGACTTCTGTAAGCAGCAGTGTGCTGCAGACAGAGGCAGAGGTAGTGACAGATGGACAGTGAGCAGGTGTCAGAGCGAGAGTGAGAGAGACAGTGCGAGAGAGAGGGAGATATCCTGCAGTGTCCTGTGTGGCTGGCTGCCTCTCTGCGAGTGTTCCTCTCTCTCTGTGTCTCTGTTCCTGGGTTCCAAAGGCATTCTGAGTAAACTGCAGTGCACACACCGCAAGAGAGACAGTTTACTTTTGCCAACCTCTATTTCAGACCATTTCAAAGAACAAATGCAACATAAAGTAACAGAAGCAACCAGTGCCGCTTTGAAGCTTTACTGCTGTACTGTGGACTGTTTAGGGTCAACTTGTGTATTTGTGTTGCTCTGCATCTCTGGGTTTCGCACATTTGTACCAGCATTCAACTGCAGTAAAGATTCCAGGATATTGCAAACACAAAGGCAGCTCAAGCAACTAGTATTGCACTATGCTCTGGGGAGAGGAAGAGACACAGGGACAGTAAGACAGAGACCGGGACCTCGATCCTGAAGAAATGGGGAGAGGGAAAGAGAGAAAGAGAAAGACTGAATTGGCCTGGCTGTCGATGGACAGAACGCCATGAAAGTAACTATATTATGCACAGCAAATGTCAATCATGTCAGTAGTGTATTTCTGACATTTGTATGTGTCACAAACCCACTCAGCAGGTCAGGCCCTCTACTCCCAAAGTGCCAACCTCTGAGAGCAGTCTTGTGAACAGTGTAACAGACAAGGTAAACCTCTTGTCGGTTTTTCTGAGTTCGGATCAACCTTTGGTCTCAAATTCTGGAGAGATTCAAACTGTTAACCTCTTGCTAGCATACCCAATGCACAGGCTCAGATATTATCTGTCTTCAGGGAGCCAGATATCTTTGCCTAGAGGCACCTAACCAAGCGTGCAGAAATGAACCCTTTAAAACTTTAATAAAGACCTCAGATTTAAAACGCTTCTCTTTCCAGTTTGGTACCACCATACAAGCTTATGTCTGCTGTCTGCTATAACCATAAATATTTCTTAGCAAAAGAAAGCAATTCAAAGACAGAGTAGGTATGCTCTAAAATTAGAGTTTTTACTAAAAAATATAATAATATGTCAAACATACAATACAAAACTCTTATATCACAAGATATACATATCTTTAAACATAACAAGGTTTAAAACAGTGCAATTCCTAAAACAATATATAGATTTGTCTAGCTTTCTAAATACCTGTTTTCAGTGCTCAGATATTTTCTTGGTCAGTGTCAGATAAAAGTTTGTCTGTAGTGAAGCAGGATAATCTTTAAAAGCTGGTTTTGCCCACCTCTTTTGCACGAGGTCATCTAGCTCCTCCCTGTCAAAATATCTAAAAAATATATATTTCTATACAACCACAGTTTGTAATTTCAAAGTATTAATTCTGCAACCTTAGCATAACTCAAATTCAAATGACACCTCTTTGATCTCATGCTGTACCCTCCCTCATACAGGCTTCACAGGGTCATTTACAACCTTACACTCCTATGTAACATCCTAGCTTCCCTTTCTAACATCATAAACCTTGTTTATGATTTCTCTCTTAACAAAATTAACTTAAACAAGTCTGTAATTAACTCAGAGAAACAGGATCCTTGATTAAAGTCTTCCATGTAACACACTGCCTCTAAAAATTGAGTGAGTGTGATACACATGTTTCCAGCATTTCTCTTAGCTTGCATCTGTCAGCTGAAAACTGGGGAGGGTTGAGGTCACTCTTAAAGCATTAGATTTTTCAGCAGAGATAGTCATTAATACATTTTATATAAAAAAATATTATACAGCACTCAGAACTGGTTGTCTAAGTCACACTATGTACATAAAAGCAGTCAACTATGGATAATTTGTTGGGGACTACTTTTCCAGGTGGCAGGATACAGTGACTTTTCTGTTGTTTAAACAGGGAGAACCCCCCTTTATGTTATTTTCTCTTTGTTTTGCACATAACCCATGTTAATAAGTGCAATAACCCACTCCAGGGTATGGGGTTATGGGGATTTAATGCATGGCTGGGGTGCTGTGAGGGCACTCAGCCTGCGGCCTCGAGCCTCACAACGCACCTAGCCGTGCATTAAATCCCCAGAACCCCACACCCTGTTATGGGATGCTAACCCCATGTAGAAGGCCTCTTCAATCTCAGGGGAATGGGTCCACTAAGTGACACATTGTTAATTTAGTGGGTGGAAGATTCAAAAGGGAAATAAGAAGGCACTTTTTCACAGAAAGTGTGGTGTCCAAGTAGAACGAACTGCCGGAGGAGGCAGCATCATCAAAAACAGTGGGCAGCTTTAAAAGGGGTTGGGACAGAGTGAAAGGAAGAGTCTTAACAGGTGGGAAGATGAGTAGGGGGAGAGGGGGAAGGAGCAAAATGCTATATAGAAAGGGGGGGCAGCTCTCGTGATTTCATCCGAGAGTTGCACACTCGAGCAGACTAGATGGTTCGAAATGGCCTGTTTCTGCTTGCATTTGCGTATGTTCATATCTAAACTAGACAGAATCATGATGGCGATTCATCAGGTAGGGACATCAGTTATGGACCTCAAAACGTATTGATGCCAGAATGATGGCAACAGAATCGGTTGTAGAAAAGCTGATGGAGACAGTCAGCATGCACGACCGAGCAATATTATACCTGCTGAACTGAGACAGAACTTCAGACCTGCCTTGACGATGAAGAAAACTGGGCATGCTGGAATAATTTCAGGATCCAGAGCATCCCTGAGGATATGGAGAATTCCTTCCCCTCAACCGAGGATTCTGTAGGGCACATTCTTCGATTGGTGTTCCATATCCCGGACAATGTGCCTGCCAACTGAATGTGCTCCCTGCTGCAGAAGGCTTTAGACCAAAAAGCCAGACTACGCTCCATAGATGCCAGAGTGTTGGAATATCCAAATGGCAATCAATCTTGCAGATAGCTTGGAAGACTAAGGACCTACAGACAGATGGATGGTGCATCTATTCTGACCAAGATCAGTGCTGTGCAAAATTAAACTTACACTGGCTTAATTTTAGCGGAAAGTCATAATTTCACTTTTGCAAAATTTCGGAATGCACTTTGGCAACCTTCACGGAAAATATATATATATATATATATATATATATATATATATATATATATATACACACATACACATACACACACACACACAGATTTTTATCCTCCTGAGCCTGGCAGGCTTTGGTCCTCGAGAGACTCTCTCTCTCAGGTCCCACCGTGCTGCACTTGTCGACCCCAGTATTTCTCCCATGGCTTGCCCCCCATGGCGGGGCCAGGAACATGGCGCCCCCCCCGAGAACCAATCCAGAAGCTAGGGTCGGCCCTCGGCATGGTGGACTGTCATGGAGCCCTGCCAGGCTCTTTTTCCTCCTGTTTTCTCCAGTCTCCCCTTTCCTACTGACGTGACTACGTCGGAGCACACCTCCCAGCTTGTATTGCCCTCCAGTCACCACCAGAGGGCAATCAGCGAGCAGGATGACATGGAACTCTCCCCCACAAAGAGGAGAGCAGTCCTCTGGATGCGCGATCCTCCCTCCGCCTGGTGACCCAGGCTCATTCCCGTACCTGGGTCGCTGACATGGCGCAAGGTGTAGCGACCAGTGCCTCAACTTCCAGCGCCACTGGGCCAGCTCATTCAGAAGAATTTGCGAAAGTTCCACAAAAATGGAATTTGCAACTTCCGCTCAGCTCTAACCAAAACTCCTTGGAGTTACTAAATGGGAAGTGCTAAGCCATCCAAGAAATCATTAAACAAGCCAAACAGAAGCAAATCAGAATCCAGCTCAACATTCCAGTCAGATTTAGGATTTTCACGGACTCCGGATCTGAATCTTTTGCCTCCCTTAGAGAAGCAGCATCCATTGTGAGGAAACTGGTTCCTAAATGCCCAGACATGGACATGGAGAGTCTTGAACACCACCTATCTCTCACAGCTTGGTTGCGTGCAAGACAATCAAAGACAGCTGACCTCACAGTAGGCACCTTACTAATGCACCTTATTTATTTATTTATTAGCTTTTGGTAACCGGGTAAGTGCGCTAGGCAACAGACCTGCCTATTTTCAGGCACAACCCGGGAGAGCACAGGACATTGGTTACAATATGCAGAAATGCACAGACATAATATAGATGTACAGAAGCAAAACAAGATATACATTTGGTAGTATAGTAACAGTTACATAAGAGTACATTTTAGGCATAGATCATAATAAGGATGTAAAATAAAGCAATTAGGGTATCCATAAGACAGCTGAGGACAGTAAAGACATCAAGGTTCATAGCCACCTAGACAAATTGCATGGGAGAACATTAGTGTAGTACTCAGGGTCAGACCCGACAGCCTGCAGTGGGACAAAGCAAATTAAGAGCATTTGCATTGGCCAGAGGCTAGGAGGTGGGTGAACAGTGAGTTTTTGAATTCTCGATGGGAGGATGACGTTTCACCATAAGGGAGTGAGTTCCAGAATTTGGGAGCAAAATGGTCAAATGCCTGTTCACCCATTTTGTCATGCAAGGTCTAGTGGAGAGCATGGGGACAGAGGAAGACCTGAGGTACAGGTGTGTGAGGCAGGAGTCAGGAGGTTGGCAAGATAGACAGGGCAGGGAGGTCTAGACAGGGAGTCGATAAAGCAGCCCAGGAGTAGGCTCGAATATCCTTAGGTGACAGCCAATTTAAGCTTGCATGAAGGAGACAATGATGGGTAAGACGTGGGCAGTTAAGGTAATCACAGATGTTGTTGTAGACAGTGTCCCATTTGTGGAGTGTAGCAGAGTTTGCAACAAAGAGGAGGGGCAGACATTTGGAGCTGGGGTAAGAGAATACCTCTCGCAACAGAAAGTCTAGCGGAAGGAGTGAGGAGTGGCGCACGCCATAAGCTCCACCAATTTTAGCACTGACGGCACAGCACACCATATTGACATGTTGAGACAGGTCAAGTGTGGGATCCAAAGTGACCCCAAGGTACTTGAAGGACTCAGTGTTTGAGATGAGGGAGCCATCAAGGCATTGAACCCGGAGCCTGTTCGCAGGGGCAGACAGTTTCTTACAGGATCCGATCACCCAGACCTTCAGAAACTTCTAGATGGAGATCTGCAATCCCTGAACAGCACAATCTCAGAAGCTGACATTAGAAAGGCGGGAGCTTCCACATAGAAAATCTGAGCTAAGGGTTGTAACATTTTACTTACTACACTCCAAAATGGTACTGCACTCTTTCTCCATTTTTCTTTTATTACAACAGCTGTCATGTAACAGTTTTTTAAGCTGCTAAATGTGCGGTTTCTGTCCCAAGGCGACCACCAACTATGAAGGAATGTAAGGCCTTCACTGGTGCCCTGTGTTAAACAGCTTTGTAACATGGCAATTAATACAGACACCAAAAGAGACAATGCAACTGGCTGAAACATAACATTGAGTAAAACTCAGCAGGGATTAAAGATCAATGGCAACCATTTTACACATTGTTAAAAAAAAAAAAAAGCCTAAAAAAGTCTGAATTCAAGTCCCTGTGTCATGAGTAGTGTTTCCTGAAAATTTCATGCTATTTGGTTTTGTGGTTTTCTTTAAATCAGCATTTAATAACTTGTTCTGCACTAACTGGAAACAGTCAGGCTGTGGCTGTCCCTCTGACTGAGGCTTGGAGAGTGATGACATGATATTGGACCAACCTACAGCTTTAGCAGGACCTGCTTGACTGACAAGCTGTTAACTGCCCAACTAGAGCAATCTGTGAGGTATTTGTTTGCTGTCCAGGGTTTTTACTAACTTAGTCTCTGGTGTTTGTTCAGATTAATTAGCTGAAAATCCACATTTTGTTCTTCTAAAGCGCTGATCATATGAGTTTCAGTGCTGAACTGAAGTGGTATGTATTTGAGAAATCAGCTTAGCTGTATCACATTCACAGCTGCTGCCAGTTCTTTCTCATTAAAACTCTTGTTTTTTTTCCTAGCTAAATAACACTGGGTTGTTTATTTTATGGATATAAAAAAAATCTAAAGTTAGTTAATTAATTCAAGTAGTTTGTCTTTGATGTTGCCTCAATAAATAGGTTAATGTAAGAACAATTTTTCTTCCTCTCAGATTAATAAACAGGTGCCTGCCACACACTGCTATATCAGGCACATGTTCAATATGAACTCACAAATTTCAGTTATTTGATAGTTTCTGTGTGAAAATACATAATGTAGAACTATAAACAGTGTATAGCATCTTGAAGCCCCAAGTCTCCTACACCACAGTTGAGGCAGCTGCACTCTGCTGCCCTGTCCCCTGCCCCCACAAGCCCTCGGTCTCTTGCCCCACATTCGAGGCTGCTGCACCCTGCTGCCCACTATCTTCTCCCACACAGTTGGGGTTGCTGCACCCTGTTGCCCACCATCAATCTGGACAGTCAGGGCTGCAGCACTGTGCTTCCCCATGCCCAAACAGTTGGGGTTGCTGCACCCTGCTATCCAATGTCCCCCAAACCCACAGTTGGGGACACTGCACCCTGTTGCCTCTTGTTACCATCTCCAAAGTCAGGGCTGCTGTGCTCTGCTACACCCTAGGGTCCCATGTACCTTGCCTCTACAGTTGGAGCTGCTGCACTATGCTACCCCATGCCCAGAGGTGGGGCTTTTGCTACATCCTGCTATCCACATCCAATGTCCCAAATGAGCAGGGCTGCTGCTCCATGTGCACCCCATCCCACATGCAGGGCTGCTGTACCCTGATGTTCCCATGTGTCCTGCCCCACAGTCAAGGCTTCTGCATCATGCTGTCCACAGTCCCTTGCCACCATGGCCACGGCTGCTGTACCCTGCTCCTGCCTACTCAGGCAGGTTTGCTGTGGCCTAGTGTGCCCTACAGCCCCTTGCCTCTGCAGTTAGGTCTAGTGCACCATGTTGCCAATTGCCACAAGAGTCAGGGCATTTGCTTCCCCCTGTCCTCTGGCCCCCATAGTTGTGTCAGTTCCACCCAGCTGTGGCTACTGCATCCTGTCCCACAATTTGGGCTGCTGTACCGTAAAACCCCCTTTGTCTCCCGGCCAAACAGTCAGGACTTCTGAACCCTAATGCCCTCTGTCCTTCACCCCCATAACACAAGATGAAAGTATTTTTCTGTTTTTTTCTTTTGGGCAGTGCAGCAAAAAAGATCTGACTTTGATGGTAGAGGGCAGCATGGTGCAGCAACCCTAACTGCGGAGTCATGGGGCTGTAGGGTTCAGCAGGGTGCAACAGCCCTGACTGTGTAGACAGGAACAGGGTGCAGCAGCTCTGGCTATGGTGGCAGGAAACAGACTACAACATGGTGCAGAAGCCTTGATTGTGGGGCAGGACATGGGGGGGGAGCAGGGCATAGCAGCCCAGACTGTGGGATGGAATGTGCATGGTGCAGCAGCCCTGCCCATTTGGGAAAATGGATGTAGGAAGCATGGTGCCATAGCCCCAAATGTGGAAGCAGGGGACATGGGATTCTAGGGCACAGAACTGCACAACAGCTCTGACTGTGGTGACAGGAACAGGGGAAACAGGGTGCAGTGGCTCTGACTGAGGGGTTGGGGGACAAAGGGCAGCAGCAGGGTGCAGCAATTTCAACTGTTCAGGCAGGGGGCAGCAGGGTGCTGAGGCCCTGATTGTTCAAGCAGGACATAGGGCAACAGGGTGCAGCAGCCCTGGAGACAGCAGTCATGTGGGGCAGGTGACAGGGGGCAGCAGAGGGCTGCTGCCTCAACTGCAGGAATTAGAATGCCATGTAGTGTTTCTAGTTATACATATGCATGATGTATTTTCACTCATAAACCAAAGAACTGAAATGTGTGCGTTCATATGGTACATGTGCCTGAAACAGCAGTGTGTGGCAGGTACCTGTCTGTCAATCTGAGAGGACAAAAATAGTTCTTACATGAACCTATTTATCAAGGTTACATCAAAGACAAATTACTTGTCTGAATTAACAAACTTTAGACTTATTTTATATCCATTAAATAAACAACCCAGTGCTGTACAGCTAGAAAAAAACAAAGTTTTGATGAGAAAGAATTGACAGCAGCTGTGATACAGATAAGCTGATTTCTCAAATGCATACCACTTCAGTTCAGCACTGACACTCAAATGATCAGCTCTTTAGAAAAACAAAATGTGGATTTTCAGCTAATTCATCTGAGCAAATACAAGAGACTGAATTAGTAAAAACCCTGGACAGCAAACAATTAACTCACAGATTATTCTAACTGGGAAGTTAACAGCTCTTCAGTCAAGCAGGTACTTACACTGCTGAAGCTGTAGCTTAGTCCAGTATGATGTCATTATTCTCCAAGGCTCAGTTAGAGGGACAGAAACAGCCTGTTTCCAGTTAGTGTAGAACAAGTTATTAAATATGGATTTAAAGAAAACCACAAAACCAAATAGCATGACATTTTCAGGAAACACTACTCATGACACAGGGATATGAATTCATTCTTTTTTTGGCTTTTTTTAACAATGTGTAAAATGGTTGCCATCAATCTTTAATGCTCTAGTAATGCCCGCCAGTGTAGTACTGTCAAAATCCACAATGAAATCCAGAGTGTAGAATACCGCCCGCTATTGCAGTACCAAAAGAGTCCACATAAATTTTGCCATAGCAGACCAATGGTAATTTCTCAACCACCAGCACCGGCGAACTCTGACTTTATCCACAGACACAGTGGTCTCCGTGACAGCGATACACAAACTTACTCACACACAACACCTAAAGAAACCTCACACACACGGGGAGCATATGTGGAACACCCTATTCCCGACCAAATGAAGCAGATCCCCCACACAGCAACCGCTGCATAATCCCGCCCAACATCAACAGGGAGAACAAGTTA
The DNA here is from genome assembly GCA_016271365.2 of Neoceratodus forsteri. Lineage (NCBI taxonomy): Eukaryota > Metazoa > Chordata > Ceratodontiformes > Ceratodontidae > Neoceratodus > Neoceratodus forsteri. Next base: position 198,706,638 of record JADMNL010000026.1, on the reverse strand, counting down.
CTGAATCACTACGTGCAGCAAGCCATTGTCCCACTTTTTGCACAGAACCTTGCCACGAGAGTTGTGCATCTCTGCAAGATTCTATTGTTGCCCATAAACCATTTCCCAAAGTCAAACCAGTGGGGGGAATCCAGTGAACGCTGACTGAGCTGCAATCTGTTCTGTAGAAGCGAGCAGCATATATTTTCCAAAAGTAGCTGATCCAAGCAGTGGTCTACAAAGACATCACTAAGGCATGCAAATTAGATAGTGTCTCATCTGAGCATTCATGACAAATATTCTACAGGCACCTTTAGCGAGCGAATTTAAAAAGTACTGTATATGCTTTTGTGAAAAAAATATAGTACTGCACTAATCATTCACTTCCCTTTCAATGAAGCATTTCTTAATGTTGAAAAAAAATAAACACCACATTATTAAATATGGTTGTAATGAAATCGGAGTGTCTTGAATTTTTTTCATACAACTCATATATTGCCAAACACCACATGTATGTCTATATATAATGTTTTTCATAATATAACCCTACAGTTCTTACCTCCACATTCACCATGTTACAAGAACATTAATCCACTCCAAAGTCGGGCTGTACTAGGGGATTAATGCGTGGTTGGTGGTGGGAGGCACTCGGCCTGCAGCCTCGTGCCTCAACCCCTCCTCCTCAACCAGGCATTAATCCCCTAGTAGAGCCTTCCTTTGTTGTGGATTGATGCTTACTAAGATCTGCTTGACAAAGGCCTTGCCTTCATCTCCCTCCTTATTAATGGTCCATTTTTATTTTGGTAGTGAAGACGGCATAGGAACTCAGTGATGACTTTTCCATCCACAATTTAAAACAATCATGCTTTAATGATGTGCTAGATTTCTAAAGATTTTGATGGGATCTAGGGAGGGGGAAGGAGATGGCTGCAGCTCTCAGGCTCCTGCTACCCACATCTACGAGCCTGGGTTAATTATCATGGGCAAACATCCCCACCCAGTACAGGACATTTTACAGATGTGCCTGTGAGGGATGGGTGAGTGACACATACCCTAATGTTTTTTTCTTGCTGTCACCTAGGCAGTGAAAATCGTGACTCCATAACATTCTTACATGAGTTCATGCGTAGCTCCTATCTCCTCACAGCTCTCTGCAGGTACCGAAGTGCACTTACAGGAACATCAGGATGTGGTTGGCCTGGTGGATCCCACTGCCTGCTCCAGCACATAACAGTCCACAACGTTTTCCTGGTACACTACAGTATGGCTTTCCATTGCTGGGGGTGGTCTCTTTGAAGGCGTACTAAACCATGCAGAGACACAATGATGGGTTCTGCTCATTAGGTATGCTCAAGTCAGGCATCTGGACAACCTGTAAGGGGGTGGAAGCTGGTCCACGGGGGGGGGCATAATGAGCCATTTAATGCTCACCTGTTTCAGGTGGTGCTGTTGGGGGTGGGGATCCTGGGGGTTTGGCAGTGGCAGCCCTCCACACCACCCACTCACATCTGTTGCTGTGTAATACTTAGTAAGAACTTCAGCTCCAATTACATTCTATTCCCAGGCTTGAGACTGCACATAGTTTTTTTTTTTTATCTGCCCAGTGCTTTCAATGGTATTTCTGTTGACCATCGACCCAGTACATTACTGATCCCTACACAAGATGTCAGGCTTGCACTACACTACATCACAAGCATTCTAGCCACAAGGATATGCTCTGGCAAGTACACTAGGGCTTCTTGTATGGTACTGCAACCAATTAATGTTTTAATTGTATCTGTTGTGCATTTTTTTTTTTTTGGGGGGGGTCGTCTCAGGAACCTGCACAGGTTTTAAGATAAACATGTTCCACATCTACAAGAAAAATCATCAAGATGAGTACTTTAAACATAGTTTCTCTTCAATATGAAGTAGGGTTCTTACAGGAAACCAGACTCTCAGACATACAGCACATGAAATTGCGCAAACTATGGGCTGAGAGGGTGGTGGTGGCATCCCACCATTCTGGCAAATGGGTGGGGGCTCCTATCCTTCTCTGCAGGGATATTCCCATGGAAATCTCGGTCTGAAAAATAAAGCTGTGATTCTGGACACATGCACTAGACTGACACTAGTAAGCATGTCCAGAATCATGGTTTTATTTTTTTCAAATCAAGAAATATACATTTCAGAGCACTCATTTTACAATTTCATGGACTATATAGCACTCAGGACATTTCTCACATATTGGAATGGACTTTAGCCGATATGTGTTACAAAATTCAAACTCATACATGCACGATCTTGCAGGTGCTTCGGCACCATGTTGAGGCGTGCACGAGCGGAAGCAGCAGTCTGCCCAGCATTTACTCAGGCCACATAAATCTAAACAATATTGCCAAAACCTCTCTAAATGGTCATTTTAAAGTCAAGCTGCACATTTACATAGGAAGGCTACTACAGCAGATGGCTGCAGGTTTTGTTTCATATGGAACATAAAAAATAAAAAAAAATCTGCTAAAAGCTGACAGTGTTCCTTTAAATACCATTCTGGCATGGAAACAAGCAGAGGACCAACAAATAGCAATGACGATGCTAAAAAAAAAAGCCTTCAACAGGCTCATTTTGGGACTACCTCTTTGCCACCCTTTCCAAATGTTGCTTTGGATATGCAGTTTTTGACCAGCTCTGTAGTATCTACTGCTGCCAGACAGTGCTGGTCAAAGTCAATGGTATGGTTTCAGACCCTTTAAAGACTGGTACAGGAGCCGGCCTGGTGGCACTGAGGGTTGAGGCGCTGGACGCCACACCTCGCACCACACCGGCGACCTGGGTTCGGGAGCGAGCTCGGGCCACCGGGGGATGGCAGGGGCTGGTGAGGATTGAGCACCAAAGGGTTGCTCTCCTCCCTGGGGGGAGGTCGGGGACTGCCCGGCGTGCCAGCGGCTCTTGGTGGAGACTAGGGGCACTGCAGCACGCTCAGCTGCACGACATGGTTCCATGTGATAATAGCTACTGCAAAATAGCGACCGTCAAAATAGCGACTGCCACTGCCAATAACAGCTACTACTACTTTTTCCTTCAACTGTTGTTTTTTGCATGATTACTTGATATAAATGCCCCCCATCTGAAAGATTCTAACACCACGCTGCTCATTGATTTTGGAGAGAATTACATATTTGGAATTATATTATTTTATGAGTCGCTATTTTGACAGTCGCTTTTTTGCAGTCACTATTTTGACAGTCACTATTTTGCAGTAGCTATTATCACAGGATACCCACGATATCGGCGTGCCCTGATGCAGGCAGAGTTGCCATGCATGCCTTGCGCCAGGGATGTGCACACGCAAGGGAGGGAGGAGGAAATCACCAGAACAGGGAAAACACCAGTCTGAGGGGTAGGCGACGGCACCTGCCCCCTTGCTCAAAACGGAGTCCATCCCACTTGGCCTTCCAGGTTCCTCCACCCGAGTCCTCTCCCACGTTGGAGTCTGTCTAGTAAGTGCATCCAGAAAGAGGGGCTGCCCCACCCCGGAGGGGTTAAGCCGGGGGTGCCGATTGTGGACGAGAGGAGGATAGAGCGAGAGATGTGACACAGGTGGGTGGACTTCAAGTAGGGCAGGAACAGGCAGGATGCCTCAGAGAGGCCCCCCCAGACCGTGACAGGAGGGAAAAAGAATGGTTAAAAAAAAAAAGACTGGTACAGCAGCTCGACAAGGGTGTCCCCACTCCCTATACCATTTGTCCTGGGCATCAAACTGATGACGGCCCTGGTCAGAGTGCACCAGTCCCTAGAAGGTACGTATTACAACAGGGGAGGGGTTGAAAACTGGATTTCACTTTACGCAAATAACATGCTGCTGTAGCTTTAAAACCCAGTCCATACCATCCCAGTACTAAAGCAATCGTGATGGACTATGGAGCAGCCTCTAGGTTTAAAATTAATGACATCAAGACAAAGGCAGTCTTGGGAAGTGGAACAATGACCCCAGAACTAAAACAGGTGATACAATTTAAATGGGTCAATATGCAGATATGAAATCTGGATATCCATGTTCCTGCTGGGTTGATGGACCTCTACCAAGCAAACTATGGTAAGCGGATTACAAGTTTTTGCAGATTTAAAATGCTGGGAACTGCTGCCCCTCTCCCTTTTCAGAAGAACAGAATCACTTTGCATGAATGTTCTTCCAAGATTCCCGTTCCTCTTCCAGACACTGCCCCTCCATATCCCTAGGACTGACTGGATGAAACTCAACAAAGCACTACATCACCTCACATGGGGTGGTAAGAGAGTATTTATTTGCTTTTGTTTACCGGGTGAGCGCACTAGACAGCCAAGTGCCTATTTTCAGGCGTGACCCGGGAGGGTTACAATGGTATAATACATGAACATCAGGCATATACAGAGTTAACACACATTAGGTTCAGGCACATTATACAACATGAGAATAAGGTACAAACATTAAGGCACTTATGTAACATACGAATAAGGTACATAGATTACAATTAGACTGGGCACATTGAATAGAGTCATCAGTGAGGTACATGGATAACTACATGAGGTGGCAAACGGCAGAGTACAGGAATAGGTGACGATAGACTTCCAATGAACTGGAAGAATACCAAGGTACAAAGCAGCAGGATAAGTCAGAACAGGGTACAAAGAGCATCAGGTAGAGTACCAATCAGGACCAGTCACTTCAGGGTAACAGAGCACCAGTCAAGGTATGTCAGGTGACACAGGCTAGACCAGCTGGGCAAAGTACAGGTTATAGCCACAGACTGGCCACCCAGTGGTAGATACCACGTGAAAGCAGCTCAGGTACAGAGACAAGTAGCGGCAGATTTCAGGAAGCCCCATAAAGAGGTTCTGAAGCAGGAATGTGATGGGGAGGTGTGAGTGCAGGCTGGCAGGGAGTTCCACAGCTTCGATGCGAAGGCAGGGAAGGCCTGGTCATCCATTCAAGTGCAGGTTTTTGGAACCAGGAGGACCTGAGAGTCGCTGGATCTTAGGTGGTAGGGGGGAGCTGCAGGAGTGAGGGACAGGGCAAGTGCAGAAGGGGTGGCAGTACGGATGACGTTGTCTAAAATGTTGCCCTCTCCCTTTTCAGAAGAACAGAATCACTTTGCTTGAATGTTCTTCCAAGATTCTTGTCCCTCTTCCAGACACTGCCCCTCCATATCCCTAGGACCGACTAGATATATAACCTGCTCTTTGCACTTTGTTAAGAGTTAACGGGAGAGACGTGCAGAGGCCAAATGTCAACAGAGGCAATGGTCTCACAAATTTTGAACTCTTATCAGGTGGCACAACTACTGCCCTGAAGAGAGCACAAAATAGGCAGGGAAGGCAGTGTCTGCATGACATGTCATAGCAGACGGGACCAAGAGTAAAATTAGCCCATTCACTGATGACACTAAGATTGGTGGGGTGGTGGACAGTGAGGAGGGAAGGCAGGTTCTATAAGACGATTTGGAAAAGCTTAAGTGCTAGTCTGACAGTTGGCAGATGATATTTAATGTTAAGATGTGCAAGGTCATGCACTTAGGAGTCAGAAACCCTAGGTATGGCTACTGACTGGGGGGAGTGTAGTTATCCACCTCAGTGTAGGAGAAAGATCTAGGGGCACTAATTACATGGGACATGAATCATTCTGCGCAGTGCCAGAAGGCGACAACTAAAGCTAATAAAATGCTGGGGTGCACTGCCAGAGGGATCACTTCTCAAAGGACGGAAGTCATCCTGCCATTGTACAGGTTGCTAGTGAGATCACACTTAGAGTACAGTGTACAGTTCTGGCGTCCATACTTTAAGATATCAATCTACTGGAAGGGGTACAGAGTAGGGTGACAAAAATTATCCTAGGCCCGGGGGACATGCTTTATGAGGAAAAACTAAGGGAGCTCAACATGTATTCTCTGGGGGATAGGAGGGAGAGAACAGATATGATTGAGACCTATAAATATTTAAAGAGCATTGTAACAGGGTTGAATAAGGCCTTGTCCCATTTGTCATGCAGAATGAGTTTACACGCAAGGGTCTGTTCTAGCCTCTCCTCTTCTGTTTCTTGTCCATCTGATTGCACAACCAAATTTTCTTGTGAAACTTAGAAACTGATCACGCTGACAGTTTCACAATTCTCTGCCTCACGCTCTCTCTCTCTGCCCTCACTTGCCATTTCTGTCTCTTCTTCCCCTTTGTATATCTGCAGCTATAAACAACATATGTGAATCTGTGTAAAACTGTATGTGAAACTGGGATCCCTTTGTTTAAAACTGTATACAGTTATACTGTTGAAATGATTGCAAAAAGCTGTTTGGAACGCAAGTGGTTAACCTGAGATGCTGATTTGCAAAATCTCTCCAGAGTTGTCAACAAGAGGTCAGTTATGAGTCACTATGTTCTTTTTGCTACACCTGCAAGAAACTGACAAGAACATTTTAGGAAAATCAGGATGTCTGTTAGTGAGTGGAGTTTGCAAGGACTTATAAAAAGAGCATCAATGGTTTTGCTAGAGAGACAAGGATGGTGAGAGACTAAAACTTGGAACTGAAAAGAAACCCTCAGATGAATGACTTTGTTTTCCCTGTTTGTACTACCTTTGTAAACAGTTATACTGAACAAATTATTTTTTTTATTTTGATGTTTTTGAGAAAAATAAAATACTACTTGTGAATTTTATACCTGCTCCTGGTCTTCCTATGCTTTCTGACCTATGCCTCGATGACAGGCATAAATAGGGTAAGTTCTGAGGACATGTTCAGACTAAGGTGGTGTGGGGAGGAATACGAGGGGGCATAGTCTGAAAATGGAGGGGGGCAGCTACAAGAGGGAAATGAGGAGGCACTATTTCAGGGGAAGGATAGTGGCAAAGTGGAACCAGCTGCCAGAGGAGGTGATTTCACTGGCAACGGTAGGCAGTTTTAAGAGGGGGTGGGACAGGGTCAGAGGTAAGGTCATAACTGAGGGCAAACAGGGAAGGGGTGGAGGCGGTCTGGGGGGATAATACAGGTGTTGGGGGGGCAGCTGTAGTAGATTACATTGGGCTGCACACTCGACAGACTGCTATGGCCTGTATCTGCTGGCATTTTCGTATGTTTGTATGACAATGGAACAAAACAACAATGCAGGTCACTCCCCACTGAAAGTGTTTGACACCCCTCTTGAAAAAGTAACAGTCTACTTTGCAACTAACCCTTGGCTTAAACAGCTTTATCTACACTGGCAAATGGTGTGTCAGGAGCTTCACGTTAATCACCATCCAATGCAACATACCCACACAGATAGATGTACAGAGTTTCTTCCTCCAAAGACTGATGATGCCACATACACAAGGTGGAAGATGTTTGGCCTTATTCAGTTTTCCCAGTTTGTACAAAACAGTACTATTCAATAGGATAGGAAATAAATAAAATAATTCAAACCTACGTTATGCTTTATTATAAACAAAAACAGTAAACTTATGTGTTTGTTTCATTTTTGTTTGTAAAAATGTGTGATTTTATATTTTTAATGCCAACAAGTTGACAATGTAAATATGGCTGTCACAGGAGTAGCCCATTTTATCTTTGCAGTTTTCACACCGGGAGTGTGAGCATGCCAGCATGCTGACATCATCCATGCATTCCATGACATCAGCCAGACTCCCGCATGGTGTGAGACATTCTGGTGAAGCTGTCAGAAACAGACAGAAACCAGGAAGTAAAGTACTACTTTTTTGTAAGTATTTCATTTTATTTTTTATGTGCTTTACTGATACAGTTTTAAAGGAACACTGCACAAAACGGAGGTGGCAATTACCAGGGATGCAGAAACGCCCAATTAAAACAACCTGTATAATTTAAAATGACTGCAGCTAACCTTTAATTAGTTATTTCTTGTTCCAATATTGATCCTGGGTGGCCATGTCCAAAGAGCCGCCGCACCGGAAGACGAAGTGTGACCCTGGCATGCTGTCCTGTTCCGGAATGCTGGTAAAAATGATGAGTGAGGCACATTTAAACTGAATAAAAACAAACAGTGCCCCATGTAGAGGTCTCTTAGCTGTACCTCTAGAAGTAATTCCCAGTGTAAATGGAGCAGTGTAAGGTACTTAAATTTGTTAGTAAAGTTGGAGCTCCGAGTTCGGTCATGCGCAGTAGTACCTAGCATACTGTGTAACCCTGAGCAAGTCACTTAACTTCCCTGTGCTCCCAGGTCGCACCTGTAAAAAAGCTTTCAGCTTAGTGTGCTACTCCTGGTTAGAAAAAATTAAAAAATAAGTTTATGTAAAAAAAAAAAAAAAATAGTCCAACTGTGAAATTTGATACATTTTTGTTACCCACAACTGTCATAGAATATTAGAAGCCTCAAAAGCTCTAATTGCGATTGCGCCCCCTGGGTTTGTGGAAGCACACTAGCATATGTTGCAAGTGTATTAGCATCTGTCCCATGCATGCACGCACTTGTAATGCTATCCAATGGTGCTTAGCACTAAGCAAGCCAGTAGCACTGCACACGTGTGCACCCCCTGGGCTCATGGGGTTACTGGCGCACGTGCAGAAGCATGCACGCACCTGTCCCATGTGTGCACACACTTGTGCAATGCTATCCAATGGCGCTTAGCGCTGCGCAAGCCAGTAGCACTGCACACATGCACGAAAGGCGTGTGCTCATCAGGACACTGGCGGGAAGCTGAGAATATGAAGAGGCGCGTGACCAGACCAAATGGCAGCCATGCAAACAGTAAAAACGGAGGTTGAGGTGAGAAATCACAAAAAAAAAACTCCTAAGTGTCCCAAACACACAAGTTTGCCTTAAAACAGTAAAAAGTACACAAAAACTTCAGAGCGAAGGGATGGGAGGGCGAGGAACCAATGCCAAAGACAAGTGATGCCCACAGACTCGAAGCTCCCAATAATTTAAATCTGTACCTACCAGTGGCACCTTCTCCTCTTTTTACTTTTTTTTTTTTTTTTTTTTAAACAGGAGACCATTAAGAACACCCTAGCAAGGCAGAAGTGGCTCCCAATCCACACAGGGAATGAGGAAAAAGGCAGCTTATTCAACTGGAAAGCCGCAGCTTAAAAGGCACGATTTAAATTTAGGGGTGCTCCCTGTAAACAGGCAGCCCCAACCTGCAGAACAGAATTGCAGCCCCAAACTGAAGTCTTTAATCTTGAAACCTGAAATCGTCAGAGAAGAGAACAAGCATTTGTCAATGCCGAATGTTTGCTTGCTTATATTTGCTGTGTACAGTAGGTGTTTAGCACTGATAGTGCAGAGTCGATAATTAACAAATTACAAGAGTTATAATAATGAAATTGTCATGATTTGGAAATAAAGAGGTTCACACATAACAGTGTCATTTTCTTAGATTGTGACCATGAATTTTAAAAATACTAGTTTATGTTTTTTCCCGGCATATGAACATGACAGGTGTCACTTGTGAAATGCAATGCAAAACCCTGTTTTGCGTAACAGCCATGAAAACAGATTTTGGAGGTGGATTAGATAATACCTGCCATGTTCATTAGATGGGGTGAAAAACATGAGTATGTTCAGAATGCGGGTTCAAAACTAACTAGAGTTAGACTTTTTTTTTTTTTTAAATATAGCTTTTTATTTTATTTTGAGGTAGAATATCACATACATGATCACATTTTATGCAGCATGTTAATTGTTGAGGTTCCATAATGCAGCTCATACGCTCAGTTAATTTACATGCATTTGATTTATACACATTAGACTGTTTAACAGCCACCCTACCCGTATAACCAATGTAAGTGTTCTCCCTGACTCGCTCAGTGGTTACTCTCCAATAATATGTACCTGGACAAATAAGTTTCATAAGCCGCCTCCAAAAACCATCTATAGCAGAGTCCTACCTTATGGCAACCTTACTCATCTCAAGGCCTGTCTTAGGCAGATAGACTGGTCCTTGATTTACAAAACTCAAGATGTTGACCTAGCCCTTGATTACTTTATTACTACTTTCAACACTGCCTGTGACACCTATGCACCAGTAAAAAGCAAAATCAAAGCACTCACAAATCCCTGGCTCACGGCGAAGCTGGATAAGCACAACTCAAAGTAGAGATCACCTCTGGGCCACTGCAAGAGCTACTGGCACTCTGTCGGACATCCAAAAATATAAACAGGCTCGCAACCACTGTACTAAACAACCGCTTGATGAAGAGCTCCTACTTCAAGAATGCCCTCTCCAACTCCTGGGGTGAAGGAAATCCTTCTGGGACAACATAAGAAATATCATGGGTCAGCAGTCCAAATCCTCTCCTACAATAATGAATGTGGATGGAACCACTACATTAGACCCAGAGATCATTGCAAACACCCTAAATGATACCTTCACAGACCTTAGTGGTGTCCTGTCATCTGATTTCTTCACTGATGCTGACCCTCAATTTCTACTTCTGCTACTGCCTCTCCAACCAAACCACCTTCCATTTCAAACTAGTAAAGGCACATGAAGTCTATAAATATGTAAAGAAGGCCATTTCTAAGTCCCAAGCAAGCAGCGACACTATTGACCTTAAACTTCTGTCCCTCACTCTGGAGGAAGTACTGCTCCCCCTCACAAAAATGTTCAATCTCTCCCTCTGCTACAGCCAATTCCCTAGGAAATGGAAGGCTGCAGTTGTCACTCCAGTGCACAAAAGTGGTGATAAGTCACTGCCTGGTAACTATCGCCCGATATCAATACTACTACCTCTCTCTAAGGCCCTTGAACGCTTGGTGGCGGACCAACTTTCAGACTACCTGGAAAAGCACAACATCCTATGCACTCAGCAGCATGGATTTAGGAAAGGGCACAGCACATCGACTGCCCTACTTGAATTCTCAGGAGCAATCCACAATGCCATGGACAAAGGAAACCTAACTGGAGCAGTCTACATTGACTTAACCAAGGCATTTGATACAGTACACCATGGCCTACTTATTAAACAACTACTATCCCTAGGGCTCTCACAGGGTCCTGGTGACTGGGTAAAAAATTACCTTGCTCAGCTCTCAATCTGTAAAAGTAGCTGGAGTTCTCTCAGACTCAAAACCGGTTCGCTAGGAGTTCCCCAGGGATCCATCCTGGGCCCCTCCTTTTCAGCCTTTTCCTAAACTCCCTCCCCAAATCCTGCCCTGAACAAATAATCCTCTATGCCGACGATGCCGTGATTCTTGCCACTCATAAAGATCCGAACCTCTTATGCCTCAGCCTTCAGCATGCTTTTTCCAAAGTTGAGATGTGGTTCCTTGAACATAAGCTGGTTCTAAACCACAAAAAAACTAAATCCATGCTCTTCTCTAACCCACAAAACAAGAAACGGCAAGTCCCACTCACCATTAATACATACCTGGGAAATACCCTTGAACAAGTGCCAATTTTCAAATATCTTGGAATCAACTTTGATCAAGGCCTAACCTTTGCAAGTCACATTGCTAGTACAGCAAAAACTATTAATCAGCGAACTGGGATTCTGTATCAGAACCAACAGCTCCTTACCCATTCTGCACTGAGGATGGCCATCCAATCCTCTATCATCTCAGTCGTTGACTATGGCTTAGTTATATATGGATCTGCCACTACTACAGCACTTAGTCGCATTACAACATCCCTAAATAAGGCCTGTCGGCTGCTCACTGGTGCACACTGACGTACCCACACATGTGAACTCTATGCTGACTCAGGTTGGTTGCAACTCTCAAACCGGATAAAGTACCTTACCTGCCTGATGGCGAAAAAATCCACTCTGGGCCTCACTCCACTCTGTATCCAAGACCTGTTATGCCCGAGCGCTAGCACCCGTTTTACCAGAAGATCAGAACACCAGCCTCTCCAAGTCCCCCGATGCCGGACTTCTCAGGGACAAAGATCATTTGCCTATCATGCCCCCAGCTAGCTAAATGCCCTCAGCAGTCATATTACTGCCTCCACCTCTCTAGGTATTTTCAAATCAAGGCTGTTCTCTCACCTTGCCACCTTCAGCTCCTGTGACTGCCCTGATTAAACCTCCTATTTTCTCACTACCCACCCTATTCTGTTATTTGACAAAGACATGTTTGGGAAATCTTTTCTCCTGCTATTGTCTGCTCCCCACACCTTTCACTTACCCTCTCTGTTCTGGACTTTTTCCCTATTTGTTTCTCCTAATCTGGCATGACCTCTTTCTTGTAATAATAATGTGATTATTGATATCTCATGTCCTTTTGCACAAATGATTTGATATGTATTTATATATGTTTTCTTGCTCTTGACACAACACAAATTGTTGTGTTATCTATGTAACCTTTTGTACTGTACCTAATTGACGTGGAACCTTTGTAAAAGAGCCTCTGGCTCAAAGGTAGCAATTCCTAGAACAATAAACTAAACTAACATATCTCTGTAGTAACATTTTATTTTCTCTCATTATTTGGTTCTTTGACCAAACTAGGATCTCATAGACTATAGTCTTGAATAAATAATAAGATTCCCTTGCTTCCCCCTTCCATCTTTTCCAGATCAACATCTCTCCCGAACTGGATCTCTTCCCCTTAGCATCAGACACCACAGAATAATATACTATCCCAACTGTGATTAGCATGAAATACATAAGATTATCCTTTTCTGGTTTCATGGTACAAAGTCTGAATAAGTCTCTAATTGGTATGCATCCCATAGTCCCAATCTGGTATTAAAGGTGTTAATCCTGTTATTTATCTTATATGAGAGACGTTCCAGGTTATATACTTCATAAGTAAGGTTTCTCCAGGAGGCCTTATCAGGAATCGTTTTAGTGAGCCATAATCTGGTAACAACTTTTTTAGTTATTAGAATTAAAAGTGTGACCAGTTTATATTCAAGCCAGCTAATCTGCATGTCTTGTGGATGTGTTGCTGTCAGGATAAATCCTGGAGTAAATAGATCAGGTATGTCAAAAATATTGTTACGTTCCCCTAGAATATCTCTCCAAAAGCTTGATAGGAGTGGACAGGCCCAAAATATGTGTTCTTGGCCTGCAGGAGAATACCCACATCCTCTTCAGCAGAGACTACCATTTGGTGCTCCCAGTTTTAGCTGAATATCTGGGGTTCTAAAGAATCTAACCCTGGTCTTCCATGCAAACTCCCTCCAATAAGATGATGATGAATTTTTAGCATAAAAGTAGGTAGATTGTAACCACCTGTCTGGGTCTAGTTCTATTTTAAGTTCTCTTGCCCATCTTGCTCTCACTTGGTCATGTTCCTGTGTGGACATAGAATGCATTGCCATATAAATATTACTAATAATGTGTCCCTGAGGTCTGCCTTCTATAGCTTGTACAATCAACTGTACCTTCTTCGAGAGGGCTTTTGTTATCACAGCCAAGAAGTCAGCTATCTTAACTAAAACAGCATGTAGTGCCTTAAAAGTTGAGAGTTCTCTCTGGGGTAATCCATATGAGGATTGTAAATATGTGAATGGATGAATTCCGGCAGGGTTTATCAGCTGGAATTCAAATCTGATGGAATAGTGTTCCCATCTTAATAGATCTGTCTCTAATGAGGAGGGAAAGAAGTCTTTATTATAAGTTATGGCATTTAAATAGTGTGTCTCTTGAGAGGTTAATCTATATCAAATGATATAAAGCCAGTTTTTTTTACAAATTCCACCGTCATTTTCAGAAACCTATTCAAGGGATAACACCTGTTGTGGTCTGCCAACAGATACGTTGGTAGGGATTCCAGTCCATTTAAGGTTATCTCTATTGTTTTCCTGTGTGCCCTATAAGAGGGATTAATAAGTAATAGGGCTGTATAGGTTTGAGTTGCTCTAGAATATTCTTTCAAGTTAGGTAAATTAAGCCCTCCCTGTGATCTAGGAAGCTGTAGCAAGGTGTATTTTATCCTTGGGGGTTTTTCCTCCCCATATAACCCTCGAGATAAGCTTATCCCAGGATCGAAAGTAAAAGTCAGAGGGAACAGTTGGCAACGTTTGTAGGAAAAATAATAAATGAGGAAAAATATTTTGTTGGATTGTTCTACGCGATTAATTAGGCCCAGGGGGAGTTGTGTCCACCTAGACAAATCTGAGGTAATTTGCTGTGTAACTGGTTCCATATTTACCATTTCAAGATGTATTAACTTAGCTGGGATTTTTATCTCTAGATACCTCATTTCAAATCTATGCCAGCGGAAGGGAAATTCCAGTTTCATTTGTCTGGATGGAAAGAAGGAGAAATTAAGTACTTCGGTTTTTGAACAATTTACTTTATAGCCAGATAAGGTGCTAAAAAGTTGAAGTTGTTCCCATACCACTGGGACAGATGTCTCTGGGGAAGTCAGGGTTAGCAAAATATCATCTGCAAAAATGGATAATTTAAACATTTTGCCTGCTAGTGGGATCTCTTGAACATTACCATCTTCCCTTAATTTGGCAGCTAGAGGTTCTAAATAAAGTGCAAAAAGAAGTGGGGATAAAGGGCATCCTTGTCGTGTACCTTTGGATAAAGTAAATGGTGAAGAGATCGAACCATCTAATTTCAGATAAGCTACTGAAGAATGGTACATGACCTGGATTTGGGATATAAATTTTTCAGGGAAATTAAATTCTTTAAGGGTAGCCCACAAAAAGGGCCACGAGACCCTATCAAAGGCTTTCTCAGCGTTGAGCCCTAGTAAAATTAAAGGAGTTTTTCTTTGAGTAGCATGTTCTACTAATAATAGGACCCTTCATACTGCATCGTGGGCTTGGCGCTTCATGATAAATCCCACTTGATCTCTGTCAATTAGCTGAGGTAGAAATCTGTCTAATCTATGAGCCAGAATGAAGACCTTATGGTCACAGTTTAATTTAGATATGGGGTGATAGGAAGCGGCCTGAGTTGGATCTTTTCCAGGTTTTGGAATAGCTAGAATTTCAGCATGTCGCCAAGATGGGGGGGGGGGGCTCCCTCCTGTATTTCCCTGTTTGCCAGTAGTAGGATGCGTATAAGTAATTTTTGAAATTGTTTGAGAAACTCATTCGGGTATCCATCTGGTCCTGGGGCCTTCTGTGTTTTGGTCAGCTTAAGAGTGGCTATAATCTCTTGGTCAGTAATAGGACGTATCAGGGACTCAGCTTGTTGGGTATTTAAATGAGGTAATTTAATATTTTGGAGATATGTATTCAGTTGGTGTGGGCTTGGGGAGATATCCTCAGTATATAGGAGTTGACAATAATCAGCCATTGCTTGTCTAATAGCAGTAGGGTGGGACAACAGTTGGTTTGTGGGTGTCGAAGTTTGGCAACCATGGCCCTGCCTCTGGATCCCCGCAGGCGTCTCACCAGATTCCTGGCTCCTCGTGGCCCCCCTTCTATTGAGTTCAGTTTTAAGTACAGCAGTTGTTCAACTTTTTGATCTGATCTGTTATTTTTTTGAAGTTTGTGTTTAATTATTAACATCTCAGGTTTAACTGAGTTATCTCCCTGACATAACTTAGCTTGTAGCCTCGATAAAGCCTCCTGCAGTTCCCATTCCCTATTTTCTCTACCTTTTTTTTTAAAGAAGTATATTTGATGATATCACCCCTGAGCACTGTTTTGAGGGTGTCCCATTTAATAGTAGCTGTTATATCAGGAAAAGCATTATCTGCCTGGATAATTGGTATGCATGACTTAACCAGTTGAATGAATTCTGGATCTTGTAAGTGGGTTATATTAAGCCTCCAGAAGTTTTGTTTTCTAGGTCTTTCCACATCTATTTTTAAAAAAACAGGGGCATGATCTGATAAAAGGGATGTCCCTACATATATATATATCCCCAACATATTCAAGATGTTCAATCGAAGTTAAAAAAATAGTCCAATCATGCTGAGGTATTGGTTTTGAGTGAAAAATGTGTAAATGCCTTTACTGAAAGAAAGAAATGGGCCCCAGGTGTCTATGAGCCCCAATTCAGGTAGGGTTTGTCCGAGATATTTCTGGATAGCAGATCGCCGATGTTTATTGGAATTAGATGAGTCTAATTTAAAGTTCAGGGTGATATTTAAATCTCCTCCAATAATACACATGCCTTGAATGGTTGGCAATAGGGTATCCAGAAATCTCTGTGCCACCTTCACTTTACTTCCTGGAGGGAGGTAAAGCGAGGCTAGAGTAACCTGCCTTGAATAAAGTTGACACACCACAATTACATAGTTTCCATCCGAGTCTATGATCTGTTTTTGCATTTGGAACTGTGTGCCATATGGAATTAGGACTGCAGTACCTCGTCTCCTTTCGGAGGGACGGGCTGAGGCCACCACTTTATCAAACCCCCATGCCCCTAGAGTTAGACATTTACCATATGAGGACAGATTAAGCACTCTAGGCTTGTATGACCTAAAACTAAGAGACTGGGGTGACCTGTTTTTTTTGTACAAGATATTAGGGGACAAGTCACTTGTGAAGGAGACGAATATCATTAAGGCAGAAAAAAACAAATAATTTGAGGTGTCATAATAGACAAATCAGGATCCCATATGTTTTAACTAACAAGCATCAGCATTATTTCACAATGAGAGCAGCCGCACTATGGAATTCCTCACAGCATAATATTGTAAACATGGCCACTTTCAAGTCCTTTAAAACTGAATTAAATATATTTTGGGCTAGTATAATAATTCATCCCACATTGTGTAGGAAAGGTGGTCTCGATGGGCCTAGAGCCTCCTTCCACCTTAACAAATATCGAGTAATACCAAGTCATCTATATTAAAATCTGTCACATTTGAACTGTTAATCATTAAAACGTACTTTTTTTTATTTTTACGCCTGCAATGATCCCCACTTTCCTCCCTCTGAAGTGGTCCATGGGGGCTGGTAGTGTGACTGACAAGGCAGTCCAACAAACACATCACCCCCCCCCCGTTGTCACATTGTCAGACACCAATTAGGAACTAAGTTCTTGTTTTTGATGCGCCCCACCCGACACCAGCACAATAATCTATCCCCAGCCTCCCCCCCTTGCATGTCAGCTTCTTGCTGAGAGTTGCAGACAGAAAGACTTGCTATATGTTTATTAGTGTTGCTGCTCAAATTGCTGGACATTTACAAGCCAAAGATCACACCTCCCCCCCCCCACATGGGCAGACTGTTGTACTTTGTGGCTGAATGAGGATCCCCTGCAGTGCTAGTTTTGAGTACCGCTCTGGACATCAGCTTTAGGCAAACTGTAACTGAAGTAGTCTTAATTCACTTCTGCTTTTGTTTACATTTGGGGATTGTTTTGGCCGATTTGCTGTGCAGGCTACAGAGAGAGCTTGAATATCTTCTCAGTTCTCACTCATGCAGAGGCAAAACGCTGAACAGGGTGGCAGGCTAGCAGGCTCCACACGTACTGTGCACACAAAACCCTCTGTGCCAAAAATATTGGGGGGGGCAAAAGTGTAGCAAAGGAAAGTGGTCAAAATGTTGGGGAGGGGACTTGGTCCCCATTTGCCTCTTATAAAATAAATTAAATAAATATAATTATGCCCATGATTATTTGACAATTGCACTTTATGAAAGAAAATGGTATTATAGGTTGGCTGCAGTTTGATTTCTTGACTGAAAGACATCCTGTACTCTGGTCATACCTTGTAGTGATCAAATAAAAATACATATTTTTTATTTAATGCCACTTCACAAATGATTGCCGGGGTGCAAGAGTTTGTAAGTATGGGACCCACATGCGGCAATTGCTTATCTTTCGTTTTGCTCATATGCTAGGTAATCGATTTAGCAGCTTATGTATGCCATGTAAAACTATTCACTACAGAAGGAAACGATTTCTTAAGTAAGTAATTGGAAGTCTCCTGATAGGATAGTAGTCTACACACAGCCTGTTTAATTTGTAGGAATCTCAAGTGACAGAAGCAAGCAGTCTAATGTATTGGAAAATTGTTTTTGTGCCCACTTGTTCCGTGCACAGTACAGATACAGCAAACTAATACAACATCTTATGCAAAACTGCATTCAAGATCCAAAACTGCAACTAGAAAAGTCCGAGCACTTTGAGTATTTACACACTTTTCTTTCTCAGGGGGAGTGACTAACCACATTCTGATGCGTGTTTAAATAGTTTAGTGGCAGGTGTGTAAAATAAAATGATGCAATGACAACTGTCATTTTTGAGGTCTGGTGCATGTGGTTTCCCTGTTCAATCTCAATATCATTCAATTTATAGATATGTATTCAATCTGACAGCATAA
The DNA here is from genome assembly GCA_016271365.2 of Neoceratodus forsteri. Lineage (NCBI taxonomy): Eukaryota > Metazoa > Chordata > Ceratodontiformes > Ceratodontidae > Neoceratodus > Neoceratodus forsteri. Next base: position 198,688,509 of record JADMNL010000026.1, on the reverse strand, counting down.
CTCATTGTGAATCAGCAGGGAAAACCACATTGCTTAGTATTCCATCTATGATTTCAGTGCAAAAAAACAACTGGAAACAACATGCTAGTGGGAAAACTTGCAATCATTTATGTACCTGTAAAAATGCCCCTTGCCTACATAATAGTTATGTATTGTATTAGAATAGTTCATTATTGTGTGCCACAACATATAATCCAGTACTGACTTGCAATTTTGTCGCAGGCAAAAGTGTAAAGGGGAATGCACAGACATCTGTTTGGTTTTCATACAAAACAAACGTCTCTCATACATTATAAAAAGATATGATGACTTAATATGTAAAGTGTTATGAGATGAAGAAGAATTTATGTCACCCAAACAACGTTTTACTAGGGTGGATTTTCCAAGATTGATGGAGGGCATGCAGTAAGTGGTGAATCAAGTTAGATGCAACCCCAGCAAAGACAGCACTGGACGTTGTGGTACATTGTAGTATGAGCGATGCAGTTGTCACCATTTCCATCATGCAAGGCACCTTGGTACAGGCATCGTAAAAAGGTTCCCCACATACAGTATACTTAGATTAGGGGGCTGTAGTTTATCTTGCAGCATTTGCCTGGTGAGCTGCAGGACAATCGCGATGTGAGGGAAGCTGGAGCCAGTGTGTGTGTGTGTGTGTGTGTGTGCCACAGTTGAGATGCACTTTGAAGCCCGAGCCTTACATCACTATAGCAGAGAATATCTGTGTTTGAAGAAATGTCAGGAAATTTATACAGGCCAGCCCTACTAAAAACAAATTGTTCATCCACACTGATTGTTCTCAAACTGATTCTGTCTCCTATTTTTTTAATGGGATCTTTTGTCTTTAGTAGAGTTGTCTAATGTCTGACCTGTATAAATGTCCTGATATTTATTCAAACACAGAGTATCCTCTTCTATGCCATATTTCTAACTCCGTTTCTATTACAAGTAAATAAAGAATGATAGCATACATGTAAAGTGTAATAGCAGGCTGCTAGTCTGATTATTTAAACAGGCCGGGTCTGGGTTTTAGGGAGCAATTAATACTTTGATATGCAGTGTGTCAGAATTTACAAAAAATAAACATCTATGAGTCAAGTGTCTGTATTCTCTATGAACACATTTGACTATCTGCAGCTAGCAAGGTTCGATAGTCACATACATTTTTGTCTGCCATTAAAAGAAAAAGGGTACCTCAGCTGAGCAGCTGTCCTATATTGCAGGACATCTTTTTTCATTTATTTTTATGTTTTGGACAATAAATATCATTAAGCTGTGCACCATTTGTGAAAGATTGTTTATGGCAGACAGAGACATCAGTGGGCATCAAACCTTGCTAGCTGCAGAGAATCAAAACACAGTCATAGAGGGATACTCGGTATATATATTTTTTTGTAAATTCTGACACATTGCACATCAAGGTATTAATTGCTCCGTGAAACCCAGAACCAGACTTGTTAAAAGCCAGACTAGCGAACAATCACCTTACAGCTTCATGAGTGAAGGATATATACAATCAGCACAGTCCATGCTCGCAGTTAGCTGTAAGTGTCAGCTCGATTCAACAGACTTTAGTTATTGTATGCATTCAATATTTACATTCTGCATTCTATTTTTTTAATTAAAAAACAGATATATTACCAATGCACAACGCAGCACTACATCCTATCTCACACTCACCTAATACAGCGACTGCATGTCTTCTAATATTCACTGAAAAGCATTTGCAATCACTATCAACACTTTACTCAGTGCAGGAAACTATAGGCAGACAGCAGAAAGGGAGAGAGAGAGAGATTTTTTTTGGTGGGGGGTGCTGGGAACTGGAATTATAATATTTATACATAATCTATAGATGTCTTTATGTGATCTGGTTACAATGTGTGAGACTGGAGGGGAATATATTTAATCGGTATTAAGATTTAAAAAAGTAATGATTGCCAGGCTGAATGAAGTTACTTGGTAAGTGAAATGACCCATGTAAGATACAGCACTTATTATCAAGCATACTTTTTGTGAGTGACGATTTTGTTTAATTTGTGGATTTGTAGATGAATTGCATTAGGAAAAGGGGATAGAGCACTTATTCTCAAGCATACCTTTTACAAGTGACAATGTTGTTTTATTTGTGGATTTGTAGAGGAATTGCCTTAGGAAAAGTGAGACCAATTAGTAAAGGCAGAACGATCAAACAAGTGAAAAAAAAAGGCACTGGGAAAAAAGTCAAGGATGACATTTGGAGTAGCTGAGGGAAATATGGTAAATGGGCTCAACGTGGAAGCGGTAGAATTCGGTCCTACGAGCAGTGGAAATGCAAACAGTGACTGGGACGCTTCTGAAAAACAAAACAAAACAAAAAACACATACACTGCAGGACATATTCAGGACCATTACTGTACTTTATACACAGTTACAATAATGCACTACATTGGGGCCGAAGCTGCAGAAACAATAGTAATGTGTTATTGTTTTGTTTGTTTACATGCTGCTGGACTAATAAGCCAGCAAGCTAGGGATTCTGTGTGCTGGCAGCTATCAGTAGCGCTGTCAGACTATCAGATCTATTTGTTAGGGGATATCTAACTTTGCATGAGGTGGGACTCTGTTACACTAAGTCTGTAGTGCTGAAGCAGTTGCTGAGTGTCACAAATTTCCTCAACCGGTCAGCCCTCTACTCCCAAAGTGACAACCTCTGAGCATATGATTTGTGGACAGTGAACAGAACAAGGTAACCCTCTTGTCTGTTTTGTGGGTTCGAGCCAGCTCAGTCTCAAGTTCTGGAAGGATTCAAACTGATAACCTCTTGTTAGCGTACCCAATTATCAGGCTCAAATAATTCTGTCTTCAGGGGGCTAGATATCTTTGCCTACTGGCACTAACCAGGTCTACAAAATGAACCCTTATAACTCTATCCTCAGAGAACTCTATTCGTTTCCCAGTTTGGTATCTCAATAAACCCATACACAGTGTTAGCTGTAAAATTTAAAAGCTTCACTTAAATAAAAAGAAATGTCAAGGTACTCCAGGCAGTTTCCGTTTTAAAATATATATCTTTACTTTAAAATAGGAAAACAGAAAATCATTACAGAACAAAAATATATCCCAACACATACAGCCTTAAAACAAACAGGTTTAAAGTGCAAGTTTCTACAAATAATAACTTCAGACTAATCTTGTCTAAGGTCCTTACTTCAGTGCTTTGATGGTCTCTCTTCTCTCAGTCAGATAATGAATGTGTGTGTGTCTCTCAAGGTTTTTTCAGTATGTTTTAAAACCAGTCCTGAGCCGGCCTTCTCTGAGGTCACTAAACTCCGCCTTGGTGTAACAAAATCTATATTTATAATAACACAAAATGTCTAAATAAAGTATTTAAAAAAACATAATAGGCGACCTCACTGACTTTCCTCTCCTCAGGTTAACTAGCCAAAACTGGTTTGTGCTCTGCTATACATACATATCAAAAGTTTCTTTGATATAAATCACTGTATTCAAAGTGAAAGTGTATTTGACTCTTTAATCCTGTCTGTGCTTGGTATCTACACATCAAAGGTCTCTTTGACGAAATTAGCTGGTTTCCTGGAAGGTTATTCATGACGTTGGCCAGTGTCCTGTTTCTCAGGACATCTAGTGCAGCTCAAAGGATTTCCCTGAGGACGTCCTGAATGGCTAATTTCATCTCCTGGGATCAACGCATAATTGACCAGATAATTGCACCCCAGATATCTGCAGTTTAGCCATGTTCTGTCCTTTTAACTTATCTCTGGGGGGTCTTGGATGTGTCAGTTCAGCAAGACCACATTTTCCTCAAACTGACCTTCCCATTACATTTTATATGTAATAAAAAAAATTGATACAGCACTCAGAACTGGCTGTCTACGTCACACTTCCTCCCCACCTAGACTAAATTTGGGGGCTCTATCCCCTATATTGGATGAGCTTCCCAAATCAGTTCACTCCTCAAAGACCCTAGACAGTCCATCTGAGTTCTGATTCTTGGCTCTGGCCCTATGTATGATTTTCAAATCATACCCTTGTAAAGTAAGACTCCATCTGAGTAGTCTGACATTGTTTTTCCCCATCTGCGTCAACCAAACCAGGGGGTTATGGTCAGTCTGCACCACAAAAGGCTGCCCATACAAGTATGGCTCCAATTTCCCTAGGGCCCACACTAGGGCAAGACACTCCTTTTCCACCGTGGAGTATGCTTGTTCCTGGAGAGCAACCTCCGGCTCAGGTATGTGATAGGGTGTTCAGTCCCTTGGCTGGATACCTGACTTAGGACTGCCCCAATACCCACGTCTGAGGCATCCATCTGAACTATGAAGGGTTTGTTATAGTTGGGACTTGTCAAAACAGGAGCACAGCACAGTGCCTCCTTTAGTTTGGAAAAGGCATCCTCACAGACTGGACCCCAGGAAAGTTTCTTGGGCATCTGTTTCTTTGTCACGTCAGACAGAGGAGCAGCCAGGGCACTGTAATTTGGTACAATTTTTCTATAGTACCTGACTGTCCCAAGAAAACTCCTGACCTGCTTCTGAGTTTCTGGTTTGGGCCATGCCTGGATTACCCCTATATTGATTTGGTTAGGATGGAGCTGTCCTTGGCCTACCATATGCCCGAGGTATGCCACCTCTCCCATGGCTACCTGGCACTTCTCAGCTTTGGCAGTGAGCCCAGCCCTCTGTATCTTGCCCAGCACTTCCCTTAGGTGTGACAGGTGATCCTCCCAGCTGGTACTGAAGATGGCAATGTCATCCAGGTATGCCACGGCGTACTCCTCAGCACCGTTTAACACCTGGTTCACCAACATTTGGAAAGTGGCCGGGGCATTCTTCATTCCAAAAGGCATTACATTAAACTCAAATAAGCCTATCGGAGTGATGAAGGCCGACCTCTCCCTAGCTCTGTCCATCAACTCTACCTGCCAATACCACTTTGTCAGGTCAATGATCGTAAGGTAGGTTGCCCCTCCCAACCTGTCCAGGAGTTCATCCGTCCGGGGCATCGGGTGGAAGTCTGACTTCGTGACTTTCAATCCACGATAGTCTACACAAAAACGAGTCGAGCCATCTGGCTTGGATACAAGGACTATGGGTGAGGCCCAGGGACTGTGGGATCTCTGGATTACCCTTAAATCCAGCATCTCCTCCACTTCCCTACTAATGTCCTTTTGGACAGCCTCTGACACCCGATATGCTGTCCACCGTATGGGCATCTGTGTCTCTATTTCCACATTGTGTGTTGCTAAGAGGGTTAGTCCGGGCTTGGCGCTAAACAAGGGGGCAAAGTCTGCTAAAACCTCCCTCACTTTCTGAATCTGGTCCAGGGTCAGCTGGGGAGACAACTTTACTGCCTCCACAGAGGACTCCCACTTACTCTCTTCCAGCAAGTACAGAAGGGGGTCTCCTTCGTCCGTCCCCTCCCCATGACTACACATTGCGAACACTATGTCAGCCCTATTTGCATATGGCTTCATCATGTTGACATGGTACATCCTTTCTGCCTGTCTACGGTCAAGTAACTCCACAATGCAGTTCACGTCATTTACCGTTCTAGCCACTTTGTACGGTCCTGCCCACTCAGCTTGCAGCTTGTCTTTCCGGACTGGAATAAGGACCATGACTTCCTTACCCACCATGTACGAGCGAGCTCTGGCTCTGCGGTCGTACCATACTTTTTGTTTCTGTTAGGCAGCTGCCAGGTTGTTCTGGGCTGTCCCCATAAGCTCCTTCAGCCTTTCCCTAAACCTAAGGATGTACTCCACAAGGGGAGTTCCCTGGGTGGCGTGCTTGCCTTCCCAGTCCTCCCGGATCAAGTCTAGGGGCCCACGTACCCATCGTCCATACAAGAGTTCGAACAGAGAAAATCCTGTTGACTCTTGGGGCGCCTCCCTGTATGCAAACTACAGGTGGGGAAGGTATTTCTCCCAGTCCCTCCCATGCTGTTCAGCAAATGCCCGGAGCATTGACTTTAGGGTACCATTGAATCATTCCACAAGTCCATTGGCTTGTGGATGATACGGTGTCGTGCATCTCTGCACCACCCCACACACCTCCCATAAACATTTCATCAGGTCCGACATGAAGGAACCCCCTCGATCGGTGATTACCTCCTGCTGAAACCCAACACAGGAGAAAATCCCAAGCAAAGCATTTGCCACTTTGTCTGTCCTCAGACAGGATAGGGCGACTGCCTCTGGGTACCGGGTGGCATAATCCACCACAGTCAGGGTGAATCTCTTCCCTGAGGAGCTGGGGGTATTTAAAGGCCCGCAATATCCATTCCCACCCTCTGGAATGGCTCCTCCACTATGAGCAATGGAATCAGGGTGGCTTGGGTTTTCCTTCCCTATTTCTTGGCACCGGTGACAAGACCTGTATTACTCCTTCACCTCCTGGGTGAAGTTAGGCCAGTAGAAATTCTGGGCCAACCGCTGCATCGTGTGTGCGATTACCAGACAAGGGAATATCATGGGCAACCTTGAGCAACTGCTCACGATATCCCTGGGGAATGACAAGCTGCCTGCCTAGCATCCCTCCCACTGTCTGTACTGCCTGTGTATACATAAGTCCATTTTCCCAATAAACCTTATGTCTGCCGTCACCTCCCTGTGTGCCATCCGAGTCTGCCCAAGCCCTCAGCTTCTCTAAACTAGGGTCACTTCTCTGAGCAGCTGCGAACCCTTCACACCTTCCCAAGGCATGGGACAGGTCCCATTCAGTCGCTAAACTAGACTCCCTAGCAGTAGCATCAGGTCTCTCTGGATCACTGTCAATCCCAACCCTCTGACAAGGGGTCACCCCTCCCTCTTCAGAGTAACCTTCTGTAGCTGTGTGGTTACTTGCTACTGGGGAAATTTCTACCCCCTTTTTATCAGTCTCTCTATCTGGAGACGCAGGCTGGGGAACCAGCCTCTCAGTGGTTTCCACACTGGTTTCTGTGGGGTTTAGGGAACTACTATTTTCCCTTGCTGCTTGGCTACGAGTAACTGCACATACCACCCCCTGCTGGAGATTGTTACCCAGGATCACATCTACTGCTGTGTTGGCTACAGCCACCTATTGCACAGTTCCCCCTGTTTCACCCCAGTCCAGGAGAACACTAGCGAGTGGCAATGTTTTCTCTTTACCAGTAAACCCATGTACAGTTACGTATTTATTAGGTATAAGCTGGCCAGGCTGTACCAGATCCCCTTTTACCAATGTCAGGGATGCCCCATGTCCCTTAACCGCTGTGTCTGTACACCATTTACTATGACTGGGTGTATGTGTTCCCTCATGTTCACTGGCATGCTCTCGGGGACAAAGAAACAACCCACTTCTTTTCTAGCACCCTGTTGTGTATTATGGCTCGCCTTTTTGGGGCACTGTCTGGCAATATGTCCAGTTTCCCTACATAACCAAAAAGCATTTCTTATTTCAGATAAATCTTTTTGTTGAAACCTGGGGCTAACTGGTTTCAGTGGAGGCAGTGAAGGTTTTAGCTGCCCTGAAGGTGCGCTTTTCTGTGTCTGCGCTACCACGCCCGCCCCATTCACTCTCAGAGCAGGTCTGTTCTTGGCATAGTGGTCCAAGAGTTCAGCAGCCTCTTGCACTGTTTTTTGGATCTCAATCCACTAGCCAGGTTTTTAGCTCTGCTGGGCATGCCCAATAAAACTGTTCTAATAAAATCACATTTTCAATTTTATCAACAGTGTTTGTCTCAATTCCTTCCCACCGTTTTAAAAACTGACGTTGTTTCGTGGCTAGCTCCTCATAGCTCATATCAGGGCTTCTCCTGAGTTTTCGGAATTTAGCTCTGCAAGATTCAGCGGTTAATTCAAACTTTTTTAACTTGCTGTAATCGTCATTGTCCTCATTGTTCATTTGACCCAATGCATCCCGAGCATTCCCGGTAAGTAGCGGGGATAGCTGGAAGCTCCAGGACTCTCTAGGAATTTTAGCCTGAATACAAACTTTTTCAAAAGAATTTAAAAAGGCATCCATGTCCTCCCCTTCCTTAAACTTGGCTATTAATTTGGAGTTCAATTTGTAACCCAGTCCTGCAGTCCCAGTTAAACCCAAGCCACTTACCTGCCCTGGTGCCGCTGGTTGCAGTCGTAGCTTTGCCAGTTCATGTTGCCACTGGCACTTCTCTCTCTTTTCCTCTGCAGCTCGCTATTCTCACTCTGCCTCTCTGCATTCTCGCTCTCTCTTCTCCTCTGCCTCTCGCTGGTGCTCATGCTCCTTATGGTCTGCTTCCCTCTGTTGTCGCTCTGCCTCACAGTCCGCCTCCCTCTGTTCTCACTCTCTCTTCTCCTCTGTAGCTCGCTGGTGCTTATGCTCCTCACAGTCTGCCTCCTTCTGTTATCGCTCTGCCTCCAGTTCCATCCTGCGCAACTCAATTTGCAGTTTGAGTACCTCTGGATTCAGGATACTGGTGACCATCCCCTGCTGCTTTGGCCCTTCACTGACAGTGGCCCTGCTGTCCTTTTCAGTCACGGTCGGTGACTCACTGCTCTGGGTATCAGCTACCATCAGGGCCTCTATGAGGTTCTGTTTTTGTCGCTCATCTCGAACGGGACTCCCCTGTCCCCGCAGAACTGCTTCAAGTAATCAAAAGTGTGCCTGCTGTAGTCGGAAGCCATCTTCTTCTTCCCTGACTACACTAATGTGCCTGGCACTTTAGAAATAAAAATAAAATGGGTAGGAACTTTGACTGCAAGTCACGGGATAGAGTTCTGTTTCCTTTTTAAATAAAACACTGCCTTTCTTTTTTCCAAGTGAGCTGAACGGTTTCAAGCTGACCCACTAAACAATGACGCTTATACCACCAAAATTTTTATGCCACTGTTGCCAACCAATCTGTCACAAATTCGCTCAACTGGTCAGCCCTCTACTCCCAAAGTGACAACCTCTGAGCGTATGATTTGTGGACAATGAACAGAACAAGGTAACTCTCTTGTCTGTTTTGTGGGTTCGAGTCACCTTAGTCTCAAGTTCTGGAGGGATTCAAACTGATAACCTCTTGTTAGCGTACCCAATTATCAGGCTCAGATAATTCTGTCTTCAGGGGGCCAGACATCTTTGCCTACGGGCACTAACCAGGTCTACAAAATGAACCCTTAGAACTCTATGCAAGACCATCAGAGAACTCTATCCGTTTCCCAGTTTGGTATCTCAATAAGCCCATACACAGTGTTAACTGTAACATTTAAAAGCTTCACTTAAATAAAAAGAAATGTCAAGGCACTCCAGGCAGTTTCCATTTTAAAATACATATCTTTACTTTAAAATAGGAAAACAGAAAATCATTACAGAACAAAAATATATCCCAACACATACAGCCTTAAAACAAACAGGTTTAAAGTGCAAGTTTCTACAAATAGTAACTTCAGACTAATCTTGTCTAAGGTCCTTACTTCAGAGCTTTGATGATCTCTCTTCTATCAGTCGTTAATGAGTGTGAGTGTGTGTGTGTCTCTCAAGGTTTTCTCAGTATGTTTTAAAACCAGTCCTGAGCCGGCCTTCTCTGAGGTCACCAAACTCCGCCTTGGTGTAACAAAATCTATATTTATTATAACCCAGGATGTCTAAATAAAATAGTTAAAAAAACATAATAGGTGACCTCACAAACTTTCCTCTTCTCAGGTTAACCAGCCAAAACTGGTTTGTGCTCTGCTACACGTACATATCAAAAGTTTATTTGATACAAGTCACTGTATTCAAAGCAAAAGTGTATTTGACTCTTTAATCCCATCTGGACTTGGTATCTACACATCAAAGGTCTCTTTGACGAAATTAGCTGGTTTCCTGGAAGGTTATTCATGACGTTGGCCAGTGTACTGTTTCTCAGGACATCTAGTGCAGCTCAAAGGATTTCCCTGAGGACATCCTGAATGGCTAATTTCATCTCCTGGGATCAAAGCAAAATTGACCAGATAACTGCACCCCAGATATCTGCAGTTTAGCCATGTCCTGTCCTTTTAACTTATCCCGGGGGGGGGGTCTTGGATGTGTCAGTTCAGCAATACAGCATTTTCCTCAAACTGACCTTCCCATTAAATTTTATATGTAATAAAAAAAAACTGATACAGCATTCAGAACTGGCTGTCTACATCACACCGAGTACAGCTGAAGTGGATGTTGCCAGTAACTGAATCCTGTATCGGGAGTCTGTGATGAGAGAGACAGAGCGAGGGAGCCAGCAGCACACTGCTGAAACCTGATCGGTATGACGACGGGCTAAATATGCAAATTACCTACACGTTACCACCACTTATTGCAGCGGTCATTTTCTTTCAACTGTATGCCACTGCATCTGAATGACTGTCATAGACAGCTTGGCCATTCACTGTTGCGGTGTGGTCGCACCTGCAAAAAGGATCACAGCACTGGAAGAGGGTGAATGAAACAGATATACCCCCCCCCCAAAAAAAAGCCTTAGACCTCTTTTTTAGTTTTTTGCATCTTGCTGCTTTGGCTGCATAGTTAAGTCTTCTTAACGGGGAAAATGGTAGCAGGTTTGATTGTTTTCGGGGCAGGTGTATCGATACAGTTTGTTGTGCTGCTGCCACCCCGACTGACTGGCCCTTTTTGCGTCAGCTGTTGTAGGATGAACCCATGCGCAATAGTATCAGTCAGACAATCATAAGGTTCCATTCTTGGAACCCATTGTATAATTAAGCAATAATACACGACAGGGCATGCTTCATCATACAATATCGGCATGCCTAGGCCGCGTTGTGAGGCATGAGGTGAAACTGAGTGCCTTACACACCCGAGAATGCCAATATCCTACAATAAAGCATGCCCTGGAGTGTTTTATTGCGATTATGCACTGGACCCACACAGTAAAGAAAAAAAAAAAAGAAGACACAAAAACAGGTCTAACAATGTATTTATTTTAACTATTTTTAAACTGTGGAAGTACATTAGCACATAATGTAGTCAAATGCTGGTGAGACTGATTAGAAGTAACACATTAGAGGTAGTCAGGTTACTGTACCATTAATGGCAGTTTCCTTATAGTAAGAAGATTTCAAATTAATGATTGTAATTGTCCCAGTACATGTAAAAATACATTTTAATACTTTTTCAGCCATTTTAGTTAATTGAGGACGAGGTCTGCCTGACAAAGTTCAGTCACTGAAAGCATCTCTACGTTGTGAAGGCGTCTCTGTAATGCCACGGATCCCAAACCTTAAACTAGTGTACACCCATTTTTTTATGTCTCAAGATGAGATAAACTAAGATTGTTTTCCAAAAGTGTATTAGATTCTAAAGTTATACATGTCTGTGTGAACTGAAAACGTGCACTTGAAAGGCATTAAAACAGCGTCTGAAAACACTCCGCTGAGATCCTGAGCATGTGCATTAGTGAGAGCGCTGACGCACATGCTTGGGATCTCCGATGAGGTTTTTTTTCAGATGTGGTTTTAATACTTTCTGAGTGTGCATCTTCAGTTGCTGCAGCATTTTATGACTTTAGTCTAGCATTAAACATACTTTTGAAATACGATATTAGTTTCTCTGACCTTTAGACAAAGAAAAATGGTCGGTCACCAGTTTAGGGTTTGGGTCCGCAGATTTACAGAGACAGCTTTGTGATGTAGAGATGCTTTGGTGGCTGCATTCAGTGAGGCACAATTTATGGCTTACAAGGTGTGAAAAGGTATTATAAAATAGTAAGAAAGGATGCTGGCCTCTGATTGGTCAGTGTGGGACTGGACCCCGGATGTTATCCCAGCATAACATCCCGGCTCTAGTCCCACCACAACCATAACCGCATTAAAAGTAAAAAAAAATAAAATAAAATCACTCCGCAGTCGTGCCTTCCTTCCCACTCCCAGCCAAAGACAAACCGTGCTCCCGATCAGCGCTCCCCGCCCCGCTCGGAATCGGTGCTCCCTGCTGACCGAAAACACACTGATAAAGTGTGTAAATTTTATCTCCTGGTACAAAAACACAACAAGTGTACCAGGAGAGCCACATCAACAATCCCGGTCTAAACAGTTACTGGTAGGGTATTTTATGAGCAGCTGACTGCGTGACTCAACCGAAAACAAAAAAAACAGCAAGTTGCACAAATGAGTGTGGCAGACAGCTGCCTGTACAACTTTTCTACCAAAAAGAAAAACAACTTATTCACCTCTACAGTCATATCGTCTTCATTTTCTTCTCCCACAAAACACATACCATTAAAATTAGCCAAACTGCAATGAAAGATTAATGCAGTGGGATGGAGGGCGCACGGAGGAGAACACACTACTTCCAGTTTGATGCACAGAAATGTTATTGTAATAAAACTTTTATTATTTTCTTTGCTTTTTTTTTTTTTACAATTCGAGCCATTGTATAATAGAAATAATGCCCTCAAGGGAGGCTGTTATGCTGGGATAACATCCCTTCATGGATGCTGGAGGCCCTCAGCCTGTGGCCCAACCACCCAAGGCGGGATGTTATCCCAGCGTAACACCTACCCTGTCAGGCATTATTCCTTTATTTTTACATGTTTGGGGGCATTCGTACCAGTTGTGTCTTTTCTGGGGGGATTCATTCTGTTGCCGAAGAAAATGGTCACAGATGACCAAACAGGTATCGGGTTTCTGCGATGAAGGCTTTTGGGAGGGCACAGGGATACTGCTGGAGATACACTGCATCTGCTGAGGGCTCTCGTTTTTAGCGTTCCATTATGAGGGAATATAAGTATAGCTCTGGAATGCACCCAACCAGTCAGCATGCGAGATTCTTTTTGTCCGGTGCTTAATTAAGCAATAAACCATGACAGGGTGTGGGTTATGCTGGGATTTACCCATGGCCGGTGTGGTCAAACCAGGTCAGCCGTGGTAAATCCCAGCATAACCCACACCCTGGAAAGGTTTATTGTGACTATACAATGTCCCCCTTCAGTTTTTTCATCAGAAAATAAAGAAAAATAGAGCTTTTGACAGTGTCAAATAAGTTTTATTGAATTTATTGTTGTGCCACAAAAAAATTGTTATGACAGGTTGTTTGTTTGTGTAGTATTATACAATGGGGTCTGAAAATTGATCAATCTGATTGGCTGACTGGTACCTTTTATCCACGGTAAATCCTGTGATGTACCAATGGGTAAAAGGGCCTGCTAAGGCCAGCCCGGTGTCACTGAGGGTTGAGGCGCTGGACACCGTACCTCGCGCCACGCCAGCAACCCATGTGCGGGAATGAGGCCGGGCCAATGGGGATCAGCAGGGGAGGAGAAGAATCGAGCATCCTTGGGACTGCTCTCCTTCTCCGGGGACGGGGGTGCCAATGGTCAGTGTACGACTGGCTCCTAGCGGAGGCTGAGGGGAGCAGCACGTCGATGCTGTTGATGTGGGTGGAGATGCCTGGAGGAGTGCGCATGGGAGCGTGTGTGCTGCTGCTATTTGCATTCTTGCATGCTCAATCTCCCAAGGGGAGAAAAAGAGAGGAGAAAAGGTGGCTGCAGCGGATGAGTGAGGGCGCCTCACAGGTCCCACTCCCGGCTAGCCACGGCGCTGGCCACAATGGATCCAGTCTTCAGAGGGGAAGGGAACCCCACCGGTCTCATCAGGGGGGAGGTAAGCCCTGGGGGTAAGGGTTGGCGCCAGCTGGTGGGCCTTGAGGGCGGGACTGGGGGCTTCCTCCAGAGGTAGGGCCGCAGTAACAGGAGTACAAATTGACATCTAAAGAAAAAAAAGTGCTAGCTAGTTGCATCCTTTTTGAAATACATCCGACCCCCCAGCATCAAACAAACACTATACTGGATCACCGTAAAGCCCTGATGGTGCACTGCAAATCTCACTGCTCACTCTGCTTAGCAAGACACTCACCACCTTCCCGAAACAAGCAGAGCAATGTAGAATCCCCCCTATTTGAAATCATTCAGATCCTCCATACAACACATGAGAAAAACAAAAAAATGCCATATTTTCTCTCAGCTTTCCAAAACGACAAGTTTCAAATTTACCAGTGATGGGACTACATTGTTGTGCATAACTTTCCTTCCTGATTGAGCCTAGGCACTGCAAGCACTGGTGCAACACTAAGAAGAATAAAGAAGAAATAACCTGACACTGGTAAAATCCAAAATCCACGTGGAGTGTTAATTCAAGTCTTTCCCTCGTAACTGCTTCCTCCCGGCTCACCTCTCAAGTGTGGTTCACTGTTGGCTCTGCTCCGTTGTGACGTTTCTCAAAGCATCAAAACTGTGAGATCCACATACCATGAAATAAACAAGCTGATGTCCTTCGTTACCAAAAAAAAAAAAAAAATCCCATTCCTATACACTACTGCTGACAGAGCATGTTGACACAGCAAACGGGTTGCCCTAAAGAATAGTGTGCTTCCGGGTGACTGCATGTTTACATGTTGCTTTCTTTTTCTGAATGGAAATTGGAAATTTTTTTTAACAAAGGACATCGACTCATTTATTTCATGGTATGTATCTCACAGTTTTGATGCTTTGACATGACTCATCAATGGATCCCCAGGATCAAGCTTTTTTTTTTTTTAAAAGAATTGTCATACTGCTTGCCGACACCTCACACACACTCTCAAAGTGACAACCCCCCCTGCCTGCCTGAAGTAACAGTCAGCGCCCTAAGTCAGTACGATTGTAATGATCAGCACCAGCTCTTCTACTTACTAAATGGTGATGACACGATGCCCGTCGCTCTCCCAGCCCGTAATCTCTGCTGCAAAATTAAAGGGGAAAAAGAGAACAGCGAAATACAATAAACATGACTGCATCAGTTGCCAGGAAGGGGGTAGCATACTGAATTATACTGTCACAATGCCTTTGGATCTCCCAGCCACTCATCTGTGCTGCTAAATTAAAACAAAAACAAACAAACAAAAAAAAATTACAAAAACAAAAATACAAAGAACTATAAACATATGACAGTATCAGTTATAGGGAAGGGAGCATCTCTTCAATATTTCACCTAGCAACAGGAAAATTTTTTTTGGATGCAACAATAAATTCAATAAAACTTATTTTAAAACTATCAAAAAACTCTATTTTTCTTTATTTTTTTTATAAAAAAAACTGAAGGGGGGGACATTGTATAATCATAATAATTGCTCCGCTTGTTTCGAGAAGGCAGTGAGTGTCTTGCTAGTGTAACCCCCCCCACGGTTGCCACCTCAGTTTGTGCCGCCTTGCTCCCCAGATCCAGTGTGGTCCTTGAGTTGTCTCCAGTTTTGATAAAGGGAACCGGCGGAGAGAGGAAGAAAGTAAAGCCGCATGCTGCGGCGGGTTGTTGATCGCCGCGCAGCTCCTGTGCAAGCTGCTGTGGTCGGCTCCTCCCCCTCTCACTCCCTCTTGAACTAAGGAGTGCTTAGGCGCTCTGTGCAGCTCTAGAGAAACCTGTTAGTATGTGCCCCATCCCCAACTGAAAAGAAAGTGAAAGGGGGTCCAGAGGCACTTGGGGAGAATATGTTTTTTAAAAGCAATCTTAAGCGCTAAGTAAATCAAATGGGTGCCTGTCATTTTAAGAGCAGCCAAGGCTGCTTATGAATATTAATGAACAGGCTAGTGTCCTGGGGGGATAATGCTACGGAGGTAGTGACGGGCGCATGAAGCCCTAATTTAAATCTTTAATGTGGTCACGTAGAAGGGCACAAAGGCAGCTACAGCTGCATGTTTGTACATAAATATATTTCTTTACGGTTTGCCTGTACTTTTATGCTAAAGTTGGGACACTGTGTAACCTGTTGGATTGGCAGCCATGTTTGCCAGTTTTGTGACAGCTAACAGCCAATCAGAATGCCAGGATCCTGGGAGCTGCTGTGAAGGCTCCTGGGAAAAAGAGGTGGTGCCACCTTTTGCCACCAAGACTGCCAGTCAATAGGCTGTCAAGGAAGCCCATTAAATGCCTTTTCTGGGACTGACAGCTGGCATCAACTAATCAGCAGCTGCCAGGCTTCCCCCATTGTCTGCCCTAACCAATGAGAGACTGTGTTCTTTTTCTGAAGTTCGTGAGGAGAGACAATCAGTTCAGTTCTATTCAGTTAGTTGATGTTAGAGTTTGAATTCAGTCAGTGGGGGGGTCTCCTGCCCCTTGCACCCTGATCTGGGGGCAAAAGAAATAGAAATGCCTAAGAATTGCAGTGGAGTATGAGTTCCAATGCCTGGAAGGTGCTCCAGTTCAGAGAAAGAAATTTAATTGAGGCAAGGAAGTTGCCTGACAGCTGCTATATTCTCCTGAGTGAAACAAAAGGACTGCCTGGGGGTGTGCATGACCCACAAAACCCAAGAGGTGCCTGCATGTCTCCCGCTGATGGGAAAGAAAGTGTTTTCCAGCACAAAGGTGTGCCTGAAGCAGAATCAAGATAATCGGCTGGGGTTCCTGAAGGAAGAGGAATTGCCCGGATACCTCTGCGAGGTCTGAGAATGTCTAAAACAGAGTCAAGGTTATTGGCTGGGGTTCCCCGAAGGAAAGGTGGAATTGCTTGGATGCCTGTGAAGTCTGTGAAAGTTACGAATGTCTTTTTGGGTGCCTGCATGGCCGCTGAATGCCCAAAGGAGCCTGCCTGAATTTCCAGTGTGATGGAAACTGTATCTGATGCTGCACCTAATTGGTGAGTTGCCCTTCATGTTTGTCAGCACCTGGTAGGTGGTCAAAGAGAAAAGCGTTTTCTGTTAGCCAAAGACTGTGTGTGTTGAAAGTAAAGGGCCACAGCTGCCATGCTGGTAGGCAGTCGAAAATACCTTTCCAGTCATGAGGCGACAACAGATTTATTTTAAACCGAAGTAACAATTGACTGTAAAGCAATGAGAAAGTGCAGTATTGAGTGAAACCTGCAGGGTGAATAAAACTGTTACCCCCCCCCCCATCCTGGGAACCATCAAAGAGAAAAAAATACAGGCCTGTCAAGTGAACACTGTCTACAAAGGCCGTGCGGTGAAGTTTGGAAAGGCTCGACAGGTGAAGACCAGCATCCTTCATCTCATGCCACCCACGTTGCAGCTGCCTGCTTCATCATGCCTCAGTGTTCCAAGCTGCAAGATGCCTGCGTCGTGTCTCAAGCTTCTCAAGTCTTCAGGTTTCTACGAGTTTCATCCACCCCAGAGCTAAGGATTCAAGGCCACCAGAGTTTGTCTGCAGAACCGTGAGTAAATGCAGGGATTGTCCTGCCCATGGGGAACTGAACATAACTATAATTTCAAGTTACGCCCCACAGTGTGGACAGTTTTAAAGAAAGGAGTTCAAATGCCATTTAAGCAACGACATGGCCTTTGGGGTTATGGGGTTGTTAATTTGATTTTAAAGTGCACCAACTGCGGGCCAACCGGCTGCATCATACAGGCCTGCAACTCGATCCAGAGTGCCCTGCTAGGACTCACAGGGTTATACTGGTACCAGTTTAGGAGTGGGTAATATGGTTAACATCTGTGACGATTGACGGGAAATGCTGGTGGCAGGTGGGCACTAAAAATGTGTTACCTGAAAGGTGAATGTTTCCAAACATGCGAACAATGAATTCCAATGTTGTTAACTTCATTCCAATTTACTTTCCCCAGTCCTTTCCCATATAAACAAATGTGCTTTATTGTTTTGGAACAACATGTGACTCGTGAGCATATTATTAGCTGGAGTTTAAATGCAGATGTTATGGAATATGGATTTTTGGTTTCAGGTATGCCACGTGTGTGGGCTGTACTGCTAAAACAACATCTGACCCACTTTATATTTAACTCTGAGTGGAGGCACTGCATTATTTACCTAACCTTTGGGAAAGAAACCCCTTCTTTTCATCAGAATCCAATCCCAGGCCTCTCAACCTTGTTTGAGCAGGTCTAACCTGACAAGGCAGGGGCAGCAGCCCTTCCTCTCTTCCCACACCACGGCACCAGGGAAGGGGTTACACTAGGCAGAGTGAGCGGTGAGCTTTGTAGTGTACCGTCAGGGCTTTGCAGTGATCCAATGGCGTTTTTTGGTTTGATGCGGGCGGATGTATTTCAAACAGGATGCGGCTAGCTGGCACTTTTACCTGTTGGTATATCGCAGGATTTACCATGGGTATAAGGCACCAGTCAGCCAATCAAATTGAACAATTTTCGGACCCCATTGTATAATGCTACATGTAATGTTCAAAGCAAGAGGCAGAGCTCCCTTAAGTGCAAAAGGACTGTAGTTCAGAGGTTATGACACTAGAGGGAGCTAGAGGCCAAAAGGAAGGAAGTTAGTGAGTCCAGCACATGTGAGTTCAAGTTGTGTGCATATATTTCTGAATGCTGCAAAATAAAAGCTGTTTATTAGAATAGTCTGCATAAGTGACTACTTTACATTGGCGATAAGGATACAAGTTACAGTACCTTGGCTAGAGAGAGGAAAAAAAAAATAAAAAACTTTTACTTGTTTTGGGCCTGGCCTACAGACTGCTGTTCAGGAGAGACTTGTGAACATACCTCTCAACCTCCTGCTGCATAAATCAGGGACAAGGCTTAAACTAATCAGGGACAAAGGACCAAAATCAGAGACACATGTTCAAAATTCGTGATATCCACTCAGGAAGCTGGTAGAATAAGGGGCTTAGTGTAAAATGCATTTCCTAGGGAAGAACAAGTCTCCAATTTTAATGTTTGACATTATTGTGTACTTACAACCCCCACTGTTTAGTCACGGAAACACAATTTTTAGGAAGGACAGAGTAAAATTTTGAGGCAAAATCAGGGACAGTTGTGAGGTATACTTGTGAAGGTATCTATGAACAACGGCAATGACGCTCCCAAGTTTCCCTCAGTTTGATGTGGATACTGAATCAGGTGCAGTTGAAGTCCAGTGGAAGAAATGTGTTTCCCAGTTCAGAAATTTGCTGCTGGCTCTCAATGTGGAAGATCCAAAGAGACAGAAGGCTCTCTTACTACACTATGCTGGTGAATGACACCGTAAATGACATTTATGATACTTTGCCTCAGTCTACACCCAGAGATGGTAAGACAGAGCTTGATTTAGCCGGGGATGCTTTGACCAAGTACTTTACACCCAAATAAAACTTGGAATATGAAGTATATGTGTTTAGACAAGCCAAGCAAGAAGGTGGTGAAAGTCTGGCGGCTTATCATACTCAATTACGTCAGTTGGCAACTACATGCGATTTTGCAGATGTAGACCATGAGATTAAAACTCAAATCATGCAGCATTGTTTGTCACACAAGCTAAGAAGAAAAGCCTTAGCAGAGCCAGACTTGACATTAACTCAGCTGTTGGATGCAGGCAAGGCCATGGAGTTGTCCGAGGCCCAGGCAGCAGGCATGGAGTAGGAACAACATGTAATCCGTAAAGTGGCACCAAACAAGCCAATAGCAAACAGCATGCCAAGCAGTGTGTACAGACTAGAAATAGGGTTAGTGGTTCTGGCACATGCAGGAGATGTAGTGGTGTGTATCTGCATTCAGGAGGCAAGAATATGTGCCCAGCATTCGGCAAGGTTTGCAGAAAGTGTCAAAAAGCTAACCATTTTGCAGTGTGTAGCAGAACTCAGCAAATGCAGAGCAATGAGAAGCGGAGAGCAAGGAGTCAGATGATGAGTCGTATATTTACACTGTTAAGGCACAAGAAGTCTAATCAAACAATGCAGGAACATCCTCATTTTCAAGTAAAAATTTGTGGACAGTACATAAGAGTCATGGCAGATTCAGGGGCTACAATGAATGCGATCGATGAGCTTGATTACAATAGCTTCAAATGTAAACCAGAGTTGACAAAGACTGACATTAAGGTATATCCATACAGCTCAACATCACCACTTCAAGTGCTGGGAAAGTTCCAAGCAGAGGTTGAATCCCCAAGAACGGTGTAGCACAAAACATTCTATGTAGTGGCAGGAACAGGAGGTTGGCTGCCGAATTGGAAAACGTTGCAAGATTTGGATTTGATCAGAATAATGCAGCTAGTGTGTGCATCCAAGGAGATACTAGAGAAACAGAGCAAGGGAACACACATCAGTAAACTGTTGCATGAATACAAAGATTTATTTCAAGGGCATGACAAGTTAAAGGACTTTCAGGTAAAACTACACATTGATTGGACAGTTCAGCCTGTAGCCCAGCCTCACCACAGAGTACAATTTCATATCAGAAAAGAACTGGAGGCGCAGTTAAAGTGAGATGAGGGACTGGGTGTGATAGAACAGATAGATGGACCAACCTCATGGGAGTCCCCGTTGGTCATAATACCAAAGCCAAAAAGCCCCGGAAATGGGTGTGTGTGCATGTACATGAGGCAGGCTAACAAGGCCATAAAGCAAGAACGACACATCATACTATCAATGAAGTCATTACTGACTTCAATGGTGCAAAAGTGTTCAGTAAACTGGACCTGTACCAAGGTTATAACCAATTCGAGCTATCACCAGAATCAAGGTATATCACCACATTCTCTATACGTGTGGGTCTGAGACGATATAAGAGACTTAACTGTGGTATTTCAAGTGCCGCAGAAATTTTTCAGAATATCATTAACGAGACTATGAGTGGGCTAAAAGGCACAATCAATATCAGTGATGACATTTTGGTCTATGGATCAACTCAGGCTGACCATGACAGCAACCTCACAGCGGTGCTACAGCAGTTCAGGGTAAAGGGTTTGACATTAAACAAGCAAAAATGTGCATTTGACAAACCACACGCTGGAGTACTTTGGGTACATGTTTACAGATAAAGGCATGATGGCAGATCCAAAGATCAAAGTGATCCATGAGCTTGCAACACCTGTAAATGCCTCAGAGATCAGAAGCTTACTTGGCATGACCAATTTCTGCTCACAATTTGTACCACCCTATGCTACAATGACGCAGCCTTTGAGGGAACTGATTAAAAAGGATACGCCTTGGAACTGGTCCACTCGTCAGGAATAGGCACTCGCTCAGTTGCAAAAAGCACTTAGAAAGACACTGAAATTTCTGTGGATGCTAGTCCTGTTGGACTCACTGCTATATTGACCCAGAAAAGAACAAACAGTAATGACTGCAATGTGATTGCGTTTGGAAGCAGAGCACTTATGCCAGTGGAACAAAGATACTCCTAAACTGAAAGAGAAGCTGTGGCAGTGATCTGGGCATGTGAACACTTTCACATATATGTGTCTGGAGGGCCATTCACAGTCTATACCAACCACAAACCACTAGTCACTCTTTTCACAAACCCAAGATCCAAACCACCAGCCAGGAATGAGCAATGGGCTCTAAGGTTACAGTCCTATGTAGTGGTTGTTGCTTACTGTTCTGGTGGAGATAATCCAGCTGATTACATGTTGAGACACCCTCTGACAGAGCCATTCCCTTCAAGATGAAAAGAGAAAGTTACTGAAGAATATATCAGTTATATCGTTGAACGTTCCATCCCCATGGCCATGTCACTAAATGAAATCCAAGCTGCCACCCAAAGTGACAGGACTTTGCAAGCTGTAGCTGAAGCAATACAATCAGAGAGATGGAAGAGAACCGACTTAAATCCCATGGTCAATGCACAAGTGTACGCTTCATTTGAAAAGTTAATATGGAAACAACCACTGATGTGACAGAAGCATCATTTTAAAAGGGACTAGAATAGTCATACCCAAAAAGCTTCAAAGGCGAGAGGTTGACTTGGCACATGAGGGACATCTGGGACTGGTAAAAACTAAAGCCCTCATTAGAGAAAAAGTCTGGTTTCCAGGAATTGACAGGTTAATGGACAATGTTATCAAGTCATGTCTAGCTTGCTGGGTCATAACACTGGAAATGAAACGCAAGCCACTGGTGATGTCAAAGCTGCCAGAATCACCAAGGCAAGAGGTAAGCGTGGACTTTGCACTGCTTCCTATGGGACAGTACCTCTTGGTGGCAACTGCTGACCATTCCAGGTTTCCAGTGGTTGAAGAAGTTAAATCCACTACTGCCAGGACTGTGATACCTGTTCTGGATAAGGCGTTTCCTGAGTTTGGAATCCCTAAGGTGGTCAAGTTCGACAATGGACCGCCATATAGTAGCCAAGACTTTAAACTTTTTGCTAAATATTTAGTTTTCCATCACAGGAAAATCATTCCATACTAGCCTAGAGCGAATGGAGAGATCGAGAGATTCATGAAAACTGTTAAAAAGGCAATCAAGTCAGCAATCATAGAGCAGAAGAACTGGAAACAAGAAATGCATCAATTCTTAAGAAACTAAAGAGCTACACCACATTGTATGACTGGAGTTAAAAACATATGAAACTGCCGGCAGAAAAAGGCCCACAGGTCTATCAAGCCTGACCGATTGTGCAGCTTTTTGTTTCATATTACTACAGCTGCCCCACCCAACCCCCTCCTTCCTCCCATTTCCTGGTCTTTTCCCCCTTTGTGTTCTTGTCTGTACTAATCCTGCCCTTGACTTTACCCCAACCCCGCTTCAGGCTATCCACTGTCTTCAGTTCGATTAATTCTTCTGACAGTGTGTTCCATCTCTCCACCACTCTCTGTAAAGTAGTGCCTCCTCATCTCCCTCCTGAACCTTCCCTCCTTCCAACTTCAGACTGTGCCCCCTAGTGACCCTTCCCCCCTTTAAGCGGAACAATTCTCCCTCTCTGGCTTCGTTTATGCCTTTCAAGTACTTAAAGGTCTCCATCATGTCCCCTCTTTCCCTTCTCTCTTCCAGTGAATACATGTTCCCCCTGCAACAGTTCTGATGTCCAGACCTATGAACATTAAGCTTCCAGAGGCGCAGTCATCATGGAAGGTCTCCAAACCTGAATTCAGAGACAGAGAAAGAGACACAAGCTGAACTTAGGCTGAAGTACTAGGCTGACAACAAATCGTATGTTAAACCATCCTTGCTAACCGAAGGCGATACTGTGCTCATCAAGAATGCAACATCTGTAGGCAAAATGCCAGTACCATACAGTGAGCAACCGTACAAGGTAGTGCAAAATAAAGGTTCCATGGTGACTGCTCAGAGAGACAACCATTTTGTCACCAGGAACTCATTTTTCAAGAAAATGGAGTGGAGTGTGAGGATTGACAGGAACATGGGTCCGACACAGAATTTGAGTTGCAGGCAGATACACCTGCAGTGCAAGATGCATGCAAACCAAGCTGTGAAGTACCTTCTGTGGAGTGCCCTCCAAGTGACTGTACAGAGAAAGTTGTGGTACCTCAGCCTGACTCTGTTTCACGTTACCCACGAAGGCGGAACAGAAGACCGCCAGAATATTTCAAGGACTATATACCTATTGATAAGGTTTTAGGAACTGGTACTACTGGTTAACTGGGCAAAACTGCGAATGTTAATGTTGAAAGCTGCATATATTTAGAAGCAGTTTAGTAATCTGTTAAAAATGTGTTTTCTTAGTATAGCCTATATATTTTTTTTACTAAAATGGGGAAGGGTTGTAATGTTCAAAGCAAGAGGCAGAGCTCTTGTAAGTACAAAGGAACTGTTGTTCAGAGATTATAACACTAGAGGGAGCTAAAGAGCAACAGGAAGTTAGTGAGTCCTGCATGCGAGTTCAAGCTGTGGGCATGTATTTCTGAATGCTGCAAAATAAAAGCTGTTTATTAGAATAGTCTGCATAAGTTACTACTTTACACTACACAAACAAACAACCTGTCAAGCAGAGTTGGACTGGTCCAACAGTATACCTGGAAGTATTCAGATGGGCCCCCTCTGTTTGGTACCTGCCCACTTCATGAATGCTGATAATCTTTGCATTTATCTTCGTTTTTCTAATTAAATGGGGTATTTGGGGCACTGTAGGTAAATATAAGATGCAAGTACATAGCTAATTTATCAAATTTAAATGTAGTGTTGATATGCGTCTGTCATTCTGGGTCCTCACCCTATTGATTTTCCAAGTGGGCCCCCTGTACCCTAGTCCGACCCTGCTGTCTGAGTGCCAGCTCATTCCCAACCTGTTAGAATGCCAGCTCCCCCGACCTCTCAGAGTACCATCTGCCCATGAACCTTTCATCCTGTGCTTCAGTTTTCACTCGATCCCCTTGGAAAACATACACCTCCAAAGAGTGAAAGCTCTACAGGCAGTATTAGCCAAACTCCATCTAAACTGAGTTAGTTCATCGACTCTGTAACACATTCATAGAACACAGAAACACAGAAATTGTCGGCAGATAAGGACCGCTAGGCCCATCTAGTATGCTCGTAAGTCCTGTACTTGAGTACAGCTTTTGACCTTCCCCCCGTTTAACCTCTATGGTTCCCCTATGCCTGTCCCATGCATGTTTAAATCCAACCACAGTGCTCACTCCCACCACCTCCTGCGGCAGACCATTCCACGCGTCCACCACCCTCTCCATGAAGAATAACTTCCTCACATTCCCTCTTAACCTGCCACCTTTCAATTTCATGTCATGCCGCCTAGTTCTTGTACTCTTCCTGTACTGGAAGATTCCCTCTTGCACCCTGTTTATGTACTTGAATGTTTCTATCATGCCCCCTCTCTTCCTCCTCTCCTCCAGAGAGTACATACTGAGGTCCCTTAATCTCTCCTTGTAAGTCTTCTGGTGCAAGCCCTGTACCATCTTAGTCGCCCTTCTCTGGACCGCCTCCAGCCTGTTAATGTCCTTTTAAAGGTGCAGCCTTCAGAACTGCACACAGTACTCCATGTGAGGTCTGACCAGGGTTTTGTATAATGGCATCACTACCTCACGCCTTCTGCTGGTGATACCCCTTGCTATGCACCCCAGCATGCCACTGGCACTCCCTGATGCCTTTGTGCTCTGCTTTGACATTTTCAGGTCATCTGACATAGTAACCCATAGGTCTCTTTCCTCTTTGGTGACTGTCAGCAACTTCCGCCCAGTCCTGTAGCTCTTTCCAGGGTTACCGTTACTGCACATCTTGGTCTACAATAGGCACTAACCAGGCTCAAACAGTAACACCTATTCCACTTAAAACTGGTGTAACCCCTAGGTGGCGCTATCCCAAGGGATACTACCCCTGCCTGCACTGTGGCCTGCAGGTTGAGGGGGCCTGGGCTCTCTGAACGGGTGTCTCCACCCGGAGGACAGGGTTGTTGGCCATGTGACTGCCTTGGGTACAGCCCTCCAGGACACTGATACCCCCCCTCTGGCTCCCCTAGTGGTCTGACTTTGCTTGCAGCTACTCCACACCAATACACTTTGCAATGGGCTGGCAGTATAGCCTAGAGGTTAGAGGAATGAGGTGTGAATGAGCTTGATACAGCCAGCAGACCAAACCTGGGTTTGATTCTCACAACCTCCACTTGCATACTGTGTGACTCTGAACAAGTCACTTAACCACCCAGTGCTCCCAGGTCGCCCCTGAAAACAGGCACTTGTGCCTAGTGGGCCTTACCCGGTTACCAAAGACTAAAATAAATAAATAAAATAAAATATACAGTGAATTTCTCCTGATAACCACTTACCACCAGGGCTGGATTGGCTGGAACGCCCTGGAGACCCTCTGTAAAACAAGGCCTGTAACGGTAAACAGCAATATCACAGAGCATTCAGTACAGAGGTACATCACCACAAGTTTAGATGCAAAAAGATTTAGATCTGATTTATTAGGGGGACATGAACAAGGGATGGGCTGTAATCTACAGGTTGATTCTAGATCAGATTGATTCAGGTTATAAGGCTTGCACTCAAAGGTCCCTGTAATACAGACACACACACTCTGGGTAGCCAGTTGGAACTACAGGCTAGTCTGAAGCGTTGCCTGGGGTAGGCTGGCATTGCAGCTGATCAGGGCCATTTGGAAGAAAGAGAACACAACATGCACTTTAACCCTTAATTTGTAATCCAGAGCCGGCTGGCTCGGTTAGAAAAGATTAGCAACAATCACTAGATCAGTTGACACACTTTGATTTGAGCTTTGTTGCAGAGAGCTACCCTTATGTTTACTCACGCTACCCAGTACAGGATGCAGGGTGGACAAAATGGAGACCTCCGGATGAACAGCTGGACGGCCAGGAGAAGCAGGGCCCAAACTAAGCACCGTGGTGTCGTTCCTGTCTGTTGTTGTTGAGTAGGGAGCCGAATCCCTGGTGGGTCTCTCTTTAGTTGTTTCTTTGCGGCATGACCGATTGTCTGGGCCAGATTGGCAAGGCCCAGACCGGGAGAACAATTCGGATACAGTCCGTTTACGTGCTGGATACAGTTTCCAGCAAGTGTGACACATTAGGCAAGGTGGGGAACCAAATTACGACCCACACTCCACAATCAGCACACTTACAGTAAAAGTAGGGAATTACCACAAATTCGAATGACAGTCTGGTTGCAATTTACAGTGTCTCTGCGCAAACCACATGCACTGCGGTAGTTTTGGAAGTCCTGACAGGCCGAACGCATAAACGCAAGTCTTCAGTCCTCTAGAGGTGAACTGTAGTCACAGTTAGGCGATCCGGTAGCAATGCTTCTTCGGATGCAGTCCGAAATATTAAAAGCAATACTCCCTCACTAGGGAAGATGGTTGCAGATAGGCCAGACACAGCCTTCCCGCTGATTCCCGCCTGACTCTCTCAAGCTGTTCACTCTTTCCTCTCTGACTCTACTCCGACTCTCTGCGGCTGGCAGCACGGGACTTTCTCCCTTATCCAAAAGGTTCAATTTGTGGATCCACCTGTCTGTCACAGTTAGAGCTCCCCCTCCAGATCCATTTAGGCGCCAAACTGTCAAAATTACAATTCCTACCGAATTTTACCCCCACAAGGCCCCCTGGGTGCAGTCTCCATTTTAAGCCCCCAAAGGTGCCGACTGGTGCAGATAGGCAGTCCAGAACTGAAATGGTGAGTACATAACAAAATGTCCATGCTGCAAAGAAAGGCAGATTAGACAAACCGCAATATAATTTTCCATTTAGCACAGATGATAGCAAACAATCACAGAATCCTATAGGGCTGCCTCTGCACATTTAGTGACGGCAGAAAGAAGCGGCTGTACTGCAGCCCAGGCGGGACTCGAGCCTAGAAACACTTGGTCCTTACCCAGATTAATTATAAGTCACAAAATAGGCAGCTCTTAAAGAAACAGGCATGGAGGCCAACTGGGCACTCACATGCAAACACTTTTAAACCTGCTGAGACTGCCGGTTCGTCAACGCAGTGGCTGGATTTCCGCCTGCGACGCCGGCGACCTGGGTTCGGGAATGGACCTGGGTTGCCAGAGGACCAGCCGGGGGAGAAGGATTGAGTGTCTCTTGTGCTCTCTCCTTCTCGGGGAGGGAGTATGTGCAGTTGGCACAGTAGTGACTGTGGAGGCTGGGTTACGCCACATCTGCAGCGCCCACTTTCGATTCAGGGGCGGGCGGATGCTGGTCATCATTACGTCCCGCCCCTGCCTACAGGGAGAAATACCATGTCTCCCTGCCGTCTCCATGAAGGCCTGCCCCCGGGACTTGATCATCCCCCGCAGTCGGCTCCCCAACCAGTTACTTGTGTCATGGCACTGGAAGGGCAACAGTGCCGTGACCCTGCCCTCTGGGGGGGAAGTCAGGGATGACTGGGGAGTGAAGGCAATAGTCGGAGGTGGAGGTGAGGGGGTCCGTGACCAGGATGGACATTGATGGCAAGGGGGCACACAAAAAGCATAGTAAATAAAAAAATATAAAAAACTGCGGCGACACAGACCACCACCCTGGCAGTGGGCATTTGGGCTCACCCAAGGAAGACTTTCGGGAACCCCCATTTGTAGAGGGGTTACACCCTTCCCGGCCTGGAAAGAACTTGGCATCCGTGTCAAGTCTATACCACTATGAGAATTTAGATAATCACTTTACCACTAAGAATATGCTACTTGTACAAATTACACATACTACTATGACCATGATCTTGCGTAAAGAAAATAAATCTGACACATCAGTTAAACAAAGCCTATTACTTTACCATTTCTTACTAAAGAATAATAAGTGCAAACAATTACATACATCTGTTATCAGCAGCAGCTTGCACACGTTTCATCTTTTCAATGATAACTGTACTTTTGATTCAGTTACTATACTATACTTATTCATGTAACAGTTTCCTGTACTTTAAACAATCTAGTAGGGGGCCCCTTCCTACCGGCTAATTTAGGCTGTACTGGAACAGGGACACCATGGTCCTTCCCTCAGACCCCAGTACTGGAGAGTTACCTCCGGGTTCGATCATGAAACCTGGGTGGGTTAGCTTTAGACACTTTATGGCCAGAACAGGCTTTCAAGAAGAATCCCCATAATCCAATTAGACGACCCTTCACTCTCTCTTGGTCTTCAGGATAGCGGCACTGTCCCCGAGTGTGCCACTCCCATCCACAATGATAGCAAAAAACAATCTCTAATGGTGAAACCATCTTGTCCCTTAATAGCTCCAGACCCCTCCTTTGAGTCTAGCACATAGCCATTACAATGTCATACAGCCGATCAAATCGGTCCTCAAGCTTCTGAAATTGCTCGGTTTAGTCAGCAGCTTCATCCGCCATCCCCTTTCCAGAGTCAGTAGGTTCAGAACTGACCACAGCCTTCTCCACTGCGTCCTCTTCGGATGCATTAATTGACCCCTCCATGCTCTCCCTCTCTGCCTGGTGCTCAGCCCACCAGACCACATGCATTAAGTCCACAAACGACGGCACCCCTCCGGGAATGTGCTGAGTATGGTGTCGAAGCATCACAAAGCTGGAGTCTTCAACCGATGTCAGCACATGATCCATTCTTACTTGGTCCAAATCCTCAAGGTCCACCCCTCTTCTCAGAAATCTTCATCAGTACGTGTTACACTCAATGGAGATTGGCAGAAAGCAATTCCCCCTTTTGTTGCCTCAAACCTTTAAACTCCCACAGTAGATGGCTCACGTCGTCACATGGATCAAAAACATCAGTCAAGGCCTCTAACAGCTGCAATGCAGTAGCATCAGGGTTTGAAAACCGTACTCCTCGGGCCACATTTAGAACCAGCCCTCAAAGTGTCATCATTAACTCTAGCCTCTTTTGAGTGTCCGTACCGGACCACTGCTCCATCATCCAGTGGGCATGAGTTTTCCATGTCTCACAGTCTTTTTCCCCACTGGGAGTAGGCATGGCCCCTGAGAACACACCCTCCATGACTCTTGGCGAAGACGGGAACCCAGCTGCCCCCAAAGGTTCGGATAAAGCCAGGCATTGAGAACTGTGGTCATTAGAGGCTGCAAATCTCAGCGGTGCCTCCAAGATGTAACCCCTAGGTGGCACTATCCCAAGGGATACTACCCCTGCCTGCACTGTGGCCTGCAGGTAGAGGGGCCCGGACTCTCTGAACGGGTGCCTCCACCCGGAGGACAGGGTTGTTGGCCACGTGAGTGCCTTGGGTACAGCCCTCCAGGACACTGATACCCCCCTCTGGCTCCCCTAGTGGTCTGACTTTGCTTGCAGCTACCCCACATCAATATACTTTGCAATATACAGTGAATTTCCCCTGATAATCACTTACCACCAGGGCTGGATTGGCTGGAACACCCTGGAGACCCCCTGTAAAACAAGGCCTGTAACGGTAAACAGCAATATCACAGAGCTTTCGGTGCAGAGGTACACCACCACCAGTTTAGATGCAAAAAGATATAGATCTGATTTATTAGGGAGACATGAACAAGGAATGGGCAGTAATCTACAGGTTGATTCTAGATCTGATTGATTCAGGTTATAAGGCATGCACTCAAAGGTCCCTGTAATTCAGTCACACACACTCTGGGTACTCAGTTGGAACTACAGGCTAGTCTGAAGCGTTGCCCCAGGGTAGGCCGGCGTTGCAGCTGGTCGGGGCCATTTGAAAGAAAGAGAACACAACATGTACTTTAACCCTTAATTTGTAATACAGAACCAGATGGCTCAGTCCTAAAAGATTAGCAACAATTACTAGATCAGTTGACACACTTTGATTTGAGCTTTGCTGCTGGGAGCTACCTTGGTGTTTACTCACGCTACCCAGTAAACGATGCAGAATGGACGAAATGGAGACCCCTGGATGAACAGCTGGATAGCCAGGAGAAGCAGAGCCCATACGAAGCACCATGGTGTTGCTCCTGTCTGTTGTTGAGTAGGGAGCCGAATCCCTGGTGGGTCTCTTGTTGGTTGTTTCTCTGCAGCGTGAGCATTTGTCTGGGTCAGACTGGCAAAGGCCCAGACCAGGTGAACAATTCAGATACAGTCCGTTTATGTGCTGGATACAGCTTCCAGCAACTGTGATGCATTAGGCAAGGTGAGGAACCAAATCGCGACCCACACTCCACAATCGACACACTTATAGTAAAGGTAGAGAATTACCACAGATTCAGATGACAGGCTGGTTGCAATTTACAGTGTTTCTGCGCAAACCGTACACTCTGCGGTCATTTTGGAAGTCCTGACAGGCCGGTCGTGTAAACGCGAGTCTTCGGCCCTCTTCAAGCGAAATGTAGTCACAATTCCGCGATCCAGTAGCAATGCTTCTTCGGATGCATTCCGAAATATTGAAGGAAATACTCCCTCATTAGGTAAGATGGTGGCAGATAGGCCAGACACAGCCCTTCCGCTGATTTCCCCTGCGCACTATGCAGAAGCAGCTGCCAGACTCTCTCAAGCTGTTCACTCTTTCCTCTCCGACTCTATTCTGACTCTCTGTGGCTGGCAGCACGGGACTTTCTCCCTGATCCAAAAGGTTTGATTTGTGGTTCCACCTGTCTGTCACAGCTAGAGCTCCCCCTCTAGATCCATTTAGGCGCCAAACTGGCAAAACTACAATTCCTCCCGAATTTTATTCCCAAAAGGCCCCCTAGGGGCTGGCTCCATTTTAAGCCCCGCAAGGTGCTGATTGGTGCAGACAGACAGTCCAGAACCAAAATGGTGGTACATAACAAACTGTCCATGCTGCAAAGAAAAGCAGATTAGAAAAAAAAACACAATATCATTTTCCATTTAGCACTGATGATAGCAAACAATCACAAAGTCCTATAGGGCTCCCTCTGCACATTTAGTGACGGCAGAAAGAAGCGGTTGTACTGCAGCCCGGGCGGGACTTGGGCCTAAAAACACCTGGTCCTCACCCAGATTAATTATAAATCGCAAAATAGGCAGTGCTTAAAGAGACAGGCACGGAGACCAACTGGGCATTCACATGCAAACACTTTTAAACCTGCTGCTGAGACACAGAACCATACCTCTCAACCTCCTGCCTCATAAATCAGGGACAAGGATAAAAAAATCAGGGACAAAGGACCAAAATCAGGGACACTTCTTTAGAATTAAATATATCCACCCAGAAAGCTAGTAGAATATGGGTCTTAGTGCAAAATGCATTTTGTAAAGAAGAACATGTCTGTAACTTTAATGTTTGACAACATTTTGTGCTTACAATCCCCACTGTTTAGCCTCGGAAACACAAATTTTAGGAGGGACAGAGTAAAATTTTGAGTCAAAATCAGGGACAGTTGAGAGGTATGCACAGAACACCACCCTGGTAGAGGCCATCTAGGCTCACCCAAGGAAGACTTTCGGAAGTTTCGGGCCACCCATTTGTAGGGGTGTTACACTGGTTTAATAAAACAGTTGGAAGAACAGTTGCAAAAGAGATGTTTTAACTCGTGAAAAGCAAAATTACTTGACAAACTAACCGTCGTGAAACGTCTCGGTGCAAAACTCTCCGCGCATACCGGCACTGGTAACTGGGCGTCTGTGCCACTGTCCCCAGCTCCGGCTTCTCGTTCCTAAACAATGGAGAACCGATACGGACATTGGGATAGGAACACAGCTGCATGCTAAAAGCACTGCATGGGAACTACGTCCATCGGTAACTGGATTTTATGGGGCTAACTTCGATGACACTGGCATGATGCCTTCCCCCATAGCCAAGCTCCACCCTTCTATTTTGGTTCCCCTACAGCCACGTGGCAGAACACGAGCTGGCTGCCGCCACCCTCCAATCGAAGCCCGATTAAAGCGAGCTATTTGCATAAAGCCATGCTCCGCAGCCAATCAGATGTGGTTTGAGGGGAGGCGGTTGGAAGGAGGTGTGGCCAACTGTGGACGGCTCTCTGTTCTGTACGTGACTCAGCAGTCCGGCGTTTGGCACCTCTGTTCGTTTCTCACGTCTGCAGGTATAATACTGGATTGAAAAAAACAGGTGAGTTTTTATTTATTTATTTTGCTCAGATGGGTGTGGTACAATGGCGTTACTGCGGTTACACTCTATGTTGCGCCCCCCCTTGATGCGCGCGCATGACAGATCTAGAACAGACCGTTATGGCAAGTTGTGCTTTGGTAGCTGCTTGCGTACGTCGCTGTCCTAGTAGTGTTATGAACCTTTTAATACAAGTTGAGTTACATTAGTAAAAAGATTAATTTTTATATGTCCTTTTTTTTTTTTTTACTTTTTGTTTCCCCTCAGTCTGCCCACATTAGCAGTCACTCGCTCCCAGCCCTGTCACCTGCCCATACCTCTCAACTGTCCCTGGTTTTGCCTCAAAATTTTACTCTGTCCTTCCTAAAATATGTGTTTCTGTGGCTAAACAGTGGAAATTATAATCACAAAATAATATCAAGCATTACAGTTACAGACTTGTTCTTATTTAGAAAATGCATTCCGTACTAAGTCACATATTGTACCAGCTTTCTGGGAGGATATCTCTAATTTTGAAGATGTGTCCCTGATTTTGGTCCTTTGCCCCTGATTTTTTAAGCCTTGTCCCTGGTTTGTGAGGCAGGCGGTTTAGAGGTATGCACCTGCCTTCTCCTCTACTTACCCTTGCCTCCTTGTTCCTACCTGTCTTATCCCCTAGAATGGGGGCAGGCTCCAAGGTTGGCTGTGTGAGGCCTGCGGAGTGGGGGCAGGGTCTTTCTACTGTGTTTGGGTATTTGCAGCCACTAGCCAGCAGGGCTAGTGACTCAGAAAATCTGCTAGCCTCACAGACTTTGCCACTGGTCCAGCTGGTACACATATTGAAATATTATCTTCTCCAGTACAAGCCCGCAGGGTTAGTTACAGGAAAATCTTACTAGCCAGCACAAAATCTGCCAGCATTTGGCTAGTGGGCTGGTGCCAGTTTCCACCCCTGGGCGCCCCCTCCTACCTCTGAGCTGTGCTTGTACTACCACATGTGGTCACCTAGGTGATGGCTGCATAGCTGCTGCTACACTCCTCCCACCCTAAAGGAAGAAAGCATCCTCTAGGAGTCTCAGTCCTTCGGGCCACCCCTGATGGCTTGGGCTTACTTCCATACCCATGTTACCGGCGACACGTTGAAATAAAACTGAGTTAAAAACTTAAGTGTTTGACTTAACCTTCCCAATATATGGGTAACTTATTTTATTGATTATTTTATTTATACTGCTGTATTGGTCTGTGTACAGCGCCTTGGTTTTGAAAGGTGCTATAAAAATAAAGTTTGACTTGACACGCATGGTAGCGCTGCCAGTACACTGACAGGCCAACCATTTTCTATATTTCAGTTACACACATTACCTGTACAAGGAACTTGTCCTGTTTGTATTTATTTAGCAGGCCATAATGGTACATGCTACTTCCTAAGCCAGTCCATTGGCACAGCGGTAGCACTACAGCTCTCAATGCTGGCGACCCGGCTTAAGGAGAGAGCTCAGATCGGCAGGTGCCAGCCGGGGGAAGGAGGATTGAATGTCTCTGGCAACATTTCTCCTTAGGGACGGGAGAGATGTATGCTTTGCAGTGCAAGCTGATGCTGACCCTCCAATTTCTACTTCTACTACTGCCTCTCCAACCAAACCACCCTTCCATTTCAAACTAGTAAAGGCACATGAAGTCTATAAATATGTAAAGAAGGCCATTTCTAAGTCCCGAGCAAGCAGCAACACTATTGACCTTAAACTTCTGTCCCTCATTCTGGAGGAAGTACTGCTCCCCCTCACAAAAATTTTCAATCTCTCCCTCTGCTACAGCCAATTCCTTAGGAAATGGAAGGCTGCAGTTGTCACTCCGGTGCACAAAAGTGGTGATAAGTCACTGTCTGGTAACTATCGCCCAATATCAATACTACCACCTCTCTCTAAGGCCCTTGAACGCTTGGTGGCGGACCAACTTTCAGACTACCTGGAAAAGCACAACATCCTCTGCACTCAGCAGCATGGATTTAGGAAAGGGCACAGCACATCGACTGCCCTACTGGAATTCTCAGGAGCAATCCACAATGCCATGGACAAAGGAAACCTAACTGGAGCAGTCTACATTGACTTAACCAAGGCATTTGATACAGTACGCCATGGCCTACTTATTAAACAGCTACTATCCCTAGGGCTCTCGTAGGGTCCTGGTGACTGGGTAAAAAATTACCTTGCTCAGCGCTCTCAATCTGTAAAAGTAGCTGGAGTTCTCTCAGACTCAAAACTGGTTCGCTCAGGAGTTCCCCAGGGATCCATCCTGGGCCCCCTCCTTTTCAGCCTTTTCCTAAACTCCCTCCCCAAATTCTGCCCTGAACCAATAATCCTCTGTGCCGACGATGCCGTGATTCTTGCCACTCATAAAGATCCGAACCTCTTACGCCTCAACCTTCAGCATACTTTTTCCAAAGTTGAGATGTGGTTCCTTGAACATAAGCTGGTTCTAAACCACAAAAAAACTAAATCCATGCGCTTCTCTAGCCCACAAAACAAGAAACAGCAAGTCCCACTCACCATTAATACATACCTGGGAAATACCCTTGAACAAGTGCCAATTTTCAAATATCTTGGAATCAAGTTTGATCAAGGCTTAACCTTTGCAACTCACATTGATAGTACAGCAAAAACTATTAATCAGCGAATTGGGATTCTGTATCGGAACCGACAGCTCCTTACCCATTCTGCACTGAGGATTGCCATCCAATCCTCTATCATCTCAGTCGTTGACTATGGCTTAGTTATATATGGATCTGCCACTACTACAGCACTTAGTCGCATTACAACATCCCTAAATAAGGCCTGTCGGCTGCTCACTGGTGCACATCGACATACCCACACATGTGAACTCTATGCTGACTCAGGTTGGTTGCAACTCTCAAACCAGATAAAGTACCTTACCTGCCTGATGGCGAAAAAATCCACTCTGGGCCTCACTCCACCTTGTATCCAAGACCTGTTATGCCCGAGCGCTAGCACCTGTTTTACCAGATCAGAACACCAGCCTCTCCAAGTCCCCCGATGCCGGACTTCTCAGGGACAAAGATCATTTGCCTATCGTGCCCCTGCTGTCTAAATACCCTCAGCACTCATATTACTGCCTCCATCTCTCTAGGTATTTTCAAATCAAGGCTGTTCTCTCACCTTGCCACCTCCAGCTCCTGTGACTGCCCTGATTAAACCTCCTATTTTCTCACTACCCACCCTGTTCCGTTATTTGACAAAGACATGTTTGGGAAACCTTTTCTCCTGCTATTGTCTGCTCCCCACACCTTTCACTTACCCTCTCTGTTCTGGACTTTTTCCTTATTTGTTTCTCCTAATCTGGCATGACCTCTTTCTTATAATAATAATGTTATTATTGATATTTCATGTCCTTTTGCACAAATGATTTGATATGTATTTGTATATGTTTTCTCGCTCTTGACACAGCACAAATTGTTGTGTTATCTATGTAACCTTTTTTGTACTGTACCTAATTGACGTGGAACCTTTGTAAAACAGCCTCTGGCTCAAAGGTAGTAATTCCGAGAACAATAAACTAAACTAAACTAAAATCTCCACCTAGTGGAAACAAGGGTGGCTGTCACAGTATAGAAGGGATGCTCGCGAAAATTCAGTGCGTGTGTGCCAATACACGGTTGGCATCTCTGTGGGGAGAAAACTGGAGGACAAAAGCATGCTGGCATCCCCTGCAGCCTCAGAAACTACCAACATGGTGCTCCACTCACCCCACATTGTTGTTGCATAAGCAGTGAGTACATGTAAATCCATGAGAAGCAGGTGATTTTGGGGGGAGAGCCAGTGGTGCTGGTGGGGGAAACCAGAGAAAAGAGAAGCGGTTCAATTATAAAAAAAAAAAAATAATCTCTCCTGGCTTTGCAAGTTGGGCTGCTGCTTTAGGGAGGGGGTGGATAAAGAATGTTTTAAAAAAGGCTAATTTTTTTTTTCTAAATGAGAATTTATAAATCTCACACTCCTGGTTATAGAAGTGGTATCATGCTGTGTTGTAAACATAGAAACATAAACAGTGTTGGCAGAAAGAGATCATTGGTCCATTCAGTCTCCCCAGCTCCACGTGTTTGGGATGCGTCTCACTGGACAGATGGGCATCTGTCATCCAACCTGTGGAAGAATCAATAACTCTAAAGAAATTGGTCATCCCAAAAGAAATCACAAAATTGGACATTGACCATATGTAACATCGGCATACATTTTGACTGAGATATGTAGACGTCATGGGTGCATTGTGAAGCACAAGGAGAAGCCTAGTGTCTTCAACATTTGGGAAATCTATATAGCCCAGAACTAATGTGAACCCTGGGGTATATTGTTGTACTTTGTATAGACCGTGGGAAAATCCATAAAAGTGTCCCATGAGCTATTCCATAGTTGTTTTTTTTTATGTATTTACTGTATTGGAAAGATAGTAAAAAAAAATTACATTCAATGACAATTTACCACTTAATAATTAAAGTAATTATGTACCATAAATTTCCATTTACCATACATTCATTTTCAGATCAAAGTTCCTTACATTTTAAAGTAACCCAGACTTAGTGTCACATCATATAAGGTTCATGTCTGTCAGGTACAAATAACAAAAAAAAAAAAACAAGCCTAAGAGTCTAACAAGGCAGCGGGTGTTTAAACAGTGGGATCAGTAGAATGTTGTAAGCATTTTTTTTTGATGACATATGTGGTGGAGCTTAGGTTTCTTAGGGTTTTTAACCCCCAGCACTAATTCAATGTTGTTTCCTCTCCCTACTTTGAGAGGTAGAGTCTCCTAAAAGTGCCCGACCAATCCTTCCTGCAGCTCTACCTTGCCTCTTTCAGTCTCCAGTTGTATTTAAAGATGCTTCCCTCATCCATTGTCTTTCATCCACCTGGTCCATCTTTCCAAAAATGTTGGTGTTTTATCCTGTGTTAGATATGATAACCTCTCCATCTCTTGAAATTTCTCTCACTATCATTTCTCATTCTACAAGTGTGGGAGGTTCGGGTTTCAGCCATTTGCTGGTAATATAGCCTTTTCTATTGCTGCCATGCAGATGTATCAAAGATAGTGAGCAATCACTCCCTTACATATGAACATACGAAATTGACAGTAGATAAAGGCCTTATGTTCTATCAAGTCTGCTCGATTGTTCAGCTAGCAGCCCTTACACTGTAGCTGCCCCTTCCTCCCCTTCTCTAGTGATCCTCCCCCTTACCCTGTCCCATCCCCTATTGAAGCAGCCCACTGTATTGCAGGATACCACTTCCTCTGGTAATGTGTTCCACCCAGACAGCACCCTTTCCGTAAAGAAGTGTCTCCTCATTTCCCTCTTGAACCCCCCCGTCTCAGGTTGTGCCCACGAGTGTCCCTCTACCTCCTTAATTTGAACATCCCCTCCATGCCCATCTTATTTATCTCCTTCATGTACTTCAAGGTTTCAGTCATGTCCCCCCATCCCTCCTCTCCTCCAGGGAGTACATAATTCAGTTCCCTCAGCCTGCTTTCGAAGGGTAAGTCCCCACGCCCCTGGATCATTTTTGTTGCCCTGCACTGCACCGCTTCCAGTAACCTAATGTTCTTCTTCAGGTATGGCCACCAGAACTGCACGCAGTACTCAAAGTGT
The DNA here is from genome assembly GCA_016271365.2 of Neoceratodus forsteri. Taxonomy (NCBI): domain Eukaryota; kingdom Metazoa; phylum Chordata; order Ceratodontiformes; family Ceratodontidae; genus Neoceratodus; species Neoceratodus forsteri. The sequence goes on along the minus strand of JADMNL010000026.1, from coordinate 198,650,852 downwards.
GGTCTGACCAGTGACCTATATAGCGGCAGGATCACCTCCCCACCCTTCCTGGAGGATATGCCTCTGGCAGTACAACTCAGCATTCTGTTAGCCTTTGCAGCTGCCTTTCTATACTGTGCTGAATTGTTCATTGCTCCCGTTATGATCGCCCTCAGATTATTCTCCTCTGTCTTGGCTAGTTGCACCCCCAAGCTGGTAACTTCTCCTTTTTTGCATCAAAATGTAGCACCTTGCATTTCTTGTCATTGAACCCCAGCTGCCAAGTGTCTGACCATGCCTCCAATTTTGCCAGATCACTTTGCAACCTCTGCCACCCTCTTAGGTCATCCACTACTGCCCCCATCTTGGTGTAATCTGCAAACAGACTGATTGTGCTCTTGATGCCTATTGAGATGTCTTCTATGAAGATCCCAAACAGTAAAGGTCCCAGGACAAAGCCCTGTGGCACCCCACTGGTCACTGCCCTGGGTGATGAGAGCTCCCCTCCCACTACCACCACCTTCTGCTGTCTCTCTTGCAGCCAGTTCACTACCCGTCTCACCATCTGCGCCCCCGCTTACTTTCTAGCCTCCCATGTGGCACAGAGTCGAATGCCTTGCTGAAGTCCAGATACAGGACATCGACTGCATGGCTCTTGTCTAATTGCCTGGTTACCCAGTCATAGTACTCCACCAGGTTGGTCTGACAGGATCTGCCTGAGGCAGATACGTGCTGTCTGCTGTTCTGCAGACCATTAGCCTCTAGTAGGGAAACCAGCCTCTCCTTCAGGATTGTCTCCATCAGCTTTCCTGCAATGAATATGAGGCTTACTGGTCTGTAGTTCCCTGGCTCATCCTTGGTGCCACTCTTGTGGAGGAGTACCATGTGTGCCATCCTTCAGTCCTGAGGTACACTCCCCGAGTCCAGGGAGTCATTGAACAGGTCTGCCAAGGGTTCTGCCAGGACTTCTACCAGCTCCCTGAGCACCCTGAGGTGTATACCATCTGGCCCAGGCACCTTGTCCACCCTCAGTGCCCTCAAACCCTCCAGTACCCTGCCCACTGGCATCTCCCCGTCTGTCATCTCCACCGTCCCCCATGCCCACCTTCCCATCCCCCCCTTCGGTACAGCTCCCTTGTTCTTTTTAGTAAATACGGAGCAGAAGTATTTATTTAATGTTTCTGCCTGCTCTGCCCCTGTTTCCACCCACCCCCCATCCCTCTTAATCCTTACTATTTGGTTCTTATGACTTTTTTTCTCCCTGATGTACCTGAAGAAGTCCTTCTCCCCCTCTTTGATTCCCTGTGCTAGACTGAGTTCCCTGGACTCCCTGGCTGCCCTGACTGCCCTTGTCGCCTCCTTGAGGTATTCCTCTCTATCCTCCCCTCTCGGTTTTTTTTTTTTTTTTGTGCCTTCTAAAGGTGGCTGTTTTCCTCCTTACTTTTTCCATGACACCCCTGCTGACCCAGCTAGTTTAATTGGCCCTAGCCCTCCTACTCTGGACCCTTGTATATGTTGTGGTTGCCTCCTCAATACCCAATTAATGACCTCTCACTTCTGGTTAGTGTCTATATTTGGATGAATTTTGGCCAGATACTCCTGTACTATTTCCCTCATCCCCCTGAAGTTGGCCCTCCTGAAGTCTAACACCCTCGTGCCCATTCCTACTCCTCCTTTCCCCATGTTTATTGTGAACCACACTGAGTGGTGGTCACTCCCCGCCAGCGGTTCCTCCACCCTCAGCTCCCTCCAAACTCACCATTTGCCAGCACGAGGTCTAGGGTGTTCACTAACCTAGTTGGCTCATTGACCATCTGCAAAAGGAAGCTGTCCTGGAAGGTATACAGAAGTACTTGCTTCCTCCTGTTCGTGGTGACTGGGGTACCCCAATCCACTCCCAGCAGGCTTGAAGTCCCCCATAATCAACGTGCTTCCCCTCCCGCAGGTCCTTCTGATCTGTCCTGCTAGTTCCTTGTCTAACTCCTTAGTTTGAGAGGGTGGCCTGTACACCACTCCCATCCTGAGGGTCCTATTTTTGGAGTCCTGGAGCTGCACCCATAACGACTCCATGCTGTCCTCCTCCCCATCCTCCCTGACACACTTCAGTCCCTCCTTCACATACAGCGCCACCCCACTCCTTTCCCTTTTACCCCGTCCCTCTGAAATATCCTATGTCCTGGTACTGACAGGTCCCAGGCATGGTAATGGGAGGCCCATGTGTTGGTGATGGCGGCTATGTCCACCTCCCCCTCTGCCACGAGAGCCCTGTAACTCTGTTTTGTTCCCCAGACTCCTAGCGTTCAAGGTTACCATCCTCCACCCTGCTTCCTTCCCCCTACTTGCTCACCCCTTCTAGCGTCCCCTCCTGACCTTTGCCTAAGTCCCTTGCTGCTGGTATGGGAGGGGGAGCTCATTCGGCTTCCCTACCTGTGGATCCTGCCTCACTCCTGCCTACTTTCCATCCCCCTGTTCTAGTTTAAATTCATGTTGTTTGCCAAGTAGTCCCACTATTTCTGTTTCAGGACTCTCCTTTTCTCCTCACTTTAGTGTAGCCTGTCCCTTGCGTAGAGATCCTTGCTCTCCCATGTCCTTCCCACCCCACCCCCACCAGCCCATACCCTTTGGACTGACACCATTCTCTTAACCATGAGTTAAATTGCTCTATCCTCAGCTTCCTTGCCATGTTTGGCTTGGGTACTGGAAGCACCTCCGAGAAGGTTACTGATAACGGTGGCAAGTCTAATATAATATGATCGAACCGAAGTGGTTCACCTACTTGAAAGATAGCTTCCAAATTATGTGTCACTTGTGTGTAGAATTCTTCCAGTATTGGGCAAGTGTAAAAAGTATGTATGTGTGTGGTTCTGGATGGTTTCTCCGCATTTTTTTCAGGATCACAATCCCATTTAGCTTTTAAATGTGGGGTTAAGAAATACCTGACCCTCATTTTCCAGGCAAATTGTTGCCACCTAGGCGCAGATGTGGTTTTAAAAGCTGTCTTGCAAATAGTGCCACTCCTTGGCGGTCAAATGAAAAGTGGCCTCTTTCTCCCACTTTGTTTCAAGATATTTGACAGTGGTCACCTTATGACCCTGCAGGATCCGGTAGATGCGAGAAATCACCCCCTTTGGGGAAGTTAATGATAATACATCTTTAAAAGAAGGTATGTCTGTATCCTGAATAGGAGCCATTAGGTGTTTATTTGTTTTTGTATGTAACTGTGTATCTGCAGCTAATGAAATCTGTCAGTTAGCCTCCACCCAAATTCTCTTTGACACTTTTCAAATGAGCTGTGCTGGAATAACATGCTTGTTGCTACCACTGCTCTTGCAGCAAAGAAATGTGATTTTTTTTTTTTTTAAATCACACAGGACGTATAATAATAGTGACACGCGAAAGGCCTCTTATGGATATGAGTGTCGCCTCTTGTGTTCTTAGGGCATCAGAACTGCCCACCTTTAGGTTGCTGTTCTTTTGCCCTGAAAATTGCACAAGGTGAGTGACGCAGTTATATCCATCAGATGCCGTGCTAGCATCACTATATAATGTATGTTAGAACGCTGTTAACCTTAGGAAATCATCATTTCCTAAGGTTGTTAACCTATCGATGTGACGTAGATATGTTGTTAACCTATCGATCCTACGTCACATCGATGAGGTTAACTAACAGCAGTGGTCTCTGCATGTGCGCGCTTTTTTCTCGACACGAAACCGACTGAAGGAAACCGACGGGAAGGACTGAAGGGCGGCGGCGGTGACTTTTAAAAACGTAAGCCCTTTTTGATGATGGGACCATCACTATAAAAATAATGTATGGTCCTCTATCGCAATCGGGTTTAGTTTTTACTGTCTCGAGGTTGCCATGGCGACGTGAACCTCTCGAGCTTCGCCTCGAGGTTTACATGGTCACCCTGGTAACCTCTCGACTGTTAACTGACCGTTAATCTATAGAGGACCACATATCCTCTCATAGAGAATAGTGGATGGACAACTAGGTACGATGAGTGTGTTCTGTCACAGAGGGGCTGTGATTCTCTCTGCTCTCGAGATCCATGGAAATCGGGCCTGAGGTGGCAAAATAATTGGTTGTGCATAAAGTTGCTGATCCTGTATTACTTAGTGTTAAAAAAAAAAATTGGAAATTTTGGCAGTTCAGCTAAGAAAACTTGTTTTTTTTTTTTTGCTTATTCTTTCTGCTTGCTTACCTGGTCTGCTCCCCAATCAAGGCAATCTCTGGGACTCTGTCTGCCGTCCGAGTGGCCCTCGCCTAAGGACCTTGCCATTATCCCTGTGGCTTACCCCCTGCAGCGGGGTGGTGGGGAGCCCCCGAACTCACCCACCTTCTGGATCCCGATGGGCAAGTCCCTGAGCCAGCGCCGTGTAGGATGGCCATCAAGCCGTTCAACCAGGAAGCCATTTTTCTCTCTTTACCCCCCCCGAACCAGCGGTTGTGCAATGACACTGGCAGAGGGGAACGTGCATGCGTCCCCTTGCACTCCTTCCTAGCATCTGCCCCCCAACTCCTCCCCAGAGCACAGCATTCATCTTGTCCCTCAGCCTCCGCCAGGGCGCAGTCAGGCGCCGACTATCGTGGACCCCCACCCTGGAGAGGGAGAGCAGTCCATCAGATGCTCAATTCCTCTCCTCCCCTGCAACCCCCGGTGACCCATGCTTGTTACTGAACACCGGCGTGGCATGAGGTGCAGGCGACAAGCGCCACTGGGCCAGCAAAAAACTTTAGTTTTTAATCATGCCCACTTTCTGCTCTCCTTTCCCTGTTCAGAAGTCATTCATTGTAAATTTTTTTTTTTTTGTTAGTCCTGTTTAAAAAGTGTTTCTTGTTCACCCCGATGTTGCTTACTCCCTCTGTTTGCAGATTTGCTTTGCGTTTGTGCGAACTGTCACATCGTCAAGTTGTCGAACTCCCCTCCATCGGGGTTACGTCACTGTCTGTTCACTGTGTGAAATGCGTGTGCGACAGTTCTTTGCTTTCAAAATGCTTTGCTTTACCTCTCATTAATTTTAAATTTCTATGTCACTTTCTCTGTTCACCAATGATGTTTGTATATCCACTTTGTTCACCACTGATGTCTGTATATCCACATGGCTTATACTAATTGTATAACTTGTCGCTACCTCTGTAACTGCTGCCCGTGTGGCCCGGGTCGTGCCTGAAAACGGTCCCCTGGATCAGTGCGCTTACCCGGTTGCCAAAGACTTAAATAAAAATAAATAAAACAGAACTGACTTGTGCAGTCTCTAGAGGTTTTAATGCTATTGTACCACAGAAGGGTGCAGTCATGTTCCATGCCATTTGATTTGTGGTACAACAGCATTTTTGAAAGGGATGGAATCCTATTCAGAACAGCGCTTTACTATACACTATAATTACATATAAAATTGTTTTGGAAAAAATATATTTTTAAATCTGGTGGTCAAGTTGTGTAATTGTACATGGCCAGTCACACACCTTTGATCCTGTTGACCGGCTTGCTTGCTTCAGGTTCCTAAGCCATTTTATAATCTGAGGTAACACACATGAGAGGCAGTTTGTTAGAAGAGCAGTAGCATTCTTAAGAGCAGGCAACACATTTTTTTTCTCAATCACAGTTTTATTATTTTAACTTGAAGTGATACAATAAAACATTTCCACAATAAAATTGCATTGCATTAGAAAATATTAAAAGTTAATTTTAAACATAAACTTTTTTGTTTACAAGTACCAGTCAGCATATTTTGTACGGATAACACATCACATAGGCAAATATCCAGTATAGCTTTCTTGTTATACAATTAATAATTGTTGAATATACATGTTTCATTCTCTGTTTCTGCTTTCTCTTTGTTTTTTTGTTTGGGTCTTAACACATATTGTTATAAAGTTTTTTTTATTGTTAGGCAACACATGTGGTACAGGCAAGTCACTCCAAGGTACTGCCTGCCCAAGGGTCTGTTTTTATTTATTTATTTATTTATTATGTTTGTGTGCACATTCATATGCAGCAAAGAATGGCATTTCAGAGGCTTGTCACTGTTAAATCCAGTGCAGTGCAGACTGCAGTGGGCTCGACTGTGACAGTCCAGTGATCAGCCTGGTTGTTCATGACACTATTTTCTACTTGCTGGGTGGAAGTTTCTTCTAGTTGAAAGGAGCAACTTGCTCCTGTCATGGATACGGCTGTCCTCTTTCATCTGCATGATGCTGTCCAGTAAGAGAGTGGCCTCATGATCAGCCTGCTCTTTGTTTACCAGAAGAACTGAAATCTAACTCCCCCACTGTGCCCGTGGAGCTCTGTGCTTGTACTATTGCAAATTGCAACGAGTCCCCTCTCCTCCAGGAATGGCACACACAGCCCTTCTCTCATCAACAGGTGGATAAAATTTACTGATCAACCTTCAGATTCTGCTGTGACAGAAGGACAGGGCAGTGGTTGTTTAGGCAATGAGTCACCTCTCCTCCAGGGATGGCACACACAGCCCTTCTCTCATCAACAGGTGAATAAAATTTACTGATCAACCATCAGATTCTGCCGTGACAGAAGGACAGGGCAGTGGTTGTTTAGGCAATGAGTCACCTCTCCTCCAGGGATGGCACACACAGCCCTTCTCTCATCAACAGGTGAATACAATTTACTGATCAACCACCAGATTCTGCCGTGATAGAAGGACAGGGCAGTGGTTGTTTAGGCAGAGTAGAAGTTATCAGTCTCCCTAGCATGGAAACTATTTTTTTATTTCAAAGCCTAGAGTAATGAACAACACTACACTGAAGCAGCTTGTTGAAGACCTTTCACCTGAGTCCTATGAGGAAGTAGCGCTTCATTTATTTTACTATTTTCACTTGTGGGGCATTGGGAGGACAGTGGCGATGGGTAAATTAAGAGTGTCTGACTCTGCAGCATCAGAAGGCACAGGGCATGGGATGTCTGGTGCTGCTGAAGGTGGGTGGGGAGCATTTTTTCTCAGCCATGGTCTTCCAGTGCCCCACACCTCGTGGAACTTATCTTACAGTGTTGGGAAGCGAGCTGTCCTCTGGGTGCACCCTACCCCCCCCAGCTACAACAGTGGTTCTTGCTTTCTAGTAAGCCCACCTTTCCTGTGACTGAACCCATTCTCTGTTTACAGTGCCCACTTCCACTGTGACGGAGCCTGCACTTCTTGGCTACAGTCCCACCTCCACTGGAGGAGTAGGATTTGGAGGATCAATCCATTGGGGCTGGGGCTGATGGTGCGATATCCCCTTTGACATCCAGGACAGGTACATGATCATGATAGCATCTCATTCAGCAGCTGCAACTCCCCCCCACCCTGTGTTGGTTCTGGAGCAGGGCAGAAGGCAAGGGACGCTGTGCAGGTTGGCTGGCTGAGTTGGGTAAAACAAGGACCTTCCTCTTTGTGTGTGGTGCAGACTCTGAAGCAGTGTACAAAAAGCAACTGGATGGTTGGGTTTTGAGCAAGTCAGACAAAAAGGGCTGCCTTAGTTGGCATTCGTGCTTTCTTCATCGCTGTCATGAACGCGGACCCCCAGTCCCAGGTAGCCCCCTCTTTGCCACACTTGCCCAAAGGTCAGTATTCAGTGGAATCTATAAGGCACATCGTCTGTACACTCGATCTGAATGATGTGCATCTTCAAAGAGCTAGCACTCGATAGGGATGGGAAACTTGGGTGGGATGGATGCAGAACTTGGGATGTTGTTGGGAGCCAGCACATCTTGAGGTTTAAAGGTACCACTTCTTGGTGTTTGCTGCACGCATGGTCAACAGTCATAACTGGTCTCATGTCTAAACTGTATTCTGAAGTTGTAATGGGGTTAGGGAGAAAAAGATAGCATTTAGGAAGTATAAGGAAACGCAGAAGGAGCAGGACAGAGAACTGTACCGGTTAAGGCAGAAGGAAGCAGGGAGGGTAGTCAGAATAGCAAAGGCACAAACTGAGGAAAAGACAGCCAACTCAGTTAAGAAGGGGGATAAAACCTTTTATAGGTATATCAGGCAGCAGAAAGACAAAGGGAGGGATGGTGAGGCTGAATAGAATGGATGGTGGGTGGGCAGAGAGTGACAGTGAAAAAGCAGGGATACTGAATGAATACTTCTGTTCAGTTTTCACAAAAGAGTAAGTGGGGGAGGTGCCTAATCCAATTAACAGAAGCACTCTGGAGAGGAGGGGTCAATCCCAGTCCTTTCACAGAAAAAAGGGTTCTGCAAGAACTCCTAAAACTGAAGGTGGACAAAGCAATGGGGCCTGATGGAATTCACCCCAGAATTCTAAAAGAATTAAGGGGGGAACTAGTGAAACCACTGGCTACTCTTTTTAATAAATCATGAGGGGATGGGGTGGTACCAGAGGACTGGAGGAAGGCGGATGTGATTCCCCTTCACAAAAGTGGGATCAAGACAGAGGCAGGAAACTACAGACCTGTCAGTTTGACCTCTGTGGTAGGGAAAGTGATGGAGTCACTTCTGAAGGAAAGAATAGTTGAGTGCCTAGAGTCCAGTGGGGCACAGGACCCAAGGCAGCATGGGTTCACAGCGGGAAGGTCATGTCAGACGAATCTAATAGATTTCTTTGGCTGGGTGACCAACGTAGTAGACCAGGGAGGGGCTGTGGACATGGCCTACCTAGACTTTAGCAAGGCATTTGACACAGTCTCACACAAAAGATTAATAGTCAAATTAACCAGCCTGGGAGTGGGTCCCAGGGTGGTAGCCTGGGTAAAGCATTGGCTGGACAACAGGACACAGAAGGTAATTGTAAATGGAGTCCACTCTGAAGAAAGAGGGGTTACTAGTGGGGTACCGCAGTGTTCAATTTTGAGTCCAGTCCTTTTTAATGTCTTCATAAGTGACATTGCAGAGGGACTGGAAGGAAAAGTATGCCTCTTTGCAGATGAACAAAGATCTGCAAAAGGGCTGATACACAAGGAGGCGTGGAAAGGATGAGAAGGGACTTGGCAAGGTTGGAGGAATGGTCAGAAGTATGGCAGCTAGGATTCAGTGCAAGAAGTGCAAAATAATGCACCTGGGAAACAAGAACCCAGGGGAAGAATACACAATGGGGGGAGGTAGTAACAACAACCAAAAGGAAAGGGACCTGGGGTAATCATATCAGATGACCTTAAGGTTAGCAAGCAATGGAGAAGGCAGTAGGGAGGGTTGGGGTATACTGGGATGCATAGGAGAGGCATCAGCAGCAGAAAACAGGAAGTTGTTATCCCTCTGTGCAGACAGTTGGTGAGACCCATCTGGAGTACTGGCCCAGTTCTGGAGACCCCATCTCCAAGGACATAGACAGGATAGAGGCAGTCCAGAGGAGGGCAACTAAAATGGTGCAGGGTCTGCAAGGGAAGCCGATGAGGAGAGAGCTAAAGGAGCTCAATATGTATACCCTTGAGGAAAGAAGGAGAGGGGACGTGATAGAAACTTTTAAGTACCTCAGTGGAATCAACAAAGTCCAAGAGGGTAGCATCTTTCAGAAAAAAAACGGCAGAACAAGGGGACACAATTTAAAGATGAAGTGTCTAGGGCAATGTGAGGAAGTATTATTTCACAGAGAGGGTAGGATGCATGGAACAGCCTTCCTGAGGAAGTTGTGGGGTCTAAAACTGGGGGAGAATTCAAGAATGCATGGAACAGACATAAGGCAATTCTTGTGGGGGGTAGGAAGAAATAGGCTGTTTGGTTAACTAGGATCTGAGGCCTATCCTGTAGGTAGGGAAATGGGCAGACTAGATGGGCCAAGCGGTCCTTATCTGCCGACAAAATCTATGTTTCTATGACTCCGATACATTTGTGCTTAGCCTTTCTGCAGTCTGTGCTGTATGTATTTTCTCCAGCAACCACACATAGATTCACCAGTAGGGCTACATGCTGCACCAAGAAGAGTTTCCCCGAGTAACATGCAACCTGTAAGAAACAATCTTCCTCGTGCTGCAAATCGTCCCAACTTGTACCGTTTCATCCTGGCTGTGTCAGTGGCCCAGTGACACAAGTCGGCTATTTAGAAGATGTAACCATCAAACTGGATCTGTTTTTTGTATGTGTTGTAAGGTAAATTATCTGCTGCACGTTTTTCTAATGCAGTAGCAATAGTTCCAGTCTAGAACACCAGCAAACATCCTAAGGGTTTTATGCAAGTCTACAGTTTATCTAAATGTTTAGGGGGTTGCAGTATAGCATCCTGGGGATGCTCAGCTTATTTTTTTTTTGTTTTCATCTTATTAATAATGTTGTCAATTATTGAAGGGGGTGGCTTTGACTCACATTAAGTGGGACATGGGTTAGGAAGGGAGGGAGTCTTTTCTGAGCAAGTGGACATGGGATAGAGATGGAAGGGGTCTCCATGGGGCATCGGAGTTGAGAAGATATTTCCAGAACTGTTCTGTGGCCAGTGGACAACCAGGTAGGAAACATAGAAACATAGACTTTGACGGCAGGTAAGGGCTGCTTGGCCCACCTAGTCTGCCCATTTCCCTACCTAGAGGATGAACTGCAGATCCTATTTAACCAACAGCCTATTTCTTCCTACCCCCTCACAAAACTTGCCTTATGTCTGTCCCATGCATTCTTGAATTCTCCCACAGTTTTAGACCCCACAACCTCCTCAGGAAGCCTGTTCCATGCGTCCACCACCCTCTCTGTGAAATAATACTTCCTCACATTGCCCCTGAACCGCCCCCCCATCTTTAAATTGTGTCCCCTTGTTCTTGCATGTCTCTTTTTCTGAAAGATGCTACCCTCTTGGACTTTGTTGATTCCACTGAGGTACTTAAAAGTTTCTACCCTCTCTGTGAAAAAATACTTCCTTACATTGCCCCTGAGCCATCCCCCCTCTATCTTCAGATTGTGTCCCCTTGTTCTTGCACATCTCTTTTTCTGAAAGATGCTACCCTCTTGGACTTTGTTGATTCTACTGAGGTACTTAAACTAGGCCTGGCTTGGGATGTGATAAATAGGAAACCACCAGGCTACAGAAGGATCCAAGGTACCGGGTGAGGGAGTCAGGGCTGGGATGAAAAGTGGGGGAGGGGGGTAGCCCCATGAACCCAGGGCACGGACAGTGGCATGGTACCATGCAGCTGATGCTATGCCAGGGCTTCACCCCTGTGGCTTTCACAGTCCACCGTGTTAGTTACTGTACACACTGTGCAGCAACTAACATCTGGATTTTTTAAATAAATAACAAGGTTGTGCTGTGCTGTCTGAGGAGAGAATTCACTCCTTGCAGACTCACTGTTTGGGAGTTGCAGTTTAGGGGGCCTTTTTTACTCCTACCATCTGTTACCCCTGCTGTGACTGTGTATCAGGTCCCTGGATCTGTGATTTGTACTATATCTCTGTTGCAGAGGGATGCTGGTGGTGTGAAGTTTCAGTCATTGTACACCGCCAGTCGTAGAAACAGAGCAAAGATCCACAGGTATCTATCAAAGTAAAATGTCTGAAAATATTATTTGTAAAGTGGTTTCATTTGAACTGAAATGTTTTCACATTATCATTTTTTACCAATACTTATTCTACTAGCTGTTTCAGAAACATTTGCTTGTTCTCAACTGTCCTCACAAATTGCTGTATTTGAGACATCAGTGGTTTGCCATAGTAAGCATTATGATGTCATAATAAGTGTACCAAGCAGTGAGAAAATCTTGATGATACCATTTTATACAGACCATGGGAAAAGTAGATGGAATATTCTGAAAAACCTGGGGAAAATGATGGAAATAAAATGATGTTCTCAAGTTACTGTTGATAACTCAATAGGGTGTTTGTGGAATTGCATTCTGAAGTAAATTACTATTTTTTGATGTATGATTCTCATAGCTTCCATATATCTACATACATACATATGTGGTGGTGGATATTTGCAGTGGTTCATTTTCTTTAGAAAAATGCATGCTGTTTAACCATGGTTGCCCATTGCAGGAACTTTGCAGCACTGGCAACCACTCGACTGCCAAGGCTTCCTCCCATACCCTTCCCCTTACTGGGCGATCATGGGCACCCCACTCTAGAAAACAGAAATTCAGTGCTTCAGGCTTGTGACTCAAGGCTCACATGGTTTTCTCCCCACCCCTATATGGCCTTCCCAAATTGCACAGCGAACCTGTGTTTGGATGCAGATCCGCATACATCTGAAGTACTCCATGGCCCTGCTTCAGATGTTGCTCTGGGAGTGGACAGGGGATGTACCCCCTCCCTGAGACAGATGACGCTGCTCTCATTAGTGACCCAGTCCTTACGCTGCTACACAAGCAGAAACTCAAGCTTGCTTCTAAACCTGGGTCACCCACATCATGGTAGTGTGGTTTGGGTCACCCACATGGTGGTGTGGTTTGGATCGCCCACATAGTAGTGCGGTTTGGAACTAGTAGGATGCTGAGGCTCGGGCAACATCAATTCATTTTTAACATTACATATTTTTCATGTCATAAAGTAAACTACCTACAAAAAATTAAGGGTTGCACATAGAGCAGAGGCAGCGTGGTCTACTGACCAGAATATTTGGCTGGGAAGATATTAGACGCATGTTCTTCATATCCCACCAGAACTATTTACACATTATATAGGAAAAAAGGTATTATGGACAGGAGGGAGCTACTGCCCATCTGGCCTGTCTGCCTTTGTTTCAACAGGGAAAAACATGAAATCCTCCCTCCATAAGGTTCTGTATTTACATATTCTGAGCAAGTTACATCCTCTTAGTGCTTAAGTGCATTTAGCTATAAAAATGGATAGAAAGCAGGACCTCATTTAACAAACTCTGATCGGAGCCACTATGGCTGCGTAAAGCGGCAAGACTGTGGAGGAGCTCTCGCTGCAGCGCCCGAGCCTGCCGTATCCAGGATGGCCACCGTGAGAAGACTGCACATACTGCTGCTGTAGAGTTCAGTCGGTGGCTGGCCGATGCGGTGTGAGGTGGGCTGTGCCAGTCGCCGGCTGTGGTCGGGTTGGGGGAAGCAGGGTGGTGGGTCACTGGCTAACGGGGAGGGGGGCCACTTGACAACCAGGGTACTGGAATGGGAGCTTTTTTTTTTATGGAAACCATGCTCCGGCTGGGGTCACACTGGACTGCCAGGGTTACCGGGGCTATCATATGTATTTCTGTGGCGATCAGGGCTGGGGAAGGGGGTCACTCTGTACTACCAGGGATACTGTGGGATATTGTTATTAGTATGAAGATTGGGTCCAGGGAGGGGGGGGAACCACTAGACTACCAGGGATACCGGGGGATATTAGTTTTATTGTTGCGATGATCAGGGATGGGGAGAGGGGCATTCACAACGCTGTATTGGCAGTCGGGGCATGGGGGGTGTTATTAGGTGTGATGGCGATCGGGCCATGGGAGGAGGGTAACATCATGTCAGACCGGGGCTCGGGAAAGGGGGACAATGTGACTGGCCCTGGACTGTATGCAGGGTACCACCCAGCCCCATGCATAAAGTAGGGTTTTGCAGACTTATCTTTGTGCCAGCGCAGCTGACCATGTCTTTGTCAGGGGGGTTGAATATTGTGATGCGCAGCATATGCATGAGGGACACTTCATTTGTGTACACGCATTATTGTATTGTGAGTGGCATCGAAGTCGGGTTTGCAGGGCATAACAGGGGCTTCTGAATATTGCAGGGCCTTACGGGGGCTTCTGAATATTGCCATGCCCCCAATGGCCTTCGCAAATCAGGAGATGCTCAATGCATCTAACGATGTGCCGTACATCTCTTCTATGTGGGCCCCTGTAAAAAAGAAAACTGTCCATTGATGTCTGTTGCCACCACTGCTGCCATTACTGTTCGCCCACCCAACCCTGCCACTCAGCACCCACACCCCCCAAGCCCTTACTTACCTATCGGAGGAATAACGCCATAATCCTCTTTGGACCGGAGACACGTCTTCACTCTTCAACGTTGGACTGTGAACTGAGGAAATCAGGTACGCAGTTCCATGTATTTCAGTGGAGTTTTGAACTTATCATCATAACTTGGTCATTTTTTAATATTTGTTTCTCCAGATTTTCGGCATACCTTTTTTGGGACCCCCACCTCATGAACAATGACAGTGAAATTAGGCAAATCTGTCCTGAAAAGGTGATTTTTGCGGTCACTGTGTGAAATCACCTTTTGGGCAGGATTTGAAAGTTTTCTCCACCCTTGTTCATGAGGTGGGGTCATAAGAAGGCTTAGTTGAAACTTTGGGGTCAGAGTATTGAAAGTGACCAAAGTTGTAAGCTTGCTAAAAATATATATAAAAAAACATATGAGCTTACATTGAAATGTATGAATGCAAGCTCGTAACTTTTGTAATTTAAAATATTTTGACCCATAATTTTCAATATAGCCGTTTTATCGCAGCACTTCATGAATGTGGCAGCTGTCATTTTTTACATTGTAGGCAAAATGTGTTTTTGCACTTTTGGTGCAAAATCACCTTTTGGGCAGGATTTGAACATTTTCTCTGTCTTTTATGAAGTGGGGTCATAAAAAGGCTATGTGGGATCATAAGTAGAGTATGTTGAAAATTTGGGGTAGAGCTATGAGAAAACAAAGATATAAGCATATGTTTACATTTTTTAACATGTTCCTAACTGTGGTAATTTTCCATATTTTGACTTTAGCTTTTCAACATAGTCATTTTTTTCATACCACCTCATGAATGTGATAGCTGTCATTTTTCAAAACCTGGCCAAAATGTGTTTTCACACTTGAGGCACAAAATGATGTTTCGGTCATTGTTTTATAAATTACACCTGTCATGTGCAGGAGTGATCATAAAAGATTGTGTTGAAAATCTGGGGTAAAAATTTGAAAAAACAACTAACTTATGAGGAAGCGTTGAAGTGTTCCAACATTTATTCATAACTTTATTTTTGCTGATTTTGGCCCCTGATGTTCAGCATATCCCTTGTGTTACCCCACGTCCTGAACATGATAGGTGTTATTTTTCAAATCCCCTCCGAAACTTGTTTCCACAGTTATACAGCGAAATCACCTTTTGGATGGGATTTTAAAAATTGCACCAGTCTTGATCATAACATCACATCATAAAAAGACTGTTGGACATTTGGAATCAAACTGTGGGAGCCCACTTAAAAGTAGATATTTCCTCTCAGCTGCACTATCCTGGGTAATTACAATCTAACAAGGTGTAAACCTAGGACACTACTGAAAATGAGACATTGCATCTCAGCTGTTCTATTCTGTGTAAATATATAGTAAAAATGTGTACAAGGGAGACCTGATACAACAACAGTACCAACGGCAAACATTCGGCTTTGACAAATGCTTGTTTTCCTCTATCATTCCACGTTGTCAATGGGAAAGTAATACATATGGGCAGTGTGCACCCCCAAGTGGTGTAGCGGTGCAGCCCAAAGCTGTGACCCAGAATAGAACCATGAGAACGTAAATGTTCCTGGTTAGGGTTGCTCATATACCTTAAAATCTGATCCGTGTAAGTATAGTCGGATACTGGGATAATCCATATCCCATCTGACATCCGATAAGAGGATGGGAGGTTATTGGATTAGGTTATAGGTATCCTAGGATCTGACTGTATAAATACCCTGTATGACTCCCCCCACGTTGCCACATTATTAAGCAAGAACCCTGCACCCAAAACACCCACTAGCCTACATCTCTCTCCTTCTCCCATAGCACCCAGAATACCTTTTTTAATGTGAGTCAAGTCTCATGGATCCTGACAGCTGTGGCGCTGCTATTATAATAAATATCCCCCGCTAAATCATAAGCTCCCCTCACCCTAGTACAAGCCACAGTGCCCAACTCAGTTTATTACGTGAGAACCCCCTCAAGCACCCGGCCCCTCTTCCCCAAATACCTTTTAAAGTGAGTCAGGTCACACAGATCCTGACAACTGCAGCACTTTTGTTATAATACCTTCCCACACAAGCCACAGTGCCCACCTCAGCTGTTGAGAACCCCCACACCCCAGCCCCACTGCACCCCTCACTCTCCCTCTTCCCCTCCCAAAGCACCCAATACACCTTAGTTTTGTGAGTCGGGTCCTACACCCAAACTACCTTGGTTTTGTGAGCCAGGTCCTACGGAGGAACGGCTGCCATGTACTCTTCTTCAGTCCATATGGACGAAAAGATGTTTTGCAATAGTAGTAACACCTGTTTGGCCCACTATAAATAGTCAGGTGTTACTTTAATTGTAGGACGTTTTTTCATTAATACTGGAATGAAGACTAGTGGAAGGCAGCCATTCCTCCATGGGGCCCAGCTTGCATTAACAAAAAAAGAAAAAGAAAAGCTAAGGTATTATGGGTGCTATTGGGGGAGGGAGATCAAGGCTAGTGGGTGTCTTGGGTGTGGGGGGGTTCTCTCTTAATAATTGAAGTGGGCATTGTGGCTTGTGCTGGGGAGGGAGAGATATAATTTGGTGGGGGGATTTCGTTTAGTTTATTAATTTGTTAGCTCGCTCTGTCGGATTGTGACTGTAGGCACTTTACAGATACTTGAACAATATAACCAAAAACACATAAAGCATAAAATAGGTCAGTAGGCTAAAATTAGTTGAAAGAAGGGAAAGGCTTTATTAAATAAAAAGGTCTTTAGATCCCTCTTGAAGGCACTAACCGAGGGTGGCCTCTCTGAGCAGCCGAGGGAGGCAGTGAGTTCCACAGGGTAGGCGCTACGACCGAAAAAGCCTGGGCACCCGGTGACTTCAAATGAATCCTGGGAATCACTAGGAGGCCCTCCTTGGCTGACCAGAAGGAACGAGACTTGTGGTAGGGCTGTAGGAGATCTTGTAGGTAACTGGGCCCGAGACCATGTAGGGTTTTATAGATCAGCAACACGACCTTGATGGTGATCCGCCACCTAATAGTGAGCCAGTGCAGAGAGTGCAGACTAGGTGTAATATGACATGACCTCAGAAGGCCAGTCAGCAGCCTGGATGTTGCATTCTGAACTTGCTGTAGGAGGCAAAGATCAACCTCCGATAGAGGGGCCGGCCCGTTGGTGCAGCGGTGGGATTTCCGCTTGTGGCCTTGGCGTCTCTCTGGGTTCGAAACCGGACCCGGAAGTCGTCGGGCGGCCAGAGAAGAAAAGGATAGAGCGTCCTTTGGACTGCTCTCCTTCTCTGGGGTAGGTGCGGACAGCATCCGGGCTGAGACTCCGGGGCCGGGAACTCTCACGCTGCCATTACTAATCTCCGGGGGAGGGAGGCGGGCGGGGCGCTTGGCGTCATTGCACGTCCGCCCTCGGGAGAAAAAATTCAGGAGGAAAAGAAGGAGGGCGATCCTCCGTCTAAGTAGAAGCCTCGGGCTTCAGTTCACCCCCTGCCGCCAGACTCCCAACCAGTTGCTGCCCGGGGCACTGGTATTGAGGGGACCAGTGCCACGGCCCCGCCCTCCGGGGGGTAAGCTGGGGGTGACTGGGAGGGGCGGCAAATAGGCAGGTGGTGGGAGCTCCGGGGGCTGTGACTAGGCTGAAGAGTGACGGAGGACCCCCAGGAAAAAAGGAGAATTAAAAAAAAAAAAAAACCCGATAGCCCTAGGTAAAGGGCGTTGCAGTAATCGAGCCATGATGTCACAAAGGCATGGACTAGTGATGGCAGATCACCTGAGGGAATCAGGTGTTTAATCCTGGTGATGTTTCTAAAATGATAAAAGCCACTCTGGACCACAGCCGACACCTGAAATTCAAGTGCCGGGCCACTATCCAGCACAACGCCAAGATTTCTCACCTTAGAAGAGGTGAGAAGCTGGGAGTCTCCAAGCCTAAGCCCAGTGATTCAACCAGCCTGCACACCAACCCTTGGGTGACCAGATTCCACCACCAGTACTTCTGTTTTAAACCTCAGCCAGTTGGCACTCATTCATTCTAGGCAAGGCATCGATTGAAAACCGAGACCGCATCCTGTTGTTTGGGCGCAGAAGACAGGAACAGCTGAGTATTATCAGCATAGCAATGAAAACTCAGTCTGTACCATCTTATAACTTCCCCTAATGGAAGCATATACACCGTGAACAACATGGGGGACAAAATGGAACCCTGCAGGACCCCACACGGCAGGGGCAGAGGTCTGGAGGAAAAAGCCCCCCAAATCACCCTCTGCATCCTGCTGGTGAGGAAAGAATGGAACCAGTTAACCACACCAGAAAGTCCACAATGAACCCACAGGCGATCCAGAAGCACCCCATGGTATCAAAAGCAGCTGAGAGTTTGAGGAGAACAAGAATAGAACGCTGTCCTCTGTCCCTCACCACCAGGAGATCATTAAGCATCCTAACCAAGGCAGTCTCGGTACTGTGCCTTTTCCTAAAACCTGACTGGAGAGGGTTGTAGATGTCGTGACAGACGGGTCTCCAGTTGTAAAGCCACCACTTTCTCAGTAATCTTCCCCAGAAAGGACAGGTTAGAGACAGGTCGGTAGTTTCCCAGGCAGTCCGGGTCTAGCGATGTTTTTTTTCCAAAAGGGGTCTCACCACTGCTCCCTTAAGAGGATCAGGAAAGACTCCTTCTCGCTAAAGAACACCAGACTATCCTAGTGAGGACTGGGTGGATGGAATCAACACACCCTACCAGAAGTCACATCGGACCTGGGTCCAAACTACAGTAGGTGGGTCTCAACTCCTGGATGACCTTAACGACATCCTCAATTGCCAACCTGTCAGAGTCCAGAGTCAGACCAGACAGAGTGTCCGTGCCAAACACTGGCTCGCCATAGCAAGCCCCCATGAAAGGTGCTGACTGGACCCCAGATCTGATAGAGGAAATCTTAACAGCAAAAAACAGCACAAACTCATCGCAATTAGATTGTGAAAAGGCGTTAACGGACTGAAGACAGGTTGGAGTGTATAACTTGTCAACCGTCTGAAAGAGCTGAGCTGCTCTGTTAATTGCTGCAGCAGTTTCTCTAGACAGGAACTTTTCCTTATGGGAAATTTTTGTTTGATACTCCCTATGATGAGTCATCAAAGTAAGCTTATTCCCATCAGACAAGGATCTCACCCAGCACTGCTCCAACCTTCGGCCCCTCGCTTTCAACTCCCTGAGAGTCCCATCAAACCATGGGGATCTCTGGTGTGAGGTGAGGGGCCGAACACAGACTGGTGCGATGGAGTCGAGCGCATCAGCAACGGCCCTATTATAGGTCGACACCAGTTGCCCTGGCTCCTTGCAAACACTCATCAGACCTGATAGATCCAGCACCGCCATAAGACCCTCTGGGGTAAAACCCTTCAAAGGGTGGTGCTATACCATTTCCGTAGGGGAGGGTCTATTGGGGGGGGACTTCAGACGAGAACCTCACTGTACAGTGGTCTGACCAAATGACCGGTTCGACTGTAAGATTGGAGATCTCTTGTCCCAGTGAGAAGATAAGGTTCAGAGAGTGGCCATGTACATGGGTTGCAGAGGTAACCATCTGTGTCAAGCCCAGTGATTGCATTAATTGGAGGAAGTCTTGTCCAAATGATGAAAGTTCATTGTTGATCCAAGCGTTGAAGTTGCCCAGAATTATCCATCTGTCCAACTCCAACACTAGTCTGATGGTGAAGTCTGTGACTTCTGGGAATTTCCTCTCATGTCCCAGAGGGCGATAAATGAGAAGGATCCTGCAACCTGCACCTGCAGCTACTTGAATGGCCACACATTTAAAGGACCTTGCTGTTCCCACTGGGAAGGCCATGAAGCTCAAGTCCGACTTAAAACATGTTGCTACACCCCCACCCCCATGATCTTTCTCTGGCAGTGAATCACAGAGAACCCAGCAGGAACCACTGATTCCAGTACTGGGCCGGCAGTTTCATCCAGCCAGGTCTCAGTGATGCAAGCCAGGTCAGCTGTAGAAACCAGATCAGCTATAATAGCTGCCGTGTTTCTGATAGACCTGGCATCGCATAACACTGCCCGAGAAGGACGGGTGGATAAGGCTGGTCCATTGGGTATCTGCCCACCAAACATAGAGCCCTTGAGTATGGAACAAGACAGGGAGGACCCCTGTCATGAACTCATTTTGCCCCAGGGCGCCTCCTAGAGCTCACCACAGTGATCTGTCGTCCTCCTGCATCATTCTCCAAAACCGGCCTTGCAGGTAATAGGAATGCCGCAGCTGTGGGGGAGCAAAGAAGGAGGTGGGGCTAGTGGGTGTGTTTGGGTGGGGGGTTCTCACTTATAATTGAGGTGGGCATTGTGACTTGTGCTGGTGGGGGATCTTATGATTTAGAAGCAGGGGGTATTTATTATAACACAGGTCAAAACTGGTACCAGCCCATTAGCCAAATGCTGGTAGATTTTGCACTGGGCTAGTAAGATATTTCTTTAACTAGCACTGTGGGCTGTACTGGAGAAGGCAACATTTCAGTAAGTATATTGGCTGGGCAAGTGAAAAAGTCTGTGGGGCTAGTGGATTTTCTAAGTCACTAGCCCTGCTGTCTAGTGGCTGCAGAACCTAATTTTGACCCCTGTAACAGCGCTGCAACCATTGGGATCCATGGGACCTAACTCCCATTAAAAGGTATTTTGGGTGGTATGGGGGAGAGTAGGGGCTAGTGGATGTGTTTAGTGGAGGGGTTCTTTTAATAATAGATGAAGTGGGGATTGTGAATTGTGCTGAGGGGTGGGAGGTTATGATTTAGAAGGGGGTGCGGTGGCATTAAGGAGGAAGAGTCGAAAGACAATGATATCTGATTTTAGAATCTTGTATGTCAGATAATCCAATAATCTAAAATCCAAGGTGTCTTTTAGGATATTAAATTTTGAGGACCAGTACCCTAATATGCGAAAAATCACACATTACCCTAACTATCTGTTTTTATAACCGATTATCTGAGCAACCCCATTCTGGATGCAGTGGTTGCTCAGTTTTTGCTATACGAAGGATAGGATGTATTGAGCAAGGTTCTTCGGAAAATTGTCTTTAAAAAGGGCTGCGGCTAGGCATAGCCTACCAGACCTCTGCGATTAAAAAAAAAAAAAAAAAAAAAGGCAGTCCGTGCATTCCTTCTGACTGAACAACATGTTGGGTTGCCATACAGTCGCCTCCCATCTGTGAAACAGTCTACTTGCTATGGTTTGTGGACAGTCCATGGTAGACCGGCACACTCCGCCGTGTCCAAGATGACCAACAAACTGTGTTGCACATTACGCATCACCAGCGCATGCTCAGTACTGTGTGGCGGCCATCTTGGTCACAGCAGACTGTGCTGTATTCCCGTGACCACTGATTTTTTCTCCTTTTTTTGTCATATTCCCCCACAAGACCCTCCTTCACCCCCCAGAAATATAACAGTGACAATCGGGTGCCCAATCCCCAGTGTCATGATCTGGAATCCTCCGTCATTTCTTTTAATTTTTCTTCAACCTGTAAAAAGAAACCATTCAGTGATGTCTTTGTGCCATACTGTCCCCCACCCAACCCTTCCACTCAGCACCCACCACCCCGTACTCTCCAAGCCCTTACTTACCCAGTGGGAGTCCAACACCGCAGTCCTCTCTGGACCGCAGACACATCTTCACTCTTCAAAGCCGGACTGCGAACTGAAGAAACAGGTATGCGGTTCAATGTATTTCAGTGACGTTTTGAACTCAGTGGCATAATTTGGGCATTTTTGGCCCACATTTTCAATATGCCTTCCTTATGAACAATTGAACTGTCATTAGGCAGGTCTGCCCCAAAAGGTGATTTCGCAGTTCCTGCACAAAAATCACCTTTCAGGCAGGAGTTGAAAATTTTCTCTGCCCTTGTTCATGAGGTGGGGTAATAAGAAAACTAAGTTGGAAATTTTGTGTTAAAAAAAAAAAATGTTATGAGCCTACGTTGAATTTTGCAAACACACGCTTGTAACTTTGGTAATTTTTAATATTTTCCCCACCAAACTCACAGCATAACCATATCTTTACAGCACCTCATGAGTTTGACAGCTGTCGTTTTTCAAATACTGGCCAAAATGTTTTTTTTTTGTTTGTTTGTTTGTTTTTTTTTGTTGTTTTTTTAACATCCTGAAATGTGATTTTGTGGTCCTTGAGTGAAATCACCTTTCAGGCAGGAGTTGAAACTTTTCTCTGCCCTTGTTCACGAGGTGGAGCCTTAAGAAGGCTATATTGAAAATGTGGTGTAAAAAAAAAAAAAAAAAACACAATAAAGTTGTAAGCCTACGTTGAATTTTGCAAACACAGGCTCGTAGCTTTGGTAATTTTCAATATTTTTACCCCAAATTTACAACACAGCCATTTCTTTACAGCAACTCATAAATGTGATAACTGTCACTTTTCAACTCCAGCCCAAAATGTGTTTTTGAGTCCTAAAAGTTGATTTCGCAGTCCTTACGCAAAATCACCTTTAGGCCAGGAATTGAACATTGTCTCTGCCTTTCTTAATAAGGCAGGGTCTTAACAAGGCTATGTTGAAAATTTGGTGTAAAAATACTTAAAAACGGGGGCGCTGTTGAGCAGCCATCTGGCAAGATGTGCCTGACTACAGCTCTGCATATCCCGAGGCAAAAATCTTATAAAAACGCTCAACAAAAGGGGTAATTGTGATTACAAATTCCATATTTGAGTGGGCCAAAGCATTTGGAGTCTGCAGATACCAAACTCTCCCATGGGTCGGAATCAGAAAACAACTGGAAGTGGAACGAAATCTCCCGCAGCTGTACCAGACCAGGCCGCATCTACATCAGCGACACTGGGACCGGAGCCCCCTTGGAAGGCTCTACAGTCAGCTATGCAGGCTATCGATATGAAAGTGGAATCAATACTCCAGTGATTCGTAGAGCAAAACGCTAAAATTGAAGTTATTTCTAATATCGCGACAATGGCGGAGAAATCGATGACTCAAGCCTTGGCTACGACCTCTAAATTAGTACTGGAGAATACCCAATTAGGTTACAGGTTAGAAGCCCTAGAGAACTCCAACCAAGCTTCCCATGTGAGAATTATTGGGCTTCCTGAGGGGACTGAAGGGGCTGAATTATTGACTTTTTTGAAATCTTGGCTCCCTGAAGTTCTGAATCTACCAGCAGATCTATTTGCGGATCATGTGTTTGTAACCCCTTGTTACCCGGGGTTACTAGAATCCCAGTAAGACCTAGTGGTAGGCAGGGAAGGCAGCTTGTGAAACTCCAGTTAAATGGGTTTCACACTGTCTCACTCTGTTCTCAGTCTCAGCTGAGACTGAGAGATGACATCATCAAATAGAACTGTCGCAGCTGCATAAGCCACATTGGAATCTGCAGCAGAGGGAGTGAGATAGAACGTTGGGAGTTTTCAAAGTCAGTCTCCTGTTTTTGTTTTGAAGCAAGAGGGTCAGAGTCCAGTTTCAAGTGGTGGAGACCGCTGTCCAGGTCTCAGTGCCCCCCTCCCTCCGGGGGGGGGACAGTAAAGTATCCCCATGTAGATTCCAGGGGCAATCCCCTAATTTCTGCTAAAGAGAGAAAGCTGCCTTTTACAGTTTCGGTTTGTGCTTGAAAAGTGGAAAAAGTTGTACTTCGCCTGTGGGGCACCTGCAACAAAAGGGTGAGTGTTTGCTCTAATATGAGAGGGCAAAAAATGTGTTTCTTCAGCCTGGGAAATGTGAAGCAATCTGGGATTTGAATTACTATTTGGGAGGCCTATAGTACTAGGACAAACAAATGGAGTAGTGTTAAAAGCTAAAGTGCTGTGTGGATTCAAGTAATGTTGTAGAGGGTGTGCGACAGTTCATCTACCGTTTAATCTACATTTCGAAGTTTCAGTTTGTCTAGAGAAATGGCCGGGTATGGGTTGTGGGAGCTAGAGGTGGGAACACCCCCCCCCCCCATCTTTAGTAACCAGGTCCACCTCTCCGAATTTCTGCTGTGATTGCTACTTACCTCATGCGCTTGGCCAGTGATGAGAGAAGTACCCAGATGTGGGTCGCAAATGGAAAAATCTCTCTAGGAGTCGCAGACTGTAAGTGGTGTGGGGAGCCACAACATGGGTAAAAAATTCTCATTGTGAGATGGGAGTCAGAAGAAGTAAGAAGAAAATCAATCTCTCTAGGAGTCGCAGACTGTAAGTGGTGTGGGGAGCCACAACATGGGTAAAGAATTCTCTTTGTGAGATGGGAGTCAGAAGAAGTAAGAAGGAAATCTCTCTAGGGGTCGCAGACTCTGGTGTGGGGAGCCACAACAAGTAAAATGGGTTCATTCTTCCAATGAACCGCCAGTCAAGTGGCCGGCAGGGGAGCCGGGCCAGTCGGGCTGTGTACCCAAAAGCGTGTGCAAGTCTGGGCTGTGTTTGGTGGGTCCAGAGCCTGAAAACAGTAGAAATGGGTTCATTCTTCAAGTGGACCGCCTTGTAGTCTCTAATCTGCATTATCAGTAAACGTAGCCCCATGGGGGTCCATCTATGCATTGTTGTGTTCAGCTAGTTATGAATAAAAGTCACAATGAAAAATCCCAATCCTGGTTCTGGACATTACAGTTATTGCTTTCTGTGTTCGGATTTACTTGGGTGCCCCTGTGCAGAGTAGCCAAACCTAGGTCCCCTTGTGCCAGGTAACCTCATTCTCCCCGAACCCAGGTCCCCACCAGGTATTGCTGCCAGCGTCAACAGCATGCCACCTGTCGTTTTGGCAAAAAGGCAGGGTTGGGGGTCACATGTTGAAAGCCTTTCGGATCACCCCTAAATCAGTGGGTCCACGTGGAGATATGCCACGGGTGATTCTGCTAATTACGGCTACTTCATCGACCAGAGACACAATCTTACAAGCAGCGAGATCAGCTGAGGGGCTATCTTTCGAAGGGGTGACAATCCATTTGTTCCCCGACCTTTCTTTTGCTACCCGCACCAGGAGAAAAAAATTTGATGCTGTTCGGGCCAGGCTGAGAGGCCTGGGGGTCTCTCACTCTCTCTTGATGCTGGCCAGGCTCCGAATCCATTACGGAGGGCGCACGTTCCAATTTAGCGATCCGGCTGAAGCCGGGAAGAAGGTAGAGGCCTTAGCTCAAGAATTTCAGGCCATGGAGGGACAACGGACCGAAGATTCAGAAGAGGAGACCTGATCTGGAGCTGGTTTGGACTCTTACACCCTTCTGGAACTTAAGTACCTTTTCAGGCTTGTTACTTCTAGTTAAATTAGAAAGAGACAGAATATTTCTGGGCCACGTGGCATCTTATAAATAATACTTTTGCTGAGAGACTTTCAGTTGAAGTTAACAATATGGAACTATATGCCCAGAATATTGTTAATTTCTGTATGTTTCTTGTTGTAAATTGTTTGGTGACGGAATATGTAGGCAGTATATTTTTAGGCACTAAATTTGTGAAGGTAACCTATTTGGGCTTGGGGACATATCAACACTGGCTGCTGAGTTTTGAACTTTATAGACAAACATTTTGGACTTGTGCCCCAAAAGCCTTAGATGGCTGTAGCCATTACCTTTTTCTTAACGATCTTGATAAACCTTATTTTGTTTTTCCTCCGTTTTCCTAATACAGTTCTATATAGGTTTACTAGTCCTGTATACATTAGATGCTTCTCTTTTTTTTTTTTAACTGTGATGCCTTACAGACGATTGTACTCTATGTCATTGCTTTTATCAAATGCAATAAACATAAAGTTAAAAAAAAATACTTAAAAACAAATTTTCAATATTTTTACCCTAAATTCCTCGGCTGCAGTCCTGTTGGTTCTGGCCAGAGCTCATTCTACTTATTTGTTATTTTTCTTGTGGGGTTTGCAAGTCTCAGGCAGGTTGGGGCTACCTGGTGTCAGGGAGCACCCTTAAATTTAGAAACTCTGTTAAGCTGCAAGTGTGTGTGTGTGTGTGTGTGTGTGTGTGTGTGTGTGTGTGTGTGTGTGTGTAGACTTTCAGCTAGTGAGTGGGGTTGTCAAAACTTTTACTGCCCCTTTTTCTAGCATCACTCAGCATTGTGTATTTTCCCTGATAGCTGCAGAATAGTATTTGAAGATTTATTTTGCCTCTGTGGCAGTTCGTGCAGTTGTGCTTTGGCCTTTCTTCTGTTTTTTTTCAGCAGTATTAAGTTTGTGTTTGGCAGGAACTGCCTGGTGCTGCCCACCAGGGTGCCATTCTCTGGCCCTGCATTGTATCCTGTGAGCTAGGACTGTCCTACAGGACCTGCTACATCTTCTTGTTTGTTGCCTAAAGGCTTGGTAAAGACTAGATCAGAAAGGAAGTGGAGGAGGAAGGGAAGAGCCCCTAGAGCTCTCTCATTATGCATTAGTTAGGTAGGAATGGGCATACACGGCGGGCCTACAGACTTTTTTTTTTTTGCTGACAGATTCTGTGTTTCTATGTCTGTTTAGCTGTGTTTACACGGCTGACCTCGCTCCTTCAGTGGAGCATTGCAGAGCTGCCTCGACTCAAATGACACTTGTCTCACATGTCTACACAGGCCCCCTTAGCACCGATGTTAGATGCCCTGGAGAGGGGCTGGGAGTCAGGCAGTCGGTTGATGGAAGCACCCGCAAGGTGTTTTATGTGGGAGTGTGTGGTGCAGCCTGTCCACATGGCTGCTTAATCCGCTCACTCCCGAACGCGTCCCCAGACTTTCTGGGAACGCGGAGCAGAGTAAGGAGGCGGCTTACGCAATTCGGTAAGAGTCAGATGGCAGCATTGCACTGCAGCAACCCGAGCGCTCAGGTTGCTGCAGTGCAAATGCCACTGAGTAAACATGGCTTTTATTGAAATATTCTGCGTGTATAATGATGACCAGTAGGATCAAGCACTCTTATCACAGTTTCTGTTGTGATACCTTACCGGCTGCTGCAGTAACTCCATGTAATACAATACCATTTGTCGTAAGGTAAGCTGTGATATTTTACAGAGTTAGTGATCCTGATGGACAAATATGCTGGTGATATCTGCAACCTGTATTTGTTTTGGATGCCTTTGTTAAAAAGATTGGCCCAATGGCTTTCTGATTCCTTCAGAATAAACTTAATGAATGGAAAAAATAGATATATATTTACATGCCGTTTCTGTTTTGGATTGAGTGCATCAGTGGTCTGTATTTTGGGAAAGGAAATCCTCTTGTGGAATTTTAACTGCAATTGGATGTTTATTTCATTTCATTTTTGCTTACCAAGAAAAGGGGACTAAGCAATTCTGCCTATTTGTAGCCACATCCCTGAGTGGGAGGGATGCAGATGCAAACTGACATGTTGAATCGGGTTAAGCTGTTTGTGGTATCTGTCATGGGTTGGGGTAGTAAAGATCAGGCACAACACAATCAAATCAGGTACACCACATCAAAATATGTGATTAGATTTATTAAAAATAAGAATGAACAAGTAAAAAAAAATAAATAAAACAAGAAGCAAAATGCACAGCTCAGGGAATAAAACTGGCTAATTCCCTAATAAAAGTCTGTGCAAGGTCTCCCTTTGGAGAACCTACTCAGCAGATGTATACAGGTCTCCTCCCAAACTACATGTGATGTAAGGGTGTCAGATCCTGGGTTAAATAGCACCCAAACTCCTCCCATAAAGTATCACAACCCTAATAATCTTTACATCATTATTTTATACTTAGATACTTCTCCATACAAATAATCTATTTTTATAATTAGGTTATTATAATAGTCAGCAGTAAGGTTGGTTAACAATATCTAACATCATACATATTCTTATAACCCGTATTTTGCACAGAAAGGGGCTTTAATGAACCTAGACTCCACCCCCTTTTTAAGTGAGTGACACCTAGGTTTCATATAAAAATGACATAGAGGATGTTGCTGACTCCCTATAGGAGACTGCACCCTGCTAGAAGGTCCCTGCTGATTGGAACAGACTCAGTTCTAGCAGCCATCTCACACTGCAGAGCCATAGGTGAAACAACTCACTGTTCTTTTTATTTCTGCATTACTTACTTTTATTTCCAGCTAGCCAAGTAATGTCTACAGTACAACACTAATCACCTGCTGCAAATATTTATCTTAAGGGAGGGATGTATCTGTACTCTCCTGGTTTATTATCTGTTGTAAACAAAATCCTTGCAGGTGTTTAACACAACTGTTGTGTTTTAATATGCTGTATTTCAAAAATTACAGCACAAGATGTTTTATGAACAGACCACTGGAACACAGGCTCCTGTTAGAGTTTTAGGAAATATTACAGTTATTTAAGGTTAACAGTAGGTGGCCAAACCACTGCTACCTGTTTAGAAGAAGACAGACAGAAAAGAAATGCTGTTACACAACAGACTTTGGGGGAAAAAAGAAGAAGTTGAAGTAAGGAGGTTATTCCAGCAGTGAGTCATGAGCTTTTGTTATTTTTATCTAACTACCACAGTATCTTTAGTGAATAGGGCAGATTTAACCAGGACACTGGGGAAACTCCCCTACTCTTGGCCAGTAGGGGGACCCTGTCGTTGTGAGAGGCAGGCAGTCAGTCTGTTCCTCGCTATGGAGGAGGAAGGAGTTGTGCATGGGGCTGCGTTGGCCCAGAGCATGTCTGAGTTTGAGAAGCCTGTTGCCATTGAAACCGCTGAAACAGCGGCTGGGATGCACCCGCGGGGTGGCCAGCATACCGCCGGTGTGAGCGGTCCTTTAGATTTTTCGGATGGAACATGCCTTAGTCTGGAGGAGAAACAGCGCTGTCTAGAGGAGGAACTATCGAGAGTGAGCAACCTGCTGCTGCGGGAACGTCGGAACCTAGTTGTTGAGGAAGACAGGAAACGGAAGAGATCGCCTGGTTCACCGAGTGCTTCGGAGGCTGCGGGACCCAGTAAACTTCATTCGGCCACTGAGAGGCCTGAAGGGAAAGTGAATGCGACTTCCCAGGATTGGGGGGACTTGGTTGAAGAATCGTGGTCAACGGAGCAAGCGCTGCATGGGGCAGGCTGGATTCTGATTTCAGGCGATGCGTGGAAACTGGAGAGTGATGTACAGGCTCCTAGGGAGGCTATTCAGATAAGTACTGTGGATATTGCAAACTCTTCAGGTGTTGGCTTGGGGGCTGAAACTGCTATTTCCCCTACACCTCAATCTATTACTGACTTTGATTTGTCTTTGGGGACTCAAGTTGAGGTGGGTGCAGGGGATGTGGCTACTCCCCTGTCATCCAAGAGCCTACTCTGGAGACTGTGGACAAACCTTCCTATGTTAGTCATTTTAGGCAGCCTCTTGAGTTGGCCAAACGGCGAAATGCTGTACGTTTGCGTTATGTGGGTCCTAGGGATAATCCCCCTGACAGTTTTTTTGTTGGGAAGACGTTGTTAAAACAAAGTATGGGCTTTTTTCCTTCTGAAGTCTATGCCTTAATATATGTTCCGGGGGAGTTTACGTTTGATATCAGTTTTCGTACCCCTGCTCTGATGGAGCTGTTTTGGAGTAGTTATTTAAACTTAAAGACGAATCCCTTATGGTCTGACTTTATTGTGTTACCTTTGTCGAAGCAGGCCTATAGAGTCATCACAATATTGTTTAGGAACGAAGGGGTTAATATTGTTGATATCATAAAATGGTTATCTAAATTATGTGACATTCAGGGGAATCCAGTCCCTATCCTGGATGCGGAAGGGTTTTGGAATGGGGGTTGGAAATTTAGGGTTAAACTCCATTCCACTGATTCTGAGTTGTTACATCTGCCCAATTGTTTCTTTCTGGGGAGGGATAAGGGGTTTCTTTTTTACCCTGGGCAGCCTAGAGTTTGCTTTAAATGTGGGTCTCGAACTCACATAAGCACCTCATGTAATGTGCTTAAATGCTGTTATTATGTGGGAGACTGGCCATCAAGTGCCCATTGTTTTCAGACCTCAAAATGTAATCTCTGTGATGTGGTGGGTCACACGTTTGAAAATTGCCCCTTAGCTGCTAAAAATACTGCTGAAGCTGATTATGGGGTACAGGATCATTATATCCGTGAGTCGGTTAGACTTGGTCATCCTACTAGGGGAGGGAGGGGCCCCGGTGCCGTTGGGGATGCTCCCCCCTTGGCTAAACCGAGTTTGTCTGAGGACTCTGATTTGCTGTTGGGTAGCACAGCTGCACCTGGAGTTGGGGTTGAAGAGGTATCTGGGATATGACAAGGGGAGGGCGCGGGCCTTGCTCCCTTATTAAATGATTTGGAACCTGCGGAAGATGGGT
Source organism: Neoceratodus forsteri (assembly GCA_016271365.2). Taxonomy (NCBI): domain Eukaryota; kingdom Metazoa; phylum Chordata; order Ceratodontiformes; family Ceratodontidae; genus Neoceratodus; species Neoceratodus forsteri. Next base: position 198,620,845 of record JADMNL010000026.1, on the reverse strand, counting down.
TTGTGGTGGTTAATAGTAAAAAGGGGAAATCTGCTAAAGGGAAGGGGAAATTGGGGAAGAAATCAGCCACACCTGCTCCTGCCGTTTCCATTGCTGACCTGAATATATTTTCAGTTTTGGTGGAGAATCCAGTGGAAGTCCCAGACGGGGCTGAGTCTACTGCACCTGCTGCAGACCTGGTAGGCCCTAGGCCACCAGATAGTAAATGTGGTAGGATTGCGAGAGCGTCTAGTAAGGTGAAGTGAATTTAGTTCCTCTATGCTTCATGGTTCCCTTTTACTTTCGGGTGGCAACCTTAAATGCAAATAGTATTAAAACTCCTGCAAAACGTCGGAATACTTACTCACATTTTTTATATGAAAATCAGGATTGTGTTTTTCTGCAGGATATACTGTACGATTGCATTCTCTTGAGGAGATAGAGGCTGCCACTGCTGGTTGGATATGGGGGGATTGTTTTTGGTCCTTAGGAAATGACTTGTGTAGTGGGGTTGGGATTTGTTTTTTTTTCATGTTCACATTACTGTGATACACCAGATAGAAATTCTAGCTGGTAGGGTCTTGGTTTTGGATATCAAATGGGGTTCACTACTCTTGCGATTGATAAATGTATATGCTCCTCAATCTAAGTTTGAACGGGTGTCCTTCTTTAACTCATTATATCCCTTTTTATGCACCGCTTATTACATAATTCTTGGAGGGGACTTTAATTGTTCTTTGCCTTCCAAAGTGACTTCTGGGAAAGGGAAAAAGGTGTATAGCGATGGGGCTAGTTTGTTGAAACTTCTTACAGATACTGGTTTAGTAGATGCTTTTGGGCCCTCCACTAGAGGGTTTGGGGACACTTATTTCTGTGGACCCAGAGCTTCCAGAATCGATTATTTTTCTCTCACACCTGAGGTTGTTGTGCAATTTCAATCCCTGCAGCAGAAAAATCCCAGCCTCTCCCTACAAAACAGGGTACTAAATGGGAAAAAGACTGAGGTAGAAAGGTCAGTGGGGGATGCTGCAACAGAAAGTAAAGCCATCAAAAAATGGAAAGCAATGAGTACCAATGTCCGTAGTCTGAGTAACAAGCTTCCTGAATTAGTGGCCTTGATGGAGGAGGAACATCTGGATATCGTGGCAGTCACAGAAACATGGTACACACAAAACCATGACTGGGATGTAAACACACCAGGATACACTATCTACAGGAGGGACAGGGAGAGTAAAAGAGGAGGAGGAGTAGCTCTTTACATAAGGGAAGGAATCAAAGCAACAGAACAAAAGGGTAAACAGGGAGGAGAAGAAGCACTGTGGGTAAATTTGGAGACCAGCAGTGGCACCACAATCCACACAGGGGTTGTATACAGACCCCTTCTCAGGAGAGGAAATGGACAAGAAATGATAGAAAGTATACTTAGTATGGCAGAAAAGGGGAGATATTGCTGATGGGTGATCTGAATATGCCAGATGTTAACTGGAGTGCAGTTGCAGCAGCCACTTCTAAGAGGGGTTATTCTAGATGCCCTACAGGGGCATGCCTTAGACAACTAGTATTGGAGCCCACTCAAGAGGAACAATTTAACCTGGTTCTCTCAAATGGAGATGAAGAGGATCACAGATGTAGAGTGGGTAGCCATCTGGGAACTAGCGACCATCGAACAGTATGGTTCACAGTAAACACAGCAATAGAGTCAAGCCATACAAAGACAAAGGTACTGGATTTTAGGAGGGCTGACTTTGTCAAAATGGGTGAGTGCCTAAGGAATGCACTAGCAAATGGGCAGGAAGGAGGGGTGGAAGAACAATGGGGAATAATAAAAACTGCCATCACAGAGGTAACAAGCCTTTGTGTAAAGCAAATAAACAAAACGAAACGAGGTAAGAAACCACTATGGTTCTCAAAGGACGTGGCAGTGAAGGTTCAAGAGAAAAAGAAAGCATTCAGGAAGTACAAGGAATCACAGAAGGAACAGGACAGAGAACTGTATCAGTTAAAGCAAAAGGAAGCTGGGAAGGCAGTCAGAACAACATGGCCCAAACCGAGGAAAGATAGCCAACTCAGTTAAGAAGGGATAAAACCTTTATAGGTACATCAGGGAGCGAAGGAAGACCAAGGGAGGGATAGTGAGGCTTAATAAAGGGAGGAGGGTGGGCAGAGGTGACTGTGAAAAAGGCAGAGATACTAAACAAATATTTTTGCTCAGTATTTACAAAGGAAGAGGGAGGTACCTAAAACAAACAGTAGAAACACTCTGGATACAGAAGTTGATACCAGCCATTTACGAAGAAAAGGGTTCTGAAAGAACTCTAAAACTGAAGGTGGACAAAGCAATTGGGCCTGATGGGATTCATCCCAGAATTCTAAAAGAACTAAGGTAGAGAACTAGTGACACCACTGACTACCCTCTTTAACAAATCATGGGAGGATGGGGTGGTACCCGAGGACTGGAGGAGGGCAGATGTGATTCCCTTCACAAAAGTGGGAGCAAGGCAGAAGCAGAAACTACAGACCTGTTAGTTTAACCTCAGTGGTAGGGAAAATGATGGAATCACTTCTGAAGGAAAGAATTGTTGAGTATCTAGAGGCCAGAGGGGCACAGGACCCAAGGCAGCATGGATTGACAGCGGGAAGGTCATGCCAGACAAATCTGATAGATTTCTTTGACTGGGTGACCAAAGTAGTTGATCAGGGAGGGACTGTGGACATGGCCTACCTAGACTTTAGCAAGGCATTTGACACAGTCCCACACAAAAGATTAATATACAAGTTAGCCAGCCTGGGAGTGGGTCCCAAGATGACAGCCTGGGTAAAGAATTGGCTGGAGAATAGGTCACAGAGAGTAATAGTAAATGGAGTCCACTCTGAAAAAAGGGGGGTTAGTAGTGGGGTACCGCAGGGTTCAGTATTAGGACCGGTCCTCTTCAATGTCTTTATAAGCGACATTGCAGAGGGACTGGAAGGAAAAGTATGTCTCTTTGCAGATGACACAAAGATCTGCAACAGAGTTGATGCACAAGGTGGAGTGGAAAGGATGAGAAGGGACTTGGCAAGGTTAGAGGAATGGTCAAATGTATGGCAGCTTAGATTCAATGCTAAGAAGTAGGTAATGCACCTGGAAACAAAACCCAGGGAAGAGTACACAATGGGGTGAGCTACTAACAACAACAAAAATGGAAAGGGATCTGGGGGTAGTCATATCAGATGACCTGAAGGTGGGCAAGCAATGTGAGAAGGCAGCAAGGAGGGCTGGGGGGATACTGGGATGCATAGGAAGAGGCATCACCAGTAGAAAACAGGAAGTTATTATCCCTCTGTACAGACAGCTATTGAGACCCCATCTGGAGTACTGTGTGCAGTTCTGGGGACCCAATCTCCGCAAAGACATAGACAGGATGGAAGCTGTCCAGAGGAAGGCAACTAAAATGTTGCAGGGTCTGCACCGGAAGACATATGAAGAGAGACTTAAGGAGCTTAATATGTATAGCCTCGAGGAAAGGAGGAGAGGGACATGTTAGAAACTTCTCAAGTACCTCAAGGGAATCAACAAAGTCCAAGAGGTAGCATCTTTCAAAAAGAGGTGTGCAAGAACAAGGGCACAATTTGAAGATAGAAGAGGCGACTCAGGGTAATTTAAGGAGTATTTTTCACAGAGGGTTGTGGATGTATGGAACAGCCTTCCAGAGGAGGTTGTGGAGTCAAAAACAGTGGTGGAATTCAAGCATGCATGGGACAGTCATAAGGCAATTCTAGGGGGTGGGGGTAGGAAGAAGTAGGCTGCTGGTTAACTAGGACCTGCATCTTATCCATCAGGTAGGGAAATGGGCAGACTGGGTGGGCCAAGTGGTCCCTATCTGCCGTCAAATTCTATGTTTCTGTGTTTCTAAGTAGCTTCATCAGATCATAGATTACTGAGACTGGCTTTAAGCGATGTTCCTAAAGCTCGGAGAGGGCCAGGTATTTGGAAATTGAACTCTGCCTTATTAGATATCCCCTGTGTGGTTACGCTCTCATTTTTTGGCAAGGCAGTCAGTCTCATTTTTATATGATAATTTAAATCTTTGGTGGGAGGACACTAAAAGTGAAGTTCGGATCTAGTTTAAGGTTGTGGGTCGTTTAAATGGGCGGTTATCGCATGCTGGGTTGCGGCATCTTAGGGACAGGCTTCATTTTTTGTCCACTCATAGACAGTTTCTTGGATCAGACTGTTTAGAACAAATTAAAGGTTAAAACTGGAATTGGCAAGGCACAGTCTCAGGTACTGCATGATATTGAAGTGAAGCATAAATTTAAGATTTGTGGCAGGAAGAAAGACACTTTACCCTTGAGTATTTGAAATTTATTAAACATTCACGGGGTATGATGTATTTAAACACTCCAGGGGAAGGGCGGGTTACTACAAATGTTGATATTTTAGACACTATTCATGAACATGTTTCTGCCTCATTTCAGAGCAGAGCGCTCTCTGCTGATTCTATTTGTGATTGGTTTGCTAGTAGGTCAGTCCCAGCCTTGTCTTTGGCTGACTGGATTGATTTGGTACGACCCATTACAGTGGAGGAACTAAAGTCTGCGGTCTGGTCTTTAAGATCAGGAATTACTCTCAGATCTGATGGGCTGCCTCATGAGATTTATAAGGTCCTGTGGGAGATTTTAGGTGCTAATTTATGCCAGGTTTTGAATGATGGGTTGCAGTCTGGGGTTCTTCCTCATAGTATGTTGCAGGGTGTGTTGCTTCTCTTGTATAAAGACAAAGGAGATCGTGGGGATTTAAGTAATTGGAGGTCTTTGTCGCTTTTAAACACGGATTACAAAATCCTGATGAAACTATTATGTCAGCGGTTGAGGGGGGGTTATGGGCTCCCTGTTACATCCAACACAGTTCAGTGGTGTATCTCATAGAAGGGTTCAGGATGCACTGATTCTACTTAGGGAACTGGTCTCTAAGGGAAAGTCTGGGGAAATGTTTGGGCAGCTGGTTTGCCTAGACCAGTCCAAGGCATTTGATCAGGTTGAATATGTTTATCTTTGGGAGAGTCTGAAGAGGTATGGATTTCCTTCACAATTCATAGGATGGCTGCAAACATGTTATAAGAGCATTACTCTGATTCCCAGCGTAAATGGTTGGATGGGTAGGGAGATTGGGGTACATAGGGGAGTGCGGCAAGGGTCTCCATTAAGTCCACTGCTCTATGTGCTTTCCTTGGATCCCCTTTTACATGCCTTAAATGGTTCAGATGACATTGTTGGTTTATCAGTTGGTTGGGTGCATGGACCCTCAGATAGTGACTTTGGCATATGCGGATGATTTAATTTTAGTTTTATCAGATAAGGATTCTGTTATTGCGGCAAGGGCGTTATTGAATGCATTTTCTGTTATGTCTGGGTCCTCTATAAATTGGCTCAAGAGTGGGATACTGCCTTTGGGGTATGATGCGGCTGATGTGTCATTAATTTGGGATATGCCTATAGAATCTGAATATAGGAAGATACTAGGTGTTTACTTTGGGGTCTAGATGACCAACGTATAATTGTGAAAAGTAATTATTGGAAGCTCGCAACAGGGTACAGCTTTGGAATAAGGGGCGCATGTCTAAAGCTAAACGATTTATTTGATTAAAACCTTTCTGTTACCATATTTTTGTTTATTGCTACGGTTTTCCCCTCCCATTTCTCTGGAGACATCTCTTTATGGTGTATTTTTTCTTTGTTTATGGGCGCAGATTGAACCCATTAAAGAGGGTGTACGTGTTACCTATTAGCGAAGGAGGTTTGGGGATGGTGAATCCGGTAGTGTTTTACATAGTATTTTTAATTTTATAATTTAGTACCCTTGCTGAAAGGATGGATAATTTGGTCCCCATGGGTGGCAGATGGTGTTGATCCCTTCTAGCAATGGGACCTGGAGACCTTTCTGGCTCGTCAGGTTCGGATAGGTGTCTTAGCTAGTCATTTTGTACAATGTTTCAAGAATTGAAAGCATGGCTGTGTTGTTAAAAATCTGTTCTTTTACGGACAGCGTCAACAGTTCTATTATGCCATATTGCAAGATTTCTTTTTGTCGATCCCTGGTTCCATGATAGGCCTCATTCTGAACAGCATGCAAAGTTACAATTATTGATGAGTAGAGGTGCCTAAACATATGGGATTTTTATGGCTTTGCCTTCATAAAAATTAGGAGTGAAAGGTAATATGAGGCATAAGGAAATATCAGAAAGATTTTGTCCTAGGTAAGAGACCTGTATTGGGGTGGTTGAAACGATGGAACACTTTTTTGTGGAGTGTCCTTTTGTTGTATCATTTTGGTCACATTTTCATGATGAATGGCCTTTAAATCCCTTTAGGGTTCTTACAACAACAATTTGGGTGGAGGGTTCTACGAGCTCCTGGATTATTCGATGTGATTACACTGAGCCTATTAATAGGTCATGTTGGTTTTCAGTTATGGCAAGCTAGATGCAATCTCACACTTAGGCAGAAATTGCTCTCTGAATCTCAGATCGTTCACAACATTTGCAAACGTGTCTTTAGTTGGAGATTGCAGGAACAAGAAAAGGTGCATCCTGAACTGTTTAGATTGTGGTGGAGGAAAATGACCTGGCTTGATACAGGGTAGGGTCTTTGTGTGTGCATTGGTCCTAATTTGGGGTAAAAACAGTTTCCCTTATAGGGAGGGCAAGATCTCCTTTGTGTACACTGGTATACATCATTACTACTTTTTATGTGCATACGAATGTTCCACTGTTGATATACACTGTCAGTATTGGTTCTGATCATTTCCTGTATGTCTATTGTTTTTCTGTTCGATACAGATTAAGGTGGTTTTGTGTTTCTTTACTGGAGTATTATGTTTTTATCTAAGAGGGAAAGGTGGCATTTGGGGGTTGTTGTATTTCTTTACTTTTGTTTCTTGTTTATTCATTTGTGTACTGTATCTATTTGGTTATGTTTTTTTATTAGCTATGCATTGTTGGTGGTTTTTTGTATTTCTTTCTGTTTGTACGATTTGATTTCCAGTCATAATAAAGAATTCCCCTACTCTCCTGTGGGAGTCCCCTTACATCCTGGCCTTTCAGCCAAGATGGTGGTCTCTGGAGGTGCGGAGGAGGACATGGAGGTGCTGGAGGCAGAAGAGATGGTCTCTTCCCCTGTCTCTGTATTGAGAGAGACCACAACCACTGAAGATTCAACTTTCTTTCCTGCTACACAGATTTCTTCTGCTGGATTGAATATTTCCCCTGCAACTACAGTGGATCAGTGTAAACAGATTTCAGCACAGGATGATTTTTCTATAATAACAGCCATGGAACCATTGCCTACAGGACCTGCTCCAGTTTTGTCTGTTATTATTCCTACTCAAGATTCCCCTGATGTGGATTCGCTACTGCTGCGTGAGGAACAATGCTATTATGTGACGAGACAACGACTTTTAGCACTTAAAACTAAGTCTGTTTCACAACCTGTAATTCCCCTTGCTGACTCACCACTTGTATATGTAGCTTCTGACACCTCGACACTGATACTGACATTTCGCATTCCACGACAGCTCCAGCGGCTTCTACTGCTCCTCAAACACCGACTCAGGCTATTCTTTCCACTAAGATTTCTTCAGGAGACGCTTCTACTTCTACACAAGCAGGAGACTATCGTGCTGTACCTTGGACCACGGAATGGTCCGTTGACTCCTCACTCTCAGCCACAGGGTGGGAGAAGGATCCAACTGTCGGGACGTGGCGCTTTGGTCCCTCCCCTATCCGTACGCATTTATCGACCGTAACAGACTCCGTAGCTTCTCAGCGAGTAAATCGGACGGACAACTGTTTGGACCTCTCCCTAACCCCCGAGTTACGCCTTACCCAAAATCTGACTTTGCGTTTACCATCTGAACATTCAAACGACACGGACGTTCAGCTACAACACCAAACACCCCAGGGCCCTGGGTCCCGACCTCAGCCAGGTGCACCGATGTCTTACTCATCTGCCTCTACTTCAAAGATATATGCTTCTTGCTTTCAAATACCTGTACAACAAGCTAAAAGACATAATGCAGTCCTACTGCAATATTTGGGGGGGATTATCTGAGTTGCCTGATCTTTTTTTTTTTTTTGTGTGGGACTACTTTATTGAAAGATTCCATGAAGTTTGCTGCTTATGAAATATATGCCTTAATACATGTTTCTACAGAAACACATTTTGATATAAGCTTTAAAACTTTAGCTGGGCTAGAAACATTTTGGAAGAAATTTCGCAAGTTAAAATCTTCTCCCTTATGGGCCCCTTTTAGTGTCATCCTTTTAACTAAACCTATGCAGAAAACTATTACTATTTTATTTCGGAATGAGGGTGTCAGTCTGAGTGCTATATCAGTATGGTTGAAACAAAGGTGTACAGTGCTTTCTGACCCCTGAAGCTATTTGTGACTCGGAAAATTTGTGGATTGGGGGATGGAAAGTGAGGGTAATGTTTCGAACTTCGGATACTGGGATTCAACATCTACTCAATAGCTTTATGATTGAAAAGGATAAGGGGAGTGCTTTTTTACCCTGGTCAATTGAAGGCATGCCACAAATGTGGCTCTACTAATCATATAAGTAGCATTTGTGACATGGTAAAATGCTGGGTTTGAGGAGACCTCGGGCATACAGGTTCCCAGTGTGTGGAAGAGCCCCACTGCGTCCTCTGCGACGACTTGGGTCGTACCTTTCAAACTTGCACCTGGGCTGCCCATAACTCCCCAACCCTAGCAGATGGGGAAGAACAGAGACTGCTTATCACAGTAGCGCAACATACCAGAATTAATGGCACATCTTCTACCCCCCAGCATACCCGTCCCTTTCCACAATCTGCTGTTCCTACGACAAATGCCCCTTTTCCTGATGACAAGAGGTCCGCTTCTGTCCTGACCCCTGTACCACCCATACAAACTGCAGAACCCCCTCTTTCTCCTTCGGTCTTACCTGAAGGTTCTGGTCAGGTTGTAGCACCTACTGTTTTATCCCCTAGTACATCAAATAGGACTATGGAACCCCAGCCCCACGAACCATTTACTAGAATTACATGGGGATCTAAGAAAGTGAGTTCACCCTCTTCTAAAGCTTTGAAAACTGATGATATTGTTCAGGTTACTAGATTTGAATTACTACACCACTCCCTGGACAATACTGATTCTGGCACTTCTTCTTCTGTACTGTCATCCCACCCCAAAGTGACTACAGCTACAGAAGTTGCGGCTGATAATGTGGAATCTCCAGAAAAGGAAAGCAAAAGCAAAGCTAAAGCACAGAGAAGGTACCCCTAGGAAAGGTAGACCCAGGTGAACCTTACTAGTCCTATGAGATTCCACTTGCTTTTTTCTCTGGTAACTATGTAGTCCACCTTTTCTATTCACACTGTTAATGTTAACAGTATCATGAAACAACCTTAAAGGGATGCTGTTTTTTTGTCCTGCGTTACTGCAGGAGTTATTCTTTTACAAGATGTTAGATTTCACAAAATTCCAGAGATTTATAGAGCCCAACGAGCCTGGTTCCCTGGACCTTCTTACTGGTCCTTCCGGCATGAACCCTATACGGGATTGGGTATCCTATTTAGTATCTCGGATGTCACTATCATAAAGATGTTAGACCTATACCCTGGTCGACTCCTTCATAAATATATATGCTCACCAAACTAAGTCCCATAGAATTGAATTATTGAAGCTTATTTAGCCATACCTATATACTTCTATGTATATTGTATTTGGGGGTGACTTCAACTGCGGTTTATCCACCAGAGATAAGTCTTCCACCTCTAAAACCACCAAATTATTTTGTGACACAAATTTTTTAAAACAACTTTTGAACTCCACGAAATTACGTGGTGCTTTCTTTACACTTCACCGGTCAACGTACTCCCACCTTTCATAAAGGATCGTTAGTGACCCGTACAGATTTTTTCTTTATTTCCCCACACTTACAACCTTCTGCTGCTACGGTACAAGTTGCAGAATTTACGGATCACAATTTGTTATCCATCTCCTTGGGCCCTACAATTGCCAGAATATTTGATCCAGGTACCCTGGAAATTAAATACTTCCTTCACAGTTGTTACTGCAGTTTACAGATTACATTAAGGACTGGAAATCTGTCTTTTTTCTATATGATGATCCCTGGAGTTGGTGGTATAACACTAAATGTGGCATACGACACTTATTCAAACACTATAGTAAACAACATCATGAAACTTTGTATTTTCATTACCATAACATGAGACTTCAATTGCAGAAACTCCTTACACTGTCTCATACAACAAGTCATAATGTTTCTGCGCAAATTAGCAACCTCAGAAAACGTTTGGTGGAATATCATTCGATGAAGTTTACATCCATTCACCGACAGCAATGTTTTGGGACTACTGGCCCCAGTGATATTGTTTGTCCATATGCCACTATTACAAAAAAATTAGTAGTAAAACATTTGAGGTACTTTTGAATGATGACTTAACTGAACTTACAAATGTTTCAGATATTCGACACCATGTAGCCCATATTACACACAACAGTTGTTTGGCCCTATCAACACTTCCTCTGATGGAATCTTGGAATATCTTTCCCCTGTTAAGATTCCTGATGTCCCAGCCTTCATTTTGGACATGATTGATAGTGCTATACATGCTTAGGAGGTAGAAGCAGTGATTAAAGCTTTACGTCCGAGGGTGACACCTGGCCTAGATGGCCTTCCAGATGAACTCTATAAGGTGATGTCTGTTGATTTATGTACAGAGTTAGCAGCGGTTTATAACTATGTTCTACGAACTGATAATTTCTCTTTGGACTTCAACATAGGTTGCCTGTTTTATTTATATAAGAAGGAGGATAAAAGATTACTCTCAGATTGGAGACCTCTGAGTCTACTAAACACCGATTTTAAGATTTTGACTAAAAATTTTTTCACTCTATCTATCTAGAATGGCCCAATTTGTAATTTCCACAGCTCAATCAAGTAATGTCCCAGGGAGGAGTAGTCAGGATCACATTATTTTACTTTGAGAATTAATTGAACATGGAAATTTGAATAAACTACAGGGCTTCATATTCTCACTAGATCAGCAACAAGCCTTCGATTCAGTGCACCACGCATTTTTATGGCATACATTACACCATTATAAAGTCCCTGATTACACCCTCTCTAGGCTTCAGTTACTATATCGCTCTGCTACTATAATCCCTATGGTTAATGGCTGGAAAGGCCCTTTAATATCATTACAATGAGGGGTTAGGCAGGGCTGTCTGCTCAGTCCGCTCTTATATGTCTTTTTCTTAGACCCCTTACTTTGCTCAGTCAATACTGCACGAAGGATTACACCACTTTCCTTGGCTCCTCATTCTGTGTTAGCTTATGCAGATGACATGAGTTTGATGGTGGCGGATGTTCCTTCTGTACGTTCGGCTGTTCAGTATTGTTCAAAGTTTGGGAAAGTTTCTGGAACGACCCTTAATTTAGATAAATGTGTAGGCCTCAGATTAGTGATGTCCCGATTAAAATTTTGGGAATTTTATATGGGGACGGACCTTTGGCTATACTTAACTGGACTCCTAAGCTAGAACTAGCCCAGTCAAAAGTTTCACTTTGGAATACTTGGAAACGGAGTAAAAAGGAAAGGGTCTACATGATTAAATCCTATTTGCTCCCTATTTTTGTTTTTTTTGCCTACATCCCCCCCCCCCCAGAAGTTTTGAGACAAGATTGTTGTGCATTTTTTTCCAGGCATTATGGGGTAGCCGTCTCAATCCTGTCAAACGTTCTGTCACATACCTGCCCATCTGGGAGGGAGGTCTTGCTATCTTTCAGCCTATTTTTTTATTTTATACTAGTATTTTTTTTTTGTGACTAATATCAAACCCCTTCTAATTAACTGTAATAGAGGCTGGGAACCTTGGTTCCTTAACTCTTGTGGCCTTTGGTTTCATCAGTGGGAACTGAACACTTTAAGAACACTTAAACATATTCCACATGTTCCTACCTATGTTCAGGACACCTTTTTTTGTCTTAAACAATGGCACATTAGTAGCCACATGATGATAACCAGTACAAGGAAAGCCTTGTATAAATGTCTCTTAGATCATATTTGTATGGATCTTGTAGTTTTTCCCAGATGCCCAAATCCACATTTAAATGATCTGTATGCCCTGTTAAGGAATCCTAGAATTTCTCAAAAGATGTGGGATTTACACTGGCTTGGTTGCCATGAGAAAATCAACGTTAAGGATAACCATAAACACAAACAACTGAATGAAAGAATTTGTTCTAGACCAGGTTGCCCACAGCAGGATCAGACTATTTCACACCTTTTTTTCTCTTGCTCTTATATAAATAGCTTTTGGACATTGTTAGCCACAAAGTTGCGAGAACCATTTAGTCCACTACGTATGCAATGTTGCTGTGTGGTTCTTTTCCACTTCCTTGGCAGAAGTGGAATGTGGATACATTGAAATTACTTTTTGTTGTTTTAAAATGGCATATTTGGACTGCTCGATGTCTTTTTCCTTTGCAACAACAGGATGTATCTCATGATATGATAATTCAGGGGGTCGAACGAGATTTGAAAGAGGTGTATTATTCTGAAATGCAAAATTTGTCACTTGTATCTTTGTTGGAATTATGGAACTAAATGCCATGGATTACAGATTCTGATTTTCCTGTCACATGATTTATTTGTTATTTCTTGAATTGTTTTCTCTTCAGTTCTTTTCTTAATAAAAACGTCCCCTACTCTCCTGTAGGGGAACCTCTGTCATCCTTGTTCCTGACCAAGATGACGACTGAGGTGGTGTTGGAGGAGCTGATGGATGCTACTGAAGCAGGAGACTTGGTCTCTTCTCCTGCTTCATTTCGTACTGAGACCGTGGTGCCTTTGGATTGTGCTGCTGATTTTTTGTGTGCTTCTGGACCTGCTTCTGATCATGTTTCCAGAATTTCTACATTAGATCCCCTGAGACAACAAGCAGTTGTGGCAAGCTCTTCCTCACCTCCTGCTTCTATGTCCGAAGAGAACCCTGAGATATGTTCTTTGGAACAGCTGCTGCAGGCGGAAGATGAGTGCTATGCGCTTCGTCGTAAAGAATTACAAAAAGCTTTGGCGAACACTCAGGTACTGGCATCTGCAAGTTTGGACTCTTTGTGTCAGTTTACTTCTACGGACTTGCCTGTTTCAATTTCTTCTGCTGTTGGATCCTGTGTTGCAGCTGACCCTTATCTTGTACAGTCTGGAACACTTGCTCCTTTGGCTCCTATTGACTGTGAACCGGCTCCTGCTGTGTCTGCAGTAGAGAGTGCACCGGGAACGGCTCCTATTGATCTTGTATCTGGCCTAAGACACTCCTCTACTGCTGGTTCTTCTCCACCTGCTGATTCGATTTCGGCTGCCCTTTCTGCAGTTGGTTGGGTTCAGACTGACACCGTACGTTGGGTGTCTGGACCTACACTGATAGTTGCTTCTCTGACTTCGCATCAGAACTCTGCCACGAATGCTGCTGTGCATTTGGTTTCCCCTTCTGCAGTACACTCAAGGGCAGTAGCGGCTCTAGCCACAAATGGTTACCAGGGCACAGCTGGGGCACAACCAATGGCAGCCAGGGCACTTATATATTGTTACTATGGTGGAAGCTTTGCACCATATTGGGGCACCAACTGGGGCACAGCATTTTTTTTACCGGGGCACGTGCCCTGGCAGGCCCTGGTATAGAGCCGCCACTGCTCAAGGGACCGGGAAGTGCTTGGAGCTCCTTCCCCTCTGCATTTACCTGCAGAATTACAGCTCACAGGCAATCCCATTCTCGCTTTAGACAACTCTGAACCTCCACCTGTTGCTTCTCCTGCTCCTCCTTCAACAGCTGCACCGGAGGGGGCTCCTGAAGCACCACTGAACAAAGTTGGTCAGACTGCTCGTAAATCTTATGCCTGTCTTTTTCATCAGCCTATCTATCCTGCTAAATATCACAGTGCTGTCCGTTTTTTGTACAAAGGGGGTATGGTGGATTTTCCAGATCGGGTTTTTGTAGCTAAAACATTGTTGAAGGGGTCTGTGAAGTTTTTTGCTAACGAGATTTATGCCCTCATTCATGTCTGTGGTGAACACACTTTTGATATTAACTTTAAATTAAATACAGGCTTGCAGAGGTTTTGGGCACAATTTAATTCTTTGAAAACTACTCTGTTGTGGGCTCCTTTCGAGGGTATTCCCCTTACTAAACCTGCGTACAAAAATATTGTTTTATTTCAAAATGAGGGGGTTAGTGTTACTGATTTGACATTCTGGTTAAAACAATGCTGTTCAGTTTTGAATCCTTCTGAAGCTATATTTGATGCTGAACATATTTGGATGGGGGGGCTGGAAGGTTAAGGTTATGCTACATATTACAGACTCTGGTTTGAGTCACCTCCCCAACTGTTTTTGGTTTTTTTTTTTTGGGGTGATGGGGGGTCTTATTTTACGCTGTTCAGCCTAAGGTGTGCTATAAGTATGGATCCTGTATGCACTTAAGCAGCCTTTGTGATCAGATAAAATGTACCCTGTGTCAAGAATTGGGTCATACCAGCGGGACTTTCCTCAATGAACCTAAATGTAACTTGTGTGACTCTGTGGGCCATACCTATCAGAGCTGTTCTTGGGCGGCTCATAATCAGTCAGCTTCTGCGGATGATGTTGAGCAGTGGTTGATGGTTGCTCTTGCTCAAAAAACTTCCTTTGCCACCTCCTCTAGACTGCCTGCTGCTGCCACTGTGCTTCCTCCCCAGCCTCTCCTCCCCACCCACATTTCTTAGCCCCGGTTGTTGCTCCCCCTCCCTTGTCCTAGGTAGACAATGTTCCTGATTCCCCGCTTGACACTGTTGAGCAGAGTGAGTCCTCTTCCACTATTATGCCTCCCCCACAGGTTAGTAAATGCTCTTCTCGACGCTCCCAGTCTGCTGCACAGCCAGAGTCAAAGGTGTCGAAGACTTCTGACTGGCCCCCTGAGCAACAGGTGTGAGCTGTTACACTCCTCTGAACTTTCAGACACAGATTTGGAGGATTCTTCCCTATGGTCCTCGCAGGCTGACCCTCCCTCTGACACGGAGGTTCACCCACAGCCTCCTGTGGTCCAACAGCATAGATCTAGGAGACCTAAGAAAAAGCACCCTTGATGGATCTTCTCTCCTTAGCTTTGCCTCTCCTTTACTTCTATGGCATCCCTCACCTTGGGAACTTTAAATGTCAACAGAGTCACAGAAAGAAAGGCTTGGCCCCGACTTATTTTTTAACCAGTTCTTTACAAGTCATTTTTTTACAGGATACTAGATTGCATTCTGTTTCAGAGCTGGGCCTTGCCACTGAATTGTGGCATGTCAGTCCTTCTTATTGGTCCATTGGTCCTGATGCCTGTTCAGGGGTGGGGATTTTATTTAGTTCTGCACTAAATGTTCATTTACTTAAATTGATTTACTGCTTGGCCATGTTTTGATTTTACATACCAAGATTAATAATTTATATTTTCGGTTTATTAATGTTTATGTACCCCAAACTAAGTCTGATAGGGTTTCCCTATTCCAGACTATTCAACCATATTTACTTTCCTTTCAGGCTGTGGTTCTTAGTGGAGATTTCAATTGTGGGCTTGATAAAAGAGATAGAGGTACTGTATCTACCATGACTAAACATTTTTTGTGAGATGTCCACCCTGAAGTCTGTAATTTCTGCCTCTCATTTGAAGGATGCTTATCTGTCTGTTCATAAGCAGGCACATCCCACTTTCCAGAAGGGTCACTTGGCCACCAGAATTGATTTTTTCTTTATTACTGACCAGTGATGCAAGTGGTAGACAAGAAGTACAGGAACTCAGGCATTGGCAAATATGAAATGCAGAATGAAGGGCCTCAATCTGAAGGATAGCTGTGTGAAGACGCATCTATCTGTTTAGACACCAGTAGATTCTCTTAGACATATTGAAGTGTTTTTAGGAAAATAGCACTTTTGTACAAGTCAAATGTTGTTATGGAAACCCTGATTTCAGGTCACAGGTCCAGAAACTGACATTATGTTGCTGATTTAAGAGTTTCACTTCCAGTGTCAGTGGGAAAAAGTACAGGAACCCTGTTCCTGTTGCAAAAAAAGGTATAGGAACTGAGTTCCTGTGCGTTCCTATTCACTTTCATCACTGTTACTGACTCTTTACCCATTTCCTCCATACAAGTAGTGGAAGTGGAGTTTTCTGACCACAAATTATTGCAACTTCACCTAGGTTCTGTAGTTGAATTCCCCCGTGGCCCGGGTTATTGGAAATTTAATTCTTCCCTTCTGTCTTAGATTTCTCTGTTACATAATCTTAAATATTTTTTTGTCACATAAATGCCCAGTATTTGACATGTTTGACTCTGCTGCCCTCTGGTGGACAGATATGAAATTGAAATTGAGATTTCTGCGATTTGAGAGTAGGAAACTCCATTCTGACTCTTATTTCAAATATCTAAAACAGAGACAACACTTATAAAAACTACAGTCTTTAGTTAGGACTACATCTCATGATTTTAGAGATCAAATTCAACTGTTACAGCAGAAAATGCAGACTTTCCATCAGCGTCAGTCTGACAGTTTGAAGAAACAGCAAAGCTTTGGTGTTGAGGGAAAATCAAAGGTGATTTGTCCGTATTTACATTGCCATAATGCTGTCAAACATAAAATAATATACAGTCTCACTGATCTGGACTGTTCGGTGTACACTGAAAAATGTAACTTCCTCAGGATTGTTTCCCGTCTTACTGCTTCTCTTTTTTCACAACATACACTGATACATGGCTCTTTTTTCTACATTACTGCCCATGGCCCATGTTCCAGTTTGCCCTCCATATTTGGTGTCTGACCTCACTAAGGATATTTCTGCTTCTGAAGTTGAACAGGCTATTCATTCCTTACATAACAATAAAGTCCTGGGTTTGGATGGGTTCACTGCAGAATTACTGTATATAAGGTCCTTGGACCTTTTATATCCCGTGAGTTGGCGGTGGTGTTCACGTCCTTATTAAATACCGCCTCTGTTCCACTGGATATGGCTCGTGGACTCCTCATTTTCTTTTATAAGAAGGGATAATACTGATCTTACAAACTGGAGGCCTGTTAGCCTCCTCAACACTGTTTTTAAGATTCTTGCTGAAAGTCTACAAACTCGATTGTTACAAGCTGCTCTTCATCTTATTTCCCTTACTCAGACATGTTCTATCCCTGGGAGACGTTTGAATGACCATCTTCTACTCCTCTGTGAACTGATTGAAAGGGACAGTGCTGAAGGTTTGACTGGGTTTCTTCTGTCTTTGGATCAGAAGCAAGCCTTCGATACTGTGGAACATAGTTATTTATGGGATACCTTTGCTTGGTATGGGATTCCGGGCTCTTTTCTTCGTTGGTTACAGGCACTCTAAGGTTGCTACTGTATCACCCCTTGTTAATGGGTGGGTGAGTCCTCTAATCCCGGTTAAACGGGGGGTTAGACAAGGTTGCCCTTTAAGCCCTCTCCTTTATGTTTTTAGTATTGATCTATTTTTACAGGCCTTGAATACTGCCCCTGCTCTGATGCACATACGAGTGGACTCTTATACTATTCCTCATGTGGCTTTGGCTTATGCTAATGATCTCACTGTATTGGTTGGTGACGCATCCTCAGCTGTCCAAGTGATGAACATCTATCCATCTTTTGGGTCCTTGTCAGGTGCTTCCCTTAACATGACTAAGTGTATAGGGCGACAATTTGGCCATCCCCTGCTATCACTTGTCTTGGTTACTGGGGTTGCTTTGACTAGGGACCCAATCACTATTTTAGGTGTACTATTTGGTTACCAGGACTTGGACATTCTTAATTGGGGTCCTGAACTTTCTCAGGCTCAATGATTGATGAAAGCCTGGAATGTGGAGGGTTCATTTGGTTAAAACATTTCTTTTGCCACTTTGTATACATGTTGGTTGGTTATTCCCCCCTCCTCAAACACTTGAGACCTCTTTATACAGTATTTTTTTTCAGGCAGTCTGGGGCAGTAGGCTGAATCCTCTGAAACGGAATATTTTATATCTTCCTAAAAATCAAGGGGGTTTGGGTATGGTGAATCCAGTGTTTTTTTTCGCTGTGCTGTATATAATTGTTAATTTATAGCTGGTCTTGACTCATGTTCAAAGATCTTGGATTCCTTTATATACCCTGACCTGTAATCCCTGGTTCCCACAATGGGAGGCTGCCTCTCTTAGATTGATTAGGTACTCCAATGTTTGTCCCCCTTATATTAGGGATGTATTTGTTAAAATTAAAAGCTGACAATTATCCACTACTATGGTGAGTAGTCAACATCGCAAGTTTTTATGCAAACAGATTATTTCCACTCGGTTTCGGGAACTGCATACTTTTCCCAGTTGTCCAGTTACTATGACACAGTCCCTGCTCGATTTTTTTACTCAACCCTAGAATTCCTGATAAAATGTGGGACATTCATTGGCTTTGTTGTCACAGTAGGTTGAATGTTAAGGAACACCAGAAACATAAACAGCTTTCTCAAAGGCTGTGTTCCAGGCCTCCAGCTTGAGTTGACTTTTCATTTATTTTTTTTTCTGTCCTTATATTTCGTGCTTTTGGTCCTTTTTAGCTGCTTCATGGAATATGCCCCCTTTTCGTACTATTTCCTTACCTGTTTTGATGTTTGGCACTTTTGATTCTTGTTGCCAGGCATGGGATACGTCTACCTTACAGGTTATTTTGACTGTGCTGAAATGGTATACCTGGAACTCATGCTGCTGGTATACACTACAACAAAAATCAGTGTCTCTTTCTGACCTTCTGGCCAAGATTGTGTTGGAACTAAAGGTCCTTTGTAGGACGGAAGTGAAACATCGGACCGCTAACTGGGTCTTCCAATCCTGGCGGAATCTTCCCTGGATCACGGACTCTGATCTTCCTGTTACATAAACATTCTGCTGCTTTTCACTGTTGTGTTTTTTGCTTTCATTATTTACTGGTTTTCTTTTATTAAACATTTATTTTCCTCAATGTTTTTAGTAGGGCTGGGGAGGTCTTGTACCAAAGCAGACTTTGATGTTTCTTTCTCATGTATGCTGCAATACTTATTTCTGTTTCTGTATTTTATTGTGATGTTTGTTTGCTGTACTGTACCGATGTCTACTTTGTTTGAAATTTTGAATAAACTAAATTCCCCTACTCACCAGTAGGAGGAACACTTGTCAGCCATTTCCAGGATGGCTGGCAGTGAGAGTGGAGGCTGTGGAGAGTAGGAGGTAGGGGAACCTCTCTTCAGTAAACTAACCCCTGATCCTATTGAAGTTCATGTGGAGACGGAAAGTGAACAAAACAACACAGATGTGGAAGAAATTGTGGCTTTCCTGATGGACCTGGACACTGTTGTGACTACCACTCCTGTACACTCTGGCTGAGGGATCAGCAGCCATAAGGCTTGAGATACATCCAGAAGCTACAACAAACGTGCAGACATCAAAACAGGAAGAACAATTATTAAAACAAGTTGTACTAAATAACAAAACGTTTGTTACTGAAATTACTGAAGGAATCTGCAGCAAATGCTAACCAGATGTTACCTGGAGTTCTACAGCACAGCAAGCAACTTCAATTGACTTCAACAAAAGCACAAGGTATGGCAGTTTCTTTCCAAACTACGAAGGATTTATCTTCTTCCATAGACTCTGTTAATATTGCAAAACATGAGGGAGCACAGGCTATTTTACCAGTAATTCAGGCTACAACTGCATTGAGGCAGGGGCGAGTAGACACCACAAACACCACACCCATGTTTGCCCAGTGGGACCCTACTTCAGCACTGAAGGCTGCAGAGTGGATGCCACAACAAGAGGGAGTAGGGTGGACATCCCCAGGTCCGGTATCAGCAGCCGAAATTATAAACTTGTCACCAGAAAGAGCATCCACTTCAGGAACTGTGCTTGGTAAAAATAAACCGGTAGATGAAAGACAAAACGTTCTGTCCAAAGTACTGCCTGCAAATGGTGAAATGGTGTTACCGGAAAACAGGAAGGATATTCTAACTGCTCAAAATCAATCCAGTTGTGATAAGGTACAGGATACAATACATCAAGCGGTTTCAAAAAGAAACATTACAGTAACTAAGCAAAACCCCACCCAGCCTCACTCTGAGACCGGGACCACAGAAGAGTCTACACAAGGTGTGCACACCAAAGCAAACCAACAAACTACCATAAACAATGGCATGGACCAAGACTAACAACAAACTGAAACCTCTCAGGCCACATCTTCATTCAGGATGGCAGACCTGTTTAAACAGTTAGGGTAACCAGCTCAGAGACGCAACGCAGTACGTCTTGCATATGCTGGAACAAACGAGCAGTTCCCAGTTAGGAAATTCATTATGCACAGTTTATTGAAAGACGCTATGGGGATTTGGGCACAAGAAGCCTATGATGCTTTACATTACGGAGGTATGTGTTATTTTGTATTTCTTTGAAACCTCGTTTCCCAGCCAGTGCCCTTTGGGGTAACCCTTGCTTCAGTGCTTGCGCACTAAGGTTCTTTGTCTTTGAGCTTGTTTTTGGTTTTTATTGGGGTCACCACAACCCAACCAAGATAGACCAACTTAAGGTAGCTGGTTCATTCCACTGAGGCATCATACAGAAGAGATACACTGATGAGGCCTGGTTGAATGAAACATGTGTCTGTGTCTTCTGTTGGCACCCTTTGTAGACTATGTGAGAGGCTTTTCGGCACCATGCAATTCTGCTTAAAGTTGAACCAACATAATATTTTGTGGTGATTTGCATATACAGCCCAAGATGCTTTGCATTATAGGGGTATGTGTTATTTTGTATTTCTTACAACAATTGTTTGCTTTTATACATGTAAAAAAATACATACGATGCTAGTTTTAGGAATAATCAAACATTGGAAAAATGTTGGCAAAAATTTGCCATGGATAAGAATCATCCTGATTGCCAAAACTTTTTCCCCATCCCTCTAACAAAACCTACTGTGAAAACGGTGACCTTACTATTTAGAAATGAGGGGGTAAATATTGAGGATGTTCAATACTGGTTGCGCCAAAAATGTGAAATCTTACAACAACCCATATCAGTTTTAGATGATGATCTTGTGTGGACGTGGGGGGGGTGGCGGATTAAAGTAAAATTAAACCACATAGAAAATGGCACACATCTGCCCAGCAGCTTCCACATTGGGAGGGACAGATACATATGCTTCAGCCAGGGCCAACCTAAGACCTGCCATAAGTGGGGCAAGAACCCACCTTAGCTCCACTTGCAACCTGCCCAGGTGTAATTTGTGCCTCGAGTATGGCCACGTGAGTTTGGGTTTCCCAACCCATTCAGGTGTAATCTATGTGAAGAACTTGGCCACTCATATGTGAAGTGCTCCTGGGCAGCACATAACAGGATGGACAGGGCCATGCAGGACCAGGAGCTTCTTATCACAGCCCAATAAGTTAAAGGTATGCAAGCTAGGCAGGGGCCCAGTACCTCAGGTCAAGATAGGCTTCCCATGACTAGAGAGAATCAGACACCAAAACACCTTTGGCTGTTAGCTCCTCACATGAAGAGGAAGTAAACATAGATCCTCCCTCCCAAATGCACCAGACACTGTAGCAGCTCTACCTGGGACTGACCCAACATCCCCAGAAGCTATGCCTCCTCCAAAGGAAACCCCTTTTGAAGTGGTTCAGGCAGGGAAGCCTAGGAGTACTAGGAGAAAAATGGAAACTATACCATCTTGTCTAGAAATAGGTACAATGTTTTAGCCAAAAGAAAGCAGTGTGGGGGGGGGGACACACAGAAGATGAAGATGGGGATTCTGACACTTTTTCAGTAACATCGGGTGTAACAGAATACAGTACTGACCCCCCCGATGGCACAATCCAAAAGGAAAAGTAAAGCAAAACATAAACCTGATGGGTGACCTTTTGACCTCCCTCTTCTTGCCATATAAATACATCAGCTTCTAAACTATCTGACCCTTAATGTCAGTAGCATAAAATCCTTTAAGAAATGGGGGATCACTCTACACATTTTGAAAGGTCTATCAAATAATTTTTTTTTTTTTTTTTTTTTTTTTATTACAGGATACGCATTTAAAAACTGAATATTAATTGTTACAGGCCAAGCAACTATGGTCAGAGGGGCCCTCTTTTTGGTCGCAAGGGGCAGAGGTTTGCGATGGAGTAGTCATTTTAAAAGGGTCCCAATTCCAGGTTAAGAAAATTACTGACATCGAACCAGGGAGAGCTTAAATGGTGGATGTATCTACCCAGAACCTAGAATTAAGACTGATAAGTTTATATGCTCCCCAGAGCATAGCTTCATGAGTAGCCCTGTTCAAACCGATCCAACCTTTTTTACACACTCGGAGAGCCATAATTTTAGGAGGGGATATTAACTGCAGGCGCTCCCCCAAAGACAGAGGATGTAAAAACCAAAAAATCTTTAGTGATATGGCCTGTTTAAAGAATTTTAGCGCCACAGCCAAGTTACTAGAGGCTTTTGAAGCTAAAAAGAAATCAGGAGGGAAGACATTCAGTAAAGGACAGTTAGCATCTAGTTTTAACTTTTAATTTTTTTCAAAAGATTTAGTCATAAGGAAAGCAGACACTATTCTTATAGAAACATCTGATCACCTGGCAGTATCCATCTGTTTTAGCATAGGGAACCAAACTCCCCCAAAAAAAAAATAGGTGGAAGCTGAATAGCTCTCTGTTAGAGGATCCTATATTATTCGAGAAATGGGATCAATTACTAAGAGCTAGGGTATCAATACTGAAAGCCTATGACAGGCATAGAATAGTGGCTGGATTCAAAAATAGACTTTAAAAACCTATTCATTAAACATGCTACTCAGAAGGGACAAAAACAATACGCGCCATATTTAATCTTAAGACACCAGCTACAATAGCTTATATCACTAGCACATGAACAGTAAATAAACCTAGATACTCAAATAAAAAATACCAGAGAAGAGATGTGCAAGTTCCAATACAACAGACATACGAGTTTAAAAATGAAGCCTAGTATGGCACTCAAGGGCGCCAGCCATCCCTGGATACTTTCAGGAGTTGTGCTGACAGAATAAAATCTACAGCCATAGACTCTATCCAGTCCATGAATGAACCCAGACCTATTGAGGACCCCCAAAAAATTCAAGATGAAACTCAAAACTATCTACAAAGAATTTGGTGAAGACATAGCTATAGAATGGGATGAGGATTTATTTAGGGACTTACAAATTCCCAAACTACCAGAAGAATTAGCTAATCAATCGAAAATTGGAAATTTCCTCTGGGGAAGTAACCCTAGCTATAAAAAAATTGAAACAATAGAACTCCTGGCTTAGATGGCCTGACAGCAGAATTTTACAAAAAAGTCCAGGATAAACTCAGTCCAGTACTTGCTTTGCTATTTAACTCTCTATTAAAATCACCTGCTAGTCTTGTATCTTTCTCTAAAGCACTGATTGTTCTATTACATAAAAAAGGAGACAGAACAGTGCTACAAAACTGGAGACCTATTAGTATTTTAAATGTGGACTATAAAATACTGTCCAAGATTTTAGCATTACGCCTGACTAAAATTGCAGAAAAGCAAATCTCAGTAGTGCAAACTTGCAGCATTCAAAACAGATCTATCTTTTATAACTTAACATTTTTAAGGGATATTATTTTGGGACTATCAGGACAAGGGTCTGGCTTGCTTCTGTCACTTGATCAACAGAAGGCCTCTGACAGGGTCAGCCATACTTTTCTATTTCAGGTACTGTATTAAGAATTTATGGGGTGCCAGATTCATTAATGAAGTGCCTATAGTTGCTATGTCAGACAGCACAAGCTCAACCTTTTATAAATAAAACGGCAGGGAAGGAATTCCAGATAAAAAGAGGGGGTGAGGCAGGGCTGCCCACTCAGTCCAATCTTACACTTATTTGTTTATTGACCCGTTCATAAGGCAAATACAAAATAATACAGACATCCCAGGAATATCGGTAACGGGACACTCCCCAGCTACTAACATAAGTGCATATGTGGACGACTCAGTATTAAGTATTCAGTCTGAAGACACAATTCAAGAAATAGCTCAAACACTACAAAAATATGAAAACATCTCAGGTGCTAAATTAAACTATGATAAGAGTCAAGGAATACAAATCAACCCAGATCTTAGGCCATCACACATACCTACTATAGCAAACATACAAATCAAGGAAGGACCTATAAACATCCTAGGGAATCACCTTTGGTACAGCAGATGATGCTAGAATTAATTGGGAATTAGTACTGCAAAAAGGACAGCAAATTGTCCACCAATGGAAAAATAAAATAATTTCCAAAAAGAAAAGGGTTTACTTAATAAAAAGGCTTATTTTTTCCTCAATTTTTGCATATAGCAAACATTTTCCCCATACCCTTTGCTCTGGAGGCACAGATGTTATATGTATTCTTCCAGGGGCTGTGGGGGTAGCAGGCTTAACCCTATCAGAAGGTATGTTTCATATTATGATTGTAATATGGGTGGTATCCAAATGCTAAATCCCATAGTATTCTTTCACAGCATTTTTTTTTTTACAGAAACTTAGATATTTTAAAATGAGGACAACTTGGATGGCATAATGTATTAGGTCGTTTGATGGGCTCTGTTACAAAAATGAGGTACAAGCACTCTTATCAGTTTCTATGATTATGCATACCAAACAGTTACCACACTATATTGAACCCTGTGTAACTAAGTTAAGACAGTGGCAGATAACTCAACAATTCATCTCTTCCAAGTCTACAAAATCCTTTTACAGGACAATTATTGAAGAAATACAACATATACCCCCACTGCATTACCAGAGTGTCCAGAAGCTCAGGTTAAAGAAGCCTGTCTGCAATTGACAGATACAAGAATCCCTAAACAAATGTGGGACACTGTCAGGCTGCCTTGCCACTGTTGATTAGGGGTGAGAAACAATCTTAAACATAAAGCTCTTGAAAAAAGGATGTGTCCTAGACCTTGCTGCATCAACACTTTAGAAACAATAGAACATTTCTTGCTTCACTGCCCATTTGCTCAGCCCTTTTGGACAGCTTTGTACATTAAACGGACAGACCCAAAACTAATACCAATGACTTACAAAATTTTGGTACTTGGTTTATATCCTTTTAAATTATGGAAGTATGACAGAAGCACATCGCGAGTCATCTTTGCTGCTTGTAAATTTTACCTATGGCAAGCCAGATGTGCCCTATTGATGCAACAAAAAGAAGTATCCCCCAAATAGGTGGTAATACAAGTAGTTGCAAGCTTGAAAGCAAAATACAAAATAGAAAAGCAGGTGTTACCAAAAGCCAAATGTAAAGAATACTGGCAGTTATGTTCCTGGGTCGCAACTGATTAACCTAAATGTGTATTTTTTTTTTTTCCCCTCAATACTGAACAAAAGCAAGACAGATCGAGGCTGACCAGATATTTAGATAAAGTTAAAAACTAGAAAGGAATAAATAATATGGATTGGTGTTTCTCTCAAAATAGACTTGAAATATGCTACATTGTTTACATTTTTTCCCATGTTTTCCTTGTTTTGAATTTAACATTGTCACTTTGGTGGGAGTGGGTGGAGAAACAAAAGGGGACAATACGATGTTATTGTCACAGTGGGTGTTTCTGTTACTTGTATTCTGCACTGAATTGATATATATTTGATGCCTGTATATAATTTTGTTTATTGTAAAATAAAAAAAAATGATCCTACTTTTAAAGTAATGGGAAGGGGGGTAGGGAGTATGCTGAAATACTCTTTTGGTTTTTGCTTTCTTCTGATTGTGATTTGTATGTTTATTTCATGTGATTTTTTTAACATGTATTGTGTCATTATTTAATTATTTTTTTTGTTCCCCTACTCACCTGTAGGGGATATGCTGGCCATCTCCCAAGATGGCTACTTGGAGTGAGGTACTTGAAGGAATGGATGTGTCTGAGGCAGAGAAGCTAGCCTCCTCCACTGTCCTCTTAACGCAAGTGACTGAAGATTTGGTAGCTGCTGCAGTGGAAACAATTGAGGAAGAAATAGGAGATTATATTTTCCTTTCAACAGAAGATCTCAGCATGAGTATGGATCCTAATAACTTGACTAACCTTACTGAAAATGATTCTGCATCCCAGCGCAGTCTCCCAAAAGTAAATCCAAGAATGGAGGTTATTTCTCAGCTAGTGGAGGAGGCATGATGACATGCACGGTGCACAGCTGTACTAAAAACCGAACTGGCTAAACTTAAATCTGAGAAGCCGCTTGACAACATGCGTGGCCTGACAACTCAGGCAATCGGGCAATGACGCACTATCATCAAAGGGACTGACGGCTCGCTCTGAACATCCGACGCCTGCACTAAAGGTAAAAACTGCTCCTTTACTTTCACATGATAAAGTAGCAGCTGGCAGCAGAAACACTCCATAGAGTGTGTGCCTAGAGCCGCAAGAAGCAGACTGTAATATTTTACCTGGGAATCTGAATAATAGCAAACAGACTGAGCCCTGTTTTCAACAAATGTTTCAAAGCACCAAAGTACTGTTTTGGGGGGAAAAGTCAACTACCGAAAGGGCCTCTGTCTCTACTAATGTTAGTCCTGAGATACACGCTCCCCTCATTACAAAAGTAGCAAGCACAAGCACCACCGGTGCATCACATCTCCCAAATGAGACTGGTACAGTGTTTCAGTAGGACCCGCAGAATCAGGCGGGTATTACAACTTTTTCCTTTTCAGCACGAAACCAAAACCCTCTCAAAAGAGGAAAAGAAATACAAAAGAGCAGCAATAACCACAGCTAAAGGACACATTCTTCTCACTTCTCTAGAACTCAGTGAGGATTCTGCTGAAGATGTTCCTTTTCACCCAAGGGATCAGCCACAGGCCCAATCCACCTCCGCAGTCATACAAAATGTGTTTTCATTAAAGCCCTTCAGTACGGACCCATTTGCACAGTGGTCCCCTGAAAAAGCATTTCTAGAAGTGGGATGGAAGAAAATGCCAGACGAGCAGTGGCTCCCAGACCCCGAATGGACAAACAACCCTATTTCACAGGACTCTCCAGAATGGTGCTCACCTGTACAGCTTCAGGTACCTGCGGCTACATCTGAACCTACAAACTTTTCAGACATCAAAAAGTTTTCTGGCAACCCAGAACCAAGCATGAAAGAAACTTCAAAAACTGTTTCAGATAGCAACAGGACACTAGGGGCTATGGCTGGCCTTGTACCCCCCAGTCTTTAAAAACAACTCGAAATAAGGTGCACCCTCAAAATGAAAACGGAGATGGCATGGAGGCTGGAAAGTCTGAGGATCCTCCTTTCCAGAGGCCACTGCTGTCAGAACTATTTGCCAGGTCAAAAAAAGAGGCAGCTACTAGGAGAAATGCTGTAAGAATACGGTATAAGGGTGATCTGGAAAATAGAAACACAACTATAAGATTAACACAGTGCAGCGGGAAAGTGGGATGCTAGGGTGAGATGCGGCATACACCTCGCTAGTCCAACAACAGTAAATAGCCCTGCACTCCAGAGGTCAAAGTAACCGTTCACAAAGTACACGGAGATGCAATAATGCTTCAGTGAGTCAAAAATTGATTTATGCTGTCACAAATCTGATGTCCAAGCGCAACAGGATAACTAAGGGAGCAACATTACTCAGTATCTGCTGTGTAGTGTTGCTCCATTAGTTGTCCTGTTACTTTGACCTCTGGAGTGCAGGGCTATTCACTGTTGTTGGTCTGGAAAATAGACCTGATAGGCAGTATGTGGGGAGGTCACTACTTTAAAGAATCGCTCCATTTTTCACTAAAGGAGGTCTTTGCTTTTATAAAAATTTCCAGTGAGGACAATTTCGATGTCAGCTTTAGGTCTCCTATGCTTTAGAAATGTTTTGGCAGAGGTACAACCAGGTAAAGTTTCCCTGTTATGGTCACCCTTTTTAGTTATCCCACTCACTAAACCATTGATTAAATTTGTGACAGTCATGTTCAGAAACGAGGTGTTTTTTTTTTTTTTGAAATAATTTTATTATATTTTGTCATAAAACAATACAGACGATACAGGTTCACTTTCATTTTACAGAAAGAGTTAATGTGTGTCTGGACAGTATACAGTTGATAATTAGCCAGTTTATCTAGAGTAATATAGCTGGGTATACCACACACCTCTTTTACATAGAAACGTAGACTTTGATGGCAGATAAGGACCGCTTGGCCCATCTAGTCTGCCCATTTCCCTACCTACAGGATAGGCCGTAGATCCTAGTTAACCAATAGCCTATTTCTTCCTACCCCCCACAAGAATTGCCTTATGTCTGTCCCATGCATTCTTGAATTCTCCCACAGTTTTAGACCCCACAGCCTCCTCAGGAAGGCTGTTCCATGCATCCACTACCCTCTCTGTGAAATAATACTTTCTCACATTGCCCCTGAACCGCCCTCCTTCTATCTTTAAATTGTGTCCCCTTGTTCTTGCAAGTCTCTTTTTCTGAAAGATGCTACCCTCTTGGACTTTGTTGATTCCACTGAGGTACTTAAAAGTTTCTATCATGTCCCCCCTCTCCCTTCTTTCCTCAAGGGTATACATATTAAGCTCCTTTAGTCTCTCCTCATACGACTTCTCTTGCAGACCCTGCACCATTTTAGTTGCCCTCCTCTGGACTACCTCTATCCTGTCTATGTCCTTGCGGAGATGGGGTCTCCAGAACTGGACACAGTACTCCAGATGGGGTCTCACCAACTGTCTGTACAGAGGGATAACAACTTCCTGTTTTCTGCTGCTGATGCCTTTCCCTATACATCCCAGTATACCCCCAGCCCTCCCTACTGCCTTCTCACATTGCTTGCTAACCTTAAGGTCATCTGATATGATTACCCCCAGGTCCCTTTCCTTTTTTGTTGTTGTTACTACCTCCCCACCCATTGTGTATTCTTCCCCTGGGTTCTTGTTTCCCAGGTGCATTATTTTGCACTTCTTTGCATTGAATCCTAGCTGCCATACTTCTGACCATTCCTCCAACCTTGCCAAGTCCTTTTCATCCTTTCCACGCCTCCTTGTGTATCAACCCTGTTGCAGATCTTGTGTCATCTGCAAAAAGGCATACTTTTCCTTCCAGTCCCTCTGCAATGTCACTGATGAAGACATTAAAAAGGACTGGACCCAGTACTGAACCCTGTGGTACCCCACTAGTAACCTCTCTTTCTTCAGAGTGGACTCCATTTACAATTACCTTCTGTGTCCTGTTGTGCAGCCAATGTTTTACCCAGGCTACCACCCTGGGACCTACTCCCAGGCTGGTTAATTTGACTGTTAATCTTTTGTGTGGGACTGTGTCAAATGCCTTGCTAAAGTCTAGGTAGGCCATGTCCACAGCCCCTCCCTGGTCTACTACTTTGGTCACCCAGTCAAAGAAATCTATTAGATTCGTCTGACATGACCTTCCGCTGTCAGAATCCATGCTGCCTTGGGTCTGTGCTCCACTGGCCTCTAGGTACTCAACTATTCTTTCCTTCAGAAGTGACTCCATCACTTTCCCTACCACAGAGGTCAGACTGACAGGTCTGTAGTTTCCTCGTCTGTCTTGGTCCCACTTTTGTGAAGGGAATCACATCCGCCTTCCTCCAGTCCTCGGGTACCACACCATCCTCCCATGATTTATTAAAAAGAGTAGCCAGTGGTTCCACTAGTTCCTCCCTTAATTCTTTTAGAATTCTGGGTGAATTCCATCAGGACCCATTGCTTTGTCCACCTTCAGTTTTAGGAGTTCTTGCAGAACCCTTTCTTCTGTGAAAGGACTGGGATCAACCCCCCTATCAAGAGTGCTTCTGTTAATTGGATTAGGCACTTCCCCCTCCTCTTTTGTGAATACTGAGCAGAAATATTCGTTCAGTATCCCTGCTTTTTCACTGTCCCCCTCTGCCCACCCACCGTTCATTCTATTCAGCCTCACTATCCCTCCCTTTGTCTTTCTACACTCGCTGATGTACCTATAAAAGGTTTTATCCCCCTTCTTAACTGAGTTGGCTATCTTTTCCTCAGTTTGGGCCTTTGCTATTCTGACTTCCCTCCCTGCTTCCTTCTGCCTTAACTGGTACAGCTCTCTGTCCTTCTTCTGTGTTTCCTTATAGTTCCGGAATGCTATCTTTTTCTTCCTGACTTTCACAGCCACCTCTTTTGAGAACCATAGTGGCTTTTTCTTTCATTTTGATTTGTTTATTTGCTTCACACAAAGGCTTGTTGCCTCTGTGATGGCAGTTTTGATGATTCCCCATTGTTGCTCCACACCTCCTTCTAGCCTGTTTGCTAGTGCTTTTCTGAGGCACTCTCCCATCTTGCCAAAGTCAGCTCTCCTAAAGTCCAGTACCCTCACTTTTGTATGGCTTGACTCTGTAGCTGAGTTTAACGTGAACCACACTGTTTGATGGTCAGTTGTCCCCAGATGGCAACCCACTTCTAGATCTGAGATCCTCTCACTGCCCCATTTGAGAGTACGAGGTCTAAGATTGCTCCCTCACGAGTGGGTTCCGAAACTAGCTGGCTAATGCCTGCCACCTGTAGGGCATCAAGAATGGCCCTGCTCTTGGATGTGGCTGCAGCAAATGTGCTCCAGTTAACATCTGGCATATTCAGGTCTCCCATCAATAGTATCTCCCCTTTCTCTGCCATTCTAAGAATGCCTTCTATCATATCCTTGTCCATTCCTTCCCCCTGACATGGGGGTCTGTACACAACCCCTGTGCGGATTGTGGTGCCCTTTCCAGTCTCCAAGGTGACCCACGGTGCCTCCTCTCCTCCCTGTTTACTCTTTTGTTCAGTTGCTTTTATCCCTTCCTTTACATAGAGAGCTACTCCTCCCCCTCTTCTCCCCTGCCTGTCTCTCCTGTAGGTTATGTACCCTGGTATGTTAACATCCCAGTCATGGTTCTCTGTGTACCATGTTTCTGTGACTGCTACGATATCCAGGCATCCCTCTTCCATCAAGGCCACCAGCTCAGGGAGCTTGTTGCCCAGACTACGGGCATTGGTACTCATTACCCTCCATTTCCTGATGGCCTTACTCCCTTTTGCCCCATCCCTGTCCTTCTTGCCTTTGTCACTTTCTCCATTTACACCTGCCCTTTTCCCTATCGGCACCTCTATGTTGGTGTTTGCTGCACTTACTACCGTGATTATTTGGGGGGCTAGGATCTCCCTGCTCCTTTCCAGTGCCTCCCCCCTTGGCTAGTTTAAATGCTTGCCAATGAAGCATTTAAACCTATCACCTAGGATCCTGGTTCCCCTCCCAGACAGATGCAGCCCATCATGCCAGTATAGGCTTGCATCACTCCATGTGGACCCCCAGTCCCCAATGAAGCCAAATCCCTGAGCTCCACACCAGTTTTTCATCCACTGATTGAATCCCATGGTGCGGAACACCCTAGCCTCTCCTATGCCATAGATGGGCAGCACCTCCGAGAAGGTTACCGTGCGTGCTACTTGACTAAGGCCCCTCCCCAATTCCACAAACTCTTCCTGCACTTCTCTAATCCCTTTCTTAGCCAGGTCATTTGTCCCTAGGTGGACAATGACATCCAGCTCCCTCCCCTGTGCAGCTGCTCCGGCAATCCTGAGGATTCGCTCCCTGTCCCTCAAGCCATGGCGCCAGGACTCCACCTCCCTCTCCCTTCCTCCCCAGTTCTACCTTCCTAACAATGGAGTCCCCACCAGGAGTTGTTTCCTTCCCTGCAGGGTCCCCTGCCACCCTCCTGTGGGTCTCCTTTGTGGAGGTTCCCAGCATCCTCCTTGGTCTCCACTGCGTGGTGCCGCCATAGAGGAACCACACTTTGCCAGAATGGCATAGGGAATTGTGGAGAGGTACAACTGGAGGGATGCCTCTGTTCCACCACCCTCACCCTCCCTGAGCCCACTGTGGTCCAACCGCTCCTCTTTCTTGGCAACCTCTGAGGCAACGGCAGTGGCACTGGTGGTCCCTGGATGGAAGAGGAGGTCCCACAAATCCTGGTCAACTCAGCCTGGAGATGAGCAACCTCCTCCCTCAGCCCAGAGAGGTGCCTGCAGATGGGACAACACCGCATCCTCCAGAACGTCTCCCGGAAGACTGCTGCTCCATAGCCACTGCATTGCACCACTCCAATCATGTCTTATTTCTGGCCCCTTAATTGTTTTCAATCCTTACTCTTTCCTCTTTTTTTTTTCTCTCTCTCCTTACTTTCTGCCTGTGTGCCCTTTAAGCTCCTGATTGTCCTGTTCTGAGACAAGAATATCCTATATTTCTCAGTAGACCACTTACTTGCTCAGAGGCAGACCTCCAGCAGCTAAAGGGGCCGGAGAGCTACTCTTGCCCTTCTAGGATGGTGGGTCTTTGGTGGTTCTGTGATCACTCACTTCCTGCTCCCAAACAGGAAGTTCCTGTTGTCAGTCAAATCCCGTGCCTATAAAAATAGAACTAGCTTTGGGTGGAGGGGAGGGAAGGAGGGCAATATAGTCCCAGCAGAGAAGTCCAGTCACACAGCAGTCCTTTCTCCTGGTGTCTTCTGCCTAGATATTAGCATAATCTTTCTAAGGCAGTCTTTAAATGTAGCTTCCTTCTAGCTAAGCCATTCCCCCTACTTACTAGATCTTTCTACCAGTAATTTAAACCTCACAGCAGTTAAGTCCTTTCAATCACCTGATATTTACACCTATAACTGTTCAGATACCCATTCAGTTCAGTTAACCCAGACAGACACACACACACACACACTTTTTTTTTTGTTTTGTATGTTAGTTTTTTTTTTTTTACCCTAAATTAAAGGTCCAAGTACAAACGTTTTTCTACTTTAGTCCCAGCAGAGAAGTCCAGTCACACAGCAGTCCTTTCTCCTGGTGTCTTCTGCCTAGATTTTAATCCTTTCCATATACAAACAAGAATCCAGAACACTTTGCACCAAGTTCTAATAGAAACAAACAAGGTCTCTCATAAAGATAGAAAAAGAAGTAGTAGAGACCAGTCTAAAAAAAGAAAGGAAAGGAGGCAAAGAAGGACAGACTTTTATTGTCTTTGTGGTAAACATCTTAACTTGAGGAAGAAACACTACGGGTCTCGAAAATACATCAATTAAGGGGTGTTCCCCTGATCTCCATACTATCTTGGAGGAGGACAAACACTCAATAATAATTTGCAACTAAGGAGTTCTCCCTTCCTGCAAAAGAAGAAGAGGAGAAACCAAAGGGTACCTTCTATCCTATCACTGACAAGTATATTTAGCTAAAATTTCTAACACATTAGTTTGTTCTCTTTGAGCCCTAAAATTAAAAAAAGGCATCCATCTTGACTTAAATTTATCCTTTTGCTGTCTCACCTTAGCAGTGAGGTATTCCGTGTCAAGGATAGACAGATAGTTTATATACCAAGCACTTGATGTTGGACTGGCTTTAGACAACCAACATTGAGTAATTACCTTAAGGGCCTGAGGCCACCAGTATACTAAACAAGTAACGCTGAGATTTCAGTTTAACCTGATTAGGATACTGTCCAAGAACCCAGTGTACAGGATCATTAGGTATGGATACCCCAAGGACAGCACTCACTTGGTCCCTCACCTGTACCCAAAAACTACTAATACAAGGGCATTCCCAGAATATATGTAAGTGTGTCCCTCTTTCGCCGCATTCCCTCCAACAGAAATCTGTAAAATATTGACCAAAGTGTTTAGTAATTACCAGGGTTCAGAAATATGTGGAGACCACTTTCCACCGAAACTCGCGCCAACTATTAGAGGCAGTGGTCGAGTGTATAGCCCCCCCATATGCTGCCCCAAACTGGATCAGCAGAGTCTCTCCCAATTTCCAAGGTCCAGTTTATTTTGATAGAGACCATGGAATCTGGCTCCAGATCAGAGAAATGGCCCACCATCCGTGAAATAAATCCTTTTGATTCTATTCTATTGGCCTCAGCTCTCAGGACATCCACCAATGGGTTATTATCTTTATCTCTGGGTCCCCCCCTTCAAATTCTTACCGTGTAAAAAAATGTCTAAATTGTATATATCTAAAAAAATCAGAGGCAGAGAGGGAAAATTCCTGCGAAAACTGTTGAAAGGTTTTAACCCCTTCCCCCAAATATAGCTGACCAATTTTAAATAAGCCACTCCGTTTCCATCGCATAAATCCCAAATCCCATGATAAGGGCTGGAAGTCCATACAAGCTTTAATCGGGGAGTCCATCCCCAAAGACAACTCAAAACCTAATTTTTTATTAATCTCTTGCCAGGAAGAAACCACCAGACTAGACCAGGGATTGCTGCCATGCAACCTTTGTATTCCACCATAATCCATATATATCAGATCTCGGATATCCCCTCTAGAGGACTCCGGTCTCTCTAATTCCACCCATAACGGAGGGTCTCTGTCTCTCTCATAAGGAGAATTAGTGGCTGGATCTGTGCAGCCCAATAATATTTTCTAAGGTCCAGCAAGCCTGACCCCCCTTTCTTTTTATCTTTAAGAAGGATATTCCATCTTACTCTGGGTGGTTTACCAGCCTAGATGAACCAGGCCAAAGAAGATTTGATTGCCTTTGAAAAAGGGGGTGGAGGTTTAAGCGGCAAGGACTGAAACAAAAGCAAGAAACGTGGCAGTATGTTCATTTTCACACAGTCAGTTCTGCCAAATAAGGTAAGGGGCAACTCCTCCCATCTATGCAAATCCTCTTGGACAGACTGTAGCAATCGACTGTGGTTAAAGGCATACAGTTTAGAAATATATCTGGTTATTCTAACCCCAGGGTATTTAATATCTTCCTTTGCCCATTTATGTTTACCAGTTATTGGGAGTGTACCATCTCGCGACCATCCTATGGGTAAGAGTTCCGATTTAGTATCATTAATTTTGAACCCGGATACTACACTAAATGATTGAGTCATGGAGTTAATCAAGGACATCTGTCTCTCCGGATCCGTGATATACAAGGTGTCATCAGCATATAGCGACACTCTAACCTCAACTCCCTGTACTTGTATACCTACATAGTCTTTCGACTGTCTTATGAGGACTGCTAGGGGCTCGATACACAATGCAAATAATAAGGGCGAGAGTGGACATCCCTGTCTAGTTCCCCTATTAATCATTATTCTATCCGAAGTTACCCCGTTCACCTTCACTCTTGCCCAGGGGTTTCTATATAAATTTGCCGTCCATTTTCGGAATTTTTCTCCAATGCCAAATTTCCCCAGGACCTGATCTAAAAAGAGCCAATCTATCCAATTGAATGCTTTCTCCGCATCCAATGCCATCACCACCCTAAGAGTATCAGGGGGGAAATGACCCGGAGTCAGACAAAACATTGAGCGACAATCTTACGTTATCTTGAATATGGCAACCTGGGATAAACCCCGTCTGATCTTTTATGTACTAATTCCGGAATAAATTCTTGTAACCGGGGACTCAAAATCTTAGCAAATATTTTGGCATCCTGATCAGCAAAATAGGATGATAACTACCACATTCCGTTAGGTCTTTACCTGGTTTTGGCAGTAGAGTAATCACTGCTTCTTCCCAAGAGGCCGGAGATTCCCCCTGCTCCTGTGCTACATTACAAACTCTGGTAAATAGAGGGGCCAATTCGTCAGCAAAAGCCTGGTAAAACTTCCCCACAAACCCATCTGGCCCCGGGGCCTTCCCCCCATTAAGGTTTTTAATGACTTTCCTCACTTCTTGTTCAGAAATTGTCCTATCCAACTTATTTCTCTGAGATTCTTCGAGCCTCGGTAATATAATATTGTGCAGGAAGTTTTTGATTTGGGCGGGGTGATTTGGTCCCCTTTCTTGAGCATAAAGTTCCTGATAATATTGACAAAAGCTATCTGCAATTTGTACTGGGTCAGAGGAAATGATCTGAGTACCATGCTTTTTAAGCCGAGGAATATATCTTTCAGCCTCCTGTTTTCTGCATCTAAGAGCCAATAAACGGTTCACCCTTACCCCTGATTCGTAGTATCTTTGTCTGGTATATCTCAAAGAGTTTTCGGTTCTGATATTCATTTCCCTATTATATTGTTCCCTGGCCTCTTGTAATTTCTCTAACACCCGAACATCTTTATTTTTTTATGTTCCTTCTCCAGGGAACTTATGACTCCCAATAGGCTATGCAGCTTAGCCTGAGTGCATTTATATTTATATGAGGAATAACTAATAATTTGCCCACGCAGGACAGCTTTCAGACCGTCCCATATGAAACGTATATGAGTATCCTCTTCCTTGTTCTCTGATATATAAAGCTTAATGGACTCTTTTATTTGATTAACAAACTTTGTATCATTTAGAAGGCCAGGATCAAATCTCCAACTCCCCTTAGCCTTTACCCCTGGCCATCTTGCCCTAGCACTGATCATTGCGTGATCCAAGAAGGTCACTGGATGTATTGTTAAATCTGTTAGGTCATTAACATTCTTTATTTGAGTGTAAAATCTGTCAAGCCTAGAATATGTTTTGGCCACCGCCGAATAAAACGTGAAATCTTTAACCAATGGATTTTGTTGCCTCCACAGATCTGTCCAACCCCCCCTCTGCCACCAGGGTTCTAAGGAGTTTAGAGCACGCTGTCCGCCCTCCCTTCCCCCCTGAGCACCTGTCTAAAGCACTGTTTTCAACACAGTTCCAGTCCCCCACCATTATCACTCTGCCTGAAGGAAGGGAATCCACTATGGTGAAGAACTGCCTAAAGAAAATTCCCAAAGGGGGCGTGGGGGCGTATACTGCTGCCAAATGGAAGGTATGTCCTATATACTCTCCAGAGATTATCACGTAGTGTCCTGATCCCTCTGTCTGTACCCGGTGGACTTTGAATGGGAGACCCCTGCAAATTAATATAACTACCCCTGCTCTTGAAGCCACGGAACAGGAATCTGCATACACCCCTCCCACCCAAGTTCTCCGTAACTTGGAGTGTTCATAATCAGATAATTTGGTCTCTTGAAGACAAGCTAGGTTGCATTTTAACCATCCCAGTTCTTGCAGGATTCTTGCCCGCTTAACCACCCCATTTATCCCCTTAACATTGACATATTATTTTAAGTGATGCCATATTGAAATCTTGAGATGTCCCCCCCAGCTCCCTTTCTGTTCCCATCATACCAAAGAATTACATTTAATAACTCGCATGTATATATGGTATGTCTGTAGAATAGAGTAAGCAGGATAGTATAGATAAAAGAGAGAAAGATACACAGCAACAACAAACTAAGACAACACGAAACATCGCACAGTTCAGTTTAACCTTGGGTGAAAATACACCCTTAAACCCCAATTTGGGTAAAAGAGAACACTACCCTAAAATAGGGATAAAGAAAACTGGGTAACAGTCGTTTGCTGAATACCCGCTAGCTCAGTCAGAGCTAAAGACCTGGGGGTTTAGGTGTTAACACCCCAGATGCTAGGAGCATAAAGCCCTAGATTAATAGGAGAAAAAGCGTCTACTGATGCTAAAGGATAGGCTTTCAGGAACCCCAAGAGACCAACCCTCACCTGTCTAAAATGGGTCCGGTTAGGCCAGCCATCGAAGCCAAGTACCCCGGGCACAAAGCCTGTCACTAAAATAACAAAACGAACTGGGGATAACTAGGGATACTCATTAGTACATCTACAAATCAGTCCCCACTATATTTAAACTCTGTTTGGAGATGGGGCTATATAATTATCCAGGAAGGAAACCCATTATAAACAGGGTCCAATATTTTCCGTTCTATGAGCTAGGGCAACCCCCCAATTATATCCCGCCCCTACCTCAGCACCCTTGAAATAATTTACCACTTTCGACCATCAATTTCAGAATTTAACCTAAACATGGTTTTATGCTTAACAATAAGATTTAATAAGCCAACTTATCTGCCGCCTATATCCCCGCAATTCAGATGTAATCTGTTTACCGGAGGGACTCTTATCGTTGTTACCCTAGGCACAGGTCCCATCTGAAAGCCCTCCCACTGGAAACACAAACCTAGCTCTATTAGGCCCCCACTTGCCTTATAAGAGAGCATCTGAAAACAAAGTTTCCCCAATATTACGAAGACTAATATGGGAGCTTCATAAGGGGACAGCCTGCAAATAAAAAAGAGAGCTTCCCTCAGATATAAAACACAAACGCCCCCCATTCAGTCTCCATTCCCATCTTTTCATCTCAGGTGGGATCACCGTCCAGGGCTAGATACCCTTTAAGTTCGTAAAGCTGCAAACTATTGGTACTCCCCTCAGGTCTCCTTAGCATGTAACTATCTCGCCATATCCGCGTGTAATGGGAGCAGGGCCTCCTCTCGCCTCCTCACGCGCTTCCTGGGGCCCGGAGCAATAGACCACAACAAGTCCTCAGTCTCTTTCTCCGCCTGCTCCTCCTTCGTATCTGGGATCGGTACCTCCCGGGCTGTGAGAAATGGAGTGGCAGCTAGCAACGAATCAAAAATTTTAGCTCCATCTTCATTCTGCACCCAGAGCTTCGCGGGATATCTGAGGTAGGCTTTAAGACCTTTATCTCTCAGGGCTTTTACCACCTGCAACACTTTTTTTCTTTGAGCAAGCATTAAAGGGGGGGGAAATCTTGATCTATGTACAGCCTCTGACCATCTAGATTGAGATTTTTCTTCGCCAAGGCCAACTTTACAATCTTTTCTGTCGTTGTGTACCTCAGAAACATTATAATTACTGATCTAAGAGGCGCGCCCCCTCTTTTGGCTTAGGAGCGATAGACCTGTGGGCTCTTTCGATTTCTGTGTTAAAGCCTTCTTACTAGTTCAGCTCTGTTTTCAATCATGAATCAATGAATTCTTCCATACATGAGGGGTCCACCACCCCCGGAATACCAAAAATGCTAATATTGTTACGGCGGCCTCTCGCCTCTGCATCCTTCGCCCTTGTAGTCAGCTCTTTTTCTCTTCTGTGGAGGTAGGCTAAAGATCTGCCAAAGCCATGTGCTCTGCTTGTAAAGTTTCAACATGAGTCTCCACAGATGTCGTGCGAGCTTCCAGTTTCTTAAAATCATTTTGTATGCCCATAATTCTGGCGTAGATCCGATGAAGTATTTTCAGCATTCTGTGCCCATCTGCTTTTGTGAAGGTGGATGTTGCTTCTGATCCCGAACTGTCGGAGTCTTCCCCCGAGGCTGTAATTACAGTGGAGCGGGACCTAGATGGACTCATAGGCCTCGAGTCAGTCCGACCCCTTGAACAACCTCTTTCCTCTCTAAGGGGCTTTTTTTTCGTTTGCCCCATTCTGTAAACGGCTGCAAGGACCAGGTAGATGCTAAGTAAGGTGTTTAAACCACTCGATGATGACCAGTTCACTTGAATAGTGCACCCGAGGTACCAGAGCTCCGAATTAGACTGCCATTAGTCACGTGACGTCACCGGAAGTTCCACGAGGTGGTTTATGTGGGTGACATCACATAATTGCTGTCACAAAAATGTGATGTACTGAGCACCCCTGAGGCCATCCTTGACTCAGAGCTCTTTTGGACAGGTGGGTGGAAGTACAAGGTCAGACTTTGTCAAAATGAGAATGAGAGAGAGCACATCCCCAATTCCTTCCTGCTAGGTAGAGATAGGGGTGTGTGTTTTTTATGCAGGTCAACCACGAGCCTGCTATAAGTGTGGGTTTTGCACCCACCTCTCCAGTGTTTGTGATAGACCAAGGTGTGATAACTGTGGGGAGGTAGGCCACATTAGCCATCACTGTGCCAACTTAAGAAAATGTGACCACTGTGAAGAGACAGGCCACACCTTCCCTGAATGCCCGTGGGCGGTCAAGAATAAGGCATCTGTCATCAACCCAGAATTACTCATTCAAAAAGCAGAGGATGCAGCCTCAACCCCCCCCCACCAAGATCCAGGCATGTCAGAACCTGACCCTCCTACTCCCCCCCCCCACAACCCGAACCACAGGAAGGAAACCAGGAAGAAGATCAAGTCACACCTGAGGAACTTATAGAAGCTGGAGGACAGGTGGTTGCCAGCCACTCAGTCAGGATGACTTTACCCCAGTCTGTTACCATGATACCCCACACAGGCCGCAGGATGGAATGGTGGACCCTTCCCCCCCTTCCAAAACTGGCACCTCTTCCCAGGAAAGGGGTGACCAGGAACTCTAAACCCCACCTCCAGAACCTCCGGACATAGTGACAGAGAACCCATATGCAGCTCTAGCTACCCCTTGGGGAGATTCAGCCATGGATACAGGGGACAGGGGATACTGAGAACCTGACACAGAACTCTGAGAACAATACAGATTCCCTGGGTTACAAAGGTTAAAAAAAAAAAAAAGAAAGAAAAAGAGTTTCTGATCTAATCTGATCCATGGCTAACCTTCACCTAGGGTCTCTTAGTTGCTGCAGCATAAGTAATACAGTTAAAAGACAGGCCATATTTCAGCATATCCATGAAAACAAGCTAGATATTTGCCTGCTACAGGAAACCTGGATATTTTCAGTAGACTAGGTTAGAACATTCCAGACAGAATAGATTTGGGGCCCTTCATTTTGGTCCTTTGGACCAGATAAAGCAGATGGTGTAGGGATTGTGTTAATTATTTTACCTTTTCTGTAACAAAACTCGTAGACTTATTTATTTGTTTATTGAGTTCTTGGATTACACCTGTGAGCGGTTGCTTATTTATGGGTTTCACGTCAGTTACAATAACAAAGGTACATCAAAACAGTAGTACATGTTTTAGACAGGGTGATAATAAGCTACAGTAGTACATTTTTAGACAGAGTTCCTATAATGAAGACACCAAATTTAGGATCATAGGTAGCAAGTAATTTGCCCAAGTCAAAGTTAGGGCACCCTGCTGGGTTGCATGAGAGGAGATGATAGTAGGAGGATAGTGGTAAGTGTGCTAGAGGGTGGGTAGGGAATGGGGGGAGTATACAGAATGGGTGGGGTAGAGGTGGCAAAGGTTGTGAGGTAGGGTGGTGACCTGAAGTGCTAAGGATAGGTAACGTCTGACGAGTAGGTTAGACGTGAAGTAAGAGTGCTAGGGTGCCCTTGAGACACAGGAGGAGTGTTAGTGGAGGCAGCCACAGCTGCTGGTTGAGATAAGGTTCTGTCATAGTTTGTATTTGAAAACACCAGTAGTTGTAGGTTGGCCATGTCTGGGAAACCCAAGAAAAAAACCGGGCCCACTGGGTTTCAACACTGCAGTGTGTGTGGGGAGGTCTTTGCTAAGGCTGATCCCCACACCACCTGTGTTTATTGTCTGGGCTTTGACCACCTTGATTCAGACTGCCAAATTTGCAAAAAGTTTCCCAAATCTATCCTGGAAAAGAGATTAGGTGGACTGAGGGAAAGGGAGGCCGAGAAGTCCACTGACCTGGATGGCCAGCCTGGTTCAGTTTCGACCGAACCAGAAGGAGTGCCCTCTGACCAGGGCGATACTTCTTCGGGCAAAAGGAGAGCCGATTCCGAGGAATCGGTTCTGACAAAAAGAAAAGACAAGTCGACCAGTTCGGATCCAGACTCTCATACTTCGACCGCCAATGAAATAGCCAAAGCGATTAGGATTGTGGATTCGCTTCAGTCGTTTCCGACTGAACCGGCACCTTTTGGCAGGGGCTCGGTTCGGTCGGTTCCTCCGGTTCTGGATTATACCCTGGAAGAATTTTATGAACCAGAGTTTGAGGAGGAAGGAGAGTTGGAAGATGATTATGGTGAAAGTCTGGATGTGCCTATTGACCCGGACATCTCCCCAGACAGACCTTCAGGTGTTTCTCCTCCTAGGCTTTCTGAGTCCCCTTCACACTATATGTTTTACAGAAAGGTGGCTGATACCCTCCAGCTTCCTGTGGAGGAGGCAGTGGAAGATCAGGAAGAGCCTGACTATGTAGAGATGATGGACATCCCAGAGTCCAGGAGACTGTCTATACCCCTCCACAAATCTTTTGGGAAACAGACTCAAAAAATTCTTAAGTCTCCCAATTTCATATCTCCTGTGGACAGAAGAATGGACAAGAGGTATATCTTTCAGGCTGAGATACGGAGTTCATTTATCAGCAATGCAGCCATGTTGGGGTTGTACAGGCTGCTGCCTGTGATAAGGCAAGCATTCCGTTGGCATCACACCCCCCCCAGACAAGGACTCCAGGAAGATTGATGCCATGGCAAAGAAGCAGTACATGGCATCATCCTTAGGACTCGGGCAGGCTAATTATATGGCCTATGCAGCTAGGTACCAGAAGTCCAGGTGGGATACTGTACTGGCACTGGCTAAACAGGCTTCTTTCCAGCTTGCCAAGGAGCTGGAGCAGGTAGCTGCAGATGGGATTGAGGCATCGAAAGTCCAATTTCATGCTGCTGTAGACTCCAATGATGTATCATCAAGAGTCATGGCTACATCTGTGGCTCTTCGGAGAATGGCTTGGCTCAGATGTACTAGTCTCTCACAGGATACCCAGGCTAAAGCCATGGATTTTCCTGTAGTGGGTAATTCTCTGTTTGGGGAGCAGACAGAGAATTACATGAAGAAAATGGATGAATACAGGACCACTTACAGGAATGCTGAGGCCAAGGAAAGGCAAGCAACTCCTCAAAGGCAGCAGTCCAGGGGCAGGGGCAGGCCTTTCCAAAGGCCTTTTTACCAAGCACAGGCCTCTTCTTCTTTTTCACAGAAGGGGTTCTTCAGAGTGAGAGGCAGAAGGGGGATGAGCAGGCCTGCATCCACCCCTCAGCCTAAAGCCCCTGCCAAGCAGACACCCTGATGGGTCTGCCCGGGTCGATTCTCCTATCCCAGTAGAGGGCAGGCTGGCTTACTTTGTCCAGGACTGGATGTCTCTTACATTAGACAAGTGGGTCCTGGAAGTAGTAAGCCAGGGTCTGGTTCTCAGCTTCAAAACATTTCCCAAGCTGAGAGCCAGATCTTTTCCACCTGCAAATCTCTCAGAGACCCTTGCCCTAGAGGTAGAGATTTCTTCTCTCCTAGCTCTCAGAGCTGTAGAGAGAGAGTACCTACCCTACACTGGGGCAAAGGATTGTACTCCAGGTACTTCCTAACCCCCAAAAAGACAGGAGAGTGGTGACCCATCCTGGACCTAAGATACCTGAACAAACATCTTTTAAAGACAAAGTTCAAAATGATAACTCTGGGAATTATCCTTATCTCTCTCTAAGGCCAGGGGACTGGCTAGCCTCCCTGGACCTCAAAGATGCCTACTTTCACATTCCCATCAGGTGCTCCCCCAGAAAGTACCTCAGGTTCAAGTTGCCCTTAGGCCACAATCAGTTCAGAGCAGTGCCCTTTGGCCTAACATCAGCTCCAAGGGTCTTCACAAAGTGCCTGGCAGTAGTTGTTGCCTTCTTAAGAAGACAAAAGATTTCCATTTTCCCATACTTGGACGACTGGCTCATAGTAGACCAAGTCAAGTCACACCTGCAAGTGACCCAGCAAGTGCTCACTTCTTTAGGATTTCTTCTCAACCTACCAAAGTCAGTTCTCGAACCAGTGCAGCTCCTCACCTTCATAATGGCAGAGCTGGATACGGTAAAAGCAAAAGCCTTCCTTCCCCTGGAAAGGGCAAGGACCCTCTTGGAACTGGCCTCTTCATTCAGCCCTCAGGTGTCTCGACCAGCAAGGATTTCTTCAGCTACTGGGCCACATGGCAGCTTCTACAGCAGTGGTCCAGGGCGCAAGATTCCAAATGAGGGACATTCAGTTCCACTTAAGAGCTTTTTGGTCCCAAAGAAAGGATTCACTTACCAAACTAATTCCAGTGACTTGAACTCTGATCCAAGCCCTGCAATGGTGGCAGGATCAGGACAGTTTGAGGCAAGGGGTTCCATTTGTCACTCAGTCTCATTCAGTGGTCCTCACCACAGATGCTTCCCTGCTGGGCTGGGGAGCCCATTTGGGGGAACTTACCACCCAGGGACTGTGGTCGCCTCAGGAATCTCTTCTTCACATCAATCTCTTGGAACTCAGAGCAGTGTTTCTGGCACTGCAACCTTTTTCCAAATCTGTACAGAACAAGGTGGTTCAGGTCAGAACAGACAACACCACCACCATGTGGTACATCAACAAGCAAGGAGGCACTCGGTCTACGGCCTTGTGCACAGAAGCGATGAAGTTGTGGTCCCTGGCCTATTCTCTGTAAACCTCTCTGATAGCACTTCACCTCCCAGGGAAGGACAGTGTCCTAGCAGATGTACCTTGCAGAATATCCCATGGCCATCACGAATGGGCCCCAGATCCTCTGGTGTTGGAAGTGATTTTCTCAAGATGGGGCACTCCAGAGATAGATCTTTTTGCAGCACCAGACAATCACCAACTTCCTCTTTTTTGTTGCAGACCCCCCAGTCTTGGGCTCAGTCCCCCCTGGATGCTCTGATCCTTAACTGGGAAGGGAAATTTCTGTATGCTTTTTCCCACCTTTCCTCTCCTGTTCAAAGTGCTTGTCAAGATAAGGTCACAACCATGCAAAGTGATTCCGATTGCTCCAGACTGGGCCAGGCAGCCATGGTATCCCTTGTTGCTGTCCCTAGCAGTCCATCTTCCCCTGTCTCTTTCCAGGAATTACAACCTGTTAACATCCTCTCAGGGGAGGATTTGGTACCGGAATCTTCAGTCTCTTAATCTCAAGGCTTGGCTCTTGAAGAGTTAGAGTTTGCAGATCTGCATCTTTCCCAAGGGGTTCTGGATATCCTTAAGGTTTCTCGAAAGCCTTCCACCAGAAAGACATACAACTTCAAATGGAAAAGATTCAGCATTTGGTGTTCTAAGAAAAATATTTCTCCAGACTCTGCTGAATTGCCTACGGTTTTGGATTATATGGTCCATCTTAATGGCCTAGGTCTCAAACCAGCTACTCTCAAGGTACACTTGACAGCTTTTTCTGTTTTCCTGTCTGTAGGCAAGTATTCCTCTCTGTCATCCCATCCTGT
Organism: Neoceratodus forsteri; assembly: GCA_016271365.2. Taxonomy (NCBI): domain Eukaryota; kingdom Metazoa; phylum Chordata; order Ceratodontiformes; family Ceratodontidae; genus Neoceratodus; species Neoceratodus forsteri. The sequence continues at coordinate 198,575,911 of JADMNL010000026.1, read as the reverse complement.
ATTCTGTAAGTTTTTCAAGGGATTGCTTCACACCAATCCCCCCTTTAGGGATCCTGCTCCTGTTTGGGATCTTAATGTTTGCATTGCTCAGCTTATGCAACCCCCTTTTGAGCCTTTGTCCTCAACAGAGCTTAAGTACTTGACTTGGAAAACTGTGTTTTTGGTAGCCATTACTTCTGCCAGACGTATCAATGAATTACAAGCCTTGTCAGTGGAATCTGATTTCATCTCTTTTCACAGAGATAAAGTGGTCCTTAGAACTAACAGAAAGTTCTTGCCTAAAGTGGTTTCAAATTTCCACCTCAGTCAGTCTATATCTGTCCCTGTTTTCTTCACTGATCATTCTTCCTCGGGAGAGAGGAGGCTACACAGTTTGGATGTTAAAAGAGCCCTTAGCTACTACATAGAGTGTACCAAGGGTCACAGGTTTGAATCCCTCCAGTTGTTCCTCACTTATGGAGAAGTTGGGAAGGGCAAACCTGCCACTAAGAGATCTGTTGCCAGGTGGATTGTTTCTTGTATACAATTCTGCTATGAAAAACTGGGTAGAACTCCACCCTCAGGCCTGAGGGCTCATTCCACAAGAGGTACAGCTGATCTTACCGAGAGGGCTCTTGCAGCAGGTAATCTACATAGGACTGCAGGCAGGACCCATGAAAAATTTCTAGCTAGTAGTCCTTGGCGCAGGACCGCCCCCATGTCAGGGTGACCGCGCCAGGGAGACGGTATAAAGGCGGTCCCTGACGCTTCAGTTCTTTCCCGCCGTTAGCTTGTGCAGCACCTCTCGGAAAAGTTCGTGCTTTGTCAGCCCAATCTTCGTTGGTTTTACCGAAATTCTTTGTTTTTTCGACTAACGTCAGGTACCATCGTCTGTGTACGTCGTCCCCTACACCCTCCGAGCACAAAAATATATGCGATTTGTGCGACGCCCAACTACCGCACAAGGACGGCCATTCCCTGTGCCTGTTCTGCCTAGGCCCCGATCACCCAGTCGAGAAGTGCCAGCACTGCCTCAGCTTCAACGCGGCTATCCAGAAAAGGCGGCAGCAATCCCTGGAAGCCCATATTTTGAAGAAAAAGATGAGTTCATTGGAGAAGGAGCTCAAAAAACTGAGGCAGGCATCCACTTCCCCCGAAGGCCATTGGAAGAAGAAGGATAAGGAGAGATACCGGGACAAGGGCTCCTCTACCGCGTCTCCCTCGGGAGCCGCCGGGACACAGGTAACATCTCCGTGGGACCGCTCCTCGACGGCTGCCTCGGAGGTTTCCGAGGGGGTGTCGGCCCGCCCGTCTGGCTCGCGCTTGGGCCTTGCGGGCGCCTCCGGGCAATTGGAGGCCTCCGCCTCCAGTTCAGCCGCAGGCTCGCGGCCTACTGGCGTGGGTGACTCTGGTAAGTCGGGCGTCGGCTCCTCAGACGTCCGCACGGAGAAGGCGGGTAAGATGCACGACCCTTTGGGCGTCGCGCGGCCTCCGCTCCACCGGACCAGGCCGATCCTTCTACTCGGCCTCCCTCTGGTGATGGCTCCCATATGCCGGACGCCGGCTCCTCCTGCGCCCACCGGGAGCTCGCCCTCAAGCCGCATGTTGGCTCCTCCGACGTTCGGCTGGCGAAGGAACCGACGACGGACCCCCCACGTCCGTGTGCCGGTTCCCCAGCCTTCCGCTGCCGTCTGGGGACCCAAATCCCCAGCCTGACCCGGGATTTTCCCTCCATCCCCGGGCGACGCTGGGGATCTTCCTCCTTCGTCAGACCGTCCTCCGGTTGGTGTGCCGGATCTGACGTCGGCTCCCCGGACGCTGGCTCCGACGCCGGTTCCTCTGACGCCGGCCCCAACACCGGTTCTACCGACTCTGGGAGACATCCCGCTTCCTCCATAGTGGGCCCACCCATGAGGCCGCCGGCTGGGCTGTCTGCTCCGGCAGCTCCCCCGGCTCCTGGGTACCCTCCGTGTTTTCCGACGCCGACGTACCTGGGACCGCAGTATCCGGCGCCCAGTACCCAACGCCGTTTTCCGTTCGCGGTACCCGCGCCACAATACCCGACGCTGGCTTTCCGGAGCCGGGTTTGGATACTCTCCTTACGGGTGCAACCTGTATCCTTATCCCCCACCTCCTTCTCCTCCTCCACCGCCTCCACAGCGGCCGGTGGACCTGCAGGAGACTCTGGCCTCCTGGTGGGCTGAGGCCAAGGCTCAGCTCAACAAAGAGGTCGAGAGCCGCCTTCCGACGATGGTGCCGTCCCAGGTTCCTGTATGTCCGAGGCGGCACACTCCCTCACCACCTCCGGACTCCAGGGCTCTTCCATCTGGGTCCAGAGAGGGGCAGGACACGCTTCCCCGGGGGCTTCCCAAGGGGTCTGTTCCTCCCCTGGGTCGGGAAAGGGAGTTTTTTTCTTCTTCTTCCTCCTCTTCACCCTCGGACTCTTCCGACGGTTGCTCCGAGAGAGACGACGAGCCACGCTCTCCGTCGAAGCCCAGGCCAAGGACTCCTCCGAAGTCTCCTCCAGAAGATCCTTCTTTTACGGAGTTGCTTAGGAAAATCCAGGAGGTTCATCAATGGCACTCCTTGGAACCATATCCTCAGCGTCTGAAACTCGCTGAACATCTGGATCTGCCCGTGACAGCTCCTACCTTGGTGCCACCCTGGATAGAGCCTCGCGCCGACCTCTTTACCACCATATGGAAACAGCCGTCGGCTTTAACCCCACTTCCTAGGAAGTCGAACAGGCTATATCAGGCTCCCGGGGGGTTGATTTCCTGGATTCTCACCCTTGTGCCAACTCGGTTGTGATTAGCGCCGCACACGGCCGGTCAGCCAACCCAAAACACCTCAGCTTGTCGCCACCTGATAAGGAATCCCGCCTTCTGGACCAGTATGGGAGGAAGATCTATGCTTCCTCCACGCTGGGGATCAGGGCCCTGAATTATGTCGGCCATATGGGGGACTACCAGAAGGCCATTCTGACCCAGGTGGAAGCCAAACTGGACTCCCTGCTTGACTCCCAAGTCAAGCAGGAGTTGGCTGATCTTGTCCGCTCTGCTCGTTCGGCCAGTCGACACATGCTTCATGCGACATATGATGCAGTGGACACTGCTGGCCGGAGCTCAGCTTTCAACATAGGCCTACGGCGTCATGCTTGGCTCCGCGTGTCAGGGTTGGTCCTGGAGGGGCAATCTGCTATCCAGGAAGCACCCTTCCGGCGGTCAGTGCTTTTCGAGGGTGATGTCAAGGACATCATCACCAATTTGCAAGAGAAGGGGACGGCACTGAAGTCAGTTGATTCCATGTACCATCCCCATCAGCAGCAGTACCGTCTCTTTCGCAGACGGAATCGGCCCAAGGCGAAACCCCAGGGAAGGCGGGCCACAAAACGCCGGGCCCCCGCAGCTGCTAAGCCTCCCCGCCCAAAAAAACAGTGGGTGCTTCAGCTGCGGCGCTGCCATGCATAGAAAAGTTAACCCTATGTTCTCCGAGGCAGTTGAAAGGCAGGACCTAACTGCATTTGTCAGAATACAGCAAGACTCCACTAGAAGAAACATAATTACTAAGGTGAGTAATTTTTTCTTATGGTACCATACTTTGATACATCCATAGAAAAGCTGTGACTTAATAAAAGGGTCAAAAATCCTGCAATTTTCTAACAAGGAGCCTGCACCGTAAAGGCCTTCAGGGACATTGTGTGTCAGTGTTGTGCTTAGGTTTGAATGAAATTTTTTTGAGAAAGAATGCATTGCTGCAGACAAGACTGCCTTTTAGAACCCATTGACTTTAAATCAACCTCTTTTAATGATGTTTTACATCACTTGCCACGTTTAGATCAAAGTTCAGGAGTCTGTCAGTTTTGTGTATCAGAGGTGCTTTTGATTCCATTTGAACATGTATCTCATGGATTTTACCCAAGAAACTGCACAAAAATGTAAGCTTACAGTACAGCTCTCTTTGACTCGAATCATCCGTGACAAGTCGCCGTAATTTGGAGGCTTTTTTAGACTGATGCTCTACCTCCTCATTAATTAAAAAGTCACACACACTATCCCATTGCGCATGAATGAACTGTGCTGCTACTAACCAATAAAACCACTGGCAAGGGACAACTCTGGGGGGGGACTTTTGTACTGGATAGTGGAACATCATTGTTTGCACGCACTTTAAAAAACGCTCGCCTTTGTTTATTTGCACTTTTAAATAGTGCTGGAAAGTGAACCACAATTTCATTAACATCAGTAAATACTTCGGGTTTAATAGCATGGTCGATGGCAACATGTAATAAATGTGCAATGCACGGTATGTGCAGCAAATGGGGGTAAATGTCTCTAAGGTCTTTAATCATTCTCTGCATGTACATTACTGAATCAGTGTTTATCGAAATACAGTCAGACCAAGACAAGGAATAGTCTCTCATCATGTCATGGAGTAAGTTAGAGATTACACCCGCTTTGCACTGCATAACAACTGTAGACTTCAGTAGCAGACCGTTTATGGCTCTATTTTTAGACGAGTAAAAAAACTCCCAGAACATTAATCGCAGGTAGCCCTGCAAACTCAGGGGTTTCATCAACAACAATGGAGAACTGCTCACCAGATAGCAGCTCATTTAGTTTTGATTTGTGGTGCGTGAAGACCTCGGGGAATATATTTCTCCTCCAGTTGCCATCTTTTCGGACATGTTCTAACAGCAGGTGCATATTTTTTAAAGAACACACATTAGGTAGCTGGAACCCTGGGCAGCATTCATCGGAATTGCTTCAAAACATAAAGCCCACACAAGATTATGTGGGAAGTCAGCAGCCTATTCTTTCTTCTGCCGCATATGCCCCATAAAGGATTCCATTGAGGGCTGCGAAATAATGTCCTGACTATGCTTAAGTCACAGGTGAGTCTTGCTGCTAAGATGCTCAGAAATGCGGTTTGCTTGACCTGCTACTTCGATTTTACAAATCTTGCACCGTAGAATGTCAACGCTATCCCCATTACCAGTCTTTTTTACGGTTTTTAATTCTAGTTGTGGGAATTCCGAGCAGTACTCGTCTGCACATTTCCTTTTTCGACCCATGTTGTGTGGCTTGTTGTGTGGTTGATACTATGCTTCTAATTTAAGGATTATTGATTCCATTAACAGTTCAGAAGCTAACACGGGAAAGCACATAGGTATGGAGCACTTGCGAATTAGGTGTTAATAGACTTGGTGATCACAAGCAATAGTAAGAGAGAGAGCAAAACAGACAAATGCTTAATGACTGTGATTAGAGTGATACGATGGTATGTTGTAAACTCATTACTATGTAAATCGACGTTTAAACATATCCGTAGAAATTGACAAAGTTGTGAATCTCGATGTTAATCGCCGGTAATCGATTTAAATTGCAAACTGCCACGCCTAATTATAACTAATTATACATGAAGTGCACAGGCCCGAATACTAAAGAAAAGAATGGCACGGAATTCCAAAAGGTTTTTTGGGAAATGCATCATAAGATTATATCAGGATGCTCTGACATATAGGAAGGGGATCTGGTAGTAGTAGAAAGGGGGTGATGCTACCCTTGTATAGAGGTACATGTTAGTAGGGTTACACTAGGAGTACTGTGTGCAGTTCTGGAGTCCACACCTCAAGAAGGACGAGAACTGCATAGAGACCATACAAGTGAGTGCCATGAAAATGATCCAGGGGCAGCAGGGAGCACATATGAGGAAAGGCTTGCAGACCTTAAAATGTATACCCTGGAGGCCAGAAAGAAAAAGGGAATATAACTGGGACATACAGTACAGTACATGTTTTTGCAAGGAGAAAAAACAGGGTGGATTGTAAGGACTTGTGCATGAGGAACGAGGGCTTAGTGGCTAGAGGACTTGGAAGGAGACTGTCCGGAGGGAGATTCACGAGGAACTTGTGGAGGTTGTTCACTGAATTGGATGGTGGTCATAAATGGAATATATGGAAAAACAAGAAAATCTTCGCACACAAGGCCATAGATGCTAGAAAAATGTGTTAGAAAACCAGCGTTTTCATGGCTCACTGACACGATTAGAAAACAAACATTTATGTCGCAGTGACACTTTATTAGAAAAACAGCTTTTGGTATTGCACTGACACTGTCGAAATGTCCTTGTGACGCAAAACTTTGGGCAGTCTGGTCTGCCGCCCTCCAGGGGCTCTGGCAGTTGGGTGCATTTTATCTTCGTTTTGCACAGTATGCATGCTTGGATTAAATGATTGATACGTTTTTTTTCTAGCATCTACAGCCTTGTGTGCACTGCCTTTCTTGTTTTTCCATGTATTCTGCATTTTCAGGCAGCTGCACCCTGTTGCAGCTGAGTAGTAGGGTCTTTCCTCCCGCCACCTCCTGGATGAATGGAATAGCCTGCCCAGAGAGACGGTTGAAGTCAAGACTGTGAAGGAATTTAAATGTGGGCAAGAGAAGCATTTATTTCAAAAGGTTCACAAGGAAAGGCATACTGAGCTGGTAATGGCTCGTTTCCAGATGTGTCCTGTGGGGGGAGGGAGTAGACCATAACAAAGAATAATGTAATACAAAATTCAGACTACACAGTACAATAAGCTGCAAGTGCAGTAAAATATACAATACAGTAGGGCAGCTGCAATTAAAATACAAAATGCAGATGCAAGGGAATAGTGGGACCCACAAGCAGAAAAGAGGAATAGATTCTTGAGGAAGGGGTGACAATCTGTCACTAGGACTATCAGATCTCCAAATGTAGCCTGGCATTGGGCCACACATGGAGCTAAGCAAGGAAATAAGAGACCAAATGGCCCTCTGCATCTTTTTCTGCTGACACAATCTGTGTTTCTATGTAACAGAGATCTGCTCATCTATGATTTTCTTTTTCCTGGTGATCAGATCCCTATAGTGTTCTCTTTATGCCGATTTCTTATTTTTCTTTTAACCTCCGTTTTATTTCCGTTTATTTACGCAGGGTAGCCGAGCTGAGATGCATCATCTCTTTTTTTTTCAGTGAGGCCCTGCTTTTTACTGGTTGGTGAGCACTGAGAGGTTAAGTGACTTGCTGAGGGTCACTCAGCCAGTAAGTGGCTCTCATAGGATTTGATCCTGGGTACCCTGGTTCCCAAGCCAATGCTGTACCCACTAGACCATGCTGCCTTTCTTCGAAGGGTTATGCTCGGATGGCCTGCATTTGGAATGTTCAAGGCCACTGTTCTTCAGTTTTTATGTTTGCTTGCACGCATGTGCAAGAAACATAGTGCCACCACACGAGAATTCGTAGGTGTGCCTCCCCCACTTCCAGTACCCTGCTGCCTTTTGAAGGCTCGGCTGCACTGCACCAATGAGTGTAGGAGCTGCCTTAGACAGCTCTTCAGATGCAGTGGCATACAGTTGAAAGAAAAAAAACGCTGCAGTCAGCGGTGGTAACGTGTAGGCACTTTGCATACTGTCATGAGGCAGTATGCAAAGTGCCTGCACGTCGGCACTGTACTGAAATAACTGTCATAGATAGCTCCATCCCCCTGCAACAAGTAGGACGCTGGGAGCCCACCCCAGCGTGCTCATGCGCCCCCACCCCACACACACATTGTATGATCGATAAGTCTCAACCGGCTTTGGTTCGCTAAGGCCCACCCCCAACAGAGTTCCAGGTGCCACGTGATGGCTGACAGAGGTGCCCAATCCCCTCAGCTCCACTACTCCCCCAAACAGCCTGCAAGCTGCTCCCAGAGTGGCAAGAGTCCTGCTTCGTCTTTAAAAAAAAAAAAAATGCCCTGTAAGAAAAACACGGTCCCTCACTGACTGTCTTGACCCCCTTGCCCCCACACACCCTCTCTGCGCCCTGCCTCCCCACACCCTCACCTCACCCCATACTTACCTCTGGAGTCCAGCGCGATGATCTTCGGGGGACCAGGAACACGTCTGCACTCTTCAAAGCCAACCGCGAACTGAGGAAATGCTGTTAAGCTGTATAATGGAATAAATAGGGTTTTTTCAGCTTTGATGCATATCTCAGGCATTTTGGGGAATTTTTTCACCAAATTTTCAACATGGGGTTCTTGGGACCCCACCTCATGAATTCTGGCACTGTCTTTGTTATTCGGTCCCAAAGGTGATTTTGCGGTCACTGCGCGGAATTACCTTTCGGACCGATTTACGAAACGACAGTGTCACAGTTCATGAGGTAGGCCCCCAAAAACCCTATGTTGAAAATTTGGTGAAAGAATTTCCAAAATGACTGTTTTACGAGCATGCATTGTGCAGTTCTTATGCATGCTTGTAAGTTCACAAATTTTTAATATTTTCACTCCAGATTTTCAACATTGCCATTTTACCACACCTTCTTGTGAGCAGTTTAGCTGTCATTTTTCACATTTCACCCAAAATGTGTTTCTGCACATGTAGTGCATAATGGCTCAGTCGGTGTGTGAAATCAATTTCGGGACAGATTAAGAAAATCACAGTGACACTGTTCATGCACAGAAGTCTTAAAATGGCTATGTTAAAAATTTGGTGGCAAAAGTCCATAAAATTACTGTGTTACGAGCAAGCATTGCGCAGTTTCCACGCACCCTCGTAAGTTCATGAATTTGTAATAGTTTCAGTCCAGATTTTTACCATTGGCATTTTTCACACCATGGTCGAAATGTGTTTTCGCACTTCCAGGGCAGAAATGCGTGGTCGCTGTGGGAAATCACTGCTCGAGACATATTAAGAAAATCACAGTGACACTGTTCATGAGCGGAGGTCCCAAAATGCCTGTGTTGGCAATGTGTTGTGTAAAAAATCCCCAAACTAATTACATTACAGGTGTGTGTTCCGCAGTTTCTACGCGCACTCGTGACTTCACCATTTATTTAATATTTTTACCGTAGATTTTCAACATTGCCATTTTTTACACCTCCCCATGAACAGTACAGCTGTCATTTTTCACATCCTGTTTGAAATGTGTTTCAAACAACATGAAGTCTTGCTGTATTCTGACTATTGCAGTTAGGTCCTGCCTTTCAACTTCCCCGGAGAACAAAGAGTTAACTTTCCATGGCCAGCATGGAACGTTCAGCGTGAGCTCAGTTGAAGCCTCTGTCTGCTGTTGTTTAAACTCCAATCGTCAGATTCTTTACTCTGCCTCACTGAACAGTCACTCCAGAGATTTCTCCTTTGCTCGGTTCAAAAAAGTCAGTTAAAGTGTTGTTTTTTCTCTCGGTTTCGACCGAATTTCTGCTACTGAACCTGTCGGTTTAAGTCTCTGTCTGTGGTACCGTGAGTACTAGATAGGTTTTGCATTTAGTTTCTGTGTGGAGCTTGTAGAATATTGGATCGGTTCGGTTTGAACCGATCAGATTGGTCTTAAAAGTTTGAATTTATTAGAGTGTGGTAACCGGTCGTATCGGTTCTAAAAAACCGGATTTTAATTAAGTTTTTTCCAAGACCGTAACTGCGGTCAGGAACCGATAGGGGTATCTTGCCTGGCCAGTTGCCGAAAAAGGGTAAGTTTGGATAGGATTGGCCATATCTGAGAAACCAAGAAAAAACAGGCCCACTGGGTTTCAACATTGTAGTGTGTGGGGGAAGCCTTTGCTAAGGCTGATCCCACACCACCTGTGTTTATTGTCTGGGTTTGACCACCTCGATTCAGACTGCCAAATTTGTAAAAGTTTTCCCAAAGCTACCCTGGATAACAGAGTAGGTAGACTGAGGGAAAGGGAGGCCGAGAAGTCCGCTGACCCGGATGGCCAGCCCGGTGCAGTTCCGACCGAACCAGAAGGAGTGCCCTCTGACCAGGGCGAAAATTCTTCGGGCAAAAGGAGAGCCGATTCTGAGGAGTCAGTTCGGTTAAAAGAAAGAGAAGAGAAAAATCATCCGGTTCGGATCCACAAATTCTTTCTCCTACCGCTGATGAAATGGCCAAAGCAATAAGGATAGTTCAGTCGCTAACTTCGGTTCCGGCCAAACCGGCACCATCTGGCAGGGTCTCGGTTCAGTCAGTTCTCCCGGTTCCGGATTATACTTTAGAAGAATTTTATGAACCGGAGGAGGAGGAGAGAGAGTATGAGGATAATGATGATGATGGTGATTATGAAAGTCTGGATGTGCCTATTGACCCGGACATCTCCCCAGACAGACCTTCAGGTGTTTCTTCTCCTAGGCTTTCTGAGTCCCCCTCCCACTTTATGTTTTACAAGAAAGTGGCTGAAACCCTTCAGCTTCCAATGGAAGAAACAGTAGAAGATCAGGAGGAGCCTGATTTTGTTGAGATGATGGACATCCCAGAGTCCAGGAGATTGTCTAGTCCCCTCCATAAATCTTTTGGGAAACAGACATTTAAAATTCTAACGATTCCTAATTCCATACCTCCTGTGGACAGAAGAATGGACAAGAGGTATATCCCCTCAGGCTCGGACACGGAGTTCCTTTCCCAGCAATGCAGCCATGTTGGGGTAGTGCAGGCTGCTGCCTGTGATAAAGCAAATATTCCCTTGGCATCACACACCCCAGATAAGGACTCCAGGAGGATTGATGCCATGGCAAAGAAGCAGTACATGGCAGCATTTTTGGGACTCAGGCAGGCTAACTATATGGCCTTCACAGCTAGATACCAGAAGTCCGGGTGGGACACCGTGCTGGCTCTGGCTAAACAGGCCCCTGACCAGCTTGCCAAGGAGCTGGAGCAGGTTGCTGCGGATGGGATTGAAGCATCCAAGGTGCAATTTCATGCTGCTGTGGACTCCAATGATGTTTCATCTAGAGTCATGGCTGCATCTGTGGCCCTTCGGAGGATGACTTGGCTCAGATGTACTAGCCTATCACAGGATACCCAGGCTAAGGCCATGGATTTCCCTGTCACTGGTAATTCTCTGTTTGGGGAGCAGACAGAGAACTACATGAAAAAGATGGACGAGTACATGACCACCTACAGGAGTGCTCAGGCCAAAGAAAGGCAAGCCACTCCTCAGAGACAGCATTCCAGGGGCAGGGGCAGGCCCTTTCAAAAGCCTTTTTACCAAGCCCAGGCCTCCTCTTCTGCTTATGCTCAGGTGGGGTTCTTCAGAGGGAGAGGCAGATGGGGAATGAGCAGGCCTGCTTCCACCCCTCAGTCTAAAGCCCCTGCCAAGCAGACACCCTGATGGGTCTGCCCGGGCCAATTCTCCAATACCTGTAGGGGCAGACTTGCTTACTTTGTCCAGGACTGGAAGTCTTTGACATCAGACAAGTGGGTCCTGGAAGTAGTAAGCCAGGGACTGGTTCTCAGCTTCAAAATATTTCCCAAGATGAGAACCAGATCCTTTCCACCTGCAAATCCATCAGAGACCCTTGCCCAGGAGGCAGAGGTTTCTTCCCTCCTGGCTCTCAGAGCCATAGAAGGGGTTCCTACCCTACACGGGCAAATGATTGTACTCCAGGTACTTCCTAACCCCCCCAAAAAACAGGAGAATGGCAGCTCATCCTGGATCTAAGATATCTGAACAAGCACCTTTTAAAACCAAAATTCAAAATGGTGACTCTGGGAATAATTCTGCCCTCTCTAAGGCCAGGGGACTGGCTAGCCTCCCTGGACCTCAAAGATGGTTATTTTCACATTCCCATCAGGTGCTCCCACGGAAAGTACCTCAGGTTCGAGTTGCCCTCAGGTCACTATCAATTCAGAGCGATGCCCTTTGGCCTAACATCAGCCCCAAGGGTGTTCACAAAGTGCCTGGCAGTAGTGGTTGCTTTCCTAAGGAGAAAAAAGATCTCCATCGTTCCATACTTGGACGACTGGCTCATAGTGGGTCAGTCTCCAGACCAGGTCAAGTCACATCTGCAAATAACTCAGCAAGTGCTCACTTCCTTAGGATTCCTCCTCAACCTTCCAAAGTCAGTTCTCGAGCCAGTACAGCTTCTCAACTTTATAGGGGCAGAGCTGGATACAATAAGGGCAAAAGCCTTCCTTCCCCTGGACAGGGCAAGAACCTTTATAAAACTGGCCTCTTCATTCACCCTTCAGGTGTCTCAACCAGCAAGGCATTTCCTGCAGCTCCTGGGCCATGTGGCAGCCTCTACAGCAGTGGTCAAGGGGGCAAGATTCCAGATGAGGGACATTCAGTTCCACTTAAGAGCCTTCTGGTCCCAAAGAAAGGATTCCCTTACCAAACTAGTCCCAGTGACTCGAACCCTGATCCAGGCTTTGCAATGGTGGCAGGATCAGGACAATTTGAGACAGGGAGTTCCTTTTGTCACTCAGTCTCATTCAGTGATACTCATCACAGATACCTCCCTGCTGGGCTGGGGAGCCCACTTGGGGGATCTTACCACCCAAGGGCTGTGGTCACCTCAATAATCTCTGCTTCACATCAATCTCTTGGAACTCAGAGCAGTGCTTCTGGCACTGCAAGTCTTTTCCAAATCTGTACAGAACAAGGTGGTACAGATCAGAACAGACAATACCACCACAGTGTGGTACATCAACAAGCAAGGAGGCACTCGGTCTACGGCCATGTGCACAGAAGCAATGAAGTTGTGGTCTCTGGCCTATTCCCTGCAAACCTCTCTGATAGCAGTTCACCTCCCAGGGAAGGACAATGTTCTAGCAGATGCTCTCAGCAGGATATCCCAGGGCCATCACGAATGGACCCTAGATCCCCTAGTTTTGGAGGTGATTTTCTCGAGATGGGGCACTCCAGAGATAGATATTTTTGCAGCCCCAGACAATCACCAACTTCCTCTCTTTTGTTGCAGACCCCCAGTCTTGGGCTCAGTCCCCCTGGATGCTCTGATTCTGACTTGGGAAGGGAAGTTCCTGTATGCTTTTCCCCCCTTCCCTCTCCTGTTCAAAGTGTTAGTCAAGATCAGGTCTCAACCATGCAAAGTGATTCTGATTGCTCCAGACTGGGCCAGACAGCCCTGGTACCCACTGTTACTGTCCTTAGCAGTCCACCTTCCCCTGTCTCTTCCCAGGAATTACAACCTGTTGACATCCTCTCAGGGGAGGATTTGGTATCCCAATCTCAAGGCATGGTTCTTGAAGAGTTAGAGTTTGCTGATCTACACTTTTCTCAAGGGGTTCTGGATATCCTTAAGGCTTCTCGAAAGCCTTCCACCAGAAAGACTTACAACTCCAAATGGAAAAGGTTCACTATTTGGTGCTCTAATAAGCATATTTCTCCAGAATCTGCTGGGTTGCCTACAGTCCTGGACTATATGGTTCATCTTAATGGCTTGGGACTTAGGCCAGCTACACTTAAAGTGCATCTGGCAGCTGTTTCTGCCTTCTTGTCAGTAGGCAAGCCCTCTCCTCTGTCAGCCCATCCTGTGTTTTGTAAGTTCTTCAAGGGATTGCTGCACACCAATCCCCCCTTAAGGGACCCTGCTGCTGCTTGGGACCTTAATGTTTGCATTGCTCAGCTTATGTAACCACCCTTTGAGCCTTTGTCCTCTGCAGCGCTTAAGTACTTGACTTGGAAAACTGTGTTTTTGGTAGCCATTACCTCTGCCAGGCGTATCAGTGAATTGCAAGCCCCGTCAGTGGAGCCTGGTTTCATCTCTTTCCATAGAGATAAAGTGGTTCTAAGAACTAACAGGAAATTTTTGCCTAAGGTGGTTTCAGATTTCCACCTTAATCAGTCTATGTCTCTCCCTGTTTTCTGCACTGACCATTCCTCCTCTGGAGAGAGGAGGCTGCACAGCTTGATGTTAAAAGGGCCCCTCAGCTACTACATAGAGCGCACTCAAGGGTCACAAGTTTGAGTCCTCCAGTTGTCTTCACTCACATATGGAGAGGTCGGTAAGGGCAAACCTGCCACTAAAAGATCTATTGCCAGGTGGATTGTCTGTTGTATACAATTCTGCTATGAAAAACTGGGTAGAACCCCACCCTCAGGCCTAAGGGCTCACTCTACTAGAGGTACAGCTGCTTCCCTGGCTGCTGCCAGGGATATTCCTATCTTAGAAATTTGTCAAGCAGCCACCTGGAAAACAGTCCATACATTCACCAAGCATTACTCTCTGGATATCCAGGCTAGGAGTGATGCTCGATTTGGCACAGCAGTACTTCAGAACCTATTCCCAAAGTAGGTTCTGTCCCTCCTCCATGGAGGTACTACTTGTAGTTCAGAGATGTAAAATACAGCAAGACTTCATGTTTGAAGAAAAATTACACACCTTAGTAAAGTTGTTTCTTCTAATGGAGTCTTGCTGTATTCTGACCTCCCGTCCCCCTCAGAACCCGTTTTTGGGATGTGGGTGGGCAGGAGCAGTGTTGGCACCCTAGAGGTGCCCCTTTTTCACCCTCCTTTATTTCTGGTGTGTGTTGTGTTTTGTTTTTTGAGTTTCCTGACTTGAGTCTTTGCTTTGAAACCAAAAAACCCTTTTTTAATAAATTTAGTTGCCAGTTGGCTAGTGTGAGTTTTACAGTTTCCACACAGAACTTCTAGTGAGTATTGCTAGTAAATATCTGACGGTTGGAGTTTAAACAACGGCAGACAGGGGCTACAACCGAGCTCACGCTGAACGTTCCATGCTGGCCATGGAAGGTTAACTCTTTGTTCTCCGGGGCAGTTGAAAGGCAGGACCTAACTGCAATAGTCAGAATACAGCAAGACTCCATTAGAAGAAACAACATTACTAAGGTGAATAATTTTTTCTTTCGCACCTGTGGTGCCAAATGGCGTAGTTGCTGTGCAAAATCAGCTTTTGGCTAACGAACTGATATTGCCATTGTTCATAAGGTGGGGGTCACAAAAAACCCATGTTGAAAATTTGGAGTGAAAATACCAACGAACGCCGGAGGCGTTAGGGATTCCGACCATAACACCCCACCCTGTAGAGACTGACAGTAATCAGGGGTGTGACTTGAGATTGTCACCTGTAATGCTCATACCATTCCACCCCCACCCTCTCCCTGCAGCCAGTGAGCGGCATCGAGGTGTGCCTTGGACTCTATGGCTCCAAAGTTCACCCCATTCTCGTATACTGCACCCACCTCACCGTATTTCCTGATGGAATGGGGTGAGCATAAGGGCCACAGACCCTAAGGCACACCGTGACACTTGTCGGTGTCTGCAGGGTAGGGTGTGGTGAAATGGCGTGGCTGTTACGTCTGATGACCCAAAGGCACACACCAATGCCTGTCAGTCTCTGCAGGGTGGTGGTGGGGTTGACTTCAGTTCAATACTTCACTGCCATTCCTATTATGCAGCTCTCTAACTCCTACACTACCAATGCCAGCAAGCAAACATTCGGCATTGACAAATGCTTGTTAAAGGATGGGGGTTACTCCTTTTCGGTAGACTGATGTTCTGATCTTGGCTACCTCAGTTTTCATACAGCCCTGCTCAGTAGCACTTTGCATCATTTTGTTTTTCAGATTAGTGATGATGAAGCGACTTGCTGTCCTGTTACTCATTCTTGAGCTTAGCTGTGAATTCACATGGGAAGTAGAAGCAAAGAAACGTGAGGCCTGCTTCTTTGAGTCGATAAATGCACCTGACAACCACCTCTGCAGGTAAGGGGGTTGACTTGGAGTTCAGCTACGTTTATTTTCTCGGAAAAAGAATAGATTTTATCTTTTTTTCTCTTTATCGCTCTATCACCGTCCGACTCCAGTCTACCTTGTGCCAGCATCTCCAGCCCAGTCACCCAGCTTGCTAACATACTAACATACTATTTGCCAGCAGATTAGGCCTTACGGTCTATCGAGTCTGCTCGAACCTCAGATCCCTAGTTGGGTGCCGAGGCCTCCCCCCCTTGTGTTCCAGAAACCCCTATCGTCCATCCCCACCCCCCTGGGACAGGCCATCATCTGATACATCCACTTTCTGTGTCTGTCCCACCCTCTCTTGAAGCCCTCCACTGCGGATCTCTGAACCAGCTCGCCAGGCAGTGCATTCCAAGGGTCCACCACCCTCTCAGTGAAAAACCTCCTCTTCTTTCCCCTCACCCTTCCAACTTCAAACCATGCCCTCTGGTGATACCTCCCTGCTTTAGTCTAAAGATTCCTTCATGTTTACCCTATTTATTCCCTTGAGGTACTTGAAGACCTCAGTCATGTCCCCCCTCTCCTCCTCCAGTGAAAACAGGCAGAGCTCCTCAAGTCTGTCCTCATACATCAAACTCCTAGCCCTCGTATCATCTTAGTTGCCCTCCTCTGTACCCTCTCCAGGAGCTGTTTGTCCCTCTTCAAGTGTGGTCTCCAGTACTGTACACAGTATTCAAGATGTGGTCTAACCAGTCCATTGTACAGTGACAGAATCACTTCCTTGCTCCTAGAGGTGATCCCCTTCAGATGCATCCCAACATCCTGTTTGCCTTGCTAGCCGCTCTCCTGCACTGCTCAGAGTTATTCATACTTGCATCCACCATGACCCCTAGGTCTTTTCCCTATTGAGGCCTCCAGCCTCCTCCCAGGGTGTACCTGTCTTAGGGTTTCCTACCAAGATGTAACACCTTGCACTTGATGATATTGAAATTTAATTTCCATGTGTGAGCCCAGCTTTCCAGGGTGTCCAGGTTCCTTGCAGGGCCAACCTCCCTCTTCTCCTCAACTACTGCTCCCATCTTGAGTCATCAGCGAAGAGACTCATTTCACACCCTATACCCTCCTGATGTCCGATATGTATGCATTAAACAGGATCGGACCGGGACCGAAACCCTAAGTTTGCCCACCAACCTCTCTAGGGGTTAGGGGCTCCCCACAGACCACTACTTTCTGGGTGCGTCAGCTAGCCAGTTTTCAATCCATCTGACCATCAAGGCCTACTCCCAACCCCATCAGTTTCTCCACCAGACCATTATGGGGACAGAGTCAAGCTTGCTGAAGTCCAAGAATAATACATCCACAGGCTTTCCCTGTCCACTTCTGATGTTACCCATTCGTAGAACTCCACAAGATTGGTTTGACATGATCTACCTGGCACAAACCCATGTTGCCGACTATCCAGACCTCCCACCTCCTCCAAGTACACCCCAATCGTCCTTTAGTATACTCTCCATTAATTTTCCTACCACCGAGGTCAAACTGATGGGTCTATAGTTACTTGGTACTTCCTCGACCCCCCTTTATGGATTGGCACCACATGTGCCTCTTGCCAATCCCTAGGTACCCTCCCTTTCTCAAGTGACCTGTTGAAGAGCTCCGCCAGGGGTGCAGCCAGTATGTCCGCCAATTCTCATAGTACTCTTGGATGAATGCCATCCGGCCCAGGAAATTTGTCTTCCTTTAGGGCATTGAGGGCTAACCTCACCCTTTTGGCGGAGATAGCATCATCCATTCCCTCCACCTTACTGGCCTTTTTATCCTTATCCTGATGTGACACCCCTGGGGTACCTCTCCCTCCCTCTTGCTCCATTTCTGTTGCTCCCCTGATCCCACTCACTGCCGCTTCTATCCCCATCGTGCCTTGCTTTGTAGATATCCCATCTCCCTCCCTAGTGAACACAGAGGCAAAGTACTCGTTAAATACCTCTGCCTGGTCCCTCGCCACTTCCACCCACCCTCCTTCTAATCTCAATCTGCTGAGATGGCCCTTAGTTTTTCTCCGCTCCCCAATGTACCGGAAGAACCCCTTTTCCCTTCCCATGTTTCCCCTGTGCCAGCCGCTGCTCTTTACTGGACTTTGCCCCCCCTCACCATCTGGGTGACTTTTCTAGATGCAGGATGGTACATTTCCTTGTCCCTATCCCCTCTCGTTGTTTTATATTTTTTGTAGGCCACCTTCTTTTCTCCGACCGCTACCTGAACCTCACTGGGCCACCAGCATGGTTTATGTGACCTTGCTCCCTTACGTTTCACCTTAGCGCAGGTCCTGACTGCCTCATGAAGTCCCCATTTTATGACCTCCCATCTCCTTTCCACATTTGTCATTGATGTAATCCTTCAAGTGATCCTTGAGAATATTTCCCATGCCCACAAAGTCTGCCCCCTGTAGTCCACTGCCAGTGTCCTAGATCTCACCCCCCTCCCCATACTTATTTGAAACCAGACAGTATTGTGGTCGCCCAGTCAGGATCCTCTACAACGGGTCCCTTACCAGATCCCCATCTGCTGGAACCACGCCCAGGACATGCCCCTCCCTTGTGGGCTCCATCACATGCTGTGTTGAGAACACATCCTGGAAGCCGTCCAGCAGCCTCTGCTCCTTGGCCACCTTAGAGGACATGGTTCCCCAGTTTGTACCTGGCATATTAAGGTCCCCCATCAACAACACTCCTTCCCCTTTTGGTCCACACTGGGCAATGATGTTGTCCAGCAAACCATCCTCCAGAACATCACCCATCCCGGGGGGCCTATATACTACACCCAGCTTGACCTTATCTCCTGCTGGGGATCTTAAGGTGACCCATAAGCCCTCCACGTTTCTCTCTGCCTCTTCTACCCTAGCAATTTCTATGTCATCTCTAATGAACATAGCCACTCCACCCCCTCTGCCCTCCTTTCTTTCCTTCCTAAGCATAGTGTACCCCCGCACGTTTAGGTCCCAGTCATGGTTTTTGTTGGCCCACGTCTCCGTGACCGCTGCCACATCCACCCCCAACAGCATGGCCTGGAACTCTGGACTTGTTTCCCAAGCTCCTGGCATTTACCAACACCAGCCCCACCCTTATCCCCTTGTCGAACCCCACCCAGGTTCCTTATACTCCATCCTCCTCTGCTCCTCCTGAAACCTCCACCCCAGTCTGTTTCGCTCCCCCCTTGGGTTTGAAGGTTACTCCCCTCATCTGGAGGAGAGGGCTTCTGGTCAGCCCCTCTCTTATCCCTTCCCCCCCTCACAAGTTTAAACCCCACCTTTCTTGAATGTAGTTAGCCATCCCCTGTTTAAGGATTTCCTTCCCTAATGGGGCAAGATGAAGTCTGTCCTTGGCATACAGACCCTTATCCTCCCAAACTCCTTTCCAGTTCCCCAACACCCCCAACCCACTCTATTTACCCCACTTCCTGAGCCAGTCATTAACCTCTGTGATCTTCATTTTTTTCTCCACTGAGGCCTTTGGTACTGGCAATATCTCCGAAAAGGAAATGTTGCATCCATTATCCCGACAGACTCTGGCAAGTTCTTGGAACCTTGCTTGGATTTCCAAAACGCTGTTTCCCTCTAGATCGTTAGTTCCCAAATGCACCAGGAAATCTAGTTTCCCCCCACAATCCCTAACCAGTTCGTACACCATGAACTTTGCTCTGTGCACTGTCAGCCCAGAGATACTCACTACCTTCACCTGACTATGGCATCCACCCCCCTGTTCCTCCCACTGGATACCCCTAATCATCGAGTCTCCCAATAACAGAACCTTAACACCGCCATCATCCTTATGGTTACCTCCACTGTGCACTCTCAGCCCCCCATCCCCCCCCTTTATTCATGATCTCAATTCCACAGGAGTCTTCCTGCCTTATTAGAGACCCCCTTGTCACCCTCCCCATTCTGACTTCCTTGTTGTTTTGCCCACTTAACTCAGACCCCCTCTGAATAGGTGTCCCCTTTAACCCTCTCTTATCCGAACCATTTATCCTGGCCCTGATGGTTTCCCTTTCCCCCACACCGCCATCCTCCCCCCTTGTAATAGTACCCCTACCTCCAGAGGTTGGCTAGGGCCCCATCCTTGGTACCGACCCCCACTGCTGAAGGGGGGCTCCTCCCCCACCTCCTTGTCTCCCAGTTTCTCTCCAGTCATGCTCTCCTCCCTCATGTCTGCAGTATGTTGCATCTCCCCCATCTGCTTAACATTTATGTTTCTCCTTCTCCCTCTGGGACTATTTCTATCCTTTCCATTGCTGGTCTGTGATGCCCTATGGGTATCCGACTCCCTCCCCCCGGCCTCTGTATCAGTTTCCTCATTTCCACCAACCCCTTCCTCCCCTTCTAGGTTGCTTAGTAGCTCAAATTTATTGTCACACTCTATGTCAGCCTCCATCAAGTAACCCGAGTTTCCCCAACTGCACCTCTAAACTGCCCCTCTTCCTCCTCTCTTAGGCTTCCCCACAACAGCCCCTCCCTTCTCAGTGTCTGCTCTACTAGGCTTCCCCACAACAGCCCCTCCTGACTCTTCCCCCTCCATTGTCTTTTGTATTCAGAATGTTCACCCTGTACACTTTCCCTTAGCCAACATCCTATCTAAGGGTCCTCTGTTCCTAATATCCCCTCCTGCTTGCTGTAACATAACGTTCTGTAATTTCAGAGCTGCTGCCTCAGTCTCCCTCAGCCCCACCCTTCTGCTGCCCATATTCACACCCCTCATCCTTGGACACCCTCAACTCCCCAGCTTACTCCTTAACCAATATACTTCACTCCTGGTACAAGATAGCTGTTTACAGAGTGGGCAGCCTCCCTCTCTCCAGGCCCAATTGAGAATTATTGCCATCCCACAGCCTGTGCAGCCTACAACCCTTCCGAAGATGCCTGCCATGGTGGAATATGGCCACCTTGTTTGTCCCCTTCTGTTTATAATGGCACACACCCCTTTTCTCAGTCCCTTCCCCTTGGAATACAGTTTCTCTCTATACTCACTGGCTCCGCTGTGATACTGCTACCTGGGGTTCTGTTAGAGTTACCATCGCTTCATTTGCTTCACTGTGCCTTACACCCCCATGGCAGGGATTCCCACCTGCTGTCGCAGACAAATCTGGATTCTGGAGGCAGGCCAAGTCACCTCTGTGGAGCCTGGAGGAGGCAACAAATCATCCGCCTTGTGGCTGGGGTTTTCCACTTTGGTTTTTTTCAACCAGTCAGGATGCTGGCAGCTCAGGTGCACATGTGCATGTGTAGCATAGCACCAGCCAGTGTCATCCCTCTTGGGAGCTGCTCAGCTACACCCAGGTAGCAGTATCACAGCAGAGCTAGATGCCCTTCCTCCCCAGAGCTGCTTAGCTACACCCAGGTAGCAGTATCACAGCGGAGCTAGCTGTCCTTCCTCCCCAAAGCTGCTCAACTATACCCACGTAGCAGTATCACAGCGGTGCCAGCTGCCCTCCTCCTCCCCAAAGCTGCTCAGCTGCACCCAGGTAGAAGTATCATGGCGGAGCCAGCTGTCCTCCCTCCACAAAGCTGCTCAGCTACACCCAGATAGCAGTATCACAGCAGAGCCAGCTGTCCTCCCTCCCCAAAGCTGCTCAACTACATCCAGGTAGCAGTATCACAGCGGAGTCAGCTGCCCTCCTTCCCCAAAGTTGCTCAGCTGCACCCAGGTAGCAATATCACAGTGGAGCTTGCTGCCCTCCCTCCCCAAGACTGCTCAAGTACACCCGGGTCTGTTCATGAAATGGGGATACCAATGCCCACCATACAGTACTTAGCACATTTTTTTAAATCAAGAACTGTCAGGCATATGTTTTTGACTAAATCTGAATGTTGGCTATATGTGTAGATAAATAACATAACTATAGAATTCTAGTGTATCCATATTTTCTTTTGATGGAGTGTCCTGCTCCATTTTGCTGCTTTTTTTTTACCTGAAAAAGTGTGACATGCAAAAACACATGTTTTACTAATTGTTTTTGCAAGCTTTATTTACTGTTTTCCCGTAATAGAATAACTCTGCTTACTAACCTGGAATTGTGTTTTTTTATTATCTGTACTCTTTAGCCCATTGTAATGTTCCATGTTTTATTTGTGCAGCTTTGTATTTAGTGTGATGAATGTAACAGTTGGTGTCACAGCACATTACATTCACCCGACTGGCCCCCAAATCTGTAATTGTGCTATTAGCACTCTAAAAGATTTTCTGGCTTCTCTCCTTGTTTGCCTCCTTATGAGAACTGACTGTGTTACTGCTTGATCTAGCTTTCCCACAGAAGGGAGAGCAACCTCTGACCCTCACTCTGCTTGGAGTCATATCAGGCCCAATGTTTACCCGTCAGTCTGTGACAGTTGCAAAGTCATAACCTGTCCATCAGAATCAAAGAGCAACCATAGAGGAAGGAGCTGAGTTGTGGTTAAAAACCCATTGTTTGCATGTGGCTCCTCCAATTTGTTGGGCTACATTCCATGACGATAAGCTGCATGCAAAAACGAGGGCTACAGTTACATTCACCACAGGTAGGCTTTGGTTACCATCATTCACTGATTTGGGGGCAAATTTTCAATTTTCAGGGAGCATATTTTAGTGACAACTGCATGTCTAGGTAAAGTGCTGGGCATCAGTTGTAATAGGGATAATACTGTATATATGGGGTGGAGGGTTAAAATGGATTTTCTTTGTGGTGTCACTTGTTACATTCACCATGATATGTGGTGTCAACCATCGTACCTGCCAGTACTGTTATTATTGTCAAATTTCTCCAGGTTTTGTAACACTATGTCAGTTATTAGTAGTAACATGATAGCCATGAGGCATGTTCAGTAAACTTTTTAAAACAAACAAATGTGTGGTGTCACTCGTTACATTCACCACGTTATGTGGTGTTAAAGATCACACCTGCCAGTAATGTAATTGTTGAATTTTGTCATGTTTTATAGCAGTATGTCAGTCAGTAATAGTAGTATGTTAGCTGTTATGCAAGTTTAGTACAGTTTTAGTAAGCCAAACATAAGTGTGGTGTCACTTGTTACATTCACCACAGCATGTAGAGTCAGACATCACACCCATCAGTAACATTAATGTTGTCAGATTTCTCCAGGCTTTGTAGCACTATGTCAGTCATTAGTTGTAGCATGTTAGCCATTAGGCATGTTCAGTAAACTTTTTCCTACTAAAACAGTATCACAGCGGAGCCAGCCGCCTTCCCTCCCCAAAGTTGCTCAGCTACACCCAGGTAGCAGCATCACAGTGGAACCAGCTGCCCTCACTCTCCAGAGCTGCTCAGCTACATTCAGGTAGCAGTACTACAACTGAGACAGCGGCCTTCGCTCCCCAGAGCTGCTCAACTACACCCAGGTAGCTGTATCACAGCAGAGTCAGCTGCCCTCCCTCCACAAGGCTATTCAGCTACACCCAGGTATCGGTATTACAGTGGAGTCAGCTGCCCTCCTGCCGCAGAGCTGCTCAACTACATCCAGGTAGCAGTATCACAGCGGAGCCAGTTGCCCTCCCTCCCCAAAGCTGCTCAACTACACCAAGGTAGCAGTATCACAGCAGAGCCAGCTGCCCTCCCTCCCCAAAGCTGCTGAACTACACCCTTGTAGCAGTATCACAGCACAGTTAGCTGCCTTCCTTCCCCAGAGCTGCTCAACTGCACCCATGTAGCAGTATCACAGCGGAGCCAGCTGCCCTCCCTCCCCAAAGCTGCTGAACTACACCCTTGTAGCAGTATCACAGCACAGTTAGCTGCCCTGCCTCCCCAGAGCTGCTCAACTACCCCCAGGTAGCAGTATCACAGTGAAGCCAGCCGCTGTCCCTCCCCAAAGCTCCTCAGCTTCACCCAGGTAGAAGTATCATAGCGGAGCCAGCTGCCCTCTCTCCCCAAAGCTGCTCAGCTACATCCAGGTAGCAGTATCACAGCAGAAACGGCTGTCCTCCCTCCTCAAAGCTGCTCTACTACACCAGTGTAGCAGTACCACAGCGGAGTAAGTTGCCCTCCCTCCCCAAAGCTGCTGAACTACATCCAAGTAGCAGCATCACAGCACAGTTAGCTGCCCTCCCTCCCCAAAGTTGCTCAACTTCACTCAGGTAGTATTGTCGCAGCGGAGCCAGCAGCCCTCCCTACCCAAAGCTTGTCAACTACATCTTGGTAGCAGTATCAGCGGAGCCAGCTGCCCTCCCTCCTTTCCCAAAGCTGCTCCACTACACACAGGTAGCAGTATCACAGAGGAGCCAGCTGTCCTCCCTCCTTCCCCAAAGCTGCTCAACTACACCCAGGTAGCATTGTCACAGCGGAGCCAGCAGCCCTCCCTACCCAAAGCTCGTCAACTACACCTTGGTAGCAGTATCACATCGGAGCCAGCTGCCCTCCCTCCTTTCCCAAAGCTGCTCCACTACACACAGGTAGCAGTATCACAGAGGAGCCAGCTGCTTTCCCCAGCCAAAGCTGCTCAACTACACCCACGTAGCAGTATCAAAGCAGAGCCAGCTGCTCTCCCTCCCCAAAGCTGCTTAACTTACACCTACTGTAGGTATTAGTATAACAGCAGAGCCAGCTGCCCTCCCTCCCTCCCCAAAGCTGCTCAACTACACCCAGGTATCAGTATCACAGCGGAGCCAGCTGCCTTCCTTCCCCAAAGTTGCTGAACTACATGCAGGTAGCAGTATCACAGCAGAAACCGATGCTGTCCCTCCCCAGAGCTACTCAAGTACATCCAGATAGCAGTATTATAGCAGAGCCAGTTGCTCTTCCACCCCAGAGCTGCTCAACTGCTGCTAGGTAGCAGTATCACAGCGAAGCCTGTTTCAAACAACATGAAGTCTTGCTGTATTCTGACTTATTGCAGTTAGCCCCAGCACTTGATCTGCTCTGGAGAGGAAAGAGTTTAATTCTATGTAGAGCATAGAACGTTGAGCTCGAGCTCAGTTCAAACCTCTGTCTGCTGCACTTTGAAGTGTAACTGTCAGATTCTTTACTCTGCCTAACTGAACAGTTGCTCCGGAGATTTCTCCTTCGCTGTCAGTTCGCGGTTTAAAAATCATCGGTTTTACCAATATTCTCACATTGTTTTTCGGTTCAGATCCCTGTCTGTGGTACAGTAAGTGCATAGGTAGTGGACTTAGCTAGAAAAAGTGTGTGGAAATTGTATACTGAATTTGTGTGACCAGTTTGGCTGAACCGGTCTCTGGTTTAGTGATTGTTTTCTTTTTCTTTACTGGAATTTTAGTGTGAGTTACCGGTCCTTATAGGTTTAAAAGAAAACAAAACATGTTTTGGTTTTTTTTCAAATACCCATAACATGGTTAGAAACCGATAAGGGTGTCTTTCCTGGTGGTTGCCATAAAAAGGGTAAGGGTTTAGTTATGGCTTTGTCTGAAAAACCCAAGAAAACAAACGGGCCCACTGGGTTTCAGCAGTGCAGTACAGTGAGTGTGGGGAGGCCTTTGCTAAGGCCTACCCCCCCACCACTTGTGTTTGCTGTCTGGGTTGTAGTCACCTGGAGTCAGACTGCCAAATCTGTAAGAATTTCCCTAAAGCCACCCTGGATAAAAGGTTGGGCAGGCTTAGGGAAAAGGAGGCCGAGAAGTCCTCTGACCTGGATGGCCAGCCTGGTTCGGTTCCGACCGAACCAGAAGGAGTGCCCTCTGACCAGGGCGAGACTTCTTCGGGCAAAAGGAGAGCCGATTCTGAGGGATTGGGTCCATCATAATGAAAAGACAAATCGGCCAGTTCGGATCCAGGACCGCATCATCCAACTGCCGAGGAAATTGCCTGAGTGATTTGTATACTGGAATCGCTTAGTTTGGTGCCGACTGATCCAGCGCCTTCTGGCAGGCATTCGGTTCGGTCGGTTGCTCCGGTTCAAGATTTTACCCCTGAAGATTTTTATGAACCGGACTTGGAAGGGGATGATGATGATGAAGGTGATGATGGAATTGAAGGTCTGGATGAGCCTATCAAACTGGACATCTCCCCAGACAGGCCGTCTGGTGTTTTGTCTTCCAGGCTTTCCGAGTCCGCTTCCCACTTTATGTTCTACAGGAAAGTGGCAGAAACCCTCCAGCTTCCTATGGAGGAAGCTGTTGAGGAACAAGAGGAGCCTGACTTTTCGGAGATGATGAACTTCCCAGAGTCCAAAAGGTTGTCTATTCCCCTTCACAAGTCTTTTGGGAAACAGACACAAAAGCTGTTAAAAACTCCAAATTCATTACCTCCTGTGGACAGACGGGTGGACAAGAGGTACATGCTGTCAGGCTCAGGTATGGAGTGCTTGTACCAGCAGTGCAGCCATATTGGGGTCAAGCAGGCTGCAGCCTGTGATAAGGCTGACATTCTCTTGGCTTCACACCCCCAGATAAAGACTCCAGGAAATTGGATGCCATGGCAAAAAAGCAGTACATGGCATCCTCTTTGGAACTCAGGCAGGTGAATTACATGGCCTATACAGCCAGGTACGAGAAGTCCAGTTGGGACACTCTAAAGGCACTGGCTAAGGTAGCCCCTTCCCAGCTTGCCAAGGAGCTGGAGAAGGTGGCTGCTGATGGGATTGAGGCATCAAATATTCAATTTCATGCTGCTGTGGACTCCAGCGATGTTTCATCTAGAGTCATGGCTACATCTGTGTCTCTTCGGAGACTGATTTGGCTCAGGTGTACTAGCCTTTCTCAGGATACCCAGGCTAAGGCCAAGGATTTTCTTGTGGTTAATAATTCTGTGTTTGGGGAGCAGGACATAGAATTTTATGAAGAAAATGGACAAATGCAGGACCACCTATAGGAGTGCACAGGCCAAGGAAAGGCAGGCAGTTCCTCAAAGGCAGCAAGCTAGGGGCAGGGGCAGGCCTTTTCATAGGCTTTTCTACCAAGCACAGGCCTCCTCTCCTTTTTCTCAGAGGGGGTTCTTCAGAGGGAGAGGCAGAAGGGGGATGAGCAGGGCTGCATCCACCTCTCAGCCTAATGCTCCTGCCAAGCAGACACCCTGAGGTGTGAGCCCAGGCCGACTCCTCCAATCCTGTAGGAGGCAGGCTGGCCTGCTATTTCCAGGACTGGAAGTCTGTTACCTCAGACAAGTGAGTTCAGGAGGTAGTAGGCCAGGGACTGGCTCTCAGCTTCAAAAACTTCCCAAAGCTGACAGACAGATCTTTTCCACCTGCAAACATCTCCAAAGCCATTGCCCTAGAGGCAGAGGTTTCATTTCTTCTGGCCTTAAGGGCCATAGAGTTTCTGCAGTACACAGGGGAAAAGGTCTGTACTCCAGGTACTTCCTTACCCTCGGAAAAAAACAGGGGAGTGGCGGCCCATCTTAGACTTAAGATACTTAAACAAACATTTGTTAAAGTTCAAAATGGTGACTCTGGGAATAATTCTTCCCTCTTTAAGGTGAGGGGATTGGCTAGCCTCCCTGGACCTAAAGGATGCCTACTTTCATATTCCCATTAGGTGCCCCCACAGAAAGTACCTCAGGTTCGAACTGCCTTCAGGCCATTAGCAGTTCAAGGCAATGCCTTTCGGCCTAACATCAGCTCCCAGGGTGTTCACAAAATGCATGGCAGTAGTAGTGGCTTTCCTAAGGAGAAAAAATATTTCCGTATTCCCGTACCTGGATGACTGGCTCATACTGGGTCAGTCTCCAGACCAAGTCAAGTCAGATCTAAAAGTGACCCAGCAAGTGCTCAATTCTCTAGGTTTCCTTCTCAGTCTTCCCAAGTCAGTTCTCGAGCCAGTACAACTGTTGACTTTCATAGGGGTAGAACTAGACACTGTCAAAGCAAGAGCATTTCTCCCCTTGGTAAGGGTGAAGGCCATCATGGAACTGGCTTCTTCCTTCTATCTTCTGGTTTCTCAACCAGCAAGACTCTTTCTTCAGCTGCTGGGCCACATGGCAGCTTCCCTTGCAGTGGTCCAGGGGGCCAGATTTCAGATGAGAGACATTCAGTTTCATCTGAGGGCTTTTTGGTATCCGAAAAAAGATCCTCTGACCAAACTGATTCCAGTGACTCAGACTCTGATCCAGGCACTTCAGTGGTGGCAGAGTCAGGACAATCTCAGGCAAGGGGTCCCATTCATTACTCAGTCTCATTCTGTGGTCCTAACCACAGACACCTCTCTCCTGGGTTGGGGAGTTCACTTGGGGGCTCTCACAGCCCAGGGAATGTGGTTCACTCAGGAGTCTCTTCTCCACATCAACCTTCTGGAACTCAGGGTGGTTTACCTGGCCCTGCAAGCCTTCTCACAATCGGTAAAGAACAAGGTGGTTCAAGTCAGGACAGGCAAAACCACCACCATGTGGTATATCAACAAGCAGGGAGGCACTCGGTCTACAGCCTTGTGCATGGAAGCCATGAAAATATGGTCCCTGGCTTACTCCCTACAGACCTCTGTGGTAGCAGTCCACCTCCCAGGAAAGGACAATGTGCTAGCAGATGCATTGAGCAGGATTTCCCAGGGCCATCACGAATGGTCCCTGGATCCCGTAGTGTTAAAAGTGATTTTTTCAAGATTGGGCACTCCAGAGATAGAGCTCTTTGTAGCACCAATCACTAACTTCCTCTCTTCTGTTGCAGACCCCCAGTCTTGGGTTCAGTCCCTCTGGATGCTCTGATTCTGAATTGGGAAGGGATATTTCTGTATGCCTTCCTTCCTTTTCCTCTGCTATTCAAGGTCCTGGTAAAGATAAGGTCGCAATCTTGCAAAGTGATCCTGATTACTCCAGATTGGGCCAGGGACGCCTTGGTATCCCCGTTGCTGTCCCTAGCAGTCCATCTTCTCCTATCTCTTTCCAGGAATCACAATCTGTTAACCTCTTCTCAGGAGGATCTGGTATCCCAACCTTCGGTCTCTCAATCTCAAGGCATGGCTCTTGGAAGAGTTAGAGTATGCAAATTTGCATCTGTCTCAAGGGGTTCTTGACTTTCTCAAAGCCTCTCGAAAACCTGCCACCAGAGAAACTTATAACTCCAAATGGAAAAGATTCAGCATCTGGTGTTCCAAAAAGCATATATCCCCCAGACACTGCTGAATTGTCTACAGTTCTGGATCATATGGTTCATCTCAATGGCCTAGGCCTCAGACCAGCTACCCTCAAAGTACATTTGTCAGCTGTTTCTGCTTTTCTGTCAGTAGGAAAACCTTCCTCACTGGCATCTCATCCTGTTTTCTGTAAATTTTTCAAGGGATTGCTTCATACCAATCCTCCCTTTAGGGATCCTACCCCTGCTTGGGACCCTAATGTTTGCATTGCCCAGCTTATGCAACCCCCTTTTGAACCTTGTCTTCCGCAGAACTTAAGTACTACACTTGGAAGACTGTGTTCCTGGTAGCTATTACCTCTGCCACACGTATCAGTGAATTACAAGCTGTCAGTGAAGCTTGATTTTATCTCATTCCATAGAGATAAGGTGGTCCTTAGAACCAATAGGAGGTTCTTACCTAAAGTGGTTTCAGATTTTCATTTGAACCAATCCATGTCTCTCCCTGTATTCTTCTCTGAGAGAAGATTACACAGTTTGGATGTTAAAAGGGCCCTTAATTACTACATTGAGCGTACTAAGGCACACAGGTTTGACTCCTTCCAGTTGTTCCTCACTTAAGGGGAAGTGGGTAAGGGCAAACCTGCCACTAAGAGAACTATTGCCAGGTGGATTGTCTCTTGTATACAGTTCTGCTAAGAGGAGCTAGGCAAAATACCACCCTCAGGCGTGAGGGCTCATTTGACTAGAGGTATGGCTGCTTCCCTGGCTACTGCCAGGGATATTCCTTTACTAAAGATATGCAGAGCAGTCACCTGGAAAACAGTCCATACATTCACCAAGCATTACTCTTTGGATATCCAGGCTAGGAGTGATGCTCGGTTTGGTATGGCAGTACTGCAGAGCCTATTCCCAAAATAAGTTCGAATCCCTCCTCCATGGAGGTACTGCTTGGTAGTCTGCAATAAGTCAGAATACAACAAGACTTCATGTTGTTTGAAGAAAAAATTACTCACCTTAGTAATTGTGTTTCTTCTAATGGAGCCTTGCTGTATTCTGACCTCTTTCCCTGTCTCCCCTCTCAGAACCTGGTTTTTGGGAAGTTGGCTGGCAGGTGCAGTGTTGCACCCCAGGGGTGCATTTGGACACTCCCTCTTTAGAGAGGGGGAGTGGGTTATGTTTCTTTATTTTCAGTAGTCATAAGTTGTTCACTACCTGGTTTTTGGCTTTGGATTTCTCGACTTGAGTCTTTTGGGAAATCCAAAATATTTGGTTGCCATTTGGCTAGTAAACGTTTTACAGTTTCCACATAGTGGGTTAGTTAGTTAGTATTAGCTCGTAAGAATCTGGCAGTTACACTTCAAAGTGCAGCAGACAGAGGTTTGAACCGAGCTCGAGCTCAGCGTTCTATGCTCTGCATAGAATTTAACTCTTTCCTCTCCGGAGAAATTCACGTGCTGGGGCTAACTGCAATAAGTCAGAATACAGCAAGACTCCATTAGAAGAAACACAATTACTAAGGTGAGTATTTTTTTCTTCAAACAACATGAAGTCTTGCTGTATTCTGACAATTGCAGTTAACCCTAGCCTTTAAACTGCCCCGGAGAACAAAGGGTTAACTTTTCTATGCATGGCATAGAATGTTCATCTCGAGCTCGGCTGAAGCCTCTGCCTGTTGTTATTCGAACTGCAACCGTCAGATTCTTTACTCCGCCTCACTGAACAGTCGCTCCAGAGATTTCTCCTGCTGCTCGGTTCAAAGTCGGTTGAAGTGTCATTTTCGGTCGTTTTTTTTCACCGAAATTGTTGTTTCCGCATAGTTGGTTCAACTCTCTGTCTGTACTAGATAGGTTTTTGTTCTGTTTTCTGTGTGGAACTTGTAAAAGTGTGGATCGGTTCAGCTAAACCGATCATTTTCAGGTAAAATTTGTACTTTACTTTAGTGTGTGGTTACCGGTCTGTATCGGTTTAAAAAAAAAAAAAAAAAACAGGTTTTAGTACGTTTTTTTCCAAGACCCGTGACACAGTCAGGAACCAATAGGGGAGTCTTGCCTGGCGGTTGCCGAAAAAAGGGTAAGTTTGGTTAGGTTGGCCATGTCTGAGAAACCCAAGAAAAAAGGGCCCACTGGGTTTCAACACTGCAGTGTGTGTGGGGGGAGGTCTTTGCTAAGGCCGATCCCCACACTATGTGTGTTTATTGTCTGGGGTTTGACCACCTCGATTCAGACTGACAAATTTGCAAACATTTTCCCAAATCTACCCTGGAAAAGAGATTAGGCAGACTGAGGGAAAGGGAGGCCGAGAAGTTCGCTGACCCAGATGGCCTGCCCGGTTCGGTTCCGACCGAACCAGAAGGAGTGCCCTCTGACCAGGGCAATACTTCTTCGGGCAAAAGGAGAGCCGATTCCGAGGAATCGGTTCTGACAAAAGGAAAACAAAAAGGCAAGTCGACCGGTTCGGATCCAGAATCTCATACTCCGACCGCTGATGAATAGCCAAAGTTTATGTCGTGATCGGAATCGCTTCGAGTCGGTTCCGACTGATCCGGCACCTTTTGGCAGGGGCTCGGTTCAGTCGTTTCCCCCGGTTCCGGATTATACCGTGGAAGAATTTTATGAACTGGAGTTTGAGGAGGAAGGAGAGTTGGAAGATGATTATGGTGATGGTGAAAGTCTGGATGTGCCTATGCCTGTTGACCCGGACATCTCCCCAGACAGACCTTCAGGTGTTTCTCCTCCCAGGCTTTCTGAGTCCCCTTCACACTTCATGTTTTACAGAAAGGTGGCTGATACCCTCCCGCTTCCTGTGGAGGAGGCAGTGGAGGATGAGGAAGAGCCTGACTATGTAGAAATGATGGACATCCCAGAATCCAGGAGACTGTCTATTCCCCTCCACAAATCTTTTGGGAAACGGACACAAAAAATTCTTAAGTCTCCCAATTCCATACCTCCTGTGGACAGAAGAATGTGCAAGAGGTATACTCTTTCAGGCTCAGATACGGAGTTCCTTTATCAGCAATGCAGCCATGTTGGGGTTGTACAGACTGCTGCCTGTGATAAGGCAAGCATTCCCTTGGCATCACACCCCTCAGACAAGGACTCCAGGAAGATTGATGCCATGGCAAAGAAGCAGTACATGGCATCATCCTTAGGACTCGGGCAGGCTAATTATATGGCCTGTGCAGCCAGGTACCAGAAGTCCAGGTGGGACACTATACTGGCACTGGCTAAACAGGCTTCCCCCAGCTTGCCAAGGAGCTGGAGGAGGTGATTGCAGATGGGATTGAGGCATCGAAAGTTCAGTTTCATGCTGCTGTAGACTCCAGTGATGTGTCATCAAGAGTCATGGCTACATCTGTGGCTCTTCAGAGAATGGCTTGGCTCAGATGTACTAGCCTCTCACAGGATACCCAGGCTAAGGCCATGGATTTTCCTGTAGTGGGTAATTCTCTGTTTGGGGCGCAGACAGAGAATTACGTGAAGAAAATGGATGAATACAGGACCACTTACAGGAGTGCTCAGGCCAAGGAAAGGCAAGCAACTCCTCAAAAGCAACAGTCCAGGGGAAGGCCTTTCCAGAGGCCTTTTTACCAAGCACAGGCCTCTTCTTCCTTTTCACAGAGGGGGTTCTTCAGAGGGAGCGGCAGAAGGGGGATGAGCAGGCCTGCATCCACTCTTCATCCTAAAGCCTCTGCCAAGCAGACGCCCTGATGGGTCTGCCCGGGTCGATTCTCCTATCCCAGTAGGGGGCAGGCTGGCTTACTTTGTCCAGGACTGGATATCTGTTACATCAGGCAATTGGGTCCTAGAAGTAGTAAGCCAGGGACTGGTTCTCAGCTTCAAAAAAAATTTCCCAAGATGAGAGCCAGATCTTTTCCACCTGCAGATCTCTCAGAAACCCTTGCCCTAGAGGCAGAGGTTTTTTCTCTTCTAGCTCTAAGAGCTATAGAGAGAGTGCCTACCCTACCCTACACAGCGGCAAAGGATTGTACTCCAGGTACTTCCTAACCCCCAAAAAGACAGAGAGAGGGCACCCATCCTGGACCTAAGATACCTGAACAAACATCTTTTAAAGCCAAAGTTCAAGATGGTAACTCTGGGAATTATCCTTCCCTCTCTAAGGCCAGGGGACTGGCTAGCCTCCCTGGACCTCGAAGATGCCTACTTTCAGATTCCCATCAGGTACTCCCACAGAAAGTACGTCAGGTTCAAGTTGCCCTCAGGCCACCATCAGTTCAGAGCAATGCCCTTTGGCCTAACATCAGCCCCAAAGGTCTTCACAAAGTGCCTGGCAGTAGTTGTTACCTTCCTAGGAAGACAAAAGATTTCCATTTTTCCATATTTGGACGACTGGCTCATAGTAGGCCAGTCCTCAGACCAAGTCAAGTCCCACCTGCAAGTGCTCACTTCTTTAGGATTTCTTCTCAACCTGCCAAAGTCAGTTCTCGAACCAGTGCAGCTCCTCACTTTCATAGGGGCAGAGCTGGATACGGTAAAAGCAAAAGCCTTCCTTCCCCTGGACAGGGCAAGGGCTCTCATGGAGCTGGCCTCTTCATTCAGCCTTCAGGTGTCTCAACCAGCAAGGCACTTCCTTCAGCTATTGGGCTACATGGCAGCTTCTACAGCAGTGGTCC
The DNA here is from genome assembly GCA_016271365.2 of Neoceratodus forsteri. Lineage (NCBI taxonomy): Eukaryota > Metazoa > Chordata > Ceratodontiformes > Ceratodontidae > Neoceratodus > Neoceratodus forsteri. The sequence goes on along the minus strand of JADMNL010000026.1, from coordinate 198,542,858 downwards.
AAGGCGCAAGATTTCAGATGAGGGACATTCAGTTCCACTTAAGAGCTTTTTGGTCCCAAAGAAAGGATTCCCTTACCAAACTAATTCCAGTGACTCGAACTCTCATCCAAGCCCTGCAGTGCTGGCAGGATCAGTACAATTTGAGGCAAGGGGTTCCATTTGCCACTCAGTCTCATTCAGTGGTGGTCACCACAGATGCTTCCCTGCTGGGCTGGGGAGCTCATTTAGGGGAACTTACCACCCAGGGACTGTGGTCGCCTCAGGAATCTCTTCTACACATCAGTCTCTTGGAACGCAGGGCAGTGTTTCTGGCACTGCAAGCTTTTTCCAAATCAGTACAGAACAAGGTGGTTCAGGTCAGAACAGATAACACCACCACCATGTGGTACATCAACAAGCAAGAAGGCACTCTGTCTACGGCCTTGTACACAGAAGCAATGAAGTTGTGGTCCCTGGCTTATTCCCTGAAAAACCTCTCTGATAGCAGTTCACTTTCCAGGAAAGGACAATGTTCTAGCAGATGCACTGAGCAAAATATCCCAGGGCCATCACGAATGGGCCCTAGATCCTCTGGTGTTGAAGGTGATTTTCTCAAGATGGGCACTCCAGTGATCGATCTTTTTGCAGCCCCAGACAATCACCAACTTCCTCTTTTTTGTTGCAGGCCCCTAGTCTTGGGCTCAATCCCCCTGGATGCTCTGATTCTGAACTGGGAAGGGAAATTGCTGTATGCTTTTCCCCCCTTCCCTCTCCCATTCAAAGTGCTAGTAAAGATAAGGTCACAACCATGCAAAGTGATTCTGATTGCTCCAGATTGGGCCAGACAGCCATGGTGTCCCTTGTTGCTGTCCCTAGCAGTCCATCTTCCCCCGTCTCTTCCCAGGAATTACAACCTGTTAACATCCTCTCGGAAGGATTTGGTACCCCAATCTTCAGTCTCAATCTCAAGGCTTGGCTCTTGAAGAGTTAGAGTTTGCAGATCTGCATCTTTCCCAAGGGGTTCTGGATATCCTTAAGGTTTCTCGAAAGCCTTCCACCAGAAAGACTTACAACTCCAAGTGGAAAAGATTCAGCATTTGGTGTTCTAAGAAGAATATTTCTCCAGACTCTGCTGAATTTCCTACGGTTCTGGATTATATGGTCCATCTCACTGGCCTAGGTCTCAGACCAGCTACTCTCAAGGTACACTTGGCAGCTGTTTCTGCTTTCCTGTCAGTAGGCAAGTCTTCCTCTCTGTCATCCCATTCTGTATTCTGTAAGTTTTTCAAGGGATTGCGTTACACCAGTCCCCCCCTTTAGGGATCCTGCTCCTGCTTGGGATCTTAATGTTTGCATTGCTCAGCTTATGTAACCCCCTTTTGAGCCTTTGTCCTCAGCAGAGCTTAAGTACTTGACTTGGAAAACTGTGTTTTTGGTAGCCATTACTTCTGCTAGATGTATCAGTGAATTGCAAGCCCTGTCAGTGGAATCTGATTTCATCTCTTTTCACAGAGATAAAGTGGTCCTTAGAACTAACAGAAAGTTCTTGTCTAAAGTGGTTTCAGATTTCCACCTAAATCAGTCTATATCTCTCCCTGTTTTCTTCACTGATCATTCTTCCTCGAGAGAGAGGAGGCTACACAGTTTGGATGTTAAAAGAGCCCTTAGCTACTACATAGAGTGTACCAAGGATCACAGGTTTGACTCCCTCCAGTTGTTCCTTACGTATGGAGAAGTTGGGAAGGGCAGACCTGCCACCAAGAGATCTATTGCCAGGTGGATTGTTTCTTGTATACAATTCTGCTATGAAAAACTGGGTGAAACTCCACCCTCAGGCATGAGGGCTCATTCCAGAAGAGGTACAGCTGCTTCCCTGGCTGCTGCCAGAGATATCACTCTTTTAGAAATTTGTCAAGCAGCCACCTGGAAAACAGTCCATACTTTTACCAAGCATTACTCTCTGGATATCCAGGCTAGGAGTGATGCTCGGTTTTGCACAGCAGTACTTCAGAGCCTATTTCCAAAGTAGGTTCTGTCCCTCCTCCATGGAGGTACTGCTTGGTAGTCTGCAATTGTCAGAATACAGCAAGACTTCATGTTGTTTTGAAAAAATTACTCACCTTAGTAATCATGTTTTTTCTAGTGGAGTCTTGCTGTATTCTGACCTCCCCCGCCTCCCTCTCAGAACCTAGATTTTTGGGATGTGAGTGGGCAGGTGCAGTGTTGGCACCCTAGAGGTGCCCCTTTACACTCTTTTTCTTTGGTGGAATGTTATTTCATTTGATTGGTTTTGGTTTTTGGGTTTCCTGACTTGAGTCTTCCTTTGAGGATCCAAAACATTATTTTTCTGCCAGTTAGCTAGTTAAAAATTTTACAGTTTCCACACAGAACACCTAGTGAGTTTTGCTCGTAAAGATCTGACGGTTGCAGTTCGGAATAACAATAGGCAGAGGCTTCAACCGAGCTTGAGATGAACATTCTATGCCATGCATAGAAAAGTTAATCCTTTGTTCTCTGGGGCAGTTTAAAGGCTGGGGCTAACTACAATTGTCAGAATACAGCAAGACTCCACTAGAAGAAACATAATTACTAAGGTGAGTAATTTTTTCTTATGGCGACATTCGCGGTAATGGTCTTTTTTCCGTGTTTCGCCTTCCCTCAATGTTCCTCCCCGGACCAACTCCGACCTGGAGTTGGAATCCTAAAGTACGGGGGGGGGGTCAGAGCCCCCCACAGAAACACCCTTGAAACAGGCGGCACAATACCTGCGTCGGTATTGTGCCGTCGCTGTGGTGGGGGAGGTTGGCATTGTCGCTGTCGACCAAACTTGGTGCTTCCACTTGTTTTGAAGCTACCTGTCATTTTCAGTGAAACCACCTCCCATTCCAACCTGCCACCATCATCTCTGTGAAGAAGTGCCTCCTAGACTCTCTCCTAAACTCACTTCTCCAACTTGAGACTGTGACCCCTTGTGTTCTGATTCCCAAATGAGCTTCAAGAGACCCTCAATGTCCACACTTTTTATTCCTTTCAGATATTTGAAGGTCTCAATCATGTTACATACTAACATACTAAAATGCCAGCAGAATAGGCCTAACGGTCTTTCGTGTCTGCTCGTTTGGTCAGCCCCCACTCTGGGTGCTGACCTTGCTGTCCCCCTCGCCTTCTCTGGCTTCTCCCTTCCCAGTTCCGGATATTCTTGCTGCATTGGATTTTGCTTCCTGAACCCTTCCCCTGTACCTGTCCCACCCCCTCTTGAACCTCTCCACTGTCTCTCCTCCACCAGCCCCCTAGGTAGTGCATTCCATGGCTCCACCACCCTCTCAGTGAAGTAGCACCTCCTCCTTTCTCCCTGAATCTTCCCCTCAGCTTCCACCCATGCCCTCTAGTGGCCCTTCCTCCTTCCTTCGGCACACCCTGACTGTTCCTCCCCATTTACCCTCTTCATGTACCTGAAGACCTCTATCATGTCCCCCGGTCCCTCTCTCTTCCAATGTGTACATATTTAGCTCTTCGAGCTCTCCTCATAAGTCCTGTCCCCAAGCCCCAAATCATTTTGGTTGCCTCCTCTGGACCCTCTCCAGGAGGTTAATGTCCCTCTTTAAGTGTGGCCTCCAAAACTGCACGCAGTACTCCAGGTGCAGCCTCACCAAGCAGTTATACAGAGGGAGTATCACTTCCTCCTTCTGGAGGTGATCCCCAAGCGATGCATCCCAGCATCCTGTTGGCCTTGCTGCTGCCCTCCTACAAGTCTCAGAGTTGTTCATCTTGACATCCACCACCACCCCAGGTCCCTCTCAGCCATTGAGAGCTTGTAGTATTCCCCAGGGTGTACACTTGGCCTGGGTTTCTGGCCCCAGGTGGAGTACCTTGCATTTCCCTGCATTGAACCTCAGCTTCACTTTCTAGACCATCTTTCCAGAGCCTCCAGGTCCCCTGCAGGCCACCCTCCCTCCTCCCCATCCACCACCGCCCCAGTTTCGAGTCATTTGCAAAGAGACTCATCTCACTCCTGATTCCTGTCCTTATGTCAGATACGTGAGGCTGGAACAGAAGGGGCCCAGAGACTGATCCTGTGGGACCCCACTAATGACCCTCCTTGGGGATGAGACTATCCCACCAACTACGACCCTCTGGGTCCGGTCCTGGAGCCAATTGCCTATCCATCTGATCATCTGGTTTCCCACCCCCATTTCTCTAGCTTATCCAACAGGCCAACGTGAGGAACAGAGTCAAATGCCTTGCTGAAGTCTAGAAAGAGGACATCCACTGGTCTACCCAGGTCCAAGGCACTTGTCACCCAGTCATAGAACTCCACCAGGTTTGTCTGACACAATTTCCCGGGATGAATCCATGCTGTCTATCGTCCAGGCACCCTGACTTATCCAGGTCCCCCCCTAGCCTCTCCTTGACAATGCCCTCCATCACCTTGCCCACCACCGATGTCAGGCTGACAGGCCTGTAGTTCTCTCCAGCTCCCTTGTCCCCCTTGTGGATAGGCACTACATCGCCACCTTCCAGTCTTGGGGCACCCACCCTGTCCTCAGAGAGATGGTGAAAAGCTCTGCCAGGGTTTCGCCAGGACATCTGCAAGTTCCTTCAGCACTCTAGGATGTAATTTATCCGGTCCGTGCTTTCTCTGTCTTAAGGGGCTGAGGGCTTCCTCACTCTCTCTGCTGTGATTTCCACTTCGGTACCTCTTCTCCTGCTTAGCCCTCCCCCACCTGCCAGTGATGCCCCCTCCCCAGACCTGCCGATCGGTAGGGTCCCCCTCCTCATTATCTCTGTCTCCTCCCATGTATGATGCAGCATCCCCATTTTCCCTGGTGAAAACTGAGGTGAAGTACTCATTTAGTACCTCAGCCTGCTCCCGGGTCTTTTGCCCATCTCTCCCTGATTTAATCCTGCTAATCTGCCCCTTCACCCTTCGTCTTTCCCCAATGTATCTAAAGAACCCTTTTTCCTCTCCTAATTTCCTGGCCAGGTTCTGCTCCTTCCTTGCCTTGGCAGCCCTCACCACTCTAGTGGCCCTTCTAGCCATCAGCTCTGCTCCCCTCGATCCCTTTCACTTCTTGAGCACTTGAATTTCTTATAGGCTGCTTTCTTTCCCTCAGACCACCTCCTGGACCTCCCTGGTCCACCAACAGGCTTTTGGGCCCTACCATGATTGCCTTTACTCTTGCACAGGTGCTGGTAGCATCCTGCACCCCTCTCCTGATGATTTCCCACCTACTATCAGCGTCCATGTCTGACCCAATCCCATCCAGATGCTCCTTAAGGATCCTTCCCATTTCCTTAAAATCCACCCCCTGAAGTCGGTTACTTCTGTCTTTGTGCAGCCTTCTACCCTCCTAGGTCCAGGCAGAACCAGACCGTGGCATGGTCACTCCCCGCCAATGGGTCCCTTACCTCCAGGCCCCCAATCTGGTCACTGTCTGCCAGGACCACATCCAGTACTGTGCCTCCCTGGTCGGTTCCCTCACCTGCTGAGTTAGGAACGTGTCTTGAAAGACATCCAACAACCTCTGTTCCCTGGTCACAGAGGATGTCATAGTCTCCCAGTCTGTTCCTGGCATGTTTAAGTCCCCTAACACCACCACCTTTCCTCTGCCCAGTCTGCAGTGTCTCCCAACATCTGCCACCAGACTGTCCTCCAGCTCCTCCGCCAGGGCAGGGGGTCTATAGACCACTCCTGTTTTAACTCTCTTGCCCCCCCTTGTTATCAAGGTGACCCAAATCGCCTCCACGGTTCCCTCCGCCTCTTCTACTCCCCCTATGCCAATGCAGTTTTTGACTATCATTGCTACCCCTCCTCCCCTTCCCTCCCCCCTGTCCTTCCTGAACATAGTGTAACCCTCCAGATTCAGGTCCCAGTCATGTCTTGCAGTGGCCCAAGTCTCAGTGACCGCTGCCACATCCACTGCTCCCTCAGTTAACATCGCCTGGAGCGCAGGCATTTTATTGCTCAAGCTCCTGGCATTTAGCAGGACTACCTTCCACCCTTTCCCTATAGTTCCATTTCCCCTGCTCGTGTTCCCATGGGGATTCTGTTTTCTCCTGGTCTGCACTTTGCCAATTGGCCTTTTCCTGCAATCCTCCTGGTCCCCAGGGGGTTGGAGACAGAGTCCCTCCTTTATCGGCACCCCCTTGACAGCCTTTTCTCCTATCCCACCCCGCTTCACAAGTTTAAACCCCACTTTTCACCAGTGAACTCCTCTATTTTCAACTTAAGATTCCCTCCTCCAAATTGAGATGTAGTCTATCTCTAGCATACAGCCTCTTATCCTCCCAGGTCTCCCCAATCCCTATCAACCCATACCCTCTGGCCTCACACCACCCCTGAGCCACTGGTTTATCTCCTAATTTTCCTTTGTGTTCCCCACTAGCCCTTGGCACTGGCAGGATTTCTGAGAAGGAAACTGTGCATCCTATGTCATGACAGACCCTGGCTAGCTCCTGAATCTTGCCTGTATCTCTAGCTCGCTATTTCCTCAATGTCATTTGTACCCAGGTGGACCAGTATGTCTGGGGAACCCCCGCAGTCCTTTGCCAGCTGATATACCTTGTGCTTAGCCCTGTGCACCGTTAGTCCAGGGAAGCATCTTGTTCTAACTGGCCAGGCTTCTCCCTCCCTATACCATTTGATACCCCTGATCATAGAATCCCCCAGCAGAAGCACTCTGACCACTCCTTTTCCTCCATCCCCCCCTTCCATGTCCCTCATCCTTTCTACCGGCCCCTCCACCCAGCTGGCTCCTTGTTCCTCCCTCTATCTGGGTGCCACTTGCCACCCCCTCCTTATTTACCATGGCCACCCCCCCTCCAATCCTATGCCTCTCCTCCTCCTGAGTATCCTTCTGTACCTTGCTAATTCCCCCCTCACTGCTTGCAACTGGTCCTTCTCCCCCATCTGCTAAACTAGCCTGACTCATCCTCCCTTCCTTCCTGTCTCCATTTAGTTCCTCCTTGCTCGTAGTGCTCCTGGCCTAACCCTCAGCTCCCTTTACTAGATAAATGCTTCTGGTCCTTCTCCTTTACCTTTCCTCCCAACTGGTCCTTCTCCTTGGCTTTCCTCCCTCTTCCCCTGCCCCTCCGCTCTGATTCACTGCTCCCCCCATTCTCCTGCATTCCAGGTCCCCCCTGTTCTTCCTGCTATCTGGCCCTTGCCTCCTGCCTCCCACTCCCACACCCTTTCCGTCTCTAACCACCTCTGTCGTGGCTACATCACCCCCCTCATCCCTGAGCAGAAGAAGAGAATTGAAGCGGTTACTGAGTACAAGGTCTGATCCACCTCCCCGCCTTGCTTCCTTCTGTCCAGCACTGGCCATCTGCCTACTTCCCTGAGAATGTTGTCCCTCCGTCCCCCCTTTGTGAGGGTCCCCGGTTACCTGCCTGCTTCCTTGGTAGTGTCCTTTTGGACCCCCTCTGCCAGGGTCTCTATGTGACCCCTGAGTATTCTCCTGCACTCCTTTCCCTATACCCCCACCCCCAGTGCTTGGTGCAACCCTGTGGGAGATTTCCAGCCCCCTTCTCCAACCATACCACCCCCTTCTCCCAGCTTTCTCCTCATCCTGCAACCTCCTCCCTAAGCTGTGCTGGCTGGTAGCACACTGGGCAACCACCAAACTTCAAGCCCAGTCCAGTATCATGGCTGCTCCACACCCTGTGCACCCCACCACCCTCCCAAAGATGCCGCCCTAATGATGTGTGGTTCCATCCCCTTCCAAATAGGTTTCCTTGGGTGAGCCACCAGGTTCCCCCTGTCCAAGAAATACCCCTACTGCCTAATCAGGTCACCCACTAATCTTAGAGACAGTCCCACTGTACACCAGTAACTCTGTTACTAGGTGCAGTACAACACATTAAACTTATAAGGGAAATGAACAACTCCCTAAGCTCCTCTCTCCCAGCCTTTAAATCCAACCCCCAGTGACTAGAACTACATAAGCTGCACCAGCAGCCTTTTCCTCCAATTGCAGGGCAGGTGTTCCCCTATAAATTTGCAGACTTCTGGGGAGGGAGGGTCTTGGGCAGACACCTGACAAGAGAGAGTGTATCAGCCCTGTGTCTCCCCTCCAAGCCCTGCAGCTAAAGAACCAGGCCCAAGCAAATCCCACCAAATAGGTTTTAAATCAGAAGAAATAGGCCTCTACCAGCGCAGCCTGTTACACAGTGAAACATCCACAAAAAGAGCCCCACTTACAGCCACCAAATCAGTTTACAAACATCCAGCATCCCCAAAACAATACCCTGCTAGCCCCTTAGAAGTAAGAAAGAAAAGAACTAACCTACCAAGTAAAATCCACAAGAACCCTGTGAAACAACAGCAGCAGCTACTGTCCTGGAACACAACTGATCCTGTCCCTTCCAGTTCTTTTCTGAGAAGACAAAGCAGCTAGCCCTCAACCTGATTCAGCCCTGCCTCCAGTCAATTGGCTGAGTGAGACCTGGCCAGACCATTAACACCCCTCCCCCACTATGAACTAACCTTTACAGCTAATGGAGTCAGCACAAGGAATCAAAATTCAAGTCAAAGCCCCCAAAATATGTTTGCTGCCAAAGGAAACAGGTCTCCAATTTAATCAGCTTCACTAACACCACATCAAAATAGGCTTGAAATTAACAGATATAGGTCTCCAATTCAAATAACCATCTCCAAGCAAATCCCACCAAATAGGTTTTAAATCAGAAGAAATAGGCCTCTACCAGCACAGCCTGTTACACAGTGAAACATCCACAAAAAGAGCCCCACTTACAGCCACCAAATCAGTTTACAAACATCCAGCATCCCCAAAACAATACCCTGCTAGCCCGTTAGAAGTAAGAAAGAAAAGAACTAACCTACCAAGTAAAATCCACAAGAACTCTGTGAAAACAACAGCAGCAGCTACTGTCCTGGAACACAACTGATCCTGTCCCCTTCCAGTTCTTTCTGATGTTCTCTCTGTCTTTCCTTTTCTTCAGAGAGTACATGTTCAAGACCTCCAATCTCACCTTATACGTCCTACCGTGCTGGCCCGTGATCATCTTCATTGCCCTCCTTTGGACCATCTCTGCAGCTTTATGTGCTTTTTAAATATGGCACCAGTACTGTACGCAGTACTTTAGATGTTACCTCACCAATGACCTGCACGGGAGCTAGACATTTATTTTTCAGCCCTTAAAATCAGGGAACAGTACACTCACTGAAGTGTGGGAGACGGTCTCGATGGGCCAGGTGACTCCTTTTGTCTCAAAAACAATTCTGTGTGATATCAGCGAAAACTAAATCTCGAGTAACACATGAGCGGAAACAAAAAAACCGAAGACAAAAACACCCCATAGGTAAAATAGTGACTGCCCCACAAAAAAAAAAAAAAAACACAGTACAGGAAAACCATGACAAACTAAGGCTGAAACTACCACCTACAACCAAATTACCCACACATGCGCACCTGATCCCATACACCTGGACAGGTTGTACGACCGCACCCCGTCCACAGCACGATCTAACTGCACTTTAACATGCACAGTTCACACACCACACACTGAGCAGACTGCATGCTTCTGGGGGGCTTTGCCCCCACACTGCCCCCTTAATTATAACACACTCAGAGACTGCACAATGTTCCCCACTGTGAGCAGCTGTTTGCTCATGTTCTGCTGTCATGTCGCTGTTTTCACATATAGCTCTTTTGTGCTGTAGCCCTTATTCCACAGAAGCCGTTTTTTGACTGTCGCTATTTTACAGGTGCTCAAATTCAGTTGCTCTTCTTGAGTCGCCCATATCACGGGATACCTTCAAAAAACGAGTAAGACGGAGTAAGTAAGAGTATTATCTCTTCCCACCTACTGCTGATTCCTCTGGCAATGCAGACAAACATTTTATTTGCCTTTGCACTGCTTTCCTACATTGCGTGTAATGCTTGAGGTCACTGGTGATCATCACCCCTGATCCTTCTCCTTCTCAGATGGAGATACCCAGCCTCCCAACCCCCGCTGGCTGTACTCCGTCCTAGGATACTTCACTCCAGTGTGCATAATCTTGCATTTTTTTTTGCACTGAAACCAAGTTGCCAAATGCTGGATCACCTCTGTAGCTTTTCCAGATCATCCTGTAGGTCTTGTACTCCTTTTGCTGTGTCCACCCTACGACAGAGCTTGGTGTCATCTACAAATAAGCAACTTTTTGCCTTTAATGCATTCCCAATATCATTAATGAAGACATTAAAATGCACTGGTCTGAAGCTGTCCCAGTGGTGCAGAAGGCTGCAGTGCTTCAGGTGCCTTACCTCTCCCATTCTAGTAACTGTTCGGGAACAAGCTTGGGCTGCCAGGGGTTAGCGGGTGTGGGGGGGCAGGCTGGGAGAGGACTGAGCGGCCAATTGGAAGCTCTTTACTCCCAGACTGAGGAGGTGAGTCTTCATGGCTCCTGGCTGCAACCGAGTGGTGGCTCAATGGTAGCATTGAACAGATAGGCTGGAGTTTGGCCGGGTGGCTGGAGCAGGACTGGTGCTTCCAGAGTGTATGTGCACCTCCACACGCATGCATAATCGAGTCGCTGAGGCCCCAGGACTAAAGGGGAGAAAAAACAGACGAAAACACCGTGCCCCTCCGTTGCCATATATGACGCCCTTGGGGGCTCTAGGGTCCCACACTGCATGGATCCCTGCTGGTATGATGGCAGGGGGAGTGGCAGAGAAGACGGGAGGTCCATGAGTGGCCCCACGAAAAATACAAGGTAGGCAACATACGTCAGAAAGTTCTATATTAAAAAAAAAAAAAGGCACTGGTCTGAACATTGAACCCTGTGGGACCCCACTGGTGACCTCCCTGGTGCTTGAGAGCTCTCCTTCCACCACCATGCTGTGGATCCTGCCCCTCAGTCTGTTTTCCACCCACCTAGTCAACTTCTTACCCAGCCCTAGATCCACTAACTTTCTGTTCAACCTCTTGTGGACATCAGAGTCAGAGGCCTTTCTGAAAGCCAGGTAAAGGATGTCTACCACTTGGCCCGTGTCCACTATGTTAGTGACCTGATTAAAGAAGTCAATCAGATTTGTTTGACATGCTCTTCCTCCCATAAACCTATGTTCAAACAACATGAGGTCTTGCTATATTATGACATATGCAGTGAGTCCCAACCTTCGAACTGCTCCAGAGGTGAAAGAGTTAACTTTCCATGCCAGGCATGGAACGCTGAGCTCGAGCTCAGTTGAAACTCTGTCTGTTGTTCTTCAAACTCAAACCTTCAGATTCTTTACTCCGCCTCACTGAACAGTCGCTCCAGAGATTTCTCCTTCTGCTCGGTTCATTTTGTCGGTTAAAGTATTGTTTTTCTCGGTTCTCGACCGAATTTAAACCGCAACGGGTCGGTTCAGACTCTGTCTGTGGTATTTGTGAGTACTAGATAGGTTTTACATTAATTTCTATTCTGTGTGGAACTTGTAAGCGGTTTATCGGTTCGGTTTGAACCGATCAGGTTGTTTAAATATCTTAATCTGTCTTTTTAGAGTGGTTACGGTTCTTATCGGTTCCTAAACAGATTTTATTATGCGTTTTTTCCACGACCAATGACACGGTTGGGAACCGATAAGAGGGTCTTACCTGGCAGATTGCCATAAACGGGTAAGTTTGGTTAGGACTGGCACTATGTCTGAGAAACCCAAAAGAAAAACTGGGCCCACTGGGTTTCAACACTGCAGTGTGTGCGGGGAAGTCTTTGCCAAGGCTGACCCCCACACCACCTGTGTTTATTGTCTGGGGTTTGACCACCTCAATGCAGACTGCCAGATTTGTAAAAGTTTTCCTGCAGCTACCCTGGAAAAGAGAGTTGGTAGGCTCAGGGAAAGGGAGGCCAAAAAGTCCGCTGAACTGGATGGCCAGCCCGATTCGGTTCCAGCCGAACCGGAGGGAGTGCCCTCTGACCAGGGCGAGACTTCCTCGGGCAAAAGGAGATCTGACTCTGAGGAGTCGGGTCCAGCAAAAAGGACTAGGAAATCAGCTGGTGTGGAGCCAAAACTTTCCTCTCCAACCGCTGAAGAAATACCCAAAGTGATTAAAATTGTCCAGTCGCTTTCCCCGGTTCCGACCGAACCGGCACCATCGGGTAAGCGCCAGTTTCGGCCGGTTCCACTGGTTCAAGAGTATGATTTAGAGGAGTATTATGAACCGGAGGAGGGGGAAGAGGAGTATGAGGAGAGTGAATGTGGATTTGAAAGTCTGAATGTGCCCATTGACCCGGACATCTCCCCAGACAGACCTTCAGGAGTGTCTCCTCCTAGGCTTTCTGAGTCCCCTTCTCATTTTATATTATATAAAAAAGTGGCTGAAACCCTCCAGCTCCCTATGGAGGAATCTGTGGATGATCAAGAGGAGCCTGGCTATGTGGAAATGATGGATATCCCAGAGTCTAGGAGACTGTCTATTCCCTTGCATAAATCTTTTGGGAAACAGACTTTTAAAATTTTAAAAGCTCATCACACTATACCTCCTGTTGATAAGAGAATGGACAAGAGGTACACATTGTCAGGCTCTGATACGGAGTTCCTTACACAACAATGCAGCCATGTTGGGGTAGTGCAGGCTGCAGCCTGTGACAAGGCAAATATTCCCTTGGCTTCACACCCCCTGGACAAGGACTCCAGGAGGATTGATGCTATGGCAAAGAAACAGTACATGGCAGCATCCTTGGGACTCAGATAGGCAAATTATATGGCTTATGTTGCTAGATATCAGAAATCCAGATGGGTTACTGTTATGGCTCTAGCAAAACAGGTCCCTGGCCAGCTTGCCAAGGAGCTGGAGCAGGTGGCTGCTGATGGTATTGAGGCATCCAAGGTGCAATTCCATGCTGCAGTGGACTCAAATGATGTGTCATCAAGAGTCATGGCTACATCTGTGGCACTTCACAGAATGGCTTGGCTCAGATGTACTAGCCTGTCACAGGATACCCAGACTAGGGCCATGGATTTTCCTGTTGTGGGTAACTCTCGTTTGTTTGGGGAGCAGACAGAGAATTACATGAAGAAAATGGATGAGTACAGGACCATCTATAGGAGTGCACAGGCCAAGGAAGGGCAGGCCACTCCTCAGAGGTAGCTTCCCAGGGGCAGGGGCAGGCCTTTTCATAGGCCTTTTTACCAAGCCCAGGCCTCCTCTTCTGCTTATGCCCAGAGGGGTTCTTTAGGAGAGGGGCAGACGGGCACAAGCAGGCCTGCTTCCACCCCTCAGCCCAAAGCCCCTGCCAAGCAGGCACCCTGATGGGGTTGCCAGGGCCGATTCTCAGCTACCTGTAGGGGGCAGGCTGGCTTACTTTGTCCAGTACTGGGAGTCTCTGACATCAGACAAGTGGGCCCGGGAAGTAGTAAGCCAGGGACTGGTTCTCAGCTTCAAAAAGTTTCCAAAGATGAGAACCAGATCCTTTCCACCTGCAAATCCACCAGAGGCACTTGCCCTAGAGGCAGAGGTCTCTTCCCTCCTGGCTCTCAGAGCTGTGGAAAGGTTTCCACCCCTACACCAGGGCAAGGGGTTGTACTCCAGATACTTCCTTACCCCAAAAAAGACAGGAGAATGGCGGCCCATCCTGGATCTCAGATATTTAAACAAGCACCTTTTAAAACCAAAATTCAAAATGGTGACTCTGGGAATTATTCTACTCTCTCTAAGGCCAGGGGACTGGCTGGCTTCCCTGGACCTCAAGGATGCCTACTTCCATATTCTCATCAGAGCTCCCATCGAAAGTACCTCAGGTTCGAGCTGCCCTCAGGCCATTACCAGTTCAGAGCAATGCCTTTGGCCTCACCTCTGCTCCAAGGGTATTCACAAAATGCCTGGCAGTAGCAGTTGCTTCCTTAAGAAGGCAAAGATTGCCATCTTCCCTACCTGGACGACTGGCTCATAGTAGGCCAGTCTCCAGACCAAGCCAAGTTACATCTACAGATAACTCAGCAACTGCTCACCTCTCTAGGTTTCCTTCTGAATCTTTCAAAGTCAGTTCTAGAGCTTGTCCAGCTTCTCACCTTCATAGGTGCAGAGCTGAACACAGAAAAGGCCAGAGCCTTCCTTCCTTTGGACAGGGCAAGGACCCTGGTCTCTCTGGCCTCCTCTTTCACCCTGCAGGTCTCTCGACCAGCAAGGCATTTTCTGCAGCTCCTGGGGCACATGGCTGCTTCTACAGCAGTAGTGCAGGGAGCAAGATTTCAGATGAGGGACATCCAGTTCCATTTGGGAGCCTTTTGGTCTCAAAGGAAGGACCCTCTAACCAAATTGATCCCAGTGACTCGAACCCTGATCCAGGCCCTACAGTGGTGGCAGGGTCAGAGCAATCTGAGACAGGGGGTTCCTTTTGTCCGTCAGTCTCACTCCTTAATCCTTACTACAGATGCATCCCTCTTGGGGTGGGGAGCTTACATGGGCGACCTCACTATCCAGGGATTGTGGTCCCCTCAGGAATCTCTGCTCCACATCAATCTGTTGGAACTCAGAGCAGTTTTTCTAGCACTTCAAGCGTTTTCCGAATCTGTTCAGAAAAAAGTTATACAGGTCAGACCAGACAACACCACTACAATGTGGTACATCAACAAGCAAGGAAGCAAGGGGGCACTCGGTCTACGGCCTTGTGCACTGAAGCAATGAAGTTGTGGTCTCTGGCTTACTCCCTGAACACCTCCCTTATGGCAGTTCACCTCCCAGGCAAGGGCAATGTCCTGGCAGATGCTCTCAGCAGGATTTCCCAGGGCCATCACGAATGGTCACTGGACCCCCTGGTCCTGGAGGTGGTATTTGCCAGATAGGGCACCTCGCAGATAGATCTTTTTGCAGCCCCAGACAGTCACCAACTTCTCCTTTTGTGCTGCAGACCCCCAGTCTTGGGCTCAGTCCCTCTGGATGCCTTAGTTCTCAATTGGGAAGGGAAGTTTCTCTATGCTTTTCCCCTCTTCCCTCTCCTGTTCAAAGTACTAGTCAAAATCAGATCTCAACCCTGCAAGATGATCCTGATTGCTCTAGACTGGGCCAGACAGCCTTGGTATCCACTCCTACTGTCATTAGCAGTCCATCTTCCACTGTGTCTTCCAAGGAATCACAGCCTGTTGACCTGTGCTCAGGGGGAGGGTTTGGTACCCGAACCTCAAATCTCTCAATCTCAAGGCCTGGCTCTTGAAGAGTTAGAGTTTGCTGATCTACACCTCTCCCAAGGTGTAATGGATATTTTGAAGGCGTCTAGGAAACCTTCCACCAGGGCTACTTATAATTCCAAATGGAAGAGGTTTTCCATATGGTGCTCTGGGAAGCATATTTCCCCAAAATCTGCTGATTTACCCACAGTCCTGGATTATATGGTCCACTTAAATGCCTTGGGGCTGAGACCAGCTACCTTAAAAGTGCATCTGGCAGCTGTGTCTGCTTTTATTTCAGCAGGTAGACCCTCTTCTCTTTCAGCTCATCCTGTATTCTCCAAGTTTTTCAAGGGGCTGCTTCACACCAACCCTCCATTCAGGGACCCTGCCCCTGCCTGGGATCTTAATGTTTGCATTGCTCAGCTTATGCAACCCCCCTTTGAGCCCTTGTCTTCAGCAGAGCTTAAGTACTTGACTTGGAAGACTGTGTTTCTGGTAGCCATCACTTCTGCCAGACGCATAAGTGAGTTACAAGCTTTGTCAGTGGAGCCTGATTTTATCTCCTTTCACAGAGATAAGGTGGTCCTCAGGACCAACAGGAAGTTCTTGCCTAAGGTGGTTTCAGATTTCCACCTTAATCAATCTATTTCTCTTCCAGTGTACTTCACTGACCATTCCTCCTCTGGCAAGAGGAGACTGCACAGCTTAGATGTGAAGAGTACCCTTAGTTACTACATAGAGCGTACCAAGGGTCACAGGTTTGACTCCCTCCAACTGTTCCTCACTTATGGTGAGGTTGGTAAAGGGAAACCTGCCACTAAAAGATCCATTGCCAGGTGGATTGTCTCTTGTATCCAATTTTGTTATGAAAAACTGGGTAAGGTTCCTCCCTCAGGCCTGAGGGCTCACTCTACCAGAGGTACAGCTGCTTCCTGGCTGCTGCCAGGGACATCCTATTCTAGAGATATGTCAAGCAGCTACCTGGAAAACAGTTCACACTTTTACCAAGCATTACTCCCTGGACATCCAGGCTAGGAGTGATGCTCGGTTTGGCACAGCCGTGCTTCAGAGCCTATTTCCTAAGTAGGTTCTGTTCCTCCTCCATGGAGGTACTGCTTTGTAGTCTGCATATGTCATAATATAGCAAGACTTCATGTTGTTTGAAGAAAAAATTACTCACCTTATTAATGTTGTTTTTTCTAATGGAGTCTTGCTATATTATGACCTCCCCCCCGCCTGCCCCTCTCAGAACCTCTGTTTTTGGGATGTGGGTGGGCAGTGCAGTGTTGGCACGTAGTAGGTGCCCACCTTGTTGTTTTCACCCCTCCTTTCTGGGGGTGACTGGGTGTTGTGTTTTTCAATTTTTGGGTCTCCTGACTTGAGTTTGTTTTGGGTCCAAAAAATGTGTTCTTATGTTTAGTAGCCAGTTGGCTAGGGTAGGTTTACAGCTTCCACACGGGACCTCAGTGAGTTTAGCTCGTAAAGATCTGACGGTTTGAGTTTGAAGAACAACAGACAGAGTTTCAGCCGAGCTCGAGCTCAGCATTCCATGCCTGGCATGGAAAGTTAACTCTTTCACCTCTGGAGCAGTTCGAAGATTGGGACTCACTGCATATGTCATAATATAGCAAGACTCCATTAGAAGAAACAACATTACTAAGGTGAGTAATTTTTTCTTGCTGCTCATCCTGGAGGCCATTCTTTTCCAGATACTCTGCTAACCTTTCCTTAAGTATGGTCTCTCTAGGAGCTTGCACATGACTGAGGTTAGACTGGCCAGTGTGTAGTTCCCTGAGTCATCCTTGGGACCGCTGTTGTGCAGGGGCTTTACATGTGCCATTCTCCAATCCTGCAGTATCACACCCGACTCCAGTGAACTGTTGAACAGGTCAGCCAAGGGACCTGCAAGCTCCTCCTTTAGCTCCCTCAGCACCCTTGGATGTATACCATCAGGGCCTGGGGATTTATCTATCCTTTATTCTAGCAACCCTTTCCTCACCCTGTCCATCTCTATCAAATCATCTGTGCTTGCCCATCCCCCCCCCTCTCCTTCCCCTTAGTGGCACCAGTCCATTTCTCTCCCTGGTGAAGACTGAATGGAAGTACTTGTTCAGTACTTCTGCTTTCAAACAACATGAAGTCTTGCTGTATTCTGACATATGCAGTGATGTCCAACCTTTGAACTGCCCCGGAGATGAAAAAGTTAACTTTCCATGCCAGGCATGGAACGCTGAGCTCGAGCTCGTTGAGACTCTGTCTGTTGCTGTTTGAACTCAAACCGTCAGATTCTTTACTCCGCCTCACTGAACAGTCGCTCCGGAGATTTCTCCTTTGCTCGGTTCAAGTTTGTCGGTTAAAGTACTTTTTTTCTCGGTTTTCGACCGAATTTAATCCATTAACCTGTTGGTTCAGTCTCTGTCTGTGGTATCGTGAGTACTAGATAGGTTTATTTCCTTGTTCTTCTGTGTGGAACTTGTAAACGTAGGATCGGTTCGGTTTGAACCAATCAGGTTGTTTAAAAAAAAAGTTTATTCTACTTTTAAGAGTGTGGTAACCGGTCCTTATCGGCTCTAAAAAAAACGGATTTTTATTACGTTTTTTTCCATGACCAGTAACACGGTCAGGAACCGATAAGGGTGTCTTGCCTGGCGGTTTGCCGAAAAAAGGGTAAGTTTTTGTTAGGACTGGCCATGTCTGAGAAACCCAAAAGAAAAACCGGGCCCACTGGGTTTCAACACTGTAGTGTGTGTGGGGAAGCCTTTGCTAAGGCTGATCCCCACACCACCTGTGTTTATTGTCTGGGGTTTGACCACCTCGATTCAGACTGCCAGATTTGCAAGAATTTTCCTGCAGCTACCCTGGAAAAGAGAGTTGGTAGGCTCAGGGAAAGGGAGGCCAAGAAGTCCGCTGATCCGGATGGCCAGCCCGGTTCGGTTCAACCGAACCAGAAGATGCCCTCTGACCAGAGGCGAGAACTGCCGGGCAAAAGGAGAACCGACTCCGAGGAGTCAGTTCCGGTTAAAAGAAAAAGAAGGGATAAATCAGCCGGTGCGGATCCACAGATTCTTTCTCCGACCGCTGATGAAATAGCCAAAGCGATAAGGATTGTTCAGTCGCTAACCCTGGTTCCGACCGAACTGGCACCATCAGGAAGGGGCTCGGTTCGGTCGGTTCCCCTGTTCCAGATTATAATTTAGAAGATTTTTATGAACCGGAAGAGGAGGAAGGAGAGTATGAGGATAGTGATGGTGATTACGAAAGTCTGGATGTGTCTATTGACTCGGACATCTCCCCAGACAGACCTTCAGGGGTTTCTCCTCCTAGGCTTACTGAGTCCCCTTCCCATTTTATGTTCTACAAAAAAGTGGCTGAATCTCTTCAGCTTCCTATGGAAGAAGCTGTGGACGACCAGGAGGAGCCTGACTATGTTGAAATGATGGATATCCCAGAGTCCAGGAGGCTGTCCATTCCCCTTCATAAGTCCTTTGGGAAACAGACAATAAATATTTTAAAGACTCCTAATTCTATACCTCCTGTGGACAAGAGAATGGACAAGAGGTATACTCTCTCAGGCTCAGATACGGAGTTCCTTACCCAGCAATGCAGCCATGTTGGGGTAGTACAGGCTGCTACCTGTGATAAGGCAAATATACCCTTGGCTTCACACCCTCCAGATAAGGACTCCAGGAGGATTGATGCCATGGCAAAGAAACAGTACATGGTTGCATCCTTGGGACTCAGGCAGGCTAATTATATGGCCTATACAGCTAGATATCAGAAATCTAGATGGAACACTGTAATGGCCTTAGCTAAACAGGTCCCTGGCCAGCTTGCCAAGGAGCTGGAGCAGGTGGCTGCGGATGGTATTGAGGCATCCAAGGTGCAATTCCATGCTGCTGTGGACTCCAGTGATGTTTCATCTAGAGTCATGGCTACATCTGTGGCCCTTCGGTAGGATGGCTTGGCTTAGATGTACTAGCCCATCTCAGGATACCCAGACTAAGGCCATGGATTTTCCTGTTGTGGGTAATTCTCTGTTTGGGTAGCAAACAGAGAACTACATGAAGAAAATGGATGAATATAGGACCACCTATAGGAGTGCTCAGGCCAAGGAAAGGCAAGCCACTCCCCAGAGGCAGCATTCCAGGGGCAGGGGCAGGCCTTTTCATAGGCCTTTCTACCAAGCCCAGGCCTCCTCTTCTGCTTATGCTCAGAGGGGGTTCTTCAGAGGGAGAAGCAGATGGGGTACAAGCAGGCCTGCTTCCACCCCCTCAGCCTAAAGCCCCTGCCAAACAGGCACCCTGATGGGTTTGCCAGGGCCGATTCTCCACCACCTGTAGGGGGCAGGCTGGCTTACTTTGTCCAGGACTGGATGTCTTTAACATCAGACAAATGGGTCCTGGAAGTAGTAAGCCAGGGACTGGTTCTGAGCTTTAAAAAATTTCCAAAGATGAGAACCAGATCCTTTCCACCTGCAAATCCTTCAGAAACACTTGCCTTAGAAGCAGAGGTCTCTTCCCTCTTGGCTCTGAGAGCCATAGAGAGGGTTCCACCCCTACACAAAGGAAAAGGATTGTACTCCAGGTACTTCCTAACCCCCAAAAAGACAGGAGAATGGCAGCCCATCCTGGATCTCAGATATTTAAACAAGCACCTTTTAAAGCCAAAGTTCAAAATGGTGACTCTGGGAATAATTCTACCCTCTCTAAGGCCAGGGACTGGCTAGTTTCCCTGGACCTCAAGGATGCCTGTTTCCATATTCTCATCAGAAGCTCCCACGAAAGTACCTCAGGTTCGAGCTGCCCTCAGGCCATTACCAATTCAGAGCAATGCCCTTGGACTAACTTCTGCTCAAGGGTGTTCTAAAATGCCTGGCAGTAGTGGTTGCCTTCTTAGGAGAAAAAGATCTCTATCTTTCCATACCTGGACGACTGGCTCATAGTAGGCCAGTCTCCAGACCAAGTCAAGTCACACCACAGATAACTCAGCAATTGCTCACTTCTCTAGGTTTCTTTCTGAATCTTTCAAAGTCAGTTCTAGAGCCTGTGCAGCTCCTAACCTTCATGGGGCAGAGCTGGATACAGTAAAAGCAAGAGCCTTCCTTCCCCT
Source organism: Neoceratodus forsteri (assembly GCA_016271365.2). NCBI lineage: Eukaryota > Metazoa > Chordata > Ceratodontiformes > Ceratodontidae > Neoceratodus > Neoceratodus forsteri. Next base: position 198,522,672 of record JADMNL010000026.1, on the reverse strand, counting down.
GGACAGGGCAAGGACCCTTATCTCACTGGCCTCTTCATTCACCCTCCAGGTGTCTCGACCAGCAAGGCATTTTCTGCAGCTTCTGGGACACATGGCTGCCTCTATAGCAGTGGTCCAGGGAGCAAGATTTCAAATGAGGGACATTCAGTTCCACTTGAGAGCCTTCTGGTCTCAGAAAAAGGATCCTCTGACCAAACTAATCCCAGTGACTCGAACCCTGATCCAGGCGTTACAGTGGTGGCAGGATCAGGACAATCTAAGGGAGTTCCTTTTGTCACTCAGTCTCATTCTCTAATCCTTAACACAGATGCCTCCCTCTTGGGGTGGGGAGCCCACTTGGGGGACCTGGCCACCCAAGGGTTGTGGTCGCTTCAGGAATCTCTGCTTCACATCAATCTATTAGAACTCAGAGCAGTGTTTTTAGCACTTCAAGGTTTTTTCAAGTCTGTTCAGAACAAAGTAGTTCAGATCAGGACAGACAATACCATCACAATGTGGTATATCAACAAGCAAGGGGGCACTCGGTCTACGGCTTTGTGCACAGAGGCAATGAAGTTGTGGTCTCTGGCCTATTCCCTGAACGCCTCTCTTACAGCTGTGCACCTCCAAGGGAAGGACAATGTCCTGGCAGATGCTCTCAGCAGTACATCTCAGGGCCATCACGAATGGTCCCTGGATCCCCTGATTTTGAAGGTGATCTTCTCCAGATGGGGCACCCCACAGATAGATCTTTTTGCAGCCCCAGACAATCACCAACTTCCTCTCTTTTGCTGCAGGCCCCCAGTGTTGGGCTCAGTCCCCCTGGATGCCCTAGTTCTCAATTGGGAAGGGAAGTTCCTGTATGCTTTTCCCCCCTTCCCTCTCCTGTTCAAGGTGCTAGTCAAAATCAGGTCTCAGTCCTGTAAGGTGATTCTGATTGCTCCAGACTGGGCCAGACAGCCCTGGTACCCTCTCTTGTTGTCCTTAGCAGTCCACCTTCCCTTGTCTCTTCCCAGGAATTACAACCTGTTAACATGTGCTCAGGGGAGGGTTTGGTATCCGAATCTCAAATCTCTCAATCTCAAGGCCTGGCTCTTGAAGAGTTAGAGTTTGCTGATTTGCACCTCTCTCAAGGTGTTCTGGATATCTTAAAGGCTTCTCGAAAGCCTTCCACCAGAAACACTTAACAATTCCAAGTGGAAGAGGTTTACTGTATGGTGTTCTGGGAAGCATATTTCCCCAGAGTCTTCTGGCCTGCCCACAGTCCTTGACTATATGGTTCATCTTAATAGCTTGGGACTCAGACCAGCTACTCTGAGAGTGCATCTGGCAGCTGTCTCTGCCTTCCTCTCAGCGGGCAAGCACTCTTCCCTTTCAGCTCATCCTGTATTTTCAAAATTTTCAAGGATTGCTGCATACCAATCCTCCTTCAGGGACCCTGCCCCTGCTTGGGACCTTAATGTTTGCATTGCTTAGCTTATGCAACCCCCTTTTGAGCCTTTGTCCTCAGCAGAGCTTAAGTACTTCACTGGAAAATTGTTTTCTTTGTGGCCATCACTTCTGCCAGCCGCATAAGTGAGTTACAGGCCCTGTCAGTGGAACCTGATTTTATCTCTTTCCATAGAGATAAGGTGGTCCTCAGGACTAATAGGAAGTTCTAGGGACATGGATATGTTGTTCATCCACACTCATTGGCAGGTATCCTGGCCGCTTTAAATCTTGCCGGAGGTCTTCAAGCTTGCTCCTCCCACCCACCGGGTGGTATAACTCGGCTCCGCCCCATGACGCCAGATCTTCCTTACCGCTGAAGCTCAGGTTCCCTCCTTAACGCTCTGATGTTGAGACTGGTTCCTATTTCTCCGTTTATGGATTTAAAAATAAATTTGCGAAAAAGACTTCAGTCTTCTATCCCTCGCGGCTGCGATGGACAAATCGACTCCCGGTTTTCGGAGATGCCCATGCGGGCAGAAGATGTCTCGGACGGATCCACACTCCACGTGTGTCTACTGCTTAGGCCTTGAGCACGACCCGCAGGCTTGCGACCTGTGCTCATCTTTCTCTGCCTACGTCCTCGAAGACCGTGCTGCCCGATTGCAACTGGGCCGTCCCGAGAAGCGTTTCCCTCGGTGAAGTCAAGGAGGCCCGGTTGGCGGTGTCCGGCGGCGGTTTTCGGCGGATCAACTCGGCGGATAGTGCGCCCCTCGAAGAAGGGCGGCGAGCCGTATCTTCCTCGACGCGGCATTTATCCCGCTCTCTCTGGGTTCTTCCTACACGGCTTCTTTTAGGGCTTTGTCTGTCCCTCTCCACTAAGGGAGAAGGGCCTGCGTCTGCTGGACCTTATTCTCGGTCAAAAGAGGGACAGGGGTAGATCCCCTCATCCGGCGCTCTTGGGAGCGGAAAGGTCCTCTCCCAGACGTCGACCGTCGGCTTGATCGACCGCTCGGCTTCGACCACTGGCCTCACGGTGTCCCGTCAGGTCAGTTGACCGAGACTCCCACCGATGAAGTCGAGATTTTCTCGACCCATTGGACGGGCTGTCGCCTTTAGCGCGAGATTCCCCTCTCCCGGTTCCCCGGAGGAGTTGAGGATCCTGGGCTCGCCTGTGCCTCCGGTTCGGAGCCCTCGGATGGACCATCCGAGCGAAGGGAGTGCGGTTCCGGCCACACCTCCCCGCACCGACCTCGGAAATTCCGGGACTCTCGGTCTCGGACCTCTTCGCGGTCCAGCCGATCCCACCATCATAGGCGGTCTCGGCACCGCGGTAAGCGGCGTCGCCGCTCGTCCTCGTCCTCCTCCTCGGATGAGGGGAGGCTTCGGCGTAAATTACGTCGACGGTACGAGGACCTTATGTTGCAACAGCTCCTCCTGGCCGGGAGTAAGCCGACCCGTCGCTTCCCCGCCATTAAGTCAACTGTCACGGGCCGACACAACCCCGACTTATCCGAGGCCTATACCCAGGCGGTTGTTCGGCCAAACCAGCTGCTCCACCGATTTCGGTGGAACCTCGCCTCCACAGCCACCAATTGGGGCCCGACCAAGGATTCTCGGTCGGCTAAGGGTCTACCCATCGGCTGTCAGTTACCCTCACTCCCGACCGACCTCGGCAGGTGAAGGGTGGCTCAGGCCAGAGGCAGCTCTTGAGGACTCTTCCGAGTCCGAAGATGATTCCTCCTTTTTCTCCAAGCGACTGGACTTGGAGTCTTCAGGAGGTCAGTCAATGGACGATAGCCCGTCGTCCTTCCTAGGACTGCTTCGGCTCATCTCGGAGTCCACCGGGATGGAGCTCAAACCCGTTTCCAAACGGGCCAGGTATCCCCTCACGGAGATTCTGGACCGAGGGGATTCTCCGACGGAGGCCTTTCCGGTGGCCGAGGCCATAGTGGGTCCGGCACTGGAGCTTTGGCAGCGCCCTGCTTCCTGCCCTGCGCCTTCGGCCAGGATGGCCAGGAAGTATGCGGTCCCTACGGTTCCTTGTCGGTTTTGGAACACCCCTCTGCTGAGGGTTGGTTACCGACAGCGTTTTCGGCCGCCCGGTAGCGCCGAGGATGTGGACAAACCTCCTGACAAGGGTCCAAGAGTGGACTATGTCGAGAAAAGTCTCGCTGCGTCCTCTCTCGGCCTTCGTCAGGCCAGTTCGGCCGTCCTCATGGCACATTTTCTCATGCCCTGTTGGGCTCCTGGATGAGGTCATCCCTCATCTTCCACGATCTGCAGACTACGATTAAGCAGGTGCGGGACCAGGGCAGGGCAGTGGCCAAACAGCAGCTCAGACTGCTTTGGATATAGGGGACTCATGTGCCAGATCGGTGGCGGCGCGAGTGGCTATGCGTCGGCGGGCTTGGCTGAGGATATCCACCTTTACTTGGATACCAGCAGGTTGGCGGATGTTTCCTTTTGAGGACTGACCTCTTGACCCTGGGGTGGAAGGTCACCTGCAGAGGATCGAGAGTCCAATGCTCCTTGGACTCGGTCTCTTCCGCTCAGAAGGACAAAGGCCGCAAACCACAGCCTAAGCCCCTTTCGTCCTTCTGTGCCCTTGCGGCCTGGCCCTAGCGTCAGGGCCAGCAGGCTCGGCCTTGGCATCCCAAACCCAAGCCGCTGGCTTCCTCTAACAGGAGGCAGGAGGAAAAGGCCCAGGAGGTCCCTCGGCCGTCCCTCCTCAAGCCTGCCCAGTGGCGGGCTGAGGGGTGTCGCCCCATTCCCGTCACTACCCTGGGTCCCCATTGGAGGACGGCTCCGGCACTTCCGTTCCACCTGGTCCGCTGTTTCCACGGACAGGTGGGTCTTGGAGGTGGTGGGAAGAGGCCTGCCTCTGGAATTCGAGCAGGCACCACCCTTCAGAGCCGTCGCCTCGGGGCTTCGGGATCCCCAGCCTCACTGGCGGCTCGTCGAGCCGACATCGCTCTCCTCCTCCAGAAGGAGGTGATAAGAGAGTGGTGGACCTCCTTCAGACCCAGGGTTTGTGTCCAGGTACTTCCTGGTTCCGAGCGGGACGGGGCTGGCGCCCATTCTCGACCTACCAGACCTAAACAAGTTCCTAAGGTCTCGAACCTTCAGGATGGTCACTCTGGCTCAGATAATACCATCCTTGGAGCAGCGGCGTAGGGTTCTGCTCTCTGGACTTGCAGGACGCGTTTTCACGTCCCTATCCATCCGTCTCACCAGAGATTCCTTCGCTTCGGCGGAAGGATCCCTCTTGAGTTCAGCCATGCCCTTCGGCTTGTCTCCAGCTCCCAGGGTCTTCACCAAATGCATGGCAGTGGTGACAGCATTCCCTTGCGGCCGAGGTCGGGTGTACCCTTACCTGGAGCGACTGGCTGATAGCAGCTCCTCCAGGAAGGAGGCGGAGTGGTCCAGAGATCTGGCCCTCCAGGTCTGCTGTCAACTGGGCCTCCTTATCAACGAGGCCAAGTCGGAACTCGAGCCGAAGCAGGTGATTCTATTCATCGGGGCGCAGCTCGACTCTCTTCGAGCCAGAGCGCGGCTCCCGGCGGACAGGGCCGAGGTTCTTTCCTCCTTTGCCCGATCATTTCTGGTTGGGCAATTGCGCCCTGCCCGGGACTTCCTGCGCCTCCTGGGTCTCATGGCGGCCTGCACCAGCGTGGTCCGTTGGGCCCGCTGGAACATGCGTCCCCTTCAGTGGGGACTGGCCAGCCAGTGGTCGCAACGCTGCGATCCTTTGGACCAGCTTGTGTCGGTGACACAGGGGATGTGGAACGCTCTCCAGTGGTGGACCGTTCCAGATCATTTGCAGGAGGGCATCCCGTTCGTCCGCCCCGAGCCGACGGTCTCTCTATCGACCGATGCCTCTCTGATGGGTTGGGGTGCCCATCTGGGGGAACACCGGGCTCATGGCCTCTGGTCCCCGCGGGAGTCCCGATGCCACATCAACCTGCTGGAGCTCCGAGCGGTCCGCCTAGCTCTCACCGCCTTTGCTCGGTTCCTCCGGGGTCAAGTGGTCCGAGTCCAGACGGACAATACCACGACCATGTACTATCTAAACCGCCAGGCGGGGCGCGCTCCATGCTTCTATGCAAGGAAGCTCTCCCGATTTGGTCACTCGTCGCAGCCTGGAGGCGGATCTCCTAGCCATTCACGTGGCAGGAGCCTCCAACACCCTGGCCGATGCCCTGAGCGGATAGGGCTGCATCCCACGAGTGGTCTCTCCTGCGGAGGTAGTACAGCATCTGTTCTCCCATTGGGGCACACCTCAGGTGGACCTGTTTGCCTCCAGGAGAGCAGGGCTGAGTCTGTTCCATGCCGCCCCCTCAGCAGGGCTCGCTGCAGGGATGCCTTCTCGAGGCAGTGGACCCCGGGCCTCTTCTACGCCTTTCCCCCATTTCCCTTGATCCACAAGGTGCTTCTCAAGGCGAGGAGGGACAAGGCGCAGGTGATTCTGATAGTCCCAGACTGGCCTCGCCAGTTCTGGTACCCAGATCTCCTCAGTCTCAGCTCCAGGACTCCGCGGCAGCTTCCAGCTCGCCCGGACCTGCTCTCAGTCAATCAGGGAAGGTGTTCCATCCGGACCTTCAATCCCTGCACCTGACGGCCTGGTTCCTGGCGGCTAGAGTTCCAGGCCTTGGGTCTTTCGGCGAGGTCCTCAATGTAGTTGAGGCGTCCTGTAAGTCGACCAGAAAATGCTATGCCTTCAAATGGAAAAGGTTTTCCATTTGGTGTCGTCGGAACAAGGGCTTGGACCCTTCCTCCTGTTCCTTGGCAAGCATCTTGGACTATTTATGGTCCCTTTCTAGTCAAGGGCTTAGGGTCGGCGACCCTAAGGGTGCACCTGGCAGCCATCTCTGCTTACCGGGCGCGGGCCGGAAGCAGTCGGTGGCGCAGGAAGGTGGTCTGCAGCTTTTCAAGGCCTTGATCACATTTCCCCTCCAGTGCGGGAACCCCCACCTCCGTGGGATCTACTGCTGGTACTGGCAAAGCTCATGGGCAAGCCATTCGAACCTATGCACAGGTGTGCTGTCTCTCACCTGTCGTGGAAGACCGCCTTCTTGATGGCTATCACGTCAGCCAGAAGGATGGGAGAGCTCCAGGCGCTTTCCATCGAGTCTCCTTACCTGGTCTTCCACAGGGACAAGGTTGTCCTGCGCCCCCACCCGAAATTCCTTCCGAAGGTGGTGTCGGAGTTTCACCTTAACCAGGTGTTGACTCTGCCGGTGTTCTACCCCAATCACACCTCGGAGGCCAATAGGCTCCATACTCTGGACCCTAGAAGGGGCGCTAGCTTATTATAAGGAGCGCATGCGGCTGAAATTCGGGAGAGGTTCGCCAGCTGTTTGTCACCTACGCTGAAGCCGCATCTGGCAGACCTGCAGCCAGCGGACGATAAGCAGGTGGGTAACCTCCTGCATAGATCTCTGCTATAAGTTAGGCGGGCATGGGAGCCTCCCAGAGGATAAAGCTCATTCTACCCGCCATACTGCTGTGATTGCTGCTTCCAGGGGCGTCCCTATCCAGGAAATCTGCAGGGCTGCTACCTGGAGTCAGCAAACACCTTCATTACCCATTACCACATCGACCTTGAGTCACGCCGGGATGCTGGTTTTGGGGCCTCGGTTCTCAGTCTCTCTTTCCCAAGTAAGTATTGGGGTGTCGTCTTGCCTCCCTCCTCCCGGAGAACTGCTAGGAGTCTGCCAATGAGTGTGGATGAACAACATATCCATGTCCTGATACAGGTTACTCACCTGTAACAGGAGTTCTAGGAATGGTATATGTTGTTCATCCTGTCCCACCGACCTCCCGGCTTCCGACGCACAACCTGAGCTTCCAGCGGCCAGATCTACGCCATGGGGTGGAGCCGAGTTGTACCACCCGGTGGGTGGGAGGAGCAAGCTTGAAGACCTTCCGCAAGATTTAAAGCGGCAAGGATACCTGCCAATGAGTGTGGATGAACAACATATACCATTCCTAGAACTCCTGTTACAGGTGAGTAACCTGTATTTTTTGCCTAAGGTGGTTTCAGATTTCCACCTTAACCAGTCTATGTCTCTTCCTGTTTTCTTCACTGACCATTCCTCCTCTGGGGAGAGGAGGCTGCACTGTTTGGATGTGAAAAGGGCCCTTAGCTACTACATAGAGCGCACCAAGGGTCACAGGTTTGACTCCCTCCAACTGTTCCTCACTTATGGCAGGTTGGTAAGGGAAAACCTGCCACTGAGAGATCTATTGCCAGGTGGATTGTCTCTTGCATTCAGTTTTGCTATGAAAAACTAGGTAGGATCCCACCCTCAGGTCTGAGGGCTCACTCTACCAGAGGTACAGCTGCTTCCCTGGCTGCTGCCAGGGATATTCCCATTTTAGAGATTTGTCAAGCAGCCACCTGGAAAACAGTACATACTTTTACCAAGCATTACTCTCTGGATATCCAGGCTAGGAGTGATGCTCGGTTTGGCACAGCAGTGCTTTAGAACCTATTTCCAAAGTAGGTTCTGTCCCTCCTCCATGGAGGTACTGCTTGGTAGTCTGCATATGTCAGAATACAGCAAGACTTCATGTTGTTTGAAGAAAAAATTACTCACCTTAGTAATGTTGTTTCTTCTAATGGAGTCTTGCTGTTCTGACCTCCCACCCTGCCTCCCCTCTCAGAACCTGGGTTTTGGGTGATGTGGCAGTAGCAGTGTTGGCACTGGGAGGTGCCCCAACCCCTTCTTTTCTCACCGCTTTAGTTTGGGTGTGTGGGTGTTGTGTTTTGTTTTATTTTTTGGGTTTCCTGACTTGAGTTTTGTTTTGGGACCAAAACATTTTTTTATTATATTTAAGTAGCCAGTTGGCTAGTGTAAGTTTACAGTTTCCACACAGGACACCCAGTGAGTATAGCTCGTAAAGATCTGACGGTTTGAGTTCAAACAGCAACAGACAGAGTCTCAACCGAGCTTGAGCTCAGCGTTCCATGCCTGGCATGGAAAGTTAACTCTTTCATCTCCGGGGCAGTTCAAAGGTTGGACATCACTGCATATGTCAGAATACAGCAAGACTCCATTAGAAGAAACAACATTACTAAGGTGGGTAATTTTTTCTTGCCCCCATTCTCTTCCAGTCATGGTTAGGTGTGGCCCATGTTTCCATGACTGCCTCAATGTCCATGCCTCTCTCCACCAACAGTGCCTGCAGGTCATCTATCTTGTTTCCAAGATTTTTGTGCGTTGAGGAACACCACCTTCCACCTAGAGTCTGAGCCCCCTTCCCCTCCCACCTATCTGCCTTTCTCATTAGTCCCCTCTGCCTGTACCCCCTTCTCCTGCTGCTACCCCCCACACACCCCAACTTCTACCCTCCAGTTCCTTCTGCTGGTATGGGGAGGAGGTCTACTGACCTACTTGAAGACTCTAGCCTGCAGGCCCGCTTGCCCCCTTCCCCATAGTTTAAATTGAGGTTTTGGTTTATATATGCCCCCCAGCTTGTCCCTGAGAACTCTCGACCCCCTTCTACTTAGGTGCAGGCTGTCCAATGAAAAAAGTGATTTATCTGACCAAGTCTCCCCCCTATGCCCCTGGTACAGCTGTACCCTTCCTCTTTGCACCACTCCCTCAGCCAGTCATTGAACTCCTCTGTCCTTTTCTTCCTGACCGTGCTGACTGTCTGTGCTGGCAACATCTAATGCAGTTGATCTGGCTACCTCTGTGCATGTCTTCACCACCACCACCCTGAATCTTTCCTGTACTACCAATGCCAACTCTCCTAATCAGTTCCCCAATCTTTGGGTCACAGCCTCTCTGCCATCATCCCTGGCATGCAAACTACCTTCATCCGTGTATTTGGGTCCCCCTTCTTTCCCCAGTGAATACTCTTAACTCTGGAGTCCCCCAGGATTACTACCCTTCCCCCCCCAAATTCCTGACTCCCTGTTTGCGTTCTCTGCCTGCTTTATGAGCTTCTCCCCCACCTGTCTGCTCCCCTCTATCATGGGTACCACCCCAGTGTTATTCTCCCCAACCCCACTGAGAGGGTGGTTGCCAGATGGAATCAACTGCCAGAGGGTGCGATCCCTAAAAACAGCGGACAGCTTGAAGAGGGGATGTGACAAGGTGAAGGAGAAGGTTGCAGGTAGATGGGAGCAAGGGGTGGTGGGGGGTGATTGAAGGAGGGCAGGAGGGAAATGGGGAGGAGCAGTTCTGTCTGTAAGCACACTGAGAACTGCACACTCCTGCAGACTAGATAGACCATTGGCCTTTATATGCTGGCAAGTTCGTGTGTTCATATGTATATTCTTATTGAGTATCCCTATCTCCCACGTCCAGAATATCCCTAGGAGTAGGTGGAGGGACTTCTGTGCTTTGCATAGTACCAGTGCGAGACAGATTCTGCAGGTTGACCATTTCTGGTTGAGGAGCTACGGGCTCAGGCTTCTATTCATCTGAAAGATTAATGTCCATATTTTCAGGGGTTGACCACAACACTGCAGTTGCATTTGACTATTGAGGGCATTCAGAGTTTTGTCCAGATGGAACATGATAGTTGGGCGTCATTTGTTGGGATTTTGTATCAGCTACAGATCCTTTACTGTGAGCAGCAGAATTGTCAGTAGCAGTCAGCATGGCTCAGTTGGTAGCACATCCATCTGCCTTAGGGCCAGAATGTTGTGGGTTCTAGTCCCACTCTGGGATTGGGCTGATACCATAAATACTGACATCCGAGTGCAGCACTGGGTGGGGGGGTGCTGTGCTGTTGTGGTGTGCCATCCCTCGGATGGGATGTTAATCCGATGCCCCTTCTATCTGGTGCTGTCCTGGTGGATGTAAGAGGACCCAGGGCACTTTTTGCAAGAGTCGGGGAATTTTTAATTAGAAAACTAGTATAGTGCAAGTACATAAACCATCATACTACTTATTACACCATCCATTTCTACATAGAGAAAGCTCTAATATAGAAAGCAAAGATAAACATCAATTTAGAGCGTTACTGGAGAAGATTCTGGCAATTAACCCAAAGGATCTCAATTATCTCTGAGAACATCTTAACTTATGTAGTTGATCAGGGAGGGGCTGTGGACATGGCCTACCTAGACTTTAGCAAGGCATTTGACACAGTCCCACACAAAAGATTAATATACAAGTTAGCCAGCCTGGGAGTGGGTCCCAAGATGATAGCCTGGGTAAAGAATTGGCTGGAGAATAGGACACAGAGAGTAATAGTAAATGAAGTCCACTCTGAAAAAAGGGGGGTTAGTAGTGGGGCACCGCAGGGTTCAGTATTAGACCCGGTCCTCTTCAATGTCTTTATAAGCGACATTGCAGAGGGACTAGAAGGAAAAGTATGTCTCTTTGCAGATGACACAAAGATCTGCAACAGAGTTGGTGCACAAGGTGGGGTGGAAAGGATGAGAAGGGACTTTGCAAGGTTAGAGGAATGGTCAAATGTATGGCAGCTTAGATTCAATGCTAAGAAGTGCAAGGTAATGCACCTGGGAAACAAAAACCCAGGGGAAGAGTACACAATGGGGGTGAGATACTAACAACAACAAAAATGGAAAGGGACCTGGGGGTAGTCATATCAGATGACCTAAAGGTGGGCAAGCAATGTGAGAGGGCAGCAAGGAGGGTTGGGGAATACTGGGATGCATAGGAGAGGCATCACCAGTAGAAAACAAGAAGTTATTATCCCTCTGTACAGACAGTGAGACCACATCTGGAGTACTGCGTGCAGTTCTGGAGACCCAATCTCAGCAAAGACATAGACAGGATGGAAGCTGTCCAGAGGAGGGCAACTAAAATGGTGCAGGGTCTGCACCAGAAGACATATGAAGAGAGACTTAAGGAGCTTGATATGTATAGCCTCGAGGAAAGGAGGGAGAGGGGGGACATGATAGAAACTTTCAAGTACCTCAAGGGAATCAACAAAGTCCAAGAGGGTAGCATCTTTCAAAAAAAGAGGTGTGCAAGAACAAGGGGCACAATTTGAAGATAGAAAGGGGTGGCTCAGAGGTAATTTAAGGAAGTATTTTTTCACAGAGAGGTTGTGGATGTATGGAACGGCCTTCCAGAGGAGGTTGTGGAGTCAAAACAGTGGTGGAATTCAAGCATGCATGGGACAGTCATAAGGCAATTCTAGGGGTTGGGGGTAGGAAGAAGTAGGCTGCTGGTTAACTAGGATCTGCAACTTATCCATCAGGTAGGGAAATGGGCAGACTGGGTGGGCCAAGTGGTCCTTATCTGCCGTCAGATTCTATGTTTCTATGTTTCTTGTCCTTCTCATAACAAGAACAAATATGATTTTTAATTGCTAAGATCAAAGCTTACTGTGTCAAGTATTGTTGCTGCAGCACAAGTGAGCATCGAAATTGCCAAATCATAAATTTGGAAACTGCCAAAATCACTCGTACTGTGCTGTCATGGAAGCAAGTCCACCCAGAGTCATATACCCCATGTACTAGACGTTGATAGGGCATCTGCTTAAATTCCATGATACCGATAGCTAATGCAGATTTTTCATAAAAGGACTTAACAAAAGGGTATTCCAAATATAAATTAATTTGTGACTCTAGCATTCCAGTACAGACAAAATCTTTAATTTACACTTGTGTTTATGAGAGGACTGGATGCCTAATCACCCATGACTACTAAGCCTTATGAAACTGAAATTCTGGAGTCATTTAATTGATTTAACGTTGCCAGGTCGGAATGTACTGTATCCCCAGGAAATAATTGATTTTACTTCGAGAGGGCTCTTGCAGTAGGTAATTATATATAGGATTGATGCCGGCAGGCAGCAGGACCCAACGGAAAATTTCTAGCTAGCAGTCCCAGGCGAGGGACTGCCCCCACGTCAGGTGACCGGCATCAGGAGACGTCGGTATAAAGGGGCGGTCCCTTACGCCCGCCTTCCAGTTCTTTACTGCCGTTAGCTTATGCCAGCGCCTCGCGGAAAAGTTCCTTGCTTGTTAGGCTCCTTCGTCGGTTATTTTACTGAGTTTTTTCGCTTTTCTCCTAGTAGTCGTCAGTCATTCGTCGGTGTATGTTGTCCTCTACACCCTCTGAGCACAAAAATAAGTGTGACTCTTGCGGCGCCCAACTCCCGCACACAAGGATGGCCATTCCCTGTGCCTTTTTTGTCTAGGCTCCGACCATCAAGTAGAGAAGTGCCAGCACTGCCTGAGTTTCAACGCAGCCACCCGGAGAAGGTGGCAGCAGTCCCTGGAAGCCCACATTCTCAAGAAGAAGATGAGTTCTGTGGAAAACAAACTCAAAAAACTTCAGCAGGCGTCAACTTCCCCTGAAGGTCATCGCAAGAGAAAGGACAAAGAAAAGCACCAGGACAAGGGCTCTTCTCACCGCGACTCCTCTGGAGTCGCCATGTTGAAGGTATGAAGGTAACATCCTACCCCAGGGGACGCTGCCGACGGCCGCTTTAGAGGCTTTTGAAGCGGCGCCAGCCCACCGCTTGGCTCGCCGCCAGCCAGGGCGCCCGGCTCTTGGAGGCTTCCGCCCCGTAAAGCCGTGAGCCAAGAGTTTAGCGGCGCTGGTGGCCCGAGACAGCCAGACATCGGCTCCTCCAACGCCCCGACGGAGAAGGTCGGTGTCGCCTGACCCTTCGGGCTTCAGATGACTCCCTCTTCCGCTTGACCAGGCCGCCTCCATTGCGCTCGCTCCGCGAAGGTTCCGCGGTCAGACGCCGCCGCCCGTGCCTGCCCGGATCCCGCTGGCAAGACGCACGTCGGTCCGCCCGACATCCGCACAGCGGATGAGCTGATGCTGAACCCTCCCACATCCATCGTTCCCAGCTCCACGCAGCCTTTGCTGCCGTCCGGGGACCCCAAGTCTCCTCAGTCCGACCCCGGGGATTTTTCCCCCCTCCATCCCCGGGCGATGCTGAGGTCCCTGTTCCACATCCGTCGGACCAACCTCCTGCTGATCTGACGTCGGTTCGCTGGCCCCGACGCCAGCACCTCGGCTGCCAGCTCTGATGTCGGTAGTGCCGACTCCAGGCGACATCCCGTTTCCGGATGCCGCCCCAACGCCGGGCCCTCCGCCCTTCGGGCCTTCTGCCCCAGTCCCGCCCGTGGGTCTGTCTGCTCCGGCAGCTGCCCCAGCTCCCGGGTAACCGACCCCGCCGTATTCAGTGCCGTCGTACCCGGGACTGCAGTATCCGACGCCGCAGTACCCAACACCGGCCTACTCAACACCACAGTACCCGCCGCCAGGCTTCCCGCCGTCAGGTTATGGTTACTCGCTCTATGGGTATAACCCATACCCTTATCCCCTCCTCCTCCTCCACCGCCCTCCCAGCCGCCGGTGGATTTGCAGGAGACTCTAGCCTCCTGGTGGACTGAGGCCAAGTCTCAGCTCACCAGAGAGGTGGAGAGTCATCTTCTGACGACGGTGCCAGTACCGGTTCCCGTACGTCAACGGCGACAAACTCCCTCCCCTCCTCCAGGCACCAGGGCCAAACCCTCTGGATCCAGAGAGGGTCAGGACACGCTTCCCCGAGGGCTTCCCAAAGGGTCCGTTCCTCCCCCTAGACGGGAAAGGGAGTCGTGTTCTTCTTCAGTTTCTTCCTCTTCCTCCTCGGATGCCTCCGACGGCTGCTCCGAGAAGGATGATGAGCCTCGCTCTCCATCGAAGCCCAGGCCAAGGACTCCTCCGAAGTCTCCTCTGGAGGATCCTTCCTTCACGGAGCTGCTACGTAAAATCCAGGCAGTGCATAAGTGGCAATCCTTGGAGCCAGACCCACAGTGGTTGAGACTCGTTGAGCATCTGGATCTGCCCGTGACATCTCCTACCTTGGTGCCACCCTGGATCGAGCCTCATGCCCACCTTGTTACCGCCATTTGGAAACAACCATCGGCATTAACCCCTCTACCACGGAAGTCGAACAGGCTATACCAGGCTCCAGAAGGTGTTGACTATTTAGATTCCTACCTTCGAGCTGACTCGGTCGTGATTAGCACCACTCACAGCCGGTCAGCTAATCCAAAACACCTTAGCTCGTTGCCACCTGATAAAGAATCCTGTCTTCTGGACCAGTATGGCAAGAAGATTTTCGCTTCTTCCATGCTGGGGATCAGGGTCCTGAACTATTTCGGTCACGTGGGGGATTACCAGAAGGCAATTCTTTCTGAGGTGGAAACCAAATTGGACTCCCTGCCAGACTCTCAAGTTAAACAGGAACTGTCTGACCTCGTCTGCTCTGCATGTTCGGCCAGTCGACATATGCTTTGTGCGACTTACGATGCAGTGGACACTGCTGGACGGAGCTAAGCTTTCGCCGTAGGCTTACGACATCATGCCTGGCTCTGTGTGTCAGGGTTGGTCCCGGAAGTGCAGTCCGCTATACAGGAAGCGCCCTTCCGGGGGTCGGTGCTCTTCGGGGTGATGTCAAGGACATCGTCACCAATCTGCAGGAGAAGGGGACGGCACTAAAGTCCGTTGACTCTATGTAGCATCCCCATCAACCGCAGCGCCATCCCTTTCGCAGACGGAACCGGCCAAAGGCGAAACCTCCGGGAAAGCGGGCCACTAAATGCCGGGCCCCCACAGCTGCCAAGCCCCCTCCGCCCAGAAAAGCAGCGGGTGCTTCAGCTGCAGCGCTCCCCCACACCACCTGACTCCTTCCCTCTCCCACAGCCTCCGGGCTTCCCGGAGGAACCGGTGAGGGAGGTTCTCCCTCCACCTTCCGGGCTGGGAGAGGATAACAACAGATTCATGGGTGCTCCAGCTAATCGCAGAAGGACACTCAATAGAGTTTCTACAGAAACCACCTTGTCACCCTCACCAAAGATTGTTGTACTCCCGGGAACATCTTCTTCTGGTCCAGGAAGAGATTTCAGCACTGTTGCTGAAACAGGTAACAGAACCTGTCCCCCTTCCCCTACATGGAACGGGTTACTATTCCCACTTCTTCCTGGTCCAAAAGACAGGAGATGTAAGACCTATCCTAGATCTCAGTTCCCTGAACCTATTTGTGGAATACAGGAGGTTCAGAATGCTCTCACTGCAGAGCCTTCTACCCCTCCTCCGCTCAGGCCAGTGGCTGTGCGCTCTGGATATGCAGGATGCCTACCTACATATATCCATTCACCCGTCCCACTGCAAATATCTCTGTTTTGCTTTCCAGGGGGACCACTACCAGTTCAAGGCACTTCCATTTGGCCTCTCCTCGGCTCCCTGAGTATTTACCAAATGCCTTGCGGTGGTGGCGGCCTACCTGCATACCCAGGGAGTGCAGGTTTTCTCGTACCTGGACGACTGGCTCCTGGCGGCCTCATCCAGGGAGGAACTCCTGCACTGCTTCTCCCTTACCCAACAGGTCTTTGCCTGCTTGGGTATTACCATCAACCATTCCAAGTCTCATTTGATCCCATCCCAGAGACTCCAGTTTATCGGGGCGATATTGGACACGACCCTGGGCAGGGCCTTCCTGCCACCGGACAGGGCGGCCACTATTCAGACTCAGATGAGCCTGTTGTCCAGCCGCAGGCGAGTCACTGCAAGGTCGGTTCTTTGCCTTCTCGGGCTCATGGCGGCTGCCATCCCGACAGTTCCTCGCGCTCGGCTCCACATGAGGGTTTCTCAGTGGACACTTGGCTCCCAATGGGATCTATTGGAGGACGACTTGGGTCAGCTGGCCCTGCTCTCCTCTCCCATGGTTCGAGATTTGCAGTGGTGGATGGTCAGAGAGAACCTGTGTCAGGGGGTTCCATTCTTCCTTCCTCCCCCCTTCCAGACTCTGACCACAGATGCCTCGGGCGAAGGTTGGGGAGCCCATCTCGGTCCTCATCGGACCCAGGGCTCTTGGTCCAATCTCAAACACTTCACATCAGTGTGCTCGAGCTCCGGGCAGTGCTTTATGCACTCCAAGCCCTCCATCTGTATCTCCTTCCAGGCTACCTAGCCGTCCAGACGGACAATATGTGTGTGGTATAGTACATCAGCAAACAGGGAGGGACTCGGTCCTACCCTCTTTGCAGGGAAGCAATGAGAGTGTTGGATTGGGCATCACAACACAACCTTCACCTTACGGCAACTCATGTTCCGGGAGTCGAAAACACTTTGGCAGACAAGCTGAGCCACTCGTCCGCCCTGGCCCACGAGTGGGAACTGGATCAAGGGGTCCTAGACGATATCTTCCTACATTGAGGAACACCACAGGTCGACCTGTTCGCTTCCCCTCAAAACGCAAAGCTTCCAGACTTCTGCTCGCTCGTTCAAAAGCGAGGCATTTTCTGGAGAGACGCTCTGTCTCTAGATTGGAAGGACAGATTCGTCTATGCCTTTCCCCCAATTCCTTTGATCCCATGGGTCTTGCAGAAACTAGGTACAGATGGAGCACGAATGATTCTGATTGCTCCTTTTTGGCCCAGGCAAGTTTGGTTCTGTCTTCTGCAACAATTCTCAGAGGAACCTCCGCTCTCTCTTCCTCTGTCACGATGTTTACTGACCCAGGATCGGGGGACCCTGGTCCATCCAGGTCTCAAGTCCCTTCAGCTACATGCATGGCTCCTGCAGACATAGCCCAAGCCCGCTTTGGAGTTTCTCCCTAGGTGGCAGAAATTTTGGTGGAGGCTAGGAAACCCTCCACTCGGTCTACCTATGCCATGAAGTGGGAAAGGTTCAAATCTGGGCTGCTTGGAAAGACATTGAGCCTTTTTCCTGCCCCACAGGACGTCTGCTGGAATACCTGTGCCATCTCTTCGACCTAGGTCTTAGTCACTCCTCTCTGAAAGTCCACACAGTGGCCATTTTGGCCTATCACGTTCCCTTTGCAGACAGAACGTTTGCTCAACTGGAAGTCTCGAAGACTTTCCTCAGAGGGGCTCTCCACGTGAGACCTCCTATTCGAGTTCCCGCCCCTCCTTGGGATTTGAATTTTGTTCTTGAGAAACTAACTCTGTCTCCTTTTGAACCGGCAGCCTCCGCAGACTTGAAGTTCCTTTCTTGGAAGACATTTTTTCTCGTAGCCATTACCTCGGCTCGGAGGATTTCCAAGCTCCAGGCCCTGATGTGTAAAATTCCATACTTGATTTTCCACAAGGAACGTGTGGCTCTTCGCACCAATCCTAAGTTTCTCCCCAAGGTGGTAGCGGAATCTACATTGAACCAGTCCATAGAGTTACCCGCATTCTTTACGCAGTACTCCAATCAAGGGGAGTACTTACTACATACTATGGATGTTCACCGGATTCTGAGATACTACACTAACAGGACAAAGGATCTCAGAGAGACTGATCAACTGTTTGCACCCAAAAGAAAAGGCAATGCTGTTTCTAAGCAATGCCTATCCAAATGGTTGGCTCATTGCATCACTTTCTGTTATGACAAGTACAACAAGACCCTTCCGGGTCAAATAAGAGGTCACTCCACCAGAGAGGTTGCTGCCTCAGTGGCTTGTTTCAAGAATGTGTCAGCAGCAGACATCTGTGCTGCTGCCACTTGGACTTCCATCCATACCTTTACAGAACATTACAGTTTGGATATTGCCTCTCGCCGTAGAGCAGGCTTCAGGTTGGCTGTCCTGCAAGGCCTCCTTTCTTAAGGTCTTCACAGCTAAAGGATCTACTCTGAGTAGCTTTTCTCCTCCCGTGTGCTTCTTCTTGTTCCAGACTGCTTGGGACTCAGTCCTATATGTGATTACCTTGCAAGAGCCCTCTCGAGTAAGATAAGCAGTTACGTAGAGACTTACGTAACAGTAGATCTTCGAGAGGCTATTGCATAGGTAACACTTCCCCCTCCATCCCACTAAGCTTTTTCAGCTCCTTTTCCAGTGAGGGAAATATTCACTTCTCTCTCATCCAGCCTCCTTTGGCCTTTGGTGGGAAAGATCTGGAAGGCAGGCGTGAGGGACCGCCCCTTTATACCGACGTCTCCTGATGCCGGTCACCTGACGTAGGGGCGGTCCCTCACCAGGCAATAGCTGAGAAATTTTTCCATGGGGTCCTGCCGCCTGCCGGCGTCAGTCCTATATGTAATTACCTACTGCAAGAGCCTCTCTCGAAGATCTACTGTTACGGTAAGTTCTTACGTGACTGTACTTTCTTCAAAACAAGTATCCATTTTATGTACATATTCCTGTTTTTGTATAGTAGACCTGAATTGGTCTGAAGACAGTTTCTGGGCCTTTATCTTGCATAACGCCTCCAAGACGTACACAGGTGCATGTGACACTCTAGTTGCCACTGGGGCTACCCATCTTCCTCTTTCCCATTTAACATAGAAAGGCATCACCCACTCTTGAAGGAGCAAAACTGTTTGTGACCCAACATCAGAAAATAAACTAGTGTCCGGCCTGGTGGCGCTAAGGGCTAAGGTGCTGGATGCCTTACATCGTACTACGTTGGCAACCCATATTCAGGAGCGATCATGGGCCACTGGGGGTCAGCAGTAGAGGAGAGAAGAAGGATCAAGCACCCGAGGTTGCTCTCCGGGAGGGGGACTCAGTGATTGACGTGCTTCTAGCCCTAGCGGGCTGAGGGGCAGTGCGTGATGGCTGTCTACTAAAAGGGGCTGAGATGAAGCAGGCGTCAGGAGGAGGCGCATGTGGATGCATGCGTGCTCCTTCCATTGGCATCATACGCACTCCCTCACATAAGAGGAGTACGGGGGAGGTGTCACAGGTCGCGCGGGTTTGATGGCCGCCCAGCGGCGCCTCTAGCTCTGTGGGCACGCCAGACTGGATTCCGGGACTTGTGGGAGAGTTGGGGGCTCCCTACCACCCCGCCGCAGAGGGCAAGCTGCAGGGGAAAGGCGAGGGCCCTAACAGGAGCAGAGGGCAGACTGGTCGGTGGCCAGAAAACAAGGAAGCGCAGACAGACTAGCCGACCAGGACCCATGGTAGAAAAGAGTAGGCAAAAAAGAAAATAAACTAGTAAAATTATAATGAACAAAATGAGAAGAAAAAGACAATAGGATTTATAATTCCTAATCCTCCTGCTGCACATCGTAAATAGGTATAATTCCTCTTAACTAAACTCATTCTGTAACCCCATACAGTCTGAAAAAATAAATTCATAATTCTCACATCTCTCTCAGGATGTCATGGAAAAACACAATCTGGGAATAAAAATATAGGTAACAACATAGATTTCACTAAAAATATCCTTTTTTTCTTAGATAAGTTCTTCCACATTGCTACTTTATGTCCATCTTCTTGAATTTTTTTTTTCTCCCAGTTCCTTGTTGCCATATCTTGTGATCCAAATTCAGGTCCCAAAATAGGTAAAAGTGTTTGGAACTGGAACCAAACCAACATTAGATAAACCGAATACTTAAGAGTTACCCAAACATAGGGCCTGACTTTTTGCCATGTTAATCCTGGCCCTGGAAACAATTTGATATTCTTGCAGAACTCGGAAGGCTAATTTACAAGAATTTGAGACTGCCATAAACATACAAATATCATCTACATAAGGTTTTATTTTTTTAACTAGAGCTATGAGGTGAGTGACTTCTATTCCTTTTATATTGTCCGTCAAACAACATTTTCTGATCAGGATATCTAAAACAAAAATATACAGCAGGGGCTCAAAGGGCACCCTGCTATACCCCGTTTTTCACTGAAATTGTCTGCCCCCCCCCCCCAAAAAAAGAAGCACATTTATCTTTGGTTGAAAAGTTGTAGCCTCGGGCCAGCCCGTCGGTGCAGTGGTTGGATTTCCATGTGAGGCATGCAACCCCAGGTTCGGGAACGGACTCGGGTCACTGAGGGCCGGGTTGGGGGAGAGGATGGAGAATCCCAGGACTGCTCCTTCTCTGGGGAGGTTTGGGACCCCATCTGGTGATTAGCCGGACCCCTATGGCGGAGGCTGGGGTACCGCAGCTACTGACATGCTTTACAGTTCTTGGGGGCAGGCTGACACATGTCATTGCATGTCCCCACCCTCACGCAAAATGGGAAGAAAAAAATCCTGTTGTCGGCTGCCTCCATGAAGCCAGCATCCGGCTTCAGTTAGCCTTTCCTGCCAGCTCCCCCAGTCAGTCACTAGTTTAGCGGCATCAGGGCCAGTGCCGCGACCTCACCCTCTGAGGGGCAAGTCAGGGGTCTCGGGAAGAGCATGGAACAGGAGAGGTGGAAGTCGAGATGTGCCATAACCAGCGGATGATCGGCGGCTGGCAGCAAGGGCGAAAAAGACTAAAAATTGAAAAGTTGTAGCGTCATGCAAAAGCTGAATCCACTGTACAAATAATTCTGGTATGCCAAGATACCTCAAGGCCTGATAACAGAAATTGGTGTGATTTTTGTAGGATACCTGATCAAATGCCTTCTTTTGGTTGAGACGTAGAAGAAAGCCTTGCAAGGAGCCTAAATTATCTCTTGCCACAGTTTCCCCAACTAATAATGAAATTATCTTGTATCGTTCTGCCCGGAATAGCACAAGTCTGTTCTGGCAATATTAGTTTCATGAGAACCATATTTTAACTCAGCTTTTAATGATATACTGTAGCTGTATCGTACTGCATCTTTCTTAGCTCCCACTTAACTTTAGCAATTTGGGAGGAGTGTGAAAATTTTAAGTGTAGCTGTAGACTAACTTTTGAAGTGGTCTCCTAAGTTGTAAATATTGAAAATAATATTTCTTTGTTTTCTGAAGGATACGTGATTGAAAGAACTTTTGAAGTTACACTTTCATGTCTTTCTACCACAATAGCATAGAGTCAAAACAACAGACTGCTGAAGCCCTTGCTGTTAACAGTTCTTTGTAGGTAGCTATTACTTTTTCGTCTTCCAAAAGTGTCATATTCATCCTCCAGTAGCCAGAATTTATTTTTCACAGGAATTTCCCTAATCTTGATATTAAATTTAGCATGATCAGAAATTTCGGAAAATACTATCCCTGCCTTTTGAATCTGTACCAGGGCTGTTACAATGTAATCTATTCCAGATGACAGAGTGCTCCTAAAATAAGTATGCTTCCTTATCTTGTGAATCTTCCTTGTCAGCATCCTTCGCATTAGCTGTCTGAATAATAGATTTTAAGAAATTAGAATCCCCTGTCAGCATCCTTCAGATTAGCTGTTTGAATCGTAGATTTTAAGAAATCAGAATCACAAAAAGGTTTTTCTGTTTTTCCTATTTTATCCTCTAGGGCTCAGGGACAATTGAAGTCTTCCCCCAAAATTACTGGTTTAGCTGTAAATAATTTTTGGTTGCAACTTTAGCAGAAACTCTACCCTAGAAACTTTTGTTTGTGAAGCATAATCTACCCCCAATCTAACCAAGGTATTTTGCCATTCTAGCTCTAAAAACAAAGCTCTTCCTGGGTCTGTTTTTATTGGTTTCTTGATCTCCACGTCTTTTGTTTTAAACAAAATCCCTCCACCTGAACAGGGGTCCTGCCCGATAGAGCAAAACGATGACCCTCATCCACTCATGTTTTGCATGATTTATATCTAAACAGGTTTTAAGCCTTGTGTCTTGTAGGAGAAATATTTGTGAATCTGAATTTGCCAAAGTTAAAATTTAGTTATTTTCCTTTCATTATTTCTGAGGCTATTGACATTCAAAGAAGAAATACATAGGTCAAGTATTCTACTGTGTGCCATCAAAATTAATAAAAGGAGGAATGTGGGTAATACATCATTGAGCCTCTTTTTTTTATTTTGTCCTTGCTGTTATAGTGGGATACATCCAAAAGTGAACCGTCTGCATCAGAAAAGTCTTTTTGGGAGGATGTTATGGAGGAAGTTTGAGTTCTCCTCTTTTCCTCTAGATTCCTCTCTTACATTCTGAAGGACTGAGAATTTGTTATGGATAGAAATTTCTTCTCTCTTTGACGTGGAATATAACCTCACAGTTCTCCTTTTTCCTCCCACTACTGTGAAGTCCTCATCTTGACATGGTGACGGAGGCATATCAGTCCCCACTGGTCTTTGTTCAAGATCTAGAAACTGGTCTGATACTTCTGCGTCATCTAACTGATTCACTTATGTGGAGTGTGATGTAGTGTTCTCATTTTTGTCAGTCTCAATCAAAGCTATTGTGTTAGTCTGGGTATTCGAGGTAGCAGAATGAGTGGTGGGTGGGGGTGGCAGGAACCAAGTCAGATTTGTCCACCTCTTCTTCCGCCTGCCCAGTGGGTGGTGGTTCTGGGGAATGTGAACCCTTTCTTTTATTATTCTGATGTTGTGCTTATTGTACCATTTCTTCTTGATCATAATAGATCCCTTTATTGTGGGCTGCCCATGGACATTGGGCTGGATTCTCAAACAGTTTTGGGACTAAGTCCCACATCTAAACTCCAGATGTAGACCAAAATCTATGCAGCTGTTGAGACTACTGTTCTCATCCGCAGCAGATGTGGAAGATGTTACAGCTGGTCCCACTCAACATAACAATTTTTCTGCAGCTGCGGGGATTTCTGTGGGAACAGCACCCACAAGCTGCCATAAATTGTGGAGTCAGTCATAAACCAGCTCCACTTTTGAGAACACCATAGCTCCGAGAGAAACTGCAGTTCTGCAAGCGGCAACCATCTTGCGCCAAGTTTTTCTCACAGCTGCAGGATTTTCAGGAGCTTTGAGAATCCAGCCCAGTGTATATGCATGTTCTGAATGTTCACAGAGATTACATTTTATTGGGTTTGGACAGTTCAGGCTACAATGACCTGGTTCCTTACACAGGTTACATATCAGAGCATCATAAGCATTACTTGGGTGTCTGTAGTACCCACATCTATGACAAGATTTTAGCTGGCTAGGATAGAAACAGAACCCTCTGTCTCTTCTGATATAAAAACTGCCAGGTAAATGCTGTGCACCTTGTTCAGTAGATGTCAGTCTAATTTTAATCTTCTACTCCCTCCCCCGGTCCATATATGTTCCATATCTAGTATTGGGGTTGGATGAGCTAGGACGTCTGCCCTTTGATCCAGAACATAATATCCGCTATATTCATACCCTCATTCCAAAAAATGAATATCTATTGTTTTGACTGTGGGTTTTGTAAGAGGTAAGGCTGTAAAATGTTTCCACAAAGAGACATTGTAACTTGTTGATATGTTGACCACAATTTGTCCAGTAATTGTGGGATGTTAATTATTTTTTTTTCCTATTATATCTTTATGCTCCTGGAGCCCTGCGGTGTGGCTGTGGCCTCCTTCAGAGGACTCACTTTCGATCTCTTGGCGTTCCCCTCTTGCCGACCCCCATATGTTCCCCTGTCGCTTGCCCCGCGATGGGATCAGGGAGGAGGGTGCAGGCTATCTCTCCTCCCTCGAAAGCATAATCCAGAAGCCGAGGGAAGCCCTCGGGGATGCAACAGGCCATCATGGAGCTTGCCTGCTCCTTTTTCCACCGTTTTCTCCTGCCCTGCCTCCCCTGCTGACATGAGGACGTCTGTACATGCCTCCCAACCTGTACTGCCCTCTGGCCATCACCAGAGGGCAGTCAACGAGCGGGATGACAACCCTCCCTCCCCTGAGAGAGGAGAGCAGTCCTCCAGACTCTCTGTCTTCTCGCCCCTGCTGACCCTCGGTGGTCAGGGCTTGTTCCCGAACCTGGGTCGCCAGCATGATGCGAGGTGTAGCAACCAGCGCCTCAACCTTCAGGGCCACCGGGCCAGCATTAATTGTGGGATTTTAAAGCTGACATCAAACTGTGTGACTCCAGATATGTAAATAAAAGCATAAGTATCTGTGACAAGGAACTGAAGAGATTTGAGAAGTTTGCTTGCCACATAGACTGTATGGTTGTTCTTCTAAGCCCCTTCTGTATTTTAGGTGGGCAGCTTTTTTTTTCCTTTTAACCAGCTCGTCCAGGTTTGCAAACAAATCTGTTATTCTGAAAGTGGGTCCATGCCTGGATCCTACAGAACCCCCAAACCTCCTTGCTGTTGCTTTCCCAGGCCTTGATCCTCTTGTGCATCTTTATTACCCCCTGCAAAATTGTAAGGCTAAGGAGGGATGGGGAGGGTGACCAGGAAGAAGCAGGTATCCTGAACAAATATTTTGTTCAGTATTCATGAAGGAAGGTGAGGGACCACAGTTAAGTGACAGGAACATTGAAGGAAGGGAGTGGACACTAGTCCATTTACAGAGGAGAGAGTCCTGAAGGAACTCGCAAATCTGAAAGTGAACAAGGAAATGGGGCCAGACAGGCTACATCCAAGGATATTGAAGGAGCTCTGAAAGATGCTGGCTACACCTCTGACTGTCCTGTTCAACCATTCACTAGAGACGGGAATGGTCCCGGAGAACTGGAGGAGAACAGATGTAGTTCCACTTCACAGAAGTGGTAGCAGGAAGGAAGCTGGAAATTACAGACCAATCAGCTTAACCTCGGTGGTAGAGACAGTAAAGGAATCCCTGCTGAAGGAAAGGACTGTAGTATATCTTGATACCAGCAACTTATGGGATCTGAGGTAGCATGGATTCACCAGGGGGAGGTCATGTCAAACAAATCTGATAGATTTCTTTGACTGGGTGACTAGGGAAGTAGAACAGGGTGAAGCGGTGGATGTGGCTTACCTTGATTTCAGTAAGGCCTTTGACACCATTCCACATAGGAGACTAGTAAACAAGCTGGGCAGCCTGGGAGTGGGTCCAGCAGTGGCAAAATTGGCTGGGGATAGGCATCAGAGGGTGATAATAAACAGAGTTCACTCCGAGGAAGGGAAGGTGACCAGCAGGGTGCCACAAGGATCAGTACTGGGACAGTCCTTTTTAATGTATTTTTTAGTGACATTGCAGAGGGACTAGAAGGGAAGGTAAACCTTTTTGCAGACAACACTAAAATCTGCAATAGAGTAGACAGTCCAACAGGGGGTGGAAAAAATAAATAGGGATTTAGGAAAGCTTGAGGAGCGGTCAAGAATGTGGCAACTAAGTTTCAGTGCGAGGAAGTGAAAAATCATGCACTTTGGGCATAGAAACCCAGGGGCAGAGTACAAGATGGAGGGAGTGGTACTGATGACCACCAAACAGAAAAGAGACCGGAGTCTAATCATACCTGATTACCTAAAGGTAGCCACAAAAAGTGTGATAAGGCTGTGAGGAGAGCCAGTGGGATGCTAGGGTTCATAGGGAGAGGTATCACCATCAGAAAGAGGGAGATGGTGATACCACTGTAGAAATCATGTGAGACCTCACCTGGTGTACTGTGTCCAGTTCTGGAGATCACATCTCGGGAGGGACATAGACAGACAGATTAGAGGCAGTCCAGAGGAGGGCAACAAAAATGGTGCAGGGTCTGTACCAGAGACCATACGAGGAGAGACTAAAAAACCTCTATGTACACCCTGAAGAAAAGAAAGGACGTAATAGAGACATTCAGATACCTCACAGGTATAAATAAGGTACAAGAGGGAAGCATTTTTCAGAAAAAAGATGCTCAAGAACAAGAGGACATGCTATGAAGCTGGGGGGGGGGTAGACTAAGGGGAAACATAAGGAAGTACTTCTTCAGAGAGAGTGGTGGATGCTTGGAACAGCCTTAAAGCAGGGGAGGTGAGGCGAAAGCTGTGGCAGGATTCAAGAACGAATGGGATAAGCATAAGGGAATCATAGTCATTAGGGAAGGGAGAGCTAAGCCGGAGATCAAGTAGGGTCTACGGTGTTACAGTAGGCAGGGAAAATGGGCAGACTGGGTGGGTCAAGGAGTCGTTATCTGCCATCAAATTCTATGTTCTAACCCCAGGAATCCACTAATATTATTACTCTTTTCAAGTGCTCCCTTAAGCCAGCACTGCCCAGGAGCCAAATAGAATGCTATGCTAATTATGGAATGTTCAGCTTGTGCATTCATTTTCCAACTGCCCTATTCTAACTGCCTGCATGCTACTTCAGATTTCTTGTCTCCACTGCAAAGTTCAGACACCCTGGAGATCTCTCTCTATCAAGATCATCTAAATTGTGCATAAGATTACAAAAAACTTAAGTATTTTGTCTTATTTTTTTATTACTGTCTTATTCTTATTATTAGTGTTTTTACCTCATAGTTTAAATTCTTTAGTTTTTTTATCAGTTCCTTTGAACCGAGGGGTAACAGACTTCTTTGTGAATTTCATAGGAAACCTTTTCATAGCTTTCCGATTGTTTTTTCTTTAAAATTACTTAGTTCAACCGCTTTTGAACCAGGGTTGTTCCAGTTCTCCCAGCAGTTTCTCGGTTCCGGAACTGTTCGGAACCGTAGTTCTGAACTGATCGCTTTATTATTAAAACCGACTGCATATTTTGAAAATTTTGTTCTATTTAGCGGTTTTTGAGTCCTGTTTTCTATAATGGCAGATAAACCTAAAAGGAACACAGGACCTACAGGTTTTAAGAACTGTATTAAATGTGCTGAGGTATTTACCAAGGCTGACAAACATGACCTTTGTCTGCTCTGTCTTGGTGTGAAACATTTCAGTGAGGACTGTGAGATTTGCAAGTCTTTCCCTGAAAAAACTGTGGAGAAGCACAGGGAGAGGCTTAAGAGAAGACTTGAAGAGGGGTCCCTGGGCTCTGACCAGT
The DNA here is from genome assembly GCA_016271365.2 of Neoceratodus forsteri. Taxonomy (NCBI): domain Eukaryota; kingdom Metazoa; phylum Chordata; order Ceratodontiformes; family Ceratodontidae; genus Neoceratodus; species Neoceratodus forsteri. Next base: position 198,495,806 of record JADMNL010000026.1, on the reverse strand, counting down.
CCACCCCTCTAAAAATGTGGCAATTCCTTCTAGAGCCTCCAAATCCACCCCTGATATGGGTGAGGGCTCTAGTAAGAGAGGCAATCAGCCGGCTAACTCTCCAGTGCCTGCCAAAAAACGAAGAAAAAGTAAGCATACTGACACCCCGGCTGAAACGCCTCAAGGGGTCCCTCAGGTGCCCACACATACTCCATCTCCTGCTGGTATTACACGAGCTCTGGCTTTGTTACAAGTGTTGCAGGGCCTGCTCCCCCCCAGCAGCCTGTAACTGTTCCAGCTGATAAAACAGCTGCTGCTACCCCTCTTGTGCCTGTTCCCACAATGGGCGGTGATGATGATGAGGATGAGGAGGAGGAAGGAATAGAGCCTGAGGTGTCACCAGAGCAAGACTTTGGTTTCCCCCCCAGGCCCTCAGAGGAGAGGATTTTTCTTTCATTAAGTGGTAGAAACACTGGACCTCCAAACAATTGAAGACGTGCAGGATGAAGAAGAGGTTCAGTATATGGAACTAATGGGGTAATACCCTCAAAACCACTTCTCCTTCCTCTTTACAAATTTTTCAGAAAAGACATTCTGGAAATTTTAAAAGCTCCGCAAACTGTCACACCTGTTGACATAAAATGTGACTGAAAGTACCAAATGGAGAGATCTGGTGCTGAGTTTTTATTCAGTCACCCAGATCATCAGAGCATTGTACAACAGACAGCCTGTGAGAAGGCCAAAACCCCTTTGTCTTCTCATCCACCTGAAAAAAGACTTCAGAAAGGTGGACGGTATGGCTAAGAGGGGGTACCTCTCAGCAACTCTTGCTATCAGGCAAGCCACTTACCAGGCGTATGCTGACCTTTACCAAAAGGCTTTATGGCAGTCTGTGGTGGATAATGCAGAGGCAAATCCCTCCCTCACTGTTTTGGAGTTACTAGAGACAGCCAAATTGGGTTTGGAAGCTTCCAAATACCAATTCCAGATGGCACCAGACACGAATGACACTGCTGCCAGATGGATGGCTGGTACTATAGTTATGAGAAGGTTTGCCTAGTTGAGGGCTACCAACCTCACCCAGGACACTCAAAACAAAACAGTGGATTTCCCAGTTGAGGGCCATTCCCTTTTTGGTGCACAAACTGAAGTTTACGTGAAGAAAGTAGACGAGTACAAGGCTACTTTCAGAAGTAATTCCACCAGGGACAAATCTTCTCCTTCCACTTCTTATTCTGTGGGAGGCAGGGGCAGGTCTACTTTTAGGAGACCTTTCTTTCAGGTGCAAGCTGCTCCTCGGATACAGTACCAACCCCAGTAGATGGGTTGTTATAGGGCCAGGGCCAGAAGAGGCTCACGCAGAGGGTCTAATTCTACCCAACCTCAACAACAACAACAAAAGCAGAACCCCTGACTCTTCCCTTCAGGCTGCCTCTCCACATTCAGTAGGGGTCAGACGTTCCCACTATTTCCAGGACTGGTCAAAAATCACATCAGACAGGTGGGTCCTGGAAATAGTGGGTCAGGGTTTCTCCCTTTGTTTCAAGTCCCTTCCCCCTCCAAGGGTAAAATGTTTTGCATCAGTTCCTCCCTCACAAACAAAACTGTTGGAGCAGGAAGTAAAGAATTTATTACTGGCAAAAGTAGTTGCGCCTGTTCCATACAATAAAAGAGGGCAAGGTTCTACTCTAGGTATTTCCTAACAACAAACAAGTTCTGGTCAGATCCACCACGGCTACATAATGAAGTTAGTGAGGTTGTGTGGAACTGTTAAGGAGACATAGAGAAACAACACAATTATTTTTAACTTGTAAGATGCGTTTTATTTTGCATTCTAAGGAAGGCAGACACATTATTAGGAAAATATATGGAGGTGTAGATTTCAGTGGAATGGTAAGCAATGTAAGTTTGACAGGAAGAATAGATGGCAGTACATGAAAAAGTAATGGTTGGCATATGTTCAGTCTTGGGATTATTTACACAGTTTTATAGAGAAAAACAGGTTTGTCCACGCGTTGATGTAAATTATATTTAAGTAATGTGTTGATGTCAGGCAGTCGGGTGTAATGATGGACTTCATTAGGAGAGAAAATGTGATAGTAACTTTTATAAGGGGTCGACCTGAAATTATCCAAGCAGGCCACTAAAACAGTAGGTAAAGCTAGGGGGATGTTGGGGTTTATTAGTAGGGGCATCACAAGTCAAAAGAGGGAGGGAGGTAATAATCCCTCTTTGCAAGAGACTGGTTAGGCCCCATCTGGAGTACTGTGTGCAGTACTGGAGGCCACACCTTCACAAGGACATTAACCACACTGAGGCAGTCCAGAGAAGGGCAACCAAAATGGTGCAGGGACTGCATCAAAAAACATATGAGGACAGATTAACAGAGCTCAATATGTATACCCTACAGCAAAGGAGGGAGAGAGGTGATATGATCGAAACATTCAAACACCTTAAGGGCATTAACAAGGTGAAAAAGTTTAACATGTTTCAATATCAGAAGAATAGCAGGACAAGAGGACACAACGTGGATTAGAGGAGGCCAATTAAGGGTAATGTAGAAGTTCTTTTCACAGAAAGGGTGGTGGATGCATGGAACGGCCTACCTCAGGAAGTGGTGGATATGAATACAGTGCAGGGCTTCAAACAGGCATGGAATAGGCATGAGGGAGCAATACAGATGAGTATGAATAGATAGGCCATTGACAGAGTAAAGGTCGATGGCACATCCATAAGGTAGAAAAAGAAATGGGCCTTACGGTCCTTATCTGCCATCATCTTCTATGTTTCTATGTTGCTGTTGATAAGGTTAAGGTAGTTATGCGTGTGATAATGGGAATATCAGGACAGTATGTGGTTTGTACAGGAGTGGAATACAAATATGCACTGTATCATAAGTATGTGTTCAGAGTGCAAGCAAATGTGATGCGCAGGTTTATTTTACATATACAGTAGATAAAAATAGGAATAGATGCAACTAATAGAAATATAGATAATTACATAGATAGACATACAAATGGACAGACAGAGGGAGAAGTTATAGTCATGACAGTCTTTGGAGAGACAACTGCCCCTAGAGTCACAGTCATGTTCACTAATTTGAGTTGAAAAACTTTTCAAGCAGCACTATTTTGCTGTCAGTAATCGCCTATGGGTTTAAGCATGTATTGGAATGTCTTAAAACAGTTATAGTACAGGAAAAACAATGAAAGCAATTGTGTTACAGTTTAATACTGAAACATACATGTTGCCACCTTGATCCAATGAGCACCCTCCCCCAAGCAGAGTGCCAGTCTTAAAGAGCATCTGACGCCTTCAGGATAAGTGAAAGAAAACATAATATTTAGACACAGATCAGTTTATATTTCACATTAGTTCTGTATTTTCCCCTCATGAATTTTTACTGAGTCCATTTGCATGAAAAGTGGACCGCTGCTCCTGAAGTGTTCATGTATTCCTGGTGTTTCAAACAACATGAAGTCTTGCTGTATTCTGACTATTGCAGTGATTGCCAACCTTTGAACTGCCCGGGAGAACAAAGAGTTAACTTTCCATGCAGGGCATGGAACGCTGAGCTCGAGCCCGGTTGAAGCCTCTGTCTGCTGTTGTTTAAACTCCAACCGTCAGATTCTTTACTCCGCTTCACTGAACAGTCGCTCTGGAGATTTCTCTTTGCTTCGGTTCAAAAGTCTGTTAAAATGTTGTTTTTTGCTCGGTTTCTGCAATTTCTGCTACTGAACCTGTCTGTTTAAGTCTCTGTCTGTGGTACTGTGAGTACTAGATAGGTTTGCATTTAGTTTCTGTGTGAACTTAAACATTGGATCGGTTGGTTTGAACCGATCAGTTTATATTTTAAAAACTTCTGAATTTATTAGAGTGTGGTAACCGGTCCGTATCGGTTCTAAAAAAATGGATATAATTACATTTTTTTCCAAGACCTGTAACACGGTCAGGAACCGATAGGGGTGTCTTGCCTGGCAGATTGCTGAAAAAAGGGTAAGTTGTGGATAGGATTGGCCATGTCTGAGAAACCCAATAAAAAAATCGGGCCCACTGGGTTTCAACACTGTAGTGTGTGTGGGGAAGCCTTTGCTAAGGCTGATCCTCACACCACCTGTGTTTATTGTCTGGGGTTTGACCACCTCAATTCAGACTGCCAAATTTGTAAAAGTTTTCCCTCAGCTACCCTGGATAAGAGAGTAGGTAGACTGAGGGAAAGGGAGGCCGAGAAGTCCGCTGACCCGGTTGGCCAGCCCGGTTTGATTCCGACTGAACCAGAAGGAGTGCCCTCTGACCAGGGCAAAACTTCTTCGGGCAAAAGGAGAACTGATTCTGAGGAGTTGGTTCCGGTTAAAAGAAAAAGAAGGGAAAAATCATCTGGTTCGGATCCACAAGTTCTTTCTCCGACCGCTGATGAAATAGCCAAAGCGACAAGGATAGTTCAGTCGCTAACTTCGGTTCCGGCCGAACCGGCACCATCTTTCAGGGGCTCGGCTTGGTCGGTTCCCCCGGTTCCGGATTATGCTTTAGAAGAATTTTATGAACCGGAGGAGGAGGAGGAGGGAGAGTATGAGGATGATGATGATGGTGATTATGAAAGTCTGGATGTGCCTATTGACCCGGACATCTCCCCAGACAGACCTTCAGGTGTTTCTCTTCCTTGGCTTTCTGAGTCCTCTTCCCACTTTATGTTTTACAAGAAAGTGGCTGAAACCCTCCAGCTTCCAATGGAAGAAGCAGTAGAGGATCAGGAGGAGCCTGATTTTGTAGAGATGATGGACATCCCAGAGTCCAGGAGATTGTCTATTCCCCTCCATAAATCTTTAGGGAAACAGACATTCAAAATTTTAAAAACTCCTAATTCCATACCTCCTGTGGACAGAAGAATGGACAAGAGGTATACCCTTTCAGGCTCGGACATGGAGTTCCTTTCCCAGCAATGCAGCCATGTTGGGGTAGTGCAGGCTGCTGCCTGTGATAAGGCAAATATTCCCTTGGCTTCACACCGCCCAGATAAGGACTCCAGGAGGACTGATGCCATGGCAAAGAAGCAGTACATGGCAGCATCTTTGGGACTCAGGTAGACTAACTATATGGCCTACACAGCTAGATACCAGAAGTCCAGGTGGGACACTGTGCTGGCTTTGGCTAAACAGGCCCCTGACCAGCTTCCAGAGGAGCTGGAGCAGGTGGCTGTGGATGGATTGAGGCATCCAAGGTGCAGTTTCATGCTGCTGTGGACTCCAGTGATGTTTCATCCAGAGTCATGGCTACATCTGTGGCCCTTGAGGATGGCTTGGCTCAGATGTGCTAGCCTATCACAGGATACCCAGTGAGCCATGGATTTCCCTGTCATTGGTAATTCTCTGTTTGGGAGCAGATAAAGAGAACTACATGAAGATGATGGACGAGTACAGGACCACCTACAGGGTGCTCAGGCCAAAAGAAAGGCAAGCACTCCTCAGAGACAGCATTCCAGGGCAGGGGCAGGCCCTTTCAAAGGCCCTTTACCAAGCCAGGCCTCCTCTTCTGCTTATGCTCAGAGGGGTTCTTTAGAGGGAGAGCAGATGGGGAATGAGCAGGCCTGCTTCCACCCTCAGCCTAAGCCCCTGCAAGCAGACACCCTGATGGGTCTGCCTGGGCCGATTCTCCAATACCTGTAGGGGCAGGCTGGCTTTTTTGTCCAGGACTAGAAGTCTTTAACATCAGACAAGTGGGTCCTGGAAGTAGTAAGCCAGGGACTGGTTCTCCGCTTCAAAACATTTCCCAAGATGAGAACCAGATCCTTTCCACCTGCAAATCCATCAGAGACCCTTGCCCTAGAGGCAGAGGTTTCTTCCCTCTTGGCTCTAAGAGCCATAGAAAGGGTTCCTACCCTACACAGGGGCAAAGGATTGTACTCGAGGTACTTCCTAACCCCAAAAAAGACAGGAGAATGGCGGTCCATCCTGGATCTAAGATATCTGAACAAGCACCTTTTAAGCCAAAATTCAAAATGGTGACTTTGGAATAATTCTGCCCTCTCAAGGCCAGGGGACTGGCTAGCCTCCTGGACCTCAAAGATGCCTATTTTCACATTCCCATCAGGTGCTCCCACAGAAAGTACCTCAGGTTCAAGGTTGCCCTCAGGCCACTATCAATTCAGAGACAATGCCCTTGGCTAACATCAGCCCAAAGGTGTTCACAAAGTGCCGGCAGTAGTGGTTGCTTTCCTAAGGAGAAAAAGATCTCCGTCTTTCCATACCTGGACGACCGGCTCATAGTGGGTCACTCTCCAGACCAAGTCAAGTCACATCTGCAAATAACTCAGCAAGTGCTCACTTCCTTAGGATTCCTCCTCAACCTTCCAAAGTCACTTCTCGAGCCAGTACAGCTTCTCACCTTTATAGGAGCAAAGCTGGATACAATAAGAGCAAAAGCCTTCCTTCCCCTGGACAGGGCAAGGACCCTTATAGAACTGGCCTCTTCATTCATCCTTCAGGTGTCTCAACCAGCAAGGCACTTCTTGCAGCTCCTGGACCACATGGCAGCTTCTACAGCAGTGGTACAGGGGGCAAGATTCCAGATGAGGGACATTCAGTTCCACTTAAGAGCCTTCTGGTCCCAAAGAAAGGATTCCCTTACCAAACTAGTCCCAGTGACTCAAACCCTGATCCAGGCTTTGCAGTGGTGGCGGGATCGGGACAATTTAAGCCAGGGAGTTCCTTTTGTCACTCAGTCTCATTCAGTAATGCTCACCACAGATGCCTCCCTGCTGGGCTGGAGAGCCCACTTGGGGGATCTTACCACCCAAGGGCTGTGGTCACCTCAAGAATCTCTGCTTCACATCAGTCTCTTGGAACTCAGAGCAGTGTTTCTGGCACTGCAAGCCTTTTCCAAATCTGTACAGAACAAGGTGGTCCAGATCAAAACAGACAATACCACCACAATGTGGCACCAACAAGCAAGGAGGCACTGGGTCTCACGGCTTTGCTGAAGAAGCAATGAAGTTGTGGTCTCTGGCCTATTCCTGCAAACCTCTCTGATAGCAGTTCACCTCCAGGAAGGACAATGTCCAGCAGATGCTCTTAGAGATATCTCAGGGCCATCACAAATGGACCCTAGACCCCTAGTTTTGGAAGTGATTTTCTCCAGATGGGGCACTCCACAGATAGATCTTTTTGCAGCCCCAGACAATCACCAACTTCCTCTCTTTGTTGAAGACCCCAGTCTTGGGCTCAGTCCCCTGGATACTCTGATTCTGAATTGGGAAGGAAGATCTTACCGAGAGGGCTCTTGCAGTAGGTAATTACATATAGGGACTGATGCCGGCAGGCAGGACCCCATGGAAAATTTCTAGCTAGCAGTCCCTGGCGAGGGACCGCCCCCATGTCAGGTGACCCGGCGCAGGAGACATAGGTATAAAGGGCGGTCCTGGACGCCCATTCCAGTTTTTCCCGCCGTTAGCTCGTGCAGCGCTCGTGAAACGTTTCGTGCGTTTCCGTCAGCCTTCCGCTGCTTTTACTGAAAATCTTTTATTTTTCGACTAATTCAGTACTAACGCCGGTGTATGTCATCCCGCACACCCTCCAAGCACAAGAATAAGGCACCGTCCGCGCCCAACTACCACACAAGGACAGCCACCTCTATGCCTGTTCTGCCTAGGCCCCGATCATCCGTCGAGAAGTGCCAGCATTGCTTCAGCTTTAACGCTGCTACCCGAAAAGGCGGCAGTAATCCCTGGAAGCCCATATTCTAAAGAAGAAATGAGCTCTATGGAGAAGGAGCTTAAAAACTGAGGCAGCGCCCACTTCAAGGCCATCGGAAGAAGAAGGACAAGGAGAGGCATCGGGACAAAGGTTTCCACCGCGCTTCTGGGAGTCGCTGGGACGCAGGGTAATATCCTCCTCCGGGGACCGCCGACGGCCGCTCAGAGGTTTCTGATGCGCGGCGGCCGCCTGTCTGCCTCGCTGGCCTTGTGGGGCCTCTGCAGTTGGAGGCCTCCGCCTCTGGTTCAGCCGCGGGCTCGCGTCCTACCATCGTGGGTGACTCCGGTAAGCCGGCGTCGGCTCCTCTGATGTCCGCCTGAGAGGGTTGGTAAGACGTCGACCCTCCGGGCGACGCCATGGCTTTCTTCCCACCAGACCAAGCCAGCCCTCCTCTTGACCTGTCTCTGTGAGGCTCTCAGAAAGTCAAACGTCGGCTTCTCCGGCGCCTGCCGAGCTCACTTCACACTCACGCTGCTCGTCCGACGTCCGCCGTGGGGAACCGGCGATCGACCTCCCAACGTCCGCTGCCCCGGTTCACCACAGCCTCGCTGCCGCCTGGGAAACCAGAGTCCCCCAACCTGAACCTGGGGACTTTTCCTCTGTCCCTGGGCAAAGCTGGGGATCTTTTACTCCATCGGTCCTTCCTCCATCTGGGCGCGCCGGACCTGACGTCGGCCCCGGACGCTGGCTCGATGCTGCCGCCCTCCGACATCGGTACCTCCGTGCAGAGCTCTCCGCCAGCCGCCCTGACGCCGGGTCTTACTGACTCGGGAGATCTTTTGCTCCTATCGGCGCCTCCAGGCTGTCCAGTACGGACCCGCCCGTGAGGTTCCCGGCCGGGCCATCTGCTCAGGCAGCCCCCCCCCGGCTTCCGGGTATCCTCCGTCTTATTCGACACTGGTGTACCCGGGAACGCCGTATCCGGCGCCACTGTACCCGACGCCGGGCTTCCCGACGCCGCAGTACTCGATGCCTCAATACCCGATGCCGGGTTACCTGCAGCCGGGTTTCGGATATGCTCCATATGGGTAAAGCCCGTATTCTTATCCCCCGCCTCCTCCTCCTCCTCTGCCCTCGTGGCCACCAGTGGACCTACAGGAGACTCTGGCCTCCTGGTGGGCTGAGGCCAAGGCTCAGCTCACCAAAGAGGTCGAGAGCCGCCCTCCGGCGACGGTGCCATCCCCGGGTTCCTGTACGCCCAGGCGGCACACTCCTCACACATCCGACCCAGTTCTTCTGTCTGATCCAGAGAGGCAGGACACGTCTCCGGGACTCCCCAGGCCTGCTCCTCCCGTCCGGAAAGGGAGTCTTGCTCTTCTTCATCCTCCTTCGCCTCGGACTCTCGGACTCTTCTGACGGCTGCCCGAGAGACACGACGAGTCTCGCTTTCCGTTAAAGCCCGGCCAAGGACTCCTCTGAAGTTCCTCCGAGGATCCCTCTTTACGAGTTGTTAGAAAAATCCAGGAGGTTCATCAGCGCTCCTTGGAACCCAGATCCTCAGCTCGAAGCTCACTGAACATCTGGATCTGCCCATGACAGCTTCCTACATTAGTGCCCGCCTGGATAGAGCCTACCCGTCCTTGTTACCACGATACGGAACAACCGTCGGCCTAGCTCCACTTCCCAGGAAGTCTAACAGGCCATATCAGGCTCCAGAGGTGTTGATTTCCTGGATTCTCACCCTCGTGCCGACTCGGTCGCGATTAGCGCCGCTCACGGCCGGTCGGCGAACCCTAAACATCTTAGCTCGTCACCTCCTAATAAGGAATCTGGCCTTCAAACAACATGAAGTCTTGCTATATTATGACTATTGCAGTTTGTCCCACCAGTAGAACTGCTCCGGAGGTGAAAGAGTTAACTTCCATGCAGAGCATGGAGCTTAGAGCGCGAGCTCGGTTCAGAAGGTCTGTTAGGGTGGTTTCAAACCAAAACCGGCAGATTCTTTACTCCGCCTCACTGAACAGTCGCTCCGGAGATTCCTCCTGTTGCTCGGTTCATTTCTTCGGTTTAAAGCGCTATTTCTCGGTTGAATTTAACCGCGATTTATTTATTTTAACGCAAAACCGATCGGTTCAAGCTCTGTCTATGGTATCGTAAGTAATAGATAGTTTTTTTCTGTGTGGAACTTGTAAAATTGTTATCGGTTCAGTTGAACCGATTGAATTGTATTAAAACTTAAGTTTGAAGCCTTTTTTAAGGTTTGTTAGAGCGGTTCCCGGTTCTTATCGGTTCTAAAAACGGATTTCATTACGGTTTTTTCCACTTACTCACACACGTGTTTGGAACCGATAAGGGTGTCTTGCCTGGCACTGCCATTAAAAAGGGCAAGTTTGTTGGTTAGCTGGCATCATGTCTGAGAAACCCAAAGAAAAACCGGCCCACTGGTTTCAACACTGTAGTGTCTGTGGGGAAGCCTTTGCCAAGGCTGACCCACACACTACATGTGTCTATTGTTTGGGGTTTGACCACCTCAATTCAGACTGCCAGATTTGTAAAATTTTCCCTGCAGCCACCCTGGACAAGAGAGTGGGCAGGCTCAGGGAACGAGAGGCCAAAAAGTCCGCTGACCCGGATGGCCAGCCCGGTTCGGTGCCAACCGAACCGGAGGGAGTGCCCTCTGACCAGGGCGAGACTTCCTCGGCCAAACGAAAAGCTGGCTCTGAGGAGCCAGTTCCAGCAAAGAAAATTCAAAAATCAGCAGGTTTGGAGTCCAAAATTCTTCAACTGCTGCAGAGATAGCTAGGCAATACAGATTGTCCAGTCCCTGTCCTCGCCTTTCCTAACCGCCACTGTCTGGCAAAAGGTCGGTTCTGGCCTGTTCCAATGGTTCAGGAACATGATATAGAAGAGTTTTATGAACCAGAGGAGGGGGATGAGGATTAGTGATCAGTGTGAATGTGACTTTGAAAGTCTGGATGTGCCCATTGAACTGACATCTCCCCAGACAGACCTTCAGGTGAGTCTCCCCAGGCTTTCTGAGTCCCCTTCTCATTTTTGTTTTATAAAAGTTGCTGAGACCCTCCAGCTTCCTTAGAGGAGGCTTTGGATGAGCAAGAGGAGCCTGACTTATGGAGATGATGGATATCCCAGAGTCCAGGAGATTGTCCATCCCTTTACATAAATCTTTTAGGAAACAAACAAAAAAAAATTTAAAAGCTCCTAATTCTGTGCCTCCTGTGGATAAAAAGATGGACAGGAGGTGAACACTTGTCAGGTCCTGATACAGATTTTCTTCACAGCAATGCAGTCATGTTAGTAGTTCAGGCTGCAGCCTGTGATAAAGCTAATATTCCCTGGTTTCACATCCTCCTGACAAGTGATTCCAGGAAGATTGATGCTATGGCCAAAACAATACATGGCAGCATCCTTGGGACTCAAGACAAGCAACTATGTGGCTTCTGTTGCAGATACCAGAAATCTAGATGGATACTGTCATGGCCTTAGCTAAACAGGTCCCCTGGCCAGCTTGCAAAGGAGCTGGAACAGGTGGCTCTTGATGGTATTGAGGCATCTAAGGTGCAATTCCATGCTGCAGTGGATTCTTAACGATGTATCCTCTAGAGTCATGGCTACATCTGTGGCTTTTTCGAGATTGGCCTGGCCTAGGTGTATTACTTTGTCACAGGATACCCAGTCTAAGGCTATGGATTTTTCTGGTAGGGAAATTCTCTGTTTGGGGAGCAGACAGAGAATTATATGAAGAAATGGACGAATATAGAACCACTTATAGGGGCACAAGCCAAGGAACTGCAAGCCACCTCAGAGGCAGCTCCCCAGGGGTAGGGGTAGGCCTTTTCACAGGCCTTTTTACCAGACCCAGGCCTCCTATTCTTCAGCCTATGCACAGAGGGGGCTCTTCAGAGGGAGAGGCAGACAGGGTTCGAGCAGGCCTGCTCCCACTCCTCAGCCTAAAGCCCCTGCCAAACAAGCACCCTGATGGGATGCCCAGGGTCGGCTCTCCACTACCTGTAGGGGGCAGGTTGGCTCATTTCGTCCAGGACTGGGAGTCTTTAACTTCAGACAGGTGGGTCCTGGAAGTAGTGAGCCAGGGTCTGGTTCTCAGCTTCAAAAATTTCCAAAGATGAGAGCCAGATCTTTCCACCTACAAACCCTTTAGAGACTTCTGCTTTGAAACAGAAGTCTCAACCTCTTGGCTCTCAGAGCTGTAGAAAGGGTTTCTCCCTCACTCAGGGCAAGGGTCTGTACTCCAGGTACTTCCTTACCCCAAAAAGATGAAGAGTGGGCGGTTCATCCTGGATCTAAGATATTCTAACAAGCACCTTTTAAAGCCAAAGTTCAAAATGGTGACACTGGGAATGATTTTATTCTCCTGCTGGCCAGGGACTGGCTAGCCTCCCTGACCTCAAGGATGCCTACTTCCATGTTCTTATCAGAAGCTCCCACTCAGTACCTCAGGATCTCGAACTGCCTCAGGCCATTATCAGTTCAGAGCAATGCCCTTCGGCCTCACTTCTGCTCTAAGGGTGTTCACAAATGTCTGGCAGCAGTAGTCGCTATCTAAGAAGGCAAAGATTGCCATTTTTCCCTACCTGGACGACTGGCTCATTGTGGGTCAGTCTCCAGACAGGCTAACCAAATCCTACCAGTTACCCAACAGCTGCTTACCTTCTGGGATTTCTTCTCAATCTTCCAAAGTCAATTTGGAACCTGTCCAGGTACTCACCTTTATAGGCGAGAACTGGACACAAAGCAGGCCAGAGCCTTCCTTCCCTTGGAAAGGGTAAGGACCTTAGTGGCCCTGGCCTCGCCCTTCTTCTCTCTGCAGGTCTCGACCAGCAAGGTATTTCCTGCAGCCCTAGAGCCACATGGCTGCCTCCACAGCTATAGTGCAAGGAGCAAGATTTCGATGAGGGATATTCAGTTCCATTTGAGAGCTTTCGTCTCAAAGAAGAGATTCTCTATCCAAGTTAATCCTAGTGACTCAAACTCTGATCCAGGTCCTTCAGTGGTGAGCAGGATCAGAGCAATCTGAGACAGGGGTGCCTTTTCATCCTCTGTCCCATTCCTTGACCCTTACTGCAGATGCATTCCTCTTGGGATGGGGAGCTCATGGGCGACCTCTCCACCCAGGGGTTATGGTCCCCAGGAATCTCTGCTTCACATCAATCTGTTGGAACCAGGAGCTGTTTTTCTAGCACTTCAGGTTTTCTGCATCTGTTCGCAGAACAAGGTGGTACAGGTCAGAATAGACAACACCACTACAATGTGGTACATCAACAACAAGGGGCACTCGGTCTTCGGCCTTGTGCACTGAGGCGTATGAAGTTGTGGTCTCTGGCTTATTCCCCTGAACACTTCATAGCATAGCAGTTCACCTCCCAGGCAAGGACAATGTCCTGGCAGATGCTCTCAGCAGGATTTCCAGGGCCATCACGAATGGTCAGTGGATCCCTAGTACTGGGGATAGTGTTTGCATAGATAGGGCACTCTCAGATAGATCTTTCGCAGCCCCAGACAATCATCAGCTTCCACTGTTATGTTGCAGGCCCCAGTGTTGGGCCCAGTCCCCTGGATGCCTTTCTCCTCAGTTGGAAGGAAGTTTTATGCCTTTCCCTTCCTCTCCTGTTCAAAGTACTAGTCAAAATCAGGTCTCAGCCCCTCAAAATGATCCTGATTGCTCCAGACTGGGCCAGGCAGCCTGGTACCCACTCTTCTGTCCTTAGCAGTCCATCTTCCCCTGTGTCTCCCCAGGAACCACAATCTGTTAACCTGTGCTCAGGGAGAGTTTGGTATCCGACTCTCAAATCCTCAACCTCAAGGCTTGGCTCTTGAGCAGTTAGAGTTTGCTGATTTACAACTTTCAAAGTGTTCTCGAAATCCTGAAGGCTGCTAGGAAGCCTTCCACCAGGGCTACTTATAACTCCAAGTGGAAAAGGTTTTCCATATGGTGTTCTGGAAGCATGTTTCGGAATCTGCTGATCTACCCACTGTATTGACTACATGGTCCATCTTAATTTTTAGACTGAGACCAGCTACTCCTGAAAGTGCATTTGGCTGCTGTCTCTGCCTTCATTTCAGCAGGGAAGCCCTTCTTTCTGCTCATCCTGTATTTTCCAAGTTTTTTAAAGGATTGCTTCACACCAATCCTCCATTCAGGGACCCTGCTTGCTTGGGATCTTAATGTATGCATTGCTCAGCTGATGCAACCTCTTTGAGCCTCTGTCTCGGCAGAGCTTAAGTATTTGACTTGGAAACTGTATTTGCAGCCATCACTTCTGCCAGGCGATAAGTGAGTTACAGGTTTTATCAGTAGAGACTGACTTTTATTTCCTTTTCATAGGGATAAAGTAGTCCTCAGGACTAATAGGAAGTGTTTTGCTTCAAGGTGGTTTCAGATTTCCACTCTTAACCAATCTATTTCACTTCCAGTGTTCTTCACTGACCATCCTCCTCTGGTGAGAGGAGGCTGCACAGCTTAGATGTTAAGAGGGGCCCTAGTTACTACTTAGAGCGTACTAAGGGTCACAGGTTTGACTCCTCCAACTGTTTCTCACTTATGGTGAGGTTGGGAAAGGAGACTGTGTCACCAAGAGATCCATTGCCAGATGGATCGCTTTCTTGTATCCACCTTGTCAAAAGCTGGGTAAGGTTCCCCCAGGCCTGAGGGCTCACTCTACCAGAGGTACAGCTGCATCTCTAGCTGCTGCTAGAGACATCCTATCTTGAGATATGTCAGGCAGCTACTTGAAGACAGTACACACTTTCACCAAGCATTACCTCCTCCCTGATATTCAGGCCAGGAGGATGCTCGGTTTGGTACAGCCGTGTTCCTGAGCCATTCCCTAAGTAGGTTCTGTCCTCCTCCATGGAGGTACTGCTGTGTATGTATGTTTATAATATAGCAAGACTTCATGTTGTTTGAAGAAAAATTACCACCTTAGTAATGTTGTTTCTTCTAATGGAGTCTTGCTATATTATGACTCTCCCCCAGCCTGCTCCTCTCAGAACTCCTACTTTGGGTATGGGGTGGGCAGTCCTCTGTTGGCATTTATTGATGCCTCTTCATGTTTGGGTGTTGTGTTTATTTAGTTATTTTATTCTTATTTTCTGGTCCACTGACTTGAGTCTTGGTGTTGGGACCAGGAAAATGTGTTATATATAGTGGAAAACATGGTATTACATGTTACCACGAATTAGAGTTTATCTTATAAGAGATGGTAGAAATGCAATACAGTATGACAAGGCAACACACCTCCATGAACACGAGGCTGGACAGCTACAAGAAAGCGCCCTCAGGTCTGAGGAGGCGCTTTTTGGCGCGAAACCGGTCGGGCGTTTCATTGTTCCTTGGAGCTGTTGTTGCCTTGCATGGCGCTACTGTATTTTACATTTTCTGCCATCTCTTTTGTAAGTTAAAATACAGTTTCATTATTGTGAAGTGTTGGTGCCGTGTTTTCTTTTTGATTGTTACATTGTTCCATTACACTGGCACGACTTGAACTGGAGCCACTATTTTTGTGATTTAATATATTAGTGGCCAGTTGGCTAGTGTAGGTTACAGCTTCCACACAGAACCTTAGTGAGTTTTTGCTCGTAAAGATCTGACGGTTTCGGTTTGAAACCACCCTAACAGAGCTTCTGAACCGAGCTCGCGCTCTAAACTCCATGCTCTGCATGGAAGTTAACTCTTTCACCTCCGGAGCAGTTCTACTGGTGGGACAAACTGCAATAGTCATAATATAGCAAGACTCCATTAGAAGAAACAACATTACTAAGGTGAGTAATTTATTCTTCTGGACCAGTATGGGAGAAAGATTTACGCTTCCTCCACACTGGGGATTAGGGCCCTGAACTATGTCGGCCACATGGGGGGACTACCAGAAGGCCATCCTTACTCAGGCAGAAGCCAAGCTGGACTCCTTGCCTGACTCCCAAGTCAAACAGGAGTTGGCTGATCTCGTCCACGCTGCTCGTTCAGCCAGTCGACACATGCTACGTGCGTCATACGACGCAGTGGACACTGCTGGGCGGAGCTCAGCTTTCACCGTAGGCCTACGGCGTCATGCTTGGCTCCGCGTGTCAGGTCTAGTCCCGGAGGTGCAATCTGCTATCCAGGAAGCACCTTTCTGGGGGTCGGTGCTTTTCGGGGGTGATATCAAGGACATCATTACCGATTTGCAAGAGAAGGGGACGGCTCTGAAGTCAGTTGATTCCATGTACCATCCCCATCAGCAGCAGCGCCGTCCGTTTCGCAGACGGAATCAGCCAAAGGCGAAACCCTAGGGAAGGCGGGCCACAAAACATCGGGCCCCCACAACTGCTAAGCCCCCGCTCAAAAAAGCAGCAGGTGCTTCAGCTGTGGCACTGCCCCACACCACCTGACTCCTTTCCTCTCCCGCTGCCTCCGGACTCCCCGGAGGAACCGGTAGGAGGGAGGTTTTCCCTCCATCTTCCGGGATGGGAGAGGATAACCACAGATTCTTGGGTGCTCCAGCTCATAGCAGAAGGACACTCCATAGAGTTTCTTCAGAAACCACCCCGCCACCCCCCTCTGAAGTCGTTGTATTCATGGGAACATCTTCCTTTGGTCCAGGAGGAAATCTCGGCTCTTCTGCTGAAGCAAGCAACAGAGCCCGTCCCCCTTCATCTTCAGGGGATGGGTTACTATTCCCATTTCTTCCTGGTCCCAAAGAAGACTGGAGATCTCAGACCAATTTTAGATCTCAGTTCCCTGAATCTTTATGTAGAGTACAAAAGGTTCAGGATGCTCCCTTTGCAGAGCCTTCTGCCCCTCCTCCAGCCGGGTCAATGGCTTTGTGCTCTGGATATGCAGGATGTTTATCTGCACAGTCCCATTCGCCCTTCTCATCGTAAATACCTTCGTTTTGTGTTCCAGGGGGACCATTGCCAGTTCAAGGCACTCCCGTTTGGTCTATCCTCAGCCCCCCGAGTATTTACCAAATGCCTGGCAGTGGTGGCGGCCCACCTGCGTACCAAGGGAGTACAGGTTTTCCCTTATCTAGACGACTGGCTCCTGGCGGCCTTGTCCAGGGAGGAACTCCTCCGATTCCTCTCCCTTACCCAGCAGGTTTTTGCCTGCCTGGGTATTACCATTGACCATTCCAAGTCTCATCTGGACCCATCCCAGAGGCTACAGTTTATTGGGGCGATCCTAGATACGACCCTGAGCAAGGCCTTCCTGCCTTGGGACAGGGCAGCTTCCCTTCAGACCCAGATAAGCCTGTTGTCCGACCTCAGGATGGTCTCAGCAAGGTCGGTCTTTTGCCTTCTCGGGCTCATGGCGGCTGCTATCCCGACGGTCCCTCGCGCTCGACTCCACATGAGGATCTCTCAGTGGACTCTACGCTCTCAGTGGGATCAACTAGTGGACGACCTAAATCACTCATTTCTGATCTCCTCGCCAATGATGCGAGACTTACAGTGGTGGATGGTTCAAGAGAACCTGTTTCGGGGGGTTCCTTTCTTTCATCCTCCCCCCTCTCAGACTCTAACCACAGACACCTCAGGCGAAGGTTGGGGAGCCCATCTAGGCCCTCATTGGACCCATGGCTCCTGGTCCAGGCTAGAACATGCTCTCCACATCAATGTGCTTGAGCTTCGGGCAGTGTTGTACGCTCTACAAGCCCTTCACCAGTACATCCTTCCCGGCCACCTTGCCGTCCAGACGGACAATATGTGCGTGGTGTGGTACATCAACAAGCAGGGAGGGACTCGATCCTACCCTCTATGCAGGGAGGCAGTGAGGGTTTGGGATTGGGCAACACAACACGACCTTCACCTCACGGCGATTCACGTTCCAGGAGTCGACAACACCCTGGCAGACAAGCTAAGTCGCTCTTCTGCTCTGACTCATGAGTGGGAACTGGACCAGGGGGTCCTAGACGATATCTTCCAACTTTGGGGAACACCACAGGTCGACCTGTTCACATCCCCCCTATATGCAAAACTTCCCACCTTCTGCTCGCTCGTTCCAGAGCGAGGTGTTTTCTGGAGCGACGCTGTGTCTCTAGACTGGAAGGACAGATTCATCTATGCCTTTCCTCCAATTCCTCTTATCCCACGAGTTTTGCAGAAACTAGCTTCAGAAGGAGCGAGAATGATTCTGGTTGCTCCTTTCTGGCCCAGGCAAATCTGGTTCTCTCTTCTACAACAATATTCAGAGGATCCTCCTCTTCTTCTTTCTCTGTCTCGAGGTTTGTTGACCCAGGATCAGGGGACCCTGGTCTATCCAGGCCTCAAATCCCTTCAACTGCATGCATGGCTCCTGCAGACCTAGCCCAATCCCGTTTTGGAGTGTCTCCCAAAGTGGCGGAGATTTTAGTGGAGGCCAGAAAACCCTCCACCAGATCCACTTATGCCATGAAGTGGAAAAGATTCACTATTTGGGCTGCTTCCAAGAACGTGGAACCTTCCTCCTGTTCAGCGGGGCTTCTGCTGGAGTATCTACGTCATCTGTTCGACCTGGGTCTCAGCCATTCCTCTTTAAAGGTACACATGGCGGCCATTTCGGCCTATCATGTTCCCTTTGCAAACAAGGCTTTTGCTCAACTGGAGGTCTCCAAGACCTTTCTCAGAGGGGTTCTCCATCTGAGGCCCCCCATCCATACTCCTGCCCCCCTTGGGACTTGAATTTTGTTCTCGAGAAACTTACCCTTCCTCCCTTTGAACCTGCAGCTTCTGCAGATTTGAAGTTCTTTCGTGGAAGGCAGCTTTCTTGGTGGCCATTACTTGGCTCGAAGAATTTCCAAAGCTCAGGCCCTTATGTGTAAAATCCCTACTTGATTTTTCACAAGGAACGAGTTGCTCTTCGCACGAATCCTAAGTTTCTACCTAAAGTAGTAGCAGAGTCTACCTTAAATCAGTCCATAGAGCTACCTGCCTTTTTTACGCAGTACTCTAATCAAGGGGAATATTTACTCCATACTATGGATGTTCACCGGATTCTGAGATACTACACCAACAGGACGAAGGATCTCAGAAAGACTGATCAGTTGTTCGTCTCTTTTGCTCACAAAAGGGAAGACAATGCTGTTTCCAAGCAATGCCTGTCTAAGTGGTTGGCTTATTGCATCACTTTCTATTATGACAAATACCACAAGACCCTCCCGGGTCAAGTCAGAGGCCACTCCACAAGAGTAGCAGCTCAGTCATGTTTGTTTCAAGAATGTGTCTGCAGTAGACATCTGCGCTTACGCCACCTGGACTTCCGTCCATACCTTTATGAAAAAACTACAGTTTGATATTGCCTCGTCAGAGCAGGGCTTCGGGCTAGCTGTTTTGCAAGGCCTCCTATCTTGAGGCTTGCACGGCTAGAATTACTACTTGGAGTAGTCTTCCTCCACCCGGTGCCTTTTCTTTGTTCCAGACTGCTTGGGATTCAGTCCTATATGTAATTACCTGCTGCAAGAGCCCTCTCGAAGTAAGATAGTACAGTTACGTAAGAACTTACTGTAACAGTAGATCTTCGAGAGAGGCTCTAGCAATAGGTAATATCTTCCCGCCCTCCATCCCCCTAGGCTTTTTCAGCTCCTTTTCCATTTAGGGAAACATCCGCTCCTCTCTCGTCCGGCCTCTTTCGGCCTGTAGTGGGAAAGAACTGGAAGGCAGGCGTCCGGGACCGCCCCTTGATACCAGCGTCTCCTGATGCCGGTCACCTGAAGTGGGGACGGTCCCTCGCCAAGGACTGCTAGCTAGAAATTTTTCCGTGGGGTCCTGCCGCCTGCCGGCGTTAGTCCTATATGTAATTACCTACTGCAAGGGCCTCTCTCGAAGATCTGCTGTTACGGTAAGTTCTTACGTAACTGTACTTTCCTGTATGCTTTTCCCCCCTTCCCTCTCCTGTTCAAAGTGCTAGTCAAGATCAGGTCTCAACCATGCAAAGTGATTCTGATTGCTCCAGACCGGGCCAGACAGCCCTGATACCACTGTTGCTGTCCTTAGCAGTCCACCTTCCCCTGTCTCTTCCCAGGAATTACAACCTGTTGACATCCTCTCAGGAAAGGATTTGGTATCCGAACCTCAAATCTCTCAATCTCAAGGCCTGGCTCTTGAAGAGTTAGAGTTTGCTGATCTGCACCTCTCTCAAGGGGTTCTGGATATCCTTAAGGCTTCTCGAAAGCCTTTCACCAGAAAGACTTGCAACTCCAAATGGAAAAGGTTCACTATTTGGTGCTCTAATAAGCATATTTCTCCAGAATCTGCTGGGTTGCCTGCAGTCCTGGACTATATGGTACATCTTAATGGCTTGGGACTTAGACCAGCTACACTTAAAGTGCATCTGGCAGCTGTGTCTGCCTTCTTGTCAGTAGGCAAGTCCTCTCCTCTGTCAGCCCATCCTGTGTTTTGTAAGTTCTTCATGGGATTGCTGCACACCAATCCCCCTTTAGGGACCCTGCTCCTGCTTGGGACCTTAATGTTTGCATTGCTCAGCTTATGCAACAACTCTTTGAGCCTTTGTCGTCTGCAGAGCTTAAGTACTTGACTTGGAAGACTGTGTTTTTGGTAGCCATTACCTCTGCCAGGCGTATCAGTGAATTGCAAGCCCTGTCAGTGGAGCCTGATTTCATCTCTTTCCATAGAGATAAAGTGGTCCTAAGAACTAACAGGAAGTTTTTGCCTAAGGTGGTTTCAGATTTCCACCTTAATCAGTCTATGTCTCTCCCTGTTTTCTTCACTGACCATTCCTCCTCTGGAGAGAGGAGGTTACACAGCCTGGACGTAAAAAGGGCCCTTAGCTACTACATAAAGTGCACCAAGCGTCACAGGTTTGAGTCCCTCCAGTTGTTCCTCACTTATGGAGAGGTCGGTAAGGGCAAACCTGCCACTAAAAGATCTATTGCCTGGTGGATTGTCTCTTGTATACAATTCTGCTATGAAAAACTGGGTAGAACCCCATGCTCAGACCTGAGGGCTCACTCTACTAGAGGTACAGCTGCTTCCCTGGCTGCTGCCAAGGATATTGCTATCTTAGAAATTTGTCAAGCAGCCACCTGGAAAACAGTCCATACATTCACCAAGCATTACTCTCTGGATATCCAGGCTAGGAGTGATGCTCAGTTTGGCACAGCAGTACTTCAGAGCTTATTCCCAAAGTAGGTTCTGTCCCTCCTCCATGGAGGTACTGCTTGGTAGTTTGCAATAGTCAGAATACAGCAAGATTTCATGTTGTTTGAAGAAAAAATTACTCACCTTAGTAATGTTGTTTCTTCTAATGGAGTCTTGCTGTATTCTGACCTCCCACCCCGCCTCCCCTCTCAGAACCTGGTTTTTGGGCTGTGGGTGGGCAGGAGCAGTGTTGGCACCCTAGAGGTGCCCCTTTCTCACCCTCCTTTATTTTGGGTGTGTGTTGTGTTTTGTTTTTTGGGTTTCCTGACTTGAGTCTTTGCTTTGAAACCAAAAAAACCCTTTTTTAATAAATTTAGTTGCCAGTTGGCTAGTGTGAGTCTTACAGTTTCCACACAGAACTTCTAGTGAGTACTGCTCGTAAAGATCTGACGGTTGGAGTTTAAACAACAACAGACGGAGGCTTCAACCGAGCTCGAGCTCAGTGTTCCATGCCCTGCATGGAAAGTTAACTCTTTGTTCTCCGGGGCAGTTCAAAGGTTGGCAATCACTGCAATAGTCAGAATACAGCAAGACTCCATTAGAAGAAACAACATTACTAAGGTGAGTAATTTTTTCTTTTCTGCTGTCCGTTGTGGACTGTCTGATTACCCAACTTTAGTCCTACAAATTTATTTAAATTCAGTTTAGCCCCAGGTACTGTAGGGTAATTCTGCATGACAGATAGCAATGGCTGTATACTTTTCTCAGCACTTACAAAGACACGGGTATCATCCGCATTAGCTATGGTTTTTAAAACTCCCTTCTTATAAGGAAAATCTATATCTGGTAAATAAAAACTAAATAAATAAAATTATTTTTTTCACGATGATATTCTTAATAAATGGTTCAAGCACAAAAATATGTAAGAGTGGGCTTAGTGGGGCAGTGCCTGGGCTGCTTCCACCCGAGCCCGTGTCATAATGTTATCATGATGCCAATCCCCCTACCCAGTCCCCCTGTCTGATATGCCCTATAGCACCTCTGCCAGGTGGCTTGTCCTGCCCTATACCTGCTGCCATGCCTCCCTCATGCCTGTTGGCATCCTCAGTGCCCCAGCAGCCCCTGTTCCCCACCTTTCTGGTCCCATGGCACACTTGCCACCCTGTCAAGCAGTGGTGCACATCCCTTAGACCACCTCTTGGCTGGTCTAAGTGGAGCCCCTTGCTGCGTCCATGGCGGGGTTTACAAACTCACCAAAAAGGGGATGTTACAGTCCTTGCGACCTGACACACCCTGATGGGTGTCTCATGGCTGGTGCAGTGCCACTTTGATGCAACGGCTCCCCTTTTCGGTGCAGACCGCATTCGAAAATAGGGATTGCTGCATCTTGTGATGCAAGGTGCCTTTTGCATCATTTATGTTTGTTGCAGGAACCTTGTATCAGCCTCTGGGCTTCGAAAACTGAGCCCCATGTCCTTCTTTTCATAAAATTAAAGGAACTACCGAAGCCGTCTTATATAACATCCCAATCCTTGTCAGAGATTTTATAGGAATAACTGAATAGCACCTGAAATAAAAAATTTTGATTTGCCCGATCAAAAGCTTTGCTCTGGTCCAAAGACAATAAATAGCCTGAAAGATTATTGGTTCTAACCCCAGAGATTCTTCAATATAATTAACTGTAGCAGTCAGCCTCCTGGATTGCACTGCCCCGGAGATGAATGTAACTTTACGCAAATTAGTGGAAAACTTATTGGCTCGTGCCACCATTCAAACCTGCTGCCCTCCTAACTGTTGTGTTCTAAGATGCTCAGATTTTTTTCTCCAACGGCCTTGTTGGATGCCTCAGAGACTGCTCCTCAGCATGACTGAGAAAAACTTTAAATTTTGAAGAAAATTATAAGTATACTTTTATATTACTTCACTTCTGCTGCCCGTTTAGTTTTAGTGTAGCTTTTAGTTAGTTTTAGGTTTATTTTTGGTTCCTCACCGGTTCTTCATAACCGTTGGGGAACCGATTACTTTGTCTAGTTTAGCGTTACATCACTATATTTTACTTAGTATTTCTTTAGAGTACTTTGGTTTCTTTATCTAGAGTTCTCCGGTTTGTTTTGTTTAAATTGTGTTTTTTCCTCGGTTGAGGAACCGACTGCAAACACTTTTCTTACTGCTTTGCGGTTACCTATCGGTGCCAACTCAGTTGAGAAACCGATTTGTTAAGTATTTTGCTTTGTGTGTGTGTGTTGCTGTGGCAATGTCTGAAAAGCCCAAAAAGAAAACCAGGCCAACCGGATTTAAAAACTGTTTAAACTGTCAGGAAGTTTTTGCGAAAGCTGACAAGCATGATTTATGCTTGTTCTGTCTTGGAGCTGAATACTTAAGAGTCAGATTGTGAAGTTTGTAAGACATTTCCTTGAAAGGCTATTGAAAAACACATGAAGCATTTTAAAGAAAGAATGTCCGATGTCACGGTTCCGGATCCAAAGGATCCGACTGATGAACCGAAAGAGCAGTATGAGGATGCCAACACAGTCACCCCTGAAAAAGTCGAGACATCCAGACTGAAAAGACCGGGTGAACCGGTAAAGAATTCAGTTCCTTTGAAAAAGTTGGTCAAGAAAAAGAATACTGGTTCCCCAGCTGGAAAAGCAGTGGGGCTCCCAGTATCTCAGACTGAAATGCCTTGCAGACAGGGTTAGCTCCTGTTCCTCAGCAACCGACTGTAACCAGTCCCTCAGTTTCAGGCTTGGGTTCTTCCTCTCAGAGTGCAATTATGTTCGATCCCTCCCTGGAGGATTATGGAGAGGATGAGGAGGAGAAAGAGGTTATTGAGCTGGAAATTTCATCCGAGCATGGGTTTGAATCCCCTCCTAGGGCTCCCGAGGATTACTTCTTACATTTTAGCTTTGTGAGGCAGATGGTAGAAGCACTAGATCTTACACCATACGAGCCTGAGCAAGATAAGAAGGAATTACAGTTCTTGGAAATGATGGGGTTAACACCCACAGAAAAGATCTTGTTGCCAATTAACACGTTCTTTAAAAAAACAGGTGGTCAAGGTGTTTAGAGACCCCAAACTATACCAACAGTGGATAAAAAAGCTGACAAGAAATAGCTTGATCCCTTGGGTGCTGACTTCTTGATGTCCCACCCAGACCCAGAAGGGGTGGTTCAGACAGCGGCCTAAGATAAGGCTAAGGTACCACTTGCCACTGATCCTGCTGGGAAGGATTCTAGAAGGCTGGATGAGATGGCTAAAAAGGGGTGTTTGGTGGCTTCCTTGGGCATCAGGGAAGTAAATTATATGGGATACGCAGCACAATATCAGAAGACCCTGTGGTCTTCTGTGATGGCTATAGCTGACAAGGCTCCTCCTGGACTTGCAGCTGACCTTGCGAAGATGGCAAGGTGTGACTTGGAAGTCACAAAATATCAATTCTACATTGCTGTGGCTGCAGATGACTATGTAGCCAGGTGGATGGCACTGTCCATAGCCCAGAGGAGGTTTGCCTGGCACAGGACAACCAGTCTCACTCAGGATACCCAGAATAAGGTAGTGGACTTCCCTGTGGAAAACCATTCTCTGTTTTGGCAGTAGAACAGAGGAATACATGAAAAAAGTGGATGAGTACAAGGTCACTTGCAAGAGTAATTCTGCAAAGGACAAGCCCTCCACTTTCTACAGGCCTTATGGAAGGGGAGGTAGGGGTTATAGTAGACCCCTCTGTCAGGAACAAGCTACCCCTAGCTACCAACAGAGAGGTTACTACAAGGGTAGGAGCTCCAAGAGAGGATCTGAATCCCCCCAAACTGCCACACAAGGAAAGCAGACTCCTTGATGTGACAGTCAGGGTCACCTCCTCAATCCCAGTCGGGGCAGACTGACCCACTATTTCCAAAACTGGAAAAACATCACCACAAACAAGTGGGTGTTTGAGGTAGTGGGTCAGGGAGTAGCCATCAGCTTCAAAACCTTCCCCAAGTTAAGGTCAAGGCATTTCAGACTTCCAAACCCAGTAGAGATGACATTACTAGAAAAAGAGGTGTCCTCCCTGCTGGCATCAAAAGCAGTAGAACCAGTTCCATCCTCTCGAAGGGGAAGAGGTTTCTACACCAGATACTTCCTAACCGCAAAGAAAAATGAGGAGTGGCGACCCATTCTGGATTTGAGTGCTCTAAACAGGCATCTCATAAAGCTGAAGTTCCAGATGGTAACCTTGGTAAAGATTCTCCTAACATTGCAACAAGGAGACTGGCTGGCATCACTGGATCTCAAGGGTGCCTACTTCCACATTCCCATAAGGGAATTTCACAGAAGTTACCTAAGGTTCAGACTACCTTCATGTCGTTACCAGTTCAGGGCTCTGCCTTTTGGCCTGACCTATGCCCCCAGGGCATTCACAAAGTGCTTGGCAGCAGTGGTGGCACACCTGAGAAGGCTGGGCATATCAGCGTTTCCATACCTGGACGACTGGCTAGTCATGGGACAATCCCCTCAACAGATAAAAGAAGCTTTGAGGATCACAAAGGAGACATTAGAGTCTCTGGGATTCCTCATAAACATCCAGAACTCTGTGCTACAGCCTGTCCAGGTTCTGCACTTCATTGGAGCAGAATTGTATACCTTGCAGCGAAGAGCTTTTCTCCTTCAAGACAGGGTGAACAACAGCCTTCATATTGCAAGATCTTTCACCTTAAACAAACCAAAGCCAGTAAAACATTTTCTGCAGTTGCTGGGTCACATGGCACAGGTACAGCACAAGGCTGCTGATTCCAGATGAGGGATATCCAGATCTTCTTCGAGATACAGCTCTTGCAGCAGGTTACACCATTAGGACTGAAGCCGGCAGGTGTCAGAACCCCACGGAAATTTTCTAGCTAGCAGTCTTCAGCGGGACCATCTCGGCCCGTCGATCCGCCCCCAGTCAAGTATTATATAAGGAGGCGGTCCCACCAGAATCCCCAGTTCTCTCCCGCCATCGACTTTGCATTTCTCGACCTCATCGGTTAAGTCTAGCGCATGACTACTAGGAAATCCTTCAAACTTTCCAAACTTCGGAGGACATCTATTTTTCAGCTGTTTTCTTTGTCTAATGTCCTCCCCAACTTCAGTGGGGGGCCATTCTTCAAAGTGTGCCTGTGGAAAGCAGATTCCTTTCAAAGACCCTCATTCGGCCTGCGTTCGGTGCCTGGGCCTGGATCATGACACCCAGGCTTGCTCCTTCTGCCAGGGCTTTAACAGCTGAACAAGAATCCGCCGACAGAAGGCTCTCCAGGCTTTCCTTCTTGAAGAAAAGCTTAAGGCCATGGAACCTTCCTCCAGAGGGGAATCTTCGGGGAAGTCACACAGGCACCACGAGAAGCACCGGGAGAAGGTGAGACCCAGATCCCCCTCCAGGGCCTCGGACTCCCGCAGCTCCGGCTCCAGGTCGGACCGCTCCCCGTCGAGAGCCCACTCACAGCCTCCCCAGTCGTGGTCAAATCGGCCAGTGGTTCTTCTACTCTGCGGCCTGCCAAGACCTCCAGGCCCGCTTCCTCGGCTAAGGCCTCATCCAGGTCAGGGGAGTATCACAAGTCATCTTCCCGGCGCTTCCGGTCAGTCTCCCTGCCGCCGCCACCCCAACGCAAGACCAAGGAGCTGACCTCCCTTAAGCGGACGTCGGACCCGACGTCGGCCCACCCGACGCCGGCCAAGGTACATAAACACTCCCAGGAACCGGCAGCAGTTCGTCACCCGTCGCCGGTCAGGCATTCACCCCCCCAGGACGCCGGCGGGGGGACCGACGTCAGATACCGCAGCCAGGAGGACCACACTGCCGCCTACCGACGTTGGTCAGGAGACATTGTCGGAGGAGGAGTCTACTCAGCCCGAAGACCAGGCGAGCGATTCTGGACCCGTTGAACTCCCACGGGAGCCCTCTCCAGAACCTGAGACCCTTGGGGAGCCGGCACCCGGTCCGTCGTCGGGTTTAAACTTGGCGGAAGTGAAGGAGCTCTTCACTTTCTGGTGGGACACCATCAAAAAGGATGTGGTCACCACGCACCCTCCTCCCGCACCCGCAGCACCACCGACGCCTGCACCCCCTCTTTCACCAAAAGGGTCAGCAGGCCGAGCACCTTCTCCCCAGGAGCCAGCAGCACCTCCTAGGGGCAGGTCTACAGAGAAGAGAAGGCCTCCGTCAAGATCCTCTTCAGGGTCACCCAGCCCCAAGAGACCCAGAAGACGTCGGTATTCACCGTCTACGGAGGATTCCAGATCTGACATCTCTGAATGCTCCAGGTCTCCTTCACCAATCAGCATCCCCTCTCCAGACCCACGCTACCTCCCTAGGTCTCCTCTGGATGACCCCTCATTCTCAGAGATAATGAGACACATCCAAGAGAACATGGGATGGGATGCAGAGGAACTCGACCCCAAAAGGCTACGCCTTGCCCGCTACCTTCGGCAAAAAGATCCCAAGCCTGTGGTAGTGCCACCCTTGGTGGACACCTTCGTGGACGTCACCAAGGCAGCGTGGAAGCGTCCACATTCAACCCCGGCAATGCCGAAGAAGGCTGACCACCTGTACAAGGCCCCAAGGGAGGACCAGTACCTGGCTAATCATCCTCTGGCCAACTGCCTGGTCATTACAGCCTCTCATGACTGGTCTCAGAAACTGCAACATCTGAGCACGCAGCCACCGGACCCGGAGTCCAAGCAATTAAACATGCTGGGCAGGCACACTTACACGGCCGTGACTTGCGCCATTAGATCGTTGAATTACCTGACCCATATGGTTCAGTTCCAGAATGCGCTGTGGGATCAGGGACAGGAACTGGTGGAGAAATTGCCAGACGGTGGCCAAAAGGAGGAACTCCTTCAGCTCCTCTGCACGGGTTCAGACGTGGGGATCCAGGTGCTCCGAGCTGCATACGACTCCGCGGACTCTTCGGCCAGAGCGGCAGCCTCAGGCGTATGTCTCCGGAGACACTCATGGCTCCGTGTCTCCGGGTTCACCCCAGACGTCCAGAAAAACATTATGGACGCTCCTTTTCATGGCGAAGTTTTGTTTGGTGAAGCCTCGGAAAAGGTCATCACCAAATTACAGGAAGCTGGGAAGGCTGTTAGATCTGTCCAGGCCATGTACAGATCTAGACTCAGTTCCTTTCGTAGGAACCAGAATCATTTTCGCAGCCGGACTCAGAGGCAACAACCTCGTTCCGGCCAGCAACAGAGAGGTTCCTTCTCTCGGAAAGCCCAGGTCAAGACGTCCTCAGGTAGAGGCCAACGTGCTACCAAGTCGTCCCAACCTGCAGGACCCTCTGCTGCCACAGCATGACTCCTTCCTGGCCCCTGCCCCTCCTCAGGATCAACGAGAAACAAAGGTCGGGGGTCGCATCGCAGACCACCTGCTAGGGTGGCGGTCGATCACCACTGACAGGTGGGTGCTACAGTTGGTCGAAAAAGGCCACTATATAGAATTCCTAGACAAGCCCCCCACAAGGCCTCCTCTGCTCTCCCGCTTTTGGGTCAGCACGCTCTGCTCATAAGGCAGGAAGTGCTCACGCTTCTACAGAAAGAAGCTTTGGAGCATGTTCCAGGGAACCAGAGAGGAGCAGGTTATTATTCACACTTCTTCCTGGTTCCAAAGAAAACAGGGGACCTCCGTCCAATCTTGGACCTCAGCGACCTCAATATGTCGGTCGTTTACAAGCGCCTCCGCATGTTGACCATCCCGGGACTAATCCCCATGCTGAAGAAGGATGCTTTCTTGGCATCCTTGGACATGCAGGACGCCTACCTGCACATCCCTATTGCTCAGGCGCACAGGAGGTTTCTGTGCTTAGAGTTTCTCGGCCGCCACTATCAGTTCCGAGCGCTTCTTTTCGGGCTGTCATCAGCACCCAGGGTATTCACCAAGTGCATGGCAGTCGTGGCAGCGTCTCTGAGGAGACAGGGCCACTACGTGTTCCCGTACCTGGACGACTGGCTTCTCATGGCCTCCTCCAAGGAGGCATTACTGTTGGCCATTCAGCATACTTAGGCTCTCTTTCAGTCTCTGGGCATCGTAATCAACTACAAGAAGTCTCTCCTGGTACCGTCCCAGAAATTGCAGTTCATAGGGGCAGTTCTGGACACCGTCAACGGGAAAGCCTTTCTTCCCGAAGACAGAGCGGAACGCATACGATCCCTCATAAGGGACCTATCAGCGAAGAAGACCGCCCTGCCAGATTGGTCCTTGCCTGCTCGGACACATGGCTGCGCCATTCCAACAGTCCCGATGGCAAGACTCCACATGCGGGTAACCCAGTGGATGTTAAGGGTGCAGTGGGACCAAAGGCAAGACCATCTGCAGCATCCAGTCAGAATCACAAAGACCATGGTTCGACTGGCAATGGTGGCTAGATCCGGAACCTCTTCTGTGGGGGTTCCCTTCACAGCGCCGTTCCCGGTGATAACACTCTCCACAGATGCCTCAGGGCTGGGGTGGGGAGCGCACTTGAACGGGGTGAGGTCTCAGGGAACATGGATTACCCAGGAATCTCATCTCCATATCAACATATTGGAGATGAGGGCGGTTCTTTATGCCCTGCAAGCCTTCCAGTCGGAGATTCAACCAAGTACTCTCCTGTTACAAACAGACTACTGCGGTGATGTATTACCTCAACAAACAAGGAGGCACACACTCCTACCCCCTTTGCAAGGAGGCCATGAGGGTGTGGGAATGGGTAATACAACACAGCGCAAACCTCATTGCAGTTCACGTTCCTGGGGTGGACAACACTGTGGCAGACAGCCTGAGTCGTTCCCAGGCCAGAGTCCATGAGTGGAAACTTCTACAGGAGGTGGCAGAGGATCTGTTCCACAGATGGGGCACTCCAGAATTAGATCTATTCGCGTCCCCATCCAACGCAAAACTGCCCAATTTTTGCTCGCTAGATCCAGGGCCTGGTGTTTTCTGGCGAGACGCGTTGTCCCTCTCCTGGGTGGGCAGATTCCTCTACTCCTTCCCTCCTTTCCCATTGATCCAGAGAGTCCTTCTCAGACTTCGCAGGGAGCATGCAACGCTTATTTTGATAGCGCCTTTTTGGCCCAGGCAAATTTGATTCCCACCTCTGAATCAGTTGTCCCGGGAACCTCCGCTTCCTTTGCCAATCAGCTCCCACCTGTTGTCTCAGGAGGAGGGTTCACTAGTCCACCTGGACTTACATTCATTGAACCTGCATGCTTGGCTCCTAGAGACATAGCCATGTTGCGACACGGGGTCTCGCAAGAGGTGGCAGATGTACTTTCTGCCGCCAGAAAACCGGCGACACACGCAACATACGCCATGAAGTGGCGCAGGTTTTGCCTGTGGTCTCAAGCACGCGGTTTCTCACCCTTAGACTGTCCTGAGAAGCTGGTTCTGGAGTACCTGCTTTTCCTCTTTCAATTCGGGCTAGCTTACTCCTCGATCAAAGTGCACCTTTGTGCAATCTCAGCTTATCATGCCCCCATAGGCCACCGCATGGTGGCCCAGCTGGATACTACCTGTGCCTTTTAAGGGGGTCCTCCACCTTAGGGTCGCCATTAAGGATCCCGTCCTCCTTGGGATTTACCCTTTGTCCTGAGCAGCTTACGCTGCCACCTTTGAACCTGCCGCAGATTGCAAGCTACGCTTTCGTCGTGGAAAACGTTGTTTTTGGTTGCTGTTACTTCGGCGAGAAGAATCTCTGAATTACGTGCTGTCATGTGCAAGGAGCCTTATTTAATTTTTCATCAGGATAGGGTGTCCCTGAGGAAGAATCCTAAGTTCCTGCCTAAGGTGGTTTCAGCCCTTACTCTTAACCGGGACATTGATTTACCAGTGTACTTTCCTGAGTACGCCAGTCGAGGAGAAGCACTGCTCCACACCGTGGATGTTCACAGGTGTCTCAGATATTATTTGACCAGAACCAAACAGCACCGGAAAGCGGAGCAGCTGTTCGTTTCATTTGCTGAGAGGATGAAAGGGGCCCCAGTTTCGAAACAGACCCTTTCACGCTGGCTCATTCAGTGTATCTCATTTTGTTACGACAAACATAAGAAACCCTTACCAGGAGTGGTCAAGGGCCATTCCACAAAAGGAGTGGCTACCTCCTTTGCAGCACTGAAGAACGTGTCTACATCGGCTATATGTGCCGCAGCCACCTGGAATTTGGTGCACACTTTTATCAGGCATTATAGCCTGGATATCGCCTCAAGGCAAAGAGCTGGTTTCGGCCTAGCCGTTCTTCAGGGACTTCTGTCTTAGGCTCAGGACGGTCCCACTTCCATCTTGCCTCCCTCCCGATGGCTTTTCAAAGCGCCATTGCTTGGGAATCAGTCCTACATGGTGTAACCTGCTGCAAGAGCTGTATTTGAAGAAGATAGTACAGTTACGAAGAACTCTACCGAATGTAGATCTTCGAGAACAGCCTTGCAGCAGGTACCTTCCCGACCACCATTCCCCTTGAGGAAGTAGGTTCCAGCCTGTCATCATCCTTAGGATCGGAAAGGTTGGTTCTTAGTCTTGGCCATCTGATGGCGGGTCCTCAGTCTCCTCTTCTGATGTCATCCAGCGAACGGAAGTCTCCGTCGGGAGAACTGGGGATTCTGGTGGGACCACTTCCTTATGTACTACGCCTGACGTCGGGGGCGGGACCGATGTCGGAGACGGTGCTCGCTGAAGACTGCTAGCTAGAAAATTTCCGTGGGGTCCTGACGCCTGCCGGCTTCAGTCCTAATGGTGTATCCTGCTGCAAGAGCTGTTCTCGAAGATCTACTGTTACGGTAAGTTCTTACGTAACTGTACTTTCCACCTCAGAGCACATTTTTGCCAAAGAAAGGACTCCCTTTCAAAGATGGTGCCTGTATCAGGGACACTGTTGCAGGCCCTGCAGTGGTGGCAGGACAGATCCAACCTGAGAGAAGGAGTTTAATTCCAAAAGGAATCTCCTACCATAGTGCTCACAACAGATGTCTCCCTACTGGGGTGGGGAGCACATTTGGAGGAGCATACAGTGCATGGCACCTGGTCCCCCACTGAGTTACTACTGCATATAAATCTGCTGGAGCTCAGGGCAGTGCTTCTGGCACTGAAATCCTTTGCATCCCTAATAAGGGACGCAGTGGTACAAGTCAGGACAGATTAACACTACCACAATGTATTGTATCAACAAGCGGGGAGGGACATGGTCTGACCCGCTGTGTACAGAAGCAATGAAGATTTGGAGTCTGGCATACTCCCTGTAGATTTCCCTGGTAGCCATCCATCTCCCAGGAAAGGGCAACACCATAGCAGATGCACTCAGCAGAATCAACCAAAATCACCACAAGTGGTGCCTGAGACAGGTGCTGTAAGTAGTGTTTTGAAGGTGGGGGACACCAGAGATAGATCTCTTTGCCTTAGAAGAGAATCATCAATTTCCCAGGTTTTGCTGCAGGCCTCCAGCCAAGGGGTCTGTGCCAATGGATGCCATGGTGCTGGACTGGTCAGGGAAAATTCTGTATGCTTCCCCCCCCCCATTACCCTTGTTACTCAGGGTCCTGATCAAGTTCAGGTCCCAGTTAGCAACAATGATTCTGATATTCCCAGATTAAGGCAGGCAGCCTGGGTACTCACTGCTGCTCTCTGTCAGTGGTGCAGCCAAAACACCTCTCTCATAGACACAATCTTCTAACCTCCTCCCAGGGGAGGATTCTGTATCTGAATCTCAGGTCACTCAGACTCAAGGTATGGCTCTTGAGGACCTAGAGTATGTTGATTTACACCTCTCAGAGGATGTACTGAGGATCTTGAGGGGTTCTAGGAAACCCTTGACAAAAAAGACTTATGCTTTCAAATGGAAAAGGTTTTCAATTTGGTGTGGCACCAAAGATGTGTTGCTATCCAAGACGGGGTACCAGTCTTATTAGACTATCTGACTCACCTGCATTCGGTGGGGCTGCATCCAACTACCTTTAAGGTGCATTTGGCATCCATCTCTGCTTACCTCTCAGCTGGTAAGCATGCCTCTTTGGCGGCTAATCCTATTTTTAAGAAGTATTTTAAGGGGTTGACCCATCTGCACCCCGCTCATAGGGAACCGGTTCCTTCCTGGAATCTAAATGTCTGCATTGCCAAGCTCATGGGACCCCATTTGAGCCTCTGGCCACTGCTCACTTAAAGTTTGTCACTTGGAAGGCAATCTTTTTAGTAGCCATTACATTAGCAAGGAAGATAAGTGAGTTACAGGCTCTGTGTGTGGAACAGGACTACATTTCCTTCCACAGGGCCAAAGTGGTACTCTGGACTAATAGGAAATTTCTTCCAAAAGTAGTCTCTAATTTCCAGCTTAATCAGTCCATTACTTTGCTAGTCTTCTTCACAGAGCATTCTAGTTCAGGGGAACATAGATTACATAGCCTTGATGTAAAGAGAGGTCTCAAATATTATATCGAGCATACCAAAGCACCTAGGCAGGACAAGCAACAGTTATTCCTGACCTGTGGTGATGTGGGAAAAGGAAAGCCAGCTTCAAAAAGGACAGTTGCACACTGAATAGTGGCATGCATCGAATCCTCTTACAGTAAATCTGGCAAGGAGCCCCAAGCAGGCCTAAGGGCACACTCCACAAGGGGCACAGCTGCTCCAGTAGCAGCAGCCAGGGATATTCCCTTGTTGGAAATCTGTAAAGCAGCTACATGAAGAAGTGTACAAACTTTTACAAAGCACTACAGTTTGGACACATGGTCCAGAAGTGATGCCAGGTTTGGCACAGCAGTGTTGCAGAGCCCGTTCCCTAAATAGCGTTCTGGGCCTGCCTCCAAAAGTACTGCTTCAGAGTCTGCTAGTTAATTATATTGAAGAATCCCTTGGGTTAGAAGAAAAAATACTGTAGTAATCTGGTTTCTTCCAAGGTATTCTTCAATATCATTAACTCTCCCACCTTACCTCGCCTCCAGAATCAGTTAGCCTCTGCATTACAGCTGGTAATCCTTCTGATTTGTTGGCCTTACACTGGTACAGTTAAGTTAAACCAGGTGGCCCTGTTATTCTTGTTGTTTGCTTTTTGGGGCATTGCCATTGTGTCATCGAGGCACTGGTCAGGAAGCATAGGAAAATCAGGAGCAGTTGTAGAATTCACCAACAAATATTTATTTACACTAGCAGTATCATAAAATAATCTTGTTCAGTATAACTATTTACAAAGGCAAAATAAAAGAAAGTTTTTTTTCAGTCTCTGTGTCCCTTGTTCTCCTAATCTTTCTTGAAGTTGCAGCTTAGCTCTTATAAGTCTTTTCAACCCCCATCCTGAGCAAGCATCCTGTTTTTATAAGTGTTCTGTTCTTGTAAGTTTCAGGAGCTGCTAGAGCACAGTGTGCTTGCTGAGGCCCCTACAGCTTTTGCAAAAAGCTTAAAAATTTGCTGTCAAGTAACCACTGGAGTTTTCCATTAGCTTTTTACAATTATCTCAAATTATAATCATATACATTTCAACAGTAATGCTATATATTTTTTAAACAAAGGAATCCCAGTATCAGTTACATTTCCATATAATGATTTGCACTTATTTTTATATCAGCAGATCTACATATGCAAGGGATGAAAAACAGACAGCAAGGGAGACAGAGACAGTGAGAGGCAAAGAATTGCGAGATTGTTGGGGTGATCAAATCTGAAGTCTCACAGGAAAATTGGGTTGCGCAACCAGACAGAGAAGAGACAGAAGAAGAAAGATCCTTGCATCTAAACATTTTCTACATAACAAATGGGACAGGGTCCTATTCTACCCTGTCACACATTGGCATGGGATAAAAAGGGGGTAATAATTTAATCAGTTATTATGGAAATTAACTACTAGGATAGCATAGTCAAAGGGCTTAGTTGCAGGCTTCAGTGAAATCTGAGCGTCTTAGAACACAACAGTTAGGAAGGCAGCAGGTTTGAATGGTTGCACGAGCCAACACGTGTTCCACTAATTTGTATAAAGTTCCATTCATCTCTGGGGCAGTGCAATCCAGGAGGCTGACTGCTAGAGTTAATGATATTGAAGAATATCTTGGAAGAAACAAGATTACTACAGTGAGTATTTTTTTTTTTTGCAATAGTAAACAACATGTCTTATAATAAGTGAGTTCTCCTATATTTTCCCATGGTGTAATGAGCATGTCTGTAGTGGACTGATAAAATATTTTGCGTGTTCCCTTAAACGGTTGTACAGTATTTTCATTAATATTTTAAAATCTATCCCAAGATGAAAAATTCATCCCCAACTACATGGATCAAGCCTTTTCTAGATGGCGGACGCTAGGCCTATCACATATATATATCAGTTTCTTTCCCCCGAAGGCATTAATCCCTTTGATAAGCTTCAATCTCAGTTTTCCCTAAGGCCCTCAGATCTCTTCCTTTACTTTCAAATCCGAAACCATCTTCTAAGAAATAATATAATACCCCCTAGAATCCCTTCCCCAATACCAAAATTACTTAAACTATTCATCGATGCCAATGAAGGGAGACTAGGAACCCATCTAATTGGCCTAATATACTCAGAATTACGATCTGGGCTACCTAACGCCATAATCCTAACACTATCATTCTGGAATAGAGACTTGCAATTACAAATCTCCTCAGACTCATGGTTAAAAACAACATTGGTCGAGGTAAAATCAACCTCATCCCAGTATTGGAGGGAATTTGCTTGGAAATGTCGCTCTAGATACTTCAGGGCCCCCTCAGTCCTAATGAAATACCTCCCGGACACATTTGGAAGGTGTTGGAGAGAGTGTGGGTGTCCCCGGGCCACCCTCTCGCACGTCTTCTGGACCTGCCCATATCTCATGCCATTCTGGCTAACTTTTCAAAATGAACTAACCACTTTGTTCTCAGAACCAGTGGAACTAACAGCTGAACAATTCCTTTTGGGGGTGTACCCGGAACATGCTCCCCCCGGGAGAAGACCATACTTCCGATATGTTTCGTGGCTGCAAAGAAAGCGATCACGAGATGTTGGATGAGAACACAGATTCCCACACTACAAAATTGGAGACGAATAATGTCTGAAATTCATAAAGCTGCGACTTTTAATCTAGAACTTCGGGGTGGCTCCATATTACAAGTCCGAAAGTGGAATCAATGGTCCTATTATATTATGTCTCAGAATCTAGATATTGTTCCTTAAACTCATCAGCCCCAAACACGGGTTAGACATTTGTGGAATATCCCCGCTTTATATTACTCCCCTACCTGGCTCTGGACCCACGGCTACACCCACCAGATAACTGAATTCTTTTTTTTTTTTTTAAAGAGAAAACACAGGAAAAACTGGAAACAACAGAATGTGTCTCTTGCTATTTTTTCAGTCAAGTTATAACCAACTGTCTGTAATTTTATTACACATCATATGTATCTACTTGTAACTGCATTGTCCATTGTGTAGTAGTGAAAAAAACTTCTGAATAAAAAGAAATAATAAAAAAAAAAATTTTAAATCTGTATTTAACAGATATATTGGTCTCTAATTTTACATCAGTGTCCTGTCCTCTGATTTAAATAAAAATATTGTTAAACTTTTTATAAAGTAGAATGGTATCTTTCTGTGAGTTAAAAAATATAGGAAAACTGACGTCAGCAGTTCAGCTATCTCTTCTCCAAAACCCTTTTTTTTTTTTTTTTTTTTGTTACTTATATTTTACTGTTTTAAAAATTAAAACAACATCATATAGTTTATATCTCCTACCAGGCATACAAACTTTAGTTCAAGGAGCTATTCCATGGATAATAGAATATATAGCCTTAATAAGCAGCATAAGAATATGGGGGTAGTCCAACATTAATGATACAGAAATACAACCTGGATAGCTACACCTTGCAATAATGAGGCGATCAAACTGTAATGTTAAAACCCATAATTTTTTATACTCAACCATAAGGCTGATATGATCCCATACCAAACATGTAACATATAGAAAAATGGTTCAAACAACATGAAGTCTTGCTGTATTATAGACATTAGCAGTTTGTTCCAGCTCTGGAACTGCCCCGGAGTGAAATGGTTAAAACCATTCCAAAATAGAATTTTGGCACGAGAGCAGCTCTATCTGTGTCATTTCAAACTTGAACTGTCAGATTCTTTACTCCGCCTCAGTGAACAGTCGCTCCGATTTCTCCTTCTGCTCGGTTCATTTCTCGGTTTTAAAAAGTGTTTTCTCGGTTGGATTTAACTTGAGAATAGTTTCATTTTAACATAAAACCGTTCAGTTCAAGCTCTATCTGTGGTAACCGTAAGTAAATGAAGGTTTGTCTGTGTGGAACTTGTAAGTTATCGGTTCGGTTTTGAACCGATCAGTGGGTTTAAAACTCATTTAAAACTAAGATTTGCTATTTTAGAGTCGGTTCGGTTCTTATCGGTTCACAAAAAAAAGCGGATTTATTACGTTTTTCCAATACCAATGACTACGGTTAGGAACCGATATGGTTCTTGCCTGGCACTGTACAAGTTAAAAGGGCAAGTTTGGTTAGGCTGGCATTATGTCTGAGAAACACAAAGAAAAAACTGCCCATTGGGTTTCAACACTGTGATGTTTGTGGGGAAGTCTGCTAAGGCTGACCCACACACCATATGTGTTTATTGTCTGGGGTTTGACCACTTCCAGTCAGACTGCCAGGTATGTAAGAATTTCCTGCAGCCACCCTGGAAAAAGATTGGGCAGGCTCAGGGAACGAGAGGCCAAAAGTCCGCTGACCCGATGAGCCAGCCCGGTTCGGTGCCAACCGAACCAGAGGGAGTGCCTCTGACCAGGCCAGGCTTCCTCGGCAAAGAAAAGCTGGTTCTGAGGAACCAATTCCAGTAAAGAAAACAAGAAAATCAGCAGGTCTGGAGTCCAAAATTCTTCTCCAACTGCTGCAGAGATAGCAAAAGCCATACAAATTGTCCAGTCACTGTCTCAGGGTCCGTCTCGAACCACCACTCTCTGGTAAAAGGTCGGGTTCGTCTGGTCCCAGTGGTTCAGGATTATGATATTGAGGAATTTTATGAACCAGAGGAGGGGAGGAGGATTATGAACAGTATGAATGTGGCTGGGAAGGTCTGGTGTGCTCATTGAACGGACATCTCCCAGACAGACCTTTAGAATCTCCCTGATGCTGTCTGAGTCCCCATCTCATTTTATGTTTTATAAAAAGTTGCTGAAACCCTCCAGCTTCCTTTAGAAGAGGCTGTGGATGAGCAAGAGGAGCCTGATTTTGTAGAAATGATGGATATTCCAGAGTCTAGGAGATTGTCTATTCCTTTACATAAGTCTTTAGGAAACAAACAATTAAAATTTTAAAGCTCCTAATTCTGTGCCTCCTGTAGATAAAAGATGGACAGAAGGTATACATTGTCAGGCCCTGATACAGAATTCCCTTCTCAGCAATGCAGTCATGTTAGGTAGTTCAGGCTGCTGCCTGTGATAAAGCTAATATTCCTTGGCTTCACATCCTCCTGACAAGGATTCCAGGAAGATTAATGCCATGGCAAAAAACAGTATATGGCAGCCTCTGGGACTCAGGCAAGCAAATTATATGGCTTGTGTAGCTAGGTGTCAGAAATCTAGATGGGATACTGTTATGCACTGGCCAAGCAGGCCCATGGCCAGCTGGCTAGTGAACTAGAACAGGTGGCTGCTGATGGAATTGAAGCCTCTAAGGTTCAGTTTCATGCTGCTGTGGATGTTAATGATGTTTCCTCTAGGTCATGGCCACATCTGTAGCTTTTCAGAGGTTGGCCTGGCTCAGGTGTACTAGTTTGTCACAGGATACCCAGACTAAGGCTTTGATTTTCCTGTGGTAGGGAAATTCTCTGTTTGGAGAGCAGACAGAGAATTACATGAAGAAGATGGATGAATATAGGACTACTTACAAGAGTGCCCAGGCTAAGGAGCGGCAAGCCACCTCAAAGGCATGCCCCCAGGAGTAGGGGCAGGCCTTTTCACAGGCCTTCTACCAGACCCAGGCCTCTGCCTTGCTCAGAGGGGCTTCTTCAGAGGCAGGGGCAGACGAGGGTGGGCAGACCTGCTCCCACCCCCAGCCTAAAGCTCCTATGAAACAGGCACCCTGATGGGGTGCCCAGGGCCGATTCTCCTGTACCAGTGGGGGCAGGCTGGCTTACTTCAGTCAGAATTGGGCTTCTTAACCTCAGACAAGTGGGTTCTGGAAGTAGTAAGCCAGGGTCTGGTTCTCAGCTTCAAAAGTTTCCAAGTTGAGAAGCAGACTTTTCTACCTGCAAGTGCTTCAGAGACCTCGCCTGGAAACAGAGGTCTCATCCTGTTAGCTCTCAGAGCAGTAGAAAGGGTTCCTCCCTGCATCAGGGCAGGGGTCTGTATTCAGATACTTCCTTACCCCAAAAAGACAGGAGAATGGCGGCCCATTTTAGATCTCAGATATCTGAACAAGCATCTTTTGAAACCAAAGTTCAAAATGGTAACTCTGGCAATGATTTTACCTTCCCTAAGGCCAGGGACTGGCTAGCCTCCTGGACCTCAAGGATGCCTATTTCCATGTCCTAATCAGAAGATCCCATCGAAAGTACCTCAGATTCGAACTGCCCTCACGTCATTACCAGTTCAGAGCAATGCCCTTCGGCCTACTCTCTGCTCCAAGGGTATTCACAAAGTGTCTAGCCGTGGCATTGGCCCACTTAGGAGGCAGAGGATTGCTGTTTTTCCTTATCTAGACGACTGGCTCATTGTAGGCCCGTCCCCAGAACAGGTAAAATCTCACCTGCAGGTCACCCAGCAGCTTCACCTCCTGGGTTTTCTGCTAAACCTACCAAAGTCGGTTCTGGAACCAGTCCAGGTACTCACCTTTATAGGGCAGAATTGGACAAAAGCTAGCCAGAGCCTTCTTCCCAGAAAGGGTAAGGAATTTAGTGGCTCTGGCTCTTCCTTCACTCTGCAGGTCTCGACCAGCAAGACACTTTCTGCAGCTCCTGGGGCACATGGCTGCATCCACAGCTGTTGTGCAGGGAGCCAGATTTCAGATGAGAGACATTCAGTTTCACTTGAGAACCTTTTGTCTCAGAGAAGAGACCCCTTCCAAGTTGGTCCCAGTGACTAACCTTGATCCTAGCTCTCCAGTGGTGGCAGGATCAGAGCAATTTAAGAGCGGAGGTCCCTTCATTTCCCTTCTCACGACTTGACTCTCACTACAGATGCTTCCTTCTGGGTTGGGAGCCCACATGGGCGACCTTTCCACTCAGGAGTTTGGTCCCCAGGAATCTCTGCTCCACATCAGTTTGCTGGAACTCAGAGCTGTCTTTTTAGCTCTTCAGCTTTTCTGCATCTGTCCACGACAAGGTGATACAAGTCAGAACAGACAACACCACAACAATGTGGTACATCAACAAACAGGGGGCACTGGTCTGGCCTTGTGCACCGAGGCAATGAAGTTGTGGTCTCTGGCCTATTCCTGAACACTTCCTCATAGCAGTTCATCTTCCAGGGAAGGACAATGTCTTAGCGGATGCCCTCAGTAGGATTTCCAGGGCCATCACGAATGGTCCCTGGATCCTCAAGTGCTGGGGATAGTTTTGCCAGGTGGGGCATCCTCAGATAGATCTTTTGCAGCCCCAGACAATCACAAACTTCCTCTGTTCTGTTGCAGGCCTCAGTGCTGGGCTCAGTTCCCTGGATGCCATTCTTCTGGATTGGGAGGAAGTTCTTCTATGCTTTCCCTTTCCTCTCCTATTCAAAGTACTAGTCAAAATCAGATCTCAGCCTTGCAGGGTGATTCTGATTGCCCCGGATTGGGCCAGGCAGCCCTGGTACCCACTCCTTCTGTCTCTGACAGTCCATCTTCCCTGTGCCTCCCAGGAATCACAATCTGTTGACTTGTGCCCAGGAAGGGTTGGTATCCAGACCTCAAATCCCTCAACCTCTAGGCCTGGCTCTTGAGGAGTTTAGAGTTTGCTGATTTACACTCTCTCAGGGTGTTTTGAGATCCTAAAGGCTTCCAGAAAGCCTTCCACTAGGCTACTTATAGTTCTAAATGGAAAAGGTTTTCTATTTGGTGTGCTGGGAAAAATATTTCCCAGAATCTGCTGAATTGCCCATTTTGTTAGATTACATGGTACATCTTAATTCCTTGGGTCTCAGACCAGCTACCCTGAGAGTTCATTTGGCAGCTGTGTCTGCTTTTGTGTCAGCAGGAAAGTCATCCCCTCTTTCCTCTCATCCTGTGTTTTCCAAGTTTTTTAAGGGGTTACTCCATACTAATCCTCCCTTTCGGGAACTGGCCCCTGCTTGGGACCTTAATGTTTGCATTGCCCAGTTAATGCAACCCCCTTTTGAACCTCTGTCTTCTGCAGAGCTTAAGTACCTAACTTGGAAAACTGTTTTTCTAGTGGCTATCACTTCTGCCAGACGCATAAGTGAGTTGCAAGCCTTGTCAGTGGAGACTGACTTTATTTCTTTCCACAGGGATAATAAGGTAGTCCTTAGGACTAATAGGAAGTTTTTGCCTAAGGTGGTTTCAGATTTCCATCTTAATCAGTCTATCTCCCTTCCAGTATTTTTCACTGATCACTCCTCTTCGGGTGTGTGGAGGTTGCACAGCCTGGATATTAAGAGAGCTCTTAGTTATTATATAGAGCGTACCAAAGGTCACAGGTTCGAATCCCTCCAACTTTTCCTTACCTATGGTGAAGTTGGGAAAGGCAACCTGCCACTAAGAGATCAATAGCCAGGTGGATTGTCTCTTGTATCCAATTTTGTTATCAGAAAGTGGGCAGAGCCTCGGGTTTGAGGGCTCATTCTACCAGGGTACAGCTGCCTCTAGCTGCTGCCAGATATCCCTTTATTAGAGATTTGCCAGGCTGCTACTTGGAAAACGGTACACACTTTACCAAGCATTACTCCCTGGATGTCCAGGCCGGAGAGATGCTCTGTTTGGCACAGCTGTTCTTCAGAGCCTATTCCTAAGTAGGTTCTGCCTCCTCCATGGAGGTACTGCTGTGTATTCTGCTAATGTCTATAATATAGCAAGACTTCATGTTGTTTGAAGAAAATTACTCACCTTAGTAATGTTGTTTCTTCAATGGAGTCTTGCTATATTATAGACCCCCCAACCTGCCCCTCTCAGAACCTCTACTTGGTGGGGTGCGGCAACTTAGTGTGGGCACTACTTATGTCCTGTTAGCATTTTGTCCCTTTGGGACTTTGGGGTGTGTATGTGTACGCTGCGGTGTGTGTGTGTTTATTATACTTATGTTCCATTTTCATATTATTAGAATGGTGTTAGTATTTCTGGTCCCCTGACTTGAGTCTTGGGTGTTGGGACCATCAATGGTTGTTATTATTTAGGTAGCCATTTGGCTAGTGTAGGTTACAGCTTCCACACAGACCGTAGTGAGTTTGGCTCGTAAAGATCTGACAGTTCAAGTTTGAAATGACACAGATAGAGCTGCTCTCGTGCCAAAATTCTATTTTGGAATGGTTTTAACCATTTCACTCCGGGGCAGTTCTAGAGCTGGAACAAACTGCTAATGTCTATAATATAGCAAGACTCCATTAGAAGAAACAACATTACTAAGGTGAGTAATTTTTTCTTAGTGCTCTCCTACCATCCACATAACCTCACATCTGTATAGAGGATGGTGTTCATTCTTTTTTTTTTTTTTATGTTAGTTTTACATATACTACCTTCAGAACAAAACTAGCAATATAACTATCAATAAAATTATGCAGTGTTCTAGGGACATGGATATGTTGTTCATCCACACTCATTGGCAGGTATCCTTGCCGCTTTAAATCTTGCCGGAAGGTCTTCAAGCTTGCTCCTCCCACCCACCCGGGTGGTATAACTCTCGGCTCCGCCCCATGACGCCAGATCTTCCTTACCGCTTGGAAGCTCAGGTTCCCTCCTTAACGCCCTACGCTTGAGACTGGTTCCTATTTCCCGCTTATGGATTTAAACAAATTTTTGCAAAAAGACTTCAGTCTTCTATCCCTCGCGGCTGCGATGGACAACTCGACTCCCGGATTTCGGAGATGCCCATGCGGGCAGAAGATGTCTCGGACGGATCCACACTCCACGTGTGTCTACTGCTTAGGCCTTGAGCACGACCCGCAGGCTTGCGACCTGTGCTCATCTTTCTCGGCCTACGTCCTCGAAGACCGTGCTGCCCGATTGCAACTGGGCCTGCGAGCGTTTCCACCGTGAAGTCCAAGGAGGCCCGGGTTGCGGTGTTCGTGGCCGCGGGTTTCGGGCGGATCAGCTCGAGCGGATGGGCCCTCGAAGAGGAGCGCAAGCGGCGGCGGGTCATATCTTCCTCGGGCATGCATTTATCCCGCTCCTCTGGGCTCTTCTTACACGGCTTTTTTTAAGGAGC
The DNA here is from genome assembly GCA_016271365.2 of Neoceratodus forsteri. Taxonomy (NCBI): domain Eukaryota; kingdom Metazoa; phylum Chordata; order Ceratodontiformes; family Ceratodontidae; genus Neoceratodus; species Neoceratodus forsteri. Next base: position 198,452,721 of record JADMNL010000026.1, on the reverse strand, counting down.
TTTGTCTGTCCCTCCACTAAAGGAGAAGGGCCTACGCTTATGGACCTTATTCTCGGTCCAAAAGAGGGACAGGGTAAGTCCTCCGTCGACGCTCTTGGGAGCGGAAAGGTCCTCTCCTCTCGGCCGCCGACACGGCTTCGGTCGATCATCTGGCTTGGCCACTGGCCTCACGGTGTCTCGCCAGGTCAGTTGACCGAGACTCCACCGATGAAGTCTAGATTTTTCACCCATTGACGGGCTGTCGCCTTTAGCAGCCGAGATTCCTCCTCCCCGGTTCCCCGGAGGAGTTGAGGATCCTGGGCTCGCCTGTGCCTCCGGTTCGGAGCCCTCGGATGGACCATCCGAGCCGAAGGAGTGCGGTTCGGCCGACACCTCCCGCACCGACCTCGGAAATTCGGGACTCTCGGTCTGGTCTCGGACCTCTTGGCGGTCCAGCCGATCCCACCGTCGTCGGCGGTCTCGGTCTCGGCACCGCGGTGAGCGGCGTCGCCGCTCGTCCTCATCCTCCTCCTCGGATGAGGGGAGGCTTCGGGGTAAATTACGTCGACGGTACGAGGACCTTATGTTGCAACAGCTCCTCCTGGCCGGGAGTAAGCCGACCCGTGCCTTCCCGGCCATTAAGTAGGTTGCACCGGAGCGCCGACAACCCCCGACTTATCCAGGAGCCTATACCCAGGCCGGTTACCGGCCAAAACCAGCTGCTCCACCGATTCGGTGGAACCTCCGCCTCCACAGCCACCAATTGGGGCTCCGGCCAAGGATTCTCGGTCGGCTAAGGGTCTACCCCATCGGCTGTCAGTTACCCTCACTCCCGACCGACCTCGGCAGGTGAAGGGTGGCTCAGGCCAGAGGCAGCTCTTCGAGGACTCTTCCGAGTCCGAAGATGATTCCTCCTTTTCTCCCAGCGACTGGACTTGGAGTCTTCAGGAGGTCAGTCAATGGACGATAGCCCGTCGTCCTTCCTAGGACTGCTTCGGCTCATCTCGGAGTCCACGGGATGGAGCTCGAACCGTTCCAAGCGGGCCAGGTATCCCCTCACGGAGTTCTGGACCGGGGGATTCTCCGGCAGGCCTTTCCGGTGGCCGAGGCCATAGTGGGTCCGGCACTGGAGCTTTGGCAGGCGCCCTGCTTCCTGCCTCGCCTTCCGGCCAGGATGGCCAGGAAGTATCTGGTCCCTACCGGTTCCTTGTCCGGTTTTGAACCCCCTCTGCTGAGGGGTTGGTTACCGACAGCGTTTTCGTGCGCCCGGCAACGCCAGGATGTGACAAACCTCCTGACAAGGAGTCCAAGAAATTGGACTATGTCGGGCAAAGTCTACGCTGTCCTCTCTCGGCCTCTCGTCAGGCCAGTTCGGCGTCCTCATGGCACATTTTTCTCATGCCCTGTTGGGCTCCTGGATGAGGTCATCCCTCATCTTCCGACCGATCTGCAGACTACGGTTAAGCAGGTGGGGACCAGGGCAGGGCAGTAGCCAAACAGCAGCTCCAGACTGCTTTGGATATAGGGACTCATGTGCCAGATCGGTGGCGGCCGCGGTGGCTATGTCGGTGAGCTTGGCTGAGGATATCCACCTTTGCCGGATACCCAGCACAAGTTGGCGGATGTTCCTTTTGGGGACTGACCTCTTGCCCTGGGGTGGAAGGTCACCTGCAGAGGATCGAGAGTCCAATGCTACCTTGGACTCGGTCTCTTCCGCTCAGAAGGACAAAGGCACGAAACCACAGCCTAAGCCCTTTGCGTCCTTCTGTGCCCCAGCGGCCTTGCCCAGCAGCGTCAGGGCCAGCAGGCTCGGCCTTGGCATCCCAAACCCAAGCCGCGGCTTCCTCTAACAGGAGGCAGGAGGAAAAGGCCCAGGAGGTCCCTCGGCGGTCCCTCCTCCAAGCCTGCCCAGTGGCGGGCTGAGGGTGTCAGCCCCCATTCCCGTCACCTTACCCCTGGGTCCCCCCGTGGGGGGACGGCTCCGGCACTTCCGTTCCGCCTGGTCCGCTGTTTCCACGGACAGGTGGGTCTTGGAGGTGGTGGGAAGAGGCCTGCCTCTGGAATTCGAGCAGGCACCACCCTTCAGAGCCGTCGCCCTTCGGGGGGCTTCGGGATCCCCAGCCTCACTGGCGGCCTGCCGAACCGACATCGCCTCCTCCTCCAGAAGGAGGTGATAAGAGAGGTGGTGGACCCTCCTTCAGACCCAGGGTTTGTGTCCAGGTACTTCCTGGTTCCAAAGCGACGGGGGCTGGCGCCCATTCTCACCCTACGACCTAAACAAGTTCCTAAGGTCTCGAACCTTCAGGATGGTCACTCTGGCTCAGATAATACCATCCTTGGAGCGGCGTGTGGTTCTGCTCTCTGGACTTGCAGGGCCGCGTTTTTCACGTCCCTATCCGTCCGTCTCCCACCAGAGATTCCTTCGCTTCGGCAGGAAGGATCCCTCTTCGAGTTCCAAGCCATGCCCTTCGGCTTGTCTCCAGCTCCCAGGGTCTTCACCAAATGCATGGCAGTGGTGACAGCATTCCCTGGGCGCCGAGGGGTCAGGTGTACCCTTACCTGGACGACTGGCTGATAGCAGCTCCCTCCAGGAAGGAGGCGGAGTGGTCAGAGATCTGGCCTCCAGGTCTGCTCTCAACTGGGCCTCCTTATCAGCGAGGCCAAGTCGGAACTCGAGCGAAGCAGGTGATTCTATTCATCGAGGCGCTTCGACTCTCTTCGAGCCAGGCGCGGCTCCAGCGGACAGGGCGAGGTTCTTTCCTCCTTTGCCCGATCATTTCTGGTTGGGCAATTCGTCCTGCCGGGACTTCCTGCGCCTCCTGGGTCTCATGGCGGCCTGCACCAGCGTGGTCCGTTGGGCCCGCTGGAACATGCGCCCCTCAGTGGGGACTGGCCAGCCAGTGGTCTCACGCTGCGATCCTTTGGACCAGCTTGTCGGTGACACAGGGATGTGGGCAGCTCTCCAGTGGTCGACCGTTCCAGATCATTTGCAGGAGGGCATCCCGTTCGTCCGCCCAGAGCCGACGGTCTCTCTATCGACCGATGCCTCTCTGATGGGTTGGGGTGCCCATCTGGGGGAACACCGGGCTCATGGCCTCTGGTCCCCTCGGGAGTCCCGATGCCACATCAACCTGCTGGAGCTCCGAGCGGTCCGCCTAGCTCTCACCGCCTTTGCTCCGTTCCTCCGGGGTCAAGTGGTCCGAGTCCAGACGGACAATACCACGACCATGTACTATCTAAACCGCCAGGGCGGGATGCGCTCCGTGCTTCTATGCAAGGAAGCTCTCCGCATTTGGTCACTCGTGCGCAGCCTGGAGGCGGATCTCCTAGCCATTCACGTGGCAGGAGCCTCCAACACCCTGGCCGATGCCCTGAGCCGGATAGGGGCTGCATCCCACGAGTGGTCTCTCCTGCGGAGATAGTACAGCATCTGTTCTCCCATTGGGGCACACCTCAGGTGGACCTGTTTGCCTCAGGAGGCGCTGGTGAGTCTGTTCCATGCCCGCCCCCTCAGCAGGGCTCGCTGCAGGGGATGCCTTCTTGAGGCAGTGGACCCCGGCCTCTTTTCGCTTTCCCCATTTCCCTTGATCCACAAGGTGCTTCTCAAGGCGAGGAGGGACAAGGCGCAGGTGATTCTGATAGCCCCAGACTGGCCTCGCCAGTTCTGGTACCAGATCTCCTCAGTCTCAGCTCCAGGACTCCAGCGCAGCTTCCAGCTCGCCGGACCTGCTCTCAGTCAATCAGGGGAAGGTGTTCCATCCGGACCTTCAATCCCTGCACCTTGACGGCCTGGTTCCTGGCGGCTAGAGTTCCAGGCCTTGGGTCTTTCCGCAGAGGTCCTCAATGTAGTTGAGGTCGTCTCAGAAGAGTCGACCAGAAAATGCTATGCCTTCAAATGGAAAAGGTTTTCCATTTGGTGTCAGAACAAGGGCTTGGACCCTTCCTCCTGTTCCTTGGCAAGCATCTTGGACTATTTATGGTCCCTTTCTAGTCAAGGGCTTAGGTCGACGACCCTAAGGGTGCACCTGGCAGCCATCTCTGCTTACGAGCGCGGGCAGGAAGCAGTCGATGGCGAGGAGAAGGTGGTCTGGCGCTTTTCAAGGCCTTGATCATCTTCCCCTCCAGTGCGGAACCCCACCTCCGTGGGATCTACTGCTGGTACTGGCAAAGCTCATGGGCAAGCCATTCGAACCTATGCACAGGTGTGCTCTCTCTCACCTGTCGTGGAAGACCGCCTTCTTGGTGGCTATCACGTCAGCCAGAAGGATGGGAGAACTCCAGGTGCTTTCCTCCAGTCTCCTTACCTGGTCTTCCACAGGGACAAGGTTGTCCTGCCCCCACCGAAATTCCTTCCGAAGGTGGTGTCGGAGTTTCACCTTAACCAGGTGTTGACTCTGCGGTGTTCTACCCCAATCACACCTCGGAGGGCGAATATAGGCTCCATACTCTGGACCCTAGAGGGCGCTAAGCTTATTATAAGGGCGCCACGGCTGAAATTGGGAGAGGTTACGCCAGCTGTTTGTCACCTACGCTGAAGCCGCATCTGGCAGACCTGCAGCCAAGCGGACGATAAGCAGGTGGGTAACCTCCTGCATAGATCTCTGCTATAAGTTGGCGGGCATGGAGCCTCCCAGAGGATAAGAGCTCATTCTACCGCCATACTGCTGCAGCAGTGGCTGCTTCCAGGGCGTCCCTATCCAGGAAATCTGCAGGGCTGCTACCTGGAAGTCAGCAAAACACCTTCATTACCCATTACCACATCGACCTTGAGTCACGCCGGGATGCTGGTTTTGGGGCCTCGGTTCTCAGTCTCTCTTTCCCAAGTAAGTATTGGGGTGTCGTCTTGCCTCCCTCCTCCCGGAGAACTGCTAGGAGTCTGCCAATGAGTGTGGATGAACAACATATCCATGTCCCTAGAATACAGGTTACTCACCTGTAACAGGAGTTCTAGGAATGGTATATGTTGTTCATCCTACATTCACCACTCCGACCTCTGCTCGACGCACAACCTGAGCTTCCAGCGGCCAGATCTGGCGTCATGGGGGGAGCGAGTTATACCACCCGGTGGGTGGGAGGAGCAAGCTTGAAGACCTTCCGGCAAGATTTAAAGCGGCAAGGATACCTGCCAATGAGTGTGGATGAACAACATATACCATTCCTAGAACTCCTGTTACAGGTGAGTAACCTGTATTTTGTATCCTTCTCTGAACTTCGAGAAGACCTTGAGTAACCATTGCTATTTAATCCGTTTTTAATTAAGAATTTAACTTGCCATTTAGATTGTAAATATTACCAAAAATGCAACTAAAGACGTTAATAGGCAATCTTATTTAACTTGAATCTATTTTAACGTGTACAGCATGCCCTTAAACTCTAACTTAACTGTGATTATACTGCATATGAGGGCTGCTATGAGGTTACCACCACCTGACCTTCTATGGCCTAAAACAATCTGCAGTTTTTGATTGACAACTTTGAAAAGTTTATGTTGAAGGAAAAATGTTTACTAGCTTCTATTCAAGTGTCCTCATCCGATTTCTCTTCTCTTGGTGAACAAATGGCAGCAATTTCACGCTCGAACATCTCCACCTTCTTTACGGCCTCCTGCAGGTCTGTGAAAATATATGTATGCCCTCCGTGGTGTATGCGTAGACGAGCAGGCATTAGAAGTGAATGTACAACTCCAAGACTCCGAAGGCGAGCCCTCACGGCGTTGAATTTCTTCCGCCTTGAACTGGTAGCAAAAGAAAGGTCCGGGAAGAGATGCAGAGTTGTTCCGGTAAAGTTAAAGCTTTGTGACTCCCTAGCTGCTTGCAAATATGTGTCCCGAGTTGCTATCCCCGTAGTAATGATCAGTATGGCCCTTGGAAGATCTGGCTGCATTGGAGCAGCTCGAGGTGAGATTCGGTAGGCCTTAAGAATTTGTAGGGCCGGCATGTTCCCTTCCTTTAAGCCCAATGCATTGGGTAGCCAGTTCTGAAAAAAAGATGCCAAATCTGAACCTTTGCTACCTTCCGGCAGACCAACAAGTCTTAGATTCACTGCTCACTGAGCATTTTCAATGGCTTCCATCCGGTACCTAAGCTGATTGTTTTCTTGCACCAGCTTAGTGGTTGCATTAATGGCTTTAGTCGCTTGTGTCTCCGCAAGAGAGGCTGTTTTAGTCGCTGATTCTAGTTTTAGGTCCTGTTCTCCCATTTGGCGAAGGATTTCCTCAACTTTCCCATCTATGGCCTTCATAGATAAGGCCAATGAGCTCCATAGTGGCGTAGTTGGTTCAGAGGATCTGCCGGGGCTGTCAGGGCCTGCTGCTCTGTAGGCTGTGCGTTTTTGGATCCACTCGCTCCTCCCTTAATTGTCTGACCAGTGGTTGAATTTGGTACCGTTATGTTCGTCTCGAGTTCTATGGATTTCTGCAACTCAAAACACCCAATAGTGGAAATATTTAAATTATTTTTAGAATTGCAGGTAGGAATCTGTGGAGCCAAGGTGAAGCACGTCTATTTGGCAAAGTGCTCAATAGCGCCCCCCTCCAAAAGCCTTATAAAATTTGTTAGGTATCCCGTCTCATCCCGATGATACCCCTACTTTAGGAGAATTAATTACATTATATATCTCTTGTTTCAGAATAGGGGCTGTCAAAATGTCTTTGTCAGTATCAGGGACCTGACACACTGACTTTCCCCAGAAAGTGTTTACATCTTCCTCTTTAACTCTATCCAAAATATTTTCTTTATTTAAATATTGCTTATTTGCATAATTTCATCTTTATCTGGCAAAAGGTGTCCTGTTTGATTTTGTGTCTTTGCATCCCATACACAGATCTCCATAAGGCCATAATTAAGTTCTGCTGTCAAGAGTGTGTTTTCTGTCATACTGATAGTTTATATTTACTGCTTTATTGCTCTAATTTGTTCTGTTAAATTCTCTCCGATTTGACCTGCAATTGCGATTATCCTTTGCATTTGGTTCCTTAAATCTGGAGATGCTGGAAAATCTGATACAAATGTCTTGTATAAAGATGGAATTGTACACAAGCTTTTGGGGCCTCACAAGTCCCTTCTTCAGGTGAAGCTTCTTTTACGGAAAATATTGTAGACAGCCATGTTTCCTGAAGAAAGGACCTGAGGCCCCGAAAGCTTGTGTATAATTCCATCTTTGCACAAGATGCTTGTTAGTCCAATAAAAGCTATCAAACGTTCTAGCATCTCCTATTTTCCAAGGACCAATACAGCAAAAATCTGTTCCTTAAATCCAAGTACTTAAATCTGTCTCTTTGCTTTATTTTAATGAAATTCTGAAACCAGGGGTTCCATGTCATAACGGTGATCGCAAATGCCCCATACCCAAACCTTGCACCCTCTACCTTCCAACTGACCACCCTCCCCACCATTCTAGTGGACCAGCTCTGCAGCTGCCCGTCACACCTCCTCTCACATACCAACCCTCCCCTGCTTCCCCCCACACGCGTACATCCCATAGCCTTATGTCGCCCACCCTGGTATCCGGTCACCCCCCACCACCACCAGGTAGCCCTGAACACAGGCGCTGTAATTGAGTCACCGTTTTTGTAGGCACCCAATTACAGTTGCCTTGTTCACAGGTACCAGAAACCAGGCTCCAATCTCTATTTTAGTCCCTTCCCACCATAGTCCTATGTAAGCATTAAGCCATGACAAAGGATGGTTCTACTGTGGAATTAATGCATGGTTGGGGGGGGGGGTTAGGCACAAGGCCAACGGCAGAGTGCCCCCAACCGTGCATTTATTCCACTGTAGAACCATCCTTTGGAGTGGCTTAATGCACTTGTAACATGGAAAGTGCTCTTATATGAATATTATTTACTGATGAGATATGTAGAAATAAAACACAAACACTGATTGAATTTGAAACAATTTGAAATTTTTATTTAACGTCTGATTGCAAAGGTAGAAATATTCAAACATATGTTGTGGGTGTGATCTTACATAGAAACATAGAATTTGACGGCAGATAAGGACCGCTTGGCCCACCCAGTCTGCCCATTTCCCTACCTACTGGATAAGCTGCAGATCCTAGTTAACCAGCAGCCTACTTCTTCTTCCCCCATCCCCCGGAATTGCCTTATGACTGTCCCATGCATGCTTGAATTCCACCACTGATTTTGACTCCACAACCTCCTCCGGAAGGCCGTTCCATGCATCCACAACCTCTGTGAAAAATACTTTAAATTACCTCTGAGGCCTCTATCTTCAAATTGTGCTCTCTTGTTCTTGCACACCTCTTTTTTTGAAAGATGCTACCCTCTTGGACTTTGTTGATTCCCTTGAGGTACTTGAAAGTTTCTATCATGTCCCCCCTCTCCCTCCTTTCCTCGAGGCGATACATATTAAGCTCCTTAAGTCTCTCTTCATATATCTTCCGGTGCAGACCCTGCACCATTTTAGTTGCCCTCTTCTGGACAGCTTCCATCCTGTCTATGTCTTTGCGGAGATTGGGTCTCCAGAACTGCACACAGTACTCCAGATGGGGTCTCACCAGCTGTCTGTACAGAGGGATAATAACTTCCTGTTTTCTACTGGTGATGCCTCTCCCTATGCATCCCAGTAACCCCCCAGCCCTCCTTGCTGCCCTCTCACATTGCTTGCCCACCTTTAGGTCATCTGATATGACTACCCCCAGGTCCTTTCCATTTTGCTGTTGTTAGTATCTCACCCCCCATTGTGTACTCTTCCCCTGGGTTTTTGTTTCCCAGGTGCATTACCTTGCACTTCTTAGCATTGAATCTAAGCTGCCATACATTTGACCATTCCTCTAACCTTGCCAAGTCCCTTCTCATCCTTTCCACCCCACCCTGTGCATCAACTCTGTTGCAGATCTTAGTGTCATCTGCAAAGAGACATACTTTTCCTTCCAGTCCTTCCAAAATGTCGCTTATAAAGACATTGAAGAGGACCGGTCCTAATACTGAACCCTGCGGTACCCCACTAGTAACCCTCCTTTCTTCTGAGTGGACTCCATTTACTATTACTCTCTGTGTCCTATTCTCCAGCCAATTCTTTACCCAGGCTGTCATCTTGGGACCCACTCCAGGCTGGCTAACTTGTATATTAATCTTTTGTGTGGGACTGTGTCAAATGCCTTGCTAAATTCTAGGTAGGCCATGTCCACAGCCCTCCCTGATCTACTACTTTGGTCACCCAGTCAAAGAAATCTATCAGATTTGTCTGGCATGACCTTCCGCTGTAGAATCCATGCTGCCTAGGGTCCTGTGCCCTCTGGCCTCTAGATACTCGACAGTTCTTTCCTTCAGAAGTGATTCCATCATTTTCCCTATCACTGAGGTTAAACTAACAGGTCTGTAGTTTCCTGCTTCTGCCTTGCTCCCACTTTTGTGAAGGGAATCACATCTGCCCTCCTCCAGTCCTCGGGTACCACCCCATCCTCCCATGATTTGTTAAAAGGGTAGTCAGTGGTGTCACTAGTTCTACCCTTAGCTCTTTAGAATTCTGGGATGAATCCTATCAGGCCCCATTGCTTTGTCCACCTTCAGTTTTAAGAGTTCTTTCAGAACCCTTTCTTCTGTAAATGGGCTGGTATCAACTTCTGTATCCAGAGTGTTACTACTGTTTGTTTTATGTACCTCCCTCTTCATTTGTAAATACTGAGCAAAAGTATTTGTTTAGTATCTCTGCCTTTTCACAGTCTCCTCTGTCCACCCTCCTCCCTTTATTAAGCCTCACTATCCCTCCTTGGTCTTCCTTTGCTCCCTGATGTACCTATAAAAGGTTTTATCCCCCTTCTTAACTGAGTTGGCTATCTTTTCCTCGGTTTGGGCCTTTGCTATTCTGACTGCCTTCCCAGCCTCCTTTTGCTTTAACTGATACAGTTCTCTGTTCCGCTCCTTCTGCGATTCCTTGTACTTCCTGAATGCTTTCTTTTTCTCTTGAACCTTCACTGCCACTTCCTTTGAGAACCATAGTGGTTTCTTACATCGTCTTGTTTTGTTTATTTGCTTCACACAAAGGCTCGTTACCTCTGTATTATTTGATCACATTCTCTTTTAACAGTACTGCTTTATCATATTTATATATGTTTTTAAAAATTTGTCACACTTATAGGTAGTTTTCTGTGTTGCTTGAGAATGGTACTGAACTTTCTCCGAAGTGTTGTAATGCATGCTGGGAATGGTAATGACAGCATAATTTGCATACAGTCTGGAGTGACCCGGTGTGTGCTGTAAACAGTAGAAAACTGCAGCATCGTTGAAGTTACTGCGGTGTATCTTATGTAAACAAACATTTTTAAACTTATTGCATTAAGCGTGCTTTATGGAACATTAGCAAAACGGAACGAAAAGAACAAATTGCATTCGCATTAAGATAGGCTTCTATAGGAGACAGGAATATGCAGAAACACTGCTGAAGTCAACAGTTTTTCTATGCTTTTAACTGACAATATTTTTAAAGGTACGCTTTTAACAGGGAACTATCCCGAAACACTGGTTAACTTAACACTCTCTGCTTTTACATACAGAGATTTTACAGTGTTATAAATGCAGAGAGATTGGAGTAGCACAGGTGTCTAAGGTGATTGGAAAGCTTTTCAGGGGCACTATACTAATTAAAGTTTACAGCCTCATTAATGGTGAAGTGGCTGAGATTACACAGACTACTGTTGCTTGTGGTGTTATGTGGAGGTGCGCTGCTGTATCCGGTGAATTTCACTCTCTGAATGGTGCTCCGCTGGGTGGGTGGGAGGGAAGACTAGTGCTACAAATATTTTGGTGGTTGGCAACAGTACTACGAGAGCAATTGTGTATTACTTGAGAATTCATGCATGGTTGCTCCATGATTACCTGTTGCTGTTGCTCCAATCCATATTAGTTATTTTGGTCTCTTATTTTCTGCCATGTTACAAATCATAAAGGCACCTAACAGACTTTCTTGCTTTTAATATTATAAGTTACAGATTCCAGTATGCTGGTGCTGTGAGGAAGGGTTTGGATTCAGTGGTGACTGGGGACCCACTTGGAGGGATGGAGGATTGTTCAAGCCTGTGACCTGCATCCCATCCTGGAGGGAATCCAAGACTCAATGATAAGTTTAAATGCTACATTGACAAGCATTTAAACTAGCAAAGGGGGGTGGCAGGCCAGCAAGGAAGGTACCTACTTGCTCACCCCCCACAGCTAGCAGTGGAACCAGTGAACTGGAGGAGTGGCTATCTCTGCAAAGCAGTGTGCAAAAGATGGAGATTAGTGCCCAAGAGGTGGATAGGCAGAAAAGGGGCAAAATTCAGCAGAAGGGCAGACAGCAAGGAGAGCCAGGGATAAAGGACAACCAAGGAAGGGGCTGGAGTAGAACAGCGAAACAGTCTAGGGAGATCAAATCATGGAAAGCCATGTGTGCCAGTGCCAGGAGCCTTAGCAACAAGATGGAAGATCTGGAGGCTGTCATGGTGCAGTCAGACCTGGACATTGTGGCCATCACTGAAACCTGGTGTAATGATAACCACGACTGGGAGATGGCCATACCTGGCTACAACATATTCAGAAGAGACAGGGCAGGTAGGAAGAGAGGAGGAGTGTCACTGTATGTGAAAAATGACATAAGGGCCACAGAGATCCAGGAGGAACAAAATGGGGAGAGATACTGTGGGTTAAGCTGGAAAGGAAAATGGGGCCACCCATCTGCACAGGTGTGGTCTATAGACGACCAGCCCAGGAGGAAGAAACAGATAGGGAGCTGATGCTAGCCATCCAAAGGATGGCAGACAAGTGAGGTAGTACTGGTTGGAGACTTCAGTATTCCAGATGTGGACTGGAGCATCCCAGCAGCAGCATCAACTAGGAGCAGATTTATCCTGGACTCCCTTCAGGGTGCCTTCCTCAAGCAACTGGTAATGGAACCAACTCGGCAGAAGGCAATACTGGACCTTGTGCTCACAAACAGAGACAGTGTGATGGGGGTAACAGTGGGGCAGCACCTGGGGAACAGTGACTACCAGTCATTGTGGTTTGAAATCACAGAAAGAGCAGAACCAAACCACACAAAACACGATCCTGAATTTTAGGGGGCAGACTTTGGGAAAATGGGGGATGCTTGAAAGAGGCATTAAGGGAATGGAGCAGGAATCGGGTTGAGGAACAGTGGGCAGTATTTAAAATGGAATTACAAGAGCAACAGAATTATGCATTAAGCAGGTTAGCAAGAGGAAAAGAAGAGGAGGAGACCATTATGGTTTTCAAAGAGGTAGCAAAGAAAGTGAAAACCAAAAGATTGCATTCAGGCAATACAAAAGATACAGGCAGAAGGGGATAGGGAGAAGTACCAGGAGAAGCAAAGGAGGCAGGGAGGTCAGTAAGGAAGCCAAAGCTCAGACAGAAGAACACATTGCAAAATCAGTGGGTAGAGGGACAAAACCTTTACAAGTACATAAGTGAAAAAAGAAAGGCAAAGGAGGGATAGTGAGACTGAAGGGGGAGGATGGGGCAGTGGAGGATGACAACAGTAAAGCTGACATATTGAACAGGTATTTCTGCTCAGTCTTTACTGAGGAAGAGGAAGGTAATGGGTCTGAAGGGAGTACAAGGGGTGAGAATGGTGCAGAAATGGACACAAGTCCCTTTACACGAGAAAGGGTCCTGAAGGAACTGGAAGTAATAAGAGTTGATAGGCAATGGGGCCAGATTGTGTGCACCCCAGGGTCCTTAAAGAACTAAGAGAGGTGGTGGCTGAACCTCTGGCTTTCCTGTTTAGCCGATCACTGGAAACGGGAGGTACCCAAAGACTGGAGGACAGCAGATATAGTCCCCTTATACAAAAGTGGGAACAAAGAGGAAGCGGGGAACTACAGACCAGTCAGCCTCACCTCAGTAGTGGGGAAGATCACTGAAGCACTACTGAAGGAGAGATTGGTGGAACATCTGGTTGTCAGTGGACTACAGGACCCAAGGCAGCATGGTTTTACCAGGGGGAAATCATGTCAGACCAAACTCGTTGAATTTTTTGACTGGGTGACTGGGAGGTGGATCAGGGAGGGCAGTGGACATGGCCTATCTGGACTTCAGCAAGGCCTTTGACACTGTGCCACATAGAAGACTATTACACAGACTGGGGAATATGGGTGTGGGCAGGACAGTAGTGTGGTGTGTAGGTAACTGGCTGGGCGGCAGGACACAGAGGGTGTTGGTAAATGGCTGTCACTCCACAGAGGGAAGGGTGACCAGTGGGGTACCACAGGGATCAGTGCTGGGACCGGTCCTATTCAACATCTTCATCAGTGACATTGCTGGGACCTAGAAGGCAGAATTTCACTGTTCACTGATGACATAAAGCTCTGTAACAGAGTAGACACACCAGAGGGTGTAGACAGAATGAGAAGGACCTGCAGAAACTTGAAGAATGGTCAGGGGTTTGGCAGTTGAAATTCAATGCAAAGAAGTGCAAGATAATGCATATGGGGCACAAAAACCCTGGCACAATATATTCACTTGGGGTGAGGATATAGCATGCACCAAGCAGGAAAGGGATCTTGGGGTTATCATCTCTGATGACCTCAAGGTAGGGAAACAGTGTTACAAGGCAGCAGGTAAAGCAAATAGGATGCTGGGATGCATAGGCAGGGGCATCACCAGCAGGAAAAGGGAGGTCATAATTCCACTATACAAGACACTAGTGAGGCCCCACCTGGAGTACAGTGTACAGTTTTGGAGACCTTATCTACGTAAAGACATACAGGGTAGAGAAGGTTCAAAGGAGGGCAACAAAGATGGTACATGGATTGTATCACAAGTCCTATGAGGACAGGTTGAAGGAACTGAATATGTACTCCCTGGAGGAGAGGAGGGAGAGAGGGGATATGATAGAGACATACAAGTATCTTACAGGGAGGAACAGGGTGCAGGAATACACTATTTTTGAGCGAAAAAGATGTTCCAGGACTAGAGGGCATGGGATGAAGTTGGAGGGAGGACGATTCAGAGGAAACGTGAGGAAGAATTTCTTCACAGAACGGGTGGTGGACAAGTGGAACACCCTGCCAGAGGAAGTGGTGGGGGCTGAAACAATCACAGGTTTTAAGAATGCATGGGATAGACAAAAAGGAATTCTGGAGGTCAGGGGTAAGGGGCAGCAGACTTCTAGGAAAACATAAACTGAACTTACAAGCTCAAATGGGCAGACTGGGTGGGCCATAGGCCCTTGTCTGCCGACACTGTCTGTGTATCTATGTATGTACTGCCATCTCCTTTAAAAGAGAAAAATTAATTTTCCATCTGTATCTATGGGTACCACTTCCAGGTTCAGAGCCTAACTCTACCTTTTATCATTAAGTGGTCCGAGAGTTCTGTTGGTATTATTGTTGCTTCTGTAGCATTTATATTTTTTAAAACAACTGCATAATCTATCCTGGCAGCCAGTTAACCTCTAATATAAGTTTCCCCTTTCCCTATTCCTTTAACTTTAAAGCAATCAGTCCTGCTACAGCCTGTAACAGGGAGCTCCTGCCACTCTTGAGGACCGGCCTTTTCTTAAATCTATTGCAACAGTTCTTCTATTTCTTAGCCTAATCTATCCTTTACAGTTTCTAGTCCATAAGGTTGGCAGCCTGTGGGCACCCCTTTCCCTTTCTTGACTATGCTATAGTGTCCTCTTCAATTTTCCTTTTCCCTCTCAGGTCCTTGTACAGGGAGTTTATTGTGGTGACCTCCAAGCTCATGTAAAACAAGTTGTGTTTATCATTGTTGGATTTAGTATGTAATAGCACTATGTCATAAAATACCTTGATGTGTATGCCTTATGTTTATGAAACCTGTAAATGTTGAAAATACCATGGCACTAGGTGTTTTTGATAATGGTAAAAAGTACTAGGTGAATATTATAAAAATTGAGTTAGTTGTGCTATTTAAAATGCATATGCATTGCTGTAAACTGAACAAATCTGAAATGTTGTGGTGATTTGCATATATCACATGATGCTTTGCATTAGGGAAGTATATGTGATGTTGTGTTTCTTTGAAACTTGACTTATTGTCAATGCCCTTTGGGGTAACCCTTGTTTCAGTGTTTCTGCACTGAGGTTGTTTGTTTTTAACTTTTGTTTTTTTTTTTATTTAAGCTCCTCCTACCCAAGCAAACAAGGCCCACATGGGGTGGTGGCTGAATCTCAACTGCTGAGTGAGATCAGAGATCAATGTCAGTAGGTGTTGCCTAAGTGCAGAGAAAGAACATACAGAGTCCGTTGCTGCAAACTGATGTACTGAAGAAGGGATATGCCATTGCTTAAGGTTATCTCCTGTATTTTGAATAAACATGGCACAGAGACTGTGTGTTGAACTTGAAGTTCAGTGTCTGGTCCATCTCTTATCCCACAACCCCTTCACAGACTTGGTGTCAGAAACGGGATAACTTGCTGGCAGCGTCTGGACTGGCTGAAGAGGGATGTTTTCTGGTGAATATCACCCAGATATCCCGGGTGGACTGATGCAGCAGGAGTTGCCAGAGTGGAAACCCGGAGAAGAAAGTTTGTGGAGTTCTAACCAGAACAATGGCTGACAGACAGAAGCTGCTGCCTGGACTGGGCCTGGGAGCTTGGAGGAAGGCCAGGTTTGAAGACAACGAGGAGATGCAGGTCGAGGCAGACTGGAGGTGCGAGAGACAACACCCAGGAGGTGGAGACCCTGATGAGGGTGATCCACTGGATGAGTGGGCAATGGCTGGAGGCAGACCGACTACTAAGAGAGGTGGAACACTGGTGCCAGGTGCCCGAGAGGTTCCTGCCAGAGAGTTTGGATGAAGAGTCAGAGGAGGACTTTTCGTGGGCTCAGTTTGAGGAAAACCCCCTAACTGAGCAGGATATTCCTTTATTGCCTGTGTTCCTAGGATGTTGCCTGTTGGAGGTCGGAGGTGCAAGTATGGAACTTGAATGTGAGACCCCAGATAAGTCTGTGTCTAGTGATATTGTGTTGGGAGTGAAGACCCCAAGCAAGCAAGAAGAAGCCTATGAGACTGAAGGGATTTTTCCTTGTATTGATATAGCTAAATCTATTAACAGTGTTGACTGATGTATACTGCAGGCTAAAGATGCTAATGTTGCCATAATGTTACAGTATGTTAAGATCAAGGAGGTGGAACATGTAATTTTTTTTTTAATGGAAAACCTACAAAGGAGGAGGTGGGTGGAAAATGGATTGGAACCAGTGCTGGAGTAACACCTAGAGTGTCTACCCTCAGGTGTCTGTATCAGTAGCAGTCGAGACATAGTGGGTTTATCTAGAGGGGTTGAACCTAGGACTGGGCCCCTGCTTAAAACTGACATGTCTGGTGGGGTTGGAGCAGGTAATTACTCACTCCAGAGAAAGTCTTTCTATGGTACTGGACGTTACAGCTGTCCAGATTTTTGGTTAAGAAATATGGACGCCGGCCCAGTGGCGCAGAGGGCTGAAGTGCTGGACGCCACACCTCGAACCACGCCGGCGACCCGGGTTTGGGAACGGACTCGGGTGTTGGGGGTCAGTAGGGGAAGGGGTGGGATTGAGCGTCCATAGGACTGCTGTCCTCCCTTGGGGAGGGTTAGGGACACATGATCACTCTGCAGCGGCCCCGGTGGAGACCAGGGACACAACAGAAGGATCGCATGAAGGGGAACACCAGAAAATGGAAATACCGCTCGCTGGCCGCTGGATGACGGCTCTTTGTCCCCGGTTGCCTCCAGTGCCTTCCCAGGGCCTCCTTCTCCATGGCAGCATCCCCAGGCCCTAAGAAGAATGTGCTGGGGTCATCCTTCCTTCCCTGGTGCTTTCCCCCTCGGAGGAGGGGGGCCCGCCCGGCGAAGGGACACGCGGGGATATCCCGGGGATCGGCTGCGATACGAGGAGTAAGAGGAGGGCTGGGTTAGGACAGGAGGGGCTATCGGGAGACGTGCAGAGTCTGAAGCAGTGGGGGCCTGTGAGCATGAGCAGGGCGAAAAAAGGAATGTACAAAAAAAAAAAAAAAAGAAATATGGACTTTCCCTAAAAGGAGATGGGAAGGTACCGTTAGTCTCTGTTGAGAAATGTGTTAATGCCTCAGGGTAAAGAATGATGATATCCAGTATGTTTATGATAGAATGTTTATCATTAATAGGGACCCTGAGACAGAGCTTCTGAAGATGGATGGGTGGAAACTCCATCCCTTCCTGGGACAGGAAGGTGGTAAGCAATCTGTAGTAACTGCTTCCCTCTTAGGTGGGGGATATGTGACAGGGAGCTCCTGCCACTCTTGAGGACCGACCTTTTCTTAAATCTGTTGCAGCAGTTCTTCTGTTTCTTAGCCTAATCTATCCTTTACAATTTCTAGTCCATAAGGTTGGCCACCTATGGGCACCCCCTTCCCTTTCTTGACTATGCTATTGTGTCCTCTAATTTTCCTTTTCCCTCTCAGGTCCTTGTACAGGGAGGTTATTGTGGTGACCTCCAAGTGTATGTAAAACAGGTTGTGTTTATCGTTGTTGGATTTAGTATGTAATAGCACTATGTCATAAAATACCTTGATGTATGTACCTTATGTTTATGAAACCTATAAATGTTGAAAATACCATGGTACTAGGTGTTTTTGATAATGGTAAAAAGCACTAGGTGACTATTATAAAAATTAGGTTAGTTGTGCTATTTAAAATGCATGTAAATTGCTGTAAACTGAACAAGTCTGAAATTTCATGGTGATTTGCATCTATCCCATGATGCTTTGCATTAGGGACATATGTGTGATATTGTGTTTCTTTGAAACTTGGATTATTGTCAGTGCCTTTGGGGTAACCCTTGTTTCAGTGTTTCTGTGCTGAGGTTGTTTTTTCCTTTTTTTTTTTTATTTGAGCCTTCACTACCCAAGCAAGCAAACAAGGCCCACATAGGGGTGGAAGCTGAATCTCAACTGCTGAGTGAGATCAGAGATCAGTGTCAGTAGGTGTTGGCTAAGTGCAGAGAAAGGACATACATAGTCTGTTGCTGCAAACTGATGTACTGAAGAAGGGATATGCCATTGCTTAAGGTTATAGCTTGTATATTGAATAAACATCACACAGAGACTGTGTGTTAAACTTGAATTTCGGTGTCTGGTCCATCTGTTATCCCACAACCTCTCCACACAGCCTCGCTGTAATGCAGTAGAATCACACTACGCTTTTTTGCCACATGCATGTCTGATGTTGAAATTTATTGTGCAGATAAAATCACTTCCCATGTATATCTGTTTATCTGTTGCTTAAAAAGGCTGCTTTTTTTCAAACAGTGCCACTCTTTCAGTTTTTTTTTTGGGGTGTGTAAACATTTATAAATACACTAGGCTGCTGATTCCACCCCCCCCCCCTCTAAAGTCAACAACCTGCCTGGTATTAAATGGATTAATTTGTTTAGTGTAAAGAGCTAGTGAAACCAAAGCAGACAGGAAAATGATACACATTTTAAGAAGTAGTCAGTTTTAACTTTTTATTTCTGAAATACTTATTTCATTCCTTTTGGTCATTATAAGGTTTTTTACATGATAATATTGTGTTGGAAGGATGGAATAGCTTTCAGCCTGGCGGGTGACATATCTATCTCTAGTTCTCCAACTATATCATCAGCATTGTGATCTCACTGACAGTGACATCACAGGCGAGTGACCAGGCAGCTACTGAGTAGCTGTTCCTAAGCAGCAGTGATGTCACAATCAGGGAGGTCACAATGCTGATGATGTAGTGGGTGGAACAGAGCCAGATGTATCAGCTGCCAAGGAAAGTGCTGTTCCACACAGCACACCTGCTAATATCAGGTAAACAATCTTCTAATTAACCACAATAGAATTCCCACCCCATCAGCTGGGTCCTCCCTAAATGATCGGGAAATGGACCTCAAACCCAATTTCTTTCAGCTTCTTTTACTGAAAATATTGTAGACATCCATGTTTCCTGAAGAAAAATTGCATCTAAATTCTGTTCCTGTGAAAGGGAATATATTGCCTACCTTTTCTTAGCATTTCGAATACTACAGAGATTTAGGGTTGCAAACTGAAACAGCACCATAAGATCAAGGATAGAAAAGGTGACATTTATTCCATCCTGTTTCCTCCTCTTCTCTTTTTCTCTCTCCTGTCTTTATAGTCCCTGATAAGGACTGTGAGGAGTCTGAATCTTGCTTCTCTATGTCTGAATCTCCCCATTTTTTTCTCAGACAAAATATCATATTAATTAAGGGAATCTGTTTTTTCAGATACTATTTTAGCCAGTCTAGAAACTCCTTCTGGAAACGGGTATCATTCTGCTTTGAGAAGGTGGCATATTTGAAGGTCCTTCTGCTTGTTCCTCAGTGCCTTTATTAGACACCTGCACTTCACCTGGATTATGTTCTGTAGTATTAGTGCAAGCTGCACCTAGCACTGGTAATGGGGGTGTCTGTTTTTTTTCCCCATTTTTCTCTGCTGGGCCCATCGTATCCTGTGATGTCCCTTCATTATAGTCTGTCTTTCTAGAGGGCCATGAAGGTTCATTCATATTATTTTGTATTTGCGTGTTAGAGATTGTAATCTCCTCATCCATTCCTGATACCGAAGGTATCAGGCTATTCTGTAGGGTACCAACATTGTCCTGTAAAGGTGTTTCTGTATTTCTAGCTGAACCTTTTCTTCGTGCAGTCCTGATCAGGTCATCCAGATCTGCCCCATCCGGCCTGTTATGGGCTGCCCAAGGGCAATTTTTGAACAAACACATGACCTTTCTGTTCACATAAATTGCATTGGAACCCATTTGCGCAATGAGCACTAACGTCCAAATTCTTTGCAAAGGCCGCAATGAAGTTTATCACAGGTACTGGAAAGGTGTGTATGCTCCCCATGCTTGTAACAGGCATTTGGCTGACCTAAGTAGAAGCAAACTCTTTTATCCCTTCCAAGAAACAAGCTGTTTGGAAAATGAATAATTCCTGCTTCATTTTGTCTCAGTTTAACTTTAAAACACCAACCCCCAGTCCAGAGGAGTTCAGAGTCAGTTATTGCCTCAGGTGGATCTAAAACGTCACATCCTTATGATGGCCAGCGATGTATATCTCCAACATATACCCCTTCCTTCCTAAACACAATTGTAATGTGCTTTACTATTGGTTTTATAAGGAGTATCACTATAAACAGAACCCAAAAGGGAGAAAACTTTACTTGATTATACTTAAGCCAAAATCTTTCCAGCCACTGAGGTGTTTTGAAATGGACATCGAAACGGTCTTCACCCGATACATGAATTAATGCATATATCTCATGACGCCCTAAATTTCAGTCCTTTAATAATTTCCTTCCCATGAAAATCCTGTCTGGACGGGGTTCCGTGCCTTCTTTATAATGGAAGTATGCTACATTTTTTCTTGGGGCAAATTCTGCTCTGTTTTTAAAAAGGTCTGCAAATTTTGGGCCTTGTGTGTTTTTTTTTTTTTTGGGGTGAAAAATGTCCTTTGTCTTCTGAAGATAAATCTACATCAGACATACTATCTTAAGCATTATCCTGTTGGTTCCCATTCTGATTTTGCTGTAAACTAATAGGGGGTCAGTAGCCTGTAGTGTTTTTCGTCTGGGATCATCTGTAATATTTTTAGATATTTCCAGAGAACCAGCTGATTGAAACATAGAAACATAGACTTTGATGGCAGATAAGGACTGCTTGTCCCATTTAGTCTGCCCATTTCCCTACCTACAGGATAGGCCGCAGATCCTAGTTAACCAACAGCCTATTTATTCCTACCCCCCCACAAGAATTGCCTTATGTCTGTCCCATGCATTCTTGAATTCTCCCACAGTTTTAGACCCTACAACCTCCTCAGGAAAGCTGTTCCATGCATCCACTACCCTCTCTGTGAAATAATACTTCCTCACATTGCCTCTGAACCCCTCTATCTTTAAATTGTGTCCCTCTTTTTTTGCAATTTCTTTTTCTGAAAGATGCTACCTCTTGGATTTTGTTGATTCCACTGAGGTACTTAAAAGTTTCTATCATGTCCCCCCTCTCCTTTCTTTCCTCAAGGGTATACATATTAAGCTCCTTTAGTCTCTCCTCATACGGCTTCTCTTGCAGACCCTGCACCATTTTAGTTGCCCTCCTCTGGACTGCCTCTATCCTGTCTATGTCCTTGCAGAGATGGGGTCTCCAGAACTGGACACAGTACTCCAGATGGGGTTTCACCCACTCTCTGTACAGAGGGATAACAACTTCCTGTTGTCTGCTGCTGATGCCTCTCCCTATGCATCCCAGTATACCCCCAGCCCTCCCTACTGCCTTCTCACATTGCTTGCTAACCTTAAGGTCATCTGATATGATTACCCCCAGGTCCCTTTCCTTTTTTGTTGTTGTTACTACCTCCCCCCCCCATTCTGTATTCTTCCCCTGGGTTCTTGTTTCCCAGGTGCATTATTTTGCACTTCTTTGCATTGAATCCTAGCTGCCATACTTCTGACCCTGTATTCTTTGAGCATCTGCAGTTTGTATATCTTGCTGCCTGACATTTTCTTCCCCCATATTCCCACTAGTGTGCGGCTCTGAAGTTGTTATAAGAGCGTCTGTGGCATTCTGACAAGCTGTCTGACAACTGAGTTTGCACCTCCTCCCCACCAGTCCTCTCTGATAACATCTTTTCCTCTGTTTCTTGACTAAATACAATTTTAGGTATTACCTGGTGTGTCGCTGTACTTCGCGCTGATTCTGACTACAAACCGCTGCCACTGTTTACAACGCTCGTTCCTGGTTCCTCTTAGGTACTGCCATCTTGAATTTACGCTGCTGGGGTGTTCTTTGGGATTGCAGAGACAAAGATACATCCCACTCTGGGTCTGGAATCCATCCCCACCCCCCCTCAATTTTCTTCCATCCAGCAACTTCCAACACTCTCTGGGGACCCTGGCCCTTCTGTCATGCAGTTCCACTCAAACTCTGTTCTTTCCCTCAGGGGCCATCCATTTCTTTAAAGCCTCTTTTATTATACCTTTCTTAATCTTCTAAATGACATTAAAACCATCAGATTTTGTAGTTTATTCATATATTTTTCCAGCTGCGCCTGTGCATCTGTTGTGTCTCCGACTGCAGTCTCAGGGACCTCCTCTCCTTCAAAACTCATGTCTGCTTCATCAGCAGTGACTTCTTGCTCAGCTCCAACATCCACCGGGGTCTGTATCCGACCACCATCCATTGTCCTCCTGTCTTTCACCGGCTGGAAGGGAGGACATCTCCACAGCCTGCTGCAGCTTACCCTCCTCTGCAGCCTCCAGATCCTCCATCTTGTATTTAAGGCCAGCAGTGCCCCCTTCCAAGTGTAGGGAATTTCCCCTAGTATCCTGGCCAGCATTCACCTTCCTATAAAAAACAGTTCATGCAATTGTCCAAGGCTCTGTGTGCTGATATGTGAAGTGGCTGCCACTACACATTCAGTCACTTCACTACCAGTCTGTCATTGCTTGTGAAGTGCTTTGGGATACAGTATGTATGAAAAGCACTATATAAATGCTGATTCTTCTTCTTACTCTTCTTTTTCTTGCAGCATTTGTAACAGGGTTGTCACAACATGGTTGCATTAGTTCACCCTAAGTTGGGTTTGGAGCAATCAGTGATACAGGGACTGGAGTGCATGGAGCTATTTTAGCAGTTAGGACTGAGGGAGAGGCCTGCATTGTGTGAGAGGACAAGTCATTGCCTTTTAGTAAATTGGGAACTGCTCTTGCATTAGAGTTGCAATGCTGCTGTTGTATTTTTACATTTGGAGTCGGGTTTAGAGCACCAGGTAATACCAGGTCAGAAGTATATGGCATAGTGTTTTCTGACAGTACTTTGGGTGCGGCCTTTGTTTTGGAACTGGGCTGGGGGCTGACAGGCTTGCAAGACTTGGGGTACCTTGAGGTGACCAACATGAAGTGAATGGTTTTTTGATACAGGACTCACCTTTCTGGCCTCGCCAATAATGTCAGTAACTCTAGGAACCTCTCCTGCTAGCTGTATCCTGTCCGCCAACTGTTTCCATCCAGCAGATTTTAGTACTTGCTCCACAGACCACCCAATAAAGGAGGACTGGAGGCAGAGGTAGTCCTTTACAGACCCCTAACAGAGCACCAGTTAAAGCTGCAGGCTTTGTAGGGACCATGCCAGATAGGTCACTGTTTGAGGTTGTTCAAGGTGTATGTCCTGAAGTTTGGGGAATAGACTGAGTTTCTGTCATCATGCTGGCCGAGAGAGTGGAGGCAGTAGACCTGTCAGCTGGAGCTGTTTGACTTACTGACAGGCTTGTTAGACATAGGTGTTGCTGCCACTGCCAGGTCCTCATCCTCTTCAACAAAGAACTGCAGCAGAAAGTCACGTCTTTTGGAGATTCCAGCTGTTAGCAAACTGTCTTCCTGAGACTCTTCAGGTGCACAAACAGGTACATCATTTTTCATATTGAGCTTGTTGTCAGACTTGGAAGGGGGTTCAGGGCTCCCCTTCTTCATTTCTATGTCCACATTAGTACCAGCATCAGTTTTTTTCTTCTGAACTAGTTAAAGGATCCCTCATAGGAGACGAAGGAAAAAGCAAGCTAGGAACATCATGTCCACCTCCTCCACCTGGGTCAGCCACCTTGGCAGCCTGCTGGATGGACAGAGGTTCCCTTACTAGAAGAGTTGAGGAATTTCCCTGGTGTTCTGGCCAAATTTCACTCATTCACTTAAAAATACCACCAATGGCCATACCTGATTGAATATGTCACTGTCTATCTGTAACCCCCTTTCCCCGGGGATGTGGCTGCAAATGGGCAGAATTGCCTAGCCCTCTTTTCAGACAACATGAGGTCTTGCTGTATTCTGACAGTTGCAGTTGAACTTGAACTGCCCTGGAGAGTGAAGGGTTAAAATTCAATGCCAGTCATAGAACGTTGGGCTCGAGCTTGGTTGAAAACTCTGTCTGTAATACTTTGAAACCAAACCGTCAGATTCTTTACTCTGCCTCACTGAACAGTCGCTCTGGAGATTTCTCCTTCTGCTCGGTTCAAAGTCTGTTAAAGTTGTCAGTTTTAGTCCGCAATAAGTTCTGTTTGTCGGTTCGGGACTCTGTCTGTGGTACTGTAAGTACTTAGGATAGTTATTGTGTGGAAATTGTAAAGCTTTTTCGATCGGTTTGGCTGAATCGATCCTTTAGAAACATCTTTTGTGAAAAAGTTTAGTGTGTGGTTACCAGTCCGTATCGGTTTAAAAAAAAAAACGTGAATTGAACGTTTTTTTCCAACACCAGTAACACGGTGAGAAACTGATAGGGAAGTCTTGCCTGGCGGTTACCATATAAAGGGTAAGTTTTGTTAGGTTTGCCATATCTGAGAAACCCAAGAAAAAAACCAGGCCCCACTGATTTTCAACACTGCAGTGTGTCTGGGGAGGTCTTTGCTAAGGCTGATCCCCACACCGCTTGTGTTTACTGTCTGGGGTTTGACCACCTCGATTCAGACTGCCAAATTTGCAAGAATTTCCCTAAGTCTACTTTGGATAAAAGGTTAGTTAGACTTAGGGATAAGGAGGCCGAGAAATCTGCTGACCCAGAAGGCCAGCCCAGTTCGGTTCCTACCGAAACAGAAGGAGTGCCCTCTGACCAGGGCGATACTTCTTCGGGCAAGTGCAGGCTGCAGCCTGTGACAAGGCAAACATTCCCTTGGCTTCACACCCCCCAGACAAAGACTCCAGGAAGATAGATGCCATGGCAAAGAAGCAGTACATGGCATCTTATTCGGGACTCAGGCAGGCTAACTATATGGCCTATACAGCCAGGTACCAGAAGTCCAGGTGGGACACTGTACTGGCACTGGCTAATCAGGCTTTCCCCCCGCTAGCCAAGGAGCTGGAGGGGGTGGCCACTGATGGGATTGAGGCATCAAAGGTGCAGTTTCATGCTGCTTTGGACTTCAGTGATGTGTCATCAAGAGTCGTGGCTACATCTTTGGCTCTTCGGAGAATGGCTTGGCTCAGATGTACTGGCCTTTCGCGGGACACCTAGGCTAAGGCCATGGATTTCCCTGTGGTGGGTAATTCTCTGTTTGGGGAGCAAACAGAGAATTACATGAAGAAAATGGACGAGTACAGGACCACTTATAGGAGTGCCCAGGCCAAGGAGAGGCAGGCGACTCCTCAAAGGCAGCAAGCTAGGGGCAGGGGCAGGCCTTTTCATGGGCTTTTCTACCAAGCGCAGGCCTCTTCTTCCTTTTCTGAGAGGGGGTTCTTGAGAGGGAGAGGCAGAAGGGGGATGAGCAGGGCTGCATCCACCCCTCAGCCTAAGGCTCCTGCTAAGCAGACACCCTGATGTGTCAGCCCGGGTCAACTCCCCCATTCCAGTAGGCGGCAGACTGGCTTACTTTGTCCAGGACTGGATGTCTGTTACCTCTGACAAGTGGGTTCTGGAGGTTGTAAGCTAGGGGCTGGTTCTCAGTTTCAAAAACCTTCTGAAACTGAGACCCAGATCCTTTCCACCTGCAAAATACATCAGAAAGCCTTGCTCTAGAGACAGAGGTTGCCTCTCTACTGGCCTTAAGAGCCATAGAGAGAGTTCTACCCCATACAGGGGCAAATGTCTGTACTCCAGGTACTTCCTTACCCCAAAAAAGACAGGGGAATGGCGACCCATCCTAGATCTAAGATACCTAAACAAGCACCTGCTAAAGCCAAAATTCAAAATGGTGACTGTGGGAACAGTTCTTCCCTCTCTGAGCCAGGAGACTGGCTAGCCTCCCTGGACCTCAAGGATGCCTATTTTCACATTCCCATCAGGTGCTCCCACAGAAAGTACCTCAGGTTCGAATTGCCCTCAGGCCATTAGCAGTTCAGAGTAATGCCCTTTGGCCTAACTTCAGCTCCAAGGGTGTTTACAAAGTGCCTAGCAGTAGTGCTGGCCTTTTTAAGAAGGAAAATGATTTCTATCTTTCCATGCCTGGATGATTGGCTCCTTGTGGGCCAGTCCCAAGACCAAGTCAAGTCAGATCTGCAGGTTACCCAGCAAGTTCTCACTTCCCTGGGGTTCCTTCTTAATCTTCCCAAGTCAGTTCTCGAGCCAGTACAGCTCCTCACTTTTATAGGGGCAGAGCTGGACATGCTTAACGCAAGAGCTTTTCTTCCTCTGGAAAGGGCAAAAGCCATCTCTCAGCTGGCCTCTTCCTTCCTCCCTCTGGTTTGGTTTCTCGACCAGCAAGGCATTTTCTTCAGCATTTGGGCCACATGGCAGCTTCCACGGCAGTGGTCCAAAGGGCCAGGTTTCAGATGAGGGACATTTAGTTCCATCTGAGTACCTTTTGGTCCCAAAGGAAATATCCTCTTACCAAACTAGTTCCTGTTACTCAGACCTTAATTCAGTCCCTTCAATGGTGGCAGGACCTGGACAATCTGAGGCACGGTGTTCCATTTGTCACTCAGATTCACTCTGTGGTTCTTACCACAGATGCTTCCCTTTTGTGGTAGGGAGCCCATCTGGGGGCTCTCACGGCCCAGGGACTGTGGTCCCCTCAGGAATCCCTTCTTCATATCAACTTCCTGGAGCTCAGGGCAGTACTTCTTGCCCTACAAGCTTTCTCTCAGTCAGTACAGAACAAGGTGATTCAGGTCAGGACGGACAATACTACCACCATGTGGTACATCAACAAGCAGGGAGGCATTCGGTCCATGGCCTTGTGCATGGAGGCCATGAAAATATGGGCCCTAGCTTATTCCCTACAGACCTCTCTGGTAGCAGTCCACCTCCCAGGATAGGACAATGTGCTAGCAGATGCATGGAGCAGGATTTCTCAGGGCTATCATGAATGGTCCCTGGATCCTTTGGTGTTGAAAGTGATTTTCTCACGGTGGGGCACTCCAGAGATAGATCTCTTTGCAGCCCCAGACAATCACCAACTTCCTCTGTTTTGTTGCAGACCCCCAGTCTTGGGCTCAGTCCCTCTGGATGCTCTGATTTTGAACTGGGAAGGGGAAATTTCTTTATGCCTTCCCTCCCTTCTCTCTGCTGTCCAAGGTTCTAGTCAAGGTAAGGTCACAACCTTGCAAAGTGATTCTGATTGCTTCGGACTGGGCCAGGCAGCCTTGGTACCCCCTGTTGCTGACCCTAGCAGTCCATCTTCCCCTGTCTCTTCCCAGGAATCACAACCTGTTAACCTCCTCTCAGGGGAGGATTTGGTACCCCAATCTTCGGTCTCTTAATCTCAAGGCATGAAGAGTTAGAGTATGCAGACTTGCATCTGTCCCAGGGGGTTCTGGATATTCTCAAAGCTTCTCGAAAGCCTGCCACCAGAAAAACTTACAACTCCAAATGGAAAAGGTTCCGCATTTGGTGTTCCAAGAAGCATATATCGACAGACACTGCTGAGTTGTCTACAGTTCTGGATTATATGGTTTACCTTAATGGCCTAGGCCTCAAACCAGCTACTCTAAAAGTTCATTTGTCAGCTGTTTCTGCTTTCCTGTCAGTGGGGAAGTCTTCCTCTCTGTCATCTCACCCTGTATTCTGTAAATTTTTCAAAGGATTGCTTCATACCAATCCCCCTTTTAGGGATCCTGCTCCTGCCTGGGATTTGAATATATGCATTGCTCAGCTTATGCAACCCCACTTTGAGCCTATGGCCTCAGCAGAGCTCAAGTACTTGACTTGGAAAACTGTTTTTTTGGTTGCTGTTACCTCTGCCAGACGTATCAGTGAATTGCAAGCCCTGTCAGTTGAGCCTGACTTCATTTCATTCCATAGGGATAAGGTGGTCCTTAGAATCAATAGAAGGTTCTTAACCAAAGTGGTTTCTGATTTCCACTTAAACCAATCTTTGTCTCTTCCTGTGTTCTTCACTGATCATACCTCTTCAGGAGAGCGGAGGCCTACACAGTTTAGATGTTAAAAGGGCCCTTAGTTACTACATAGAACGTACAAAGGGTCACAGGTTTGACTCCCTCCAGTTGTTCCTCACTTATGGGGAAGCAGATAAGGGCAAACCTGCCACCGAGAGAACCATTGCCAGGTGGATTGTGTCCTGTATTCAATTCTGCTATGAGAAACTGGGAAAAATTTCACCCTCAGGCCTGAAGGCTCATTCCACTAGAGGTACAGCTGCATCTCTGGCTGCGGCCAGTGGTATTTCTTTGTTAGAAATTTGCTAAGCAGCCACCTGGAAAACGATTCATACCTTCATCAAGCATTACTCTCTGGATATCCAGGCTAGGGGTGATGCTAGGTTTGGCACAGCAGTACTTCAGAGCCTATTCCCAAAGTAGGTTCTGTCCTTCCTCCTTGGAGGTACTGCTTGGTAGTCTGCAATTGTCAGAATACAGCAAGACTTCATGTTGTTTGAAGAAAAAATTAATCATCATAGTAATTGTGTTTCTGCTAATGGAATCTTGCTGTATTCTGACCTCCCTCCCTGCCTCCCCTCTAAGAACTTTTTTTGGGAAGTGGGTGGGCAGGTGCAGTGTTGCACCCCAGGGGTGTCTTCTGCCCACTTTCTGTTGTATTGGGTGCTTTGTGTTTGAATTAGTTAAGAGTTTTTATGCTTTATTGCTTGGTTTTTGGTCTTTGTGTTTCCTGACTTGAGTCTTTTAGGAATCTAAAGCCGTTGTTGCCAGTTGGCTAGTAGGAATTTTACAATTTCTACATTATCTAGTCAGTGAGTTTTAGCTCGTAAGAATCTGATGGTTTGTTTTCAAAGTATTACAGACAGAGTTTTCAACTGAGCTCGAGCCCAACATTCTATGCCTGGCATAGAATTTTAACCCTTCACTCTCCGGGGCAGTTCAAGTGCTGAAACTAACTGCAATGGTCAGAATACAGCAAGACTCCATTAAAAGAAACACAATTACTAAGGTGAGTAATTTTTTCTGCCTGGTCAACAAAAACTAACAAATAAAAGAAAAATACATCTGGCTTAATCTTATGTGGAGCCCATGAGATCTGTAATACCTGCTTCAGCCCAAAATCATGAAGTGTGGTGGTGGGCTGGCCTGTCCGGAAATGCTGATGAGGATCCAGTCTTCTCTAATACGTACATGTGGTTGTTCTTTCAGGGGCGGTCTGAAGGTGATTTATCCGGAGGTCGGAGATGTCAGCTGCTCTTTTATCCCACGATGCTATGAGTACAGGGCCAGGATTTCCCAAGAGTGGGGAGCACCAAATGTTGAATATTCACTGGCTGATCAGGTAATGCAGTCATACAATTAATAATAAGAAAAAAGTTAAAGTACATTGCCAGCATGAGCTGTCTGACTTTCCTGGTAGAGCAGGGCTGGAAATTAATAGTATTCTACCCTGCTTTGCATACCAGTTTTCAAAGCGGAATACCATTTTTTCTAACCCCAGGTATTCTTGTATATTCCTGACTCTCTGCAGTCAGCCTCTTAAGCAGAGCTACCCAGAGATAATGGAACTTTATGCTAATGATAGAACCATCATTGACTCATGCCACATATTCAAACTGCTGCCCTTATTAGCTGCAACGTTCTACCGATGTAACAGATTTCTTCCTCCGCCTGACAAGTCAAGCCACCCAAGAGACTTCCCTCTTAGTCGTTCCATGTGGTTCTTCACTGAATATAAGTAAGTTTCTCATATTATTCTTACTGCTGCCTTTATTTTCTGTTTATTACCTTAACGTTAGTTAGCATTATTTAAGTATTGTTTTAGTTTATTTTCTTGGTTCTTCATGGTTCGGTATAACCATTGAGGAACCAGGTCTTCGTACCCTTTCTAGAGCTTTATTTACTGTCTCTGGTATTTAGTTCTACTTATTTTAGTTTAATAAATTGTTATATTTATTATATTTGAAAGCTAACCTGGTTCTATTTTTGCGCTTCCCGGTTCAATATTGGAACTTTCATCGGGTCCTGAACCGATCGCATTTTTAAAAAAAAGTGTAAAATCTTTATTGCGATTCTATTTTTCTTCATCGGTTGAACGATGGCAGAAAAACCTAGGAAAAAGACTGGACTCCCAGGGTTTAAAAACTGCCTTAAGTGTGGGGACGTTTTTGCTAAGGCAGACAAACACGATTTATGTGTAGTCTGCCTGGGGAATGATCATTTTTCAGCAGAATGTGATATCCGCAAATCATTCCCTTAGAAAACAGTAGAGAAGAGACTCCAGAGAAAATTGGAGAAGGGTACTGCGGGTTCTGACCAACCCACACCCTTAAACTGCAGGTGAAACCACTGTCTCTTCTTTGAGCACCCCTGACAAGGGTGAAACAACTACTGGAAAAAGGATGGGTGATCCAACTGACTCTCTGGTTCCCACCAAAAAAAAGAAACAAGAAAACAAAGCACGTTGATCCCCTGACTGATAAACCAAAAGGGGTTTCATCTGTGCCTCACAGCCTGCCATCATCAGAAGAGATTGCCCAGGGCATGAAGGTCATACAGGCTTTGCAGGGTTTTATACCTACTCCAACCCTCTCAGCACCGGTTCAAATCATGGTTGGTCCCTCCTCTGACCCAAACCCATCTCAGGAGACAATAGAGTTTGAGGAGTATGATTTACCTGAAATGGATGAAGGTGAGCCTACTGAACCAGAGATCTCACCAGAGTAGGAATTTGGCTGTCCTAGACCAGAGGATTTCTCCTCTCATTTTTCCTTTGTAAGAAAAATAGTAGATGCCCTTGATCTGGCTACCACAGAGATCATAGAGGATGAGGAATAAGACAAATATACGGAGATGATGGAATTAACACCCACAAACAAAATCTTATTCCCTGTAAACAAGTTCTTTAAAAAGGACTTGTTTAAAATCCTGCAGACTCCAAATACTGTTCCACCTTTGGACAAGAAGGCGGATAAAAAGTACCAGCTGGACAGACAAGGGGTTCAGTTCCTCTTTTCTCACCCTGACCATCAGGGGATAGTCCAGCAAGCAGCCTGTGAGAAGGCGAGGATACCTCTGGCATCTCACCTGCCTGAGAAGGACTCTCGCGATAGACAGCATGGCAAAAAAAAAGACCACTTAGCTGTTTCACTGGAAGTATGAGAGGCTAACTACTAAGCTTACTCAGCGCAGTATCAAAAATCACTGTGGCAGTCCGTGTTAGCCATGGCAGAGAAGGCTCCTTCACCTCACTATCTCTCTCTCTGATTTAGCTGAAACAGCCAGGTGTGGGCTGGAAGCAGCCACGTATCAATTTCAAATGGCAGCAGATGCCAGCGACAATGCTGCCAGATGGATGGCCCTTACCATAGCCCTTAGAAGGCTGGCATGGCTTAGGGCTACTAATCTAACACAGAATACCCAGGCCCAAGTCCATGGATTTCCCTGTAGAGGATCATTTACTATTCAGTCAACAGACTGACGCATACATGAAGGTGGATGAATATAAGGCCACCTATAAGAGTAATTTCTTATACATCCTCTTATCAAGAGGAGGAACAGAGCTTGGAGTTTGTAAAATCTTTAAAGTATCTTTCGTGAAGAATTTATTCACAGGAAGGAGAAGCTTTTAGTGGGTGTCAGCCCAATAATTTCTCACAATTGTGAAGAGTGAGGAATAATCCTTAGATGCTCTTTGGGGAGAGCCAAACTCATGTTCAGAGGAAACCTTAGATTCAATAGGTTCCCCTTTCTCCATTTCATCAAAATCGCATATTCTTCCTCTTAAATAATAGGAAGACTGACCAGAGGAGACAGACTGCTTTCCAGAGGTCTGCTGCTGAGAGGCAGACAGCTCTTGCAGCCTGAAAGTGTTTTCTTTAGCCGTTCCAGGCATTTCTCTACACTTTTTCCTGGGAAAGTTTTACAAATTTCACAGTCTTCATTTAGGTGATCATAGCCAAGGAAAGCAACACACGACTGAGCTTATCTGTCTTGGTAAATACTTCCCCACAATTAGAACAGGCCTGTGCAATTTCTGCAGGAGTTGGCAGGCACAGAAGTCCCCAGATGCTGTCCAGCAGGGGGATTCTGTGTGCTTAGTTTTCTTTGATTTCTTTTGAGGGAACCAGGGAGTCAGCCGGTTCAGCAAGCCTCTTAGGAATTGCTTATATGCCCATCTCAGGGGTAGCAGTTAGAGTAATTGTTGTGGATTCACTCACAGTAACTTAGGGTGTCAGCTGGTCAGAGCTTGAGGGACCCTTAAGTGGTGGTAGTTTCTTTTTTGTTTGTTTTTTTAACCTTATCTAGGCATTTTCAATAGTTTTCTTAGGACATATACTGCAGATTTCATTCTATTTTTAAATGTTCATGTCCAGAAAGGCAAAACAAAAGAAACTTTGACTTAACAAAACTTCACCACACCGAATACATGGTTTGAAACCGGGATCACCAGTTTTCTTCTTGTCTTTTATGACATTTTCAGTGTAAAACCAATAAAAATTGCAATTGTTAAAAAATATTTTAATTTAAAGTTTATTTAGCAGTTGTGGTTGGTTCTGGAACTATTGAAGAACCGATCGGGACCTGGAAACCGAGATAAAATTAACCGAGGCTATCGGTTCAGGAACCAGTATTAGTGGTTCTTAAAATAAGCTAATTTAATAAAATTAAACACAACTAATGGAGTTCGTTTGTCAGAAAACTCCGATAAATATAAAGTAAACCTCGGTTTACCCCCAGTTATGCCGAACCAGGAGAACCCAAGAAAACTTACAATTTAAACACTAAAACTATGGGTTTACTTAAAATTACAAAAAGTAAAAGGCAGCAAATGAAATGTAAAGAATACTTATACAATTTTATAAGGTTTCTCATGTCAGAACAAGATGATGATGAGGAGAGGATCTCTGAGCATCCAGTCTTGACAAGCAGAGAGAGAAATCTGAGGGGTTTGGAACTAAGACAGTTAGTAGAAGGCAGCATTTGAAAAGTGCCTCATGCAAAAGATTCTATTATTTGCATATGTTCCAGATTCTCTCTGGGCAGTTCTACTTAGAAGGCTGACTGCATAAAGTTATGCATATCTGAGTATCACTTGGAAGAAACAAGATTACTATGGTAAGTAATTTTTTCTTATTACTCCAGTACAAGTCCTGCATTTCGTAGGAGTAGAACTGAACACAGTATAGGGAAGAGCTTTCCTCCCTCAGGACAGGGTGCAAGGCATTCTGCAGATAGCTGCCTCATTCAAGCTGAATGAACCATGACAAGCAAGGCAGTTTCTGCAGCTTCTCAGACATATGGCTGCAGCAACAGACACAGTCCTGGGAGCCAGGTTCCAAATGAGAGATGTAGTTTTATCTCAGAGCGCACTGGTGCCAAAGAAAAGACAATCTGACAAAACCAGTTTCAGCAACAAAAATCTTTGCTGCAGACCCTCCAGTGGTGGAAGGAAGCAGACAGCCTCAGGGAAGGGGTACCTTTCCAAAGGGAAACCCCACCAGTTATTTTTACAACCGACGTATCTCTGTTAGGGTGGGGTGCTCACTTGGGGGATCACACCACTCATAGAACATGGTCTGTCACAGAGTCACTGCTGCATATAAATCTGCTGGAGTTAAGTGCAGTGTTTCTGGCCTTGAAAACATTTGCCCATCTGGTACAAGGAAAAGTGGTGCAAGTCAGGATAGACAGCACCACAACAATGTACTATATAAACAAGCAAGGGGGAACAAGGTCAGACCCTCTATGCACAGAGGCAATGAAAGCCTGGAGTCTGGTTTACTCACTAAAGGCCTCATTACAGGCTGTTCATGTGCCAGGAAAGGACAACGCCCTGGCAGATGCCCTGAGCAGAATCAGGTGCATCATGAGTGGTCCATCAACAGGCAAATGCTGGACTCAGTGTTCAGGAGATGGGGCATACCAGAGGTGGATCTCTTTGCATCCCAAGAGAATCATCATCTGTCCCTCTTTCATTGCAGGCCACCAGCCAAAGGAACAATCCCACTGGATGCTCTAGCTCTGAACTGGTTGGGAGAAGGGATTAGTCTGTATGCTTTTCCTCCCTTCCCTCTCATTTTCAAAGTCCTGATCAAACTCCGGTCACAACCTGCATCATTGATTCTGATAGCGTCAGACTGGGCCAGGCAGCCATGGTACCCTTAACTACTTTCCATGTCTGTAGCTAAACCAATACACTTACCCAGGAAGCACAACCTGTTGACCTCCTGCCAGGGCAAGATCCTGTATCTGAATCTCAGGTTTCTCAGACTCAAGGCATGGCTCTTGAGGACTTAGAATATGCAAACCTAAATATCTCTCAAAGTGTTCTGGATATCCTGAAAGGATATAGAAAGCCTTCGACTAAGAAAACTTATGTGTCAAAATGGAAGAGGTTTTCTATTTGGTGTGGTTCCAAGGATATTTCTCCTTCTCTAGTGGAGATCCCAGGAGTCCTGGATTACCTCACATACCTCCACTCTCAGGGGTTGAAACATATATCCCTGAAAGTGCATCTGGCATCAATCTCTGCCTACATTTCTGCCCTTTTTTTTTTTTTTTAGTTGTTCAACCAGGAGTAGCACACTAAGCTGAAAGCTTTTTTACAGGAGCGACCTGGGAGCACAGGGAAGTTAAATGACTTGCTCAGGGTCACACAGTATGCAAGTGGACGCTGTGGGATTCAAAGCCAGGTCTGGTCTGCTGGATGTCACCAGATTTGCAGCTCAGAGCCTTAAACCACTGCACCATACTGCCTCCCCTGGGAGAGTTATCTTCCTGGCATCCAATCTCATTTTCAAGAAGTTCTTTAAATGTCTGTGCCACTTGCACCCTCCTATTAGGGAACCGGTTCCATCCAGTATGAGACCTGAACATATGTATGCTCAGCTGATGAAACCTCCTTTTGAGCCTATGTCCTCTGCACATTTAAAATATGTTACCTGGAAAACTGCCTTTCTGGTTGCAGTTACTTTAGCCAGAAGAATCAGTGATCTCCAAGCTCTGTGTGTTGAGAAACATTATCTTTCCTTCCATAACGACAAAGTGGTGCTGAGAACAAATAGGAAATTCCTCCCCAAGGTGGTTTCTAATTTTCACTTAAACCAGTCCACTACATTGCCAGTTTTCTTCACTGAACATACTAGTTCAGGTGAGCGTAGACTCTATAGTCTGGATGTCAAAAGGGCATTAAGCTACTATATGACCCATACCAGGGATCAATTACATATTACTTACCTATGGGGATCTAGGTAAGGGCACCCCAGCTTCTAAGAGGTCAGTCTCTCGCTGGATAGTCCAGTGCATTCAGTTTTGCTATTCGAAAGTTGGCAAGGAAGCCCCAGCAGGGCTGAGGGCTCATTCAACCAGGGGCACAGCTACTACTATATCAGCATCCAGAGATATTTCCTTAGTGGAAATCTGTAAAGCAGCTACCAGGAGGACAGTACACACATTTACTAAACACTACAGCTTGGACACACAGTCCAGAATTGATGCCAGAGTTGGCACAGCAGTTCTGCAGAGCCTCTTTCTCTAGGTTCTCTGCCCACCTCCAAAGGTACTGCTTTGAAGTCTGCAGAGAATTAGAATATAGACGAATACCTGGGGTTAGAAGAAAAAAAATTACGCAATTTAGTAATCTTATTTCTTCCGAGGTATTTTTCTGTATTCATAACGCTTCCCACCCTGCCTCCCCTTCCAAAGCCTCTGCGCTCCTGATCGAGTTTTCTAATAGAAAAGTCCCAAACACTGGCATGCATAGGTTTTAACCCTAGTGGGAAATATTTAATTCTCTTCTTTTTCCAGGTGATTCTGGTATTCAGTGGGGTTTAGGATTACATAGAGAATAAAGGATGGGGAAGTGTGTGATATGAGAATTTAATTCACACTCAAGGTGTGGGATGCTACATAAACCCCAAGGACGAAGCCCGAGAGGTTTATCAAAGCATCTCACAGAGTGTCCATTAAATTCTCATATGCCTTCCCCATCTTTATTTTGTATAATATACTGGCGAGAAATTTTTCCAGCCCCCCACACACACACAGTCTCTGCCCTCTTCAGAGACAGGGTCTTTCTCTACACACACACACACTCTGTGCTTTTGAAGAAATCATGTGGTAGCTGCAGGGCTCTTGCAGTATGTGTTGACATATAGGACTAAGCCACCAGGTGTCAGGACCCCACGGAAAATATTCTAGCTAGCAGTCTCTGGCGGGGGACTGCCCCCACGTCAGGTGAGCGGCATCATGCAACATCGGTATAAAGGGGCAGTCCCCAACTCCCGCCTTCCAGTTCTTTCCTGTCGTCAGCTTGTGAAATTTCCTCGCGGTAAAACAGTGCTTGTCAGTCATTCGTCGGTCTTCAAGTTTTCAAACTTTTCGACCTAATTTCTTTATTTTTCAACTTATTTCGAATAATCGCCCTCCAAATCGCATAAAAACAAGTGCGACTCGTGTGGTTCCCAGCTTCCACATAAGGATGGCCACTCCTTGTGCCTCTTCTGTCTGGGCCTAGACCACCCCGTGGAGAAGTGCCAGCACTGCCAGAAGTTCAACTCCGCTACCCACAAGAGAAGGCAGCAGTCCCTGGAAGCCCATATCCTTAAGAAGGAAATGGCCTCCATGGAAGAAGAGTTAAAAAGCTTAGGCAGGCGTCTACTTCCCCGAAGGTCATATGAAAAAGCATGACAAGAGAAGCACGGGGAGTAGGAAACAGCTTCCACAACAGCGCTGCGACTTGACTGGGTCGCGGCCCTCAATATAACATCCCCTCCAGGGAACCATCCATGACAGCCCGTCTTGGTGGTTATCAGAAAGTCTCCCTCCCATCCGGCTCGTGCTTGGGGCCTTGAGGAGCCTCCCGGGGCAAAAGGCCTCCATTCCCCATTAAAACCGCTCCTCCCTCGTGGGCTTCTGGTCAGAGCTGGTCTGGTAAGTTGGAAGTCGGTCCCACTGACGTATGCCCGGACAAGGCTGCTAAGCCGCTTACCCATCAGGTGAGTGCCCAGCCAAAGCACCTTCCGACAAGGCACCTCCTCTTCGCGACCTTCCTCGGGTAGGGAGTCCAATAAGTCAGACGCCAGCTCCTCCAACGTCCGCCTGGACTCTTCTGATAAGTTGGACGCTGGCTCCACCGACGCCCGCCAGGCCAAGAAGCCTGCGCCAGACCCCATTGAACAGTCTGACACCTCAGGCTCTCCTCAACGCCTCACCACATTGCCTACTGAGGTCCCTGCGTCCCCTCGACTGACCCCCGGGGATTATAATCCTGCTTCCCTGGTCATCACCAGTATCATCAATCTAGTATGGACACTATCCAGAGGTGGGAGCTCATAAAGCTGGGGATAGTGGAGGCAACCAAAGCCCAGAGCAAGAAGGCTAGGGCTAAGAAACCAATCTGGTTGAGCAAGGAGGTCATGGAAAAGGTAAGGAGGAAAAGAGCTGCCTTTAGGAAGTACAAGAAAATGGAGGGGGGAGGACAGGGAGGAGTACTTGACAGAATCGAAGGAGGTGACAAGGGCAGTAAGGAAGCCAAAGCATCTACAGACTCAGGCTGGCACAAGGCATTAAGAAGGGGAGAAGACTTTAAAGTACATCAGGGAGAAAAGGAGCTGTAAGGACCACATAGTAAGGATTAGGAAGGAGGGGGGTTGGGTGGAAGCAGGGTGCGATAAGGCGGAAGCACTAAATGAGTACTTCTGCTCAGTATTTACTAAAGAGAAGAGGGGGGTGACACCCAAGGTGGGAGAAATGGCAGAAGCAGGGTGGGAAGTGGTGACAGATGGGGAAATCATGGAGAGCAGAGTTCGAGAGGGTTTGAAGGCACTGAGGGTGGACAAGGTGCCAGGCCCAGATGGCATCCACCCCAGGGTACTGACAGAGCTGGCAGAGGTCCTTGCAGGACCTTTGGCAGACCTATTTAATGCCTCACTACATTCAGGGTGTGTACCTCAGGACTGGAGGATGGCTCATGTGGTGCCCCTCCACAAGAGTGGCCCCAAGGTTGAACCGGAAACTACAGACCAGTGAGCCTCCACATCCATCATGGGTAAGCTAATGGAGACTATCCTGAAGGAGAGGCTGGTGGCCCTCCTAGAGGCCAAAGGACTACAGGACAGCAGACAGCATGGCTTCATACGTGGCAGATCCTGCCAAACCAACCTGGTCGAGTTCTATGACTGGGTAACTAGGCAACTGGACAGGGGCCATGCAGTGGATGTCCTGTATCTGGACTTCAGTAAGGCATTCGACTCAGTGCCACGTGGAAGGCTGGGAAGGAAGTTAGTAGGCACAGGGGCGGGTGCAAAGCTGGTGAGATGGGTAGGAAACTGGCTGCAGGGAAGGCAACAGAGGGTGGTGGTGGGTGGGTGAGCTCTCACACCCAAGGGCAGTGACCAGCGGTGTTCCACAGGGCTCAGTGTTGGGACCAGTGTTGTTTGGGATATTCATTGCAGACATATCATGGGACATCAAGAGCAAGATCAGTCTGTTTGCTGATGATACCAAGGTAGACGCAGTGGTGGATGACCTAGAGGGATGGCAGGGGTTGCAGGATGATCTGGCAAAGCTTGAAACCTGGTCAGACACCTGGCAACTGGGCTTTAATGCCAAAAAGTGCAAGGTGCTGCATTTTGGGATGAAGAACCCAAGGAGGAGTTACCAGCTGGGGGGGGAGTGCAGCTAGCCCAGACAGAGGAGGAGAAGGATCTGGGTGCGCTCATTACAGGGTGAGTGAACAACTCGGCACAATATAAGAAGGCAGCTGCAAAGGCCAACAAAATGCTGGGTTGTATTGCAAGGGGTATATCCTCGAGGAGGTGATTCTGCCACTGTATAGGTCATTAGTTAGACCACACCTGGAGTACTGCGTGCAGTACTGGCATCCGTATCTGAAGAGGGACATTAAGTTACTGGAGGGGGTGCAGCGCAGAGCGACAAAGATGATCAAGGGGCTGGGGGACTTATCATACGAGAGGAGGTTGAAGGAGTTGAACATGTACTCACTGGAGGAGAGGAGAGACAGGGTGACATGACTGAAACCTTTAAATACATGAAAGGAATAAACAAGATGGGTACAGAGGGCTGTTCAAAGTAAGGAGGGAGGGCCACCAGGGCCATGATATGAAACTGGAGCGAGGAAGGTTCAGGAGGAGATGAGGGACACTTTTTACAGAGAGGGTGGTGGCTGGGTGGAATCGTTACCTGCTGAAGTGGTATGCAGTAGAACAGTGGACTGCTTCAAGCGAGGATGGACAGGACATGGGGAGGTTAATGAAGGGAAGGGTGGGAGGGAGGGCAGCTACAGAGTAAGGGGTGCTGGCTGCACATTCAAGCAGACTTGATAGATCTCTAGGCCTTTATCTGCTGGCAAATTTCGTATGTTTGTATGTTTCGTATCACTGAGGACATCGAGATGCTGCAATCAGGGCTTCCTCCTCCTGTGCCGGACCCTCTGACGATGGATCCTCAGACGCTGGTCCCGATGCCGGCTTACCCAGTGCCATCCGGCGTCCCTTTACCTGACGTAAGATCCATTTCTCCGTCAGGACCGTCATACCCACTTGACAGTATACCCACGCTGGGCCCGACGCCCGCAGGGCCAACGTTTCCACCATCCGGCCTGCCAGCAGGGCCTCTGCCTGGTCCCTCTGCTCCATCAGAGCCCTTGGCACCCGCATACCTGACGCTGCAATATCCGGTGCCACAATACCCGGCCCCTCAGTATCTGGCGCCACAGTACTCAACGCTGCAATATCCAGTGCTGCAGTACCCAATGCCTCAATACCCGATACAGGACTACCCACCATCGGGTTACGGATACTCCCTTTTTTTTTTTTTTTTTTTTTAAATTGTAGTTTATCTCCCCTTTGTCCTGCCAGCTCCGACCCTTCCGGGCTGGCAAGGAGTCATCTTCCTGCCACCCTGCTCTACCCAAGCCTACCTCCATTCCCCAAGGCGCCTCAGATTACTCCCCTAGGCAGGGACGGGGTGCGGCCCCAACACCCCGAGCTACTTACTGTGTCGGTCTGGAGGTGGCTGGGTGAGCGGGGGCACATCAGAAGCATGCTCCGGGCAGTCGTCTTCCCAGTCCTGGCAGGCGTTATCCTCCATTTTTTCTCCCCTACGCTGTGCAGACTGTGATGTCAAGGCGCTCATGCCAGCATCCACAGCATAATCTGGCGGCCCTTCTCCTGCAGGGCTTGTATTACCCCTGCTTCTCCGCTGGGGGTCGTGACAAGGCGGCATTGGCCCCTTCCCTCGGGAGAGGCGAGCTGTCATGGGCGCCAAGCCACTCTCCCCCAGCCGGCCCTCCAACGACCCGAGTCCACTCCCAAACCCAGGTCGCTGATGTCGCAAGCGAAAATCCAACTGCTGCACCGATGGGACGGCTATGGATACTCCTTTTACGGATACCCTCAATATCCATATCCCCTACCTCTGCCACCCACTCCTCAGCCACCAGCAGATCTGAAGGAGACCTTGGCCTCCTGGTGGGCTGAGGAGAAGGCTCAGCTCACCAGGGAGGTCGAGAGTCGTCTCCCGATGCCACACCCGATGCCGGATCCCCTATGTCGGAGACGGGAGACTCCTTCGCCCCTGCCTGACACCAGAGGAGAGCCCTCCGGTGCCCGAGGTGGGGAGGATATGCGCCCAAGGGAACTTCCCAGAGGGGCACCCCGCTAGAGAGGAGTCTTCTTCCTCTTTGTCATCTTCAGTCACTCTGACCCTGAAGACGAGCCCCATACTCTGGAACACCCTAGGCCGAGGGATCCTCCGAAGTCTCCGGAGGACCCTTCCTTTCTGGAGTTATTGAGGAAAATCCAGGAAGGTTATCGGTGGCAATCAGTGGTGCCAGACCCACAGTGTAAAAAACTTGCTGCTCATCCTATCTGCCTGAGACACACTCCTACTCTGATCCCACCCTGGATAGAGTGTCACGCAGCTCTTGTCTCCACCACTTGGAAACAACCATCTGCGTTGGCTCCCCTTCCTAGGAAGGTGAACAGGCTATACCAGGCTCTGGAGGGTGTAGACTTTTTTAGCCTTCACCCCATGGCGGATTCGATCATCATCAACGCCGCTCATGGCCGCTCCACCAATCCCTAACACCTCAGCTCGTCTCCGCCTGATAAGGAATCCTGGCTTCTGGACCAGTATGGGAAGAAGATCTATTCCTCTTCTATCCTAGTCATCAGGACCCTTAACTATGTGGCACGTATGGGGGATTTCCAGAAGACCATCCTTAGCCAGGTGGAAGCTGAATTGGACTCTCTTTCTGAGCCACAGACTGAGCAGAAAGTGTGTGACCTTGTCCGTTCCTCTCATTCGGCCTGTCGGCACATGCTACGTGCCACTTACGATGTGGTGGACACAGCTGGAAGGCGCTCGGCCTTCGCCATAGGCCTACGGCATCAAGCCTGGCTCCGCGTGTCAGGTTTGGTCCCCGAAGTACAATCCACTATACAAGATGCTCCCTTCAGGGGTTCGGTGCTGTTCGGGGGTGATGTCAAGGACATCATTACCGAACTGCAGGAGAAAGGTACTGCACTCAAGTCTGTCCAGACTATGTACAGGCCCCCTCAAGGGCAGTGGCGTCCTTTTCATCGCCAAAACCGACAAAGACAAAAGCCACAGGTCAAACATGCCAACAAACGTCGGGCCCCTCCAGCAACCACTACCCCCCCAGCAAAAAAAGTGGGAGTCTCGGCTGCTACGCTGCCCCACACCTCCTGACTCCCTGCCTCTCCCACTGCCTCTGGAGATTCCAGAGGAACCGGTAGGGGGGAGATTTTCCTCCCATCTGCCAGGCTGGGAGAGGATAACATCAGACACTTGGGTGTCTCAGTTGATATCGGTAGGGCACTCAATAGAGTTTCTGTAGAAACCGCCTCGAAGACCACCCCCCAGTCGTCTTACTCCCCGCAGCATCTTCCTGTGGTCCTGGAGGAAATCATCTCCCTTCTCTCGAAGGCGGCAATAGAACCAGTTCCCACCCATCTTTGGGGAACAGGTTACTATTTCCATCTCTTCCTAGTTCCAAAGAAGACAGGAGATCTGAGGCCCATCCTAGACCTCAGCTCCCTGAACATGTTCATGGAGTACAGACACTTCAGAATGCTCCCTTTGCAGAGCCTTCTGCCACTACTTCGGCCGTGGCGGTGGCTATGCGCTTTGGACATTCAGGATATTTACCTGCATATCCCCATATACCCTTCCCACCGCAAATTCCTCTGGTTTTGTTTTCAGGGGGACCACTACCAATTCAAGGCCCTCCCATTTGGTCTTTCCTCGGCCCCTTGAGTGTTTACCAAATGCCTGTCGATGGTAGCGTCCCACCTGCGTACCCGGGGAGTTCAGGTATTCCCGTACCTGGACAATTGCTTCTGGCGGCCTCGTCCAGGGAGGAACTACTGCACTCCCTTTCCCTTACCCTGCAGGATTTTACCAGCCTGGGTATCACCATCAACCAGGCCAAGTCCCAGTTGGTCCCATGTCAATGCCTCCAGTTTATATTGGCGATTCTGGACATGACCACAGGCAAAGCCTTCTTGCCTCCGAACAGGGTAGACACTCTTCAGAATCAGGCTCGTCTTGTGTCCGGTCGCAGGAGGATCAGAGCCAGGTCAGCCCTTCACCTCCTTGGGCTAATGGCGGCTGCCATTCCGACAGTCCAGTTTGCTCAGCTGCATATGAGGATCTCTCAGTGGATGCTTCAGTCTCAATGGGACAAAACCAGGGACAATGTAGACTAAGATGTACTAGTATC
This sequence comes from Neoceratodus forsteri, assembly GCA_016271365.2. Classification (NCBI taxonomy): domain Eukaryota; kingdom Metazoa; phylum Chordata; order Ceratodontiformes; family Ceratodontidae; genus Neoceratodus; species Neoceratodus forsteri. The sequence continues at coordinate 198,410,175 of JADMNL010000026.1, read as the reverse complement.
AGATCCAATGATCAGGGACCTGCAGTGGCGGATGGTTTACGAGAACCTGTGCCTGGGAGTTCTTTTCTACATCGATCTTTCCTCCTAGACGTTGACGACAGACGTGCCAGAAGAAGGCTGGGGTGCCCATCTGGGGTCTCACAGGACTCAGGGCAGCTGGTCCAAGTTTGAACAAAACCTGCACATAAATGTGCTTGAACTGAGATCAGTTCTTTATGCCCTTCAGTCTCCACTCACCTTCATCCTCCCTGGTCATCTCCTCATAAAATCAGACAGCATGTGCATAGTCTGGTACCTCAACAATCAGGGGGGAACATGTTCCTGCCCTCTGTGCTGGGAAGCGATGAGAGTTTGGCATTGGGCAGCCCAACACCACCTTCACTTGACCGCGGTTCACGTTCCGGGAGTGGAAAACACACTGGCAGACCAACTCATTCAGTCCTCAGCTAGGTCCTATGAATGGGAGCTGGATCAAGAAGCCATAAACGACATTGTTCAGTGATGGGAAACACCTCAGATAGACCTCTTCGCCTCTCCCCAAAACACAAAACTTCCCGCCTTTTGCTCGCTCGCTCCAGGGCGAGACATTTTTTGGCTGGACACTCTGTCTCTCGCTTGGAGGGACAGATTCGTTTATGTCTTCCCTCCCATTCCTTTAATCTCGAGGGTCCTGAACAAACTCAGATTGGAGGGATCTTGAATGATTCTCATTGCTCCCTTCTGGTCCAGTCAAGTTTGGTTCTCTCTTCTGCAACAGTTTTCAGAGGAACCTCCACTTCCTCTTCCTCTGTCGCAACAATTGTTGACCTAGAATCAGGGGACCCTTGTTAATCCAGGTCTCAGATCCCTTCATCTCCATGCGTGGCTCCTGCAGATGTAGCTAAAGCCCGCTTTGGAGTCTCTCCTCTAGTAGCGGACATTTTGGTGGAGGCCAGGAAGCCTTCCATGAGGTCCACCTACTCCATGAAGTGGAAACGATTTTCTGTTTGGGCAAACTCGAAAGACTTCGAGCCTTTCTCATGCCCAGTCAATAAAGTCCTGGACTACATGCGTCACCTCTTCGATCTGGGTCTCAGCCATTCCTCGTTGAAAGTCCACATGGCAGCTATCTCAGCCTACCATATTTCCTTTGGAGACAGGACTTTTGCTCAGTTGGAAGTCTCTAAGATTTTCCTCAGAGGGGTTCTCCATTTGAGACCGCCCATCCGCACTCCTGCCCCGCTTTGGGACTTGAATTTTATCTTGGAGAAGCTTACTCTGCCTCCCTTCGAGCCAGCAGCTACAGCTGATTTGAAGTTCCTTTCCTGGAAGACACTCTTTCTTGTGGCCATTACTTCTGCTCAGCACATTTCCAAGCTTCAGGCCTTGATGTGTAAAATCCTGTACTTGATTTTCCACAAGGAATGTGTGGCTCTACGTACCAACCCTAAGTTTCTCCATAAGGTGGTGGTTGAATCTATGCTGAATCAATCCACGGAGCTACCTGCTTTATTTACCCAGCACTCCAATCAAGGGGAGTACCTCTTGCATACTTTGGCTGCTCACAGAATCCTGAGATATTACACCACTTGGACTAAGGATCTCAGGAAGACTGATCAGCTTTTTGTCTCTTTTGCTCACAAAAGAGAAGGCAATGCTGTTTCTAAGCAATGCCTCTCAAAATGATTGGCACCTTATATCACTTTTTGTTATGACAAGTACAACAAGACCCTTCTGGGTCAAGACAGAAGTCACTCCACCAGAGGAGTAGCTGCCTATGCAGCTTGTTTCAAAAATGTGTCAGCGGCAGACATCTGTGCAGCCGCAACTTGGACTTCAAACAACATGAAGTCTTGCTATATTATGACATATGCAGTGAGTCCCAACCTTCGAACTGCTCTGGAGGTGAAAGAGTTAACTTTCCATGCCAGGCATGGAACGCTGAGCTCGAGCTCGGTTGAAACTCTGTCTGTTCTTCTTCAAACTCAAACCGTCAGATTCTTTACTCTGCCTCATTGAACAGTCGCTCCGGAGATTTCTCCTTCTGCTCGGTTCATTTTGTCGGTTAAAGTATTGTTTTTCTCGGTTCTCGACCGAATTTAAACCGCAGCCGGTCAGTTCAGACTCTGTCTGTGGTATTTGTGAGTACTAGATAGGTTTTACATTAATTTCTATTCTGTGTGGAACTTGTAAACGGTTTATCGGTTCGGTTTGAACCGATCAGGTTGTTTAAAATATCTTAATCTGTCTTTTAGAGTGTGGTTACCGGTTCTTATCGGTTCTAAAAAAAAAAGGATTTTATTACGTTTTCCTCCACGACCCGTGACACGGTTGGGAACCGATAAGAGGGTCTTACTGGCGGATTGCCATAATGGGGTGTTTGGTTAGACTGGCACTATGTCTGAGAAACCCTCGGTTTCAACACTGCAGTGTGTGTGGGAAGTCTTTAGCAAGGCTGACCCACACCACCTGTGTTTATTGTCTGGGGTTTGACCACCTCAATGCAGACTGCCAGATTTGTAAACATTTTCCTGCAACTACCCTGGAAAAGAGAGTTGGTAGGCTCAGGGAAAGGGAGGCCAAAAAGTCCGCTGAACCGGATGGCCAGCCCGGTTCGGTTCCAACCGAACCGGAGGGAGTGCCCTCTGACCAGGGCGAGACTTCCTCGGGCAAAAGGAGATCTGACTCTGAGAAGTCGGGTCCAGCAAAAAGGACTGGGAAATCAGCTGGTATGGAGCCAAAACTTTCCTCTCCAACCACTGAAGAAATAGCCAAAGCGATAAAAATTATCCAGTCGCTTTCCCCGGTTCCGACCGAACCGGCACCATCGGGTAAGCGCCCAGTTCGGCCGGTTCCACTGGTTCATGAGTATGATTTAGAGGAGTATTATGAACCGGAGGAGGGGGAAGAGGAGTATGAGGAGAGTGAATGTGGATTTGAAAGTCTGGATGTGCCCATTGACCCGGACATCTCCCCAGACAGACCTTCAGGAGTGTCTCCTCCTAGGCTTTCTGAGTCCCCTTCTCATTTTATATTTGATAAAAAAAGTGGCTGAAACCCTCCAGCTCCCTATGGAGGAAGCTGTGGATGATCAAGAGGAGCCTGACTATGTGGAAATGATGGATATCCCAGAGTCTAGGAGACTGTCTATTCCCTTGCATAAATCTTTTGGGAAACAGACTTTTAAAATTTTAAAAGCTCATCACACTATACCTCCTGTTGATAAGAGAATGGACAGGAGGTACACATGGTCAGGCTCTGATACGGAGTTCCCTACACAACAATGCAGCCATGTTGGGGTAGTGCAAGCTGCAGCCTGTGACAAGGCAAATATTCCCTTGGCTTCACACACCCCGGACAAGGACTCCAGGAGGATTGATGCTATGGCAAAGAAACAGTACATGGCAGCATCCTTGGGAGTCAGACAGGCAAATTATATGGCTTATGTTGCTAGATCTCAGAAATCCAGATGGGATACTGTTATGGCTCTAGCAAAACAGGTCCCTGGCCAGCTTGCCAAGGAGCTGGAGCAGGTGGCTGCTGATGGTATTGAGGCATCAAGGTGCAATTCCATGCTGCAGTGGACTCAAATGATGTGTCATCAAAGTCATGGCTACATCTGTGGCACTTCGCAGAATGGCTTGGCTCAGGTGTACTAGCCTGTCAGAGGATACCCAGACTAAGGCCATGGATTTTCCTGTTGTTGGTAACTCTCTGTTTGGGGAGCAGACAGAGAATTATATGAAGAAAGTGGATGAGTACAGGACCACCTACAGGAGTGCACAGGCCAAGGAAAGGCAGGCCACTCCTCAAAGGCAGCTTCCCAGGGGCAGGGGCAGGCCTTTTCATAGGCCTTTTTACCAAGCCCAGGCCTCCTCTTCTGCTTATGCCCAGAGGGGGTTCTTTAGAGGGAGAGGCAGACGGGGTACAAGTAGACCTGCTTCCACTCCTCAGCCCAAAGCCCCTGCCAAGCAGGCACCCTGATGGGGTTGCCAGGGCCGATTCTCAGCTACCTGTAGGGGGCAGGCTGGCTTACTTTGTCCAGTACTGGAAGTCTCTGACATCAGACAAGTGGGTCCTGGAAGTAGTAAGCCAGGGGACTGGTTCTCAGCTTCAAAAGTTTCCAAAGATGAGACCAGATCCTTTCCACCTGCAAATCCACCAGAAGCACTGCCCTAGAGGCAGAGGTCTCTTCCCTCCTGGCTCTCAGAGCTGTGGAAAGGGTTCCACCCTACACCAGGGCAAAGGGTTGTACTCAGTACTTCCTTCCCCAAAAAGACAGGAGAATGGCGGCCCATCCTGGATCTCAGATATTTAAACAAGCACCTTTTAAAACCAAAATTCAAAATGGTGACTCTGGGAATTATTCTACCTCTCTAAGGCCAGGGACTAGCTGGCGTCCCTGGACCTCAAGGATGCCTACTTCCATATTCTCATCAGAAGCTCCCATCGAAAGTACCTCAGGTTCGAGCTGCCCTCAGGCCATTACCAGTTTAGAGCAATGACCTTTGGCCTCACCTCTGCTCCAAGGGTATTCACAAAATGCCTGGCAGTAGCAGTAGCAGTTGCCTTCCTAAGAAGGCAAAAGATTGCCATCTTCCCTTACCTGGACGACTGGCTCATAGTAGGCTAGTCTCCAGACCAAGTCAAGTTACATCTATAGATAACTCAGCAACTGCTCACCTCGCTAGGTTTCCTTCTGAATCTTTCAAAGTCTGTTCTAGAGCCTGTCCAGCTCCTCACCTTCATAGGCGCAGAGTTGAACACAGAAAAGGCCAGAGCCTTCCTTCCTTTGGACAGGGCAAGGACCCTGGTCTCTCTGGCCTCCTCGTTCACCCTGCAGGTCTCTCGACCAGCAAGGCATTTTCTACAGCTCCTGGGGCACATGGCTGCTTCTACAGCAGTAGTGCAGGGAGCAAGATTTCAGATCCGGGCATCCAGTTCCATTTGAGAGCCTTTTGGTCTCAAAGGAAGGACCCTCTAACCAAATTGATCCCAGTGACTCGAACCCTGATCCAGGCCCTACAGTGGTGGCAGGATCAGAGCAATCTGAGACAAGGGGTTCCTTTTGTCCCTCAGTCTCACTCCTTAATCCTTACTACAGATGCATCCCTCTTGGGGTGGGGAGCTCACATGGGCGACCTCACTACCCAGGGATTGTGGTCCCTCAGGAATCTCTGCCCACATCAATCTGTTGGAACTCAGAGCAGTTTTCAAACAACATGAAGTCTTGCTATATTATGACAATTGCAGTTTGTCCCACCATTAGAACTGCTCGGAGGTGAAAGAGTTAACTCCCATTCTAAGAATGGAACTTAGAGCCATGATTTCGTTAGAAAGCTCTGTCTGGGTTATTTCAAACCTAAACTGTCAGATTCTTTACTCCGCCTCACTGAACAGTCGCTCAGAAATTTCTCCTACTGCTCGGTTCATTTCGGTTTAAACAGTGTTTTCTCGTTAAAATCAACCGAGAATATTATTATTTTAACAAAAACCGTTCGGTTCAAGCTCTGTCTGTGGTATCGTAAGTAATTTCAGTTTATTTTCTGTATGGAACTTGTAAATGTTATCGGTTCGGTTTTGAACCGATCAGCTTGTTTTAAAACTTGAATTGAAGGTTTTAGAGTGTGGTTCCCGGTTCTTATCGGTTCTAAAAAAACGGATTTCATTACGGTTTTTTCCAAGACCCGTGACACGGTTAGGAACCGATAAGGGTGTCTTGCCTGGCACTGCCGTTTAAAAGGGCAAGTTTTTGGTTAGGCTGGCATTATGTCTGAAACCAAAAGAAAAACCGGGCCCACTGGGTTTCAACACTGTGATGCCTGTGGGAAGTCTTTGCCAAGGCTGACCCACACACCACATGTGTATATTGTCTGGGGTTTGACCACCTCAATTCAGACTGCCAGATTGTAAAAATTTCCTGCAGCCACCCTGGATAAGAGAGTTGGCAGGCTCAGGGACAGAGGCCAAAAGTCCGCTGACCGGATGGCCCAGCGGTTCGGTCCAACCGAACCGAGGAGTGCCTCTGACCAGGGCGGACTTCCTCGGCAAGCAGAAAGCTAGGCTAGGAGCCAGTTCCAGTAAAGAAAACAAGAAAATCAGCAGGTGTGGAGCCCAAAATTCCCTCCAACTGCTGCAGAGATAGCAAGAGCTATTCAGATTGTCCAGTCACTTTCTCCGGTTCCGTCCGAACCGCCACTGTCTAGTAAAAGGTCGGTTCCACGGTTCAGGAATATGTTGTTGAAGAGTTTTATGAACCAGAGGAGGGAGGATGATTATGAGCGGTATGAATGTGACTTTGAGGTCTGGAGTGCCCATTGAACGGACATCTCCCAGACAGACCTTTAGAATCTCCCCTTTGCTTTCTGGTCCCCTCTCACTTTATGTTTTAAAAGTTGCTGAAACCCTCCAGCTTCCATTGGAGGAAGCTGTGGATGAACAAGAGGAACCTGATTTTGTAGAAATGATGGATATTCCAGAGTCTAGGAGATTGTCTATTCCTTGCATAAATCATTTAGGAAACAGACACAAAATTTAAAAACTCTAATTCTGTTCCTCTTGTGGACAAAAAGATGGACAGGAGGTACACTCTGTCAGGTCCTGATACAGAATTCCTTTCACAGCAATGCAGTCACGTTGGTGTGGTTCAGGCCTGCAGCCTGTGATAAAGCTTATTCCTTTGGCTTCACATCCTCTGACAAGGATTCCAGGAAGATTGATGCCATAGCTAAAAACAATACATGGCAGCGTCCTTGGGACTCAGGCAAGCAAATTACATGGCTTATGTAGCAAGGTATAAAAATCTAGATGGGACACTGTCATGGCCTTGGCCAAACAGGCCTCTGGCCAGCTTGCTAATGAGCTGGAACAGGTGGCTGCTGATGGCATTGAGGCATCTAAGGTGCAGTTTCATGCTGCTGGATTTTAATGATGTATCCTCTAGAGTCATGGCTACGTCTGTAGCTTTTGCATGAGTTAGCCTGGCTCAGGTGTACTAGCTTGACAGGATACCCAGACTAAGGCTATGGATTTTCCTGTGGTTGGAAATTCTCTGTTTTGGGGAGCAGGCAGAGAATTATATGAAAAAATGGATGAATATAGGACTACTTATAAGAGTGCTCAGGCTAAGGCGGCAAGCCCTCCTCAGAGGCAGGCCCCAGGGGTAGAGGTGAGGCCTTTTCACAGGCCTTTTACCAAACCAGGCCTCCTCTGCTTATGCTCAGAGGGGTTCTTCAGAGGAGAGCAGGCAGGGGTGTGGGCAGGCCTGCTCACCCCCTCAACCTAAAGCACCTACCAAACAGACACCTGATGGGGTGCCCAGGGCGATTCTCCTTTACCTGTAAGGGCAGGTTGGCTTACGCCGTTCAGAACTGGGTGTCTCTAACTCAGAACAAGTGGGTCCTGGAAGTAGTAAGCAGGGTCTGGTTCTCAGCTAAAAAGTTCCCAAAGATGAGAATCAGATCTTTCCCACCTACAAACTCTTTAGAGACCTTTACTTTAAACAGAAGCCTCAACCCTCCTGGCTCTCAGAGCTGTAGAAAGGTTTCTCCCCTACACCAGGGCAAAGGTCTGTACTCAGATATTTCCTTACCCAAAAAAGACAGGAGAATGGCGGCCATTTTAGACCTGAGATATCTGAACAAACACCTTTTGAAACCAAAGTTCAGAATGGTAACTCTGGCAATGATTTTACCCTCTCTAAGGCCAGGGGACTGGCTAGCCTCCCTGGACCTCAAGGATGCCTATTTTCACGTCCTAATCAGAAGCCCCCACAAGTACCTCAGATTCAACTGCCCTCAGGTCACTACCAGTTCAGAGCAATGCCCTTCAGCCTCACCTCTGCCTCAAGGGTATTCACAAAATGTCTGGCAGTAGCAGTGGCTCATTTAAGAAGGCAAAGGTTGCTGTCTTTTCCCTATCTGGACTGACTGGCTCATTGTAGGCCAGTCCCCAGAACAGGTAAGATCTCACCTGCAAGTTACCCAGCAGCTACTCACCTCCCTGGGCTTCTTGCTCCAATCTTCCAAAATCAGTTCTGGAACCAGTTCAGGTGCTCACCTTCATAGGTGCAAATTGGACACAAAGCAGGCAGAGCCTTCCTACCCTTAGAGGTAAGGACTTGAGTAGCTCTGGCTTCCTCCTTCACTCTGCGGTCTCTCGACCAGCAAGACACTTTGCAGCTCCTGGGGCACATGGCTGCGTCACAGCTGTAGTGCAAGGGCAAGATTTCAGATGAGGACATTCAGTTTCACTTGAGAGCCTTTTGGTCTCAGAGAAGAACCCCCTTTCAGAATTGGTCCCAGTGACCGAACCCTGATCCAGGCCCTCCAGTGGTGGCAGGATCAGAGCAATTTAAGACTGGGGGTCACTTCATTCCTCTGTCTCCTCCTTGACCCTCCTCGTATGCTTCCCCTCCTGGGCGGGGGCCCAAATAGGCGACCTCTCCACCTGAGGAGTGTGGCCCCTCAGGAATCTCTGCTCCACATCAATTTGCTGGAACTCAGAGCTGTCTTTTAGCATTTCAAGTGATTTTCTGCATCTGTTCAGAACAAAGTGGTACAAGTCAAGACAGACAACACCACAACAGTGGTACATCAACAAGCAGGGGGCACTCGGTCTTGACCTTGTGCACCGAGGCAATGAAGTTGTGGTCTCTGGCCTATTCCCTGAACACTTCCCTCATAGCAGTTAAGCCTTCCAGGAAAGGACAATGTCCTAGCAGATGCTCTCAGCAAGATTTCCCAGGGCCATCACGAATGGTCTCTGGATCCTCAGTACTGGGGATAGTTTTGCCAGATGGGGCACCCCTCAGATAGATCTTTTTCATCCCCAGACAATCACCAACTTCCACTGTTCTGTTGCAGGCCCCAGTGTTAGGCTCAATTCCCTGGATGCCTTTCTCCTAGATTGGGAAGGAAGTTTCTTTATGCCTTTCCCCTTCCTCTCCTATTCAAGGTGCTAGTCAAAATCAGATCCCAGCCTTGCAGGGTGATTCTGATTACCCCAGATTGGGCCAGGCAGCCCTGGTACCCTCCTTCTGTCACTAGCTGTCCATCTTCCCTGTGTCTCCCCAGGAATCACAACCTGTTAACCTATCACAGGGAGAGTTTGGTATCGAACCTCAGATCCTCCACCTCAAGGCCTGGCTCTTGAGGAGTTAGAACCTGCTGACCTACACACCTTTCTCAGGGTGTTCTTGAAATCCTAAAGGCTTTGAGTAGCCTTCCACTAGACTACTTACAATTCTAAGTGAAAAGGTTTTCCATTTGGTGCTCTGGGAAACATATTTCCCGGAATCTGCTGATTTGCCCATTGTTTTGGACTATATGGTCCATCTTAATTCCTTGGGACTGAGACCAGCTACCCTGAAAGTACATTTGGCAGCTGTCTCTCTGCTTTTGTTTCAACAGGAAAGCCCTCCTCTCTTCCCGCTCACCCTGTATTTTCCAAGTTTTTAAAGGTTATTTCATTCAAATCCACCTTTTGGGGATCCGGCCCTGCTATGTCTTATTGCATTGCCCAGTTAATGCAACCTCCTTTTGAACCTCTGTCTTCTACAGGCTTAAGTATAACTTGGAAAACTGTTTTCCTAGTGGCTATCACTTCTGCCAGGCGCATAAGTGAGTTGCAAGCCCTGTCAGTAGAAACTGACTTTATTTCTTTCCACAGGGATAAGGTAGTCCTCAGGACTAACAGGAAGTTTTTGCCTAAGGTGGTTTCAGAGTTCCATCTTAATCAATCTATCTCCCTTCCAGTGTTTTTCACTGAACATTCCTCCTCTGGCGAGAGGAGATTGCACGATTTAGATGTTAGAGGCCCTAAGTTTACTATAGAGCAGTACCAAGGGTCACAGGTTGAATCCCTCCAACTTTTTCTCACTTATGGTGAGGTCGGAAAAGGAGACCTGCCACAAGAGATCCATTGCCAGGTGGATTGTCTGTTGTATCAATTTGTTATCAGAAACTGGGAAAGTTCCCCTTCTGGCCTGAGGGCTCATTCTACCAGAGGTACAGCCGCGTCTCTAGCTGCTGCCAGAGACATCCCTATCTTAGAGATATGTCAAGCAGCTACCTGGAAAGCGGTACACACTTTCACCAAGCATTACTCCCTGGATGTCCAGGCCAGGAGAGATGCTCAGTTTGGCACAGCTGTGCTTCAGAGCCTATTCCCTAAGTAGGTTCTGTCCCTCCTCCATGGAGGTACTGCTGTGTAGTCTGCAATTGTCATAATATAGCAAGACTTCATGTTGTTTGGGAAAAATTACTCACCTTAGTAATGTTGTTTCTTCTAATGGAGTCTTGCTATATTATACCTCCTCAACCTGCCCCTCTCAGAACTTCTACTTGGGTATTGGGTGGGCAGCCTGAGTGTGGGCGCTAGTTGTACCCATTATATGTTTTCCACCCTTCTTGGGGTTTTGGGGTGTGATGTTTTTATTTTATCTCATATTATTGCTTATATTATATTTACTTCTGGTCCCCTGACTTGAGTCTTTGTGTTGGGACCAGGAATATATATTAATAGTCAGGTAGCCAGTTGGCTAGTGTAGGTTACAGCTTCACACAGACCTTAGTGAGTTTTGCTCGTAAAGATCTGACAGTTTAGGTTTGAAATAACCCAGACAGAGCTTCTCTAACTGAGCTCGCGCTCTAAGTTCCATTCTTAGAATGGGAGTTAACTCTTTCATCTCCGGAGCAGTTCTAATGGTGGGACAAACTGTAATTGTCATAATATAGCAAGACTCCATTAGAAGAAACAACATTACTAAGGTGAATAATTTTTTCTTCTAGCACTTCAAGCTTTTTCCAGATCTGTTCAGAACAAAGTTATACAGGTCAGAACAGGCAACACCACCACAATGTGGTACATCAACAAGCAAGGGGGCACTCGGTCTACGGCCTTGTGCACAGAAGCAATGAAGTTGTCTCTGGCTTACTCCCTGAACACCTCCCTTACGGCAGTTCACCTCCCAGGCAAGGACAATGTCCTGGCAGATGCTCTCAGCAGGATTTCCCAGGGCCATCACAATGGTCACTGGACCCCTGGTCTTGAGGTGATATTTGCCAGATGGGGCACCCTTAGATAGATCTTTGCAGCCCCAGACAATCACCAGCTTCCCCTTTTGCTGCAGGCCCCAGTGTTGGGCTCAGTCCCTCTGGATGCCTTAGTCCTCAGTTGGGAAGGGAGTTCTCTATGCTTTCCCCCCTTCCCTCACCTTTTCAAAGTGCTAGTCAAAATCAGATCTCAACCCTGCAGGATGATCCTGATTGCTCCAGATTGGGCCAGACAACCCTGGTACCCACTCCTACTGTCCTTAGTAGTCCATCTTCTCCTGTGTCTTCCCAGGAATCACAACCTGTTAACCTGTGCTCAGGGGAGGGTTTGGTACCCGAACCTCAAATCTCTCAATCTTAAGGCCTGGCTCTTGAAGAGTTAGAGTTTGCTGATCTACACCTCTCCCAAGGTGTAATGGATATACTGAAGGCTTCCAGGAAACCTTCCACCAGGGCTACCTGTAATTCCAAATGGAAGAGGTTTTCCATATGGTGCTCTGGGAAGCATATTTCCCCAGAAACTGCTGATTTACCCACAGTCTTGGATTATGTGGTCCACTTAAATACCTTGGGGCTGAGACCAGCTACCTTAAAAGTGCATTTGGCAGCTGTGTCTGCTTTTATTTCAGCAGGTAAACCCTCTTCTCTTTCAGCTCGTCCTGTATTCTCCAAGTTTTTCAAGGGATTGCTTCACACCAACCCTCCATTCAGGGACCCTGCCCCTGCCTGGGATCTTAATGTTTGCATTGCTCAGCTTATGCAACCCCCCTTTGAGCATTTGTCTTCAGCAGAGCTTAAGTACTTGACTTGGAAGACTGTGTTTCTGGTAGCCATCACTTCTGCCAGACGCATAAGTGAATTACAAGCTTTGTCAGTGGAGCCTGATTTTATCTCCTTTCATAGAGATAAGGTGGTCCTCAGGACTAACAGGAAGTTCTTGCCTAAGGTGGTTTCAGATTTCCACCTTAATCAATCTATATCTCTTCTAGTGTACTTCACTGACCATTCCTCCTCTGGCAGGAGGAGGCTGCACAACAGATGTGAAGAGGCCCTTAGATTACTACATAGGCGTACCTAGGGTCCTGGTTTGTCTCCCCTAACTGTTCCTCACTTATGGTGAGGTTGGTAAAGGAAACCTGCCACTAAAAGATCCATTGTCAGGTGGAATGTTTCTTGTATCCAATTCTGTTATGAAAAACTGGGTAAGGTTCCTCCCTCAGGCCTGAGGGCTCACTCTACCAGAGGTACAGCTGCTTCCCTGGCTGCTGCCAGGGACATCCCTATTCTAGAGATTTGTCAAGCAGCTACCTGGAAAACAGTTCACACTTTTACCAAGCATTACTCCCTGGACATCCAGGCTAGGAGTGATGCTCAGTTTGGCACAACTGTGTTTCAGAGCCTATTTCCTAAGTAGGTTCTGTCCCTCCTCCATGGAGGTACTGCTGTGTAGTCTGCATATGTCATAATATAGCAAGACTTCATGTTGTTTGAAGAAAAAATTACTCACCTTAGTAATGTTGTTTCTTCTAATGGAGTCTTGCTATATTATGACCCCCCACCTGCCCTCTCAGAACCTCTGTTTTGGGATGTGGGTGGGCAGTGCAATGTTGGCACTTAGTAGGTGCCACCTTTTGTTTTCACCCTCCTTCATTGGGGTGACTTGGTGTTGTGTTTTCATTTTTTGGGTCTCCTGACTTGAGTCTTTGTTTTGGGACCAAAAAATGTGTTCTTATGTTTAGTAGCCAGTTGGCTAGTGTAGGTTTACAGCTTCCACACAGGACCTCAGTGAGTTTAGCTCGTAAAGATCTGACGATTTGAGTTTGAAGAACAACAGACAGAGTTTCAACCGAGCTCGAGCTCAGCGTTCCATGCCTGGCATGGAAAGTTAACTCTTTCACCTCCGGAGCAGTTCGAAGGTTGGGACTCACTGCATATGTCATAATATAGCAAGACTCCATTAGAAGAAACAACATTACTAAGATGAGTAATTTTTTCTTCTGTCCATACCTTCATGAAACACTACAATTTGGACATTGCCCCTCGCCGTAGAGCAGGCTTCAGGTTGGCTGTCCTTCAAGGTCTCCTTTCGTGAGATCTGTTCAGCCCTGAGGTTCCATGCTATGGATAACGATACTCCTCCTGAGTACTTTTCCTTGTTCCAGACTGATTGGGACTCAGTCCTATATGTGAATACCTACTGCAAGAGCCTACTCAAAGTAAGATAGTACAGTTACGTAAGAACTTACCGCAACAGTAGATCTTCGAGAGAAGCTCTTGCAGTAAGTATTGCCTTCCCGCCCTCCTTCCCTCAAAGTTTTCTTTGCTTCATTTCCATGGAAATATCCTCTTCTCTCTCGTGTTGCCTCTTTTGGCCTTTGTCGGGCTAGAACTCGAAGGCGGGTGTGGGGGACCGCCCCTTTATACCAACATCGCATGACGCCAGTCACCTGACATGGGGGCGGTCCCCCGCCAGAGACTGCTAGCTAGAAATTTTTCCTTGGGGTCCTGGTGCCTGACGGCTTAGTCCTGTATGTGAATACCTACTGCAAGAGCCTCTCTCGAAGATCTACTGTTACGGTAAGTTCTTACATAACTGTACTTTCAAACAACCTGAAGTCTTGCTATATTATGACAATTGCAGTTTGACCCAGCCTTCGAACTGCTCCGTAGGTGAAAGAGTTAAGTTCCATGCCAGGCATGGAATCTTGAGCGTGAGCTCGGTTGAAAACTCTGTCTGTTGTGCTTCAAACTGTAACTGTCAGATTCTTTACTCCGCCTCACTGAACAGTCGCTCCGGAGATTTCTCCTACTGCTCGGTTCATTTTATCGGTTTTAAAGTATTTTCTCGGTTTCAAACGCATTTGTCTAAATTAAGCCACAACCGTCGGTTCAAGCTCTGTCTGTGGTATAGTAAGTAATAAATAGGTTTACATTTTATTCTGTGTGGAACTTGTAAACAGTATTATCTGTTCGGTTTGAACCGATCAGGTTGTTATAAAACTATTTTAATTGTATTAGAAGTGCGGTTCGTTCTTATCGGTTCTAAAAGCAGTTTCATTACGGTTTCCGACACCCGTGACACGGTCTGGAACCGATAAGGGTCTCTTAACTTAGCTAAGGGCCGTTAACGGGCAAGTTTCTGGTTAGGCTGGCATTATGTCTGAGAAACCCAAAGAAAAACCGGGCCCACTGGGTTTCCAACACTGTAGTGTCTGTGGGGAAGCTTTGCTAGGCCTGACCCACGCACCATGTCTCTGTCTGGGGTTTGACCACCTCAATACAGACTGCCAGATTTGTGTGAATTCCTGCAGCTACCCTGGATAAGAGAGTTGGTAGGCTCAGGGAGCAGGAGGAGCTAAGAAGTCCGCTGGCGGATAGCCAGCCGGTTCGGTTCCAACGAACGGAGGAATGCCCTCTGACCAGGGTGAGTCTTCCTCGGGCAAAGGAGGCTGACTCTGAGGTCAGTTCCAGCTAAAGGACTAGGAAATCAGCTGGTGTGGAGCCAAAAGTCTTTCTCCAACTGCTGCAGAGATAGCCAAAGCGATCAAAATTGTCCAGTCGCTTTCCCGGTTCCGACCGAACCGGCACCATCAAATGGTGATCGGTTCCTCCGGTTCAGGAATATGATATAGAAGTTTTTTGAGCGGGGGATTATGAGGAGAGTGAATGTGATTTTGAGAGTCTGGATCTGCCCATTGAACGGACATTTCTCCAGACAGACCTATAGAAGTGTCTCCTCCCAGGCTTTCTGAGTCCCCTTCTCATTTTATTTTTTTAAGAAAGTGGCTGAAACCCTCCAGCTTCCTATGGAAGAAGCTGTAGATGACCAAGAGGAGCCTGACCATGTAAAGATGATGGATATCCCAGAGTCTAGGAGACTGTCTATTCCTATCCATAAATCCTTCAGGAAACAGACAGTAAAAATTTTAAAAGCTCCCCATTCTATACTTCTTGTGGATAAGAAAATGGACAGGAGGTACACTTTGTCAGGCTCTGACACGGAGTTCCTCTCACAACAATGCAGCCATGTTGGGTTAGTGCAGGCTGCAGCCTGTGACAAGGCAAATATTCCTTTGGCTTCACACCCCCATGACAAGGACTCCAGGAGGATTGATGCCATGACAAAGAAACAGTACATGGCAGCATCTTTGGGTTTCAGACAGGCAAATTATATGGCTTATGTTGCAAGATATCGAAATCCAGATGGGATACTGTTATGGCTCTAGCAAAGCAGGTCCCTGGCCAGCTTGCCAAGGAGCTGGAGCAGGTGGCTGCTGATAGTTGATGCATCAAGGTACAATTCCATGCTGCAGTGGACTCTAATGATGTATCTTAGAGTCATGGCTACATCTTTGGCTTTTAGTAGAATGGCTGGCTCAGGTGTACTGGCCTGTCACAGGATACTCAGGCTAAGGCCATGGATTTTCCTGTTGTTGATAACTCTGGGGAGCAGACAGAGAATTACATGAAGAAAATGGATGAGTATGGACCACCTATAGGAGTGCACAGGCCAAGAAAGGCAGGCCACTCCTCAGAGGCAGCTTTCAGGGGCAGGGGCAGGCCTTTTCACAGGCCTTTTACCAAGCCAGGCCTCCTCTTCAGCCTATGCCCAGAGGGGTTCTTCAGAGGAGAGGCAGGCGAGTGCAAGCAGGCCTGCTCCCACCCCTCAGCCTAAAGCTCCTGCCAAGCAGGCACCCTGATGGGATGGCCAGGGCCGATTCTCCATTACCTATAGGGGGCAGGCTGGCTTACTTCGTCCAGGACTGGAAGTCTTTAACATCAGACAAGTGGGTCCTGGAAGTAGTAAGCCAGGGACTGGTTCTCAGCTTCAAAAATTTCCAAAGATGAGAGCCAGATCCTTTCCACCTGCAAATCCATCAGAGCTCTCGCCTTAGAAACAGAAGTTTCAACCCTCCTGGCTCTCAGAGCTGTAGAAAGGGTTCCTCCCTACACTAGGGCAAAGGATTGTACTCAGGTACTTCCTTACCCAAAAAGACAGGAGAATGGCGGCCCATCCTGGATCTCAGATACCTAAACAAGCACTTTTAAAACCAAAATTCAAAATGGTGACTCTGGGAATTATTTTACCCTCTCTAAGAGCCAGGGATTGGCTAGCGTCCCTGGACCTCAAGGATGCCTACTTCCATGTTCTCATCAGAAGCTCCCACAAAGTACCTCAGATTGAACTGCCCTCAGGCCATTACCAGTTCAGAGCAATGCCCTTCGCTTCACCTCTGCCCCAAGGTATTCACAAAATGCCTGGCAGTAGCAGTTGCTCATTTAAGAAGGCAAGATTGCCATCTTTCTTACCTGGACGACTGGCTCATAGTAGGCCAGTCTCCAGCCCAAGTCAAACTACACCTTCAGGTTACCCAGCAGCTGCTTACATCTCTAGGTTTCCTTCTCAATCTCCCAAAGTCAGTTCTAGAGTCTGTTCAGCTACTCACCTTCATAGGCGCAGAACTGAACACACAACAGGCCAGAGCCTTCCTTCCTTCCTTCCTCTAGAAAGAGCAAAGACCCTGGTTTCTCTGGCCTCCTCCTTCACTCTGCAGGTGTCTTGACCAGCAAGGCATTTTTTGCAGCTCCTAGGGCACATGGCTGCTTCCACAGCAGTAGTGCAGGGAGCAAGATTTCAGATGAGGGACATTCAGTTCCACTTGAGAGCCTTCTGGTCTCAAAGGAGATCCTTTAACCAAACTGATCCCAGTAACTTGAACCCTGGTCCAGGCCCTACAGTGGTGGCAGGATCAGAGCAATCTGAGACAAGGAGTTCCCTTCATCCCGCAGTCACATTCCTTGACCCTTACTACAGATGCATCCCTCTTGGGGTGGGGAGCTCACATGGGCGACCTCACCACTCAGGGGTTGTGGTCCCCTCAGGAATCTCTGCTGCACATCAATCTGTTGGAACTCAGAGCAGTTTTTCTAGCACTTCAAGCTTTTTCCACGTGTGTTCAGAACAAAGTGGTGCAAGTCAGAACAGACAACACCACTACAATGTGGTACATCAACAAGCAAGGGGGCACTTGGTCTACTGCCTTGTGCACCAATGTGATGAAGTTGTGGTCTCTGGCTTATTCCCTGAATACCTCCTGTATGGCAGTTCACCTCCCAGGCAAAGACAATGTCCTGGCAGATGCTCTCAGCAGGATTTCCCAGGGCCATCATGAATGGTCTCTGGATCCCCTTATCCTGGAGGTGGTGTTTGCGAGGTGGGGCACTCCTCAGATAGATCTTTTTGCAGCCCCGGACAATCACCAACTTCCTCTTTTTTGCTGCAGGCCCCAGTGTTGGGCTCAGTCCCTCTGGACGCCTTCCTTCTCAACTGGGAAGGGAAGTTTCTCAATGCGTTTCCCCCTTTCCCTCTCCTTTTCAAGGTGATAGTCAAGATCAGGTCTCAACCTTGCAAGATGATCCTGATTGCTCCAGATTGGGCCAGACAGCCCTGGTATCCACTTCTTCTGTCCCTAGCAGTCCACCTTACCCTGTGCCTTCCCAGGAATCACAATCTGTTAACCTGTGCCCAGGGGAGAGTTTGGTACCCGAATCTCAAATCTCTCAATCTCAAGGCCTGGCTCTTAAAGAGTTAGAGTTTGCTGACTTACACCTTTCTCAGGGTGTACTCAATGTTTTGGACTCAAGGAAGCCTTCTACCAGAACTACTTATCATTCCAAATGGAAAAGGTTTTCCATATGGTGCTCTGTAAGAGTATTTCCCAGAGTCTGCGGCTTGCCCACAGTTCTGGATTATATGGTGCACTTAAATGCTCTGGGTCTGAGACCAGCTACCTAAAAGTGCACTTGGCAGCAGTGTCTGCTTTCTTATCAGCAGGTAAACCCTCTTCTCTTTCAGCTCATCAGTATTCTCCAAGTTTTTCAAGGGATTGCTTCACATCAACCCTCCATTCAGGGATCCTGCCCTGCATGGATCTTAATGTTTGCATTGCCCAGCTTATGCAACCTCCTTTTGAGCCCAAGTGTCTCAGCAGAGCTTAAGTACTTGACTTGGAAGACTGTGTTTTTGGTAGCCATCACTTCTGCTAGGCGCATAAGTGAACTACAAGCATTGTCAGTGGAGCCTGATTTTATCTCCTTTCATAGGGATAAAGTGGTCCTCAGGACTAATAGAAAATTCTTGCCCAAGGTGGTTTCGGATTTTCACCTGAATCAATCTGTGTCTCTCCCTGTTTACTTCACTGACCATTCCTCCTCTGGTGAGAGGAGATTGCACAGTTTAGATGTCAAAAGAGCCCTTAGCTACTACATAGAGCGTACCAAGGGTCACAGGTTTGATTCCCTCCAACTGTTCCTCACTTATGGTGAGGTAGGTAAAGGGAAACCTGCCACTAAAAGATCCATTGCCAGGTGGATTGTTTCTTGTATCCAGTTTTGTTATCAAAACTGGGTAGGGTTCCTTCGGGCCTGAGGGCTCACTCTACCAGAGGTACAGCTGCGTCCTGGCTGCTGCCAGGGACATCCTATCATAGAATATGTCAAGCAGCTACTTGGAAAACAGTTCACACTCACTGAGCATTACTCCTTGGACATCCAGGCTGGGAGTGATGCTCAGTTTGGCACAGCTGTGCTTCAGAGCCTATTCCCTAAGTAGGTTCTGCCCTCCTCCATGGAGGTACTGCTGTGTAGTCTGCAATTGTCATAATATAGCAAGACTTCATGTTGTTTGAAAAAAAAATTCCTCACCTTAGTAATGTTGTTTCTTCTAATGGAGTCTTGCTATATTATGACCTCCCCCCCCACCTGCCCCTTTCAGAACCTCTGTTTTGTTTTTGGGATGTGGGTGGGCAGTGCTATGTTAGCACCTAGTGTTTGCCATTGTATTTCATTTTCTTGGTCCCCTGACTTGAGTCTTGCTTTTGGGACCAGAAAATGTGTTAGTATTACGTAGCCAGTTGGGTAGTTTAGGTTTAGAGCTTCCACACAGAACCTTAGTGAGTTTTGCTCGTAAAGATCTGACAGTTACAGTTTGAAGCACAACAGACAGAGTTTTCAACTGAGCTCTCGCTCAAGATTCCATGCCTGGCATGGAACTTAACTCTTTCACCTCCAGAGCAGTTCGAAGGCTGGGTCAAACTGCAATTGTCATAATATAGCAAGACTCCATTAGAAGAAACAACATTACTAAGGTGAGTAATTTTTTCTTCTTACAGCAGCAACTTACGGCTCCCCGGCAAGCAGCTTCCAAGTCTAAATTACCGAGCTGTTTAGCAATCTCCAGTCCTTCTCCCTCTAGCTCCCTCTGCTCTCTTTTTATTTTGTTTAAACTCGAAGCTGAAATCGCGATCACAATTACATTTGCGCTTACCTCTGTTAGGCAGTCAGAAATCCATTCCCGCTGACGATGTGTGTAGCCTGAAGCTGGCAAATCGCAGGATTAACCAGATACTTTATTTTACAAGACAGTAATGGTTGTATTTAAGGTAGGATCAACCAGATACATAAAATAATTGTGGGAAACTGAGGGTCTTACTGTGGCGGTTCCTCACTAACTAAGATACGGAGCCACCATGTTTTAGGAACGCTTTAGCCCACCCACAAACAAAACAGAAACCAGTTAGGGAGCGCTCCCTTTTGATAGATGGAGCGTGAGAACATCGTAACAACCAGCCAGTTGTTATGGGAAATATCAACTGGTTCAGCCCATAGAAAAAATTGCTGACCAGTTATTATAATAATATTAAGGGTGTTTTATTCTGTCATGGACAGCTTAGTTGTGTTACATTAGATAAGTATATTTAGATAAATCGTAGTATAGGTTGTGTTTAGACTTCTTAGAAATCTGATACACTGGTGGAGTGTTGCAGCTGATAAGGGCAGCAGTTTGAATATGTGGCACAAGCCAATTATAGTTCTAACTTTAGCATAAAGTTCCATTATCTCCAGGCAGCTCTGCTTAGGAGGCTGACTGCAGAGAGTTATGAATATATAAGAATACCTTGGAAGAAACAAGATTACTAAGGGGAGTAATTTTTTCTTCTCATGCTGGCATTCTGACTGAAATATCACATCTCCATGCGCCACTTTGCAGTTCAGTCTGTAGCATAGCTCTTTTTGAATAGTCGGAATACCAGATATTATTGAGACGGAATATCTAGTTTGAGGTGTTGGTATTCTGGTTCCCACACCAGAGCTTTACTGCAGGGTAATGCTTTCCACCTTCTCACTGCACTGTCTGTATTGTAGTATCACATTGTGGCCAGGAGTCCTCTGAGAGTGATACAAGGTCCTGCTGGCCACTAGTAGATACCATGTAGCCCCCACCCAAGCTCCTTGCTCTTTGCAGCACTTAGATACTCTGTTCTGGCTCATGGATTATTTATTTATGCTGCAGATTTCTGTACAGCCATCAGGAATTATGCCATACCATGTTATATCATTGATGAGTGGGGGAGGGCTTTCAGGACAAAGAGGAGAGGAAAAAGCTTGAAATGGTTAGAAACTAGTATTTTGTTTAAATAATGACCCAGAATTATAGCTTTGGTGGCAACATGCAAGTCCTGCAGTAGGGGATATGGCTGGTTTTTCGGCTGCAGAATTGCAGAGTGCCAGGGACTTTGCCTTCACCCTACACTGGACATGATATACAGTCACTAGGTAATGTTGCTATGTGTTCACACAAACACTTGGTGACAGTTGGGACATTAAAATGTGCCCACATACCCAAACCATATCAGGAGAGACTGTGGGAGCTCAGCATGTATTCCCTAGAGGAGAGGAGAGGAGATCGGGAGGGAACATGACTGAGATCTATAAGTACCTCATGGGGGTGAACAAGGTGCAGGAGTGAAGTCTCTTTCACAGAAGGAAAAGCACCAGAATACGGGGGCATCTTATGAAGCTTGAGGGGGTGGGGAGGAGTTTAAGAGGGATGTGAGGAAATACTTCTTCACAGAAAGGGTGATGGACACCTAGAACAGCCTGCCAGAAGAGGTGGTGGGGGCAAAAACAGTTGGGAGCTTCAAGCATGCGTGGGATAGGCACATGGGTATAATGAATAGAGGTAAGGGAGGAGAGAGGGACTCCTGTGACGAAACAGAGCCCAGGGTGTAGTGTTGGGCAGGGAAAATAGAGCAGGCTAGATAGGCCTACCATTTTTTCTGCCGACACATTCTGTTTCTGTCTTTTTTTTGTCTGCTAAACACATTGCGACTGTCTGAGAAAGGTGGTGGGGGTCTCTTTGTAAATGGCTGTCAAGGTCATGTACAAAGCTTGTATTGCTATGTATCTTTTCCAGTATGCTGCAGTTATTTACTGCATTTCTGATTTATTTATATTTCATTATATACATTTTTAATTGTTAGTATGTTAACTACCTTTTAGGTGATCATGTTTAGGTGTGTGTTTCTCTTTTTTTCACATATTTTTCTAAATTCATTATTTGACTATTACACATATTATTCTATATGAACTTTAAAAATTGGTGTATGGGGGGGCGCTAGGAAAAAATTATTCACCTTAGTAATTGTGTTTCTTCTAATGGAGTCTTGCTGTATTCTGACAATCTGCAGTTAGCTCCAGCCTTTGAACTGCCCCGGAGAGTGTAGGGTTAATTTTCTATGCAGTGCATAGAACGTTGCGCTCGAGCTGGTTTAGAGATCTGTCTGCAGCACTTTGAAACCCAACCATCAGATTCTTATGAGCAAACACTCACTGACTAACTATGTGGAAATTGTAACATTTTTAACTAGCTAACTGGCAACAGAAAGTTTTGGATTCCCAAAGGAGGACCCAAGTCAGGAAACCCAAACCTATCCAAAAATAAAAGATTATAATACAAAGCACCCAGATAAAGTGGAGGGTGTGCTTGAAGCACCCTGGGGTGCACCGCGCCTGCCCACCCACTTCCCAAAACAGGTTCTGAGAGGGGCAGGGGTGGTCAGAATACAGCAAGACTCCATTAGAAGAAACACAATTACTAAGGTGAGTAATTTTTTCTTCAAACAACATGAAGTCTTGCTGTATTCTGACAATCTGCAGACTACTAAGCAGTACCTCCATGGAGGAGGGACAGAACCTACTTTGGGAATAGGCTCTGAAGTACTGCTGTGCCAAACCGAGCATCACTCCTAGCCTGGATATCCAGAGAGTAATGCTTGGTAAAGGTATGGACTGTTTTGCAGGTGGCTGCTTGACAAATTTCTAACAGAGGAATATCCCTGGCAGCAGCCAGGGAAGCAGCTGTACCTCTTGTGGAATGAGCCCTCAGGCCTGAGGGTGGAATTTTTCCCAGTTTCTCATAGCAGAATTGTATACAAGAAACAATCCACCTGGCAATAGTTCTCTTGGTGGCAGGTTTGCCCTTTCCTACTTCCCCATAAGTGAGGAACAACTGGAGGGAGTCAAACATGTGACCCTTTGTACGCTCTATGTAGTAGCTAAGGGCTCTTTTAACATCTAAACTGTGTAGCCTCCTCTCTCCTGAGGAAGAATGATCAGTGAAGAAAACAGGGAGAGACATAGACTGATTCAAATGGAAGTCTGAAACCACTTTAGGCAAGAACCTCCTATTGGTTCTAAGGAACACTTTATCTCTATGGAAGGAGACAAAATCAGTTTCCACTGACAGAGCTTGCAATTCACTGATACGTCTGGCAGAGGTAATAGCTACCAAAAACACAGTTTTCCAAGTCAAGTACATATGCTCTGCTGAGGACATAGGCTCAAATAGGGGTTGCATAACTTGAGCAATGCAAACATTTGAGTCCCAGGCAGGGGCAGTATCCCTAAAGGGAGGATTGGTATGAAGCAATCCCTTGAAAAATTTACAGAATACAGGGTGAGATGACAGTAAGGAAGGCTTTCCCACTGACAGAAAAGCAGAAACAGCTGACAAGTGTACCTTGAGAGTAGCTGGTCTGAGGCCTAGGCCATTAAGATGGACCATATAATCCAGAATTGTAGGCAATTCAGCAGTGTCTGGAGATATTTGCTTCTTGGAACACCAAATGCTGAATCTTTTCCATTTGGAGTCATAAGTCTTTCTGGTGGCAGGCTTTCAAGAGGCTTTGAGAATATCCAGAACCCCTTGGGATAGATGCAAATCTGCATACTCTAACTCTTCAAGAGCTATGCCTTGAGATTGAGAGACCGAAGATTGGGGTACCAAATCCTCCCCTGAGAGGAGATTAACAGGTTGTAATTCCTGGGAAGAGACAGGGGAAGATGGACTTCTAGGGACAGTAAGAGGAGGTACCAGGTCTGCCTGGCACAATCTGGAGCAATCAGAATCACTTCTAGGGTTGTGACCTTACCTTGACCAGAACCTTGAACAGTAGAGGAAAGGGAGGGAAGGCATAGAGAAATTTCCCTTCCCAGTTCAGCATCAGAGCATCCAGAGGGACTGAGCCCAAGACTGGGGGTCTGCAACAAAACAGAGGAAGTTGGTGATTGTCTGGGGCTGCAAAGGGATCTATCTCTGGAGTGCCCCACCTTGAAAAAAATCACTTTCAACACCAGAGGGTCCAGAGACCATTCGTGTTGGCCTTGGGAGATCCCGCTCAGTGCATCTGCTAGCACATTGTCCTTCCCTGGAAGGTGGACTGTTATCAGAGAGGTCTGCACAGAATAAGCCAGGGATCACAATTTCATGGCTTCCTTGCACAAGGCCATGGACCGAGTGCCTCCCTGCTTGTTGATGTACCACATGGTGGTGGTGTTGTCTGTTCTGATCTGAACCACCTTGTTCTGCATGGACTGAGAGAAAGCTTGCAGGGCCAGAAAAACTGCCATGAGTTCCAGGAGATTGATATGAAGAAGGGATTCCTGAGGGGACCACAGTCCCTGGGCTGTGAGAGACCCCAGATGGGCTCCCCACCCCAAAAAGGGAAGCATCCATGGTAAGGACCACTGAATGAGACTGAGTGACAAATGGGACCCCTTGCCTTAAATTGCCCTGATCCTGCCACCATTGAAGAGCTTGGATCAGTGTCCGAGTCACTGGAATCAGTTTGATAAGAGGATCCTTCCTTTGGGACCAAAAGACCCTCAGATGGAACTGAATGTCCCTCATCTGAAATCTTGCCCCTTGGACCACCGCTGTGGAAGCTGCCATGTGGCCCAAGAGCTGAAGGAAGTGCCTTGGTGGTCGGGACACTTGAAGGCTGAAGGAAGAAGCCAGTTCTATAAGAACCCTTGCCCTTTCTAGGGGAAGAAAGGCTCTTGCTTTGACAGTGTCTAGCTCTGCCCCTATAAAGGTAAGAAGCTGCACCAGTTCGAGAATGACTTGGGGAGGTTGAGAAGAAATCCCAGGGAAGTGAGCCCTTGCTGAGTCACTTGCAGGTCTGACTTGACTTGGTCTGGATACTGACCCACTATGAGCCAGTCGTCCAGATATGGAAAAATGGAAATATTTTGCCTTCTTAGAAAGGCAACAACTACTGCCAGGCGCTTTGTGAAAACCCTTGGAGCTGATGTTAGACCAAAGGGCATTGCTTTGAACTGATAACGGCCTGAGGGCAACTTGAACCTGAGGTACTTTCTGTGGGAGCACCTGATGAAGATGTGAAAGTAGGCATTTTTGAGGTCCAGGGAGACTAGCCAGTCCCCTGGCCTTAGGGAGGGAAGAATTATTCCCAGAGTCACCATCTCGAACCTTGGTTTTAAAAGATGTTTGTTCAGGTATCTTAGATCTAGGATGAGTCGCCACTCCCCTTTCATGTTTGGGGTAAGGAAGTACCTGGAGTACAGACCTTCCCCGGTGTAGGGTAGGAACTCTCTCTATGGCTGTTAAGGCCAGAAGAGATGAAACCTCTGCCTCTAGGGCAAGGGTTTTGAAGAGACTTGCAGGTGGAAAAGATCTGGCTCTCATCTTCGGAAATTTTTTGAAGCTGAAAACCAGTCCCTGGCTTACTACTTCCAGGACCCACTTGTCTGAAGTAACATACACCCAGTCCTGGACAAAGTAAGCCAGCCTGCCCCCCACAGGGATAGGAGAGTCGACCCGGGCAGACCCATCAGGGTGTCTGCTTAGCAGGGGCCTTAGGCTGAGGAGTGGATGTAGCCCTGCTCATCCCCCTTCTGCCTCTCCCTCTGAAGAACCCCCTCTGTAAAAAGGGAGAAAAGGCCTGTGCTTGGTAGAAAAGCCTATGAAAAGGCCTGCCCCTGCCCCTAGATTGCTGCCTTTGAGGAGTTGCCTGCCTCTCCTTGGCCTGTGCACTCCTATAAGTGGTCCTGTATTCCTCCATCTTTGTCATGTAATTCTCTATCTGCTCCCCAAGCAGAGAATTACCTTCCACAGGGAAATCCATGGCCTTAGCCTGGGTGTCCTGTGAGAGACTAGTACATCTGAGCCAAGCCAGTCTCCGAAGAGCCACAGATGTAGCCATGACTCTTGATGACACATCATTGGAGTCCACAGCAGCATGAAATTGTACCTTAGATGCCTCAATCCCGTCAGCAGCCACCTCCTCCAGCTCCTTGGCCAGCTGGGGGAGGACTGTTTAGCCAGTGCCAGTACAGTGTCCCACCTGGACTTCTGGTACCTGGCTGTATAGGCCATATAATTAGCCTGCCTGAGTCCCAAAGAGAATGCCATGTACTGCTTCTTTGCCAAGGCATCCATCCTCCTGGAGTCCTTATCTGGGGTGTGTGAAGCCAAGGGAACATTAGCCCTGTCACAGGCTGCTGCCTGCATGACTCCAACATGGCTGCATTGTTGATAGAAAAACTCTGTGTCTGAGCCTGATAAGGTATACCTCTTGTCCATTCTTTTATCAACAGGAAGTACAGAATTTGGAGACTTTAAATTTTTTGTGTGTCTTTTTTCCCAAAAGATTTGTGTAGGGGAATAGACAGCCTCCTGGACTCTGGGATGTCCATCATTTCAACAAAATCAGGTTCCTTTTTATCCTCTGTAGCCTCCTCCATAGGGAGCTGGAGGGTTTCTGCCACTTTTCTGTAGAACAGATAGTGGGGAGAGGACTCAGAGAGCCTAGGAGGGGAAACACCAGAAGGTCTGTCTGGGGAGATGTCCGGTTCAATGGGCACATCCAGACTTTCTGCTCCATCATACTCATCGTCTTGCTCATAATCCCCCTCCTCCTCAAATTCCAGTTCATAACAATCTTCAGGGGCATAATCGTGAACCGGAGGAACCAACTGAACCGAACCCCTAGCTAACGGAGCCGGATCAGAAGGAACCGGGTGAAGCGATTCGACAATCCAGATCGCCCGGGCAATCTCATCAGTGTTCGGAACATGAACCTCCGGATCCGAACCGGCTGATTTTTCTTTACGTTTCCTTTTTGTAGGAACTGATCCTTCAGAATCAGCTCTACTGTTGCCCAAAGAAGTATCACCCTGGTCAGAGGGCACTCCTTCTGGTTCGTTCGGAACCGAACCTGGCTGGCCATCCGGGTCAGCGGACTTCTCGGCCTCCTTTTCCCTAAGTCTACCTAATCTTTTTTCCAAGGTAGACTTAGGAAAGTTTTTACTTATTTGGCAGTCTGTATCAAGGTGGTCAGACCCCAGACAGTAAACACAGATGGTGTGGGGATCGGCCTTAGCAAAGACCTCCCCACATTCCCTGCAGTGTTGAAACCCAGTTGGCCCGTTTTTTTTCTTAGGTTTCTCAGACATGGCCACCCTAACTAAACTTACCCTTTTTTCGGCAACTGCCAGGCAAGACTCCCTTATCGGTTTCTAACCGTGTTACGGGTATTGGAAAAAAACATTAAAACACGTTTTTTTTTTAAACCGATAAGGACCGGTAACCACACACTAAAGGAAAACACATAGATTGTAAATATGTTGGATCGGTTCAGCCGAACCGATCGAGAAAAGTTTTTACAATTTCCACAATATTACCCAGAACTACTACCTAAAGTACTTACTGTACCGCAGACAGAGCCCTGAACCGTAATACTACGGAAGTTAAGCAGAAAAACCAACACTTTAACCGACTTTGAACTGAGCAGAAGGAGAAATCTCCGAAGCGACTGTTCAGTGAGGCGGAGTAAAGAATCTAATGGTTGGGTTTCAAAGTGCTGCAGACAGAGACCTCAACCGAGCTCAAGCTCAACGTTCTATGCACTGCCTAGAAAATTAACCCTATACTTTCCGGGGCAGTTCAAAGGATGGAGCTAACTGCAGATTGTCAGAATACAGCAAGACTTCATGTTGTTTGAAAGAGCCGTTCTCCAGGCAGGAAGCTTTTCCAAAATGTGCTACACTTCAGCTGTTATTTTTTATTGAAAATAGTGTTATTGGCTGTTCAAACGTCGGATTTAGCACCAGCTTAGACTTTCTCAACTGACTGGCTATCGATTGAGATCAAATTTATAATGGACCATTTCGGAAATCCTATTTCTGTAACTATTAAAACACAAACTGGGAGCATAGGCAAGGCTGTAGATCCTCCATGTGGGGCGTCTACAAATAAGCCGGAATTACAGCAGAGCTCTCCGTGGCAGTAGCTCCTTGCCTTAATGCACACTATGGAAGCTAAACTAGAAACTTCTCTTTTGAGGATGGAGAAGCACACAGTCGATTCTATGGCTCCAACTGAAGAGAGGCAGATGCATACTGAACGCTCTATCGCTGCTTTGGAGACCACTGCAAGACGGAACAGAGACAGTGCGCAACACCGAGGCCATGTGGCGGCTGCAAGAAGTGAGACCTAGGCAGTCGTCCTATTGCAGGGACAAGATCGCTCACAGGATGCAATGAGTGTGTACCTGATTGTCTCTTTTACGGATGGTACTGTGCTCACCCTGGGCTTTGATAAATGCCCCATTTGGTGCTGGTCCTGGAGGGTCCGATGGCAAATTGGAGGAGCAGCTGTTTACCAGATCTGGGGCGTGGTCTTCAGACAGACGAAGAGGTTGGAAGCTGAAACGATCTGTGCTGTGTTCGAGAAGGACTGATTTCACCATGGGCAGGTTTGCATTTGATTAGATGCACAGAGCCATTGTCATGAACTTGGGGGTCATTGGAACTTTTTTTCTGGGGTTTATTCTACTTGGGGCTTATAGCTGATATGATGGCTGGGGGATTCATATGGGATGGTTTTATGATGCTGGTCATTGTAATCCTTATGGTGGTTTATTCCACCTTTCGCATAATTATTTCGCAGTGTATCTATGCTATGTAGCTTTAGTGCTCCCAAATCTCGACTATACTGCTCTGTATGTTCTTTGGACTGTCTTCTTGCCTTACTGTCTTGATACCCAATGTAGTTCTAAGCATTCAGAAAGATTAACATACGAACATTGATCGTTTGACAGTTGTTATAGACCTTATTTCCTCAAGGAATGTAGCACTCTTTGAGAAATGGCATATATTTCCTTTCTTCTAAAATATTTTGTTAACTGCATTAATAGCAGTCCCCATGACTGCGTCTTATTGCCTTTGGTGATTCTCCCTTTAAAGGACATTCCAAGGCCACTGAGAAGGCTGGCAAATGTGGGACATTTTCTTTGCAACATGTTGGTTACCCCCCCCCCCACTATAGCAGAATACAGGGGTCGTATTATGTTTATCAACGTTATGTATAGACTATCTCTATTGCCCTGTATAAGGTATTTGTATGTAAGCTTTTTACATGAAAAAAATAAACATAAAGTTATAAAAAAAAAAAAAAAAAAATAGGTGTATGGCACTTTAAGAGATTGATTTAAAATGGAGGTACTACTGGACCTGGGACACTCCCTGATGATGCCCTGAGCAAAACTGTTTTTTAGTTAGTGCTGGGTGTTCCCTACTGGAGTCCTCTCTTGTGAGGTTTGTGGTTTCATGGCACTTTATTAATTAAACTAGCATTTATATGTCTGTTTTTGCCTGACTTTGCTTTATTTGAGGTGGTGGATGGTGCAGGGATTTGTGTCCTTGAAGGTCATGCACAAAGCCTGGGGACCCTCTCAAACCCTGTTTCTTCTGTGACAACTCCTATCTGTTGAAGTGCTACAGGCAGGTGGCAGGGTTGAGGCAAAGATGCAACAGGGTCAGTGCAAGAAGGTAATTAGACTGCGCATCTAGAGGCAAGGTACTTGGGAGGGAGTTTGAATGTGAAACCCTGTTCAGACAATAGATTTTGGGTTACGTAGGGTATAACAGGGCAGACTGGATGGACCAAGTGGTCAACATTATCTATGTTTCCATTAGACGTCCGGGAGTGTTCAGGCCGTGGAGCAGGGCCAGGACAAATTTAGATAGATATGGTACAGAATAGAGTCCAAGGGTACTGGGGGCTTTGGGGTGGTAAAACTGCTGTCATGTCCTTATAGCATGGCATAATGCTATGTGGCTAGCACTATGCCATTCTCAGACTCCATAGGAGCAACTACCCAGCATGTTAGAGCCCATGACATCTGGTTATCTGATTTGCATTGTGATATATAGTCAGGAGAGGAGGGAGAAGACTCCTCCCCCCATACCATTGTCTTTGTCTTGTGTATGGTGCCAAAGTATGGGGCATATAGGGTGACTGTTCACTTTTGGTTTTACACTGTACCCCCCCCCCCCGTGGTGGTGTATTGTGCTCACAGTTCCTGTGCTTTGCCTTGGTCTATGGATCATGAAACTTGCAGTTTCACTTGAATTTGGGTCCTATGCGCTGCAGAGTGGCACACTACCTCAGAGTCAGCGGGCTGGCTAAAAATGGATCTTTTCATTGAAGCGTGAGTGCTGTGAGCTACAACATGTCAATTATCTTCATGGGACAACTGTATGATGTAATTACAGCCTTTTTTTTTTTTTGTACTTTCTGCCCCATATTGGCTGGCTGGCCCCCATCTGAACTGGTCCTCTAGCCCTGTCACCCAGCTCCTTTGGGTCTTACATTGCTCCAGTGCACTCTGTCACAGGATATGTTGTAGGGGCCCAGTCACCCGTGTGGAGCCTGCAGGGGACCAGGCCATCATCCAGCTGCACATTGAGGTGTGGGCCCTGTGGGGGACCAGGCCATCATCCAGCTACACTTTGAGGTGTGGGCCTTGTTGGGGACCAGGCCATCATCCAGCTACACTTTGAGGTGTGGGCCCTGTGGGGGACCAGGCCATCATCCAGCTGCACTTTGAGGTGTGGGCCCTGTGGGGGACCAGGCCATCATCCAGCTGCACTTTGAGGTGTGGGCCCTGTGGGGGACCAGGCCATCAAGACCAACAAACTCTGAAAATCGTATTTATGGAAAAGAGCGTATGGGGATGGTGTTGATGTGGATTGCCTGTAATAGTTTGGTTGTGTTATAATGATGTTGTATTGTGAAATTGTTTTAACTATGTACTGCGCCTTGATTTTGAAAGGCGCATTATAAATAAAGTTTATTATTATTATTATTTATTATCATCCAGTTGCACTCAGAGGTGTGGGCTGTGCGTGGGACCAGGTCATCATCCAGCTGCACTGTGAGGTACATGGCCTGTGGGGGACCAGGCCATCATCCAGCTGTACTCTGAGGTACAGGGCCTGTGGGGGACCAGGCCATCATCCAGCTGCACTCAGAGGTACAGGGCCTGTGGGAGGACCAGGCCATCAGCCAGCTGCACTTGGAGGTACAGGGCCTGTGGGGGGGATCAGGCCATCATCCAGCTGCACTCGGAGGTGCAGTCCCGGGGGCAGGCCATCATCCAGCTGCACTTGGAGGCACAGGGCCTGTTGGGGGACCAGGCCATCAGCCAGCTGCACTCAGAGGTTTGCCCTCCATTCCCTCCCCGGGGTGCCACATGTGTGCTGTGATTTGATATGATGTGCATGCTCCACCTCTGTGGAGACACCCCCCAGCATTTGGATGTGAGGATCCCACTGCATTGCCACCCAGATTCATAACTGCGATCACTGATCACTGTATATTAGTGGTACCTTTTAAATATACGTACCATAGCAACGATTACTGTATGTCAGCGGTACCTATTAAATATATGTACCATAGCAGCGATCACTTATGTCAGCGGTACCTTTTAAATATATTCACCATAGCAGCGATTACTGTATGTCAGCGGTACCTTTTAAATATATGTACCATAGCAGCGATCACCAGTGGTACCTTTTAATTATATTTACCATAGCAGCGATCACTGTATGTCAGGGCATGGGGTCATTATGTCAATACAGCAAATACATTGCTGACGCTCACATAAACTGCCGAAACGCAGTTTGGCTAAAACTAGTGGCTTCTTTGTTTTCTCAGGGGGTAGGCCCCCGCCCCCGTCTGAGGACTGTGCCTCCCAAACCCCATTAATATAATCAACTCCGGGGTCAACATGGGGACGGAGAATCACCATGGGGGAAAAAAAATAAACCACACAGTTCGGTTTGCAGAAGTCTGGGATTGGGATTGGTCGGTCCACAGATGCATAGCGCCCCTGCATTGCCGTGGCTCATCCCCCTCCCCGCTTGGAAGCCTATGCAAGCCGCCAGCCGCCTGCATCTTGCAGGTAGTTAGTTTGGAGCAAAGTCGTCAGAGCCAGGACAGGGCTCTCCCCCTCCCTGCTTGGAAGCCTACGCAAGCCGCCAGCCGCCTGCATCTTACAGGTAGTTTGTTTAGAGCAAGGTCATGAGAGTCAGGACAGGGATCTACCCCTCCCCACTTGGAAGCCTACGCAAGCCACCAGCCACCGGCATCTTGCAGGTAATTAGTTTGGAGCAAGGTCATGACAGCCAGGACAGGGCTGTCCCCCTCCCCACTTGGAAGCCTATGCAAGCCGCCAGCCACCTGCATCTTGCAGGTATTGATAATTTGCAGCCTTTATTTCTGCTGCACACTGCGGTCTGCTCAGCAGTGTAGATTGTTTTTGTAGGGCAGGTATTTGTTACCGAATTGCTAAGTATGTAAGTTTGCTTTAAGGGCGAATCCGAATTAACTGTCTGTGGACTGCTTACTGTTACTTTAAGAGCTGCTTTAGTCTTGTATTCTAGTAGTTACCTGAGCTACTGCCTAAGCAATGCTTGCCTGAATTAATTTCTACCTTATCTACTGTTTTCACCTGAGTGTGCAGGGCACAGCAGTTTTAACCCCTTTGTCCCAGTCATGTGGATTCACATTGCCCTCAACAAGGCATGTAGGCTCACAATGGCTGCAGATCGAAATACCCACACCTGCTTCTTATACGAGCAGACCAATTGGCTGCCACTAAAGAACAGGATTATATTCCAAACATGTCTCCTTGGAAAAAAGCGCTAATGGGTAAAACCCCCTGATGTATTTCTAGCATCCTAACACCAAGTGCTTTCAGCTATACCACCAGAGGCAGGATGAGGGGGGCCCTATCAACACCTTTCCATCGAACTGTGTAGGGACAGCATGCTTTCAGCTATAGGGACCCCCAGTGGCTCAATGAAATCCCAGTGCACATTCTAAACTCCCAGTGCATATCACAAGTCAAAAGTGGCCTAAGGCAACACCTTCTTACTAGTACAGTTTGTGACTACCACTAGGACTGTTAACACCCATAATGCCCGCTCACCCACACTCTCCTTCCCCTTTCTTTTACCCCCACTCTTCCCCTTGCCCTATCCCTCTGTCTTCCTCTCCCCCTGTGCCTTTTCTCCCACTGGATCAACCTTATAACCAACCTACTACCACTACCTCCCAACCTCCTAGACAAAGCCACTTCTTTTGGCCGCCCACTCTCCCCCCCCAGTCTCCCCTCCGCCTCACCTTGACTCCTCCTTGGACTCTCACACTAGGTGTCACACCTCTTTATCTCCTTCGCTACATACAAACACTGTCGTTTACCCAAGTTGAATGCTCTTGACGCTGTACTATCATCATTGGTTCTATGAATGACATTGTAATCTTATTGTATACTAGCTACCCACTATTCGAGTATTGTATATAAACTGTTTGTTATTGTTGTCATTGTCACTGTTTGACGTGGAACCTTTTTAAAAGAGCTCTGAGCTCAAAGGTATGATCTGAATCCCTAAATAAATAAAAAAAAAGTGCTCCCCAGCCATCTTGCCCCTCCCAACCTCACATCAGTCTGAGCTCAGGGCTTACCTCCTCTTTCCTCTTCTTCCCCAGGTAGTTTGTTTGGAGCAAGGTTGTGAGAGCCAGGACAGGGCTGTCCCCCTCCCTGTTTGGAAGCATACGCAAGTTGCCCGACGCCTGCATCTTGCAGGTATTGAAAATTTGCAGTGTCCATTTCTGCTGTACGCTGTGGTCTGCTGTACCGCCCACCCCCCACCTTAGTTCATCATTTCCTATATACCGGTCCCCTATTACGTGACCAGTCACACAATCCCCCACTGTACTTCTGTCTCCCCATTAGCTCATTCTACCTTCTTCCCACTGGGGGCACTATACCACCTCTTTGGGGTCATAACATTTTACGCTCCACTCGTTCACTAATTCTCCTACCATCTAGTTAAAGTCCTTCCTCATCCCCCCTTTCTTTTCTCCCCTCACCTCCTCTCCCCATGGAGGACAGTTTCGACCCTGTATCTCACAGACCCTATTCAGTCACAAGCAGCTACTCTATTCCATTAGGCCACTGAGCCTATTAAGTAGACTCCTTCGTAGCGGTACTGATATGCCACTGCTGTCCTGTGGCCACAGGTGGTACTGCACCTCTGAGCAACAAACGTTCTTGCTATATCCTGACACAGGAGCACACTGTCTGAGGACTAGTCAGATTAATTGCTTTACCTTCCTGCAAGCCTCCCCCTCTTCTACAATGTACCACACTATCCTATTCTGTCTAGTCCTTATCCATCTCCCTTTAATACTCTCTCCACCCTCCCTCACTGAACCCTCCATCCCAGGCCTTCCCCTCATCCACCCTCCACATGTACATACACACTTCTCTCTTCCCATGTATCCCAATCCAACCAACTTCCCATGGTACCCTCCAGCTTCCTTTCTTCCCCCCACTTCCATCTTAGCAACCTTTAAGCCCATCACTCTTTTCCCCTCCACTACGCATACCTTCTCTCTTCATATCTACCTACCCTAAAGCTGCCAAGCTAGCCTTTGCCTTTTCCAAACTGCTCATCACTCTCCTTCTGCTCTCTGCAGGTGACATTGTAGTCAAACCCCGTCCTGTCCCGTCCTCTCCAGACTCACCACACCTCTCCAAGGGTTTGAAAATTGCTCACCTTAACATCCGTAGCCTTCTCCCCAAACTGGTACCCCTTCAGCCTATTGTGCTAAACTTGAAACTAGATATTATGGTACTCTCTGAAACATGGCTGAGCCAGAAAATATTGGATGCCTCTCTAGCTACCACAGGCTATTCTCTTCAAACGACATGAAGTCTTGCTGTATTCTGACTATATGCAGTTAGCCCCAGCACTTGAACTGCTCCAGAGAGTACAGAGTTAACTCTATGCCAAGGCATAGAACGTTGAGCTCAAGCTCGGTTTTCAAACCTCTGTCTGTGGTACTCTGAAGTGTAACCATCAGATTTTTCACTCCGCCTAACTGTGAAGTCGCTCCGGAGATCCCTCCTGCTCTTCGGTTTGGTAATAGTTTGAATCTGTCGTTTTTTTCAACCGCAGTTCTTATTTTATCGGTATTCTTACCTCTGTCTCAGTAACAGTAAGTGGAAGTAGTATGTAGTGGTAATTTTTGTTGATTTTGTTAGAAATTGTTTTGTCTTCAGTTCTTTTCCGGTCAAACCGAAATCTATTGTGGTTTGTGTATTTCTGTATTCATTATTGTGGCTTTCCGGTACTTATCGGTTCCTAAAAAAACCTGGATTTTTGTGGGATTTTTTTAACCGACCCGTAAACGGTTGGAACCAATAAGTGTTAGTTGCCTGGCTTAACGCTGACAAGGGTGACTTTTTATTGTATTCGGCATGTCTGAGAAACCCAAAAGAAAACCGGTCCCACTGGTTTCAGCACTGTTCGAGTGTGGGGAGGCCTTTGCTAAGGCTGATCCCCACCTCGTATGTGTGTATTGTCTGGGGTTTGACCACCTCAAGGAAGACTGCCAAATTCGTAAGAACTTTCCCAAAGCCACTCTTGAAAAATGTTTGAGTAGGCTGAGGGAAACGGAGGCCGAGAAGTCCACTGACCTGGATGGCCAGCCCGGTTCGGTTGTGACTGAACCTGAGGAGGTGCCCACTGACCTGGTCGATACCTCCTCGGGCAAAAAGAGAGATGATTCTGAAGAGTCTGTTCCGGCTAAGAGAAAAAATCAGCTTGTTTGGATCCGAAAACCCATGTTCCGACCACTGAGGAGATAGCGAAAGTGATTACAATAGTGCAATCGCTTTGCCCGGTTCCGACCGAACCAACATCGGTTCAAATGCTGTCAATTCGGTCGGAAGTTGTTGCTTCAGACATTGATCCAGAGGCATACTATGAGGGCGATTGGGAGGAGGAAGAATATGATGAAGAAGGAGAGTTTGTAGGCCTAAATGAGCCAGTAGAGCCTGACATCTCCCCAGACAGGCCTTCCAGTGTTTCCCCTCCCAGGCTTTCTGAGTCCCCCTCCCACTTCTTGTTTTACAAGAAGGTGGCTGAGACTCTTCAGCTTCCTATGGAAGAGGCTGATCAGGATCAGGAGGAACCTGATTATGTGGAAATGATGGATGTTCCAGAGTCAAAGACAGTGTCTATCCCACTGCATAAATCTCTGGGGAAACAGACACAGAAAATCATGCAGTTTCCCACATCCATGCCTCCTGTGGATAAAAGAATGGACAGGAGGTATGCCTTATCAGGTCCTGGCACGGAATTCCTTTCAGTACATTGCAGCCATGTTGGGGTAGTGTAAGCTGCAGCCTGCGACAAGGCTAATATTCCCCTGGCATCTCACCCCCCAGATAAGGATTCCAGGAAAGTGGATGCCATGGCTAAGAAACAGTACTTGGCATCCTCTTTGGGGATCAAATTACATGGCATATACAGCCAGGTACCAGAAATCTGTGTGGGATACGGTTCTGGAGCTGGCTAAGCATGCCCCTCCCCGGCTAGTCAAGGAGCTGGAGCAGGTGGCTGTAAATGGTATAGAGGCATCCGAAGTGCAGTTTCATGTTGCTGTGAACTCGAATGATGTGCATTCTAGAGTCATGGCTACATCTATCTCCATGAGAAGGTTTGCTTGGTTAGATGTACCAATCTTTCGCAGGATACCCAGACTAAGGCCATGGATTTTTCTGTAACTTGTAATTCTCTGTTTGGTGAGCAAACAGAGAACTACATGAAGAAGATGGATGAATATAGGACCACCCGTAGGAGTGCTGCAGCCAAGGAAAAGCAGACCACTCCTCAGAGGCAGCAATTTAGGGATGGTAGGGGCAGGCCTTTTCACAGGTCTTTCTACCAAGCTCAGGCCCCCTCCTCCTCTTTCCAGCAGAGAGGGTTCATCCACGCAGTCTAAGCCCCCTGCCAAACAGACACCCTGAGGTGTCGGTCAGGGTTGCCTCCCCAGTTCCAGTAGGGGGCAGGTTGGCTCACTACTCCCTGTCCTGGGAGTCTATTACTTCAGACAAATGGGTCCTGGAAGTAATGAGCCAGGGACTTGCTGTCAGTTTCAAAAGGTTCTCAACTATGAGAGCAAGGTCCTACAGTCCTCCCTCTCCCTCTCCCTTGGAGACAAGGGCCTTAGAGGCAGAAGACTCCTCTCTTCTGCTTCTTCAAGCAGTAGAGAAATTACCTCTTTGTAACAGGGGAAGAGGACTGTATTCCAGATACTTTCTTACCCCCAAAAAGACAGGGGAGTGGCGACCCATCCTAGATTTAAGGTACCTGAACAAACATTTAACAAAACCAAAATTCAAGATGGTGACTCTGGGAGTAATTCTTCCCTCTCTGAGACCAGGAGACTGGCTAGCCTCTCTGGATCTCAAGGATGCCTACTTCCACATACCTATCAGACATTGCCACAAAAAGTACCTCAGGTTCGAGTTGTCCTCAGGCCATTACCAGTCCAAAGCTATGCCCTTCGGCCTAACCTGTCCTAAGGGTGTTCACCAAGTGTCTTGCAGTAGTGGTGGCATTCCTCGGGAGACAGGGTATTCATCTGTTCCCATGCCTGGACGACTGGCTCCTAGTGGGCCAGTCCTCAGACCAAGTCAAGTCAGCCTTAGAGGTCACTCAAAAGCTTCCAGAATCCTTGGTCTTCAATCTGAACCTAGAAAAGTCTGATCTGGAACCAGCCCAGCTTCTCACTTTCATAGGGGTGGAACTAGACACTATTCTGGCAAGAGCATCTCTCTCTCTCTCTCTCTCTCTCAAGGGTTCAGTCCCTTGTCACTCTGGCTTCCTCTTTTCGTCCTCTAGTTTCTCGTCCAGCCAGACACTTTCTGCAGTTGTTGGGTCACATGGCAGCATCCACAGCTGTGGTCCAGGGAACAAGGTTTCAGATGAGAGATATTCAGTTTCATCTCAGATCTTATTGGTCTCAGAAAAAAAGACCCTCTCTCCAGATTGGTTCCAGTGTTTCAAACTCTAGTTCAGGCCCTCCAGTGGTGGCTGGAGGAGTACAATCTTCGACAAGGTGTCCCCTTTATCAGTCAGGCTCCTTCATTGATTCTCACCACAGATGCCTCTCTGCTAGGTTGGGGGGCTCATCTAGATCAGCTTACAGCTCAGGGAACCTGGTTGCACCAGGAGTCTCTCCTACACATAAACCTTCTTGAACTAAGAGCCGTCTTTCTAGCACTTCAGACATTCTCAACTGCTGTTCAGGGGAAAGTGGTGCAGATCAGGACAGATAATACCACAACCATGTGGTACATCAACAAGCAGGGAGGCACTCGGTCCTTGGCCTTGTGTACAGAGGCCATGAAGATATGGTCTCTAGCGTATTCCCTTCAGGCTTCCCTGATGGCCATGCATCTCCCAGGGAAGGACAGCATTTTAGCAGATGCTCTTAGCAGGATTTCTCAGGGTCACCATGAATGGACCCTGAATCCCCTAATTATTCAGGTCAGTTTCAAAAGGTGGGGCACTCCAGAGATAGATCTCTTTGCAGCCCCGGATAATCACCAACTTTCTCTCTTTTGCTGCAGATTGCCTCTTCTGGGCCCTGTCCCTCAGGACGCTGTCTTGTTTAATTGGACAAGCAGGTTTCTGTATTTCTTCCTTTTCCTCTGATATTCAGGGTCCTGATCAAGATCAGGTCTCAGCCTTGCAAGGTGATTCTAGTGGCTCCAGACTGGGCCAGACAGCATTGGTACCACCTTCTTTTGTCACTGTCAGTAACAATACCTCTGTGTCTTCCCAGACAGTTCAATCTCCTTACCTCCTCACAGGGGAGGATCCTTTACCCCAACCTTTAGACCCTCAGGCTCAAAGCCTGGCTCTTGAAGAACTAGAATATGTAAACCTACACCTTTCTCAATCAGTCTTGGCTATTTTAAAGGTTAGCAGGAAACCTGATACTAGAAAGACTTACAACTCCAAATGGAAAAGATTTGAGTTTTGGTGTTCTCAGAAACATGTCCAGCCAGAGCTGGCTGATATTGCCACTGTATTAGACTATTTGGTGCATCTTAACAGTTTATGCCTCCAACCTACTACTCTCAAGGTACATTTGTAAGCTGTGTCTGCCTTCCTTTCTGCTGGTAAGGGCTCTTCCTTAGCTTCTCATCCAGTTTTCAAGAAATGTTTCAAGGGTCTAGTACATGTTAATCCTCCCTTTAGGGAGCCTACCCTTTCTTGGGACCTGAATATCTGTATCGCACAAGTTATGCAGCCCTCTTTTGAGCCTTTATCCTCAGCTGAGCTGAAATACTTGACTTGGAAAACTGTATTCCTGATAGCCATTACCTCTGCTAGGAGAATCAGTGAATTACAGGATTTATCAGTGGAACCTAAATTCATTTTATTTCACAGGGATAAGGTGGTCCTTCGAACCAACAGAAAGTTTCTTCCCAAGGTGGTATCAGACTTTCATTTGAATCAGTCTGTCATTGCCTGTATTTTTCAGTGACCATTCTTCCTCTGGGGAGAGAAGATTACACAGTCTTGATGTAACGAGGGCTCTTAGTTACTATGTGGAGCATACTAAGGCCCATAGGAATGACTGTTCTCAGTTGTTTCTCACTTATGGAGAAGTGGGAAAGGGGCAAACCTGCCACCAAGAGATCAAGTTGCCAGGTGGATTGTCTCCTGTGTCCAGTTCTGCTATTCAAATCTTGGGAAAGAGCCTCCCTCAGGCCTAAGGGCTCATTCTACCAGAGGTACAGCTGCTTCGGTCGCAGCAGCTAGAGATATACCTTTAGTGGAAATCTGTAAAGCAGCCACCTGGAAAACTGTTCAACATTTACCAAGCATTAGTCTCTGGACATTCAGTCAAGAAGTGATGCTAGGTTTGGCACAGTGGTGCTGCAGAGACTGTTCCCAAAATAGATTCTGTGACTCCCTCCTCCAAGGGGGTGTGCATATAGTCAGAATACAGCAAGACTTCATGTTGTTTGAAGAAAAAATTACTCACCATAGCAATGTTGTTTCTTCTAAAGGAGTCTTGCTACATTCTGACCTCCCTCCCTGCCTCCCCTCCTGGAACCTAGTAGTTTTGGGATGTGGCTTGGCAGGCACAGTGGTGCACCCCAGAGGTGTACTTAGCATGCCCTATTTTATTAAGGGTTCTTCTAGTTTTTATTATGAATATTTTGGTTGTTTCACTACTTGCTTGAATCCTTTTTGGGGTTCTCGACTTGATTGTTTTGGCCTTAAAAATCTGTTTATTGCCCTCTGGCATAAAACTTTAAGAGACAATTTCTAATTACTGAGTTAGTTAGTTTAGTGCTCGTAAGAATCTGACGGTTACGCTTCAGAGTACCACAGACAGAAGTTTGAAAACCGAGCTCAAGCTCAACGTTCTATGCCGTGGCATAGAGTTAACCCTTTACTCTTCAGAGCAAGATTCCATTAGAAGAAACAACATTACTATGGTGAATAATTTTTTCTTATATGCCAGGACAGACCTAGTAAGGGTGGAGGCATTGCAGTGTATGTCTCGTCCTGTCTGCAATACTCTACTGTCTCATCTGTCTCTTTCCCCTCCCAATATGAACTCCTCCTAATCAAGTTATCCCTCCCCTACACATTACCTATATTCGTTGCAGGCATTTACTGTTGCCCTGGTCTCCCATCAGCAAGCAATAATATACGATGAGGTGTGGGTTATGTCCTGATAAGAGCACGCTCAGGTATGTTATAAGGCAGGAGGCGCTTGCGCCTCGTGCCTTATGCACCTGGGTGTGCTCTTATCAGGACATGAGCCACACCTTGGAGTGTGTTATTGCACTCATAAAATGGGCCCCCCAAGTAATTATTTAAAAAAATAAATAACAGAAAAGTCAGAAATATAATAATGGAGGTTCCAAAAGGTCAAATTGTAAAGATAGTCCCCTGTTAAAACATCTTTACTGGCAGCAGTGTTTTCTGTGTATTCTTCCTGAGATACATAATGCACAAAAACCACCCAGTGTGTGTAAGTAAGGCCCCTCTTCCTCCACAAGCCCTAAACATTTAACGTTCTGTAAGTGAATTCTAACCTTTGCTTCAAAGCTCAACCGCAGTCTCGTTAGTGAATGATCGGAGTACTTTTGCAGTCCTTTATTAGCACTCCAGCAAACTTGGCAGCACATTTGAAATACAAATCCACAGGCACTCCTCCGATTATTCTTTTCTCTGTAGTGTGTCAAGTAAAGAAAAAAATCCATTATGTGACCAGTTCGATATTACACCCTCAATTTCCTTAGTGCTGCTTAAAAAGCGCTAAGTATGGGGGCTCCAGTGAGACACACTGTCTCTCAAAACAGTGGACGGTTGTTGTCAGGAAAACGGTCAGTTTGTGGATTTTCTGAGACACCTGTATCATCGGAGGAGCGGGTCTGGAGTTAAGATACTAGCCCCTTTGCTGCAGTGGTAAGGGAGGACTGCATCTGAAATGGGATTTAAAAGACGTACTTCACTGACTTGACTGGGTCAGGTTTGGCAAGAGAAACAGGGGTCAGATGTTTGGTTTGACTGTGCACAGTATTCGGCCTGTGGAGTGAAGTTTTGTTTGCCATTTGAAACAGAGGTCAGGCTTTACTTTACAAAACAGTTAAACCGTTAGGGCTTCTGGTGGAAGAGGGATGTTAGACACAGTGTGAGGTATTTCTGTTCTTTGCATCTTGGTGCCACCGGTCTGACAGTTTAGCTGTTTTGCCGTTGGCTGCTCGCTACTTCTAGCTGCAGTGGGAGAGTGGTGGCA
Organism: Neoceratodus forsteri; assembly: GCA_016271365.2. Lineage (NCBI taxonomy): Eukaryota > Metazoa > Chordata > Ceratodontiformes > Ceratodontidae > Neoceratodus > Neoceratodus forsteri. The sequence goes on along the minus strand of JADMNL010000026.1, from coordinate 198,369,027 downwards.
CAGATTGATTTGACTGTGTGCTGTGTTTTGCTTGGCACAATTAGTGTCAGTTGTAACGTTATCTCCTGATAAGGACACGGCTGAAAACCTGTTTCAGCCAGTCAGGAGTCAAGACTTTGTTGCCAGTTTTATAAGCATCCATAACAGAGCTCCTCACATCCATCACCTCCCATACCACCTCAGGTGAGGTGTATCTTTTAGGTGACCTGAATGTGGACTGGGCCTCAACAAACACCTCTGTTATACCCTCCAAAATAAAGTCCCTAAATTTGGTTCAATTAATCACCTCCCCTACCCGGCTCAACCACAAGTCCCAAAAACACACCCTGATTGACTGGGCCTTCACCTCCCACCCCCACAGAGTAGTAGCTTCCGGTATTCTCCCAGACTCCCTTAGTGACTACCACATGATTTTCTGTCTCCGTAGAGTCCACCAGCCCAAGGCCCTCCCAAAATCCTCTTATTTACACTCCTTCCGCTCCCTAGACCTAGCCCTCCTGCTAAACGATCTTCACTATGCTGACTGGACCACCATCACCTCGTCAGCCTCTATCGACACCACCCTCAGCAACTTCCACTCCACATTTATGGATATCTGGGATTGCTATTTATTTATTTATTTATTAAAGAGATTTACCAGATAAGCATACTGAGTGGGAATCCACTTGTTTCCAGATGCGACCTGGAGTTACATTACATTAAAATGCTAAATTACAATAGGTACATAGGCAATGTTGCCGTGAAACAGGTACATAATGATACATACATCAGGTACAACAGGCACAGAAAGGGTGAGACAGACGGGTCCAGAGATGTTACAGGCAGGACTTATGCATTCGTTGTTTAGTTACAAAGTTAACACCGAGTGCATAATACAACATTGGGGTCTGTGACCATAGACATTTCTTACAGTGACCATGGAGAAAGAGGACAAAAGAGACAGGGACAGCGCAAGAATAATACAGTTGTTTGCATAAGTGCCCCGTTAAGTCACATTTTGACCCTTCAATTTAACAGATCTGGCCTGCAGGTTACAGTTACAAATGTCAGAGAAGTGGGCCTGAAGAAGAGTGTTCAAGGTCCTAGGGGTGGTGGACTGCCTGATTTCTGCTGGGAGGTTATTCCAGAGTGTGAGCAGCCTGTATTTGAAAGCTGATTGGCCCTTTGAGGTGCACATGAAAGGGATTTGTAGTAGTTTAGAGTCAGAGCCCCTCAAAGAGTAGGCCGGGAAGGGTTGGGTTGATAGGGCAGATCTGAGATAAGAGGGGAAGGAGTTTGACCAGTGCTTAGCTACAATATTAGCGCAGTGGAGCTGTCGCCTGGAGTGCAGCGAAGGGAGACCTAGGGCGGTATATAGGTGACAGTGGTGGGTGGCAGGGGGGCATTCTAGGATAAGGCAACAGAAGGAATGAAAAAGGGGGTCCAGGTTGGCTAGGGTGGATGGAGTGGCTGCGCTGTAGACCATGTCACCATAGTCGAAGATTGGGAGAATCATTTTGCACACTAGCTCTCTCCTGACTTGGGTGGTTAGGCACCCTTTGTTGCGGTAAAGGGCTCCTAGTTTCAGGTGCAGTTTTTTCTGGAGGGAGTCTATGTGGACAGAGAAGTCCAAGTGACGATCCAGCCATACCCCCAGATACCTAAAGGAGGTGCAGGATTCCAGGATGGTTCCGTCCAGCGTTTGAAAAGTGGGTGGAGCCGCTAGCCGGGAGATTCTGGGCTGTGTGCCGAAAGTTATGGATACGGTTTTCTTAGCATTGAGGACAAGTTGGTTGGAGCTAAGCCAAGTTTGGACAGCGTTAAAATCCTGCTGTAGGGTAGAGCTTAGAGCCTCTTTTGAGGGGCCGGAGGCGTACAGAACGGTATCGTCAGCGTCATTTGAATTGCTGAGTTTGGGTAGGATAGTGGGAGGTCATTTAGAAATATTGAAAAGAGAAGGGGGCCCAGGACGGAGCCCTGGGGAACCCCCATGGTGACTGGGAATGAGGGGGGTACTTGGGTGCCAATTTTGACTGATTGTTTCCTCCCAGAGAGGTAATCTTGAAACCACCTGGTGGCTAGATCGGATAGGCCAGCATCTTGCAGTTTTGTGATGAGCTTAGGGTGGGATATGGTATCGAATGCCTTGGCCAGGTCAATGAATGTGGCCGAGGTGAGGAACCCTTTATCCATGCTTGAGGCAATATCGTTGGTGAGTCTAAGGAGCGCAGTTATGGTGGAGTGTTTTTTCCTAAAGCCTGACTGGAAGGGGGTGAAAAAGGAGGTGGTGTCAAGGAATTGTGTGAGTTGAGATAGGGCTAGTTTTTCCTACAGCTTGGCCAGGGTGGGGAGGAGGGAGATAGGGCGGTAGTTCCCGGGCTCTGCTGGGTTGCCCCCCTTTGGCAATGGGATGACTATTGCCTCCTTCCAGACTGTTGGAATTTGTGCTGAGGAGAAGGAGCGGTTTAGGAGATCGACAAGGGGAGCTGAAATGGCAGGGGCAGATAGGTATAAGAGTTTAGCGTCCAGGCCGAGTGGGCATTTTCCCTTATTGGGGTCAAGGGAGTTTAGGGCGGCTAGGACTTCAGCCGGGGAGACCGGTTTGAAGGAGAATTTGGTGGTTGGGGGGAGTGCGGGCGGTGCGCGTGGGGTTTGGGTTCAGGTGAGAGGATTGATGTTTTTGGCAGTAGAGATTTAGCGCAGTTGGTAAAAAAGTGATTGAAAGTAGAGGCAACTGCACTTGGTTCAGATACGTTTCTGCCCTGAATGGTAAGGGTAGGGGTAGGTGGCTGTATAGGGGGAGTGAACAGGGTTTTAATAGATTTCCAGAAGTTGGATGGGTGGTTAAGATTGGAAGAGAGGGCCTCTCGGAAGAAATTCTTTTTAGCCTGTCTTATGGCTTTGGTGCAGTTGTTACGGAGGGTGCGGTACTGTTGCCATGAATCAGTGGAGCCTATTTTCCTATGTTTTTTCCAGGCCTGGTCCCTGGCATGACATCTGGAGATAATGTCGGCAGAGACCCAGGGGAGATGGGTTTCCCTTACCCTTTTGCTTCTCATGGGGGCGTGATAGTCCCATACCGCTAGAAATTGATGTCTGAGCATGTCAAACACATGATCTAGGGTAGGTGCCAGCTTGATGAATGACCAGTCGGCAGAGGCGAGGTCATTTAGCAGGGTGGAGAGGCAGAGGGACTTAGCGACCCGGAGCTAATTGACCTAGGTGGGAGGCTATTAGTGGGTCTGTGCACCTTTCTGATTACATATATCGGGTGGTGGTCGCTCATTGAATCTGGTAGTAGGCCAGCTTTAGTGACCCTGTGTGGGTGGGTTGTGAGAGCCCAGTCCAGGAGGGAGTGGTTTTGGGATTTGGTGTTGAGGCGGGTGGGTTCCTCAATCTGTTGTGAGAGGTTAAGGGCTTTGATCCTGCTGCTGAGTTTTGAGCAGCCTTTGTCTAGCCAGTTGTAATTAAAATCCCACGACGATATAGAGCTCTCCAGCGGCGGCCAGGTTTTTAAAAGTGGCCAGGTCTATGATGGTATTAACTGGGGTTGCAGGGGCACAGTATAACCCTGCCACATACATGGGGGCGGTATGTGGCAGGACAAGTTTGATCATCCTGGCTTCGATATGTGGGGAGGAGCCTGGGAGCTGGACAGGGGTGAATTGTAGCGCGTTGGATATAAACATGGCAATACCCCCACCTTTCTTTTTGCCTAGTCTATCATGCCGTAAGACTGTGTAGCCGGGCATGGCTACTTCCGAGTCATTGTGTTGGGGTTTTAGTCATGTTTCGGATACAACACAGATGTCTGGTTTGAGTGTATGTGTAGTGACTTGCAGCTTTGGGACTTTATTCAGTAGGCTGCGGATATTGAGATGGATTAGGCTAAGTCCCTTTGGCAGTTTTAGATGGGCAGGGTGGGTCTGAGGTCCAGGGTTGGATCCAACATCACCTGCCAGTAGGAGCATCAGGGTGAGGTATTGTAGGGCGGTAGTCCATCTATTTTTTGTTTTACATTTGGGGTTGGAGCGAAACGGGGAACTGGATGAGGTAGCCTTAACTAGTCTGCTTAGGGCATCTAGTCGCGGGGTGAAGGATGGCGGGGAGATGGAGGGGCATGGGAACCATCCTGGATGCGGTTTGTGCGCAGAGCGCACTTGGGGGTATTTAGGGGGCGGGGGGGGGTCGAGACAGAGCTGAAGTTTAAGAGAATCGGGTCATTTTGGGGCTGCATGGCTGGGGGTAGTGACACAAGAGGAGCGGCAGTGGTTAACAAGGCTATAGTAAGCAGGAGCATGATTTTTTTTTCTACAATACCAGGCTGAGGAAAATGATAGCGGCCACTACTGGTGAGATCTGATAACTTGCAGATCTGAAAGTGGGCTGATAGGTTTTTGAGAGTCAAAATTAAATTAAATTAAACTAAATTAACCAGGATCAGAGGATCCCACCTTCCATGGATCACCGCTGAGTTTCTAGCATGCATGCCTGCTAGGGACCAGGCTTGGAAGGCCTACACACAATATAGACTCCTACTCTATTACTCCATTACAAACAACCCCAAAACGTCTGTACGAAGGCTACAAGATATGCCAAGGCTGAATATTTCTCGGCTTCTTTCCATACCAACATAAACCACCCTTCTAAGTTCTAGAAGGTAGTCAGATCACTTTTCTTGCCCCCCTCCAGTTCCCTGATCCCAGCTCTTGCCAGTGGTACTGGCACAATCTCTGACCCTCCTTCTGTCGCAGCCACTTTCAACACCTTCTTCACATCCTGTGCCGCCTCCTTGCTCTCCTCCCTTCGGGCCTGCCCGCCACCCCCCCTCCGCTATTCCCTCCCATGCCACCTCTAGCCAATTCTCCTTCTCTCCTGTTACACCAGCTGACGCCCTCAAGGGCCTCCTTTCCTTAAACCCCTCAAAAGGCAAGAGCCCAGATAGTCTTGACCCCAAATTGCTCCACCTCTCCGCACCTGCTATTGCCACTCCTCTGGCCTCTCTTCTCAATCTTTCCTTTTCCCTATCCTCAGTTCCCTCCAATTGGAAACACTCTGCTGTCATCCCTCTCCCCGAAGGCGATGACCCCTCCTCCACTGGGAAATATCTCCCTATCTCCCTACTACCTATTCTAGCTAAAATTCAGGAACTCATTGTTCTTGCCTAGCTCACCCCCTACCTCGACTCTGTCTCTTTCTTCACACCATTCCAGTCTGGTTTCCACAAGTCCCACTCCACCACCACCTCCCTATTGCATCTCACAGATTCTGTATTTTCCAGTATAGAACTGGGTCATGTAACCTATGCCACATTTGTCAACCTGGAAAAAGCCTTCAACACTGTTTCTCACTCTTTTCTCCTGCAAACACTCGCTGGGGCAAGACTGAACCCCACCACCACGGCTTGGTTTCGCTCTTACCTGACAGGCAGAACCCAGTCCATCAAGATTGCCTCCTCCTTCTCCACACCTCTCCCTATTACCACTGAAGTCCCACAGGGCTCAGTATTTTGTCCTATATTATTTTCTGTCTTCCTTAACAACCCCCCTGCTGCACTGCACAAATCCATATGTATGCAGACGACACCATCCTCTATACATCTACCAAGTCACGTGTTGATGCCCAAACTAGACTACAGCTGGATTTCACCAAGGTTCAGAAATAGCTCCAGTTGAACCAACTGTTTCTAAACATGAAAAAGACAGTCTCCTTGTCTTTCGGCACCAGGCAGAGACTATCTTCCCTCACCTCTCCTCCAGTGTTCCACACACTGGATGGTACTCTGATAGAGAAGGTCCCCTCCTTCAGATACTTTGGGGTCTGGTTAGACCACCATCTGGACTTTTCAGCATATGTGGATGCAATCCATAAAAACCTCCACCCCAAGCTTGGTGCCTTGTATACAAATAAGGATTGTATCTCTCCACCAGCCTGTCATGGTATTGTGCAGAAAATTATCCTTCCTGTCTTTGACTATGCAGACAGTCTACAGTGCCGCCCCCAAAACTACTCTGGTCAGACTGGACACCCTTTTCGACTCCTTCTGCCGCTTCATACTTTCCTGTTCCCTTCTAACTCACCACTGTAATCTTTAGCTAGTCATATCCCTCCTCTCACTGGTGTCTAGGCACTTGGCCCACTGTGCCACTTTCATGACCAAATTCTGGCATGGGACCCTCCCCTTTTACCTTTCTTCTCTCATCTCTGCCTCACCGCAGAGGTTGTATTCACTTTAGGAAGTCGACTCTCACTCCCTCATCATCTCTCTCCACCTTACCTCCGCTGGCCAATCAGCCTTCTCCCATTGCTGTCCTAAACTTTGGAATACTGTCCCCTCAAATATCTGACATGCATCATCTCCTATAGTTCTCTTTACCCTTTTGCGTAACTATACAGCCCACTCCTGCTCCTGTCAGACCAACTGACACCTGGTGCTCAGTCTCCCCAATTACCCATGGTCCAGTCTCTCTCCCCTCACTTCCTAGTTGGGTTACACTTATAAAACAAGCATTTGTCAATGCCGAATGTTTGCTTGCTGGCATTGGCATTGGTAGTGTAGGAGTTACAGAGCTACATAATAGGAATGGCAGTGAAGTATTGAACTGAAGCCAACCCCACCACCACCCTGCAGAGACTGACAGGCATTGGGGTGTGCCTTTGGGTCGTCAGGCATAACGGCCACGCCATTTCACCACACGCTACCCTGCAGACACCGACAAGTGTCACGGTGTGCCTTGGAGTCTTTGGCCCTTATGTGCACCCAATTCCATCGGGAAATCGATGAGATGGGTGCGGTATGGCGAAAGGGTGAACTTTGGGGCCGGAGAGTCAAGAGCACACCTCGATGCCTCTCTCACTGGCTGCAGGATGTGGAGATAGTATGAACATTACAGCCAAGAATCCAAGTCACACCCCGTGGCTGTCATTCTCTCTACAGGGTAGCGGTGTATGGTAGGAAACCCTAACGCCTCAGGCATTCGGTCAGTATTTTCACCCAAATTTTCAACATGTTTTTTTTTGTGACCCCCACCTCATGAACAGTGGCAATATCAGTTTGTTAGCCGAAAGCTGCTTTTGCACAGTGACTACGGCATTTAGCACCACAGATGCAAAAACACATTCCGAACAGGATGTGAAAAATGACAGCTGTACTGTTCATGGGGAGGTGTAAAAAATGGCAATGTTGAAAATCTGCAGTGAAAATATTAAAAAAACTGGTGAAGTCACGAGCATGCGTAGAAACAGTGCAACGCACACTCATAATTAGTTTTGGGAGTTTTTACAGCAGATTGTCAACACAGGCCTTTTGGGACCTCCAGTCATGAACAGTGTCACTGTGATTTTCCTAATCTGTCCCGAACAATGATTTCCCACAGCGACCACGCATTTTTGCACTGAAAGTGTGAAAACACATTTCGGCCATGTTGTGAAAAATGACAGCTGTACTGTTCATAAGGAAGTGTGGAAAATCTGGACTGAAAATATTACAGATTCATGAACTTACGAGGGTGCGTGGAAACTGTGCAGTGCTCACTCGTAACGCAGTCATTTTATGGACTTTTGTCACCAAATTTTCAACATAGCCATTTTAAGACCTCTGCTCATGAACAGTGTCACTGTGATTTTCTTAATCTGTCCCAAACATTGCTTTCTTTCCGACTGCCCCATTATTCTGCGCTACATGTACGGAAACACATTTTAGGCGAGATATGAAAAATGGCAGCTGCTGCCTTATAAGGAAGTGTAATAAAATGGCAATGTTGAAAATCTGGTGTGCAAATGTTAAAAATTTGCAAAATTACGGCGTACGTAGCCTAGGAACTCATGTAACGTCGCTCCTAAAACAGTCATTTTGGGGAATTTTTTGACCAAATTTTCTACATAGCCATTTTAAGACATCTGCTCATGAACAGTGTCATGGTGATTTTCTTAATCTGTCCTAAACATTCATTATGCGCTACATGCGCGGAAACACATTTTAGGCGAGATGTGAAAATGACAGCTGTACTGCTCATAAGGAGGTATGGTAAAATGGCAGTGTTGAAAAATCCAGGCGTAAATATTAAAATTCATGCAAATACTGAATGCGTAGGAACTGCGTAATAACGTTCATAAAACAGTCATTTTTAGGAATTTTTTCACCAGATTTGCAACATAGGCATTTTGAGAGCCCACCTTATGAACACTGGTACTGTCGTTTCGTTAATTGGTCCCAAAAGGTGATTTTGCGCAGTGACTGGGAAATCACCCTTCATGCCTGATTAACGCCATGACAGTTCCAGAATTCATGAGGAGGTGTCCCAAAAACCCCATGTTAAAAATTTGATGCCAAAATTCCAGAAAATACCTGAGATATGCATTAAAGTTGAAAAAAACGTATTTCTAGGGACATGGATATGTTGTTCATCCACACTCATTGGCAGGTATCCTTGCCGCTTTAAATCTTGCCGGAAGGTCTTCAAGCTTGCTCCTCCACCCACCGGGTGGTATAACTCGGCTCCGCCCCATAGCGCCAGATCTTCCTTACGGCTTGGAGCTCAGGTTTCCCTCACTTAGCAGCTCTGCGTTTGGAGACTAGTTCCTATTTCTCCGTTTGCGGATTTAAAAAATAAATTTTGAAAAAAAGACTTCAGTCTTCTATCCCTCATGACTGCGATGGAAAAAATCGACTCCAGTTTCGGAGATGCCCATGCGGGTAGAAGATGTCTCAGAGCGGATCCACACTCCACGTGTGTCTACTGCTAGGCCTTGAGCTTACGACCGCGAACTGCGACCTGTGCTCATCTTTCTCGTCTCGTCCTCGAGAACCCGTGCTGCTGCCCGATTGCTGGGCGTCCGGCGTTCCCTCGGTGAAAGTCAAGGAGGCCCGGTTTGGCCGGTATTCGCGCGGCGGCGGGCTCGGCCGGATCAGCTCGGCGGATGGTAGCCCTCGAAGAGGCGGCGCGGGCCGTATCTTCCTCGACGGCGGCATTTATCCCGCTCTCTCTGGGTTCTTCCTCCACGGCTTCTTTTAAGGAGCTTTGTCTGTCCCTCTCCACTAAGGAGAGGACCTGCGTCTGCTGGACCTTATTCTCGGTCCAAAAAGAGACAGGGTAAGTCCCTCCGTCGGCAGCTCTTGGGGCGGGAAAGGTCCCCTCTCCCGGGCGTCGACCGTCGGCTTGATCGACCGCTCGGCCCGGCCACTGGCCTCACGTGTCCCGTCTTGAGGTCAGTTGGCCGGGAACTCCCACCGATGAAGTCGAGATTTTCTCCGACCCATTAGACAGGCTGTCGCCTTGACGAATTCCCCTCTCCCGTTCCCAGGGAGGAGTTGAGGATCCCGTGGGCTCGCCTGTGCCTCTGGTTCCAGGCCCTCGGATGGACCATCCGAGCCGAAGGAGTGCGGTTCCGGCCCACACCTCCCGCACCGACCTCCGAAATTCCGGGACTCTCGGTCGGTCTCGGACCCTCTTCGCGGTCAGCCGATCCCACCGTCATAAGCGGTCTCGGTCTCGGCTTCCAGCGATGGCCAGCGTCGCCGCTCGTCCTCCTCCTCGGATGAGGAGGCTCAGCGTAAGTACGTCGGCCATGCGAGGACCTTATGTTGCAACAGCTCCTCCTGGCGGGAGTAAGCCGGCCCGTCGCCTTCCCGGCCATTAAGTAGCTGTCACGGGGCGGCCGCACAACCCTCCGACTTATCCGAGGACCTATACAGGCGGTTGTTAGAGCCAAAACCAACTTCTCCGATTCCGGTGGAACCTCCGCCTCCACAGCCACCAATTGGGCTCCGACCAAGGATTCTCGGTCGACTAAGGGTCTACCCATCGGCTGTCAGTTACCCTCACTCCCGACCGACCTCGGCGGTGAAGGGTGGCTCAGGCCAGAGGCAGCTCTTCGAGGACTCTTCCGAGTCCGAAGATGATTCCTCCTTTTCTCCCAGCGACTGGACTTGGAGTCTTCAGGAGAGTCAGTCAATGGACAATAGCCCGTCGTCCTTCCTAGGACTGCCCGACTCATCTCGGAGTCCACGGGATGGAGCTCGAACCCGTTCAAGCAGGCCAGGTATCCCCTCACGGAGATTCTGGACGGGATTCTCCGACGGAGCCTTTCCGGTGGCTGAGGCCATGAGTGGGTCCGGCACTGGAGCTTTGGCAGCGCCCTGCTTCCTGCCCTGCGCCTTGACCCAGGATGGCCAGGAAGTATCGCGGTCCCTACGGTTCCTTGTCGGTTTTTGGAACACCCCTCTGCTGGGGGCTTGGTTACCGACAGCGTTTTCCGGCGCGCCGGCAACGCCAGGGATGTGGACAAACCTCCTGACAAGGAGTCCAAGAAATTGGACTATGTCGGGCGAAAAGTCTACGCTGCGTCCTCTCTCGGCCTTCGTCAGGCCAGTTCGGCCGTCCTCATGGCACATTTTTCTCATGCCCTGTTGGGCTCCCTGGATGAGGTCATCCCTCATCTTCCCGCCGATCTGCAGACTACGGTTAAGCAGGTGCGGGACCAGGGCAGGGCAGTGGCCAAACAGCAGCTCCAGACTGCTTTGGATATAGGGGACTCATGTGCCAGATCGGTGGCGGCCGCAGTGGCTGCGTCGGCGGCTTGGCTGAGGATATCCACCTTTGCCGGATACCAGCACAAGTTGGCGGATGTTCCCTTTTTGGGGACTGACCTCTTGACCCTGGGGTGGAAGGTCACCTGCAGAGGATCGAGAAGTCCAATGCTACCTTGGACTCGGTCTCTTCCGCTCAGAAGGACAAGGCATGAACCACAGCCTAAGCCTTTAGTCCTTCTGTGCCCTCGGCCCAACAACGTCAGGGCCAGCAGGCTCGACCTTGGCATCCCAAACCCAAACCGCGGCTTCCTCTAACAGGAGGCAGGGAGGAAAAGGCCCAGGAGGTCCCTCGGCGGTCCCTCCTCAAGCCTGCCCAGTGGCCGGGCTGAGGGTGTCGCCCCATTCCGTCACCTTACCCTGGGTCCCCCGTGGAAGGCGGCTCCGGCCTTCAGTTCCGCCTGGTCCGCTGTTTCCCACGGACAGGTGGGTCTTGAAGTGGTGGGAAGGGCCTGCCTCTGGAATCGAGCAGGCACCACCCCTCAGGCCGTCGCCTCGGGGGCCCGGGATCCCCAGCCTCACTGGCGGCTGCGTCGAGCCGACGCCGGCTCTCCTCCAGAAGGAGGTGATAAGAGGTGGTGGACCCTCCTTCCAGACCCAGGGTTTGTGTCCAGGTACTTCCTGGTTCCAGCGGACGGGGGCTGGCGCCCATTCTCGACCTACACGACTAAACAAGTTCCTAAGGTCTCGAACCTTCAGGGATGGTCACTCTGGCTCAGATAATACCATCCTTGGAGCAGCGTGTGGTTCTGCTCTCTGGACTTGCAGGGTGGCGTTTTTCACGTCCCTATCCGTCCGTCTCACCAGAGATTCCTTCAGCTTCCGGCGGAAGGATCCCTCTTCGAGTTCAAGCCATGCCCTTGGCTTGTCTCCAGCTCCCAGGGTCTTCACCAAATGCATGGCAGTGGTGACAGCATTCCTGCAGGCGCCGAGGTCGTTGTACCCTTACCTGGACGACTGGCTGATAGCAGCTCCCTCCAGGAAGGAGGCGGAGTGGTCAGAGATCTGGCCCTCCAGGTCTGCTCTCAACTGGGCCTCCTTATCAAGGCCAAGTCGGAACTTCGAGCCGAAGCAGGTGATTCTATTCATCGAGCGCAGCTCCGACTCTCTTGAGCCAAGGGCGGCTCGGCGGACAGGCCGAGGTTCTTTCCTCCTTTGCCCGATCATTTCTGGTTGAGCAATCGCCCTGCCGGGACTTCCTGCGCCTCCTGGGTCTCATGGCGGCCTGACCAGCGTGGTCCGTTGGGCCGCTGGAACATCGCGTCCCCTTCAGTGGGGACTGGCCAGCCAGTGGTCCAGCAGCTGCGATCCTTTGGACCAGCTTGTGTCGGTGACACAGGGGATGTGGAACGCTCTCCAGTGGTGGACCGTTCCAGATCATTTGCAGGAGGGCATCCCGTTCGTCTGCCCCGAGCCGACGGTCTCTCTATCGACCGATGCCTCTCTGATGGGTTGGGGTGCCCATCTGGGGGAACACCGGGCTCATGGCCTCTGGTCCCCGCGGGAGTCCCGATGCCACATCAACCTGCTGGAGCTCCGGCGGTCCGCCCTAGCTCTCACGCCTTTGCTCCCGTTCCTCCGGGGTCAAGTGGTCCGGTCAGGCGGACAATACCACGACCATGTACTATCTAAACCGCCGAGGCGGGGCGGCGCTCCATGCTTCTATGCAGAGCTCTCCGCATTTGGTCACTCGTCAGCAGCCTGGAGGCGGATCTCCTAGCCATTCACGTGGCAGGAGCCTCCAACACCCTGGCCGATGCCCTGAGCCGGATAGGGGCTGCATCCCACGAGTGGTCTCTCCTGCCGAGGTAGTACAGCATCTGTTCTCCCATTGGGGCACACCTCAGGTGGACCTGTTTGCCTCAGGAGAGCAAGGCTGAGTCTGTTCCATGCCGCCCCCTCAGCAGGGGCTCGCTGCAGGGGATGCCTTCTCGAGGCAGTGGACCCGGGCCTCTTTTACGCCTTTCCCCATTTCCCTTGAGTCCACAAGGTGCTTCTCAAGGCGAGAAGGGACAAGGCGAGGTGATTCTGATAGCCCCAGACTGGCCTCGCCAGTGCTGGTACCAGATCTCCTCAGTCTCAGCTCCAGGACTCCTTGGCAGCTTCCAGCTCGCCCGGACCTGCTCTCAGTCAATCAGGGAAGGTGTTCCATCCGGACCTTCAATCCCTGCACCTGACCAGCCTGGTTCCTGGCGGCTAGAGTTCCAGGCCTTGGGTCTTTCGACGAGGGTCCTCAATGTAGTTGAGGCGTCCCGTAGAGTCGACCAGAAAATGCTATGCCTTCAAATGGAAAAGGTTTTCCATTTGGTGTCAGGGCAAGGGCTTGGACCCTTCCTCCTGTTCCTTGGCAAGCATCTTGGACTATTTATGGTCCCTTTCTAGTCAAGGGCTTAGGTCGACGACCCTAAGGGTGCACCTGGCAGCCATCTCTGCTTACCAGGCGCGGGCCGGGAAGCAGTCGGTGGCGCAGGAGAAGGTGGTCTGGCGCTTTTTCAAAGGCCTTGATCACATTTCCCCTCCAGTGCGGGAACCCCCACCTCCGTGGGATCTACTGCTGGTACTGGCAAAGCTCATGGGCAAGCCATTCGAACCTATGCACAGGTGTGCTCTCTCTCACCTGTCGTGGAAGACCGCCTTCTTGGTGGCTATCACGTCAGCCAGAAGGATGGGAGAGCTCCAGGCGCTTTCCATCGAGTCTCCTTACCTGGTCTTCCACAGGGACAAGGTTGTCCTGCGCCCCCACCGAAATTCCTTCCGAAGGTGGTGTGGAGTTCACCTTAACCAGGTGTTGACTCTGCGGTGTTCTACCCCAATCACACCTCGGAGGCGAATATAGGCTCCATACTCTGGACCCTAGAAGAGGCTAAGCATTATAAGGAGGCGCTTGGCTGAAATTCGGGGAGAGGTTCGCCAGCTGTTTGTCACCTACGCTGAAGCCGCATCTGGCAGACCTGCAGCCAAGCGGACGATAAGCAGGTGGGTAACCTCCTGCATAGATCTCTGCTATAAGTTGGCGGGCATGGAGCCTCCCAGAGGGATAAGAGCTCATTCTACCGCCATACTGCTGTAACGGTGGCTGCTTCCAGGGGCGTCCCTATCCAGGAAATCTGCGAGGCTGCTACCTGAAGTCAGCAAACACCTTCATTACCCATTACCACATCGACCTTGAGTCACGCCGGGATGCTGGTTTTGGGGCCTCGTTCTCAGTCTCTCTTTCCCAAGTAAGTATTGGGGGTGTGCGTCTTGCCTCCCTCCTCCCGGAGAACTGCTAGAGGTCTGCCAATGAGTGTGGATGAACAACATATCCATGTCCTAGAAATACAGGTTACTCACCTGTAACAGGAGTTCTAGGAATGGTATATGTTGTTCATCCCTACATTTCTGACACCTCCCGGCCTCACGCGCAAAACCTGAGCTTCCAGCGGCCAGATCTGGCGCCATGGGCGGAGCGAGTTATACCACCGGGTGGGTGTGGGAGGAGCAAGCTTGAAGACCTTCCGGCAAGATTTAAAGCGGCAAGGATACCTGCCAATGAGTGTGGATGAACAACATATACCATTCCTAGAACTCCTGTTACAGGTGAGTAACCTGTATTTATTGCGATATACAGCCTACGGCATTTCCTCAGTTGGTAGTCGGCTTTGAAGAGTGCAGGCGTGTTCCCGTCCACCAAAGATCCTTCGCACGAGCTCGGGTAAGTATGGGATGGGGGTGGGGAGGTAGGGTAATGCCAATGGTGAGTGTGGTGGGCAGGAGACCGCTGAGGAACTTTTTTGTTTACAGGTTTTTAGGCAGGCGGCGGCGGGGCGTTTGCCATGCTGAGGCAGGCCCCAGCGTGGCAGCGAAGGCTGTTTGGGGGCTGAGCCGACGGGGATTGGGCACCCCATCAGCCATAAAAATTTTTGCCACGCTGGGGTGAGCTCCCAACGTGGCACCTGGAAAGCTTTTTGGGGGGCATGGAGCGGCAGAGATTGGGCACCCCCGTTGGCCATACAGTGTGTGCATGGGGGGGAGCGCATGAGCATGCAAAATGCATGTGTGCGTGTGGGGGGGAGCACTGCTTACTGAAGCGGAGCTCTCCCTTTCAACTGTACGGCACTGCATTTTCAACTGCTGTCATAGACAGCTGCAGCGTTCGTTGGAGAACTGCGGCCGCGCCTGCAAACACACTGTCTGAATTGGAAGACAGGTGCCACACCTCTGAAAACTCGAATGATGGCACTATGTTTCTTGCACATGCGTGCAAGCAAACATAATGATCTGTTTCTCTGTTCCTTCTACTGACATACTACAGTGCAGCCATACACTCACTGTATACCTGGTTCCAGACTGTATCCTGTTAGTATCAACTTTCTGTTTTGCCATGTTGTTGTATTTATTCAACAATCATTAACTTGTACCCGAGGTGAGGGATGCATCATTAGACTCGAGGGGTTTTATCAATGCATCCCTCACCGAGGGTGAACATTAAATGTTCTTAATGATCAGTGCCCTGTCTTATTTTTTATAATTGCTGGCGTAAATTTTTTTCCTGACATTGATTGATTAATTACACAGAAAAAAAGCTGAATTCAAATAACGTTTTGTTTTGCTTCCTGCAAAAAAAAACAGAACTCACTTTCAAATATGAGTCCATGCAGCATTTTGCTTCACTCAAAAAACAAATCCCAGAGCTGTGAGACCTCTGTGGGAACTTTGTATTTCCTTGTGCTCGCTATCCGTTGCTGCACGATAGGTCATTACCATGGCTACGGAGGTCGTCTGACAAAGTCCCTGAAATGAACTAAGGGACAGTGTTAAAGTTCTCCTGTTTGTGTTTTTTTTTTTTTTTTAAGTGTCCAGACACGTGATATTTTCACCCAATGATTAGACTGATGAGCAGCTTACAGGTTGGTGGAAATTAACATTTTTGTGAGTGCCGCATTCCCTAGCTGTTTGATTGTGTGCTCTAACCCTCGCGCTGAACTAATGTGTGCACGTGAAACTAGTAGCAACTGACTGGTGATTACGGGAAATATCAACCAGTTTTCCACATTGATAAAAATTTGCACCGGTAATTATAAATGCAATAGAACACAAGAAGCATTATCAATGTACTTAACTATTTCAGCACTTAATGTATCCTTTGTTTCAGCTCACTGATTAGTTTCTTTGCCACACCAATTTTTCACTTTGTTCACTGCTCCTTATCTGAGATTTGTTGAATTGTATTTGTTGACTTGTAGATCGTACTAGAGTTACTCAATTATTCTTGTACCTCCACTTCCCCTTCCCTCCAGGATGTTACCTGGAAACAAGGTATTCTGCTCAATGTACCTTCCTGGTGAAGCATTTAAATAAATAAATAATAAATATATGCACCATAGCAGCGATCACTGTATGTCAGTGGTACCTTTTAAATATATGTACCATAGCAGCGATCACTGTATGTTAATGTAACCTTTTAAATATATGTACCATAACAGCAATCACTATGTGTCAGTGGTACCTTTTAAATATATGTACCATAACAGCGATCACTGTATGTTAGTGTAACCTTTTAAATATTTGTACCATAACAGCAATCACTGTATGTCAGTGGCACCTTTTAAATATATGTATCATAGCAGCGATCACGGTATGTCAGTGTTACCTTTTAAATATATGTACCATAACAGCGATCACTGTGTGTTAGTGTAACCTTGTAAATATATGTACCATAACAGCGATCACGGTATGTCAGTGGTACCTTTTAAATATATGTACCATAACAGCGATCACTGTTATGTCAGTGGTACCTTTTAAATGTATGCACCATAGCAGGGATCACTGTATCTCAGTGGTACCTTTTAAATATATATACCATAACAGCGATCACGGTATTTCAGTGGTACCTTTTAAATATATGTACCGTAACAGTGATCACTGTATGTCAGCGGTACCTTTTAAATATATGTACCATAACAGCGATCACTGTTATGTCAGTGGTACCTTTTAAATGTATGCACCATAGCAGGGATCACTGTATCTCAGTGGTACCTTTTAAATATATGTACCATAACAGCGATCACGGTATTTCAGTGGTACCTTTTAAATATATGTACCGTAACAGTGATCACTGTATGTCAGCGGTACCTTTTAAATATATATGTACCATAACAGCAATCACTGTATGTCAGCGGTACCTTTTAAATATATGTACCATAACAGCGATCACTGTTATGTCAGTGGCACCTTTTAAATGTATGCACCATAACAGCGATCACTGTGTGTCAGTGGTACCTTTTAAATATATGTACCATAACAGAGATCACGGTATGTCAGCGGTACCTTTTAAATATATGTACCATAACAGCGTTCACTGTATGTCATTGGTACCTTTTAAATATATGTACCATAACAGCGTTCACTGTATGTCAGTGGCACCTTTTAAATATATGTACCATAACAGTGATCACTGTATGTCAGTGGTACCTTTTAAATATATGTACCATAACAGCGATCACTGTATGTCAGCGGCGCCTTTTAAATATATGTACAATAACAACGATCACTGTTATGTCAGTGGCACCTTTTAAATGTATGCACCATAGCAGGGATCACTGTATGTCAATGGTACCTTTTAAATATATGTACCATAACAACGATCACTGTATGTCAGTGGTACCTTTTAAATATATGTACCATAACAGCGCACTGTATGTCAGTGGTACCTTTTAAATGTATTTACCATGAGCTGGCCCAGTGGCGCTGAAGGTTGAGGCGCTGGTTGCCACACTTCGTGCCACGGCGGCGACCCGGGTTCAGGGACAAGCCTGGTCAGCAGGGGAAGAGAGGATTGAGCATCTGGAGGACTGCTCTCCTCTCTTGGTGGGAGGGTGCCATGTCGTCCTGCCCACTGATCGCCCTCTGGTAGTGGCTGGAGGGGGATACGGGACAGGAGGCATGCTCCGATGTAGTCGCATCGATAGGGAGTGGGGATGGAAGAAAAAAGGGAGGAAAAAGGAGCCTGGCAGGGCTCCATGATGGTCTGCTGCACCTGAGGGCCAACCCAGACTTCTGAATTGGGTCTCCAGGGAGGGTGCTCCGTCTTCCTGGCCCCGCCACGGGGGTCAAGCTGTGGAGGAATCACGAGGGTTGGTGAGTGCAGGAGCGGTGGGACCCAAGAGAGAGTCCTCCACCGGAGGGCTGTAGCCCCTGCCAGGGCTCAGAGGAGGAAAAAAAATCTGAATGAAAAAATAAAATAAATACATGTACCACAACAGCGATCACTGTATGTCAGTGGTACCTTTTAAATATATATATATATATATATACACCATAGCAGGGATCACTATATGTCAGTGGTACCTTTTAAATATATATACACACCATAGCAGGGATCACTGTATGTCAGTGGTACCTTTTAAATATATGTACCATAGCACCTGTATATTACAATAATCAGCCAAATATTTTACTGAGCACGTGTAATAACCTTTTTCACAGGCCTCATTCTTAACAGACTGGTATTTTTTTATTTTATACATTATCTTTTTTCAGGCATTTGTTTTGACTAATGTAAGGTATTCATGAGTTTTCCTAGTGTGTGATTTCTTTGCCCCCTAAGAAAATTCCCCTACTAGTCGAAGACCAAAAAAAAAAAGAGTGGACTTCATTTAAAGATTCTTTTTTTGTGTTGTAAATTCTGTTATTTCTTTTAAAAACAAAGTACAGCATTACAAACTAGATTACAATGGTGAGACACAAGTCTTTTAAGAATCAGTGTTACAGTACAGGATGTTGACAGCACCCTGCCTACTACATTACAAGACTGGTGGTGTGTTCCTGAAAGCAGTCTGAAATTTGTCCCAAAAATCCAGGAAAGCTATACAACTGCCCTAAGCACAGAGCACATAAGCAGCCAAAAAATCTTATTGCGAGAGATTCCAGCCATCCAAAGGCTTAGTGGTCTAGTAGTCCATTAACAATAGTAGTCATGAGGAAACTAACAGACAATAATGTAGGCGCAACCAGCATTGTTTAAATAAAATAAGAAAATATGAGGTTCCCTCATTCGATACATCCTGGACACCGTATCCCTTCCACTGAAGTGCATAGATCCACTTATTGCTTTTTCTTTAATGAAAGAAAATAAAATAAAGTCATGTTCCTTATCAGCGTCTTGAAGTAAAATGCAGTATTAAAATGTCTAACACGATATACTGCATATAGGTAAGAAAAAATAAACTAGTGGCAACTTGATTTAACCTTGTGAATATAACAGCATAACCCAGAAGAAGTAACTTGGCGGTCATTAACAAATCTGGTGATCCTCATTCTACTCATAGAGCACAGACTGAACGTTTTCCACTCTGGTGGGAAAGCCAGGTGGAGGGAGGGTCACAAACTGGGTCTGGAAGTAAGAAACGCACGTAGTGCGATTTTGACTGCATGGTCAAACCAGTATGGAGAATACATCTCCTCCAAGGATGATATACCCTGTTACTGCCAATCCAGCATGCCTCCCAGGCTCCCACCCTTTTCACCCACCAAAGTTTCCTTGCTCGAATTATAAAACAGCACAGAAGAGGCAAACCCACATATTACTTGTCTGAAAACAACAATGAATGGCACATAGTTGACCCATATTAGTGAAACATATACAGTTCTTAGATCTCACTCTGCCAGAGTGTCCAGTTATACCTCCTCCCCTCGGGCAGAGAATTTCCTCTGGATTTTTTCTGTCAATAGCCCTGCACCTGTAGGGTTAGAAAAGATATACACCTGACCCCCATAATGAATCTTCAGTCGGGTGGGGAAGAGGAGGTAATGATTGACTCCTAATTCAAGGAGTGCGTGCACTCTGTCAAAGTCTCTCCTCCTCTGATGGGTGCTTTAACTTGAGTTCTGAAGAAGTTTCAGTACATTGTCCCCAAAAGTTCATCCAGCTTGTTTCTTTGCTGCCAACAGTAACTCATCCCTCTCCTTGCTGCTTCCAAGCACTACAAGGCTGGTTTGACTGGTGCCCTCCTTGTTAGAGCCTCTTTGTGGCAAGGTACGGTAGGTTCGCGTGATATGCAGCACATTTGGTAGCCAACCTGACAAAAATTGTTTAGTCATTTTCCTCTGTGGCTTCATTCAAGCCTAATAGCTGCATGTTAACTGCCTGGGAGAAATGTTCTCCCTGTTGAAGGCATGGGCGTATGACACAGTTCTCCTTCACTAGTCCCATGCTGGTAACCAGGACTTTCTCTGCAATGGCTCCTGCTTTTCTCATGTCTGCCTGAGCTGCATCTGTGTCCACCCCGAGAGCCATTTGGGTATTAAAATCTCTCCATTTTGTGATCCAGCATTTGGATTTCAGTCACCAAGAATGCCAAGGTTTGTTTTCCAGCCGGCGGTGGTTGGGCGGCAGGTCCCGCTGTATCCTTCCCAGCCTGTGTCTTAGATCTGGTCATCTCCGAAAGAGCTGGGATTTTCTGTGGTTTTACTGTAGTCGTTTCTCTTGAGCTCCTACCCCTTGAGCCACCAAAAGGTACTGATTACAGTTTAGCCTAGAGGTTAGAGTAACAAGGTGTGAACGAGCTTAGTACATCCAGCAAACCAGACCTAGGTTTGATTCTTACAACCTCCACTTGCATACTGTGTGACTCTGAGCAAGTCACTTAACTGCCAAGTGCACCCAGGTCACCTCTGAAAACAGGCAGTTGTGCCTAGTGGGTTTACCGTTCTGAAAAGACTAAATAAAAACAAACAAAACAAAAAAAAAATACATATATATATATATATATATATATATATATATATGAATCATTCTAAAGTATTAAAAACAACTTAAATAACAATACGCAGCAGAGCTAGTCCCTCATGCATCTTAACTCGCTCAGCTGTCAGGCCATGTCCCCATTAAAACATTCTTGACACTACTATTTCTATATACGAACATACGAAATTTGCCAGCAGATAAAGGCCTAGAGGTCTATCAAGTCTGCTCGAATGTGCAGCTAGCACCCCTTATTCTGCAGCTGCCCCTCCCTTCCACCCTTCCCCTTCATTAACCCTCCCCCTTGTCCTGTCGCATCCTCATTTGAAGCAGTCCACTGTTCTACTGCATACTACTTCAGCAGGTAACGCATTCCACCCAGCCACCACCCTCTCTGTAAAAAAGTGTCTCCTCATCTCCCTCCTGAACCTTCCTCGCTCCAGTCTCATATCATGGCCCCTGGTGGCCCTCCCCGCTCTTACTTTGAACAGCCCCTCTGTACCCATCTTGTTTATTCCTTTCATGTATTTAAAGGTTTCAATCATGTCACCCCTGTCTCTCCTCTCCTCCAGTGAGTACATGTTCAACTCCTTCAACCGCCTCTCATGATAAGTCCCCCAGCCCCTTGTTCATCTTTGTCGCTCTGCATGCACCCCTCAGTAACTTAATGTCCCTCTTCGAATCGAGCGCCAGTACTGCAGGTACTCCAGGTGTGGTCTAACTAATGACCTATACAGTGGCAGAATCACCTCCTCCCTCTTCGAGGATATACCCCTTGCAATACAACCCAGCATTTTGTTGGCCTTTGCAGCTGCCTTCCTACATTGTGCCGAGTTGTTCATTGACCCTGTAATGAGCACACCCAGATCCTTCTCCTCCTCCTCTGTCTGGGCTAGCTGCACTCCCCCTAGCTGGTAACTCCTCCTTGGGTACTTCATCCCAAAATGCAGCACCTTGCACTTTTTGACATTAAAGCCCAGTTGCCAGGTGTCTGACCAGGTTTCAAGCTTTTGCCAGATCATCCTGCAACCCCTATATATTACCTATAACCTATATATTAGTTATGGTTACCCTCCACTAGCAACATTAGAGGCTAAGCTATTATTTCAGATGTTTTGGGGCAGCCGTTTAAATCTGATTAAGCAAGGCATCGCATATCTATTTATCGATCAAGGAAGTGTTAAAATGGTTCACCTTATGGTATTTTATTACAGTATTTTTTAGTAACAATCTGGTACGATTTTTATTTTCTTCTGAAAAAGTATGGGTTTCTTGGGTAGCTGAACGGGTAGAACCTGTACTCCCATTGTGGAGCAAAGGTAAGTTAGGAAAGAAACAGTTTTTTTTCTGCCCTCAATTTTATGTATCTCTGTGATGTAATAGAGAATTGTGTTGATCGAATACGCAAGTTATATAAATACCTGACCTTTTAACTAACAGTCCAGTTCTTTTTTCAAGAAATGGCATCAAAGGACAGTCTGCGAGCGCAGCAATACCACTACTGCTCACGATGCCAATGACACAGGTTCAGGAACAAGCCTGGGACATGTGAGGGCTGGCTGGGGAAGGTGGATTGAGCATCCCCTTGGGACACTCTCCATCTCAGGGGAGGGAGGGTTGTATCTCCAGTGCAGTACCACCACACTGGGAGATGACAGGTGGCAGTATGGCCAGAGCCCAAGTTCAGGGAGGGTGGACGTTGGCGGGTGTGCGTGTCTGTTATCTGTCAGCATGCATGTTGTACATGCCATTGACGTCACGGGGTCTGGGAAAGAACAGGAAGACACCTCTGATGATGCCAGATGGCGCTGTCTCGCTCCGGAGCCCTACACCCCAAATCGTGGCACTCTCTTGACACTGCACTCTAACTCCACCAGGAGTTAAGTAGCCCCCATGGCCCCACCCTGGGGGGCAAGCCAGAGAAGAACACGGAGAGGTAACTATTGGAGAAGGTGGCTGACAGGGCTGGGTGTGAGCTTGGTCTGATGGGGGCTTGTAAGGGGCAAAGAGGGGGGAAGTACACTGATTAAAAGGAAAAAAGGAAATGCCTTGGGATTTTTAACATTCTATTGAACAACCACCAGAAAAGGCAGACAGGATCTCAGTGTAACATCTGATCCAAAGAACAGCCCAGCCAGACAGTACAGCATCCTGTTAGTACAGCACTCTGGTGCCAGAATTTATGGGGTGTGCCTAATTCCAATGCGGGACTAGAACCCATGACTTTCTGGCGCAGAGGTGGTGCCACGCTGACACATATATATTGATCCAGTAAAAAATATCAAAGTGTCCAGAGCTGGGGGAGTAATCGTGCCACTTTTCAACGCCCTAATCAGGCCCCTCCTTGAGTGCTGTGTGCAGTTAGCTCCACAGTACAAAAGGGACATTGAGGCAGTGAAGAGGGTGCAAAACAGACCCCCCAGAATAATGGGGGGCATGGGGGAGAAGCAGTGAAGAGAGCAAAGATAACCTTAACATGTTCACTCAAGAGAAAGGAAGGCCGTCATCTGAGCCTTCTGCATGATCAGCTGTATTGACACAACTGAACAAGCTGAGAGGTTTGCTCTGGTGTCCTCCAGCAGGATGTGGGGACAAGCCCTGAAGCTCAGAAGGGGGTAACCTTGGGAGGCACTGTTTTGCTCACAGTGGGTGGTTAACCTGTGGAGCAACCTACCAGCAGAGGTGGTGGACGTGAAGACAGTACAGGCCTTCAAGATAAACCCAGGCAAATTTCTGCTTACCAGGGGAATCAGTGGGTACCCCGCACAGTAGTGTAGGTCTGGAATCCCTATGAATTAGTGCGTTTGCACAGAGTACTTCCTGACCTTAAATTGCTATGTTACTATCAGACTTGCTCCAGACTTTCTTTCCTACAGTATTTCTTTCAACAGTTGTTTTTATTTGCTACTAGTAGATGGCACTCCTATCCTACAGGAATGCACTTTTATTTTTATACTCCTTCACATTCCATAGCAGAGAGACTACCTTTTCTATGGAATGGCAGCTGAGGTAGGAAACCAACCATCAGGGCAAGCAACAAATGGAAACAACCAAACAAAGTAAAAGCTGCCCCAGGCCACAGCCAGTATGCTGAGAAAAACAAGAGAACCGCACCTCAAATTCGAGCACCACCCATCATTAAACACACAGGGAGTCAGTGAAAATTCAAAAAAAAAAGATTTTATTCATAGTAGTGCCAATACTTCTTACTAATAGATCGGGGACACTGGTGGGACCCAACAAAACCTCTGGCCGGTTTCGCCGTTTAAGGCGTCATGGAGCAACAAATGGAACAGATTAATCATTTCATTGTAGGGCACAAAAAGAAAGAAACAGACATATATGGACCCAGGGAGGGAGCCTGATGTGCCAGGCAGTATAAAGAGTAGAAGTGGTGGAGAAACAGCCAAAGCAGGGAGGACGCTGAAGCAGGGACCTCTTTTGCTGGGCAGAACACACAGTGGTGTTTTTCAGCAGCTGGGTGGATGAAGCAGCTCCCTGGCTTGCTCAGCAGGGAATCCAGGGGCTCGGGCTGAGAGAGGAGGCAGTGTGGACTCTGCAGGAGGGTCCAGACTGGTTGAAAGCAATAAAACTCTCAGATCAGCCTCTATGGGGGTTTCCTGGGTTGCTCAGGAAGGATCCCAGCACCCGAAACATCAGTATAAGGTAGAATTAGACCCCAGTCATTTCAGAGGGCTCCAGGGGGACCAAGACAACAAACCTTTTTGCAGGCACAAATAAGCCCCCTCCCGCACCAAACTTAAAGGAATCGGGGGACAAGCTACACGCTCTTGCCAAATGAAACAGTTGGTATTAAGAAAGAAAATTTAGAGAGCGAAAATCATTTTCAGAAAAAAACTAAGAACATTAGTAAAATATCTGAGAAGTTGGGAGCAGTCTGGGATCACGACCAACCTTTAGGGAAGCATGAAATATGCTGAAGTTTTTGGGATAGACTATGGGGTTGGCCTCTGGCCAGCTCGAATTTCATTGATCATTCATCAGCCTATAGGATGGATGAGGGATATCCCACTGGTGATGACTGCAGAGTACTATAAAGGGTGAGAGATGTAATGGACCTAGAGTACTTTCTGACCTTACATTACTATGTTAGTATCTGTTTGGCTCCAAACTTTCTTTCCTGCAGTATTTCTTTCACCATTTGCTTTCATTTGCTACCAGTAGATGGCACTCATTCCCTGCAAGAATGCACTTTTAGTTTTACACCCATTAACATTCCATAGCAGAGAGACTATTGTTTATATAAAAGCCACAAACCCCAACAGTATTAAATGCACTCAAAGAAGTTTGTAGGCAAAGTAAATATTTTTTTCAGTAATAGATATAAATACCACTGGATCAAGGAGTTTAAATACAAAAATAGGTAAGTGTGTATTACAAGGCAGAAATACCATCAAGAGGTTTTGGGGACATGGAACCTTGAGAGCAAAGCTCGAGAGGTCCTAAAGTCCCCAAAACCTCGAGATGATATTACGGCCTTGTAAAACACTTATCTTTCTGTTATTGTTTGTAATATATGGATCTGTTGATAATACTACAGTTGGAGATGACCTTTGAACTGTAGTATTAGCAAAAACGATACTATTATCACGTTTCAGGATAGTATTATTGAGAGTAATGATGTATTACTGGAAAATTTTTGTATAACGTAGTATAGTATTATTGAGGCTTATCCATATATTACAGAGTTTTAATAAATATGGTATTGCACACAGTAGTTATTGCATATTCGGTACAAACACTTTTACAGTAACAGGCTAGAATTGCATTGTAAAAAGGAACTTTATCCTAAAATCCTGGCTATTCAAAGATTAGATGGCTAAATAGCAATATCCCTGACAAGGGCTTTGTGAAACACAACTTGTACAGTTAAAAATGTATGGCCATATGTCCTGCCATTGACTATGCTGACACATAACTAACAGAGCACAATAACTTTACAAGACAGGGAAGAAACTGCCAAAATCAAATGGTCATCTGCAGTTTTCTTATCGAGGGCTCTTTTCCATAGGGATAGTGACACTGGCAAGTTCTTTGCTGTAGACTGTGCTGGTCTGAATTGTTACAGAGCACTTGTCGTGCAGAGCAGTCATGGAGTAAAGCAGCACTTGCTGTACTAAATACTGCCCTGTTCGCTAGTGCTGCACATCCCACCTGTTTGTGAAGTTTCAGGGGAGGGTTGCTCTGCGCTTCACTACTTCAGCGACCTGTGCAGTTGGCCAGGAAGTGCCAGCTCCTCCACAGCTGTCGCCTCATGCAGTGGTGTTTAAAGTGGAGCATTCCATTTCTGTTGCAGGGGTGGGGGCAGGAGGAATGTTGCATAAATGTGTTAAAATAAGTGGAACTTGAAACTTCTTATAAATCACTCTAGCTAACTGGGATGATTTATAATAAAGTTACTTGTGCTTCGTAAGAAGTTTGTTATGATATGAGTGCCATTTCGCACAGTTCAGGAGGCAGACCGACTTGACTTAGCTTCTTGGTCCAGTTGCCCAAACTGCACAAGATGACACATATGAGATATGTTGGATAAAAACCTAATACTGATCATAGGCTCTCATTGTTTCAGCTACTACCTGGAAAATAGGTTTTGGTATTTACTTCAACTTTAGCAAGAAAGTTTTTTTCTTATGTGAGCAACTCAGGTTCGGGACACTGACCTTTCCTACTATTCTGTTCAGTGCCTTAGGAGTCTCTGGAGCATTGTGTATGCAGCACTTTTAGGCTCCAGTTAAAGAGTAGTTACATCCTTTTTACCACAGTGTCGCCTGTGATGGGCTAGGGATGTCATAGGAAATTGTGGGTGACCACATGATCAGGCATACAGCACCTTATAAACATTGTAGATGGTGGGTGAGACATACAGTGGGAAGGAGAAAAACTTATTGCCACTTGCACACCAGATGTTGACATGCTCCCCCATACCTCCAGTGCCATGACCACCCCTAGCACCAACCGTGTGTGTGTGTGGGGGGGTGTCCTTGTAGGGGACCTCAGAGCTGGCAGTTTTAACTTGGAGCTGGCATGGTGTACTGAGTCTGGCAAGTAGGGTATATGTTGACCCAGAAAGAAAGGAGTCCCCGGAGATATGCAGGCTGGTGTAGGAGATCAGAAAGTACATTTTAAAACAGGATTTTGTGAGGTCCTATGAAATTAATGGCTGCATTCAGTATTGGTGTGTGTGGGGGTGAATAGGCATGCATTATGAAATAAATTATTTTTCTTTAACTTGTACTGCTGCTTTAAGCACTCTTGCCTGTTGCTTCCATGAATAGAACTCTGCAGACCCTGGTGAGAGTCTTATTGTTATGATTAGTCATCGGCTCCAGCAGTCAACTTAAGATGCAGCAGACCTCTTATAGGTCATTTTACTTTTCCTGTAGCAGCACAAAAAGAATAGACAAAGATTTTTTTGCCTCAGAAGAGGGGATTGTAAACACTTAAATGTGTCACGTGCTGTGCCACCGCAATTCCAGTTAAGCCTCAGCTGCAGTGCATATTCTGCATTTTTATTCTTTTTTAAATTTTTTTTTTGTTGTTCTGTGTTACTCGGGTAAGACCCATGAGGCACAAGTCCCCATTTTCAGGTGTGGCCCAGGAGCACTGGGGAGGTTAAATGACTTGCTCAGAGTTGCACAGTATACAAATGGAGGCTGGGGCTCAAACCCAAGTACGCTGCATGTACAAAGCTCATTCACAGCTTGTTATTCTAACTTCCAGGCTATACTGCTAGCCCCAGTATATAAACGGGTTACAGTAGCTGGTCCATTGGCGCAGCAGTAAGGCACTGCTTGCCATGCTGGTGACCGGGTTTGGGAACAAGCCTGGGACATTGGGAGCTGGTTGGGGAAGGGGAGGGGACTGAGAGCCCCAGTGGACGCTGTCCTTCCCCAGATAGAAAAGCTGACAGCTTCCACTGTATGACCACGGGTGGAGTCGCAGGGAGTGCTGCTGGGAGAACGGTGGCATAGGTGGTTCCACATGAAAACACAGGTGAAGCTGCAGGGAATGCTGCGGGGAGCATAGGCTGGTGCCACATGTAAGCACAGGTGGAGCGTCAGGGATCGCTGCTGGGGGGGCATAGGTTGGTGCCACATGCGAGCTTGGGCGGAGCTGCAGGGAATGCCACTGGGGGACATAGGATGGCACCACATGCAAGCACAGGTGGAGCTGCAGGGAATGCCACAGGGGGGACATAGGATGGTGCCATATATGAGCACAGGTGAAGCCACAGGGAGCGCCACTGTATGGGGCATAGGATGGTGCCACATGTAAGCACAGGTGGAGCCACTGGGAGCGCCGCTGAGGGGCATAGGCTGGTGCCACATGTAAGCACAGCTGGTGCTTCAGGGAGCACTGCTGGGGGAGCATAGGTTGGTGCCACATGTAAGCACTGGTGGAGCTGCAGTTAGCACTTCGGGGGGGCATAGGCTGGTGCCACATGTGAGCACAGGTGGAGCCACAGGGAATGCCGCTGGGGGGCATAGGATGGTGCCACATGTGAACACAGGTGGAGCCACAGGGAATGACACTGGGGGGAGCACAGGATGGTGCCACATGCAAGCACAGGTGGCGCCACAGGGAGCACCGCTGGGTGGGGCATAGGATGGTGCCACATGTAAGCACAGGTGGAGCTGCAGGGAGCGCTGCTGGGGGGGCATAGGCTGGTGCCCCTTGTAACCACAGGTGGAGCTGCAAGGAATGCCACTGGTGGCATAGGATGGTGCCTCATGCGAGCATAGGTGGAGCCACAGGGAGTACGACTGGGTGTGGCATAGGATGATACCACATGTAAGTACAGGTGGAGCCAGAGGGAGCACTGTTGTGGGTGGCATAGGCTGGTGCCACAAGCAGGCACAGAAGGAGCCACAGGGAGCACTGCTGGGGGGAGAGCATAGGCTGGTGCCGCATGTGAGCACAGGTGGAACTGCAGATCTTACTTCGAGTGGGAGCTCTTGCAGCAGGCTGTAACATTCAGGACTATACCGCAGGCACTAGGACCATCTGGAAAACTTCTCAGCCAGCAGTATACAGCAGGGACCGCCCCCGATGCCGGCCCCGCCCTGTCGGCCCTGGTACAAAAGGGGGCGGACCCAGCTCCACCTCAGTTTTTTTCCCGCCGCGTCCCGCACGTGAACAGAGAAGATCTACATTCAGCTTGTCAGGAACAGCAAGATTTTCTACAGAACCTGCTTTTCTTACTGTTTTTCAATGTTTTTTTCCTAGTTTAACTGACGTCAGACCATTTCTGATGGTTTTTGAAGTTTCCCAATGGCTGTCTTCACTGTCGTCGGCCTCGCCTGAACACCATCAAAACAAGTGCGAGTGTGGGAGGCAGATCCCGGCCAAGGACGGCCATCGATGCTACGTGTTCTGTCTTGGGCCGAACCATGACACTGCGGCCTGCTCCGCCTGCCAGGCATTTACTAGCCGGACCCGCATCCGTCGTCTGAAGGCCCTGAAGGCTTTTCTTTTGGAGAAGAAGATGGATCTGCACTCCTCCAAGGGGAAACACAAAGAGAAGAAACGTCACGGTAAAGACCGTAGTCGGTCCCGGTCCCGGTCCCGGTCTCACTCGTGGCCCTCTCCCAAGAAGGCCCGCCCTTCAGGATCAGGAGAGCGTCCGAAATCGTCTCAGGCCAAGACCGGCCCTTCGGGGGAGAAGCCAGCCAAGCCAAAGGTAACCCCTGTGAGGGTTACACCAAACACGAGAGGTGGCTGCATCTACCTCCCAAAGGCACCGGCAGAGCCCAAGGACTTTCGGCACCCCGGTGGCACCCCTCGGCCGTCGGTACCACTACTGACGCCGGTCGAAGGGGCAAAGGGTAAGGGATTGGCCGTGGAAGAGCCAACGTCCCTGTCGCCCAAGTCCTCCTCCCCCCCGGGCCCCCAGGAGGGCTCTCCTTCGAGGACGTCCCGGATACTCCCTTTCCGGGCCGAGTGGCCGAACTTTTTTCGAGGACGAGCTACAGGAGCTGTTTTCCTTTTGGTGGGGGCAGGTCCAGAAGCGGAGCCCCCCGTCACCGGTCCAGACACCGGTACTGGACCCAGCGGGCAAACCACAGCCGGGAGGTGAGCCTTCCCTGCGGAAGTCCCCAGAGCGACCGCCTACACCTCCTTCTAGGGCTCTTTCCCACACCCGGTCTGGAGACCACCGACATCACTCCAGGGACTGTGGAGACCGTTGTCGGTCTAGGTCACGTTCTCGGAGTCCTTCTTGATCTTCTAAACGAGAACACTCCTGATGTCGGTCCTCTGACCAACATCGGTCTCTGCTCCGTTGCCGGTCTCGGGACCGGAGTCGGTCTTCGGACCGACATCGGTCCTCCAGTTACTGACAGCGGCGGGAGTCTGGTCATAAGGAGAGGTCAGACTATTCTAGATCTCATAGTTGATCTCCCTCATCCTCTTCTTCGTCATCTTCCTCTCTCAGCTTGCAGTGGTCCCCGGGAGAGAAGGACCAGCCTCGCTCGCCTCCAGACGATCCAACCTTCATGGACGTCATGAGGCATATCCAGGCCTCCAACGAGTGGGAGACAGAGGACCTGGATCCTGAACCCCAGAGACTGGCAAAGTACCTGAGGCAGAATGAGCCGAAACCACTGGTGATCCCTCCTTTGGTGGATACTTTCCAGGACCTTACGCGGACTACCTGGAAACATCCAGCTTCCGTCCCGGCTGTT
Source organism: Neoceratodus forsteri (assembly GCA_016271365.2). NCBI lineage: Eukaryota > Metazoa > Chordata > Ceratodontiformes > Ceratodontidae > Neoceratodus > Neoceratodus forsteri. The sequence goes on along the minus strand of JADMNL010000026.1, from coordinate 198,339,032 downwards.
CCTAAGAAGTCGGATAGGCTGTACAAGGCCCTGAGGGCAGAATCTTTCCTAGCTGAACACCCTCAGGCGGGCTCGTCGGTGATCACAGCTGCCCATGATAAATCCAGACAGCCGGAGCACCTCAGCTCACAGCCTCCCGACCCGGAGTCTCGCTGTTTGGACCAGGTGGGCAAGAAGGTTTATTCTGCCTCCACCTGTTCCATACGGTCCCTCAATTTCCTGACGCATATGGTCCAGTACCAGAATGCGCTATGGGAGCGAGGACAAGAGCTTTTGAAGGCCATACCAGATTCTGATCAGAAGACAGAGCTTCTGGACATTTTGAAATCGGGCTCAGACGTAGGCTCCCATGTCCTGAGAGCTTTGTATGACACCACAGATACGGCAGGCAGGGAAGCCGCTTCCGGGGTGTGCCTATGGCGCCACACCTGGTTGAGAGTCTCGGGCTTTCACCAGGATCTGCAGGCCAGTATCAAGGACTTACCCTTCCAGGGTACTGTGCTATTTGGGCAGGAGACGGAAGCTTTGATTTCTCATTTCCAAGAGTCGGGCAAGTCTGTCTGGTCGGTCCGCCAGATGTACCACGGCGACCAGCGAAGACAACGCAAGTGGCCATTTTGTGAGCCCTCAGGTGGCCAAGGTCATGCCCGTGGTAACCGGCAGGGGCAGAGAGGCGGCTTCCATAGGAGATCCGGTAACCAGCAGCCTGGAGGCACTCCTACCCATAGGCCCAAGTCCTCCCAGGCCTCTCTGCCTACACCCGGCTCAGCCCAATGACTCCCTTCCGCCCCCTTCCACAGGAAGACCCAGGGGAGACGGTCGGGGGCCGCTTCTCCCTTCATTTCGAAGGGTGGAAGTAGATTACTGCAGACCAATGGGTCCTAGATATCGTCAGGAGAGGACACGCGCTGGAGTTCATGGAGTTTCCCCCAAATACTCCACCAAAGCACTCCTGTCATCCTCCTTCTCACATCCCACTAATAGAAGGAGAGATTCAGACCCTCTTGCAGAAAAGGGCAATAGAGGTAGTCCCCTTGCATCAGCGGGGAAAGGGGTTTTACTCCCATTTCTTCCTGGTCCCAAAAAAGACGCAGGATCTTCATCCCATTCTGGACCTCAGCTCTCTAAATCTCTTTATAGAGTACAAAAGGTTCAGAATGGTGACCTTCCCGGGTCTACCTCCTCTGCTGCACCAAGGGGACTGGCTCTGCTCCCTAGACATGCAAGATGCATATATGAATATCAGCGTCTTCCCTCCCCACAGGAAGTTTTTGAGGTTCCACTTCCAAGGGGAGCACTACCAGTTTCGAGTTCTTCCGTTCGGCCTCTCTTCCACTCCGCGAGTCTTTACAAAATGTTTGGCAGTAGTGGCTGCGGCTCTAAGGCGCATGGGACACTACATTTTCCCATACCTAGACGATTGGCTACTTACAGCCCATCAAGGGCAGGCCTACTTCACGCCCTCGGAGATACCTATACTCTATTCCGAGAGCTGGGGATTACCCTGAATCTACGAAAATCATCCCCAGAGCCCAGTCAAAAGCTCGTCATCATTGGAGCGGTACTGGATTCTATCCAGGGCATGGCCTTCCTCCCCCCAGGACAGGGGCGATCGCCTATGAGAGATTGCCGAAGGGATCTCAGTAACTCCTGAAGTTCCAGCACGGAGCTTCCTCAGGCTACTGGGGCACATGGCGGCGGCCATTCCTGTCACTCCCTTGGCCTGCCTCCCATGCGGATCCCACAATGGATACTCAGGGTACAGTAGGACCAAGGCTACGATGATCTAGACTTCATGGTCAGGATCACTGAGTCAGTCAGGAGAACCTTGTGTTGGTGGACGGACACCCGGAACATGGAGAAAGGGGTCAGCTTTCGTCTGGAGCCACCAGGTCAGACTCTTACAACAGATGCATCAGACCTGGGATGGGGGGGGCGCACCTGGGTGCTCATCAAACACAAGGGGTTTGGTCACACGGGGAGCGGTCCCTTCATATCAATGTACTGGAGATGCGAGCAGTTCTTTATGCCTTACAGGCCTTTCAAGAGGACCTGGTGCCAAGCTTCCTTCTGGTTCAAACAGACAATGTGGCAGTCGTACATCAACAAGCAAGGGGGCACTCATTCGTACCCCCTTTGCAGGGAGACGATGAGAGTCTGGCACTGGGCACTGGAGCGGCGCATTCTGCTGTCCGCAGTGCACGTTCCAGGTGTCCTCAACGATCTGGCCGACAGCAGGTCTCGATCCAGAGCACATGAGTGGGAGCTGCTACAGTCCGTGGCAGATCAACTCTTCGACAAGTGGGGTCATCCAGAGCTGGACCGATTTGCATCACCACGCAATGCCAAACTGCCAATGTTTTGCTCGCGAGAGCACGCGCCTGGAGTTTTCTGGCCAGACGTGTTATCCCTTTGTTGGGCAGGGAGGTTTCTCTATGCCTTCTTGCCCTTCCCTCTCACTCATAGAGTCCTACTAAAGTTACAGGCAGAAGGGGCCTAAATGATTCTCGTAGCCCCCAGATGGCCTCGGCAGATTTGGTTCCCACTCCTGCAGCGGTTATCCATGGAGCCTCCAATTCCACTGCCCATATGCTCACAGTTGCTGTCCCAGGAACACGGGTTGCTGGTCCATCCGGACCTTTGGTCCTTACACCTACATACTTGGCTCCTTCAGACGTAGCTCAACACAGATATGGGGTTTCCCCGGAAGTGGCGGCAGTCCTAGTTTCGGCGAGAAAGCCCTCCACCCGCTCCGCTTACGCTATGAAGTGGAAGCTTTTTTGTCTGTGGGCCTCGTTACAGCATTGGGACCCCGTCACTTGTCCAGTGAACTCAGAGTTGTAGTATCTCCTCTCCTTGTATCAAAATGGCTTGAGTTACTCCTCTATCAAGGTGCATATGTGGGCTGTCTCCACCTATCATGCTCTCATTGGAGATAAGGTGTTGGCACAATTGGATGTCGCCTGCACGTTTTTAAGAGGAATTTTGCATATGAGACCTCCCATTCAGGACCCTATCCCACCCTGGGATCTCCTTTATGTGTTGGAGAAGCTCACCCTCCCCCCCCCTTTGAACCGGCAGCGGATTGTGAGCTCGTTTACCTTTCTTGGAAGGTTTGTTTTTTGTTTGCTATTACCTCAGCTCAAAGAGTTTCCGAGCTTCAGGCTCTGATGTGTTAAGAGACGTATTTGATTTTCCACAGGGAAAGGGTTTCCCTTAGAACAAATCCTAAGTTTCTTCCGAAAGTGGTCTCGGAGTTGACCCTCAACCAGTCGGTTGACCTTCCAGTTTATTTTCCTTCCCCATCCCATAGAGTGGAGGCTCTCCTTCACACACTGGATGTCCACAGGACTTTGAGGTATTACCTCAAGCGGACGGGTGCACACCGTCAGTCGGAGCAACTTTTTGTGGCCTTTGCGCCACAATGCTTGGGTAAACCGGTGACCAAGCAGACAATATCAAAGTGGATAGTCCACTGCGTTTCCTTCTGCTGTGAGAAACACAGTAAGCCCCTACCGGGCCTGGTTAGGGGTCACTCCACCAGAGGAGTGTCTGCTTCATTTACTGCCCTGAGAAATGTCTCTATCAGGGACATACATGCGTCGGCTACCTGGAACTCAGTGCATACCTTTGTCAAGCATTACAGCTTGGATATCATCTCCAGACGCAGAGCTAGCTCGGCCTGGCTGTTTTGCAAGGACTTCTGTCCTGAGGCCTCTGGAGTCAGCATATTCCACCTCCCGGGGTCGTCTGCTTCTTTGGCGTGGACTTCTTAGTATTCAGTCCTGAATGTTATAGCCTGCTGCAAGAGCTCCCACTCGAAGTAAGATAGTACTGTTATGTAAGAACTTACCGTAACAGTAGATCTTTGAGAGGAGCTCTTGCAGCAGGCGCTACTTTCCCACCCGCCTTTCCCCTCGAGGTGTGCAGATCCATCTTCATTTACATCTCCTATATTCGCTTTGTCTCCTTCTCTTGTCAGGGCTTGTTGCGGGCCTTGGCGGGAGAACTGAGGTGGAGCTGGGTCCGCCCTCTTTTGTACCAGGGCCGACGTCGGGCCGGGGCCGGCGTTGGGGGCAGTCCCTGCTGTATACTGCTGGCTGAGAAGTTTTCTGGATGGTCCTAGTGCCTGCGGCACAGTCCTGAATGTTATAGACTGCTGCAAGAGCTCCTCTCGAAGATCTACAGTTACGGTAAGTTCTTACGTAAATGTACTGTAGCACTGCCCTGGGGTAACCTATGGGACAGAGACAGTGATAAATCCAGGAGAGGCCAAATGATGGGGCTGGGTGGGGGGCATAAGTACTGTATGTGAAAAAAAACCACATTAGAATAGATAGTCCTTAAGAACTCTGGACTAGTAATAGTAGCGGCTTCATTTTTTATTTATTTATTTTTTGGATACCCTTCTTCATAGACCCAGAGTGCCAGCATGGAGGAGGAAATTGCATAAACATCAACAATAACCAGTAGCCAGAATGCACTTCAGTATATAACTGATGTTCATAATATAACAAAGTATTTAATTCTCCAAACGCCTGAGCAAAAAAGATATGTTTTAACCCCTTTTAAAGACCTCCCCCAACGGAGCCTCACATAGGGCCCCGGGAGTGAATTTCGTATTACTGGCCCTGCTATTTTAGACTGGTCCCCGCAAGTTTTACATCAGGCCTTGGGGACCAGCAGGAGACCCTTCTTGGTGGAGCGGAGAAGGCATGCAGGCAGGTAAGGGCGTAGGATATTGCACAGGTAGCCCGTACTCAGACTGTGTAGGGCCTTGTAGATTAGTAACCCAGCCTTATAGGAGATTTGCCACTTGGCTGGCAGCTAGTCCAGTTCACGCAGTTTTGGGGAAATATGACTGAACCTCCAGAGGCCAGTCAGCAATCTAACTGCTGCATTCTGCACCAACTGCAGGTGCCGCAGCATACCTCCACTGACCCAGAGATAAAGAGTGTTGCAGTAATCCAGCCTTGAGGTCACAAAATGTATACCAGAGAGGCAAGTCCTCGGGGGATAAGGAACAAATCCGCTGATATCTCTCTAATGATAAAAGCCATTCTGCACTACTGCCAACACCTGAGCCTCAAATGTCAGCCCCTCATCCAGGATGACACCCAGATTCTTAACCTTCACAGCAGCCCCAAGCCTGAAGGTGCCAAGGCACAGCCTCTTTTCCCTCCCAGCCTCTGTCACCCCCCTCCAGCCTGGCTCAGTCACTACTACTTCAGTTTTGTCTAGTTGAGTTTCAGCCAGCTTGATGACATCCAGTCCTGGATCTCAGCCAAACACTGATTCAGCACATCCACTGCACCACGATCCTTGGGTGCAAAGAACAGATAGAGCTGAGTATCATCTGCATAGCAGTGAAACCTAGCTCCATACTGTCTAATGATCCTACCCAGGGGTAGCATATACACCGAAAACAACATGGACAAAAGGACCGCCCTTGTGGGAGACCACAGCACAGGTCCATTGGGCATGAGGAAAAACTTCCCATCACTACCCTCTGTGTCATGCCCCCGAGATAGGACTCAAACCAGCTGGTCACTTTGTCAGTGAGTCCCGCGTACTCCCCGAGTCAGTCCAATAAAAGCCTATAGTCTGCAGTGTCAGATGTTGAGGAGAGATTGAGGAGAACAAGAATTGAATGCTGTCTTCTGTCCCTCACCCTGAGCAGGTTATTATGCACCCTGAACAACACAGTCTCAGTGCTGAACTTTGACCTAAACCCCAGCTGCAGAGGCTCATAGATATCGAAGGTCGCGAAATGTGTCTCAGGCTGCAACACAACCACCTTCTGAGTAACCTTGCCTAAGAAAGGAGGGTTAGAGACAGGTCAGTAGTTCACCATGACATACGGGTCCAGCATTGGCTTTTTCAAGAGGGGTTTTACCAGTGCAGTTTTCAATGCTGAAGAAAATATCCCCTCCGACAAGGAACATGGAATAATCTCGGCGAACACTGGGCCCAGCTGCCCCACACAGCTCACTAAGAGTTGTGTTGGGCTTGGATCCAGCTCCCAATGTATTGGTTGCAGCTCCAAGATCACCTTCACAACCTCCTCAATCGTCACTGACTGAAACTCTTCCCCAAGACCACTGACCGTTAATGTGACTCCCAAGCTTGACATTGCCAGGCCTTAACTGCCCGGTTGGGAAGATCCCAGCCTTAATAGAGGACACTATGTCCAAGAATAACTGAGCAAACTCCTCACATTTAGTGGATGAAACAGCTGTCGTGGGTTTCAGACAGGCTGAATGCAAAATCTTGTCCACTACACGAATACTTATTTTTCAAAATTACTTTGGAGCTCAAACAGAGTCAGTGAGAAACCTCATGCACAATATTTCTGAAGGTACCCCTCTGTTGTTAATATCACATCTTTACCCGAATAATACTTACCCTCCCTTCTTACTGACCTACCTTCTATCGCTACTTCTATTTCTATTATATCCCCCTTTTATTAACCTATAATATTTGTCATGTGATTAATTCTTGAATTGGTTTCCAAAGTTTGTAAAAATTATCAAGTCTGTCTAAAACAAGGTAATATATTTTTTTTAATTTATACACTTTATAAACAGGTTCCTCCAAAGTAGAAACTCTGTTGGGATACCATCTTTCCTGTGCCTTGCAATACATGTTCTGATATTGATAAATGCCATATTTAGTCAGTGTCAGTGGCTCAGTAGGTAGCACATTCGCCTCTGAGGCCGGGAGATCAGAGGGCTGTGGGTTCAGTTCCCACATCTGGCACTTGGGTTAATATCCCAGTACTGACACTGTAGTGCAGCATGAGAGGGGTGCTGCACTTCTGAGGTGCCGTCTTTCGGATGAGATGTTAAACCGAAGTCCCATCTGCCTGGATTGGTGGTAGTTCAGGTGGATGTTAAAGATCCCATGGCACTTATCGAAAAGAGTAGGGGAATTTTATTGGTAAGAAAGTGGGCTTCATTACAAAAAATAACACAACAAACGGTAATAATCAAAAAAAAACAGAGCAAGTCCAGTTAACAGAAAAAGTTATCACAATTTTTCCACAATACAGTTTGAGAGGTAGAAGGAAGTAAAAAAATCATTTTTTTTGACAGAACACAAGGCTGCACGAATATTACAAAGAACTTCATTGATCGAAATGGTTTTTTGGTGTAACACTAACAAACATCTTGCTTGCTTGCCATAAATAATAACGAATAATAGCAAAAATTATATACAAACTATTGATATGATATTTTCTAGTAAGCAGGTCATTAGTGCAAAACATAACATGTTCATAAGAAAGTGAGGACAACAGAGGCTCTGACCAATTAGTAGCTAAAGTAGACCAAACTTCCAAAGAAAATGGACATTCACAAAAAATGTTGCTGAGTTTCAAAATATTAAGGCAAGAGGTTCTAGGACAATACCTCAAAGACAGGGCTTTGTGCTTATGATTGTTATTAACCCCTAATCTATCATAGTTACTCAGCCAAATCATATCCCATAAATACGGTAGTAACTCCGATTTTGAAGTTGATGGAGTACCAGGGAGACGTCTAGGGGACAAATGGAAAACAATCTCCTGAGCCTCCAATCTCCAAAGTTTTTCATATAACTTGGGTCTAGATAATATACAGGAGTCCTGAGGATGGAGACACCAGGTTAAGGCCATCTTAAAACTCTTTCCATAATTAGGATTAATTGGGATTTAGAAATAACCCCTTTATAACGAAAGCATGCCAATTATCAAGGCAGAGGGAAAACCATGCTAAAAGTAGGGTTTCAAAAACATCCCCAGGTTTCAGAGCCTTCCCATAATTATAATTGAAAAAAAGGCTGTAAAAAAAGACAACAGGGTGGATCATGCTGATTCCACCTTCCTTGAGCGGCCTGTATGTGAAATTCCTCTTAATGGGGTTTAACCTTGATCTCCACTACCCTTGAAAAAAACCCAGTTAGTCTGGTAAACAAAGAAATAGGGTGGTGGAACACATAACAGAGATGTAAAAATCGGTATGACCAGAGTTTTAAGAAGCACAACCCTTTTTTCTTCCCAATTAAATGTCTTTCCACCCATTAATCACATTATCTGCTTTTTGTAAGGCAAGATTCCAATTATATGTTTGCATGTTATCACAACCAAAGAAAATGCCTAAATATGAAAAAGCTGCAGTAGATACAGAAACTCCGCATAGAGGCCTGCACTGGGAAGGGAGGTATGCCCAAGTGGTAATGTAGATACTTTTTGTAAAATTTATTTTAGAGCCTGAAAACTAAAGAAAAGTCTGTAGAACCTGAACAATGGCCTCTTGCTTTGTGGAAGAGTCCACAGCAAAATTAAATCATCAGCATAAGCTAATGTTTTAATGGGTAAAGAGGAAGGAGTACAAAGCAATCCAATAATCTGTGGGCAAAGAAAAATAGCTCTCAAAAGGGTATCTGTATAAAATTATATAATAGGGGACTATGGGCATCCTGACGGACCCCTGAGGCTAGAGAAATAGGACGGCCTATCCAGCCATTAACATTAGGACGATCTACCGTCTTTATATAATAAACGAAGCCAGGAAAGAAAAACGACTGGAAACCCAAAAGCCGCCAGAACTAGAAATAAAACTCATGGGAGACTTTATCAAAAGCCTTTTCTTGGTCCAGACTTATAATCCACCCAGTGACAGCATTATGTTCCCTAGAGGAACAATTCTCTCAATAAAATCAGATTATCAGAAAGGTGTCTGCCTGGGATACCACAAGTTTGAGTCGGACTAATCATATGTGATGCAAAAGTAATCATTCTGGATAGGAGAATTTTGGCAAGGATCTTATAGTCAACGTAACAAACTAATTGGTCTCCAATTATTTATATCAGAAGGATCCTTCTTCTTAAACAGTAGAATCAACAATGCTTCTTTCATGGAAGCAGTTAAAGCATCATAATGTAACATCTCATTATAAATGATAGTTAACACAGGAACAAGATCAGCAGAGAAGGTCTTATAAAAATATGGGGTCAGACCATCTGACCCTGGGGCAGAATGTGGATTCAGACTAGGAATAGCAGCTAATACTTCATTTTCAGTAATAGCAGAAGAAAGCTTGTCTTGATCAGAGTCCGAAAGTTGAGGTAAGGACAATGATTGAAGAAAGTGATCTGCATTGGCAAGATCAGTTTTAGTACCGAACATGCTGAGAACGTGATTTTCAACACAGTGAAGCAAGTCTTCAGGTTTCTTGAGTAATTCTGACTGAGATAATAGAGAGGTGATTAATTTAGTGTCGATTCTATCTTTACAGGCCTTGAAGGATCTAAACAACCCTTAGTAATATGGGTGCCAAAACGCTTCCTGACCTAATGAATCAGCTCGATTATACTGAGATAACCTCATTTGAGTACTGATTTCACTAATCTGAGAACTAAAATCATAATTAGTGGAGCTGGCTAAAGAAAACAAATGCTGTAACTGATGCCTTAAGGTTAAATAGGACAAGTATTTAGTATTTTGTTGTTTAGCAGCTGTCTTCTGAAAAACTGTTTCCAACTTAGCTTGAGGCCTCCCACCAGTCTATCCCAGTATCATAGAAGTCAACTACAGACAAACGAGCTAAAAACTCTTTGTGCCAAAGATTGAGAAAAAGAGAGTCACTGAGTAGGGAATCATTAAGACGCCAGCTGGCTTTCTTACATCTCGGGGCTGAGGCCCAAGAGAAGGAGGCACATAAAGCAACATGATCCGAAAATTCAGTAGCCACAGTCGTACAAGAAAGTAAAATCAAAACCTTAGATAAAAAAAGAAAATCTATCCTGGTGTGTAGGGACCCCTTAAAAAAAGTGGACCCACCCGATTTGTGGAAATATCTATAGACATCCACAAGCTTAGCCATGGAAATTATATTATTTAAAGCCACAGAGTCACAAAATAGCTTGGAAGTTTGTAGGCCTCGATCTGTTTGATGTAGGCCGCAATTAAAGTCTCCAACCCATAAAAGTAATCTGGACGTAAAAAGATAGGGCTTAATTTGATGAAAAAGGGAAACTCTCTGTGCCTTGGTTTGAGGGGCGTAAGTCCCAATCATCCGAAACCTCTCAGATTTATATGAAAAATCCAATAACAAGGCCCTACCAGGGGAAATGTCTACTAATCTGGATACTCTAAAATCAGAGCTGGAGAATAATATCCCAACACCATCACAAGTGTCTGGTCCAATAGACCAAAAAGAGGGACCTGCAGTCCATGCCTTTGAGGCCTGAAATAGTTCCCCGTGGGTCTTCAATCTGGTATCGACAAGGCAGATTATGTCACAGTTCAGGTCAGAAAGGGTTAAAAAAATCCCACCCAGCTTCTTCTTCCCTTTAATACTGTTCACATTCAGAGAACATATATTTAGAGAAGACATGATTTAAGTAATGGGTGGGGACTTGCCCCTCCGCTGCTGCCTAGTGCGTTTTGCTATTGGGTCTGTATCAGTCCCATCACTCTATCAGGGAAAGAAAGAAGGAGGAGGAATCGGTATCCTCACCCCAGAGTCTTTATCCGAAAGATCTGTGGCTAGAACCGCAAATTTGTTAGGGGTTTGCCAACTACGTGAAGGAGTTTCCTTGCTACGACTAGCAACAACTAGGCCTTTCCTGGTTCGTTTGTGGGTAACAGTGGTGAAACTAGGGTTGTCTCCCTCCAAACTCATGGGATGAGGGGGAGGCATAACAGTGTCTTGAACAATGGGAGTAATAGCGGGGGAAGCCACAGTAGAAGCAGGAAGGGGTACGGCAGAAAAGGGGGACTGAGAAACTGGAGCAGAGGTTACAGAGGGATCATCTCCAGCCACCGAAGGGGGGGTAACCTCTGAGGTAGAGGAGGCTAAATTGTGGGCAAGCAACTGTTGAGCAACAGTGATGATGACATCATGAGAGGGGCAATCGTCTCCGTTATGAGAGGCCCAGGGGCACCTGCCATAAGCATGGCCAGTTCCCTCGCATAAGTTACATTTAAATGAGTTAACACATTTAGCTGCAATATGACCATATTCAAAACAGTGGCTACATTTAAGAGTGTCACAAGCAGAACTTAAATGAGTACGCGTTCCACACATAAAACAAGACTTCAGTTGCCCAGCATAAAAATGAAGCCCTTGTCCTTGCCTAAAAGAAAAAGTAGGCAGATGTTTTGGGCCAGTGTTAGTGGAAAGCTAACACGTACTTCCAACTGCCATCCCAGATTTGTTCAGAGTCTAGATTAGGGGTAGGCCTATTCAAAACTTCGCAACGCTTATTTAACCAGAATAGAATATCCTCAATGTGAACTCCTCATTCTTAAAAACAACAGTAATGTTACTGAATTGCAGGTTTAGTGAGAGGAATGGCCTGGAAAGGGGACCAAACCGTGTGGACTGAAATTTGTCATATTGAGCCCAAAACCTATCGAGCCCAGACATTTGTTTAAAACTAATATCAAAGTTGGAGTTACCTATATTAATCAGTGCAAAAATTCAGAGGAAAAAACTTCATTGATCCTTTAAGAAGAGTTTTAGCTACATATAAACGATCAGGGGAAGTTCTAGACCACCCTTGTAAAGTAATCTAACAGCGCTCCTCCTTGGTGCAGGCTCGCTTTTGGAGGAAAATAAATCAGCAAGTTTAAATTTTGAACCTTGAGGTGCTGTGGCAGTAAGCAACAAAGTAGGTCCTGAAAAACAGTTTTAGTCCCTTGCAAAGCAGAAGTAGGTTTAGGGATAGTGGTTGTAGCACTAACAACAGTAGAACTAGCAATAGAGAAAGGAAAGGACACACCCGGGTTCTTGGAGCTCATACTGTTTGTCTCAGAGGATTTCTTGAGCATATTAAGATATACAGGATCCTGGGAATCAGGGGTCCAAGTCCCTCCAATATTCCTTTCCCAACCAGCATTTTTAAAGCTGTCTCTGGCACTAGTCTGAATGGGTATCCTGGTTAGGTTTGACTTTTTATGGAGGAATGAACCCCACGCTTGGACCAACCAGGTTCTTGTGTGGCAGAGAAAAAAAAAACAGAAGGTTGCTCAGGAACAGAAACAGAGTCAATTGTAGCACTAGAGTCACTTACTGAGCAAGGAGCAACTTCAGTCATTGCAGTTTCTTGTGTTTCCGGCGTCGATTGCTGAATATTATCAGTAGAGGCAGTCCGAAGATTGTCGGCATCAGGGAGCTGAGGAGGAACCAACGCGGAAGAGACAGAAGCCAAATCCGCCGGTAAGACTTCGACTGGGGGCTTTCCAGTGTCGACGTCGCAGGAAGGAGAGCAAGGAATAGTCGCCCGAGGCGATGCCTGCGCAGAAGCTAGCAGTGCCGAGTCCAAAATCTGCAATCGCAGGACTAGTGCCTCGCGTTGTTCCTGAAGGCTGGAAGCGAGTGAGGAACCTCCATTCACACCAGGTACAGCAGGAATAACTTCATTAGGCATAGCAGAGAAAACGGAGTCCATTTTAATATAGTCGTGTTGCTAGTAGCAGCTATAGCAAGACGCTCTTCTGGGGGCTCTAAGGAAGGTAGCACAGAGGAGGAGGCCGACTCCCTGAGCTAGCGCGGCCCATCTCCTCCAGGGGATCATGCGAACTGGCCATCCTGCAGCCAGCGCAGAGGCTCCGCTTACACAGAGTAGGGAATTTCCGGTGTCCTGGCCAAATTTCCCTCATTCACTAAAAATACCACCAACAGCATAATCTGGTTCAAAGTCAGTTGGCATTCATCTGTATCCCCCTCCCCCCCGGGTCGTGCCTGAAAATAGGCAGGATTTGTCTAGTGCACTTACCCGGTCAACAAAAACCAAATAAATAAATAAATAAAAGTCATTATTGAGCATTCTATTGGGGTAATTTCTATGTTGCTGAGGTACCTAATAAGCACAGCTCAAGTTCAAAATAAATCTTTATACCTGAGCTAATATTAAGTATATCTATCACTTTTTCCCATAAAGGCTTTGTTTTATGATAGGTAGCTATTACATGTGTTAGGGTCCCTCTCTTTGTACCACATCTATTGCACATTGGCTAAATAGCTGCATTCGTTTTATTTAACAGATGAGGTGTAAAATAAATTCTATGAAAAATGTTAAATTGTATCTGGTTTAATTTGTTATTCAGTGATATTTTAACCATACTAAGTACCTCTCGCCTTCTACTTTCCGTTATTTCCCAGTTCAATTTTTTCCCCAGCTTTTTCTTAAGTTAGTGAAAGTTACCAGTAGCATGGCTGTTTAATTGATCCCTCCTAGAAGGTAAAGTGCCCTCACTGTGGAAAGTGGCTCTAGTCTCCCCAATCCATGTGAACAGGTTGAGAACTACTGCCCAATATCCCTCCTGTCAATCCTGAGCAAAGTGCTAGTGAGGATTGTCTATAATCAAATAGTGGAATATATTGAGAGGCATGGTATTTTCACCACGCAACAACATGGGTTTCGGCAGAATCATGGCACAGATTCAGCACTGGTAGCTCTTACCACAGAGATATTTTCCGCGCTTGATAAGGGTATGCTCACTGGTGGCGTCTTTATTGACCTCACCAAAGCATTCGACCTGGTGGACCACCATCTTCTCCTAACTAAAGAGGACTGGTCTTGACAGCCTCACGGTTCACTGGTTCACCTCCTACCTCCAGGACTGTTCCCAACTAGTGAAATGGCAGGGTACAGTATCAGACAAGTGCCCAGTCTTGGATGGGGTTCCTCAAGGATCTATCCTGGGACCCCTGCTCTTCTCATTGTTCATCAGTGAACTGAACTGCCTGAACACTACAGTGGTGTAAAGATCACCCTATATGCGGATGATGCTGTGAGGTACAGGTCCTCCAGTGATGCCACCACCCTAAACAATCTCTTAAGACCTACTCACGCTGGAGAGTTGGCTAGATGATAATAAAATGGTGCTCAATGGGAGGAAAACCAAGGCCATGCTGTTCGGCCCTAAAAAACTGGGCCCTGACAGGTCTAACTTGCTTGATCTCTCACTAGCTAATGGGTCTAAGATTAGCAAAGTGGAGTCGCTAAAGTACCTTGGGATCACCCTCAACCAAGACTGCACCTTCACTGCTCATATTGCCTAGCTTAACAAGACCCTGAACCAAAAACTCGGCATCCTATTTTGCCTCTGTCCATTTCTTACGCAAACTTCCAGACTTAGGATAGCACAGTGCATCCTGCTACCCACCTTACTATATGGCTTCTCTGTGCTGATCTCGGTCAGATGCTCTGAACTGCAGAAAATAGGAAACATGTACTATAGGTTAAGCAGGTTTGCGGCACAGGCCCCACTGAGAGAACACCACTGCCAAGTTCTCCAAACCCTAGCTTGCCCCCCCCCCTTGACAACAGGTTAAAATACTCATCTCTGTGCCTAGCTTACAAGCTTAAGCTGCCTAGCATGCCCCTGAGCCTCGCATACCTCTTAGTACCAAAACTGAGTGGCTGACCACTAAGGTCCTCTAGTAGAACGCTTTTAACAGTACCTAGGCCCGCTTCCACCCTTGGGTCTAGGGCATTCTCCAACCTCATACCCACCCTCTGGAATGCACTCACAGCCACCCTTCGGGACTGTACCTCACTGGGAGGATTCAAAAAAGGCCTAAAGACCCACTTACTAGAACTCAACCAGTGCAACTGCTACCGCTGACTCCCTTTACAATCAGCTGCCAATGTGCCCAATCACTGTGCTCTAAAGAATTGCCCCCTGCCTTGTTATAAGAGCAAATATCTTTCTGTCATATTTTCTATGTCTGCATCTACCACTTGAAAGTGCTCTTATTGTGTTCCCCTAGCAGTGATGAAATATGTATAGAATGTTATATAAGGATAAGTGCCTGTTTGTCTTACTGTCTATTCTGGTATTCTAACATTTGAGTGTAACCATTGCCTCTTTTACTCTGAAAACCCTAAATGTGTTTTATACTGTATACTTCTGTTATCTGTAACTAATCCCAGGTCGCCTCGAAAAAGGGTCCTGCATAGGACTCAGTGGGCCCACCCAGTTAACAAACTTAAATAAATAAAATAATTTATTGTAGATCTTAGATATCATTACATTCCCTTGGTCCTTTAATGAAATCCATCCTTGAGCTGATGTTAACTTAGATTTGTATAATTTAGTACCTAATATTTGAAAATAGTTGATCTAATTTTTATATAGTTAAACATTTCATTTTCTAAAAGCTTGTATTTTCCCCCCTAAGTTGTATAAACTTGATGAATTGAGCTCTTTCGTAAAAATTCCCTATGTCAATTATATTTTTACTTATCCATGGGTTATATCCTGAGCCTTTTTTTTTTTTTTTAACCTTTATTTTATCTCCACTCCTGGAGAACTCCTTCCAGCAACCTCAGAACTCCCAAGCCTCTACCTTCCTCCGTGACCAGTCCTCTCCCTCGTGCCACCAAGCACCACCTCCAGGTCTGAACCCTCCGAAGGTAGGGCTGCCCTATCCGCCCAGGGTGCTCTATCTATAGGGCAAGGTGCCTGGCACACGAGTGGCCCTTGGAGAGGAGATAGCCCGGAATTGGAAGTGTGGGCTCTGGAAGGCGAGGTGCCTTCATCTATCCCCAGGAATGGGTTGTTTTCCTTTCTTATTTGTTCCCTGAGTTCCCTCTCCCTGAAGAGCGCGGCCAGAAAAGCAACGTAATTGCAGTGGCTCTGCCCCTTCCAGGCAACCGCCGCTACTATCAGCAATCCCCTAGCCACCGCCAGAGGTCACTCCAAGAGCGAGCATACCCCGTACCCACCCCTGGGAAGAGAGAGCAGTCCTCCAGATGCTCAATCTCCTCTCCCCGGCGGCCCCGGCTCGTTCCCAAACCCGGGTCGCGGCGGTGGCCCGAGGTGTGGCATCCAGTGCCTCAACCCTCAGTGCCACCGGGCCAGCTATATATCCTGAGCCTTGAATATTATCGATCTTAATTGGGGTGTGAATATAGTATTTATTTCAGTAAGAGCTGACGTCTGATCAGTGTGCCGTTTAATTCTTTAAAGCAGCACCTTTTGACTGAGAACTAAATCCTAGTCTAATACACCTTTTTAAACCCAGGAAGCAGCCGGTTGTGTTGTGGTTCTTATGCCTTCGGGAGGAACCACAACACGTTATTGAGCTTGTTCTTGTGTAGCTGCAATTTTCTGAGGAAAGGGATTTTTGCAATTTTTTATTAACTGCACTATTAGTGCGAGTGTTGTGACCATATTTTAATTATATAAGCTGACCCACTTCCGGGTCGCGGGGTATAAGTCCACACGCCTAAGTAGCAGGTGAGCATTTAGCGGCGAAAGCACGCGATTGAGACGCCGCAGAGACACATGCATTTGGCGCGGTTCATGTTGTCGGCGTGGGGAATAACTCTAAAATACTGGTTAATCAGTGGCCAGACTGGTATTAGTTAAATCCTTAGATTAAGTTCTGTGAGTATTCCGTCATACGTTGTTTATGTTGGTATTAGACTAGGTAGACTACGAAAGTTGGTCAATTTTTAAGTATTGCTGCACTTGTGAATAAAATGGCCGACTCTATATTTACTTTAGATGGGGATGTTGGGGTAAAATGTGTTTCATGCTTAATGTATAGTCCATTGTCTCCTCCATTTCCTAAATCAGAATTTACGTGCAACAAATGTATGGAAATTAATGACTTAAAAGCAGAAATCTTGTTGCTTAACAACAGGATGCTGGATTTAGAGGCTAGTCAAGCAGCTATGTTTGATCGCTTCCATTGTCATGCTTTGGATGATAAAATGGTTCCACCACCTGTTAACAGTGAGACAATTACTGATCCAGTTATTAAAATTGCCCCCTTGGTATCATTAGAATCTCTTCCATCTCCTATATTATCAGGATCAGGGTTCTCTACAAAAAACAATAGTATTTCAAATAAAAGAAGTAGAAGTGAATCAGGGGAAGACGAGACGTCCGATGATTGGTGCTTGGTCACAAATTAAAAAAATTAAAAAATAAATAAAAGAGGTAGAAAAGCTGATGTGTTTACATTACCTTTAAGCAATAGTTTTGGCCCACTTGGCAGTGAAGTTACTAATGTGGCTACTGAATCTAAGATATTGTCCGCACCTTCCCTGCCCTGGGTTAATATTTCTACTGTTTCAACTAAACCCTCAATAAATTAGCAATCAAATGACATGTCCTTTGCTTTGTTCTTCTGAAGTTACCCCCATGAATATTTCACCACCTGTAAATATCAATTCAGACTTAACTACTTTGCCATCTGATGTATATGTGTCAGCTAATGATATGGAAACTACAATGCATGGTTGTAGACCATATTGGGAAACAACAACTTTATGTGTTAGGTGATTCAGTTATCAAGCATTAGATAGGGCAGTGTGCAATGCTAATAAAGAAAATCGTACATGTTCCTCATTTAGGGGAGCCACAATATCTGATATTACATGCATGATTATAATAATTCTATGGTAATTATACATGCTGGCACTAATAATTTATACAGTAGTTCTCTTTTTTCCTTCAAACAGGACTATGTTGCCCTTACAAATAAGCTAGTTTCTCTTGGCTGTAACATTTACATCTCCGAAATATTACCTCGCCCATCTGCATCAAGTTTTATTACTAAAATTAAAAGTGTAAATGAGTGGTTGAGGAAGTGGTGTTTACGCCAGAATATTAAATGTATTACCTTCTGGGAAGAGTTTTTTGATTGGCCAGAATTGTTTTGCAGAGATGGTTTGCACTTAAGTAAAATGGGGTAATACTTTAATGGGTAAAAAATTTTCTGATCTCATCAAATGCAATTTAAACTAAAATTTGGGGAATTTCAGCTATTAAGTCAGTTAATACAAACCCTCATTGCAAACTGATTTCCTTAAAATATCTTCAGTTCTTTAGCCTCAATGCTGGGAGCTTGAATAGTAAAATGAGTGAACTATGTTCTAGAATCTCCTTAACAAATGTTGATATTGTATCTATAACGGAAATGTGGTGGGACAACTATGCTGAATGTAATAGTAATATTCCTGGTTTTGATCTTTGCTCTTGTAATAATAGGTCCACTAAAAGGGGAGGAGGTGTTTCTCTGTTTTTGAAGAAACAGCTAAATAGTCTGGACATATCCAATCAAATTAAGAAACATAATACTGCTACTGAAAGTATATGGGTCAAAGTTATAAATTCTACCTCCATACCAATTATTTTGGGTACCTGTTATCGGCCACCAAACTCTTCGGTGGAATACATGGATGCTATTCTTCTAGAAATGGAAACTGCTTGTGAGTTAGGGAACACAATCCTTCTTGCCGATCTGAATTTACCTGATATTAACTGGTGTGCATTTAATGCAACAACTTTAAATGGTAAAAAACTCTTAGCCATTATTTCTCAGCTTCATTTAAAACAGAGTGTTAATTTTCCAACTCGTGGGAAAAATCTTCTGGATGTAATTTTACATCAGGACAATTTGAATGTGTATGATGTGGATAAAGAAGCCCCTCTTGGAAACAGCGATCACTGCGCCATTTCCTTCAAACTGCAGTGCCCAGTTGAAATTATACCTGAGTGTTCTCTTATTTATAATTATGATAAAGCCAATATTGATGGTATGCTACAGGTTCTTGACCAGGCTGACTGGGTCCAAGAACATTCTAGACTTACTATTGAACATTTTTGGGAGTTAGTTTATAATAAATTAACATCAGTCAGAAATGACTTTATTCCTTGTATAAAAAAAACACAATAATGGAATAACTCAGCCTGAATGGTTGACACCTTCCATAAAGAAACGTATTCAGCAAAACAATAAGAAATATAACAGATTTCAAAAAAATATGACTTCTAATAATTGGACAGTATATATTTCAGTGCAGAGGGCATTTAAGGTAGAAATTAAAAAATCCAAAAGAAGTTATGAATATAATCTAGCAAAAATTGCTTCCAAATCAAATAGTAAGACATTTTTTTCATACATTAATTCTTTAAAAAAAAACAGTTTGTAAGGTGGGTCCTATACAAGATAACAATATTATGATTCTAAATCTATGGCGGATTTATTTAATCATAACTTTTGTAAACAATTTTCACCTGAGAACACCTTTGATGTTGACTTGGATGTACTTGGTACAGAACCAGTAAAATTTGAAATTAAAAACATTGAAAATAAAATCAAACTTCTTAAAGGTAAAACATGTTTAGGACCAGATGCCATATCTGGACATTTATTGTTCCTGTTGTCTACTAGTTTATTGAACCCCTTAAAATTATTGTTTGAATCTTGCTTGCTTTATGGTTTTGTCCCCAAACAGTGGAAATGTGCCAATGTCATTCCTATTTATAAAAAAAGCCTTAAATCCGATTGCTCCAACTATCGACCAATTAGCTTTACTTCTCCGATTTGAAAAGTGATGGAAAGGCTGATTAAAGATATATTAAATCCCTTCCTGATATGTGCAGATAATGAACAACATGGTTTTAGAAAGGGTAGAGGTTGCCACTCTGATGTGTTTCTACGAGAACATTAGTTCCCTTACTGATCGTCACATACCTTGTGATGTTATCTTTTTGAATTTTAGTAGGGCATTTGATGTAATGCCACATTGGGCTCTTGTGGTAAAATTGCATACCTTAAAAAAAATCAATACATTATCTTATGGATTAAAAATTGGTTAACTGAGCGCACTCAATGGATGTGTATAAATGAATGTTTTTCTGATGTTGGATGTGTTACCAGTGGAGTCCCTCAAGGGTTGGTATTGGGTCCATGTCTGTTTCAAGCCTTTGTATCCGATGTAACTTCTCACTGTGTGTCTTCAGCTGTTAAATATGCAGACGACTTTAAGATTGGAGGTCCTTGCTCTAGTTTGGATGATTTTAAAATTATTCAGCAGGATTTAAGTATACATGATTGGGTTATTCACTTGGGTATGCAGTTAAATTATTCCAAATGTAAAGTTATGCATTTGGGTACTTCTAATTCTGAAAATACATACATGTTAGGACACCATCTCCTTAGTGAGACAACAGAACAGAAAGACCTTGGTATTATTATTTCAAATAATTTGGACTTTTCTAATCATATCAATGAAGCTATTATTAAAGCTAATAAGGTCCTTTGGTCCATAAAACAAAATATTGCCTCCAAACATCCTAAAGTGTTATTACCATTATTTAATGCTTTTGTCAGACCTCACTTGGAGTATGCTTCTCAACTTTGGTGTCCTTATAAAAAGGCTAATATTAATCAGTTGGAGAAGGTTTACAAAAAACCTTGTAGAACTGCATCAACTGTCATATGAAGATAGACTTTCTAAGCTTGGTCTGTACTCTTTTAAAACTCAAAGATTAAGGGGTGATCTTCTGTTTCTAGTTGATATAGTTCGTGACCCACAATTGATGGTAGATTTAGGTTTGGCCTTTAAAGATTCATCTTACAAAATAAGAGGTCACCCACTTCAATTAGCAAGTAAACCTTTTAAAAATAATAAATATAAATATTTCTATACTTCAAGAGTAATCAAACCTTGGAACAGTTTGCCTTTGTCTGTTATTATCAGTAAAGATAAAACTCAGTTTAAATCTAGATTAGATAATTATCTTAATTCCTGCAGTCAGTTATCCTATTATTGATTCTGATAGTATATGAGCTCTTATGGGCCTTTTGGTCTTTCTGCTCATTTTCTCACGTTAGTATGAACACCTTAGTATTAATCTTTTTTTGAGGATATCTCTTGCATCAGGCCACACCTATGGAACTATAGCCGTCAGGCAGTAGGACCACACAGAAACTCTCTAGCTAACAGTCCACTAGGGGCCGCCGATGACCTTCCTATATAAATGTGGGCAGCCCCACACCCTCCTAAGTTCTTTTCTTGCTGTTGACCATCGTATGTCAGACTCCACAGAGACAACACCGCTTTAGTTGACCGTCAAATCTTCTAATTCTACCTTTATTTTATTTTCTCACCCTAGTTCACCACTTTATTTTTAAAAAAGATTTTCACCTTTGTCTATGCCGACCAACCCTGAGAAACTCTTCAGATACTGTGGGTGTGGTCAGAAGATCTACGATAAAGACTACCATGATGCCTGCATCTGCTATCTTGGCATGGACCACAACATTGAGGCCTGCAAAGTCTGCTGCGGATTCAAGCCATCTACCCAGTGGCACCATCAGACGGCCCTAGAGTCCTTCCTCCTGCAACAGAATGTTGCCTGAATGGAGGAGTTCAAGGCAAAAAGCTCCTCTGCCTCGCCAGCTCTGTCTATGGGCTCCCACTCCTCCAAGGCCTGGGACAAATCAGCTGGTAAACACAAGCACTGGGAGAAGGATAAGCCCAGGGAAAAATCCTCCCCTGGTATGCACTTTGTCTCCACTTTGAGCATTGGCTGCCGCTGGGTTGTCCGCTGCTCTGGCAGCAACCCCCACTGCCGCCCACACCCTCTCCTTCACAGGGTTGGCTTTCACATTGCAGCCCACTGACCTTTCTTCAACTGACAATGACTCATTGACATTGGGCCTCCTGATGTCCCCGCTAATGTTTCAACCGCTGTCGTTCAGATCCCTTCTTGCTCAGGGGCAACAGACTGGGGGTTCCAGCAGGCCTGCTTCGGCGATGATGGCCTATTGATGATGGGATTTCTGCCTCCACTGCCTATGCCTTTGGCCATTTAGTCGACATCGGGGATTCAGCCTTCCCTGTTGACGCCTTAGGCCATCATGTCGATGCCTAGACTTGAGCTTCAAACTTTGCACGAATCCGAGCCTTGCTCCCGCTGGAGGATTTGACCACACTTGTGCATGCTTTTGTCACTTCCAGGCTGGACTATTGTAATGCCCTGTACCTAGGGTTATCTGGGAGCAACCTCCGCAGGCTGCAGCTGGTGCAGAATGCGGCAGCGAGATTATTGACTGGGGTGAGACGGAGTGATCATATCACCCCGATCCACCGTGGTACTGAGGTGGTTGGAGGGTCACCGCCAAGGTAGCCTATACAGCGTGAGCCAGGGTCACTGTGCCACTTCCTCGTGGCCCTACCTCGAAACCCGCCCTCCAGAAGATTTTTGGCTCCTGCTGGGTCCTAGCGCCTCCAGCATATTCCCATTAGTGTGAATGAGTGGTGGAGACTTTGTCCAAGAAGATCAAGAATTACGGTAGGTACGTAATTTTCAGTTTTGAGTTGCTATTTCTTCTGGTCAAAGGATTTCTGGGCTTCCGGCTCTTATGTGTGAGCCACCTTGATTTTTCACAAAGACAGGGTATCTTTGCGTACAAATCCTCAGTTTCTTCCTAGGTGGTGTATGAGTTTACCTTAAATCATTCCATCTACCTACCTGTCTACTATTCAGAGCATGCCAATCCAGGGGAATCATTGATCCATACTTTAGATGTGCATAGAATTCTGCATTATTATACACACCATATGCAGGACTGTAAGAAATCCTCACAGATGTTTGTTTCTTTCACCCCAGGGAAAGAGGGCATACCAGTTTCTAAACAGTACCTGTCCTAATGGTTGGCCAACTATATCACTTTTTGTTACAGGAAGTACGGTAGGAACTTCCTGGTGCTGTGCATGGCCACTCTACCAGAGGCATGGCCACTTCTGTTGCCTGTTTCAGAAATGTCTCAGCTGCTGCAATTTCTGCCGCTGCCACTTGATTTACTGTCCACACCTTCACTAATCCCTATGGTCTGGACGTCGCCTCTAGGAGGAGGGCAGGCTTTGGCCTGGTTGCATTTCAAGGCGTCCTGTCTTACGCCTATAGCCTCCAGCCATCCAAACTGTCTCTCTGTCTGTAATTGCTTGGGACTCATTCCATAGGTGCGGCTTGATGCAAGAGATATCCTCGATGGGGATAGTATAGTTATGTAAGGACGTACCATAACAGTAGATCCTCGAGAATCTCTTGCATCAGGCCATGCCACCCCTCCATCCCCCTTGTCTTACAGTTTTCTGTGTCTGTCCCTCTTTCTCCAGGACAGTTATCACCTTCTATTTCACTAGCTTTCTGGCAGGAACTTCTGGCTCTTCTCGATTCCCTGGCCAGAGTTCCTCTGTTTGGGGTCTCCAACAGGAAAAGAACTGAGGGAGCGTGGAGCCACCCATGCTTATATGGCAGGGACATCAGTGGCATATGATATCGTCATGGGTGCCCCAGACTGCTAGCTAGAAAATTTTCCATGTGGTCCTAGTGCCTGTTGCTATAAGTTCCATAGGTGTGGCCTGATGCAAGAGAGTCTCTCAGGGATCTACTATTATGGTACGTTCTTATGTAACTGTACTTTTCCGTGTGGTCCTAGTGCCTGATGGCTGTAGTTCCATAAGTAAGATCAGATGCATGAGATTCTCTCGAAGATCTACTGTTACGGTAAGTTCTTATGTAACTGTACTTTCTAATGTTTTTCGTCATTAGTTTATGATATGTAATCCATGTTGTAACTATTGCTCTTCTGCAAGGGTTTGTTATTTTCTTAACATCCTTCATTTGGGATGGGGCCAGTCCTCTTCAATATCTTCATCAATGACATTGCAGATTAACTGGAGGGTAAGATTTGTCTGTTTGCAGATGACACCAATATCTGCAGCAGAGTAGATGATCCAGATGGGATGGGCAGAATGAGAAGAGATCTGGAAAAACTGTCAAAATGGTCTGAAGAGTGGCAACTGGGGTTTAACACAAGGAAGTGCAAGATCATGCACATAAGGAAGAGAAACCCTGAAGCTACCTATAGGTTGAGAGGGGGGTTGTTGGCAATCACAAGGGAAGAAAGAGACTTGGGGCATCATCATCATCATAGATGACCTGAAATCATCCACGTAGACCACTAAAGCAGTAGGTAAGGCTAGAAGGTTGCTGGGGTGTATTAGTAGGGGTATCACAAGTCATAGAAGGGAGGTAATAATCCCTCTTTACAAGACACTGGTTAGCCCCATCTGGAGTACTGCATACAGTACTGGAGGCCACACCTACACAAGGACATTAACAAAATGGAGGCAGTCCGGAGAAGGGCAACCAAAATGGTGCAGTGACTGCATCAGAAAACATACAAGGACAGATTAATGGAGCTGAATATGTATACCCAAGAGCAAAGGAGGGAGAGAGGTGATATGATTGAAACATTCAAACATCTTAAGGGAATTAAGAAGGTGAAAGAGTCTAACATGTTTCAATGTAAGAAAAATAGTAGGACAAGAGGACACAGCATGAGATTAGAGGGAGGCTGATTAAGAGGTAATGTGAGGAAGTTCCTTTTCACAAAAAGGGTGATGGATGCATGGAACGGCCTACCTCAGGAAGTGGTGGATATGAATACAGTGCAGGGCTTCAAACAGGCATGGGATAGGCATAAGGGAGCAATACAGATGAGTATGAATAGATAGGCCATTGACAGAGTAAAGACCTATGGCACATTCATAAGGTAGAAAAAATGGGCCGACTGGATGGGCCTCGCGGTCCTTATCTGCCATCAACTTCTATGTTTCTATGTTTCATAAGTTTTATATAAGTGATTATAAGGCCTCTCATTATGGTTTA
This sequence comes from Neoceratodus forsteri, assembly GCA_016271365.2. Taxonomy (NCBI): domain Eukaryota; kingdom Metazoa; phylum Chordata; order Ceratodontiformes; family Ceratodontidae; genus Neoceratodus; species Neoceratodus forsteri. The sequence goes on along the minus strand of JADMNL010000026.1, from coordinate 198,314,556 downwards.
ATGATTTTTCCATCTCTACCCACCAAAGTATTCTGAATTGTGGCTTGTGATAGTTGCATGCTGGTACCACCAAAACTTTATTTATGTATTAATGTTTCGGATAACACCTTTGAACCCATGGCTCATTTACAAAGGTTCCACATCAGTCACAGGCATACAGATACATATTTAGTGAAAAGAAAAGGAAAAAAAAAAGGTACAGACAAGCAATTGGTTACAATTTACCAGGTACGCCAGGGCTTTTTCATTCACATCAGATTACACTATTTAGGATACCAGGCAAGAGGGAGTAAGCCACGGGCAGATCCTCACGACTTAGCGAGGGAGGTAAAGTGCATCCAGGGCAAAATAAGAAGCAAAGGGAAGCAATGTAATGGGGGGGAGGGTGTGGTAGGTGAGAAGGTGCCACTGTCCCAAGAGTGGACCAAAGCAGTGAGGGGAGGGATTAGAGAGCATGTTTAAGGGAAGAGGTAGTGAATGGAGGAAGAGGGGGAGTGGGGGAGGTTGCCGAAGAGAGAAAGAGTGGGGGGGTAGGGAGTGAGTCAAATTAGGGGGCAATTAAGCAGGACATGGAGGGCAAATGCTGAGCCATTTAAGTGTAGCAAAAGTTAGGTAGTTTTAACCCTCCTTTGTCATAAATTGCCTATAATGTCCCTATATTTAATCTTGTTTTTTTTTGTTTTTCCATAAGAATTTTACCAGGACGTTGTCAAGGATTTTGCTTTTTTTGTATAAAAAGGGATATTTATCAGGTTTCTTGGCCATTAGGCAGGCACAGACTTTTCAAGCCTGTGTCAATACCAAAGTCACTATGGTAGTCGGCCCCTGCTATGTCAGCCAAGGCCCAGACTCCTCTGTCAGATGATCTAGCTGAAACAGCTAAATTTGGTTTGGGAGCAGCCAAATAACAGTTCAAGTGGCTGCTGCCAGATGGATGGCAAGTACAGTGGTTCAAAGGAGGTTTGCCTGGCTGTGAGTCACAGACCTCACACAGGATACCCAAACCAAGGTTATAGACTTTCTAGTCAAGGGTAATTCCTCTTTGGAGAAAGATACAAGACTTACATGGAAAAGGTGGATATACACAGCTAGCCTCCTTTTTATGTTTGCTTGCACGCATGTGCAAGAAACATAGTGTGATGATCCAAAATGCAGTGCCGTACAGTTGAAAGGGAGAGCACCGCTTGAGTGAGCAGCGCTTCCCCCTTCCCCTTCCCACACACACACACACACGCGCACACGCACATTGCGTGCTCATCGCTCCTACCTCCCCACGCACACTCTGTGGCTGAGGTGCCCAATCCCCGTCAGCTCTACTGTCCCCCCCACAGACTATTGGGTGCCACGCTGAAGCCCACCCAGCGTGGCAACAGGTCCCATGGCCGACAGAGGTGCCCAATCTCCATCTGCTCCACTGCTCCCCAACAGCATTCCAGCTGCTACGCTGGGAGCCCACCTCAGTGTAGCAAATGCCCTGCCAGTAGTCCAAATAAAAAAAAAACCTGAAAGAAAAAACCTTCCTCACTGCTATCTTCACCCCTCTCCCACCCGCGCTCACCCACTGCGCACCCTGCCTCCCCACACCCCACCTCACCCCATACTTATCTCCGGAGCTCGAGCGCGGCCTTGATGGACCAAGAACACGTCTGCACTCTTCAAAGCCGACCGCGAACTGAGGAAATGCCGGTAAGCTGTATAATGTAATGAATAACGCTTTTTTCAACTTTGCTGCATATCTCAGACATTTTTGGAATTTTGGCACCAAATTTTCAACATGGGGTTTTGGGACCCCTCCTCATGAATTCTATCACTGTCATGGCGTTAATTGGTCTCAAGGGTGATTTCATGGTCACTGCACGAAATCACCTTTCGGGCCGAGATAACGAAATGACAGTGCCAGTGTTCATAAGGTGGGCTCAAAAGCCTATGTTGAAAATTTGGTGAAACAATTCTAAAATTACTGTTTTACGAGCGGCGCTATGCTGTTCCTACGCACGCCTAGGTTCGCGAATTTTCAATATTTTCTACCCGGATTTTCAACATTGCCATTTGACCACACTTCCTTATGAGCAGTACAGCTGTCATTTTCACATCTCACCCAAAATGTGTTTCACAGCAGTAGCGCACAATGGTGCAGTCGGTGTGCAAATCAATGTTTGGGACACATTGAGAAAATCACAGTGACACTGTTCATGAGCAGAGGTGTTAAAATGGCTATGTTAAAAATTTGGTGAAAAAATTCTCAAAAATGACTATTTTACGAGCGTGCGTTGCACTGTTCTACGGCACACTCGTAAGTGCGCAAATTTTCAATATTTTCACTCCAGATTTTCAACATTGCCATTTTACCACACCTCCTAATCAGCAGTACAACTGTCATTTTTCACATCTCGCCCAAAACATGTTTCCGCCCATGTAGCGCACAATGGCGCAGTCAATGTGCAAAATCAATGTATGGGACACATTAAGAAAATCACAGTGACACTGTTTATGAGCAGAGGTCTTAAAATGGCTATTTTGAAAATTTGGTGAAAAAATTCCTAAAAATGACTGTGTTACAAGTGAGCATTGCGCAGTTTCCACGCACCCTCGTAAGTTCATGAATTTGTAATATTTTCAGTCCAGATTTTCACCAGTGGCATTTTTCCACACTTCCTTATAAACAGTACAGCTGTAATTTTTCACAACATGGCCGAAATGTGTTTTCACACTTTCAGCACAGAAATACGTGGTCGCTGTGGAAAATCATTGTTCGGGACAGATAAAGAAAATCACAGTGACACTGTTCATGACCGGAGGTCCCAAAATGCCTGTGTTGACAATCTGCTGTAAACAATTCCCAAACTAATTACATTACGGGTGCACGTTGCACAGTTTCTACGCACGCTCGTGACTTCACCAGTTTTTTTAATATTTTCACTGCAGATTTTCAACATTGCCATTTTTTACACCTCCCCATGAACAGTACAGCTGTCATTTTTCACATCCTGTTCAGAATGTGTTTTTGCACCCGTGGTGACAAATGTCGTAGTCACTGTGCAAAAGCAGCTTTCGGCTAACAAGCTGATATTGCCACTGTTCATGAGGTGGGGGTCACAAAAAACCATGCTGAAAATTTGAAGTGAAAATACCAACGAATGCCTGAGGCGTTAGGGTTTCTGACCATAACACCCCACCCTGTAGAGAATGACAGGCATCAGGGCTGTGACTTGGGATTGTCACCTGCAGTGCTCATACCATTTCACCCCCACCCACACCCTGCAGCCACTGAGAGGCATCGAGGTGTGCCTTGGACTCTTCGGCCCCAAAGTTCACCCCATTCTCCTATACCGCACCCATCTCACAATACTTCCTGATGGAATGGGGTGCACATAAGAGCCAAAGACCCCAAGGCACACCGTGACACTTCTCGGTGTCTGCACGGTAGGGTGTGGTGAGATGGCATGGCCTTTATGCCTGATGACCCAAAGGCACACCCCAATGCCTGTCACTCTCTGCAGGGTGGTGGTGGGGTTTGCTTCAGTTCAATACTTCACTGCTATTCCTATTATGCAGCTCTGTAACTCCTACACTACCAATGCCAATGCCAGCAAGCAAACATTCGGCATTGACAAATGCTTGTTTCTATCAGGCTGGGGCTGCGCCTCAGTATCAGCAGTACCCACAGCAGGGGTATTTCTGGGGACCACAGACAAGTGGTCCTGGATGTAGTGAGTCAGTGATTGTCTCTGAACTCAAATTCGTTCTACTAACAACAGTGGAAAGAGGACTAGAAAGGTTGCAAAAGAGACCAAATAAGGGCGCATCGGGCTCTGACCAGCCAACACCCTCCAAATCTGCGTGTGAAACTGCTGTCTCTTACTTACACACCCCTGAGAAGGGTGATTCAGGCTTTAAAAAAAAAGGGGGGGGGTGAGTGATCTGGCTGTATCTCCAGTCCCCTCCACAGAAACCAAAACGACAAAGCATGTCAAACCCCAGGAAAAACCTAAAGGAGTTCCTGGCATCACTGTACTTAAATTATTTCCACACTCCCATAAGGGAGTCTCACAGAAAGTACTTCAAGTTCAGACTCTCATCAGGTCATTCTCTAGGAGTGTATACAGTGGTTGGATCACCTTCAAAGATAAGGTGTCACAGTTTCCCCATATCTAGATGACTGGCTGGTGGTGGTAGAATCCCTCCAGTAAGTGAATCTGCAACTTACCTAGGGTCCCCTGAACTCTCTAGGGTCCTTGATAAATCTAAGGAAAGTCTGACCTTCAGCCTGGTCAAACACCCCAGTTCATAGGCGCAGAGCTAAATACCCTGCAAGGCAGGGTCTACTTGCCCCTACACAGGGTGAGAAGTATTCCACCAGTAGCGGGCTCATTCAGGCTGAATGAACCAAAAACAGCAAGACCGTTTTCTTCAGCTACTGGCCACATGGCATCTGCCACTAGCACAGTCTTGGAATCCAGGTTACAGATCAGGGCCATTCAATGTCACCTCATGGCTCAATGGTGTGAGAGACAGGACCCTCTTTTAAAACTAATTCTAGTACCAAGGACATTGTTACAGGCCTACAATGGAGGAAAAAATGGAACCAATCTAAGGGAGGGGCTTCTTTTTCAGTAAGAGCCCCTATCAGTTGTCTTGACAACAGATGCATCCTTACTAGAGTGGGGCACCCATCTGGAGGTTCACACCACCCAAGATATATGGTCAAGTGCAGATTTACTCCTGCACATAAACCTGCAGGGGCCAAGAGTAGTGTTACTGTGCTGAAGGTCTTCACACAACAAGGTTAAGCCCTCCCTGCTCAGGACTTATGAAAATATGGAGTCTAGCATGCTCCATGGGTCCTTGCAGGATGTTCTTTTGCCAGGTAGGGATACTACCTTGGCAAATACCTTGACTCAGATCAACCAGTCCCATAACGAGAGGGCCTTGAATAGTCAGGTGGTGCAAGTTATCTTCAGGAGGTGGGGCATACCAGAGGTAGACTTGTTCGCATCCCACCACAACCACCACCTGCCACAGTACTAAGTCAGTCAGATCCGGGACCAGTCCCCCTGGATTCTCTGGTTCTGAGTTGGCCAGGGAAGCATCTGTATGCTTTCCTTCCTTCCCTTTAGTATACAATGCATTTCTCAAGCTCAGGTCCCAGCCAGCATCAATGATCTTGATAACGCCAGACTGGGCCAGGCAGACATGGTTCTCTCTGCTACTCTCCATGTCTGGTTCCAAACAATACACCTTTTCTCAGAGGCACAACCTGCTAACCTCCAACCGGGAGGCTTCTGTACCCAAACCTTGGGTCACTCAGGCCCAGGTCATGCCTCTTGAGGGCCTACTGTACAATATGCAGCCTTGCATCTTTTTCACAGTGTCTAGACATTGTATGTGGTTACAAGCCCTCCATTAGGAAACTGTACGCTTCAGAAGGGAAAACGTTTACTGTTGGTATTCAACCAGAAATCGGTTTCCAGCACATGCTGGAGTCAAGCAGTGCTTGACTAACTTACCTGTTTATATTTATTGGACTTGCAGTCCAGCATCCTCAAAGTCCACCTAGCTGCAGTATCTGCTTGCATATTAGCTGGACAAAATGTTTTAATGGCCCCAGATCCTAGCCTCAAAGAGGTTCTTTTAGGGCCTGGCACATATCAGCACAGGTCCAGCTGTGCTGGACTATTTTACCTATTTGCTTTCACTGGGCTTGCAGACCAGTACCCTAAAGGTCCATCTGGTCTCAGTATCTGTTTACTTCTCAGTTGGACAGAATGTTTTTTTCAAGCCTCAGACCCTGTCTTCAAAGGGTTCTTTAAATGCCTGGTCCGTTTGCACCCCCCCTCACAGGGAACTGGTGCCACCATGGGACCTAGGTGTGTTCATAGTTAGGCTCATGGGTCCCCCTTTTTGAGCCTTTGTTTTCAGCTTATTTGAAATATCTAAGAAAAAAAAATATATATATATATATACACACACACACACACATGAAACAAAGATTCTCTGGTGTCTTTTAAATAGTTATTTGTTTTAATTGGGTTCACCACAGCATAACCCAGATAGACCATCTTAGGGTTGCTGGTTCATTCCACTGGGGTGTCAAACAGATGAGGCATACTGATGAGTCCTGGTAGGACGAAACACGTGTCTATGTCTTCTGTTGGCACCCTTTGCAAACTGTATGAGAGGCCTTTCGGCACCATGCATTTTTGCTTAAAGTTGAACTAGCATAATATTCTGTGGTGATTTGCTTATGCAGCCCATGATGCTTTACATTGTGGGGGCATGTGTGATTTTGTAAATACATAGATACATACATACATTGACAGTGTCGGCAGATAAGGGCTTACAGTCCACCCAGTCTGCCCATCTTATCTGTCTTTTTCACTGAACTCTTTAGTTCTGGTGAAAAGAGTCTTCATGGTCTGGATGTCAAAGGAGCTTTTAGATATTACTTGATAACCACTAAAGTCCATAGGCAGGACAGAAAACAGCTGATCTTACTTCGAGATGAAGCTCTTGCAGCAGGTAACACATATGTAGGACTGTCGCCACCTGGCGGCAGATCGCTGCATTTCTTTTTCTCTAGCAGTATCGACGTGGGACCCCTACCCGACGTCAGCCCCACCCCCGACATCACGTAGTATAAAGGGCGTAGGCGGTCCCCACATGCTCCAGTTCTTTCTCGCCGCGGCACTCGCTAGCACAGCTCTCGGCTCGCCTACGGGTTCCTCAGCTCTGGAACAGTTCTGTAGTAATTTACTCGGGATTCTTGACGACATATGTCCTCCATTTCGACCGGGCACCATAACAAGTGCTCTTGCGGACGGCAGATCCCTGCCAAGAGGGTCACTCTGCCTGCTTCTTCAGTCTGGGCCCAGACCATGATACTGACACCTGTACCCACTGCCAGGCCTTCAACAGTTGGACCAGGATCAGAAGGCAAAAGTCTCTACAGGCCCATCTAGCACAGCAGCAACTGGCCCAGATGCAGCAGAACACATTCTCCGGGAGGGAGTCTCGCTTCCCTACTCCCCAGAAAGGAAAGGAGAAGCACCGCCGCTGGTGTCGAGACTGCTTGCCTTCCAGGCCCAGGTCTTCCAGCTCTGCTGGTCATTCCAGCTCCTCCGGACATGAGGCCCAGCTTACATCCCTCAAACCTCCCGCCTCTCTTTCCAAGGCACCCGCCTTGCAACCCATCAGAATCCGGATGGATTCTGGTTCCGCGGGCGCATCTAGGCCCACGGACGTTGGCGCATCTGCCAAGAAGCCGTCCGGTTCGGGCTCCTCTGGTCACAAGAGGCACTCCGACTCTAGCTTGGTGCCTCCTTCAGGTAAGCAATCCTCCCACTTGGCATCGGCCGACCCCTGGGAGGCCAAGCAGTCCTCGGGCCATTCTGCTTCTCGGGCCTCTTCTTTACCACCAAAACACAAGCATGACTGGCGTCCGTCCATTGAGTCGGACCGACGCCACTCTGAGAAGCACAAGGCTGATCGACCTTCTAAGCCCTCTTCTTCCGACTGCCCCTGTCCTCCTCTGGCTAAGGGTCATCCTTCGGACGTGGCTCCAGTACTGACACCGGTTGCTCCACCGCCTCCACCGGTGCCGGATAAAGCTGCTCTGCAGTCGTCGGTCCCTCCGACGTCACCTCGTGACCGTTCGCCGGTCCCCTGGACGCCAGAGCTGCCCGACGTCACTGAGTTTTCACCGGCCCCACCGACGCTGGTCCTCCTCCTGGCCGACTGATGTCACCTCAGAGACCGGATTCTCCAAAACTGAGGATGTTCGAGGTGAAAGAGCTTTTTGCTCACTGGTGGGAGACAATTAAGCAGGACGTTGTGGGCCTTGTTCCTCCTGTCCCTCAGCCTGGCGGGCAAGCTTCGCCTGTCCCTTCCAGAACTGAGGGTGATAAGTCACCAGCCAGCCCTTGGAAGCGCAGGGACAAACGCAAGAGGACAAGGTCTCCTTCCTCCTCTCACTCTCCCTGTCCTAAATGACCCAGGCACAAGAGGAAATGTAAACGGGTTTTGTCTTCCTCCTCCTCTTCCTCCGCCTATGGCGAATCGGACTCATCTTGATTCGGACCCAGGTTCACTCCCTGGGGACACTGAGGACCGACCTAAGTCTCCTCCCAACGACTCCAGTTTCCTTGAGGTCATGCGGCACATTCAGGAGAACATGGGCTGGGATATGGAAGCCCTGGACCCTGAACGCTTGTGACTGGTGAAATACCTACGCCAAAAGGATCCCAAGCCGGTGGTCATCCCTTCCTTGGTGGACACCTTCCAGGACGTTACCCTAGCTACCTGGAGGCATCCACATGCGTCCTCTGTGGTGCCCAAGAAAGCTAACTGCTTGTGCCGGGCCCCCAAGGACCATGCTTACTTGGCCGAGCATCCCGCAGTCGATTCCGTGGTCATGTCGTCCGTGCACAATCGTTCACAGAGGCCGAAACACCTAAGTACCCAGCCGCCAGACAGGGAGTCTAAGCAGCTGGACTCGTTAGGTCGTAGGGTGTACTCATCTGCCACCTGCAGTATCTGTAGTCTAAATTTTTTGACTCATATGGTCCAATTCCAGAACGCCCTCTGGGACCAAGGATTGGACATTCTGCAAGGGTTGCCTGACTGTCCTCAGCAGACAGAGCTTGCTAAACTTTTACAGACGGGCTGAGATGTGGGTAACCACGTTCTTCGAACTGCGTACGACTCTGCGGACACTTCGGCAAGGGCGGCCACTACTAGAATTTGCCTTCGGCGCCACTCCTGGCTCCAGGTCTCAGGGTTCGACCCAGAGGTGCAGACCACGCTTCTGGATGCCCCTTTCAAGGGCTCTGTGCTTTTCAGTGAAGACACAGAGAAGGTTATTGTTAGACTGCAGGACTCTGGCAAAGCGGTCCATACAATGCAGTCTATGTATCACCTGAAGTGAGAGCGTTATTGTCGGCCCCATTTTCATGGCAGAGGGGGACACCAGCCTCAGCAGCCATGTGTGCAGCCTCACGCACAGCGGGGTAGCTTTGGTCGATGAGGGGGTCACCAAGGCGCTGCCTCCGCCCCTTCTAGACAGGCTAGACCTCCAGCAGCCACCCTCCCGCCCCCTCCTTCCACATGACTATGCAGACGACCCCACCCCCAGACCTGATGTTGGGAGAGCGGGTCGGAGGTCGTTTCTCTCTCCACCATCTTGCATGGAGAGAAGTGACCTCCGACAGATGTGTCCTCGACCTCATGGAGTTCGGGCATTCCATAGAGTTCGAGTCTCTTCCCCGGACAGACTACGGCCCCCGTCTTACTACCCGAGAGACCACAGGCCTCCCATCAGGCGGGAGAACAAGTCTTTCCTAGACAAGGATACCATAGAGTGCGTCCCAGAGGCAGAAAGAAACTCTGGGTTTTACTCCCGCATCTTCCTGGTTCCCAAGTAGTCGGGGGACCTGCGGCTGATCTTGGACCTCAGCAACCTCAACCAATGGGTCGCTTACCACAGATTCCGTATGGTGTCACTTCCGAATCTCCTCCCCTTCCTCATGGTCAGGAACTGGCTGGCATCTCTGGACATGCAGGATGCCTACCTTCACATTCCTATTTGCCACAGTCATCGGAGATTACTGAGGTTCAAGTTCGAGGGCTGGGCCTATCAGTTCAAAGTCCTCCCTTTCAGCCTCTCCTCCACTTCCAGAGTCTTCACTAAGTGCCTTGCTGTTGTTGCAGTGGCTCTGCGCCGAGAAGGCCTCTTTTTGTTCCCTTATCTTGACAACTGGCTCCTCCTGGCTCCATCCAGGTCTCGTCTTTGGGACACCATCCTGGCTACGCTCTCCCTTTGTCGGCGCCTGGGGATCACGGTAAATCCAGAAAAATCTCAGCTTTGTCCCTCCCAGTGTCTTCAATTAATAGGTGCTCTGTTAGACACCACCTTGGGGAAAGCCTTTCTCCCTTCAGACAAGGCAGAGCGCATCCAGGCTGTGGTGTCCCAAAGCTTTTCAGCCTACGTGGTTCCTGCCAGATCCATCCTCAGGCTTCTGGGACACATGGCGGCCGCCATAGTCTCAGACTGCGCATGCACATCATTCAGTGGGCTCTTCGAGTCCAATGGGACCAGACCAGGGATGACTTGGACTTGCCGGTCAGGATCTCGGAGCCTGTTTGTCGTGAACTCTGCTGGTGGGCCTCTCCCCAGCATCTCTGCCGAGGACTCTCCTTCCAGCTGGAAAGTCGTGTCCAGACGCTCACCATAGATGCATCCAGGACGGGTTGGGGGTCTCATCTGGGGAGCCACAGGACTCGAGGGCTGTGGTCTCCACTAGAAGAGAACCTGCATATCAACATGCTTGAGCTCAGAGCAGTCCTGTACTCCTTGCAGGCTCTGGCTCCTTTTCTATTGCCTGGTCACCTCCTTGTTCAGACGGACAACACTTCAGGAGTATTTTACATCAACAAGCAGGGAGGTATGCACTCTTATCCCCTTTGTTGGGAGGCTATGAGGGTGTGGGACTGGGCGGTGGAGCACCATCTCCATCTTTCTGCAGTCCTCATTCCGGGGTCCATGAACATGGTTGCAGATGCCCTCAGCAGGGCAAGACCGCTCTGTCACAAGTGGTCCCTGAGACAGCCCATGGCAGACGAGCTATTCGCAAGATGGGGGACATTGGATTTGGACCTTTTTGCGTCTCGCTGCATCGCAAAACTGCCCAGTTTTTGCTCACTCGTTCCAGAGCCTGGAGCTTTCTGGCAAGACGCATTGTCCCTATCTTGGAGTGGGATGTTTCTTTATGCCTTCCCTCCCTTTCCCTTCTTGCAGTGGGTCCTCCTCAAAGCCCAATCAGAGAGGGTCACCATGATCCTGATAGCCCCTCTGTGGCCCAGACAGATTTGGTTCCTGTTTCTCCGGCATCTGTCGGTGCAAGCTCCATGGCCTCTTCCCATTTCGGGTCATTTACTCTCACAACAACAGAGGACCTTGGTTCATCCCAACCTACACTCCCTTCACCTGCATGTTTGGCTCCTGCAGACCTAGCAAAGCTTCGTTTTGGAGTTTCTGATGATATTGCCCAGATTTTGGTAGAGGCTCGGAAGACCACTACCAGTGCCACTTGTGCCATGAAGTGGAAATGCTTCTGCCTATGGGCCGCAGCCAGGAGGCTTGACCCTCTGGTCTGTCCGGTTAACTCTGTCTTACAGTACCTGCTATCCCTGTCGGAGTCAGGTCTCAGCTACTCCTCCATTAAAGTACACCTGGCCGCTGTTTATGCCTATCACTGTTCTGTTCAGGACAGGACAGTGGCTCAATTGGAGGTGTTCAAGACTTTCCTGAAGGGGATTTTACATCTCCGTCCTCCGGTCCAGGACCCGGTTCCTCCTTGGGACTTGTTATTTTGTTCTGGAGAGGCTTACGCTTCCTCCCTTTGAACCGGCTATGTCTTGTGAGCTCTGCTGCCTTTCCTGGAAGACCTTGCTTCTGGTGATGGTCACCTCTGCTCGACACATCTCTGAGCTTCATGCTCTTATGTGTCGAGGTCCCTGCCTTATGTTCCACAAGGACAGGGTAGACCTCCAAACTAATCCAAAATTTCTTCCTAAGGTAGTGTCAGATCTTACGCTTAATCAGTCGGTTCAGCTTCCGGTTTATTTTCCAGAGCATTCTAATAAGGGGGAAGCACTCTTGCACACCCTTGATGTGCACCGTGCTCTGCGTTTTTTTTTTTTGTCCAGAACAAAGGGTACCCGGACATTGGATCAACTGTTTGTATCCTTCGCAGATAGGTCCTTGGGGCTCCCAGTTACAAAACAAACGCTCTCGCATTGGCTGGTAAATTGTATATCCTTCTGTTATCAGCAGGCTAACGGGACCCTGCCAGGCTCAGTTAGGGCTCATTCCACCAGCGTGGTGGCTACCTCCTTCGCAGCCCTTAGGGGAGTTTCGACGGCGGACATTTGTGTTGCCGCCACCTGGCACTCGGTTCACACATTCATCAGGCATTATAGTCTGGACATTGTTTCCAGGTATCGCACAGGTTTTGGCCTGGTGGTCCTCCAGAGCCTTATTTCCTGATAGGTCTTGTCTCCCGAGGATTTCCTGCCTCTCCTTTCCTTCCCATTCAGGGTTGTCTTAAGTTTAGACCTTGAAAGCAGCATGTGTTTGTTAACCCCTTTTTTCCCAGGGGTTGTCTTAAGTTTATACCTCTGGGAGATGTTTCTGATCTTTCCTTCCCTTACTAGCGGTTGTCTTTAGTTTATAGTGCTAGGGAATCAGTCCTACATATGTGTTACCTGCTGCAAGAGCTTCCTCTTGAAGTAAGATAGTACACTTACGTAAGAATTTACCGTAACAACAGTGGCGGAGCTAGAAGGGGGGGCGGTCGCCCCTCCTGACTGTCCCAGTGTGAGTAGAGGTGCCCCACCATGATCTTTATTCACTGTTTAGTGCCCATTGTGGAGCCCACGACTGACTGAATGGCTCCCTCCAGCTCCCAAATGCTCCCAAACCTGGCTCCGCCACTGCGTAACAGTAGATCCTCGAGAGAAGCTCTTGCAGCAGGTATGATTTCCTTCCCTCCTTCCCCCGGGATTGGACCTTTCTGCTCTGGATCAAAGTTCTGCTTCCTTTTCGGGCCTAGCCCTGTTTTGTGTTTTTTTTTTTCTGTGGAATGTTTTTTTCTCCACACGGTTGTTGTTTGGCCTGTCTTTGCCGTGCAAGAACTGGAGCATGTGGGGACCGCCTACGCCCTTTATACTACGTGACATTGGGGGAGGGGCCAATGGGTAGGCAGTCCCACGTTGGTACTGCTAGAGAAAAAGAAATGCCGAGATCTGCCGCCAGGCGGCGACAGTCCTACGTATGTGTTACCTGCTGCAAGAGCTTCTCTCGGAAGATCTACTGTTACGGTAGGTTCTTACGTAACTGTACTTTCCTGACCTATGAAAATGTGGGAAAGGGTAACCCAGCATCAGAAAGATCAGTTTCTCGCTGGTTAGTACAGCTTTTTCAGTTTTTGTTATTCTAAGGCTGGAAAGGAGCCCCCAACAGGGTTGATGCCCCATTCTACAAGGGGCACATCTGCTACTATACCAGCTGTCGGGGATGCTCTCCTGGTGGACATCTGTAAAGCAGCTACCTGGAAAACAGTACACACCTTTACAAAGCATTACAGTCTGGATATTCTCTCCAGGGGTGATGCCAGCTTCGGCACAGCAGTCCTGCAAAGTCTTTTCCCAAAATAAGGTTCTATGCCCACCTCCAAAGGTACTGCTTACTAGTGTGCATAAAGTTATGAATACCTCAGTATTACTGGGGTTAGAAGAAAAAATTACCGTAGTAATCTTGTTTCTTCCAAGTGATACTCAGGTATTCATAACTTTCCCACCCTGCCTCCCCCTTATGGAACCTTTAGCCTCTGCACTCCTGAATACTGTGCTCTCGGGTAGAAATGCTATTTCTGGCACACGTTGTGATTGTGATCACTGTTGTTGTCCCCTTCCCCTTTTCAGCTGATTTGGACATTCAAGGATATCCTTTCATATGTTATGCCCTCCAGTTGGAGGCCCCTTTTTTTGGGTGTTAAGGAAGTTCCTCTATTATTAGTATGATTAATAGTGTTGTTGTTATTATTATTATTGTAATTATCATTATTACATTTAGTGCCCATGGGCCTGTCTTTCCAGGCTACCAGGAAATCTGAGGGGTTTAGAACAAAGGCAGTTAGTATAAGGCAGCATTTGAAAAGTGGCTCATGCAAAAGATTCCATCATTTGCATATGTTCCAAATTCTCTCTGCGCAGTTCTACTTAGAAGGCTGACTGCCTAAAGTTATGAATACCCGAGTATCACTTGGAAGAAACAAGATTACTATGGTAAGTAATTTTTACTTCTCAGTCATCAAGGGTTTCTTCTTCTTTGCTTCCTGTTATACTTTTTCTCTGTCTGGAAAGCTATGAAATTTCACGTATACCACTCTTGGATCGTTAAAATGTGAGTTTCATCTAGCAGGGATCTATGTGTCTCTTCCAACTGAACATTTTCTTTAGGATATTTCCTCCCGTGAAACTCTGTCAGCCATTTTTCACAGAAGCCCACCATATCGAATTTTTCGATGCCTTCTGGTATTCCCCAAATTTTGAAGTTATCTCATCTGGTTCTCCATTCTAAATCCAAAACTTTCTCCTGGATTTTTGTTAATTATTCTTTTTGTAGTCCCATATCTTTTTTAACTGTTGGGATTTCATTTTCTATAACTGAGAGACGATCCTAAAAATGAGATATTACGTTATATAAAGCTAGCACTTCCCTTTTATTTAGTTATTGATTACCGAGTAAGTGCTCCAGACAATGAAATTGCCTATTTTCAGGCATGGCCCAGGAGAGTTACAGACATAGGTAAAACACATTACAATGGAGGCAGGTACCGAATGCAGACTTGGGTCAAACGCATTACAGTGGAGACAGACACGTAATACCTGAAATCAGGAGATTAGGCTTAAGTTATTTTGTACATCCCCTATTTTAGTCTCCAACCTTGCAAAACCTGATCTTACTTTTAATAAATCTCTTAGACATCCACCTGTATTATTTTCTTTATCCTTAGGTTGTTATTCTCTTTCCGTTTCTCTTTTGGTATTGCCCCTAAGGCAGGAGCTAAATAATTTCCTTTGAGTTTGCTGTACTGTGTACTGTTTGCCACTGGAGGGAGTAAGTATTCCATTTTCTGGGCTAGATATCCCAGCTACCATAGGATTTTCATCTGACTTCATATTATTAAAGCTTTTTACATTTCCCATGTTAAAAGTTGCAGTACCCTGATAAAGTAGTATAGGAGCTTAGTTTATAGTACTTCCCTTGTTAGCATTATAGGACTTTTCTGTATGTTCATTCTGCGTTCTGTTTAAGAGTGGTGAGAGCTCTTCCTCTATTATAGTGGCAGTTGTTTGTGCATACCAAGTACCTTGTTCCAATTCTAGTGTCGGGTTTATTTCTGTGGTAGCTGATTTCGCATTAATAATATTTACAATGTTCCCTTGCTCTAGCTGACAGATTTCCCTCAACCTAACTCCCTCTTGAGAAAGCTGGCCATCGTTTACCACGTGGTTGCAGGTAAGTTTCCTGATCTGACTGTCTCCTCGGGGGAAGCTTGTAGTGTATTCTGAGAAGATTTGTGGGGAGCCGATTCACCTAACTTGATTGGTGCTTCCAACCAGTCTGTTACGTTCATTCAATTTTGGGGCATTGTTTCCTCTACTAGTTTGTCAGTGGTCTCAGCTACCACTTCAAAATTGGTCTCCCAAGAAACGGTATCTACACCTCTCATCCTGGCTGCGTCTTTTAACTCACCATTGCCTGTAACAGATACCTGTCCTTTGTCCTTGTTTAATGGTTTTGGAGCAAAAACCCTCACATTATTTACATTAGACATTCTTTCAGGTTAGTTTGAGGTGCTCCAAGTCCTTCTTGAAGAAAAATGTTTGCAGTTGTCCACTGTATAATCAACAAAATATGTTTTAATGTCCATAATGTTTTGGCGTCTGTTTATCATTCCCCACATTGAGGTGGGAGAAGTAGAAGCAAGAGTGGTACTTACTTTAAAAAAGATACTTTCCTATATATATTGGGATATACATAATGGCCCAGATATTCAAAAGGGTTGCGCCATGCGCAACAGGGTTGCTCATGTGCAAGTCCAAAACTGCGCCATTTCACGATATTCAGAAGGAGGCAGTTGCGCCTCCGAAAACATGCTGAGCAACAGCGCAATGAAAATGAAGGCATGCGCAACCGAAGGGGGCGGATCCATGCATAAAGACCGCAATGCGATATTCAAAGACTTGCGCACTGCGCAATAGCGGCACAGCTGGAAACTGCGCACTAGCGGAAATGAGCCAAAATAAAAAGGCTCAAGGAAGCGGCGCAAGAACGCTACCAGGCTGCCAAGTGGGGGAGAGAGAGAGACAGACAGAGACAGACAGACAGACAGAAAAGGGCAGGCAAGGAAAGTGTGTCCCATAGTTTGTAGAGGCCAGTGGGGGTGCCCGGTGCAGTGGAAGTAGCAGTGAGGACAGCGGGGGTAACACAGCAACAGCAGCCGGGGGCAGAAGCCAGGGAGATGGACAGTGCCAGCTTCCACATGGAAGCCGTAATGAGGGGGGTGAGAATCCATGCTGCAGGGGGACGTGGCCGTGGAGGGGCCCGTTGGCGGTATGCCCCGACAGGCGGTACCGTGCCCGCATCAGCTTTGAGCTGTACACAGATGTAGAGATCGTGGGCCGGTACCGCCTGAACAGGGCAATACTGAGACGGCTCTGTGAGCTGTGCAGTGATGTGATGCAGGCACCCTCACGACGGAGTCACGCTCTGTCGGTGGAGACCAAGGTGACAGCCTGCATGTGCCTGCTCGCCACGGGCACCTTCCAGAGGCCGACAGGGGACACCACAGGCATCACACAGTCGGCCACGTCACGCATCCTCACCCAATTCCTCAGCGCACTGCTGCCACATGCTGCGGAGTACATCCATTTCCCCAGCACTGCGGCAGAGCGTACAGCAAACATGCAGGAGTTCCACAGGGTAGCACGTATGCCTGGCGTGCTAGGGGCCATAGACTGCACCCATGTGGCCATCCGCACGCCACCTGGCCCCGATGGCCACGCATATCAGAACCGAAAGGGATTCTCCAGTGTCAACTGCCAGGTGGTGTGTGATGCCACTGGGCGCATAATCAATGTCTGTGCCACACACCCTGGTGGAGCACATGATGCCTACATATGGTATCAGTCTGCACTGTGCCATCGATTCGAGAGTGGGGACATCCCCACAGGACATCTAGTGGGTGAGTACACATGTATGGAATGCAAACTCTGGGCAAGGGTGGGAATGACACAGGTGCCATGGTAGTGGCACACAGGGAGATGGCCAATATGGACCTGAACATGACACTGCTCTCCACTGTCTCCACACAGGTGACTGCGGATACCCACTCCATCCCTGGCTGCTCACACCATACCGGCGCCCCACGACCCCAGCGCAGCTATGCTATAATGAGGCACATGCCGCAACACGTAACATCATAGAGCGGGTGTTTGGGATGCTCAAGGCACATTTCCGATGCCTAGACACCTCCGGCGGTGCCCTACAGTACAGCCCCCAAAAGGCCTGTGGGATATTCGTGGCCTGTTGCATCCTGCACAACATGGCCAAAGACCATGGGATAGCTGCACAGGTCAGCAGGGGACAGCGATGGGACGCCAGTGGCGCCGGGTGATGATGGTGATGAGCAGCCCCCAGGACGGAGGGACCCCCGACTGATCCGGCAGGCCCAGCTGCACCGGGACACCATCACAGAGGAGCACTACGCACAACACAGGTAAGTCAAGGGGACATGTGCAACCAACACTGTCCATGCGCAAACCACAGGCACACAGGGGAACACACCAGGGGTGCATGACGGTCAGGGGAGTGGAAGGGTCCAGGCATACCAACACACCATCAGGGAGGGGTGAGCACTCATATGGACACACACACACCAGGCACAGAGCGTACATGGGCAGATGCACAGCACTGCAGAACCGACATTGCTAACACACAGCACCACCGACCACCCCCACCACCTGTACTGTCCAAGTAAGTGTGTCAGAACCTGGGCACCCTTGCACCTTGGTGTACAGTGCAATGCAGGCATCATCATGCACACACACCTGTGGACAGCAGTTGGGAGGGTGTGCAGGTGGTCCGTGTGTTGGCGGCAGAGCAGAGCACCCAGCAGTGCACTGCCCACCATGACACACATTACACACAGGGCAGCACCAGACAGGGCCCGCACTGGGAGACAGCTCAGTCATGTAGCACTGTCCCGCGGCCACCACGGATGCGTGTGCGGCCCCGCCGTGACCCAACAGCACGGGCAGGCTGAGCAGGGCCACATGGGGTGGCACTGTTGCACCACCAGGGGTCCCACTGCGCGAGCGCGACCTTGCCCGCTGAGGGGTCTGCAGCACGCCGAACAAACCTGCACCAGGGGTGCTTGGATGCCACAGCAGAACCCGGCGTCGACAGGCCTGGTGTCGCACGACGCCGAACGGGAGTGGAGAGTGCACTGTGTGGGGTGTGGGTACAGGGCACCTGACTGTGTGCCCAATGCGCCCACGACAGAGACCACTGCCTGGGTCAGCCTGTCAATGGCGGCGGTCACATCCGTCCGCATACGGACCAGCTCGGCTCGGTCCCGAGCACACTCCCTGCTGTGCCGCTCCACGGACACAGACAGTGCCTCCACGGACCTTGCAACCCGCCCCTGCAGCTGTACTGATTCCTGCAGCAGGCGGGTGTGTGCGTCCAATGGGTACTGTGCCCCAATGGCATCGTGACCCCCAGGGTGTGGACGGTCCTGATGCACATCACCCCTTGAGGGTGGGCGCTGTTCGCCAGGACCAGGTATGGGCGGATCAAAGGGCGGTGGACATGTGCCACTGCTTGACACTGTACCCCCAGACCTGGTGTGCGACTGCTGCTGCTGCCCCTCCAACCGCTGTGCCCCCAGGTCCACCTGTTCCAGCGCTGTGCTGGCAACAGTGCCAGACACCTGCACAGCCACCGGTGCTGCCCCACCGGTGCTGACAGGCACAGCCTGGGACTGTGCCAGCATGCTGGTACACATGTTTGAACCAGAAAGGCCCAGGGGCGCGTGCTGGCCTGCCGTGTGTCGTCATGGGACACACACCTATCACTGCCCATTGCAGGCCTTCTATCATCAATGGTGCAGGTACGTGCTACTGCCATGGTCACAGCATGCTGGCATGCTTTAAAGCCAGACTGCTGAGACACAGGCTGTGCACCCCCCGCACCTGTATCACTGACACAAGAGTTGTTGGCCCAGCGTGCATGCTGCTGCAGTGCCTGCTGGCTGGTGGTGGAGGTGGATGGTCCCTCCTCCATGTCCAGCAGGTCAGCATCACTGTCTGGACCCACCACCACCGTCTCCTGAAGACGAACAGGATCTGTAACAGAAAGAGAGTACATGTGAGTGCATGTGAACAACCGCCACCACCCCCCCCAAACACCACCACCATGTCATACCGTGCAGTGATGGGCTTCCACCTGTCTGGAATCTTCCTCCTGGTATGCCCGCAATGGCACTCGGCTGCATGGCTGTGACCAGTGTCTCCTCATGTGGGGTCAGCTGCAACACCACTGGCGGGCCCCCGCCAGTGCCAGCACGTGCCGCCCTGAAGGCTGCCACCTTCTCCTTCAACCTCCTGCGGTCAGTCCCCATCTTTTCTTGCATTCCTGCACGGAGCGCTGGTGGCTTCCGTGCAGGTTAACGGCCCGAGCTACCCCCTCCCATGCAGCCGCACGGGACTGAGGGGTGCCCCTCCGTCCACTCAGTAGTGGCTCATCTTCCAGGTAGGCCTGGAAGAGGGCCTCCGTCTCTGCCGCTGTGAAGTTGGGCCTCCTCCTATGCCCACCGTCCTCACCCTCACCTTGGCTCTGCTCGGTCATGATGATCTGTATGGGTGGAAGTGGACACCTGTCACTGTGCAGTCTGCAGCATTTCCCCATGAGCATTGTCCTGAACATCACACAGCATGTAACTCACCTCTCACTTGCAGTAACCGAATCTGGCCAGCACAGCCCACTGTCGCACATTTATAGCGCAACACATGCAAATTAGGAGTGGAGCAACTTTAATGACATGCAAATCGCGCCACTGCGCCCTTGAATGGCTGATCAGATGATTTGCGTGTGTCGGCTGAATATCGCGAATCTGCGCTTTGCGCAATATGGAAGAGTCGGCTGAGCCAATGGCGCAGATCTGTGCCTGTGTGGTACACTGCATTGCGCATGCCCAGATAGCTTACGCATGCGTCTGTCGTGCTGCTGACGTGCTGAGCGCGATAGGCAATTCAGGCCATGGCCACCATTGTGCCAGTGGCGCTACAGCACTGGCCACTATATGGCGCTGTGGCATTACCGCGCAATAGTCCACTGTGGCACTGGTACGCAGCTGGTCGGTCGCCAGAGGATACCCATACGTCCAGATGGCGCTCAGCGTAGCCTTGCGTCATTGCTCATGACCTTTGTATGCCCTTTGCCCCCTGCCGCTGTTCGCCTGCCATGTGTACGTCCCTATTGCGCTGTCTGGTGACAGCGCTATGTGAAGTGATGGCGCTGTTCGAACAGCGCGATTGGAGCCTGTGGTGGTCTATTACGCAACATCTCCACGTGGGGTTACGGTGCAGCAGGGCGCCATATTGCCTGCTGTAAACTGGCTAACATGGCTAGGAGGAGGGCTGTGAGTTGGAGCCCACTGGAGGTGGCCAACCTGGTGGCCCTAGTAGAGCCCCACAATGAGGCACTCTATGGTGAGGCCCCCCTCACCATAGCAAGAACAGAGGTGCAGCAAGTGGCCACTGACCTGGTGGGGTCACTGGCGGTGCCAGTCTGCTGAGCAGTGCCGCACCGGTACAGTGACCTCCGACCGGAGGGAGCCAGACATGTTGGCAAGGCTGCGGGCACGCTACAGGCGGGCGTGATGCCTAGGCCAGGTGAGTGTACCATCTATGCACCTGTATTCTCTGTAGGGGTGTGTGTGTGCTTTGGTGGCTGTGCATAGGTGACGGCTCGGACACGGTTGGCTGTGTCAGTGTGTGCAGCTGTGCGATGGATGGGTATGGCTGTGTGGGCAGGCACTCTCACTGGGGCAGGGGGCACTCTGCTTTTGAGTCACACTGATATTTGTCTCAACATATGTCTCCCACAGGCCGGGATGTGAGGATGCAGGGCCGGGTTGAGGAGGGCCGTGCCAGGGCCCGTGGCAGCGGGAGTCGCACCCCGGCTGCAGCAGCAGCAGCCGCAGCAACAGCAGCAGACACAGCTGCTTCAGCAATGTGAGTATCATGACTTCATGGATGCTATTGCATGCTGGCGGGGAGTCCACTAGCCCTGCACAATACAACCATGCAGGACAGGGGAGGTCATAATTCCACTATACAAGACACTAGTGAGGCCCCACCTGGAGTACAGTGTACATTTCTGGAGACCATACCTACGTAAGGACGTAGAGTGGGCAGGGAAGGTTCAGAGAAGGGCAACAAAGATGGTGCATGGCTTGCATCACGGGTCCCATGACGACAGGTTGAAGGAACTGAACATGTACTCCCTGGAGGAGAGGGGGGAGAGAGGGGATATGATAGAGACATACAGGTATCTTACAGGGGTGATCAGGGTGCAGGACACACTATTTTGAAGTGAAAAAGATGTTCCAGGACTAGAGGGCATGGGATGAAGTTGGAGGGGAGGACGATTCAGAGGACACATGGAAAAGGATTTCTTCACAGAGCAGGTGGTGGACAAGTGGAACACCCTGCCAGAGGAAGTGGTGGGGGCTGAAACAATCACGGGATTTCAGAATGCACGGGACAGACATAAAGGAATTCTGGAGGTCAGGGGTAAGGGGCAACAGACTTCTAGGAAAACAAAGTGAACTTACAAGCTCAAATGGACAGACTGGGTTGGCCATAGGCCCTTATCTGACGACACTGTCTATGTATCTATGTATGTATACACACAGGTGACATGCATCACTGTCCAGTATCACAGCACGTCTGTGTATGCGTCACTGGTGGTCCAGGCATGCACTGGGCACATAGCTGTGTAACTGGCATTGCACCACGTTGCCACGTCACTGGACAGCCTTGTTTGTGCTGTGATGGACATGGGCAGTGTGTGTGTGTGCAGTGGTGCGCATAGCTGGTGCCGCCTGTTTGTGATGGCCATGTGCATGTTCACTGTGTGTGGGTGCATGCCATCACAGGTGTGGGACATTGGGCTATATGGCTTGCAGGTTGGGTGGTGTTCAGGGTTGTGGTCAGTCACAGCCATTGACTGTGTTCCCATTTTCCTAGGCCTCGAGGTTCTCAGGAGGATTGCTCGCGATGTTCGGCGCCTCACACAACTGGGAATGGAGAACCAGGAGATCCTGCAATCCATCCGGCGCCATGGAGTTCGGCGGAGGCGGCACAGGACGGTGCGCCAGCAGGGGGAGGACCAGCAGCTGGCTGGGCCATAGCCCATATTACCCTTCCCACTTCTCCCATCCCTACCACCCTGCCTTCCCTCTCCAGGTTTTTAATCCCTCCCCCTTGAACACCCCTACCTTGTACCCGTCCCCCCCCCCTTGTAAATAGTTTCTCTTGTTTTGGTTATTTACTATTTTTAAATATACATTTCTATTTTGATATGAATACTGTGTTGGTCTCTGATTTGCAGCTGGCTATGGGTGCTCAGTTGCAGGGGTGTACATGCCATCTGGGGTGGTATGGTCCTGGGTGTGTGTGTGTGTGTGCATGGGGCGGTATCTCCAGCATGGCAGTGACTTTCTGTTGGTCTTGCTGTCTGCTGCCACCCACTGCTGGGTGCACAGAGTGTGTCTGGCTTGTAGGCTTCTGTGCTGCATGGGGTTGATGTGTGCTGGGGGATGCATGGTTTCCTGCAGTGCCAGTCACTGCACATAGGTGGTGTCTTGGGGTCACAGTGCAGGTGTGCTGCGCACGGGGCTGCTGTGCACTGTGGTTGTCAACCCCTGTGTGTGGCACTCTCAGCATGCCAGTGGTTGTGTTGGGGTGTCATAGCTCCGCTATGCTGTGTTGGCTTGTCCCCATGGGCCAGTAGATCATCCGTCCACACCCCAGTGATGCTGTGCTTGGGTGTGCAGGTGTGTGTGGGTTCTGCAGTGTGTTCCTGTGCCCATGTGTGGCATGGCTGGCGGTGGGCCCCAGCCTGCCTCCCTGGATGTGCAGTTCCATTGCTCTGGGGGCTCTGCTTGCACTATGGCACCTCTGGAATGCTCAGCTGGGCTGCCCTGGTTGCTCCATAGCGCAACATTTCGGCTCAGCTTCTCCTTCCTGGTTGCGCTATGGCGCAGTATGTGCGATATTCAGACGTTGGTTGCTTGCGCAATTTGTTCTGCTCCATGTTTGAATATCGCACCTGTTGCGCATTTGCGCAACTGGTTTGTGCTTGCTTCTGCTGTTGCGCTCATTTTGAGCGCAGTTTGAATATCTGGGCCAATATATTTCACTATACTGTGCGTTGGAGTTAATATTTGGTGGGCAGGTTCCACTGTTTATTAGCAGTTAGCGTTCTGTAGTGCTCCGTTCCTGCAGCTGGTTAGTTTTGTGGCGCCATCTTGGTTCCACCCCCAATCTAGCTGGAATTCTACCTTCTTGTGAGGGAGGGTGTTCTTTGATATTCACCGACGTGAATATTCAAAGGCAGTCTGTCCTCCTGGTCCCCAGATCTCTTCCAAAACTGCTCCAACCTCCTAGAAACATTAGCATAGATGGTCCTTACAAGCACTGGAATAGATGGTCCTTAGAAACTTAAAATAGATAGTCCTTAGAAATGGGAGCTGTAAGGCAATACTTCCTCAGATACTACTGGTGCCACATGCAGGGCCTGTGAGGCAGCAGCAGGTGAAACCCAGTACTTCACTGCATGACGGTGAATGTAAAGAAAGTGCTGCTGACAAGGTGAATGAGCAGAAGGGTGAGCTTCTCGAGGCTAGCTGTGATGTAGAAGGACTCAGGGATACTTAATGGGATGAGGGAATAAGTTGGGATGCAACGTTGAGGGGTGTAGTCCCTCGGGACAGGAAGGGTTAGAGGTGTGGAGTAGTTGCTTTATATGCCAGGGAAGGGATGGAAGCAAGCCAAAAGGGAGTGAGGAGAGATGGGAGTCTTACAGAAATCTGAATCAGGAATTAGGATCCACTGGAGACAAAAAGATAGTTCTGAAGTACATTCATTAATGACGTGGAGGAGGGGGTCGCGCAGGCTAAATTTATAAAAAAGAGTGGACATGGCAAAGGTAGGGTTTCACTTCATGGGGATTTGCACACATTAGGATGTGGGCTGAGGTATAGAGGGGGTTAGATTTAATGTGGAGAACTGTAGTGTTCTATAACTGGGGGGAGGGTGAGGAGTCTGGGTTGCTTATAGAACCTGTGTGGTGCAGTAGTGAACCACGCAGCCATGGTGAGACGTCTTGGGGTAATTGTGGGCAGCAGGCTGAATTTAGGCAGGCAGCATGCTGTTGCAGTCAGACGTGCCACTACAGCTTAGGGGAAAAGAGCTTACAGTATGAGGAGAGGCTGGACATACTCAAATAATTTAGGTCCCCTGATGAAACCTCCTGTGAGAGGCAATATGTTGGAGTGCCAGCCTGGTGACTGTTCAAACGTGGCTGCTTTGAACAGCTTAATAAAATATTATTATGACTGAGCTTGGTGGTTGTGCAGTTCCTTGTTTTCTTTGTTGTTCTGGTCTGACCGAGCATGGTCTGAACTATGGCACCTTTGGGGGATGGGCAGTGCTGTCCTTCCTGCCTCCTGTTGATAATTAAATAATTTAGCCTTGAGAAAAGAAGGCTGCAAGGGACATGATCACACTGTTCCGAATAATCAGGAATGGATAGGGTCAATGATTGAGCTGGTGGTGCTGTTAGAACTAGGCGACAGGCACTCAGACTGAGTGGTGAGGAGGGGAAACTGTAGAATACATTACTTCATACAGTGAGGGTGGTGAATATGTGGCCTACCTGGTGAGTTTGCTGAAGCTAGCAGTGTTCTGGCTTTCAGAGCAGAACTAGTCAGGTTGCTGAGGGAAAACGGATTATGGATTATGGTTTACACAGGAGTCGGGATAGTAATCAGGCAGCAGAAAAGTTTGGATGTGTTCATAGTCAAATTGGACTCCAGAAACAGTCGCACTTACAAATGAAAATAAGACAGCAGAAACTCACAACTGGAGATAAATAGTGAGTTTAGACAATAAAGATTTTCACAGTATGCATTTATCTCCAGTTGTTGAGTTTCTAATTATTTTCGTTTGCGAGTGCATCTGGGGCATCTGGTTGGTATTGTGTCAGCACCTGTTCTGCCACCATTAGCGTGTACTTTTGTGCATTAAATGGTCAAATTTGGGATATTTGCTGTCACGCTACGGGGACTAGGGATCAGATGAACCCTAAGGCACTTTTATTACAACAAAATTATGTTATTGAAATTATAATCAATAGTCGTATTTTAGGACAGGTGATTCTTCCAATATTTTGACATACATTTAAATGCGGGTGACCCTTTCTCAACAAAATGCAAACTGTGCTTAAAGGAAAGCTATACCCTCATATCTTGTCAATTTTAATTTGTTCCCATGTCTACAGATAACTCTTTCTGTGTAGCTGTTAGAGATGTATGCAGTTGCCTTAGTTTGTTTTCACACTTCATACTAGGCTCTATAACTATCCTAGGGGACTCCATTTGCTGGTTGTTGAAATCTCATTGTCTCTGAGAGCTGCGTTAGCATATGAGAACATGATGTGTAATCACCCTTTAGACCCCACAGTATGCCTGTCTGCTTAATTAGACTTCAGAGAAACAAGTTGCAGGAAGGTGTGAAATACTACATTTACCTTCGGTTGGTTTTGCAAACTGAGTTGTAATGTAGGGTTTTTCCCTTTAAAATGCATTCAGTTTCTGTGTTTCCAGAGAGTTTTTGTAGGGTATTTGTTCTTTCAGCATAGAGATGTGTAGTATAAATGGATGATGTGACATCGTGTTCTCATATGCTAATGCAGCTCTCATGGACGATGAGATTTCAACAACCATAAAATGGAGACTCCCAGGATAGTCACAGGGAGCTACCATAAACGGTGAAAACCCTAAACACGTCCTTAAACAGGGGATGGCTGACTACATACAAGAAAGGTGGGGTTTAAACTTGTAAGGGGGGAAGGGATAAGGGAGGGGCTGACCAGAAGCCCTCCCCTCCAGATGAGGGGAGTAGCCTTCAAGCCCAAGGGGGGGGGAAACAGACTGGAGGTGGAGGTTTCAGGAGGAGCAGGGGGAGGATGGAAGTATAAGGAATCTGGGTGGGGTTCGACAAAAAGGATCAGGGATAAGGGGGGGGTTAGTGTTAGTAAATGCCAGGAGCTTGGGAAACAAGTTGCCAGAGTTCCAGGCCATGCTGTTCGAGGGGGTGATGGCGCAGTCACGGAAACGTGGGCCAACAAAACCATGACTGGGACCTAAATGTAATGGGGTACACTATGCTTAGGAAGGATAGAAAGGAGGGCAGAGGGGTGGAGTGGCTATGTTCATTAGAGATGACATAGAAATTGCTATGGTAGAAGAGGCAGAGGGAAACGTGGAGGCCTTATGGGTCACCTTCACGATCCCCAGCAGGAGATAAGGTCAAGCTGGGAGTAGCATATGGGCCCCAGGATAGTGATGTTCTAGAGGATGGTTTGCTGGACAACATCATTGCCCAGTGTGGTCCAAAAGGGGAAGGAGTGGTGTTGATGGGGGACCTTAATATGCCAGGTACAAACTGGGGAACCATGTCCTCTAAGGTGGCCAAGGAGCAGAGGCTGCTGGATGGCTTCCAGGATGTGTTCTTAACACAGCATGTGATGGAGCCCACAAGGGAGGGCATGTCCTGGATGTGGTTCTGGCAGATGGGGATCTGGTAAGGGACATGGTTGTACAGGACCCCTGACTGGGAGTGACCACAATACTGTCTGGTTTCAAATAAGCATTGGGGAGTGGGGTGAGATCTAGGACACTGGCAGTGGACTTCAGGGGCAGACTTTATGGGCATGGGAAATATTCTCAAGGATCACTTGAAGGGATTACCTCAACAACAAGTGTGGAAAGGAGATGGGAGGTCATAAAACGGGACTTCATGAGGCAGTCAGGATCTGCGCTAAGTTGAAACGAAGGGAGCAAGGTCACATAAACCATGCTGGTGGTCCAGTGAGGTCCAGGTAGCAGTCAGAGAAAAGAAGGCTTACAAAAATATAAAACAACAAGAGGGATAGGGATAAGGAAATGTACCAGCTTGTATCTAGAAAAGTCACCCGTATGGTGAGGGAGCTAAGTCCAGTAAAGAGCAACGGCTGGCACAGGGATACATGGAGGGAAAAGGGTTCTTCCGTACATTGGGGAGTGGAGAAAACTAAGGGCCATCTCAGCAGATTGAGATCAGAAGGAGGTGGTGGAAGAGGCAAGGGACCAGGCAGAGGTATTTAACAGTACTTTGCCTCTGTGTTCACTAGGGAGGGGATGGGATATCTACAAAGCAAGGCACAAAGGGATAGAAGCGGCAGGAGGGATCAGGGAGCAACAGAAATGGAGCAAAAGGGAGGGAAAGGTACTCAGGGTGTCACATCTGGATAAGGATAAAAAGACCAGTAAGGTGGAGGGGACGGATGATGCCATCCCCACCAAAGGGTGTGGTTTGCCCTCAAGGCCCTAAAGAAAGACAAATCTCTTGGCCGGATGGCATTCATCCGAGAGTACTATGGGAATTGGCGGACATACTGGCTGCACTCTCTGGCGGAGCTTTTCAACAGGTCACTTGAGACAGGAGGGTACCTAGGGATTGGCGAGAGCACATGTGGTACCAATCCATAAAGGGGTCAAGGAAGTACCAGGAAACTATAGACCCATCAGTTTAACCTTGGTGGTGGGAAAATTAATGGAGAGTATACTAAAGGAACGATTGGGGTTTACTTGGAGGAGGTGGAGGTCTGGATAGTCGGCAGCATGGGTTTGTGCCAGGTAGATCATGTCAAACCAACCTTGTGGAGTTCTATGAATGGGTAACATCAGAACTGGACAGAGGTAAGCCTGTGGATGTATTATTCTTGGACTTCAGCAAGGCGTTTGACTCTGTCCCCACAATGGTCTGGTGGAGAAACTGATGGGGTTAGAGTAGGCCCTTTGATGGTCAGATGGATTGAAAACTGGATAGCTGGACGACTCAGAGAGTAGTGGTCTGTGGGGAGCTCTCTAACCCTACAGAGGTTGGTAGGGTACCACAGGGCTCGGTCCTGGGTCCAATCCTGTTTAATGCATACATATCAGACATCAGGGATGGTATAGGTGTGTGAATGAGTCTTCTCGGATGACTCCAAGATGGGAGCAGTAGTTGAGGGAGAAGAGGGAGGTTGGCCCTGCAAGGGACCTGGACACCCTGGAAAGCTGGGCTCACACATGGAAATTAAATTTCAATATCACCAAGTGCAAGGTGTTGCATCTTGGTCGGGAAACCCTAACACAGGACACCCTGGGAGGGAGGTGCTGGAAGCCTCAACAGGGGAAAAAGACCTAGGGGTCATGGTGGATACATGTATGAATAACACTGAGCAGTGCAGGAGAGCAGCTAGCAAGGCAAACAGGATGTTGGGATGCATCCAAGGGGATCACCTCTAGGAGCAAGGAAGTGATTCTGCCGCTGTACAATGGACTGGTTAGACCACACCTTGAGTACTGTGTACAGTACTGGAGACCACACTTGAAGAGGGACATACAGCTCCTGGAGAGGGTACAGAGGAGGGCAACAAAGATGATACGAGGGCTAGGGGATTTGACTTACGAGGACAGACTTGAGGAGCTCTGCCTGTTTTCATTGGAGGAGAGGAGAGACAGGGGGACATGATTGAGGTCTTCAAGTACCTCAAGGGAATAAATAGGGTAAACATGGAGGGGATCTTTAGACTAAAGCAGGGAGGCATCACCAGAGGGCATGGTTTGAAGTTGGAAGGTGGAAGGGTGAGGGGGGAAAAGAGGAGGAGGTTTTTCACTGAGAGGGTGGTGGACCCTTGGAATGCTCTGCCTGGTGAGCTGGTTCAGAGATCCACAGTGGAGAGCTTTAAGAGAGGGTGGGACAGACACAGAAAGTGGATGTATCAGATGATGGCCTGTCCCGGGGGGGTGGGGATGGATGATAGGGGTTTCTGGAGCACAAGGGATGGGAGGGTCTCGGCACCCAACTAAGGATCTAGGTTCGAGCAGACTTGATAGACCATAAGGCCTAATCTGCTGGCAAATAGTATGTTAGTATGTTAGTATAGCCCCAACAACTGCAGGAAAAGAGCTGTCTGTTGATATGTAAACAAATAACATTTACATGACATGAGTGTAGTTTTCCTTTTAAGATTGTGACTCCCGTGCAGTGATTGCAGTGGGGATCGTGAACAGTAAAATAAACAACAGTTACACATTCAAAGGGCACATGAAGTTTTATAGAAAAAAATTACAAACGCTTGGCAAAGGTGAACTCCTGTTCCACGATCTCTGAAAATATGCTGCTGCTGTGTTGGAAATATGGTCTGCTTATTCTGTTCTCCCGAGGGTCGGTGCATTTTTCTTCACCCCTGCTGGCCAGCCAAGGAGTGGCAGCATTGGCATCCACTATGAACACTGTAGTTGCTCAACTGTTCTGTCATTGGCATGGGGACGGGGAACTGGGATGGAAAGCGGGGAAAAAATAAATAAAATTTCCCAACCTTGCTACATAGTAGTTATGACATACATCAGGTCCAGTGCATAGCTACAAGGGACTGTCACAAAATTGTTGAGCCAATGATTCTGCTACAGTCTTTCATCTGTGACAAAAATGTGTGTTGGGGGGGTGTGGTGTGGTGTGTGCAGACCTTCCCTGTGTGTACTAAAACCGAACAGTGACAGCTCAGGGAAGGGGGGGGGGGTGTTGTCATGCAAATAGCACACAAGGGCCATCCAGAAGCACGGTAACCCCTGCAACATGCTGTCGCCTCTTTAGTGACATCTTCTAACACTGAACTACTGTTTCAGACAGTTTGTAACAGTGCCAGTAAACAATGTCACACAGCAGAAGAGTCAGTGAGGGAATGAAGGTTGATGGGACTGGTAATACGAAACTGTGCACAGGGCAAATGGGACAGGGGGCACTGTTTTTCACTGGCTCCATTGACTACTAATGGGCTGGGGAGCAGGAGAGGGGTCACTGGATCACCTAGAGGGTCAGAAGAGGTCCAAAAGAATGCAGCACACTTCAGCCCACAGGCAGTAAGAGTTCAAGGGTGGGGGGAAGTTGGGAATGAGGTTGTAGTGCCTGTGCTATTGGTGTCTGTGGATGGAACAGCACCATGCAACTGGTACTGTGCAAGCCATGGAAGCCAGTGTGTTCTGAATTGGGTGTTAGCCAGTGCAAGCCATGTTTGTGTACTAACATCTGGAATGCCTAATTGACATTCCAACTTAGTGGCAGGGGGATTCCTCTTCCTGATGACTGAGCTCTTTGTGGCTGTGTGGTTGCTGCATAGTGCTTGTTCTTGTCTCAGTTTGTTGCTCCATACCTAGCGACTGTACATGGGGCCTAGGATCTTTCGACACATTTCTGATTCTGTTTCTCTGAAACTAGCGTCCTTCTTTACATAATAACTATAAACAGTACCGTGAAGGCAGGATCACTGCCCCTTGGCTTCACCTCCTCTGGCTGCTTGTCTACACCTGACATCACAGTCCTCTGCTTGTGATGTCATAGTCGGTTGCTGTGGAAACATTTGTGATACTCCACCAAACAATTGTGATGACATATTTCAACTTATATTTCAAGTACTTACTTCTTCTCATCCTTATGAAATGTTCATGAAAGAAAGCCAGATGTCAGTCAGATGGCCTTCTGTTCTTGCTGTCAGCATGAACTTCTCATGCAACAGCACAGCTAGTTGCTGTACAAAAGGTTATGGTGTCACAAGCAGGGGACTCTGGCACTGAAAGTGTATTAGTGATGTCATGGGAAATTGTATCATATCAGCACGGTGAGTTGTTGCCCCAGAAATAAACAGAGGAAGACCAGCTGGCAGAGTGTGACAGGGTTGGGTAAGACCTTGTCCCATTTGTTGTGCAGAGAGTGTTGAGGCTGGGGATCTAGTCCGTCCTCTCCTATTCTGTTGCTTGTTTATCTCTTGCCTGTCTGCGCAAACAAATTTTCCTTGTGGAACCTTGGAACTGGCAACTCCGATGGTCCCACAATGTGCTCCTGCTATCTCCCTTCCTTCATTTGCTGTTTGTATCTTTTCTTTCCCCTTTGCTTCTCTGTGATTGAGAACTATATGTGAATTATTATGGGAGACTGGTATCTCTTGGTTTGCAAATGTATATAATTATACTGTTGAAATGAATGCAAAAAGCTATTTGGGTTTCTTTTAAAAAAGGCAATCTCTAGTCAGCCCAGTGGCATGGAGGGCTGAGGCAGCGATGCCTTACATCCTGACACGCCAGTGACCCTTGTTGCCGGGGATCGGCCAGGGAGGGAGATGATCGAGTGGACAGCTTTCCTCTCCAGGGGAGGGGTGGGACTAGAGATCGGTGCATGCCTGGCCCCTAGCGGCGGCTGGAGGCTGGCACACTGATTCCACAGATGGGCGGTGATGAAGCAGATCCTGGCGAGCTGCATGCGGAAGCACCCACGACTCGGCCATTGACGTCACTGCACGCTTGTCCTGCACTTGGGGCCGGGGGAGAAAACTGGAGGACGAAAATACCGTGGATCAGCGGGATGATTCTGACCCTCCACAAACGCCGCACCCGGCTAGCTGGTACCTCAAGCAAGGTGTGAGTACCAGTGGATTCTGCGGTGATGGGACTGGGAAGGGGCCGGTCTGGGAGGAGATAAATTTAAAAAAAAAAAATGGCAATCTGTAATACAAGGGGTTAACCTGGAGCTGTATTTTGACCTCCACAAGCTTGTTTGCAGAATTATCACCAAGAAATCAATCCTGGGATAGGATGTCTTAATTGGTTGCACCGCTTGAGAAGACTGGGTGTACTGGTCACAGGAAAGAAATTGACAAAGTTTTGGGACATTGGGCTGGATATTCAAACTGCGCCATTCTGTGTCGCAAGCCCTTGCGCTGCTCAAAATAGTTGCGCTGGGGTGTGGCCGGAGCGATATTCAACGGAGTTGCGCTATTGAGCAACTCCTTTGAATATCACCCCGCCACAGCCACTGTGCATGGCGCAGTGGAACTTGCGCCACCGCAAGTGGTCAGAGTGGAGCATTCAAGATGCGGTGGTGCAAGTTCCATTGCGCCATGCGCAAAATTCCGATATTCAAAAGGTGACATGCAAATGGGGCCATAATTCATGCAAGGCGCGGGGGGCCATTTGCATCTACTTATGGCCCCATTTGCATGCCATTAGCATGCAGGTGCGCCGATCCCCGATGACTTGCGCCTGGCGCCCTGCCAGGCAGCAGCCGTTGGGGACCGACACCCCCTGCAGCCCGATCGCAGGCAAAACCGTAGTAATCCCCCACTCCCCGACTGGCCCGATCAGCGGGCAAAACTGTAGTAACTCCACCCTCACTAGCCCAATTGTGGGAAAACCAGTAGTAATGCCCACCCCCACTAGCCCGATCGCGGGCAGAACAGAGTTCAACCCCCAAGAACAATATCCCTGGTGTTCCAGTGGACGTGAAGCCGATCGCGGGCATTAGAGTCAACCCCCAGGTCCAGTGCCCTTGTGATCCTAGTGGCCCCCCACCCACGAGCCCCACCACCGCCCCCCGTCAGCCAGCGGGCGGCAGCACCCCACCCGCCCGCCGCCCGTGACTGACTGCTTGGCGGGCTGCGCCCATTGGTTCAGAGCAGAGCCAATGGGCATGCAGCTATACCGTCTAAGTCAGTCTAGATATGTGAATGAATGAGATTGTACTGCCTTGTATGGTATGGGCTGCACGCCCATTGGCTCTTGTCTGAACCATTGGGCTTGCAGCTCATGAGCAGTCAGTCGGCGGGCGGCAGGCGGTGGGTGCTGCCGCCCACTGGCTGACGGGGAGCGGGTGGTGGGGTCTGCGGTGGGTGGGAGGCCACTAGATCACCAGGGTACTTGGAACTGGGGTTGACTCTAATGCCCGCAATCGGGCTTCGGGTCCACTGGAACACCAGGGATATTGTTCTTGGGGGGTTGAACTCGGTTCTGCCCGCGATCGGGCTAGTGGGGGTGGGCATTACTACTGGTTTTCCTGCGATCGGGCTAGTAGGGGTGGAATTATTACAGTTTTGCCCGCAATCGGGCCAGTCGGGGTTGGGAATTACTACAGTTTTGCCCGCGATCGGGCCAGTCGGGGGGGGGTTACTATTATGCCCGCGATCGAGCTGCAGGGGGGCACAGGGAAGAAGTGGAGGGCGACCCACAGGTGGCAGCTGCTGTGTTGCACCCTGCAATGCGTCAGCTCACCTGTGGGTGGCCCTCGACTTACTCCTTTTTTTTTTGCTCAAAGTCGTGCAGGCGCAGGTTGGGGGTTGCGCCTGCACAACTCTGCACAGCCCGGCTGAATATCGGGCTGTGCAGTTTGGCGTACGGTTCCTCCTCCGTTGAGCATGCCTTCATTAGCATTGCGCTGTTGCTCAGCATGACTTGGGGGGCGCAACTGCCTCCTGCTGAATATGGCAGAATGGCGCAATTTCGGACTTGTGCAGGCGCAACCCTATTGCGCATGGTGCAACCTTTTTGAGTATCCAGCCCATTGTGTGAAAACAGGAGATATACTGCAGCTAACAAGAACAGAATGCAGAAGTTACACTGCCAGGCAAAGGCATCTTATAAAAATAGTAATGTCTTGTTTGGGTTAGAGAGAGAGAGACTGAGATTTTAAATTGGAAAGAGACTGTGAGATGAAGGACTTTTTTTTTGTTTGTACTGTCTTCGTCAAGAGCAGTCCTGCACAATTTTTTTTATTTTATTGTTTATTGATAATATTAAAATGCTACTTGCAAATTTTATGACTTCTGGTTTGCATGTTTTCTGACCTGTGCCTCGACTATACAGAGATCATTTTTCCATGCAGATATCCCTTAGCAATAAAGACTAGGGAGAAGGAAAATACTTTGCTCACTTTGAATATTACAGCATTTTTTAAATGGACACTAGCAACCCTTTTTGCATGATATTATTTCTAGTTAAAAACCCACATTTTATTATTGCTAACCTTCGTTGATGGTTATTTTACCTGCTTCCTTTCTTGGTAGAACTGAAATGTGTCCTGATGATGAAATTATACCCAACCTCCGTTTGTCTCAGATCATTGATCTACTCTTGTTGCATACTTCCTGACACCCCCCCAACAGTGCAGCAACTCATGATACAATAGTTTCCTCTCCTCCTACTGCATCATAAATGGCTAGACTGTTGGGGTTGTTCCCAAGTCTAGGAAGGATGCAGTGGGAGTTGATCAAGGAATGTAAACAAACATATTGTGTGGTAACACCAGTAAGGTGGGCAGTCTGTTTTTCACTTTTTAAAAGAAAAAAGGAATCCTAGCCAAACTACTAGCTACATCAGCAGTCTCTACGTGATGTGAACAATCAAAACGTGTCTTTTAAACTAGGGGGACTTTGAGGCTTAAGAGAGTTGACAGTGTCCCTTTGAATATGGTCACTCTCTGGCTTGGCCTTCATCCTTCAGATTGAGCCCAGTCCTGTCCCCCTGGCTCTTATCTCACCCTCACTTACAACTCCATGGGCTTATCTCCTGTGGCGAGTCCTGGCCAAACCTGACTCAAACCTCCCACCTATTACAGAGTATGGAGACAGGAAAACCCAGAGTGTGGTATGAATGACCAGTGGCAGATAGCAAGGCCAGAGAGCACCCAGGTTCATCTGCTTGAGTTAGGGCTTTTCTGCTTTGTTGCCTCTTGACCCGTGATCGGCATGCTGGAGGTTCCATGCCCGTGCACGCTATGCCTTGTGGAGCGGAAGCTGGTTGATGATCCTTCCCTCTTTACTTCCACTGCACTGCCATCCATGGTGACCCAGATGGCAGTGTTGTAGTGAAAGTAGCTGCCGTCCCTCCCCCAGAGGAAGAGAGCATCCTGAGGGACACTGGATCCTCCTCCCTTCATCTGGCCCCCGACAATAAAGGTTTGTTCTCATACTTCGGTCACTGGTGTCACAAACATTAATGCTACTGCTGCACTGACAGTCTGGCAGCAAGTATTTTTTAAAGCTTCAGTATATGTTATGCCGAAAATGTGTATACAGTATATTTTTTTTATTTGATTACCTCTTTTCTATAGTTTTATCAGATGCAGTTTTCTCTCCATTTTGAGTTTGCCATAACGTTATTTCAGATTTGAATGAATTAAAGGAGCCCCCCCATGGGACAGGGCTGTTCCCCGGTTTTCCATCAGTATTGCAGAGAAACATAGAATCTGTTGGCAGAAACAGGCTGTGACCGGGTTGTGTGGGTGGGGTAAATGAGTGACACAAGACCTCGTTTTAAGGTTAACACACCTTTGCTCGGTGTGATGTTTATTAGTCCTGAGGACTGCTTTTTTGTAAAAGATGTATACAAAAATGAGAGAACATCCATAAGCAACCTTAAACAATAATAAGTCTTAAACTTTAAACAATAATAAGAAAATAAATAACAAAAGAAAATAGCTCTTCCTCGAGCTCCAGAAGTACCCTACCTCGGTAGCTCTGACACAGAGTAGATATATTTCTTTAAACACAATTTACTACAATCTTCTGTGCTATGAGACAACCTCTCCCTTCTCACTCCAAGGTTGATTTGCCATTTCTGAGCACTAGGGCAGCTTTTATACTCTTCCCTAGAGTGTCATCAGGTCAGCTGATCCGCCCCAATCTGAAAAACAGTCATTCCTCCTCTAGTACACACATGATGGAGGATCAGCTTGACCATATGCTCAGATTATCATACTGGTATCATTATAACCACTCTCTGTCCTCCTTTTGGTAGTACAGGACAAGATATAAGCAAATACCTACTAATTGCCTGTAATTTGTGTAGCTCCTTCCCGAACTCAAATGGAGTGACAGCTGTCATTTCTTATATAACAGCCTCATCATGGGGCTTCTGGCTCCTAAGGGCTCATTTTTTCCAAACTCCCAGCACTCGGGTACTGTAGGAACTCACTTTATTTCTTCAAACAGAAAGCAAACATGTATTTAGTTCATATGTGTTATGTTCTAACATTTATTCTGGTATTGTTCAACAAACTCACACCGCAACAGGAGTAGAGCAGCTTTCATTTTTGTTCAGGTGCCTCTCTGGTCTCAACAACAACACTCTCTGTCTGCTCTCTTTCTAGCTTACACATCTCAGAATGCTGCCCTCAAGTGGCAGAGTAACGCAATGCATTACCATTTCACATGCATAACATTTCCTCCCCACTAAATTATATTGTTACCAAATGAACAAGTATTAGCATTATTCGCTATTATTAAGATGATTCATTCTATGCTAGAGGTAGGAGTAGATTGCCCCAGGCCTCGAACCAGTCAAGGGGATTATTCTGCCCCAACAATCTGATCTGGCTGTCTAACTACACAAAACATTTTGTTCCTTTTAAATGTCTCACAGGTTCAAACGATCTGGAGGTTTTGAAATTCGGGATGGATAACGTTTCTCGTGAGCAACCCTTGGCAAGGCTACCCTGTCTGGTACCTCCCTCCGATCCTCGGTTGATGGTTGTACAGCCTCACCATTGCTCCTCTCCACCTCCTGCTCTACGTCTTCAGAAGGTGTTGAGACTTCGGTAGTGGGGCTTCTGTAAGCTACAGCAGATGGAATCCACATTTCCCATGGGTTTTCTTCCCTGGAAGTGTCCCCATCTGTGCGCTGCTGAAGATCTAGAAGCTGTTCAGCATGCCGTTTCCATTTCCCTCCAGATTCAACATCAACTGTATATGACACTGGACCCGTCTGAGATGTCACCACACCAGAGGTCCACTTCTCCCCCTTCCGGTAATCTCGAACAAGCACCTCTTGACCAACAATGAACTGTCTATCCTTTGAACGAGCTTGCTGGCGCAGTATTTGAGATTCTTGGTTCTTCAAAACCTGTGATGCCACATCTGGCTTAAGAAAATCAAGACGGGAGCGAAGCTTGCACCGAAAAAACAACATTGCTGGAGATTCCTTTGTTGTGGTATGGGGTGTATTTGGTATGCCAGCAGGAAGTTATCCAACTTGTGTTGTAAGGTCAAAGACCCGCCGATCTCAGGGCATTCTTCATGGTTTTGCACAAAGCGGCTCCAGCTGAGACCATTAGTCGATGGTTGATATGGGGCACTACGAATATGCCTCACACCATTGGACTTCAGAAATGCTGCAAAGTCACTAGAAATAAATTGTGGTCCATTGTCACTGACCAGCTGTTCAGGAATCCCGTAACGGCTAAATAGTCCTCGCAGCACTTGAATGGTCTTACTGGTAGTAGTAGTGTCCATGACTTGAATTTCGGGCCACTTTGAGTGGGCATCTACAACAATTAAGTACATGTGTCCTTCCCACGGCCCTGCAAAATCTACATGAATGCGCTGCCACGGTGCACCTGGCCACATCCAGGGATGTAGAGATGAGGGACACTGCATTTTCTGAACACGCTGACAGGTAGTGCATGTTTTTGCTTGTTGCTCAATTTGCAGATCAATCCCTGGCCACCAAGTATAGCTTCTAGCTAAAGCCTTCATTCTCACTACACCCGGGTGTCCCACATTTAGCTCATCCAGAACACGAATACATAGTTTTGAAGGGACAATTACCCGGACACCCCACATCAAGCAACCTTGCTGTACTGAAAGCTCATTACGTCTGACGTAGAATGGTGACAACTCACCGTGAATGTCCTGGTTCACAGTAAAAGTCCCTTTTGTTACTAAGTCCAAGACCTGAGACAACACAGGATCAACTTTTGTCTCCTTTTTAATTTCAGAACTTGTGATAGGTAATTTCTCAAGCTGATTGATGTAGAAGACATCGACAGTGTCCACTTTGTCACTGTGGGCTACCTGCAGAGGCAGTCTTGAGAGCCCATCAGCATTGCCATGAACAGCCGCCTTCTTGTATTCAATGCGGTAGTTGTGAGCTGATAACAAGAGAGCCCAACATTGCATTCTGGCTGCTGCCATGGAAGGAATACCTTTTTGGGGGCTGAAAATGGTCGTGAGGGGACGGTGATCACTGAGGAATGTGAATTCCCGACCATAGAGGTATTGGTGGAATTTGCGAACTCCGAACACTATTGCCAAAGCTTCTCTCTCAATTTGGGCATAGTTTTGTTCAGGTTTGCTGAGAGTTCTGGATGCAAAGGCAATTGGCTTTTCGTCCCCATTCGGTAGAACATGAGAAAGAACTGCTCCCACCCCATAAGGTGAGGCATCACACGCCAGTCTGATGCTCAGCTGTGGATTAAAATGAATGAGCACATCTTGAGAAACAAGCTGCTTTTTAGCCTTCTTAAACGCACTCTCACAGTCCTTTGTCCAACACCAGGACTTCCCCTTGCACAGCAAGCCATTTAGTGGGTTGAGAATCGTAGCCAGATTGGGAATAAACCTGCCATAATAATTTAACAGGCCCAAGAACGACCGTAACTGGCTCACATTTTCCAGTGCTGGGGCGTCCACAATCGCTTTTTCTTTCTCAGGCGATTTGTATAAGCCCGCTGCATCTATGGTATGGCCCAAGTACTCCAATGAAGTCTTGAAAAATTCACACTTCTCCTTCTGGACACGCAAGCCAAAATCTTCCAATCGCTGCAAAACTGCATCCAGGTTCTTCAGGTGCTCTGCATCATTCCTTCCGGTCACCAGTATATCATCCAGGTAACAGTGAACATTTGGAAGACCTCGTAAAACCTGGTCCATAGCTTGCCGAAATATGGCTGGAGCTGATGCAATGCCAAAAGGTAGGCGATTATAGCAGAAGAGACCCTTTTGGGTGGTTATTGTGAGATATTTCCTTGAGTTTTCATCTACTGTCATTTGCAGATAAGCATGTGACAAATCCAGCTTACTGAAAGCGTTGGCCCTGTGCCAGCGATGCAAACAAGTCTTCGATGTGTGGAATCAGATACTGTTCCACACACACAACTGGATTTATGGTTACTTTAAAGTCTCCACATATTCACACGGACCCGTCTTTCTTTACCACTGACACTACTGGCGTTGCCCAGTCACTACACTGTACAGGTGACAAGACTTCAGCTTCGGTTAAGCGAGTTAATTCGGCCTCCACTTTCGGTCTGAGTGCATAAGGTACTGGGCGTGGTTGACAAAACTTTGGTTTGTGTTGTGGTTTCAAAAACACACATGCCTCAATACCCTTCATTGTTGCCTAGCTCCCCTTTGAATAAAGGAGTATGTTTTTGCAACACTGCTTCTAGTGTGTTGTGGTCACTTGTATTAACAGTCCTCATCTCCTGCCAGTTGAGGCGTATTTTCTTCAGCCATTCTCGGCCTAAGAGTGAAGGGTAGTTACCTTTAACCACGTACAGAGGCAGTAGTGCCGTTTGCCCATTTATTTTCACCTGCACCTTGATGACACCTTCAGGTGAAATTGCCTCGCCAGTGTATGTCCTCAGTACAACGTCAGTCGTTTGCAGGGGTAGATGTCTCAACATAGCTTCATACTTGTCTGTAGAAATCAATGAGACTGCAGCCACTGTGTCCAATTCCATTTTCAGTGGTTTCCCTTCAATTTCAGGTGTTACACAGATGGTTGCCGTTTCCCCTTTAAGAGTCAGCATGTGCAATGCTAATTCAGTATCAGTGTCATCACTGCACTCCCCTGTGTTTCCACACATGTACTTCTCTCTTTCTACATTTCGTAAATTGCTTCCCTTTGCTTCCATTGATTTCCCCTCCTTTCTTTTTCCCTCTGCACACTCGCCCAATGTGGCCTTTCTTCCCACAGTTATGACATGTCTGTTCTTTAAACCAGCAATCCTTATCACTGTGATTAGCCTTCCCACAGTGACCACATTTATTAGGCTTCCTGGGAGAAGAGAAGGATAAAGCATTTACTTTCAGGGAATCACTTAAGTGCTGAGCCTCCCGTGCAGCTGTTTCCATCGATACAGCAATCTCGATCGCTTTCTTGTATGTCAGTCCCACCTCCGTTAAAGGACGCTTCTGTGTCGCTTCACTTTTCAAACCGCACACAAATCTGTCCCGGAGGGCATCATCTAAATGGGTGCCAGACTCGCAATGCTCAGCTAATTTCTTTAGAACAGCCACATACTGCGCAACAGACTCACCCTCAGCTTGATTTCGTTTATGAAAGCGAAATCTTTCAGCAATCACCAGAGGCTTAGGAGAGAAATGTGTCTGTAAGACCTCCACAATACTGGCAAAAGTTTTCTCCCCGGGCTTTTCTGGCGCTATTAGACTTCTCAACAAACTGTACGTTGAGCTGCCCATAACACTCAGTAACACAGCCACTTGTTTTTCATCACTTCTATCATTTGCTGTGACAAAATGTCCAAATCTCTCAATATAAGTTGTCTATTGTTCCACATTTTCATCAAAGGCATCAATATGTCCTATAGTCGCGGCCAACTTTATGTGTTTCTCCCGGGTTCACTCGTGGGTCCAAAAGTTACGTCTCAGGGATAACCCTCACAGCAGTAGTTCGTTCTGGTAAGGTACCGGAGGGTAATTAAACACCTCGTCGCCAATTATGTTATGTTCTAACATTTATTCTGGTATTGTTCAACAAACTCACACCGCAACAGGAGTAGAGCAGCTTTCATTTTTATTCAGGTGCCTCTCTGGTCTCAACAACAACAACACTCTCTGTCTGCTCTCTTTCTAGCTTACACATCTCAGAATGCTGCCCTCAAGTGGCAGAGTAACGCAATACATTACCATTTCACATACATAACAATATGGTCAAGGATTCTTATGTGCACACATATAATAATAATACCCTTAACACCTTAGAGCAGCTTCTAAACCAGGAGGCTGAAAAGATAAGCTGTCGGTAAAACATTTCAGTTCTGCAGTTTTCTCTCTGTCTATTTCACAAGGTGTTCCTTTTATTTAGCAAGAATAAATTGTTTCTTTATGGCATGCATCAAGGAAAGTGACAGCCTTGCACTTTCAGGGCACTGAGGCGCCATGAGCAATCACAAAAACACAGTCTCTCACTGTTTTACAGTGGGGAAGCCTTCCTATGCTACGGGCTTCTCTCCTGTGGCAGGTCTCACTTCTCTGAGATCCTTTTCGGCTCCTTTATCCTCCGTAACCAGCGGCAGCTGTTTCTCTCTCACAACGAAGCTAAACACAGCTCCTTTCAAGGAACAGACATCCCTGTCTTTACCAGATCCCCACAGGGGCTGGACTATAGTACAAACGCGCATCGAGGCATAATACATAAAGAAAAATATTGCGCTCTGTTTTTCCTGACTGGAACGCACACTTTCCACAGAGCATATTCAATAACCAGCTGTTTCTTACTGGTTCCTTGGTTTCTTAACTTGCAGGCATAAGGCAGGGATTAAAAATGAATATATAGAGGGAACAGCCAAGTGAGTCAAGATACTGTAATGGGTGGCCTACCCATAATAGTAGAAAAGATATATTTAGATAGAATAGATAGAAGTGCTACTGCAGTAAGCTTTAGGGGAAAATAAATGCCAAAGCCTGCTTTCGGACGGGTTGGGGGGCAAACTAACACACATCCCGAAGGTAAAGTGGAAACTAGGGGCTACCCTATCTTGTTTCCAAGACAACCTACCCAATAAATCCGGGTCAGATGGAACTACTGCCCACCCTCACTTTGGTAGCTCCACCCCAGGGTCCCTTAAATACATATAAACACATAGGTAATACTACATCAGTATCCCTACGATACTCGAATACATCCCTGGGGTATCTAATACATTTTTACATAACATTTCATATTACATCAACAGGTGTACTTTCATCACACTCTGATTCATTCATCTTTGTGACAGGGGCCCTATATCGCGACAAAAAAATTGTCATCCACATGTTGAGTACCAGCGCGATTTTGGACAGTAAATTTGTAAGGTTAAAGCACCAAATACCACCGCATTACCCGATTATTATGATCGTTCATCTGGTGTATGAAACACAGCGGGTTATGATCGGTAACCAGCGTAAATGGCGCTCCCCACAAATAGAATCTTAATGCCTCGATGGCCCATTTGGCGGCTAGCCATTCCTGCTCCACATTCGAGTACTTCTGTTCACAATTGTGGAGTTTACGTGAAATATACAGGACTGGGTGTTCTTCACCCTTAGCAGTCTGACTCAGGACAGCCCCAATACCTGTGCCCGAGGCATCAGTATGAACCTTGAAAGGCTGACTAAAATCTGGGCTGCGTAGCACTGGCGAAGAAAATAGTGCTGCTTTTATATCCAAAAAAGCTTTTTCACACTCTGGTGTTCACACTATTTTATTACCAAATCTTTCCTTAGTCAGGTCAGTTAACGGGCTTGCCATAGCTGCGAAATTGGGGATAAATCTACGGTAGTAGCCAGCCAACCCAAGAAACGAGCGGACATGTTTCTTCATCTCTGGTTGGGGACAGTTGGCTACCGCCTCAACTTTATCAGTTTTGGGTTTGATG
Organism: Neoceratodus forsteri; assembly: GCA_016271365.2. NCBI lineage: Eukaryota > Metazoa > Chordata > Ceratodontiformes > Ceratodontidae > Neoceratodus > Neoceratodus forsteri. The sequence goes on along the minus strand of JADMNL010000026.1, from coordinate 198,272,349 downwards.
TTTCCGTTACCTAACAAAAAACTTAAGTACCTGGTTTTCGACATGGCCAAAGAACATTTTTCAGGGTTGATGGTTACTCCTGCTTTGGCAGTTGAGCTAATGACAACCCTCAAGTGTCCCAAATGGGTGCACCAGTCCGGACTAAAGATGATGATGTTGTCCAGATATGCTGCACAAAATTAAACTGAGGTGCCAGCACATGGTTCATAAACCTCTGGAACGTCACCGGAGCTCCATGGAGTCCAAAAGGCATAGTCCGGAATTGAAACAATCCCATAGGCGTACTAAAGGCTGTTTTCTCTCTGGAGGTGTCTTCGAGGGGAACCTGCCAATAGCCTTTGGTAAGGTCCAAAGTGGAAATGTATTGGGCCTTACCGACTTTATCCAGGATGTCATCCACTCTGGGCATGGGATAGGCATCAAACTGGGACACTGCGTTCAGTGCCCTTAAATCGAGACACAGTTTAATACCTCCCTCCTTTTTGGGCACCACAACAATGGGAGAACCCCAAGCACTGTTAGATGGTTCTATGATTTTCATTTGCAACAGTTTCTCTACTTCTTGCTGCACTTCTTCTCTCACCCTTTCTGAGAGTCTATACGGTTTCTTCCTTATGGGTGGGGATGTGGTCTGGATCTCATGCTCCACTCCCTTAGCTACACCCGGCACACTAGTGAAGGTACTCGGATAGTCTAGTAACATGTCCTGTAACTCTCTTCTACTTTTGGGGTCTAGGGCAGGATTTACTTTCACCTCCCGTATCCCTTTTCTAGTCTCTAGTCTCCCATAAGCTGTTTCCATTTCTGTCTTGGGTGTTTCTGATACTATCAGCATACTCAGCCCTCTGAAACTTTTCTCATGCCATTTCTTCAGCAGGTTCGCATGGTAAGTTTTAGTCTTATGAATCTTATCTGGTGTCTCTATCTCAAAGGTAACAGGCCCCGGCTGTCTCACTACATGATTATGGTCCCTGCCGTTTCATTAGGAGCTAGTTTGCAGTGGTTGGGAGTAACAACAATACTTTATCCCCTTTTATGAATGTTTTGACCTGGGTACCCTGATCATGTGTTGCCTTCGGCACCGTCTGAGCCTGAATGGTCAACTCATGGGCCTTTGCAGAGTATTTCACTAATCTCTGTCTCAGTTGTTTTGCAATTCCAGGGTGTTTTATGTCTTTGTCTTCCTCCCAGCATTTTTTAATTACCTCTAAATGTAGGGTTCCTGCCATAAAGGAGTTCAAACGGGGAATTACCAGTGGATGCCTGAGGGACCTCTCTGTATGCGAATAAGGCAAAGGGGTAAATACCTGTCCCGATCCTTACCTTCCTCATGAACAAATTTTTTCAGCATTCATTTCAGCATTTGGTTAAAACGCTCGGTTAGGCCATCTGTCTGGGGATGATAAGGGGACGTGCGGACAGCTACTATAGCCAGCAATCGATATAATTCCGCATTGAAATTGGAACCTCGTCGGTCAGTATCTCCTCCGGTATGCCTACCCTACTGAACAATTTCACTAGTTCCTCCACTATTTTGGGTGTAGTGACTGACCTCATGGGGATGGCCTCAGGGTATTTCGTTGCATAGTCACATACGACCAGTATATATTGGTTCTCCGTGGAGCTTTTATTGAGCGGGCCCACCACATCCATCCCAGTCCTTTCAAATGGGGTTGTCACTAGGGGTAAGGGTATCAAAGGGACTTCCTCCTTCTTCCCTACTTGGGCCACAAGCTGGCATGCCTCACATTCTCTACAGTATCTGGCAACATCCTCATGTATTTTAGGCCAAAAGAAATGCTGAATTAGCCTGCACAGTGTCCTGTCTCTTCCCTCATGTCCTGCCCATGGTAGGTCATAACTGAAATATAACAAGTCATCTCTAAAACAAGAGGGTACCAACAATTGCTCAACCTCTTCTTTAGTCACTGGGTTTTCACACACACTATACAGCAGAGCATGTTTCATTATTATCTTTGGGGCCCCTGGGGTTTGTAATTTTCCCACCTGTTAGAAAAAAGGCTGCAACCCTACATCATTTTTTTGTTCAGCTACAACCTTTTTTTTTTTTTTTTTAGTTGTTTAACCAGGAGTAGCACACTAAGCTGAAAGCTTTTTTACAGGAGCGACCTGGGAGCACAGGGAAGTTAAGTGACTTGCTCAGGATCACACAGTATGCAAGTGGAAGCTGTGGGATTCAAACCCAGGTCTGTCCTGCTAGATGTCACCAGATTTGCAGCTCAGAGCCTTAAACCACTGTGCTATACTGCCTCCCTTTGGCTTTCACAAAAACGTTTTGTACATTTTCAGAGGTTAACCCTTTCTGTTTATCGTGCCATTGTCTCTGTACCTTCTTCATGTTGTGGGACAGTTTGGTTTTCCCAGGTACATCAACCACCTCATCCTTAAAAGGAAATATGTCCCCCAACTCTTGTTGTCTCTTCTCCTGTGCTCGTGTAGTTACAGCAGTGACAGTTCCCTTATCGGGCATTAAGTCGGCAAAGTCTGGAAAATCATGCCTGATAACCATTGGTACTAGCAGATGTGGTACCAATCCTGTTGCCAAGGTGGTTATTCTTTCCTTCACCACCATGTTTACTGGCACCGTGGGGTATAGATGGGTATCTCCATGAACACATACCACACTCATAGGAGGTCCTCTTTCTTTATTGGTAACTAATTCTGGCCGTATTAACATTTGCCTGCTTCCGGAGTCTATTAAGGCTGTTACATTTTGGTTTTCTACCTTCACCTCGGTAAAGTAACCAGGATTTAACAATGCCAGATGTGTTGTTTCTCCTCTGCTAGTTGGGCACAAACGTGCAATGTGTCCCTGGCCCTTGCAATTCCGACAGATAATGTCTGCAGGGTAGGGTTGTCCTCTAGTACCACCCCTGTTATCTGGTCGGCCTTCATATCTCCTATACCTCGGTTGTTCGTAACCTGGTCTCACTAGGGGGGTTGGTTTACTGTTAGTATTTTCCAATACTCTGGCACCTCCTTTCTTTATATTCTGGTGGGCAGAGAGGTAGTCATCCGTCAAGGTGATGGCAATCTCAGCTGTTTCAGGGTTGTGCTTCCTTACCCAAATCTGTACATCATGGGGCAGGACTTGTAGGAACTGTTCACCCACTATGATATCTACCAAATCATCTACAGTTTTCTGTTCCAGCTGCAGCCATTTGTTACACAGGTCCCTCAATCTTATAAAGATGTCTCTGAGGGTATCTTGGGTCTGAAATTTTAAAGCCTGGAATCTTTGCCGGTATGTTTGGTATTAATATCATACTGCTTTAAAATTTCCTTTTTGACTAGATCATAAATATTGGCCGTACGGGCATCCATATTACTATATGCTAACTGCACCTTCCCAGTTAGGTATGGAGCTAGTTGTACCACCCACTGTGTCTATGGTCATGCACATGCCTGAGCAACCCTCTCAAAAGTGGTTAGATACCCCTCTGTATCATCTGACGATGTCATCTTTGTCAGCTTGATATCCTTTGGGTTTAGGTCGGGCCTACTTCCATTCTGACCTCTACCTGCCTTCAAGTTATGTAAAGCCCGAAGAGTCTCTACCCACCTGATATCCTGTCGTCTCCTCTCATGATCCCTCTCTCACTCCATATCCATCTGTCTGATGGCCAGCCATCGGAGTAGTTCGGATAATCCCTCCAGTGGTTCCTCTGGGTACATCTGGCATTCCTCTTCCTTCCGATCCTCGTCCTTGACCTCCTGATCCTTGGGTTTCTGTGGTTTCACCACCTGTCCTAATCCTGGCATCAGGGTCTCTCCAGCTCTCGCTACCTGGGTTCTGGTCTGGACACCAGTCGCTGTAGCTCCCTTCGTCTTCTCCTCGTCATCCGACATGTCACTTGCTTTACCCTAGTACTAGGGCTGGTACTGGATTCTGGTCTCTCACCTATGCTAGACAACCAGATCCCACTTCTAACACCAAAATCTGTAACCGGGTTGTGTGGGTGGGGTAAATGAGTGACACAAGACCTTGTTTTAAGGTTAACACACCTTTGCTCAGTGTAATGTTTATTAGTCCTGAGGACTGCTTTTTTTGTAAAAGATATATACAAAATTAAAAGAACATCCATAAACAACCTTAAACGATAATGAGTCTTTAACTTCAGACAATAAATTGTAAGAAGAAAATAAATAAAAGAAAATAGCTCTTCCTTGAGCTCCAGAACTACCCTACCTTGGTAGCTCTGCCACAGAGTAGATACATTTCTTTAAACACAATTTACTACAATCTTCTGTGCTATGAGACAACCTCTCCTTTCTCACTCCAAGGTTGATTTGCCATTTCTGAGCACTAGGGCAGCTTTTATAATCTTCCCTAGAGTGTCATCAGGTCAGCTGATCCGCCCCAATCTGAAAAACAGTCATTCCTCCTCTAGTACACACATGATGGAGGATCAGCTTGACCATATGCTCAGATTATCATACTGGTATCATTATAACCACTCTCTGTCCTCCTTTTGGTAGTACAGGACAAGATATAAACAAATACCTACTAATTGCCTGTAATTTATGTAGCTCCTCCCCGAACTCAAATGGAGTGACAGCTGTCATTTCTTAAGTAACAGCCTCATCATGGGGCTGCTGGCACCTAAGGCTCATTTTTTTCCAAACTCCCAGCACTCAGGTAGGAACTCACTTTATTTCTTCAAACAGAAAGCAAACATGTATTTAGTTCATATGGACAAGGATTTTTCTGTGCACACATACAATAATAATACCTTTAACACCTTACAACAGCTTCTAAACTCAAGCGCCTGAAAAGGTGACCGTTAAGTAAACATATCAGTTCTGCCATTTTCTGTGTCTATTTCACAAGGGTTCCTTTTATTTAGCAAGAATAAATTGTCTCTTTAAGTCGCGCGTCAAGGAAAGTGACAGCCTTGCACTTCCAGGGCACTGAGGCACTGTGAGCAATCACAAAAACACAGTCTCTCACTGTTTTACAGTGGGGAAGCCTTCCTATGCTACGGGCTTCTCTCTTGTGGCAGATCTCACTTCTCTGAGATCGTATTTGGCTCCTTTACCCTCCGTAACCAGCGGCAGCTGTTTCAAACAACATGAAGTCTTGCTGTATTCTGACATATTGCAGTGATTCCCAACCTTTGAACTGCCCCGGAGAACAAAGAGTTAACTTTCTATGCAGGGCATAGAATGCTGAGCTCGAGCTCGGTTGAAGTCTCTGTCTGGAGTGTTTCAAACTCAAACCATCAGATTCTTTACTCCGCCTCACTGAACGGTCGCTCCGGAGATTTCTCCTTCAGCTTGGTTCGAAAGTCGGTTAAAGTTTTAGTTTTCGTCATTTTTTTAAACCGAAAAAGTTATCCGCATAGTCGGTACAGTCTCTGTCTGTGGTGCCGTGAGTACTAGATAGGAATTGTTCTGTTTTTCTGTGTGGAACTTGTAAAAGTGCGCCTCGGTTCGGCTGAACCGGCCATTTGATAGTGAAATCTTGTGTTTTGTGTTTTTACTTAGCGTGTGGTTACCGGTTCTTATCGGTTCTAAAAAAAACGTGTTTTAGTACTTTTTTTCCAATACCTGTGACACGGTTAGGAACCGATAAGGGAGTCTTGCCTGGCAGTTGCCATAAAAAGGGTAAGTTGGTTAGATTGGCCATGTCTGAGAAACCCAAGAAAAAAAAACCGGGCCCACTGGGTTTCAACACTGCAGTGAGTGTGGGGAGGTCTTTGCTAAGGCCAATCCCCAGACCACCTGTGTTTATTGTCTGGGGTTTGACCACCTCGATTCAGACTGCCAAATATGTAAAAAGTTTCCCAAATCTACCCTTGAGAAGAGATTAGGTAGACTGAGGGAAAAGGAGGACGAGAAGTCCGCTGACCCGGATGGGCAGCCCGGTTCGGTTCCAACCGAACCAGAAGGAGTGCCCTCTGACCAGGGCGATACTTCTTCGGGCAAAAGGAGAGCCGATTCCGAGGGATTGGTTCTGACAAAAAGAAAATGCAAAGACAAATCGACCGGTTCGGATCCAGAGGTTCATGTTCCGACCGCTGAAGAGATAGCCAGAGCGATTCAGATTGTGGAATCGCTCCACCCGGTTCCTACCGATCTGGCTTCTTCTGGCAGGGGTTCGGTTCGGTTGGTTCCCCCGGTTCAAGATTATACCCTCGAAGATTTTTATGAACCGGAATTTAAAGAGGAAGGGGAATTTGAGGATGATGATGGTGAAAGTGAGGGTCTGGATGTGCCTGTGGAACCGGACATCTTCACAGACAGACCTTTAGGTGTTTCCCCTCCTAGGCTTTCTGAGTCCCCTTCTCACTTTATGTTCTACAGAAAGGTGGCTGAAACCCTCCAGCTTCCTATGAAGGAGGCTGTGGAAGATCAAGAGGAGCCTGGTTATGTAGAAATGATGGACATCCCGGAGTCCAGGAGACTGTCTGTTCCCCTCCATAAATCCTTTGGGAAACAGACACAAAAAATCCTAAAGTTTCCTAATACTATACCTCCTGTGGATAGAAGAATGGACAAGAGGTATACACTTTCAGGCTCAGACACGGAGTTCTTATACCAGCAATGCAGCCATGTTGGGGTAGTGCAAGCTGCTGCCTGTGACAAGGCAAATATTCCTTGACTTCACACCCCAGACAAAGACTCCAGGAAGATTGATGCCATGGCAAAGAAACAGTACATGGCATCTTCCTTGGGACTCAGGCAGGCGAATTATAGGCTTATACAGCCAGGTACCAGAAGTCCAGGTGGGACACTGTACTGGCACTGGCTAAACAGGCCTCCCAGCTAGCCAAGGAGCTGGAGGCGGTGGCTGCAGATGGGATTGAGGCATCTAAGTTCAGTTTCATGCTGCTGTGGACTCTAATGATGTGTCATCAAGAGTCATGGCTATATCTGTGGCTCTTCGGAGGATGGCTTGGCTCAGATGTACTAGCCTCTCGCAGGACACCCAGGCTAAGGCCATGGATTTTCCTGTAGTGGGTAATTCTCTGTTTGGGGAGCAGACAGAGAATTACATGAAGAAAATGGATAAGTACAGGACCACTTACAGGAGTGTTTCAGCCAAGGAGAGGCAGGCATCTCCTCAAAGGAGCAGTCTAGGGGCAGGGCAGGCCTTTCAAAGGCCTTTTTACCAAGCACAGGCCTTTTCTTCCTATTCTCAGAGGGGGTTCTTCAGAGGGAGAGGCAGAAGGGGGATGAGCAGGGCTGCATCCACTCCTCAGCCTAAAGTCCCTGCCAAGCAGACACTCTGATGGGCCTGCCTGGGTCGACTCTCCTATTCCAGTAGAGAGCAGGCTGGCTTACTTTGTCCAGGACTGGATGTCTATTACATCAGACAAGTGGGTCCTGGAAGTAGTAAGCCAGGGACTGGTTCTCAGCTTCAGAAGATTTCCAAAGATCAGAGCCAGATCTTTTCCACCTGCGAATCTCTCGGAAACCCTTGCCCTAGAGGCAGAGGTTTCTTCTCTTCTAGCCTTAAGAGCCATAGAGAGAGTACCTACCCTACACTGGGGCAAAGGACTGTACTCCAGGTACTTCCTGACCCCAAAAAAGACAGGGGAGTGGCAACCCTTCCTATACCTAAGATATCTAAACAAACGTCTTTTAAAACCAAAGTTCAAGATGGTAACTCTGGGAATAATCCTTCCCTCTCTAAGGCCAGGGGACTGGCTAGCCTCCCTGGACCTCAAAGATGCCTACTTTCACATTCCCATCAGGTGCTCCCACAGAAAGTACCTCGGGTTCAAGTTGCCCTCAGGTCACTATAAGTTCAGAGCAATGCCCTTTGGCCTAACCTCAGCCCCAAGGGTTTTCACAAAGTGCCTGGCAGTAGTAGTTGCCTTTCTAAGAAGGCAAAAGATTTCCATTTTTCCATATCTGGACGATTGGCTAATAGTGGGTCAGTCTGCCAGACCAAGTCAAGTCTCACCTGCAAGTGACCCAGCAAGTGCTCACTTCTCTAGGATTTCTTCTCAACCTTCCCAAGTCAGTTCTCGAACCAGTCCAGCTTCTTACCTTTATAGGGGCAGAACTGGACACACTCAGCAAGAGCCTTTCTTCCTCTAGAAAGGGCAACGGTTCTTATGTAACTAGCCTCTTCCTTCAGCCTTCGGGTATCTTGACCAGCAAGGTATTTCCTCCAGCTCTTGGGCCACATGGCAGCTTCAAAAGCAGTGGTCCAAGGGGCAAGATTCCAGATAAGGGATATTCAGTTCCACCTGAGAGCTTTCTGGTCTCAGAGGAAGGATTCCCTTACCAAACTGATCCCAGTGACTCTGACCTTGATCCAAGCCCTCCAATGGTGGCAGGATCAGGACAATTTAAGACAAGGTGTTCTTTTTGTTGCTCAGCCTTGTTCAGTGGTCCTTAACTGCAGACGCTTCTCTTCTGGGCTGGGGAGCCCTTCTGGGGTCCCTCACTGCCCAGGGGCTGTGGTCCCCCCAAGAATCCCTTCTCCATATCAATCTCCTAGAGCTCAGGGCAGTTTTTCTGGCCCTAAAAGCTTCCTCTCAGTCAATACAGAACAAGGTGGTTCAGGTCAGAACGGACAACACTACCACCTTGTGGTACATCAGCAAGCAGGGAGGCACTCGATCCACGGCCTTGTGCAGAGAAGCCATGAAGTTGTGGTCCTTGGCTTATTCCCTGCAAACCTCTTTGGCAGCAGTTCACCTTCCAGGGAAGGACAATGTGCTAGCAGATGCACTAAGCAGGATCTCTCAGGGCCATCACGAACGGTCCCTGGACCCTCAGGTGTTGAAAGTGATTTTTTCAAGGTGGGGCACTCCAGAGATAAATCTCTTTGCAGCCCCAGACAATCACCAACTCCCTCTCTTTTGTTGCAGACCTCCAATCTTGGGCTCAGTCCCCCTGGACGCCCTGATTTTGAATTGGGAAGGGAAGTTTCTGTATGCCTTCCCCCCCCCCTTCCCACTCCTGTTCAAAGTTTTAGTCAAAATAAGGTCTCAACCTTGCAAAGTGATTCTGATTGCTCCAGATTGGACCAGACAGCCCTGGTACCCCTTGTTGCTGTCCCTAGCAGTCCATCTTCCCCTGTCTCTTCCCAGAAATTACAACCTGTTAACATCCTCTCAGGGGAGGATTTGGTACCCCAATCTTCAGTCTCTCAATCTCAAGCTATGGCTCTTGAGAAATTAGAGTTTGCAGATCTGCATCTTTCCTAAGGCGTTCTGGATATTCTCAAGGCTTCTCGAAAGCCCTCCACCAGAAAGACTTATAACTCCAAATGGAAGAGATTCAGCATTTGGTGTTCTAAGAAGCATATTTCTCCAGACACTGCTGGATTGCCTATGGTTCTGGATTATATGGTCCATCTTAATGGCCTAGGCCTCAGACCAGCTACTCTCAAGGTACACTTGTCAGCTGTTTCTGCGTTTTTGTCTGTGGGGAAGTCTTCCTCATTATCTTCTCATCCTGTGTTCTGTAAATTTTTTAAAGGATTGCTTCACACCAATCCTCCTTTTGGAGACCCTGCCCCTGCCTGGGATTTGAATGTTTGCATCACTCAACTTATGCAACCCCCTTTTGAGCCTATGTCTTCAGCAGAGCTTAAGTACTTGACTTGGAAAACTGTGTTCTTGGAAGCCATTACCTCTGCCAGGTGTATCAGTGAATTGCAAGCCCTGTCAGTGGAACCTGATTTTATCTCCTTTCACAGAGATAAAATGGTCCTTAGAACCAATAGAAGGTTCTTGCCCAAAGTGGTTTCAGACTTCCATTTAAACCAGTCTATGTCTCTTTCTGTTTTCTTCACTGATCATTCTTCCTCAGGAGAGAGGCTACACAGTTTAGATGTTATGAGCCTTAGTTACTACATGGAGCGTACCAAGGGTCCTGGGTTTGACTCCCTCCAGTTGTTCTCACTTATGGAGAAGTGGTGAGGCAAACCTGCTACCAAGAGATCTGTTGCCAGGTGGATTGTGTCTTGTATACAATTCTGCTATGAAAACTGGGAAAAACTTCACCCTCAGGCCTGAGGGCTCATTCCACAAGAGGTACAGCTGCTTCCCTGGCTTAGAAATTTGTCAAGCAGCCACCTGGAAAACAGTCCATACCTTTACCAAGCATTACTCTCTGGATATCCAGGCTAGGAGTGATGCTCGGTTTGGCACAGCAGTACTTCAGAGCCTATTCCCAAAGTAGGTTCTGTCCCTCCTCCGTGGAGGTACTGCTTGGTAGTCTGCAATATGTCAGAATACAGCAAGACTTCATGTTGTTTGAAGAAAAAATTACTCACCTTAGTAATTATGTTTCTTCTAATGGAGTCTTGCTGTATTCTGACCTCCCTCCCTGCCTCCCGTCTCAGAACCTGTTTTTGGGAAGTGGGTGGGCAGGTGCAATGTTGCACCGCAGGGGTGTTTTTTGTTTACACCCTCCTCCTTTTTGTTTGGGTGCTGACTTATTACTGTTATTTGTATTAGATTGGTTTTGGTTTTTGGGTTTCCTGACTTGAGTCTTCCTTGGGAATCCAAAACTTTTTTCCTGCCAGTTGGCTGGTTGGAATTTTTACAATTTCCACATAGAATTTTTAGCTAGTTGGGCTCGTAAGAATCTGATGGTTTGAGTTTGAAACACTCCAGACAGAGACTTTAACCAAGCTCGAGCTCAGCATTCTATGCCCTGCATAGAAAGTTAACTCTTTGTTCTCCGGGGCAGTTCAAAGGTTGGGAATCACTGCAGTATGTCAGAATACAGCAAGACTCCATTAGAAGAAACATAATTACTAAGGTGAGTAATTTTTTCTTCTCTCTCTCAACGAAGCTAAACATGGCTCCTTTCAAGGAACAGACATCCCTGTCTTTACCAGATCCCTACAGGGGCTGGACTATAGTGCAAACACGCATCGGGGCATAATACATAATGAAAAATATCACGCTCTGTTTTTCCTGACTGGAACTCGTGCTTTCCACAGAGCATATTCAGTAACCAGCTCTTTCTTACTGGTTCCTTGATTTTTAACTTGCAGGCATAAGGCAGGGAATTAAAAATGAATATATAGAGGGAACAGTCAAGTGAGTCAAGATACTATAATGGGTGGCCTACCCATAATAATAGAAAAGATATATTTAGATAGACTAGACAGACATGCTACTGCAGTAGACTTTAGGGTGAAATGAAATGCCAAAGCCTGCTTTCGGATGGGGGAGTGTCAAACTACCACACAGGCCCCTTGGCCCTTTGTGTCTGCCCACCTGCCTCAGTACTCTCTGCTGTTCGGTGTCAGGGAGTAGTACATGCTCGATCATCTTAGTCACACAGAATGTGATGTCAGACTATGGAAGTTAAACAAAGGAAAGCTATGTACAGTACCTCTTGATCATCTTGAGTATCTCCTCCATTGAGCGACACTCTGAGGTCTTAGGCCAGAGGCATGAGGACCCTGATAGAGCTTTTTGGGGCAGAAGTATGGCCCACCCCTGTGCAACATCATTGGTGTTTATGATGTCATTAGCCCCATCTGCCTCATAGAGACATAGAAACATATTTTGTTGGTTATTCAAAGCTCTCTTGTCTCGCTTATTGATTACAGCTTACAAATCTATGGATCAGCTACTGAAACAACTCTTTGCCGCATCATAGTTGCACTCAGTAAAGCATGCCGGCTCCTACCAGCCCAGCCCATCTGTCCCATACCTGTGACATGTACGCTTAGGCTAACTGGCTCCAATTCAAAGGTAGACTCGTACCAAACATGTTTACTGTCCAAAAAAGTAAGCTTAAAAGCTTATTACCCCCACTATCAACAGTCATTGCACCAGAAGCTCTACTAGCCAGATTTTTAATATACCCCGCTGTCGCACTTCTCTGGGACAAAGGTCCTTTGCCTACCGTGCCCCGCTATGGATGAACTCGCTGCACCATGACATCACTTCAGCATCCACCTTGGGCTCCTTCAAGGTTAAACTTAAGCAACAGCTAGTTGCTGATGCCAGTTGTGACTGCTTCCAATAACCTTCCTTCTTGTGACCAGCACTTATTCTAACCTTATGCATAACTGTTCTCAGCTTGTAAATAACTGTTCTAAGTTGCTAATCATTCTCCTTTCACATTTCTTCTTGATCCCTTCTACTCTTTCCCCTCGCCCCTCTATGGCTTTCCCCCTATCCTCCCTCCCCCATTATATCTCTTGAGCTCCCTTGCTCACTTTAAAATGCTTTGTCCCATACCTTCTCACCTCTGATGAGGCCCCTGGGCTGATGCCATTCCTTACTTTGTTGATTATCAGATATTAGGCTGAGTCTGTTACCATTTTCCTGTAAAGGGTCGTTTCATAAGACCCCATCCCCTCTAATGTGACCCTTTGAATTCCATGTTTTAATCAAGTATGGACCTTGGCATACATTGTACAATGCCACATGAACTTCTCTAGTTATATACTGTTGTAATGTTTTGTATAATCCTTTGTTTTGTTTGTTCTTCTTCTCATACTTTTCCAATATGTATTGTTCATCTGATGCAGAACCTATGAAATGAGCTTGTTCTCAAAGGTGTTATCCAAAATTTCAATAAATAAAAAAAAAAAATTAAAGGACCTTTAGGACCATCCAGTCTGCCCCATTGTCCATGCCTGTTCCACCACCACTGACTCTGGTTAGTCATAGATGTCACTCCCTCCCCTATTCCTCTACCTAATGTGCCCCTGTGCCTATCCCATGCATGCTTGAAGCTCCCCGCAGTCTTTGCCCTCATTACGTCCTGTGACAGGCTATTCCAGTCATCTACAACTTTCCGTGAAGAAGTAGTTCTGCACATCTCTCCTAACCCCCCACTTAGCTTCATTGCATGCCCCCTTGTCCTAGTGCTTTTCTTCCTCTGAAATAGACCCTCCACTTACACCTTGTTCATGCCTGTGAAGTACTTGTAGGTTTCAATCATGTCCCCTCTTGCTCTTCTCTCTTCTAGGGAGTACATGTTCTTCCTGCAGGCTTTCCTCATATGTCTTATTGTGCAGCCCTCTCACCATTTTGGTTGCCTTCCTCTGTACCGCCTCCATTCCTTCAATGTCTTTGCAGAGGTGTGGCCTCCAGAACTGGACACAGTACTCCAGGTGGTGCCTCACCAGTGAGTGATACAATGGCAACACCATCTCCATCCTCATAGTAGAAATCTCACTCCCAGTGCACCCCAGCATCTTGCTAGCCCTTCCCCCTGCTTGTCCCACTGCTCAGCTACCTTCAGGTTGTCCGATATGATGACCCCCATGTCTCTTTTTTACTTCGTGACTGTAAGCTGCACTCCCCCCATTTTATACACAGCTCCTGGGTTCTGCAGCCTCACATGTGTAACCTTGTTTTTTTGGCATTGAAATCCAGCTGCCACCCCAGACCGTTCCTCTAGGTTCCTCAGATCCCTTTGCATTTTCTCCACCCCTTCCTGGGTGTCAACCCTGTAGCAGATTTTTGTATCATCTGCACAGAGACACATCCTTCCCCTCACGCTCCTCTGCAGTGTCACTTATGAAGACATTGAAGAGGACTGGTCCCAGGACTGAACCCGGTGGCACCCCACTAGTCACTCTCCTGTCATTTGAGTGGCTACCATTTACCACCACCCTTTGCCTTCTATCTCTTAACCAGTTTAATACCCAGCTTGTCACTTTCTCCTCCACCCACAGGCTGCTTAGTTTCTTAATTGGCCTCCTTAGCAGCACAGTGTTGAAAACCTTGCTGAAGTCCAGGTAGGCCATGTCCACTGCTCTCCCTTTAGCCACCTCATTGGTAACCCAGTTAAAAAAATCTATGAGATTAGTTTGACGTGACATCCCCCCATGAAATTATGCTGCTTGTGGTCCTGCGGCCTTTTTACCTCCAGGGGTTACTTAAGCCTCTCCTTCAGTAGTGTCTCCATTAACTCCCCCACTGGTGATGTGAGACTGACTGGCCTGTAGTTGCTGGCATCCTTCCTACTGCCACTTTTGTGCAGAGGGACCACATCAGCCCTCCTCAAGTCCTCTGGAATTTCCCCCATCTCCAGTGAGGTGCTAAAAAGCATTTCCAGAGGGGCGGCCAGCACTGTGCTCTGTTTCTTTAGGACCCTTGGATGAATCCCATCTGGCCCCATCACGTTATTCTCCTTTAAGACTTCCAGTCCCTTCTGGACCCTTTCCGCTGAGAATGGACTTGTGTCCACTTCTCTCCCTCCCTGGTGCTTATTGCAGCATGCTGGTCCCCCCACCCCCATCCTCTACCGTAAAGACCGAGGCAGAAGTAATCGTTTAGTATTTCCACTTTCTCTTGATCTTCCTCTCGTAGTCCCCCTGCCCACCTGATTATTATCCCTTCCCTTTCCTTGTCTTCCTCTTTTCCCCCTGCATACCTGAAGACAGTCTTGTCCCCCTTTTTGACCTCCTTAGCTATCCTGTTCTCTGTTAGTGCTTTAGTTGCCCTCATGCCCCTTCCTGCCCCCTTTTGTTTTGCCAGATATGCCTCCCAGTCTTCATCCTTCTGGGTCTCCTTGCACTTTCTAAATGCTGTTTTCTTCTTCACTCCCTTTGCCACCTCGTTAGAGAACCATAGCAGCTTCTTCCTCCGCTTTCTTTTGCTTACTTCCTTCAAACAGCATGCCACTGCCTGTGCTATACTCTCCTTAATCTTTCTCCACTGAGCTTCCACTCCCCCTTTGCCCCCCCAAGGCATTCTGTGAGGAAGTTTCCAATTTCTTTAAAATCTGCTCTCCTGAAGTCCAGGACCATCATCTTAAGAGTGTGTGTTTTTTTTTTTCCTGTGCTATCCATATGCCAAGCCACACCATATGGTAATCACTTATGCCCAGGGGACTACCCACTGTAATGTCAGCAATGCTGTCACTGTTTGTAAGTACCAGGTCCAGCACTGCCTTGTCTCTAGTGGGTTCCAAAACCAGCTGCCTGAGAAATGCCCCTTGTAAGGAGTCAAGGATGGACTGCCTCTTGATGTAGCTTCGGCCAGAATGCCCCAGTCTACGACTGGTGGATTAAAGTCCCCATACTCAGAACTTCAAACAACATGAAGTCTTGCTGTATTCTGACTATATGCCTTAGTCCTGGCACTTGAACTCCTCCAGAGAGGAAAGAGTTAACTCTGTGCAGAAGCATAGAACGTTGAGCTCGAGCTCGGTTTTCAAACCTCTGTCTCTGATACTCTGCAGTGTAACTGTTAGATTTCTTACTCTGCCTAACTGTGAAGTAGCTCCGGAGATTCCTCCTGTGCTTCGGTTCAGTTTAGTTCAAATGGGTCGTTTTTTTCAACCGTCGTTCTTTACTGTTCGGTGTTCTTACCTCTGTCTCGGTAACAGTAAGTGGTAGTAGTAGGTAGTGTTATTTTTGTTGGAAATTGTTTTGCCTTCGGTTCTTTTCCGGTCAGTCCGGTTCAGAACCGAAATCTATTGTGTTTGTGTTTTTTTCCTTCAGCTATAGTGTGGTTTTGTGGTACTTATCAGTTCCTAAAAAATCCGATATTTGTGGAATTTTTTTAACCAACCCGTGGCACAGTTTGAACTGATAAATTTTTAGTTGCCTGGCTTAAATGCTGACAAGGGTAACTTTTTGAATTTCGGTATGTCTAAGAAACCCAAAAAGAAAAGCAGGCCCACTGGGTTTCAGCACTGTACCGAGTGTAAGGAGGCCTTTGCTAAGGTTGATCCTCACCTCACCTCATCTGTGTGTACTGTCTGGGGTTTGACCACCTCAAAAAAGACTGCCAGATCTGTAAGAACTTTCCCAAAGCCACTCTGGAAAAACGTTTGAATAGGCTGAGGGAGAGGGAGGCTGAGAAGTCCGTTGACCCGGATGGCCAGCCCGATTCGGTTGCGACCAAACCTGAAGAGGTGCCCACTGACCTGGGCAATACCTCCTCGAGCAAATGGAGAGCCGATTCTGTGGAATCAGTTCCGAGTAAAAGAAAGAAAAAGTTAGCTGGTTCAGATCCAACTTCCCATGTTCTGACCGCTGATGAGATAACGAAAGAGATTTCCATAGTGCAATCACTTTGCCCGGTTCCGACCGAACCGGCTTCAGTTCAAATGCGACTGGTTCGATTGGAAATGGTTGCCTCAGATGTTGACCCAGAGGTATACTATGAGGGCGATTGGGAGGAGGAGGAAGATTATGGTGAAGAGGAAGGTCTAGATGAGCCAGTAGAGCCTGACATCTCCCCAGACAGTCCTTCCAGTGTTTTTCCTCCCAGGTTTTCTTGTTTTACAAGAAGGTGGCTGAGACTCTTCAGCTTCCTATGGAAGAAGCTGATCAAGATCAGGAGGAACCTGATTACTATATGTGGAGATGATGGATGTTCCAGAGTCAAAGAGAGTGTCTATCCCTCTGCATAAATCCCTGGGAAAACAGACACAGAAACTTTTGCAATTTCCCCACGTCCATACCTCCTGTGGAAAAAAGAATGGACAGGAGGTATGCTTTATCAGGTCCTGGCACGGAATTCCTTTCAGTGCCTAGCAGCCATGCTGGGGTAGTGCAAGCTGCAGCCTGTGACAAGGCTAATATTCCCCTGGCATCTCACCTCCCCCGATAAAGATTCCAGGAAAGTGGATGCCATGGCCAAGAAACAATACTTGGCATCCTCTTTGGGGCTCAGGCACTCTAACTACATGGCATATATAGCCAGGTATCAGAAGTCTATGTGGGATACGGTTCTGGAGCTGGCTAACAATGCCCACCCCAGCTAGCCAAGGAGCTGGAGCGGGTGGCTGTGAATGGTATCGAGGCATCCAAAGTGCAATTTCATGCTGCTGTGGACTCGAATGATGTCCATTCTAGAGTCATGGCTACATCAGTCTCTATGAGAAGGTTTGCTTGGCTTAGATGTACCAACTTTTCGCAGGGTACCCAGACTAAGGCCATGGATTTTCCTGTTACTGGTAATTCTCTGTTTGGGGAACAAACAGAGAATTACATGAAGAAGCTGGACAAGTGTAGGACCACCTATAGGAGTGCTGCTGCTAAGGAAAAGCCGACTACTCCTCAGAGGCAGCATTTTAGGGCTAGCAGGGGTAGGCCTTTTCAAAGGCCTTTATACCAAGCTCGGGCATTCTCCTCTCCTTTCCAGCAGTGGGGGTTCTTTAGGGGAAGAGGCAGGCATGGGATGACCAGGACCCCATCATCCACACAATCTAAGCCCCCTGCCAAACAGACACCCTGAGGTGTTGGTCAGGGTCGCCTCCCAAGTTCCAGTAGGGGGCAGACTGGCTCACTACTCCCAGGCCTGGGAGTCTGTTACTTCAGACAAATGGGTCCTGGAAGTAGTGAGCCAGGGACTTGTTCTCAGTTTCAAATGGTTCCCAAAAATGAGAACAAGGTCCTTCAGTCCCCTCTCTCCCTTGGAGACAAAGGCATTAGAGGCAGACGTTTCCTCTCTTCTGCTCCTGCAAGCAGTAGAGAAGGTACCTCTTTGTCACAGGGGAAAAGGACTGTATTCCAGATAATTCCATACCCCAAAAAAGACAGGGGAATGGCGACCCATCCTAGATTTAAGGTACCTGAACAAACATTTAACAAAACCAAAATTCAAGATGGTGACTCTGGGAGTAATTCTTCCCTCTCTGAGACCAGGAGACTGGCTAGCCTCTCTGGATCTCAAGGATGCCTACTTCCACATACCTATCAGACATTCCCACAGAAAGTACCTCAGGTTCAAGTTGCCCTCAGGCCATTACCAATTCAGAGCTATGCCTTTTGGCCCTAACATCTGCTCCAAGAGTGTTCACCAAGTGCCTTGCAGTAGTGGTGGCATTCCTCAGGAGACAGGGTATCCTTCTGTTCCCATACCTGGACAACTGGCTCCTAGTAGGCCAGTCCTCAGACCAAGTCAAGTCAGCCTTAGAGGTCACTCAAAGACTTCTAGAGTCCCTGGGCTTCATTCTGAACCTAGAAAAGTCAGTTTTGGAACCAGCTCAGCTTCTCACCTTCATAGAGGTGGAAATGGACACTATTCAGGCAAGAGCATTTCTCCCCTTCTCAAGGGTTCAGTCCCTCATCACTCTGGCTTCCTCTTTTCGTCCTCTAGTTTTTCGTCCAGCCAGACCCTTTCTACAGTTACTGGACCACATGGCAGCATCCACAGCCGTGGTCCAGGGAACAGGGTTTCAGATGAGAGATATTCAGTTTAATCTCAGATCCTATTGGTCTCAGAAAAAAGACCCTCTCTCCAAATTGGTTCCAGTGTCTCAAACTCTAATCCAGGTCCTCCAGTGGTGGCTGGAGGAGAACAGTCTTCGACAAGGTGTCCCATTTGTCAGTCAGGCTCCTTCAGTGACTCTCACCACAGATGCCTCTCTGCTAGGTTGGGGGGCTCACCTAGATCAGCTTACAGCTCAGGGAACCTGGTCTCACCAGGAGTCCCTTCTTCACATAAATCTTCTCGAATTGAGGCCTGTCTTTCTAGCACTTCAGACATTCTCAACTGCTGTTCAAGGGAAAGTAGTGCAGATCAGGATAGACAATACCACAACCATGTGGTACATCAACAAGCAGGGAGGCACTCGGTCCACAACCTTGTGCACAGAGGCCATGAAGATATGGTCTCTGGCTTATTCCCTTCAGGCTTCTCTGATTACTGTGCATCTTTCAAGGAAGGACAACATTTTAGCAGATGCTCTCAGCAGGATTTCTCAGGGTCATCACGAATGGACCCTGAATCCTCTGATTCTCCAGGTCATTTTCAAGAGGTGGGGTACTCCAGAGATAGATCTCTTTGCAGCCCCGGACAATCACCAACTTCCTCTCTTTTGTTGCAGGCCTCCTCTTCTGGGCTGTGTCCATCAGGATGCTCTATTGTTGAATTGGACAAACAAGATCCTGTATGCATTTCCTACTTTTCCTCTGATATTCAGGGTCCTGATCAAGATCAGGTCTCAGCCTTGCAGGGTGATTCTAGTGGCTCCAGACTGGGCCAGACAGCCTTGGTATCCTCTTCTGTTGTCACAGGCAGTAACAATGCCTCTGTGTCTTCCCAGACAGTAACATTTTCTTGCCTCCTCTCAGGGGAGGATCCTTTACCCCAATCTTCAGACTCTCAGGCTCAAGGCCTGGCTCTTGAAGAGCTAGAATATGCAAGCCTTCACCTTTCTCAGTCGGCCATGGACATTTTAAAAGTTAGCAGAAAACCTGCTACCAGAAAGACCTACAACTCCAAATGGAAAATATTTGGGTTTTGGTGTTCCCAGAAACAGGTTCAGCCTCCGGCCTGCTACTCTCAAGGTACATTCGGCAGCTGTGTCTGCCTTTCTTTCTGTTGGTAAGGGTGCTTCCCTAGCTTCTCATCCAGTTTTCAAGAAGTTTTTCAAAGGTTTAGTATGTGTTAATCCTCCCTTTAGGGAGCCTACCCCTTCTTGGGATCTGAATGTCTGTATAGCACAGCTTATGCAGCCCCCTTTTGAGCCTTTATCTTCAGCAGAGCTGAAATACCTGACTTGGAAAACTGTATTCCTGGTAGCCATTACCTCTGCCAGGAGAATCAGTGAATTACAGGCTTTATCAGTGGAACCTGATTTCATTTCATTTCACAGGGATAAGGTGGTCCTTCCGAACCAACAGAAAGTTTCTTCCCAAGGTGGTATCAGACTTTCATCTGAATCAGTCGATGTCATTGCCTGTATCTTTCACTGACCATTCTTACTCTGGGGAGAGAAGATTACACAGTCTTGATGTAAAGAGGGCTCTTCTTAGTTACTATGTGGAGCATATTAAGGCCCACAGGAATAGCTGTTCTCAGGTGTTTCTCACCTATGGAGAAGTGGGAAAGGGCAAACCAGCCACCAAGAGAACTAGTGCCAGGTGGATTGTCTCCTGTATCTAGTTCTGCTATTCGAAGCTTGGGAAGGAGCCTCCTTCAGGCCTGAGGGCTGATTCTACCAGCGGTACAGCTGCTTCGGTCGCAGCAGCTAGAGATATACCTTTAGTGGGAAATCTGTAAAGCAGCCACCTGGAAAACTATTGATACATTTACCAAACATTACTCTTTAGACATTCAGTCTAGAAGTGATGCTAGGTTTGGCACAGCTGTGCTGCAGAGCCTGTTCCCAAAAATAGGTTCTGTGACTCCCTCCTCCAAGGGGGTACTGCTTGGTAGTCTGCATATAGTCAGAATACAGCAAGACTTCATGTTGTTTGAAGAAAAAAATACTCACCATAGTAATGTTGTTTCTTCTAATGGAGTCTTGCTGTAGTCTGACCTCCCTCCGTGCCTTCCCTCCTGGAAGCTAGTAGTTTGGGGATGTGGGTGGGCAGGCACAGTGCTGCACCCCAGAGGTGTACTCGACATGCCCTTTATCTTATTAAGGGTTTTATTATGAATGTTTTTCTTGTTTCACGATCTTCTTATTTGCTTTTTGGGGTTCTCGAGTTGAGTCTTTTGACCCTAAGAATCTGTTATTGCCATTTGGCACAAAAATTTTGGAAACAATTTCTGCTGTTGAATTAGTTAGTGTAGTGCTCATAAGAATCTGACGGTTACACTGCAGAGTACCAGAGACAGAGGTTTGAAAACCGTACTCGAGCTCAACATTCTATGCTTCTGCACAGGTTAACTCTTTCCTCTCCAGAGCAGTTCAAGTGCTGGGGCTAAATGCATATAGTCAGAATACAGCAAGACTCCATTAGAAGAAACAACATTACTATGGTGAGTATTTTTTTCTTCTCCCTTGCTGGCCATTTTGCTAATGGCTTCCCCCAAAGCTCTATCTGAATCCCTTGTGTTGGAGGCCTGAATACCATCCCTGTGCGAATAATGGCCTCTCCCACCATCTCTAGACTGACCCTCAGTACCTCCAGCCCTGCATTGTCCTCCTGTTGCCTACGTATCTCGGTGGCCCTTATACCCTTCTGCACATATAAATCAACCCCTCCACCTTTCCTTCCTGACCTGTCCTTCTGGAACATGGTGTAGCCTGGGATGGTCACTTCCCAGCTGTGGTTTTTCATGCACCATGATTCCATTTTGGCCACCAGATCAGGTCTGCTTCTGCAGTGATTGCCTCAGGGTCAGGAGTTTTGTTTCCCAGACTCCTTGCATTGGCACACATGGTTCTCCACTCTCTTCATCTCTGTCTCTGCCTCTAACCTGTCTCCCCTTCCTGCTTCTCCCTCTTGCCTCCTTCTGTTACCATGGTCCTGTCCTCCCCTGTAACATTGTCTTCCTGCCTTCCCTCTTTCCCTTCTCTCCCAACTGAAGTTTCCCCTCCAGACTTGCCTGCCCTGCCCTTTGCTTCCATCAGCTGCCAATGAATTTCTTCTCCCTGGGTTAACCTTCCCTGTTGCACTAGTCTTTGGGGGGGCGGGGATCTCTGCCTCCCCTCTTGGCTAGCTAAAATGCTAGTCAGAGTTTCTTTTTTTGCCACGGAGGAAAGCGTAAAAAATATTATTGAGTGGAAAACTGAAAGACAGCATCCATTTTGCCAGTAATTCGTACCTGTCTGCCAGAGGAGGCTCTGCTGCAGTGGGCATTTCCTCTCTCTTTCCAGCATGTCCCAGACTCCACTGGCCCAGAGCAAAGGTTTGAGTTTGCAGCGCAAACCTGGGGCCCCTACATTATAGTTAAATGTAGTAATGTTACAATGTAAAATTTTTAGTACAGTATTACGATATTTGTATTTAAAAATATCACAATATATTATCATGCTAGTCTGCAACATTTCTAATTGTAGAAAAATAGTAAAAAATCTTATTGGAGGAAGGTGTGGGATCAAGCTTCTTGGTCATACCTGGAGAGGGACACTCTGCAGGAGCAACAAGGTTTGGACGGTTTATTGCAGGATATTGTACTGCACAATCACTGCAGTATTTTGTAACAATGATAAATTATCATCCTTGGGACATATCGTGATATATCATCATACTGTGTTATTGTGACATCCCTAGTAAAAGTTGCTACCTCCGATGTGATCGGGATAGGATGATTAGTTTTTCTGAAATTTTGAAAAGCCCACCATGATAAATCTTAAGTAGATTGGGGTGGGGCAGTACTGTGCTGCCAATCATTAGAGGCATGTGCTTGTGCCAGCTTGAGCTGTCCACATTGTGAATACCAGATTTTTACAAATTGCTAAGTTAATAATATGTAACCCCCCTGCAAATGGGGGTTCCCAAAAGACTTCCAGGAGCTTGCTTGAATGCTCCAAGCCTGAATGGTGTTTGGCATTTAAGCCATTTATCAGTGAGTGTTTTTAGAACCTCTGGTACTGTCTCTTTAAGAGCTGTCTGCTTGCAGACATAATTAGTTTGTATGGGGGACTGTGTGTTTCTTTGATTGAGTACCACTCAAGCTGCTGCCAATTCACTCTATTTTGCAGTCACTAGGGTGCAAAGGAACCTATCTGAAAGATGTAACTGTTTGCCAGAAATCATTTACAGTAATAATGAAATTACAGTTTGTCTAACCTGCTTTCTTTTGCAGTCAGAACTGTGTCTGCTAGTTCCCCATTCTAGTTTTGAACTGCTGAACTGGACCAATCAGTGTGGGGTAAGCTAGCTCTAAAATGGTGCCTTGGACGAATCAGAACTTGGACTCATAATCTGAGCCAGCCACAAGAGGATTGTATGAGCAGTGACTCTGGGAGATGTAGTTTAGACTTCAGCACCTTTTGGACCAACAGCAGCAGTCTATTGTGAGTGACAGCCAATCCAGTCAAGAACTGGGAGGAACTCAAAGGAATGCCGGTTTTGTTGGTTGGAGTTTCAGTTGAGCTTTGGCAGTGAAGAAGGAAGGGCCCTGTGCTTTTCAGTGTGCAGTTTTAGTCAAAACGTGTAAGGCCCAGAGTTCGGTCTGCAGCTTGTGTAACAGCTTGTTAGGACTGAATCCGTCCTGTGAAAAAGAATCAAAGGATCTCTGAAGAGTAGAAACCAGGCTCACCCTGTAGAAGACTGGAGGAATTGCGAAAATTGCACTCGGTCTGTCAGGAACTGAATCTGCTGTGTGTTCTCCTGGGTATTGTGCAGTAATTTTGATCGGGATACAGATGCAGCCTGCCTGGTATAGTGCTTTCTTTTATATGGATGTGTGAAGAGGTTTGTGTACCTCAAGTGAGCCCTGCTGACATTGAAGGACCCTATCTTATTTGGAGGTCGTGAGTACTAATTCAGGGTCGCTCCCTGTTGAATTGCCACATTAAATCCAAATGGAATTACTGTACTGCTGACTGTTTAATTCTCCTTTTCTCTGTGTGAAAGGGCCCTACCAGCTGCCACGGTTTGGACTAGCCACTAGGGCTTGGGTACCCAGGGACAGTAACTGATAGGGATAGGCCTGTGCACAGAGCCATAAATGAATTATTAGAGTGATAAGCTAATTAACCTGATTTCCCCCTGTCCTTGTTATATCCCCCTAAATAAATCAGAGCTGCTTGTTTCAGCAAAGTTATACTGCCTGAGGTATTTGTCTATGTTAAAGTACTGTACTGTGATTGTTGCACTGTATCTCATTTCACAGGAGGTCCCAGTGCCGGAACCAGACCTGGGGGTAAGTGTATACTGTGAAGGTAATTCTGATATATTGTGTGGGCCACTAGTGGGAAGAAAGGGGGTTGCAGTGTCCCAGAGGGCTGTGACCAAGTTAGTTTAACTATTGCAAACCCTGACCTCTGGGTGGAGGCACCCGCCATTGGATCCAGGCCCCTCAACCTGTTAGTGGAAAATCAGGCAGGGGTAGTAGCCCCTGGGATAGCGCCATCTAGGGGTTAGAAATAAAAGCAATTTTATAAATGGACAAATGGACTAAAAATATTGCAGTGAGTCTGAGGTTGTTAGAAATACGGAGCTGCTAAAAACTAGTATGGTTATGGTGAATTTTCCCAGCTAACATGAACTGCTGCGATGAATGCCATTTGAAGTCATGCAGGGATCCTATTGAAATGGAAATTCGCGGACATAAATTTCAGAGTAGCGAGACAGATGCTGCAGGCACAAAGACTGGGGGGTTGAAACTATGCTGGTATGTTATCAAAGCATACCGGGCCCGAGATTTTAAATATCTCTGGGGAATGTATTGACTTTTTGTTTAAACGTGTATAGCACTGCTGTACTGTATGAAATCACTGTACATGGACAGAAGTGCAGCTGACACATTGAGGGCATGCAAGTCACTCCGAGGTGCTGCCCGTCCCCAGGGTCTAGAATGAGGGATTGCAAATTACCTGTCTTTGTGCTAGTAATTAAGTAGCTGTTCATCTTTTTTTGTGCCCAATCCTAGCTATGAAGTCCTGCGCCACTTCGAAGTCGCCTGTTGTGTCCTCGCCCTATGTGAAATGGGGCAATGAGACAATACCACTCATTATGGAGTGACTAGCTGAATTTGGGTGAGTGGAGGTGGGGTATGTTTACCTGGCCAGCTTTTATTTCTTGGTGTAGTTCATTTATGGTGTGTGCCACCCCACCCCAAATGAAATTTGGCTTTCATAGTTAGATAAAGGTAACGTAAACAGCCCTCTTCAGTAGTAAATGCTGTTACCCTGTTTCTCATGTAATGTAGTCAGCATGCCACTGCAGGGGTGGGGCTGAAATGGGAGATTTCAGAGCAGCAGGCACAAAAAGGTAAGCAGTTGCTTAAAGGTACCCAGGAATAAACAAGGAAAAAACTTACCTTTTACATTGTTGATGCCAAAATTACCCAACTATTTTCCAATTATTGTTTTTAAAAATGTAAATATTGCTTTTTTGTATATTTTACATATGTAGTGTAAGTGTGGGTATCAAAATATTTCTGCAAGTGCATTCTAGTCTCTCACCAGTAGAGGGTAGCTGATGGAAGCACTACCACCACAGATATATGGCAGTGTGCATGGTGGTAGTGATGTCATATTTGGCCCCACTGGTGACAATATAGAAAGCAGTTTCATGCCTTTTTGCGTTCACTTGCACTTGGGCAAGGAACGTCTTAGGACTATGCGGTATTTGAGAGATGTGTCACTGTCAAGCCTATTACAGCTGAAACTACAGTGGGCTTGGCAGTGTACATCAATGACCAGGCACTCTGGTCATGACACAAGTTCTGCTTTGCTGATGCAGCGTGTTCTCTAGTTGAAAGAAATGAACCGTTCCAATGAAAAAGCACTTAATTTCTTTCTGTAGACGTAATTCCGCACATGTACATTAGCGTTAACACTAATGCGCATGGCCGAGTTTCAGTTCTTGGCTGCTCCTGCCAGTGCCACCCGCCACTATCTCCCCAGTCCGTCCATTCCTTTGCCCCCCCCTTGCTTCCATTAGCAGCCGGTGCGTGTGCCACATTTAGCTGACTCCTGCCGCTCTCTTCTCCTCCCTGGCCTTCGCTCCTTCTGACCCCCAAAGGCTTGCACAATTTAGCTGCAGTGCAGCTTTACATGTTAAGGCTCCTGTCGCGCACTCTGTCCCCGGTCCTGCGCTCCTTCTGGCCCCCGGCTTGTACAATATAGCTGCAGTGTGGCTTGACATGTTTGCGGCTCCTGCCGCACTCTCTCCCCGCAGTCCTCTTTCCTTCTGAACCCCCCCCCAGGCTTGTACAGTATAGCGGTGGTGTGGCTTTACATGTTGTTGGCTCCTGCCACACTCTCTCTCTCTCTCCCTAGTCCTCCACCTTCTGTCCCCCCGCCCTTGGCCACAGCCTGCTTGTGATGTGCGGCTTTACATGTTGGCGTCTGCTGCCGCCTCTTTCTGTCTCCCCTGCTCCTTCTGAACCCCCTCGGCTTGTACAATGTAGCCCCAAAAACACTAGGACACTGGGGAGCCCTCCCAGTGTCCCGACATCTTTAGTAAAAACCTGAAAGGAAGAAAACAGTCCCCAGTGTCTTTTTTTTTAACCTGTAAGAAAAAACTTTCCTTGTCATCCTCTGTTGTCTCCCTCCCCATCCCCACCCTCCCACTGAGCACCCACCTCCCTTACTCCCCACCCCATACTTACCTCCGTAGGTTGGTAGCTGCGATCTTCTGTGGACTGAGACACGTCTGCACTCTTCAAAGCCGAACCGCGAACTGAAGAATGAAGGTAAGTGCTGTAAAATGGCTGTCAATGGGTTTTGAACTTATGTTGATATCTTGGACATTTTTAGGAATTTTTGCACAACATTTTCAACATGTGCTTTTTGGGACCCCATCTCATGAATACTGACACTGTCATTTCGTTACTCGGTACTGAAAGGTGATTTCACGGTCTCTGTGCGGAATCCCCTTTCAGGGCAAATTAATGTAACAATAGCACCACTGTTCATGAGGTGGAGTCCCAAAAAGCCCATGCTAAAAATCTGGTACAAAAATACCAAAACTTGCCCGAGTTATACACAGTCATTGAAATTTTTCTGCGTACTGCTCGTAACTTCGGCAGTTTTTATCGACATTGCCATTTTTTCACACCTTCTCATGAACAGTATAGCTGTCATTCTTCACATCCTGCTTGAAACGTGTTTTCGCACCTGTGGTGCAGGATGGCATGGTTGCTGTGTGAAATCACCTTTTGAGACCACTGAACGAAATGACAGTGGCAGTGTTCATGTGGTGGGGTCCCAAAAAGGCCATTTTAAAAATTTGGTGGAAAAACTCCTAAAAATGGCAGAGTTACATGCGGTCATTGAAAATTTTCTACGCATGCACGTAACTTTGTTCTTTTTCAATTTTTCCACTCCAGTTTTCAGTATAGCCATTTTATCACACACCCTCATGAACAGAACAGCAGTCATTTTTCACATTCTTCCTGAATGTGTTTTCCCACCTGTGGCGTGAAATGGTGTTTTCCCGTGGATTTACAAATTTTATCCTATGAGGTTCATGAGGTGGGGTGATAAGAAGACTATGTTCAAAATTTGGGATAAAAATATTACAAAACAACAAAGTTATGTCCATTCATTGCAATTTCAGTATGCACCCTTGTAACTGTGGAAATCTTACATATCTTCACCCCAGATTTTCAACTTATCCTTCTTATTACCTGAGCTTATGTATGTCACAACTGTAATTTTTCAAATCCTGTCCAAAATGTGTTTTTCCACCTGTGGCACAGAATGTCATTTTACTTGCACAGAATTACATTTTGGCGCGGATTTAAAAATGTTGTCTACTGCCTACATGTGCTGGGGTAATAAGATGGCTATGCTGATAATTTGGTCATGCATATACAGAGGGATGAGGTGATCAGTGTCCGAAGGACCCTGCACTGCCACACGAAAGTAAGGAACATGATGGAGCATGGGAGCTCAGGGCGCGAAGAAACTAATGACATTTTAGAGGTGTGTCACTGCCGGGCCAATCAGAGCGAAAACTGGTATGGGCTTGGCAGTGTTGACCAATGACCAGGCACTCTGGTCATGAAAGTAGTTCTGCTTGCTGATGTGGCATGTTCTGTAGTTGAAAGAAATTAACTGCTCCAATGAGACAGCGCTTCATTTCTTTCTGTAACTGTAACTGCAGCCATGTACATTACAGTTGACATTAATGCACATGGCCGGAGTTACGGTTATTGTCGACTCCTGCCACTTGTTGTACTTTCTCTCCTCTGCCCCCCTGGCTTCTACATTGGCCATGATGCGGCTTCACTTATTGGCAGGTCATGCCACCTGGCGCACTATCTCTCCCCAGTCCTCGCTCTTCTAAACCCCCCCCCCCAGGTTTATACATTAGCGGTGGTGTGGCTGTACTTATTGTCGGCTCCTGCTGCCTGCTACAGTCTCTTGGCTTCAGTCCTCGGCTCCTCTGCTCCCCGGCTTTTACATTAGCCACGGTGCAGCTTCACTTATTGGCAGCTAATGACACCCGGCACACTCTTTCTCCCGGTCCTGCGCTCTCTGAACCGCCCCCAAGGCTTGCCATTAGCCACTTTGCGGCTTTACTTATTGGTAGCTCATGCCACCAACGCACTTTCTCTCCCCCTGGTCCTCGCTCCTCTGACCTCCCACAGGCTTATGCATTAGTCACGGTGCACCTTTACTTAGTGGCGGCTCCTGTCGCCCAGCGCACTCTCTCTCTCTCCCCAGTCCACTAAGGCCAGTGGGGCCGGCTTCTCTGACTACCAGCTCCTTGCTGCATTTACAGTGCGGCTTTCACCATGCAGCACCCCTCGCTCTCACTGCTGCCTCCTGGCACGCCACTGCCAGTACCACACACCAATGCAAATACCTGCAAGTGAATGTTCGGCATTGACAAATGCTTGTTGTAGTTTTGCTTTCATTACGTGTGAAAAACGCATAATAAGGAAGGTTGACACTTTACTGTGTGTGCGATTTTAAGAAAATAGCATGCACACTTTAGGTGGTTGTCAGACCATCTGTGAAGTGCATATATTCCCTACTGCTACATGCCCTGAAGTGTGTTATCCTTCTTCTAAAATAGGCACAGAATAATTAAAAAATGTTAGCAGTTACATAGTTCAGGTTGGGTATGAGCTTTCAAGATAGTATTGCATGGTCATGTGATATGTCTGTCTTGACCAGTGAGATTGCAGGATGTTATATCCCATTTCATAATACATAATCACATTTAAAGTGTGGCAAATGAAATTCAAAGTTAAACTAAAAAAGAATGAGCTTATTCTTAGATAGAATTACAACATATTTTCTGACCGTTTCCAGAAATATTTTTTGTAATAGTTTATCATGCTAGAAATTATATTTCAAAAGCTGTAACTTTTGAACTGTTAGGCTTAGAAACTAAAGTTGCTTTTTAAATGAAAACTTGGGAGTCCTGTAAACATTAATAGAATGATACATTTCTATGCATAGGGGATATGTGATGGGCATTTATGAGATACGGTATTTATCATCATAAGTTGTCAGTGACCTCTTGACCTTCACAAGTGGCAAAACCACCAGTGAGGTCAAAAGAGGTTACTGACCACAAATGAAGATAAATACCATATCTCTCAAATGCTCATCACAGGTAGTTTATACATTATACATTAGTGTTTTTCCTGGTACCTTTTGAATAAAAAGTAAAAGTTTACCATCTCCATAGTCTTTTTTATTTTTAGATTCCAAAGTGAGTAAAAATGTGATTGACATGTTGCCTAAGTTACACATCCATAGGAAAAGGCGTCTGAGCATTTGTCGCTGTTCTGTTCCATTTGGATACTGTAGTATGGGAACTTTAATGTGATTGGTCATTAGGGAAAGGAGCGTTCCTGTAGCTACGTGCACATGTGCGAGATCAGTCTGTGGTCGGTCAGTGATGGGGTAGGACATGGGGCATTTTCCACTGGAATGCTCGAAGATGTTTAGCCATAGGAATTGCTGCTTTGACTGAGTGGAGTACTAACAGAAAGATATATGAAGATGTGGACTTTTGGCCCAACAAAAAGTTTGGGAGACCTCATGGTGGAGGCAGGCTGTCCTCCCCTCCATCCAGGAATTCAAATCTAGTGATGGGTCTGGTGGACAAGGCAGTGGCACGGGATGGAGGGCCAGTGGGCAGGACTTCATTTAGCCCACTCTGACCCTTTTCCATTTTCTCCCTAGTTCTGCAGCCTCCGCAGCATGTGGAACTGCGTCCCCTCCCTATAAGCTTTGCTGAGTGAGTGTGGCGTTACCCCCAAGCCTACACCTAGCGGCAGCCAAGAGCCAAGATGGCACACCACTCCATTCCGGGAGAGGAGAGGAGAGCTCTCCGTTGGATGCTCAATCAATTGCCACTCGGACGCCCCCGCAGGGGTTGCTGCAGCACCAGTTACCCAGCATAGTCCCTTCCGACCTCATTTCATTGCTGAGTCGCAGCTCCTGCAGTCTTGCCAGCCTCTTGGTGTGGTTGCCTGAGCTTGCTCCTGAACACTGGTCGGTAGCACAGTGCACTGCTGCTTGGCTCATTGGGGCAGCTAGACTTATCCCATTTTAAAGAAATTATCTTTTGAAAGGTCTAACATTGGAACTCCTGGGGCTAGAAACTTGATTTTTTTTAATGAAAGCTTGTAGTCATGTTATTAAGAATCACTCCTACTGATACAGTTTTTATATGTTGATACTGTTCTATATGTATCAATTCTATTTGAAACCGCTCTTTGAGCCTAAAAGGACACTGTCAACCCCCTTAGTTCTCAAAGTGTCCCTAGATTTAAAAAAAAGTCATTTTATGATTGCTCTCATTCTGTAAAGATTGCTGATGCAGCTGGTTGGTTGGTTCTGATTCCAGTTTTCTTTGAAAAAGTGAAAAACAGATAACCATACTGGTGTTCTCAAACAAAAACATGTTTGTTTACATTCCTTGATCAGCTTCTACTCTCTCTTTCCTGAACTTGGAACACCCCCACACAATCTGGCCACTCACGATGCAGTAGGAGGAAAGGAGACTATTGCATCATGAGTACACTGTTTGGGGGTGTTTGTAATATTTAGGAAGTATACAGTGAGAGATGATAAAGGATTTGAAACAAAACAAAGTTAGGTATAATTTCACCATTACCATGCATTCCAGTTCTCCTAAGAAAGGAAGCAGATAAAACAAACAGCAACTTCAGTGAATTTAAGAGAAGGTAGGAAATCATAAAAATGTGGGTTTTCATCTAGAAATAATAATATGCAGAAATGGTTGACAGTGTCCCTTTAATAGATGTTTTTTTTTAGTTGCAACATATCCCAAAAAAATGGCAAACACATTGTATTGGTACTGTTATAGTTACTGTTTTATTTCATCGACAGAATGTATCAGTGCTATTTCTTTGAACTGATACATCAAATGTCATGACTGTTTAAAACATAATCCGCTCAGAGCCAACAAGGCTGCATAGAGCTGTTAGGTGACCTCTGAACACAGCACAGTGGCCATCTTGGGTAAGGCCGCGTGTTTTCCAGTGGTGCAGATGACACCCCTGCAAGCAGTGCTACTGAATAAATTGTTTTTTTTTTTTTTTTTATATTCTGACCCTAAAACTTTCAATATCATTGAGAGGGCCCATCTCACGTTGAGGCCCAAATCGGCAACTGTTCTCCCTCCCAGGCCTGCAATTCTTAAAACTACCTTGATAAAATTCATGTATTAGCCAAAGTAAGAGATCTCAAGGAAGTTTTGTGGAAGGGGCAAAAGCTACGTTTCACACAGGATCTCCCAGTTGCCACAAGACAGAGAAGAGCAGCATAGCATCCCATTGTAACAAAATTAATCGCAGCTGATATTCAAAATTATTTACCCCTCTCACCTCTCAGTTCTGCACCAGGGCTCCTGGCACAACTACAAATCTGTGGAGCAGGCCTCTCCAGCACTTAAGGCCATGTTCTTTGAACTGTTTAGTGTGCACTGACTCCTACCACTAGAGGGCCTCCTTCAGCTTGCTTTTGCAGCACGAATGTGAACACTGCAGGTGTGGTGACGCAGTTGAATAGACAGTATTTTTATGTTGTAAATCTGATTAGCCCTGTGGACTCTCTCTGCTTTGGCCCTCTCCTTTCTTCGTGTGCCTCCTGGGAACTTGTCCTCGGCCTGTTCGTTAAACGGAAAGCTGATAACATTGCTAACTTCATTTTGCACCATCTACGGTCTGCTAATGGTCCTAGAAGAGGATTTTACTTGTCAGGATGCAGTATGGGATTGAACAATGGCTGTATTAAGGACATTCAACTATATTGTTCTTCTAGCTGCATGTTTGCATCCAGGTGACACAACTCCCCATTTTTCTTTCTTGTTTTTTTTTTTTTTCCTATTTTTCTTTTTTTTCTCTTTTCCCTTTTTTCCACTCTGGACCAACATAACCGGTTAAAGCCTGCTTTATTGGATTACACCCCTTGAACTGAAGATCTTACGAACTTAAGGGGTTCAAAGAATTCACTCCATATTGTTTTGTTGGTCTTCTTTACATATATATAATGCTGGAATGGTAAAACCTGTAATAGCAGGGCTACAGGGCCACGTTAATAGAGGGGTGGGGTGGTGAGAGGTTAGTGGTTTAACTTGCTTTCTTGGCAGTGGCTCACATATCGGAAAATGGGTTGGGGGTGCTCACATTAGTTATATGGATGTCGTGCTTGGATTGGAATTTGATATATATTAGTGTGGGGCAACTGATAGCCCCCCCCGGCTCACATGGAAATTTCTGCTAAATGTTTGGATTTATGTCTGGGGACGCTGTTCCAAGTAGTGTGGGCCTGGGTACAGTAGGGAGAAATAGGGGAGGGATAACATTTGTCAAATAAGTGGGGGATGTTTCTACTTATTTTTCCAGGTTTCAACCTGTTGTCATTGGGGGTGGAGAGGGTTTCGAGGGCTGTTATAGTTGAACATGTTGAACTTTTTTCCCATGATATTTTGGGTTTTGTAGTGCGGGATGTTGTTTGGACTGTTTATTGGGTTGGGTTCGGGTTCGGGAAGGGATTAAAATATACCGTAGGGGGCTTATTTATTTCTTCACTAGCTTATACTGTTTCTTGCAAGCCTCAATTAAAATGTTGAAGTTTCCTATGGTTGGGGGAAGGGTATGCACCACTAATGTTGCTGTTCAAGAGTGTACTGCAATTTTGGGCAAAACTTTGGGAAAGTTCCTTTTTTTGCAAGCAGAGTTTTACAGCGTCACTTATACTATGGCTATACGTCTTAAATTCTGTTTATGGAATGTAAAGGGCGGTCCAATCCCCACCAAGAGGGCCAAACTTCTTCCGTATTTGCATAAACTAAATGTGGATGTTACACTTAGCCCCCTCCCAGGTTCTCCAGTTTCGGAGGTCCTGGGTGGGGGCAGGCATTAGGCACGGGACTGGACTCATGCAGAAGGAGTGTTGCCATATTGGTTGCCCATAAAATCCCGTTCAGACTACTGGACTCTGTCGCAGACCCCCAGGGGAGATACATTCTTCTAAAGACTCTGCTTGGTCACTTGGAAGTTGTGCTGGGATCAGTTTATGGTCCGACTACCGAGGATCCCCAATTCTTCACCTCACTCATGACGCAGTTAGCTCCTTGGTCTACTTTGCCCGTTCTGCTACGCAAGGACTGGAACCTGGTGCATTGCAATTTTCTGGACAGATCCAGACCGGGCACTCGCCCCCTCTCACCGGCTCAACTTGCTCTTAGAGAACCCATGGACTTGGTAGGGCTTATTGACCCCTGGAGGGTGCTCTTTCTCTCAAAAAGGGGCTATTCCTGTTACTCAATTCCACATAATTCTTTTTCCAGAATAGATTATTTCTTGCTGGGGACTGGGCACCTCTCTTCTGTGTTATCCTGTAACTATCTCTCCAAAGTATTCTCAGATCACCACCCTACACTCCTGCATTGGCATTTGGGCACCCCTATTAACAGGGATGAGGTCTGGAGGTTTAACACTCGGCTGTTAAAATTGGAGAGCTTTGTCTCTCACCTCCAATTCTTTATCTCTACCGTCTTAACTAATAATTCTCCCTCCATGGCCAAATTAGATCTTCTCTGGGGAGCACTTAAATGTACAACAAGAGGTAAGGTAATCCGCCTTGCTTCTGTTCGAAATAAAATAACCACTCAGGTCACAACTAATCTTCTTCAGCAAATCCAGCAACTAGAATTGTCTCTCCCTCCCCAGCCATCCTCTGATGAGCTTAATCAGTTGGAGAGTCTCCGTTCTTGCTACAACACCACATTAGGTGACAGAGCTGAACATTTTATACTAAGATCCATGGTCAATTACTTTGACCAGGGTGATAAGGCCAGGAAACTATTGGCATTACATCTCTGAGCCCAAGCTACAGACAGAATTGTGTCCTCTCTCTGTAATTCTGAGGGACGCATAATTACCTCGCCTTGGGACATAGTAACTTGTTTCCAGGAATACTATCAGACCTTATACTCCCAGCCCCCAGGATTTCCAACTACAAACTGAACCTTTTCAAAATGCAAGTAATGTCCCTTTATGCCTTCACCTTCCATGCCGATCTTCAACACCTGGGACTTACATGGGTCAAAGATAAAATGAAATATTTGGGCATTTATCTTTCTCGGTCCAGTAAATGGGGTTCTCACTCATATTAAAGTTGTATTAAAATCAACTTAAACCGTTGGGCCTTACTTCCTCTTTCCCTTTGGGGGAGAATCAGTGTGGTAAAAATGAATGTTTAAACAACATGAAGTCTTGCTGTATCTGACATAAGCAGTTAGCCCCAGCACTTGAACTGCTCTGGAGAGGAAAGAGTTAACTCTGTGCAGGAAGCATAGAACATTGAGCTTGAGCTTGGTTTCAAACCTCTGTCTGCAGCACTTCAAAGTGTAACCGTCAGATTCAAAAAACGTGAAGTTTTGCTGTATTCTGACTAATGCAGTTAGCCCCAGCCTTTAAACTGCCCCGGAGAACAAAGGGTTAAACTTTATATGCAGTGCATAGAATGCTGAGCTCGAGCTCAGTTGGTGTCTCTGTCTGTTTCCCTTTGAAATCTAACCGTCAGATTCTTTACTCCACCTCACTGAACAGTCGCTCCGGAGATTTCTTCTGCAGCTCGGTTCGAAAGTTGGTTGAAGTGTCGGTTTACTGTCGTTTTTTTAACCAAAGTTTATTTTCTGCATAGTCGGTTCAGTCTTTGTCTGTGGTACCATGAGTACTAGATAGGTTTTGTACTGTTTTTTCTGTGTGGAACTTGTAAAAGTGTGGATCGGTTCAGCTGAACCGATCAGTTGTTAAATCTTGTATGTTACTTTAGTGTGTGGTTACCGGTCCTTATCGGTTCTAAAAAAAAAAACGTGTTTGGTACGTTTCCAAGACCCGTAACTACGGTTAGGAACCGATAAGGGAGTCTTGCCTGGCGTTGCCAAAAAGTGGTATGTTGTTAGGTTGGCCATGTTTGAGAAACCAAGAAAAACCAGGCCCACTGGGTTTCAACACTGCAGTGAGTGTGGGGAGGTCTTTGCTAAGGTGATCCCCACACCACCTGTGTTATTGTCTGGGGTTTGACCACCTCAATTCAGACTGCCAAATGTAAAAACTTTCCCAAATCTACCCTTGAGAAGAGATTAGGTAGACTGAGGGAAAGGAGGCCGAGAAGTCCGCTGACCTGGATGGCCAGCCAGTTCGGTTCCGACCGAACCAGAAGAATGCCTCTGACCAGGATGATACTTCTTTGGGCAAAGGAGACCCGATCCCAAGGAGTTCAGTTCCGACAAAAAGAAAACGCAAAGAGAAATCGTCCGGTTCGGATCCAGAAGCCCATGTTCCGACCACCGAGGAAATAGCCAGAGCGATTCGGATTGTGGAATCGCTTCGCCCAGTTCCGACCGATCCGGCACCTTTTGGCACGGGCTCAGTTCGGTCGGTTCCCCCGGTTCACGATTATACCCCTGAAGAATTTTATGAACCGGAGTTTGAGGATGACGATGGTGAAAGTCTGGATGTGCTTGTTGAACTGGACATCTCCTCAGACAGACCTTCAGGTGTATCCCTCTAGCTTTCTGAGTCCCCTTCCCACTTTATGTTCTACAGAAAGGTGGCTGAGACCCTCCAGCTTCCTATGGAGGAGGCAATGGAGGATCAAGAGGAGCCTGATTTTATGGAAATGATGGACATCCCAGAGTCCAGGAGACTGTCTATTCCCCTTCACAAATCTTTTGGGAAGCAGACACAAAAAATCTTGAAGTCTCCCAATTCTATACCTCCTGTTGATAGAAGAATGGACATGAGGTATACACTTTCATGCTCAGATACAGAGTTTTTATATCAGCAATGCAGCCATGTTGGGGTTGTGCAGACTGCTGCCTGTGATAAGGCAAACATTCCCTTGGCTCCCCCCACCCCAGACAAAGACTCCAGGAAAATTGATGCCATGGCAAAAAACAGTATATGGCAACTTCTTGGGACTCAGGCAGGCGAATTATATGGCCTATACAGCCAGGTACCAGAAGTCCAGGTGGGACACTGTACTGGCACTGGTAAACAGGCCTCCCACCAGTTAGCCAAGGAGCTGGAGGAGGTGGCTGCAGATGGGATCAAGGCATCAAAAGTTCAGTTTCATGCTGCTGTGGACTCCAATGATGTGTCATCAAGAGTCATGGCTACATCTGTGGCTCTTCGGAGAATGGCTTGGCTCAAATGTACTAGCCTCTCACAGGATATCAAGGCTAAGGCCATGGATTTTCCTGTAGTGGGTAATTCTCTGTTTGGGGAGCAGACAGAGAATTACATAAAGAAAATGGATGAATACAGGACCACTTACAGGAGTGCTGAGGCCAAAGAAAGGCAGGCAGATCCTCAAAGGCAGCAGTCTAGGGGCAGGGGCAGGCCTTTTCATAGGCCTTTTTACCAAGCACAGGCCTCTTCTCCCTTTTCACAGAGGGGGTTCTTCAGAGGGAGAGGCAGAAGGGGGATGAGCAGGGCTGCATCCACTCCTCAGCCTAAGGCCCCTGCCAAGTAGACACCCTGATGGGCCTGCCCGGGTCGTCTCCTACCAGTGGGAAGGCTGACTTACTCGTTCAGGACTGGATGTCTATTAGATCAGACAAGTGGGTCCTGGAAGTAGTAAGCCAGGGACTGGTTCTCAGCTTCAAAAAATTTCCAAAGATGAGAGCCAGATCTTTTCCACATGCAGGTCTCTCAGAAACCCTTGCCCTAGAGGCAGAGGTTTCATCTCTGCTGGCTTTGAGAGCCATAGAGAGAGTACCTACCCTACACTGGGGCAAAGGTCTGTACTCCAGGTACTTCCTTACCCCCAAAAAGACAGGGGAGTGGCAACCCATCCTAGACCTAAGATACCTAAACAAACATCTTTTAAAACCAAAGTTCAAGATGGTAACTCTGGGAATAATCCTTACCTCTCTAAGGCCAGGGGACTGGCTAGCCTCCCTGGACCTCAAAGATGCCTATTTTCACATTCCCATCAGGTGCTCCCACAGAAAGTACCTCAGGTTCGAGTTGCTCTCAGGGCACTATCAGTTCAGAGCAGTGCCTTTTGGCCTAACTTCAGCCCCAAGGGTCTTCACAAAGTGCCTGGCAATAGTAGTTGCCTTTTTAAGGAGGCAAAATATTTCCATTTTTCCATACCTGGACGACTGGCTAATAGTGGGCCAGTCTCCAGACCAAGTCAAGTCTCACCTGCAAGTGACCCAGCAAGTGCTCACTTCTCTAGGATTTCTTCTCAACCTTCCCAAGTCAGTTCTCGAGCTTGTCCAGCTTCTTACCTTTATTGGGGCAGAGCTGGATACGGTCAAAGCAAGAGCCTTTCTTCCCCTGGAAAGGGCAAGGGTTCTTATAGAACTAGCATCTTCCTTCAGCCTTCAGGTATCTCGATCAGCAAGGCATTTCCTCTAGCTCTTGGGCCACATGGCAGCTTCTACGGCAGTGGTCCAAGGGGCAAGATTCCAGATGAGGGACATTCAGTTCCATCTGAGGGCTTTTTGGTCTCAGAGGAAGGACTCCCTTACCAAACTGATCCCAGTGACTCGGACCTTGATCCAAGCCCTTCAGTGGTGGCAGGATCAGGACAATTTAAGGCAAGGGGTCCCATTTGCCACTCAGTCTCATTCAGTGGTCCTTACCACAGATGCTTCCCTTTTGGGCTGGGGAGCCCATCTGGGGGCCCTCACTTCCCAGGGACTGTGGTCCCCTCAGGAATCCCTTCTCCATATCAATCTCCTAGAACTCAAGGCAGTTTTTCTGGCCCTGCAAGTCTTCTCTCAGTCAGTACAGAACAAGGTGGTTCAGGTCAGAACAGACAACACCACCACCATGTGGTATATCAACAAGCAGGGAGGCACTCAGTCTACGGCCTTGTGCACAGAAGCCATGAAGTTGTGGT
The DNA here is from genome assembly GCA_016271365.2 of Neoceratodus forsteri. NCBI lineage: Eukaryota > Metazoa > Chordata > Ceratodontiformes > Ceratodontidae > Neoceratodus > Neoceratodus forsteri. The sequence goes on along the minus strand of JADMNL010000026.1, from coordinate 198,234,717 downwards.
CCCTGGGGTATTCCCTACAAACCTCTCTGATAGCAGTTCACCTTCCAGGGAAGGACAATGTGCTAGCAGATGCACTGAGCAGGATCTCACAGGGCCATCACGAATGGTCCCTGGACCCACTGGTATTGAAGGTGATTTTTTCAAGGTGGGGCACTCCAGAGATCTTTTTGCAGCCCCAGACAATCATCAACTTCCTCTCTTTTGTTGCAGACCCCCAGTCTTGGGCTCAGTCCTCCTGGATGCTCTGGTTCTGAACTGGAAATGGAAATTTCTGTATGCCTTCCCTCTCTTCCCCCTTCTGTTCAAAGGTTTAGTCAAGATAAGGTCACAACCTTGCAAAGTGATTCTGATTGCTCCAGACTGGGCCAGACAGCCCTGGTACCCCCTGTTGCTGTCCCTAGCAGTCCGTCTTCCCCCTGTCTCTTCCCAGGAATTACAAGCTGTTAACCTTCTCTCAGGGGAGGATTTGGTACCCCAATCTTCAGTCTCTCAATCTCAAGGCATGGCTCTTGAAGAGTTAGAGTTTGCAGATTTGCATCTGTGTCGGGGGTTCTGGATATTCTTAAAGCTTCTCGAAAGCCCTCCACCAGAAAGACTTATAACTCCAAATGGAAGAGATTCAGCATTTGGTGTTCTAAGACGCATTTTTCTCCAGACACTGCTGAATTGCCTACAGTTCTGGACCATATGGTCCCTCTTAATGGCCTAGGCCTCAGACCAGCTACTCTCAAGGTACACTTGTCAGCTGTTTCTGCTTTTCTGTCAGTGGGGAAGTCTTCCTAACTGTCATTCCATCCTGTATTCTGTAAATTTTTTAAGGGATTGCTTCATACCAATCCTCCCTTTAGAGACCCTGCCCCTGCCTGGGATTTAAATGTTTGCATTGCTCAACTTATGCAACCTCCTTTTGAGCCTATGTCCTCAGCAGAGCTTAAGTACTTGACTTGGAAAACTGTGTTTTTGGTAGCCATTACCTCTGCCAGACATATCAGTGAATTGCAAGCCCTGTCAGTGGAACCTGATTTTATCTCCTCTCACAGAGATAAAGTGGTCCTTGGAACCAATGGAAGGTTCTTGCCCAAAGTGGTTTCAGATTTCCACTTGAATCAGTCTATGTCTCTTCCTGTTTTCTTCACTGATCATTCTTCCTCAGGAGAGAGGAGGCTACACAGTTTAGATGTTAAAAGAGCCCTTAGCTACTACATAGAGCGTACCAAGGGTCACAGATTTGAGTCCCTCCAGTTGTCCCTCACTTATGGAGAAGGGGGAAAGGGCAAACCTGCCACCAAGAGAACTATTGCCAGGTGGATTGTGTCTTGTGTACAATTTTGCTATGAGAAACTGGGAAAGATTCCACCCTCAGGCCTGAGGGCTCACTGTACAAGAGGTACAGCTGCTTCCCTGGCTGCTGCCAGGGATATTCCTCTCTCAGAAGTTTGTCAAGCAGCCACCTGGAAAACAGTCCATACCTTTGCCAAGCATTACTCTCTGGATATCGGCTAGGAGTGATGCTCGGTTTGGCACAGCAGTACTTCAGAGCCTGTTCCCAAAGTAGGTTCTGTCCCTCCTCCATGGAGGTACTGCTTGGTAGTCTGCATTAGTTAGAATACAGCAAGTCTTCATGTTGTTTGAAGAAAAAATTACTCATCTTAGTAATTATGTTTCTTCTATTGGAGTGTTGCTGTATTCTGACCTCCCCCCACCTGCCTCCCCTCTCAGAACCTGGTTTTTGGGAAGTGGGTGGGCAGGTGCAGTGTTGCACCTCAGGGGTGCTCCTTTACACCCTTTGCTTTTTTGTTTGGGTGTTTATCTTGTTATTATTCTTATTTGAATTGTTTTTTGGTTTTGGGTTTCCTGACTTGAGTCTTCCTTTGGGAATCCAAAACTTTTTATTGCTAGTTGGCTAGTAAAATTTTAAAATTTCCACATAGAATAGCTAGTGAGTTTTTTGCTCGTAAAGATCTGACGGTTAGATTTCAGACAGGAAACAGGCAGAGACACCAGTCGAGCTCGAGCTCAGCATTCTATGCTCTGCATAGAAAGTTTAACCCTTTGTTCTCTGGGGCAGTTTAAAGGCTGGGGCTAATTGCATTAGTCAGAATACAGCAAGACTCCAATAGAAGAAACATAATTACTAAGGTGAGTAATTTTTTCTTCTTTACTCCACCTAACTGAACAGTCGTTCCGGAGACTGCTCCTTCGCTACATCGGCTCGGTTTAGAATCTGTCGGTTTAATCACCAATTTTGTTGTTTCTTCTGCTTTAGATCCCTGTCTGCGGTACAGTAAGTGTTGTAGGTAGTGGACCACAGGGTAGAATTATTGTATTTTTGTGTGGAAATTGTAAAAACCTGTTGATCAGTCCAGTTAGGAATGGATTGTGTTAGGGTTTTTTCTATTTTTCTTTCTGTAGTGTGAGGTACCGGTTCCTATCGGTTTCAAAAAAACACGATTTTACATGGATTTTTTCCACGACCCGTAACAAGGTTGGAAACCGATGGGGGGGTCTTACCTGGCTAAATAGCTGTAAAGGGTAAGTTGTAGCCTGGCCATGTCTGAGAAACCCAAGAAAAAAAAAAAAACGTGCCCATTGTGTTTCAACACTGTGGTGAGTGTGGGGATGCCTTTGCTAAGGCAGACCCTCACACCATTTGTGTTTATTGTCTGGGGTTTGACCACCTCGATTCAGACTGCCAAATTTGCAAAAATTTCCCAAAGGCCACCCTGGAAAAGAGGTTGGGTAGGCTCAGGGAAAAGGAGGCTGAGAAGTCCGCTAATCTGGATGGCCAGCCCGGTTTGGTTCCGGACTAACCTGAGGGAATGCCCACTGACCTGGGCGATACTCCCTCGGGCAAGAGGAGATCCAGCCCTGAGGGTTCGGTTCCATCGAAGCGCAAAAGGAAATTGGCCGGTTCGGACCCAGAACCGCATCATCCAACTGCCGAAGAAATAGCCAGGGCGATAAGTATTGTGGAATCGTTCCGTCCGGTTCCTTCCGATTTGGCGCCTCTCAGTAGGCGCTCAGTTCGGTCAGTTCCCCCGGTTCCGGATTATGTGCCGGATGAATTTTATGAACCGGAGTGGGAGGGGCAGGAAGAAGACGATGATGATGATGATGCTGAAGGTCTGGATGAGCTCATTGAACCGGACATCTCCCGAAACAGGCCTACTAATATTTCCCCCTCCCAGGCTTTCTGAGTCCCCATCCCACTACTTGTTCTACAAGAAAGTGGCTGAGACCCTCCAGCTTCCCTTGGTTGAAGCTGCTGAGGAACAAGAGGAGATTGATTTTGTGGAAATGATGGACATCCCAGAGTCCAAGAGATTGTCTGTTCCCCTCTGTAAATCCTTTGGGAAACAGACACAGAAAGTTCTTTATACCCCAAAATCTTTACTTCCTGTAGATAAAAGAATGGACAGGAGGTATATGCTTTCAGGCTCAGGTATGGAGTTCTTGTTCCACCAATGCAGCCATGTTGGGGTAGTGCAGGCTGCAGCCTGTGACAAGGCTAATATACCCTTGGCTTCACACCCCCCATATAATGACACTAGGAAGGTGGATGCTATGGCCAAAAAGCAGTACTTAGCATCCTCCTTGGGACTCAGGTAGGCGAATTATATGGCCTACACAGCCAGATACCAGAAGTCTAGATGGGATACTGTTCTGGAGCTGGCTAAACAGGCCTCCCCCCAGCTAGCAAAGGAGCTGGAGGAGTTGGCTGCTGATGAGATTGAGGCATCCAAAATTCAATTTCATGCTGCTGTGGACTCAAATATTATGGCATCATGAGTCATGGCTACATCTGTGTCTCTTAGGAGGTTTGCTTGGCACAGATGTACTAGTTTCTCACAGGGCACCCAGGCTAAGACCATGGATTTCCCTGTGGTGGGTAATTTTCTGTTTGGGGAGCAGACAGAGAATTACATGAAGAAAATGGATGAGTATCGGACCTCCTACAAGAGTGCACAGGCCAAGGAAAGGCAGGCATCTCCTCAGAGGCAGCAGTCTAGGGGCAGGGGCAGGCCTTTTCACAGGCCTTTCTACTAAGCGCAGGCCTCTTCTCCTTTTCCACAGAGGGGGTTCTTCAGAGGGAAGGGGGATGAGCAGGGCTGCATCCTCCTCTCAGTCCAAGGCTCCTGCCAAGCAGACACCGTGATGTGTCAACCTGGGTTAACTCCCCAATTCCAGTAGGAGGCAGGCTGGCTTACTACTTCCAGGCCTGGAAGTCTGTTACCTCAGACAGGTGGGCCCTGGAGGTAGTAAGTCAGGGATTGGCTCTCAGTTTTGCAAAGTTTCCAAAATTGAGGGCCAAGTCCTTTCCACCTGCAGACCTTTCCGAGACCACCGCTTTAGAAGCAGAGGGTTCCTCTCTGCTAACCCTCAGGGTTGTAGAGAGAGTTCCTACTCAGCACATGGGCAAGGGTCTGTATTCCAGATATTTCCTTACCCAAAAAAAGACAGGGGAGTGGCGGCCCATCCTAGACCTAAGATACACAAGCACATCTTAAAACCAAAATTCAAAATGGTGACTCGGGGAGTTTCCCTCTCTAAGGCCAAGGGATTGGCTAGCTTCCCTGGACCTCAAGGATGCCTACTTTCACATCCCAATCAGGTTCTCCCACAGAAAGTACCTCAGGTTCGAATTGCCTTCAGGCCATTATCAGTTCAGAGCAATGCCCTTCGGCCTAACATCAGCTCCAAGTGTGTTCACAAAATGCCTAGCAGTAGTAGTGGCCTTTCTCAGGAGACAGATTATCTCCATTTTTCCATACCTGGATGGCTGGCTCATCGTGGGGCAGTCTCCAAGTCAGACCTACAAGTCACACAACAGTTGTTCCATTCTCTAGGGTTTCTTCTCAATCTGCCAAAGTCAGTTCTCAAACCAGTACAACTCCTCACCTTCCTAGGGGTAGAGTTGGATACTGTGCAGACAAGGGTTTTTCTTCCCTTGGCAAGGGTAAAAGCCCTTACAGATCTTGCCTCCTCTTTCTGCCTTCTGGTGTCTCGACCAGCAAGACATTTTCTTCAGCTCCTGGGCCACATGGCAGCTTTCACTGCGGTGGTACAGGGAGCTGGTTTTCAAATGAGGGACATTCAGTTCCATCCGAGGTCCTTTTGGTCTCAGAAAAAAGATCCTCTAACCAAATTGATTCCAGTGACTCAGACTCTGGTCCAAGCTCTCCAATGGTGGTTGGATCAGGACACTCTCATACAAGGAGTCACAATCATCAGTCAGACTCATTCAGTGATACTAACCACAGATGCCTCTCTCCTGGGCAGGGGAGCCCACCTGGGAGCCCTCACAGCACAAGGTGTTTGGTCTCCTCAGGAGTCTCTACTTCATATCAATCTTATGGAACTCAGGGCAGTATTCCTGGCTCTCCAAGCCTTCTCGAACTCAGTGAGGAACAAAGTGGTTCATGTCAGGGCAGACAACACCACCACCATGTGGTACATCAACAAGCAGGGAGGCACTCGGTCTACGGCCTTGTGCATGGAAGCCATGAAAATATGGTCTCTGACTTATTCCCTGCAAGCATCTCTAGTAGCAGTCCATCTACCAGGGAAGGACAGTGTGCTAGCAGATGCCCTGAGCAGGATCTCTCAGGGCCATCACGAATGGGCCCTGGACCCCTTCATATTGAAAGTAGTCTTCTCCAGGTGGTTTACTCCAGAGACAGATCTCTTTGCAGCCCCAGACAATCATCAACTTCCTCTCTTCTGTTGCAGACCTCCAGTCATGGGCTCAGTTCCCCTGGATGCTCTGATTCTGGATTGGGGGGGGCAAATTCCTTTATGCCTTTCCTCCTTTTCCCGTGTTATTCAAGGTCTTGGTCAAGATCAGGTCACAACCGTGCAGGGTGATCCTGATTGCACCCGACAGCCTTGGTATCCCCTGTTGATGTTCCTAGCAGTCCATCTTCCCCTATATCTTCTCAGGAGGCTCAACCTGTAAACCTCCTCTCAGGGAAGAATCTGGTACCCCAATCTTCAGTCTCTCAACCTCAAGGCTTGGCTCTTGAAGAGTTAGGGTATGCAGGTCTGTACCTGTCTCAGGGGGTGCTGGATATTCTCAAAGCCTCTCGAAAGCCTGCCACCAGAAAAACGTATAATTCCAAATGGAAAAGATTCAGCATTTGGTGTTCCAATAAGGATGTCTTACCGGATACTGCTGATCTGGCTACAGTTCTGGATTACATGGTTCATTTTAATGGCCCAGGCCTCAGGCCAGCCACTTTAAAAGTTCATTTAACAGCTGTATGTGCATTCCTGTCAGCAGGGAAGGCTCCCTCTCTGGCATCTCATCCTGTCTTCTTTAAATTCTTTAAAGGTTTGATTCATACCAATCCTCCCTTTAGGGACCCTACCCCTGCTTGGGATCTTGGTGTTTGCATTGTTCAGCTCATGCAACCCCCTTTTGTGCCCTTGGCTTCAGCAGAACTCAATTATTTGACTTGGAAAACTGTTCTGGTAGCTATCACTTCTGCCAGACGTATTAGTGAATTACAAGCTCTGTCAGTGGAGCCAGATTTTATCTCAGTCCATAGAGATAAGGGGGTCCTTAGAACCAATAGGAGGTTCTTACCCAAAGTGGTCTCAGATTTTCATCTGAACCAGTCTATGTCTCTTCTTGTGTTCTTCACTGATCATTCTTCTTCAGGAGAAAGAAGATTACATAGTTTGGATGTTAAGAGGGCACTTAGCTACTACCTTGAGCATACTAAGGCACTTAGGTATGAATGTCCCGAATTGCTTCTCACTTATGGTGAAGTGGGAAAAGGTAAACCTGCTACTAAGAGAACTATTGCCAGGTGCATTGTCTGTTGTATTCAATTCTGCTATGAAAAGCTAGGCAAAATACCCCCTCAGGCCAGAGGGCTCATTCGACTAGGGGTGCAGCTGCTTCTCTGGCTTGCTGCCAGGGATATACCTTTACTAGAGATATGCAAAGCAACCACCTGGAAAGCTGTCTATACTTTCACCAAGCTTTACTCTCTGGATATCCAGGCTAGGAGTGATGCTCGGTTTGGAACAGCAGTACTGCAGTGCCTGTTCCCAAAATAGGTTTGGTACCACCCTCCATGGCAGTACTGCTTGGTAGTCTGCATATATCAGAATACAGCAAGACTTTATGTTGTTTGAAGAAAAAATGACCTTAGTAATTGTGTTTCTTCTAATGGAGTCTTGCTGTATTCTGACCTCCCTCCTTGCCTCCCCTCTCAGAACCTGTTTTTGGGAAGTGGGCTGGCAGGTGCAGTGTTGCACCTCAGGGGTGTACTTGGCACTCCTCCTTTCTAGAAGGGGGGAGTGGGTTATTGTAATGTTGTTTTGATAGCTATATGTTGGTTTACTTCCTGGTTATTATTTTGGGTTCTCGCCTTGAGTCTTTTGGGGGAACCAAAAATATGTTGCCTGTTGGCTATGTTCTTTTGCAATTTCCACTTTAAGAAGTGTAGTTAGTTAGTAATACCTCATAAGAATGTGATGGTTGCACTTTGAAGTGCTGCAGACAGAGGTTTGAAACCGAGCTCGAGCCCAGCGTTCTATGCTTCCTGCATAGAGTTAACTCTTTCCTCTCCGAAGCAGTTCAAGTACTGGGGCTAGCTGCATATGCCAGAATACAGCAAGACTCCGTTAGAAGAAACACAATTACTAAGGTGAGTAATTTTTTCTTCTCCCTCGCCTTCTATATCCTCTCCAGATGTACAGTTACTTTCTTTCAAAGGCCTGGTTCGCAAAGGTACACAGAGTCATCTCAAATTTTATCTGGCTGGGTAAACCCCTTGCAGAGCACTCTCCAAATGACAACACACTAAAACAAGAGGGGGGCTTCAGCTACCCAATGTTTTTCCCTATTACCACTCCATTAACTGTTCGGTGATCCATCGCTGGCTAACCACATCCATTCCAGTACGATCGGATACATACTCTCCATTATGGGTACAAATAGAAAATCATTATGCGCTTTTCATAATATTGACCTTGATTCTCTGATACATGTCCCTCTCAAACACATTCCTAAATAGCTATGGGATTCCTCTGTTATGGCAACACTTCAGGCTCTCTCTGTTATGTGCCACTACTCATACTTCTCTCATACAGGATGTCTCTCAACCGATATTACGTAGTCCCAACTTTTTTTTTTTTAAGTGGCTAGTTTTCCATTAGCAGGTTATACAGACCTGCCACTAGAGGGGATTCTTGTTCTTTCATTTAGAAAAAAAAGAAAAAAAAAAGTTTACCCTCTGAAAGACACAGTTTCTTTACTTGCTATATACCTTCCTTCCTTCCCACCCTCGAGATCCTCTCGAACCGGGTAAGATTTCCCTGAACCCTGAATCATACTTTAATCATGCGCCTCTACCCACCGTTCTCTACCCCCTATTCTGTTTCTTCTTGCCTGTCTTCCTCCCCTACTGCACTCCTCAAAAGCCTGCTTTCTCTCCCTCCCCAGAGCTTCCACATTGCTACATCCTTCGTCCACATAGGCACGATGCACACTGGTCACTGCCCCTTGCCCATGGTCCATCCTACCACCATGAAACTGTCCTACACCCACACTGGTCCTAGCCCTCCACTCTGGTCCCCCCTGTCTATGCATAACCTCACCCACTATCGTCGGTGCTCGGCAACTTCCCGAGATGCCAGCAGGCGAAAACATTCCCTTAAAGAAATACGCCCGCAGCTCCTTGAGGCTAGTCCTCCTCCTTCTCCTAATGCTGTCAGGCAACGTGCACCCAAACCCTGGCCCATTCTGCTCTAAAGCCACTAATCTGAGCAAGCCTTCGGGTGCCCTCTGATTCATATCAATCAACATCTGCAGCCTCCTTCCTAAAATGGATGCCCTATAGGCCTTCACCAGCCAACACTGCCCTGACATCCTGGCAGTTGTCGAAACCTGGCTCATGCCATCGGTACCGGACCATGCAATCAGCCTTCCTGGCTACAACATCTTTAGGCTGGATCACCTCTCCAAAAGAGGCGGGGGCTGCGCGCTCTACCTAAAGGACTCCATACAAGGGCACCACATCATTACCTCAATCCAACCCACAACTGCTCAGATACTGCCAGTGAGAATCCTCCTCGGTGCCCAAAACAAAACCTTCACTGTTGCCACCATCTACATCCTCCCAAAGAACGGGAACTGGTCTAACAGCTGTTCTTGACTTTGTAAAGTCACTCCCACCAGACACCGAATCCATCCTCCTAGGCGACTTCAACATCAACTGGCCTGCAGCTGATGCAGGTGCACACAGGGATACCGTTGCTGCGGCGAACCTCACACAAATGGTTGACTCACCAACCAGGAAAAATTACAGGATCGGCACCAGCACACTCTTGGACTGGATCCTTACCAGTCACCCATCGCGGATATCTAACACTAATGTCCTCCCTGACTCTCTCAGTGATCACTCCCCCGTTAGCTGCACCTGGTCAAATAAATTCATCAAACAACCACCAAAAACAATCACCAGCAGGGTTCTACCCAGTGGTCACCTTCCTCGACTCAAATCCTACCTCCTCCACCAAGACTGGTCCCCTATCTTCAATGCAACCAACGTAAACACTGCCCTTGACCACTTCATAAACATCTTCACTGTGGCCTGTGACACGTATGCTCCTATTAAGAAACACAAAGTCAAATCACTGAGTAACCCTTGGCTCACAGGTGACCTCCTCAGGATGCTAAAAACAAGAGACCACCTATGGGAACTGGCCAGAAACTCTGGAAGGCAAAACAACGTCCAGAACTACAAACATGCCCGCAATGACTGCACCAAAACCATCCGGCAAATGAAGTCCGCTTACTATAAGCATGCCATCACAAACTCCTGGGGCAATGGTCGGGAATTCTGGAAGAACATAAAGGAACTCACTGGGAATCCACCCAAAACCCCCCCATCAATACTCAACATCAACGGAACCACAACCCTCAACCCAAAAACCATTACGGATACCTTTAACAAAGCCTTTACCGACCTCACGCTGTCCTACCTCAGGACTACTTCAAAGATGGTGTAGCCCCCGTCTGCAATGAACACTACTCCCACCAGCTCCCCCTGCTTCTACTTCAAAGCAGTCAAGGCTCACCAAGTATGCAAATATGTTACCATAGCCCTTGGTAAATCAAGATTCAGTAATGACTCCCTCGATCTCAAAATCCTGTCTCTCACACCTGATGAAGTGCTTAGTCCTCTGACCAGAATTTTCAACCTTTCCCTCAGCCTTAGCCAGTTCCCGGACAGATGGAAATCTGCCACTGTCACCCCAGTCCATAAAAGTGGTGACAAAACTGCCCATGGTAACTACAGACCTATCTCCCTACTACCCCCACTCTCCAAGGCACTAGAACGCATCGTCTCGGACCAGATCACAGAATACCTGGATACGTACAACATCCTGTGCAAGCAACAACACGGGTTCAGCAAAGGTCACAGCCCTACTTGAATTCACCGGCGCAATCCACAACGCACTTGATTCCGGTGAACTACTAGGCTCAATCTACATTGACTTAACCAAAGCCTTCGACACCGTCAATCACCGCCTCCTACTTGTCCAGCTTCAGAACACTGGGCTGTCAACCGACACCATTGGCTGGTTTAAAAGCTACCTTGAAGAACGGTCCCAAACAGTAAGAATCGCTGATACACTCTCGGACCCTAGACCGGTCCGCTCAGGAGTCCCCCAGGGCTCCATTCTGGAACCCTCCTCTTCAGCCTGTTCTTAAACTCACTACCGGACAGCTGCCCAGAACAAATAATTCTCTCGCCCGGACGATGCTGTGATCCTCACCTCGGACCCTGATCAAACCAATTACAAAATAAACTTCAGCGGGCCTTCTCCTCCATCGAATCCTGGTTCCTAAATCATAAACTGCTTCTCAATCAGAAAAAAAACAAGTCTATGGTCTTTTGCAGCTCCCACAACAAAAACAAACAACTCCACCTCTCCATTGCAACCGAACAAGGAGCCATCCTAGAGCAAATACAATCGTCCAAGTACCTTGGCATCACCCTTGATCCCCACCTCTCATACGCTGTCCATATTAGCAATGTGGCAAAGTCTGCCAATGCAAGGTTAGGCATATTATTCTGGCACAGGAAACACCTAACCCCAGAAGCACTGTCAGTGGCCGTCCAAAGCTCCATTGTCAGTATCATAGACTATGGTCTTATCATATATGGGTCTGCAACTACCACTGCTCTCAAACGTATCGCGACCTACCTGAATAAGGCCTGTCGTCTCATCACTGGCTCACATCGCCATACCACATGTGACCTTTATTCCCAATCTGGATGGCTTCAACTGGACAAACGCATAAAATACCAAACCTGCATCACGCCAAGAAAATCATAATGAGACTTGCCCCACCTGGTGTCTGTGCCCTCCTTAAGCCTAGACATAGGAATGTCACTACAAGGAGACCCAATTCCCATCTACATATCCCATGATATGCCATACGACCCAAGGACAAAGCTCATTTGGCCTATCGGGCATCCAACTGGCTCAACTCTCTTGGCAGCGACATAGTGACCGGCTTCCAACACTCGGCCTTTCTAAGTCCAAGCTGCGCCTCTCACTGCTTGTATCCCACGATTGCCCATCTTAACATTTCCACGTTCCAGCTGCACATGCCCCAGCACCCAGCACTACAATCAGTCTTTGCACCCCTAACATCTTACCTGGCATATTCCCTCGACAAGGCCCCTAGCTGCACTGTCTCCACCCGCCCACCTCCCCCGTATCTCCACTCCTGCCCCTGCCCCCACCCATCTCCCATACTCCCCCTACCCCTGCACCTCCTACCCCCTCGATCTCCTACCTTCACTTCTCCCCCATCGACCCCCTGTCCTGCTCATAGCTCAAGTCTTTGTACTGGTTATTACATGTCTGTAAGTCAGTGACTTTATGTTTGTAACTAAAAATGATGACTGTTGCACACGCTGACGTGGAACCTTTGTAAAAGAGCCTCGGCTCAAAGGTTTTGTAATCCTAGATTGAGATAAATAAAAAAATAAATTAATTAAGATTGGAGGACAGATACTCGGTCCTTCCTTCTTTGCCCTGCGAGAGGAAAATACTTGTCAGTGATCTCCTTAACAATCACAAATTACTGTCTTTCTCGGAAGCCCAACATAAATTTGGCCTCCCCTCCTCATATTGCTTTAATTATTTTCCAGCTTCCCTATATGCTTCTGCAACATTTTGGACTGGGCATGTGGAGCCAAAACCTGGTGTGCTGTATCCGTCCTCATCTTCTTCCCATACTGTCTCATTCTTCTATCACCACTTGCAGAATTTCTTAGCAGACAGGGAGGGACAACTTCATTACATGTGGGACCATATCCTACCCCTACCCCGTCCACCACCCGCTCCTGGAATCGGATATGGTCCCATGTGTACAGGGACATTAAATGGGACCGGTATTGTCTCCTTCAATTCCATGTAATTCACAACTTATATTATACCCCAGTTAAGCTCCATAAAATGGGGAAACTTCCAAATGATCTGTGCTCCTGGTGCGGGGAGCAACCGGGTACTTTGCTTCATATTTTGTGGAATTGTAGCAAGGCCTACCCGTTCTGGTCAGCCATTAAAGCCAAGTTAGATCCCCTCCTAGGCCTTTCTGATGTTTTTCAGCCCAAAATCTGCATACTGGGGGATTACGGTGATCTCCTGATTGGCAGCCAGCACAAGCATATGGATATAATCTCCCTGTGTGCCAAAAAAGTGTTACTATGCCATTGGCTGGACCAGTCCACCCCCATGTTCATGGAAAGGCTGTATAAAGTGCTTTTTGCCTTACAAGGCAAAAATCTTCAGGCTAGCCTTTCAAAGAAACCAAACTCCTATCATTGAGTGTGGGCTCCTCTACACACTCTGCTTACCCTTTAATTTATCATATATTTTGCTTATTCTTTTAAGTTATGATTATGTCAGTTAGTGCTGATAATAATTTTTATTGGTATGTGCTAACATTTGTACATACTGTATTACCATTAGTGGTGCAAATATTAGGGAGAGGGGTAGAGGGAGGGAGGGAGGTGTTTTTGCAATTTATGGCTCTCTATTGTATTTATTTCTCTGTTTAGGGGGATTTTGTTTAATAACAAGAAAATGGGAGCAGTATGGTCTGCATCGTCAGTTATATTGTACAAATTACAAGCTCCTATAATGTTGTTTATCTTGCTTGTATCTTCCTCTTTGATTGAATAAAGCATATTAAATTTGAAAAAAAGAAAAGGAATCAGCAACGAAGGAAGGAATCAAGCACATAAGAGTCACTGCATGGGAACAGGATTAAGTCCACAAATGTCAGTTTATGACTAAGAAAGGCAATTGCACTTGTAAGTACTTAGTAGATGCTTACAAAATGCATTACGAAAGCCCCACAGAGTTGCACAGCTTTGAATCACAGAGGGAATGTTATTCCACATCATAGGGGCAAAGTTCAGAAATTCAGCCACTCCAAGATTAGTTCTTAGTTTGGGAACAACAAGCAGGTCAAGATCCATATCAGGCCCCAGATTTCTAACAGGATGGTATCTGACCATCCCCTGTCCCGCTACACCACAGCCTCGGCCAGTGCTCCACTGAATAGCATGATGGGACAGGTGACTTCAGCACATGTTCGGAGTCATCCCCCAGCCATGTCTTAGTGATGCATGTCAGGTCCACTGAGGAGTCTGCAATAAATACCTCCGCTATTGCAGTTTTATTCCTCATGGACCTGACATTGCAAACAGCTGCTGAAAGGAGGGAGCAGGGTCAGCTGGCCTCCTGGCTACAGGCTCCCTAGTTAATGGAGCAACTCTTGGGGCCAATAGCCAGCAAGACTAACCTCTGCTGTGGTTCCATCTATACTCGGGGTGCCTTCTTCTCCTCATGCCCTCAATCTGACTTACCTGTGCCTTGGTCTGCACCCATGGAAGATGCCTAGGATAGAATACTGGGACTCATCAAGTAATCTGTTGCTGGTTGGGCCACACATTGAGTACTGTGGGAAGTTCTGGAGTACCCATCTTAAAAAGACAGGGATAAGTTAGACAGGATACAGCATAAGATAACAAGCATGATACAAGTGTTGTAGGGGAGAAACTACCTGGAAGGTAGTATAGAGATATAGTAATTTAAGGGTAGTAGGAACTGTAGTGCTATAATTGCTGTGCCCACCCCCCACTTCATAAGCAGGAATTAAATATGTATGCTGTACAATTTTTTTTTATTTAACTACATACATACCAATTTATAGGGATTCAGGTACCCAGCATTTCCCTTAGTAAGCAGTAATATGTCCAGACATACCTTAAAGACCTATATAAAAGTTGCAGAGCCTTAGTATGTAAGCAAGGGCACCGGTTGACTAACAAGGGCCTTATGAGTCGACCAGTGCCGTATGTAAAAACGACATGAAAGCTGCTCCCCATAGACTATAATGGAGTACGTCCCCGCGCTCTCTCTGGGTTCACGTCATAATGTGGTTGAGCGCAGGGGGCGGAGCGTGGGTGGCTCTACAGACCGGAAGTAGAAGTGACCCAGTGGGGACAATTTTACAAGCACTCTTACTCTAAACTACAGAAATATTTTTGGTACCCTGTGCAGCAACAGCATTTCGCAGCAGTAAGGTATCAATATATGTGGTGCATATCATGAATCTAGTAAGTCTCTTTAAATTACACCACCTATTAATTACATGGATTCCAGTCTGTACAGGCATCATAGCGTGCATGCGTGCAGGATACTTCTTCAGAAATTGTGCTCCGGGGTGGTGCCAACCTGCAGCTCTCACGCGGAAGAGAGGCTTCATCGGCAGAGGACAGAAGCAGTGCTGCCAGCACTGTGGACGACAAGCTGCAGCAGTGTAGGAGAAGACGGGGACCATGTCTGCTCATGGTCCCCTCTCTCCTACAGTGATCTAAATATGCCTGCAGGGCTCCGCTCATGCAGCCTTAAAAATTGATAACTTTAACTTTTTTCAGAATTTGGGTAATACTGAAACTGTGTAGTCTGCAACGTAATTTTCATTTATGCAGTAGGGAACTAGGTTTTTGTGTGTCTGTGTGTAAGTATTGTTTATTTTTCCTTAGTTTTTTTTTTTTTTTTTAAATAGGGATTATTTTGTGCTTTGCAGGATTTTAGTAGTACCTCCTGTAGCATCGTAGTACTATAGAGCAGGTTGCTAGGGCCTGTTATGTGGTTGTTGGGGAGTGCACATCGCTAGGTTTACAGGGTGCCTTACAGTTGGCTGTTAACTCCGTGTGGGAGGGTGGTAGAGTTTTAAAACCATGGCGGCTATTTCTTGCTTAGCGAAAGTTAATGATGGCCATCTTAGTTACGGCATGTGAGGGTTTTTTTATATATATATAATTAATTTAGTTTATTTATGTGGTTTATCCTGCATTTTTAGTATAATCGTTTTGCTTTTTTTTTTTTCTCGCAAAAACAGTGCCTTGCCAGTCAGTGACGGAGCATCAGCATGAGAACATGCGGGACTGTGTCTATGCCAGCAGTGGTAGTTTGGCAAGGAAAACAGTAGTTTTTCTTTTTTGTGGTCCTCCAGTTTAACAAGAGGAGCACAGCAAACAGCTTGCTAGTCTTGACGATGCTCATTTTTTTCTACTGGAGAGTGAGTATGCATGGTGGTGGATGTTCGGGTGGCCAGTGAGGCAGCGTGACAGATTCAGCTGCACAGTGCAAAAGACTGGAACATGCAACACTGGGAATTCGTGGTGCGATACAAAGGTCAGATAAAAAAATGGAGAATGAAGGTACTGTTTGTGTGTACAGGTTCTATGTGGACTGGGAGGGCAAAGATACCAGAGTGGCACAGAAGTGGGTTGGGTTCTGTGTTTCATGCAGTGGGGGGGGGGGAGGAATTTATCTTGTGTGTGGCTGAAGGTTTAATTTAGAATAAAAAAAAAATCTTCTATGTCCTTGACATTTAATTTTTTGCAACATATGGTTGATGGTGAACAAGGAAAGGGGGGTGTAGAGGTCAGGGGCACTTTTACGGGTGCTATGTGTTTTATAATGTTTTCATGTATGCAAGTAGAAGTAGTTCTGGCAGGGGGATTTTGACTGACAACTTGCGTTTATTCCATATGTGAGATAAATTTTGGGTGGTGAGATGTATCCCACATATGTGGAGATAAATGTGTTTATGAGAAGGATTTTGGCTCCACACCTAGTGCATAAATGAAATATGCTACGGGGAGCTGTTGGATAAATGAATTATCTTCACTCGAGCAGTGTGACCTCAGGAACATCACTTGTGGCTTACGCCACTCGTGAAGATACCAGAGGTCAAATTGCTGTTGTGAAGATAAATCATTTATCCAACAGCTCCCCTTCGTATATCCCTTATTTATCTTATGCCCTTAATCACACTGCAGACATGTCACTCCCCTCACTAGCCAGCCTTGCTTTTCCTCACAACAGCATTGGAATATAATAAACTGATAGTTTTGTAGTAAATAATGAAGTATAAGTTTTCCTTGTGGGTCCCTTTTAATAACTGGTGCAAAAAAAACATGTGAGCACCTGTTCTAGACTCTGGAGCAGGCAGCACTTTGCCTTCCCTGAGGTACAGAAAGAGTCTGATGCTGTCTTTTAGAATTCTGTTTGACAGCAGTGAAAGCAGTAGTGTTTGTGTGTGTGTGTAGTACCTGTACATGGATCTGATTAGACCCTTTCGGGACAGATTTGTGTGTCAGGCAGACTCACTGCCTGTCTTATCTTGCAGTCCACAGGTTGATTGCAAGGGGGGGGAAGGCTGCATCTTTGTCAATACTGTGGCAGTGTTTGATAAATGGCAGCTTGGTCCCCGTCTGACATGCAGGTTTTGAGGCTGGTTGTTTATTTTATTTTATTTATTTATTTATTGAATTTTGTTGACCGGGTAGGCCCGCTGGGTCCCGAAGGTGCCTTTTTCAGGGGCGACCCGGGAATACTAATACAGACATATTTGAACTTAGTGCAGTAACATAACATAGGTAATCATGGGTATACAGTATTTGGCTGTTTACACATAGCAGTAGTAATTAGGCTATTGTAGATCATATTGGTAAGTTGTAATTTAGAGCATTAAACATTTGTCAAGCAGGTAGGTGAAACAACATTAGGGTTCCATAGGTAAGGCCCAAAGAGGGCATTAGGGTGGTTAATTGTAGAGGTAGGAGGAGAAAAAAGAAAAAGAAAAGTTAGTACTACCTTTTTGGGGTGTGGGTGGAGTTATGGGTCGTGGTGGTAGCGTCAGGTGTGGTGGCACTGGCATACACTTTTAGCTAGGAGATGAGTTTTGAGTCTGGTGCGGAAGCACTGCACTGTAGGGGTTTCTCTCACCTCCAGTGGGAGGTGGTTCCATAAGGCAGGGGCAGTAAAAGAGAAGGATTTCTGGCCTGCCTTAGTCCCTAGCCTTGGAACCTCAAGCAACGTTTAGTGCGAAGACCTAAGGCTGCGCTGGTTACTCTTTACTGTGAGGAGTCCTTCGAGGCTAGGGGAAGGGCTAATTATCTTTTTGGCCAGACAGAGCAAGAGGTAGCTGAAGCATGCTTCGAAGGATGGCCAGTTAAGTTTTACTAGCGCCTCACAGTGGTGGCTCCTAGAGTGGGATAGGGTGGCAAAGCGGGTCACTTTGTTGTATAGAACTTGTAGTTTACTATATTCCCGCTTCGAGATACCATGTGTGACCGGGGCAGCAAAAGTCAATGTAGGAAGTAGGACACTGCTGCTATAGCAGTCCTAGCTTCAAGTGTTAGCAGATCCTTAACCCGATATAGTAACCCAAGTTTGGAGTGAATTACTTTGTGACTTGATCCACGTGTTGTTTGAGCGTGAGGCCTTGAGTGAGGATGAAGCCGAGGTATTTTGTGGAAGGAACAACTTCTAGTTTGTTGCCATCCAGAGATGAGAGTTGGAGGAGTTGCGATCTGTCTTGTCCTAAGGCTCTTGGTCCGAACAGCATAACTTTGGGTTTTTTGGTGTTAAGGACCATTTTGTTATTAATGAGCCACCTCTCCATGATATAAATATCTTTTTGGAGAGAAATGGATAGGTCACCCAGGTTATTGGAGGACATGTAAATAACAGCATCATCCGCGTATTGGATTAAATTGCTGCATCCACAGTGCATGTGCAGTTCGTTGACGAACAACGAGAACATAAGGGGCCCGAGTATGGACCCTTGTGGAACTCCCTCCGTTAGTGACTGAGGTTTGGAGAGTCTGTCCTGCCACCTGACTCTCTTGAGTCCAACCTGTGAGGTAGCTTTTTATCCAACTGAGGGCGTGGGCATCTAGGCCTAAGTGGAGGAGTAGTTTGTGATCCACCCGGTCAAAGGCCTTGGAGAGGTCTATGAAAACCGCCCCTATGCTGGATCCAGCGTCCAGGTCTTTGAGTACATCCGAGGAGAGTTTGGTTAGGGCAGTGTCAGTCCCATGCTTGGCTCTAAAGCTGTGTTGCGATGGGGACAGAAGCGTGTGAGCTTCCAAGTACTCCTTGAGTTGGGCGTACACTATTTTCTCCTGGTTTTTTGCCAGGGTACAGAGTAGGGAGATAGGCCTGTAGTTTTTGATAGGTTCTGCAGGCCCTCCCTTATGGATCGGAACCACGTGCGCCTGTTTCCACAGTTCAGGGACATAACCCTCAAGTAGGGTCCTATTGATCAGCCAGGTGAGTGGCTGTGCGAGCGCTGGGGCACCGTCTTTTAGCAGTCTTGCTTTGAGTCCGTCCGGGCCTCCTGAACCTGTCGTTTTCAGGGTTTTAAGGATGGCCAGGACCTCTTTACTGTGCAAGCCTCAAGTGAAAGAGTGGGCGGTCAGGCGATCGAGGAGCGGAGGGCGGACAGGTTTTTGTGCCGATGGACCTGTCAGGAGTTTATCAGGGTTGGTGAAGTACGTATTTAGGGTCTCTGCAATTTGTGCCGCATCATGTAGTGCCGTTCCATTAGCTATGATGGGGCCCGAGGTAATCTTTTTTTTTTTTTCCCTTCATTAGTTCATTGATATGGGACCAGAAGGTCCTAGGGTTGCTGAGGTTGGATTTTTGGAGGTGGTTAAAATAATCCTTTTTCGCTAGTTTGGTGACCTGTTTGCATTGGTTTTGGAGGATCCTATAAAGGACCCGGTCTGATTGAAGACCTGTGTCCTTGGACTTTTTCCATGCTTTATCACGGCCGATCATCAAGGCCTTTAAGGGAGGGGTGATCCACTTATAGCAGTGGCCCTTTACCCGGTAGGTTTTAAATGGGGCCAGGAGATCCGCGGCCCATGTGATTGACCTGTTTAAGAAGTCGACCGCCTCATCCAAGGTAGGGAGACTTCTAATAGGGGTCCAGTCCAGGTTGCCCAGGAGAGTGTTATAGTGCTCCGTGGAGAACTTTGAGTAGTCCCTGGACGTGAGAATTCTAGGGGGGACCCTTACCGTCCTATTCCTCCAAATACAGAAGGTGGGTGAGTGGTCGCTGAGGGCATCCGCCATTGTCCCAGCCAGTTGAACGTTATTAGGGTTAGACACCAGTACCCAGTCTATGGTCGAGTGGCTCCCGGTTTTATAGTTATACCTTGTGGGAAGGGTGACTATCTGGGAGAGGTTAGCCTCCTGGAGCATGCCTGTTATTGAGGACTTAGTCTCCATGTCCCAGTGCGTTGAAGTCACCAGGGATGGCGAGCTCAGAGAATGCTGCTGGTAGTTTTGTGAGGGACTCAAGGGACTGGAGAGCCCCCTTTGGTGGACTATAGACGCACCCTACATTAAGGTGTTTAGCACCACCAAGGGTGATACGTACAAAGATAGTCTCAATTTCAGGGGGCATTGTAACCTCAAGGTTAATGTGAGCAGAGATCAGGGTAGCCTTAACATAAATAAGCACCCCACCCCCTTTTTTTTCAGGGTTCTATCCTTCCGGTAACTGACGTACCCTGGGGTGGCACATTCGTGATCTAGGATCGATGGTTTTAACCAGGTCTCGGAGACTGCCAGCACATCAGGGTTGTAGAGGGCTAGCCAGGCTTGTAGTTCATGAGTTTTGTGCCTAAGACTACAAATGTTTATGTGTGCTAGCCTCAGGCCTCTAATTCCAGTCCAGGTTTGGTCCTGGGGGGTCAAGATGGAGGTATTATCAACTCCAGGGTCAGGGTTAGGTTGTATGTCACCTGCCCATAGTAGCAAGGCCCTGAGCAGGGGGAGAATAGTATGGGTCAGGGAAAGGCACTTAGATTTTTTAGGTTTATATGTCAGCAAGAGGGTAGCCCTGTAGCAAATCCCGCATCTACTGAGTTTAGCGGCTATAAGGAGGGCCAGGTTGTCAGCCAGGGGTGGGCTATAAGGGTGCCAGACCAGGTGTGGTGCCGGACCGTTGGATGGCTGCGCAGCAGGGGGCTTGTCTTCCGGCTAGCCAATCCACCCAAAGGATTGAGCGATGTACAGGGCAGCAAGGAGGAGCCCCTTAATTGGCCTCAGCTGGCCCAAGGTGCGGGCGTTCAGTGGCCCGTCGAGAGGCATTATCCTCCTTGAGTGGCTTTATTAGACTACAAGAGCTTGGCCTAGTAGTACCTGTACCAGGGTAATTTAGGGGGCACAGGCTGGGCCCCGCAGCGTACTGGGATGCTCAGCAGTGTTGTGCTGATTTATACTCTTCCTGTTCAACAGCTTTTACTTAGCAGTAGTTCTAACCCTTGAGCAAAGTGAGCAGTAGGATTCTAGGTCACCTAGGTTACAGTCACAGAGGTAGACTACTGACAGGTCAGGTAGCGATAGAGTAGGGTTATTGGTCATGTGGGTTACTGTCACAGTGGTAGACTTCCAACAGGAAGTTGGACATATGGAAAGAAAAATGTAGCTAGACTTTACTCAGTGGAATTGCTACCTGGCAGCTATTGCATAGTTGGGTAAATAAAAAGAAAAATAGGGTAGAGTTTGCAGGTGATACTGTAAGCTCACATTTCAGTCTTAGTAAAGCATAGGGACGTTTTAGTTAGTGAACTTTCAGCAATAGGAATCAAGTAGACTTTAGAAGTTCAGTTCTATCAGTAAATGTCATCCAGTAAGTGTGAGGGATTACTCAGTATGTCCCCGCTCAGATGAGCTTGCCTGAGATTGAGCCAGGTTGAGGTGAATTAGCAGGCGTTGCTCCTCCTGTTCGCTTCCCTATTGTGCGGGACTCTCAGCGGGCACCGCCTAGCCCCTGCTATAAACACAACAAGAAACGGGCAGGTGGGCGGAAACTTTTCAAACGGCAGTCAGGTTCAATTTGCCCCGGGAGGTCCGGAGCAGGTGATTAGGCTGTCGGCGCCTCGACCCTGCGATTCTCAGCTTCTCAGTGGGGGGGGGCCCGAACCCGTTGCAGCAGCAGTCCAGTCCTCGAGGTGATGTGCTGGAAAGGGGGAAGCAGCCTTTATCAGCTGGCTGCAGTCGTCGTCACTCCCCTTCTCAGCCAATGGCTCAGTTGTCTAGTCGCAATAACCCAGGACGAAAAAGGCACCAAGTTGGATCGGAGACAAAGGCAACCACGGGAGCAAAGGTTGGCTTTGAGGGGAAAGTGTGACTGATGTCTTTTTTCGGTGGTCGCTTGGTTTGAGGAAAAGGTACGTCTTAGGCAGGTGTCTCAAAACGGCAGTCAGGTTCAGTTTTGCACCGGGGGAGGTCCGCCGAGCAGATTAGGCTGTCGGCGCCTCGACCCTGAGATTTTCAGCTTCTCAGTGGGGGGGGGCCCGAACCCGTTGCAGCAGCAGTCCAGTCCTCGAGGTGATGTGCTGGAAAGGGGGAAGCAGCCTTTATCAGCTGGCTGCAGTCGTCGTCACTCCCCTTCTCAGCCAGTGGCTCAGTTGTCTAGTCGCAATAGCCCAGGACGAAAAAGGCGCCAAGTTGGATCGGAGACAAAGGCAACCACGGGAGCAAAGGTTGGCTTTGAGGGGAAAGTGTGACTGATGTTCTTTTTCGTGGTCACTGCTTTGAGGAAAAGACTGCCTCTTAGGCAGGTGTCTCAAAAGCGGCAGTCAGGTTCAGTTTGCACGGGGAGGTCCCGTCAGGCAGATTAGGCTGTCGGCCGCGACCTCGCCATTTCCAGCTTCTCAGTGGGGGCCCGAACCCGTCACAGCAGCAGTCCAGTCTTCGAGGTCAAAAGAAAGATTTCGACAATTAAATGTAATAATATTGATATCCTGGAAGCCTAAAGCTTTTTCCTGTTCACTACTCTCTTTCTATCTGCTGATCATTACTTGAGCCAATCCCATGTTGGCTGTCAGCCAGTACTGATTGGGAAAGCCTTCTCAGCCAGCAGGACTCCCAGATCTACAGGGATTCCGGTCATTGTACAAGAAAATGGAAGCGGTTTATAGGAAAGGCATTTGCCTGTACAGGAAAACTGTTTATTTTATTTAAACATTTTGTTCAGAAAAGGCCCACTTAGCTATAAATGGCTTCTTACTATGAGCCTCCTGGGGTGGGGGAGGGGAATACATGAAAGATAATTACAACAAAAACTAACAGTAATTACTAGCAAATAATTAGCAGTAAATCTGAGAGAGTGGAGCACAACCAGGTAGTGCTAAACAGATTCTAGGTTTTCTCTTTAGGGCCAGTGTGAGATAGAGGATTGAAGAAGAGGAGGGTGGAGTTCCAGAGGGCCGGGAGTATCCCAAGAGAAAGTCACTTACGTAACGAGTAAGGAAGGAGTGAGAGTTAGAATGTCTAAGGCATAGGCCAGGGTGGGGAAGGTATGAGCAGAGAGGGTATATACAGAGACTTTGGACCAGAACCTGAAGATTAGCAGGACAGATCACAAGAGAAGGTGATTCTCTAGGGATGACCAACCCAGACAGGAGTAAAGATCACAGTTTTATGGGTTTTTTTTTTGTTGACTCTTTTTATCTTCCTACTCACTATCACCCGGACTCTCTCCGGTGTGGTTGCTCGATGCCACTTTCTCCCGCCTGCCTGAAGTCCTCAGTTTCCACTCAGGTGTGCCCGTCTCAACTTTTGCCTGGACCAGGGGCCGCCGCCAGGCAGGAAATCCCCAGAACCCACCCCAGGATAGGAGAGCAGTCCTCTGGATGCTCAATCCTCTCCTTCCCCAGCGGCCCAAGCTCGCTCCTGAACCTGGGTCACTGGCGTGGCGCGAGGTGTGGCATCCAGCTCCTCAACCCTCAGCGCCACCGGGCCGAACAAAAATCGTAGTTGTGCGTGTCAAGTAAACAGTTCAGGGCAAAGTGACAGAAAGCGTGGTAGATGGCGTGTAGCCAGGCTAGTGTGGACTTGTGAACTTCTCTGTACACAGTGTTGCCATAGTAGATGACTGGGAGGATCATTTTTTTTTTGGGGGATTTCACATCTGGTGACAGCTGGGAGACCAGCCTAGATATGGTGGAGAGCACCAAGCTTAGGGAGGGTTCCGAGGAAATGGGGTCAGTGTGGCTCGAGATGTCTAGAAACTAATCTAACCATACTTTTAGGTACTTCAAAGACATGAAATGGTCTGACTGCAGTAAAGTAAGGGTTGCCAGCTTAGATTTAGACCCAAAGGTCATGGCCACAGTTTTCATAGCATGTAGGGTCAGTTATTTAGAGCAGAACCACAGCTAAATGGTATCCAGGTCTGGCTGGAAAAAAGGTTCAAGGAAGGTGATTTCTAGATCACTAGAATACCGAGCTCTCTCATCTGCATACATATAACAATAGGAGAAATTTGGGGATCCACCAGAAAAATTTGAAAGCATAGTGGCATTTGTCAAACAACACAGACGTGAATCATACAGACTGCTTCTTGGGTTTTTGCCTTTTCTCCTCATCTATTTTTCTGTGTCCTTTCATGTTTCATTTTTTCTGCATATTTCTTGATAGCTCATATTTCCTTTACTGTTTCCCTTTCTGAGTGCCCCCAGAATGCTGTAATTGTATCAGTGTTGGCAACCAGGCTCTGCTGGAAGCATGAGGCTATTGCAAAAAGATGAGGGCTCAAAGTGAAAGGATGGGGCACCCCAATGCATAAACACTTAAGGGAAACCCAGTTTCAGACTGAAGGCAGGGCATTTAAAAATATGGAGAAGAGAATGAGGCCCAGGGCAGAGCCTTGGCAGACACACGTCAGTGGAGAGGGGAGGGGAGATGGACCCACCAACAAGAACAGATTGGTCTTTGTTAGTCAGGTAGGAGTTGCACCAGGATGTTGCTTGCTCAGAGAGATCCTCACTATGAGATTCCTTGTTATATGAAATAATACAGTTTACAGGAAGACACTGGAAAATCAGCTTGGAGTTACAAGGAGAATGTGAAGTTGGTCTATGAGCCTTGCCAGTAAGTTGGCTTTATGTCCTGTAGCTTTTTCTGTAGAGGTTGCATGTTCTGTCGAAGATGGCAGTGTGGGACAGCAGTTGGAGCACCGAGCTGTTAACTAGGAGAGCCCCTGTTCAAGTCCCACCTTAGCCACTCATACTGGATCTCCCCTTGGGCAAGTCACTTGACCTGCCTGTGTTTCTGTCCCCATAAAGGAACAGGCACCCACTGAAAATGAAGCATTGCATTTCAGTTGGCAATCCTGGATATGGTAAAAAAAAAAAAAAATTACAAAAACATCCTGTTTTCTGCAGTACCTCAGTCATCACTTAGTCTCTAAAACTGTATATTTTGGATTACTATAACTCATAGCTAAGCATCTGATGATGGTGTCTCAGTGGCCTTTGGCTAAAAAGTTTAATGAGGCTTCTTTTATTTTTATTGAGCTTTGTGTATCTCTCCACATCTGTTAGTGGTAATTTCTTACATATGGATAACATGCAACCCAAGGATCTTGCTTGTACAGCTATAACCTTAAGAGCTGTCCTTTGCAGTACATAATAATGTTGTTGTGAGTGTTACAGCACCTCATTTCAGACAGCCTTCTGCACCAGTGTCCAGTGGCAGCAGCACATCTGAGGAGCTCTACATTTGGCTTCTAACCTTCACAATTCTTATTTTCCTCTAAGTAAGTCCTGCAGGTAGATGCTGTTTGTTTCTAGGGGCAGTGACCCTTAAAGAGCTAGAGTACAGGGTTGTATTTGGAACTCTGTGAGTGGTGGAGTAGCTAGAAGGTTGTTGTAGTGTGGTCATTTAATGTTATTGTTGCAGCTAATTCTTACTTTTTTCCTTATGAAAGTCCTGGTCTGGTATGATTTATCTGCTGAACAGACTGGCCACCGCACACTGGTGGTAGTTATGCGGTTGGAGGAAAGCTGTCAATCATAAAAAACACGATTTTTTTAAGTGATAGTACATATGGACTGTAACGTGAACCATCTACATCTGGGTTACCCTGTTTGTTTGTTTTTCTAATACACTTCTAAATTGTGGGGTACTCCGTGCTTTTACAGTTACTGGTATTGACAAGTTTTTTTAATCTTTTCCGAAGTTCTAGGAGCTGATGAGAAAACACGGACCTGTGGAGCCATGAGGAAATAATCAACAGTGTGTGTGTCACATAAGTTGATATAATCTGTGAATGAGAGAGACTGTTATGCATTGTATTTCTGTCATTGTCCACATAAATGGATGTATGTATGTGTACAAGTGTGGTTATTTTACAAGTTTATTTAGTGATTTACGAGTTTTGTTAATTCTAAATTCAGTCAACTGGTATGACTGAAAAGCCTAAGAAAAGGATTGAGGCTACATGATTTTGAAAACTTGTGAATTTTGTCCCAAGATCTTGGTGAAGGTAGACCGCCATGATTAATTAGGGCTTGACCATGACTGTTTAAATTGTGACTTATGTAAACTTTTTTTGCTGTAAAACACAAAACAAAAGGGAAAAAACTCAGGGTCTCAGTCTGTCGCCGAGTCATTTAGCCGCCCTCCTAAAAAGAAAATGAAGAGAAGTAGCTCAGATGGTGGAAAGAACATATCTTCAGGTACCTCTCTTCAAACAAAAAGTCTAGGGTTACAGAAAAGTAGCAGATTCTGATCAAAGAGACAGAAATTGCTGCCAAGCCATCATCCAGCTCAGAGAAAGATCTCGGGGTGTCCAGTAAGGGGAACCTGATGGTAAGAATGGCAAAAAGAAACAAGTTCTCGCCAGAGCCAATAGGCCAGCTATTGAGGAATTTGGGTAAAAATATTGACAAATTACCAAAGCTATGAGCCTGCGTTAGCAAATGTAATGTAGGTTCATAAATTTGTTGTTTTGTAATATTTGTACACAATATTTTCAGCATAGCTCAGTTATGACCCTGCCTCGTAAAGAAGGACAGAGCCATGTTCAACTCATGCCGTAAAGGTGATTTTACATAGGGACTGCAAAATCAGCTTTTGGGACGCAAAAACACATTTTGGGCAGGAGTTGAAAAATGACAGCTGTCACATTAATGAGGTGCTGTAGAGAAATGGCTATGTTGAAAATTTGGCATAAAAATATTATTACTAAACTTACTAGCCTGCATTTGCAAAATTCAACATAGCCTCAGAACTTTTTTGTTTTTCAGTATTTTTACACCAACGTAACCTCATGAACAATGGCAGAGAACATTTTAAACTCCTGCCCGAAAGGCGATTTTGTGCAGGGACCGAGAAATCACCTTTTGGGATGTAAAAAAGAAATTGTTGGCCATTATTTGACAAATGACAGCTGTCACATTAATGAGGTGCTGTAAAGATATGACTGTGTTGTAAATTTGGAGTAAAAATATTGAAAATTACCACAGTTACAAGCCTGGGTTCGCAAAATTCAACATCGGCTCATAACTTTTTTTTTTTTTTTAATATTTTTGTACCAGATTTAGAACATAGCCTTCTTATGACCCCACCTCATGAACAAGGGCAGAGAAAATTTACAATTCCTGCCCAAAAGGTGATTTCGTGCAGGAACCGCAAAATCACCTTTCTGGATGTTAAAAAAACATTTTGGTCAGGATTTGAACAATGATAGCTGTCGCATTCATGAGGTGCTATAAAGTTATGGCTGTATTGTAAATTTGGGGTAAAAATATTGAAAATTACCAAAGTTATGAGCATGTGTTCACAAAGTTCAATGTAGGCTCATAACTTTGTTGATTTTAAATATTTTTACATCAAATTTTCAACATAGCCATCATATGACCCCACCTAGTGAACAATGGTGTAGAAAATTTTCAACTCATGCCCAAAAGGTGATTTAACACAGTGAGCACAAAATCACCGTTCGGGACAGATTTACCTAACGTCACTTGCATTGTTCATAAGGTGGTGTCCCAAAAAGGTATGTTGAAAATTTTGGGCAAAAATAATGAAAAATGGCCAAGTTATGCCTCTAAGTTCACAACCCCACTGAAATACATTGAAACCCATATCTGATTTCCTCAGTTCACGGTCCAGCGTTGAAGAGTGAAGACGTGTCTGTGATCCAGAGAGAATTATGGCGTTGGACCTCCAATCAGTAAGTAAGGGCTTGAGGGGTGGGTGCTGAGAGTGATGGTCGGAAAAGACATTGATGGCCGGTTTTCTTTTTACAGGTACAAAAAGATTAAAAAGAATGATTTTGTGGCTGGCCCGCTGGCAGAGGGGCAGGGCGCCTGACTGCGATGCCGACGTCCCGAGTTTGGGAACAAACCTGGAAACGTCGGAGGGCTGGCTGGGGAGGGAGAAGGATTGAGCATCCTTGGGGACTGTTCTCTTGCTCCAGGAGAGAGGGAGGTAGAGTGTCAGGCACAATGTGGACCCCTGGCAGAGGCTGGGAGTACCCCTGTGTCGACACCGTTACTTGTGGGGCAGAGGATGCAGGACATCATTGCACGTCCCTGCCCCGAAGGGTAAAACTTGCAAAAAATTATGTCTGCTTATGACACCCATCACCTCTACCCTTCTCTCACGCCGTGGCACTCCTGGACCCCGACCTATTCCATCATCTGCTATGGCCAGTAGGGCTACAGGCCCTGCCTTGGGGGCAAGCCAAGGAGGCAATGCCAGTGGGCTCTCCTGCCAGCATCGTTATCCCGTCATCGCGGGAGTCCTGCTGGTGTGGTGGCCTCGCCCTGGGAGACAATTCAGGGGTATTGGGAGAACCGGAGGTAAGTCCCCAGGGTGCGAGGAGGCAGCCGAGGACTGGCAACGTGCTGAACCTAAGGCAGCTTGTAAAAAAAAAAAGACTGAGGATTTCGCACTGGGACTGGGCAGCCCCCAGTGCCACTTTACATTTCTTGGTGGGGGGTGGATGGTGGGGTGCTGAGAGGGAGGGTCAGGTGGGGAGATTAAATCCTTATTGTGACACTGGAGGATGGGCACCCTCAGTGTCACTCTTATGTTTCTGGGGAGGGTGGTGGGTGCTGAGAGGGAGGGTTGAGTGGGGAGGATATAGAAAAAATGACTGGGTGCATCCTGATTTTGACACTGGGGATTGGGTACCCCAGTGTCACTGTTATGTTTCTGGGAGGGAACTGGGTGGTGGGTGCTGAGAGGGATGGTTGGGTGGGGGGATAGCAGTATCTATATACAGTATATATATATATTTTTTTTTTTTAACTCAGCTTTATTACGTACACAAGTTCAGCAGCAGGTAATACATACAGCAAAAGAAGATATGCAAAACTGTCATATGTGTCTCCAACCAAGTACACAATTAGTTCAGCCTTCATGTTTCTGCCTGTTAATGCCAGCATCTTAACAGACACATATATAAAAACATATCATTACCACTGTTGTGTGCTCCCAAAAATTCGGGAGTCCATATAACAGACAAATTTACTGTTAAAAATAACTTACAGCAAGGGCTAAATGAAAGGGGGCCCAACAATTGGCTGCACGTGTCTCTCCCCCCCTCCCCACAAAATATCACCCCCCACCCCTTAAGGGAGGGGGATTGCTTCCCACAGAAACCCATGTTACCAAACATATCAGAAACTTTGCGTACTCCATTAAAATCCACAAGAATTGGAGTCAACTCCTGACTTACTAAATTGACACATGAAGCATAGGGTGTAGTCACCTGCAAGCTTAGTTTAGCATCAGTATTCAAACAACATAAAGTCTTGCTGTATTCTGACAGTATGCAGTTGGCCCCAGAACTTGAACTGCCCGAGAGAGGAAAGAGTTAACTCAATGCAGGAGCATAGAACGTTGAGCTCAAGCTCAGTTTTCAAACATATGTCTCTGGTACTTACCATTGTAACCGTCAGATTCTTTACACTGCCTAACAATGAAGTCGCTCCGGAGATTTCTCCTCTGCTCGGTTCGGTAGAGTTTAAGAAAAGCATTCGGTTTAAACTGATTTATTATTTTTTCGGATTTCCAGCCTCTCTCTATGGTACAGGTAGTGTGGTAGATAGGTGGTGACTTAATTGTACTTATTTTCTGTGGAAATTGTTTTTCATCGGTTTCTCATTGGTCAGTCCGGTAGGAAACTGACCCTTTGTTTATATTTATGTTTTTGGGGGATTTAGTGTGGTGTTCCGGTTCCTATCAGTTTAAAAAAAATAGACTTTTTCTGTTTTTTTTCCACAGCCCGTAACACGGTTGGTAACCGATAGGGGATTTATTACCTGGCTTAAAAGCTATCAAGGGTAATTTTTAGAGTGCTATGTCAGAGAATCCCAAGAAAAAAAACGGTCCCACTGGGTTTCAGCACTGTACTGAGTGTGGGGAGGCCTTTGCAAAGGCTGACCCCCACCTCATCTGTGTTTACTGTCTGGGGTTTGACCACCTCAAAACAGAGTGCCAAATTTGCAAGAATTTTCCTAAAGCCACTCTGGAAAAAAGGTTGAGTAGGCTGAAGGAAAGGGAGTCTGAGAAGTCCGTAGATCCGGATGGCCAGCCCGGTTCAGTTGCAGCCGAACCTGAGGAGGTGCCCACTGACCTGGGCGATACCTCCTCGGGCAAAAGGAGGTCCAACTCTGAGAGGTAGGTTCCAGCAAAAAGGAAAAGAAAGTCAGCCAGTTCGGATCCAGCACCGCATACTCCAACCGCTGATGAAATAGCCAAAGCGATTAGTATAGTTCAGTCGCTTCGCCTGGTTCCATCCGAACTGGTACCACCGGGTAGGCGGTCGGTTCAGTCGGATCTGACTCCATCGGATTACGATCCAGATGCTTGCTATAATGTGGAGTGGGAGGGAGATGAAGAGTATCCCAAGGGTGAAGATAAAGATAATGATTTTGAAGGTCTGGATGTGCCCATTGAACCGGACATCTCCCCAGACAGACCCTCTAATGTCTCCCCCAGGTTTTCTGAGTCTGCTTCCCACTTCTTGTTCTACAAGAAGGTGGCTGAAACCCTCCAGCTCCTAATGGTGGAAGCTGCTGAGGAGGAGGAAGAGCCTGATTTTGTTGAGATGATGGACATATGAGAGTCCAAAAGATTGTCTATCCCTCTTCACAAATCTTTGGGGAAACAGACAAAAAAGATACTGCAAACTCCTAACACCTTATCTCCTGTAGATAAAAGAATGGACAGGAGGTACATGTTATCAGGCTCAGGTACAGCGTTTTTAAATAGTCATTGCAGCCATGTTGGGATAGTGCAGGCCGCAGCCTGTGACCGGGCTAATATTCCTTTGGCTTCACACACCCCAGACAAAGACTCCAGGAAGGTTGATACCATGGCAAAAAAACAGTATTTGGCATCCTCTTTGGGACTCAGGCAGGCTAACTATATGGCCTACACAGCCAGGTACCAGAAGTCCGGTGGGATACGGTTCTGGAGCTGGCTAAACAGGCCTTCCCCCAGCTAGCCAAAGAGCTTGAGTAGGTAGCTGCTGATGGAATTGAAGCATCCAAGATACAATTCCATGCTGCTGTGGACTCCAATGATGTGGCATCAAGAATCATGGCTACATCTGTGTCTCTCAGGAGACATGCTTGGCTCAGATGTACTAGCCTTTTGCAGGATTCCCAGGCTAAGGCCATGGATTTCCCCTGTAGTGGTTAACTCTCTGTTTGGGGAGCAGACAGAGGCTTACATGAAGAAAATGGATGAGTACTGGACCACCTACAGGAGTGCACAGGCCAAAGAGAGGCAAGCCACTCCTCGGAAGCATTAGTCTTGGGGCAGGGGCAGGCCTTTCCACAGGCCTTTTTACCAAGCACAGGCTTCCTCTTCCTTCCCACAGAGGGGGTTCTTTCGAGGGAGAGGCAGGAGGGGGATGAGCAGGGCTGCATCCTCTTCCCAGTCCAAGGCTCCTGCCAAATAGACACCCTGATGTGTCAGCCCGGGTCGACTCCTCCATTCCAGTAGGAGGCAGGATGGCTGACTACTTCCAGGCCTGGAAGTCTGTTACCTCAGACAAGTGGGTCCTGGAGATAGTAAGCCAGGGACTGGCTCTCAGTTTCAAAAGATTCCCAAAATGAGGGTCAGGTCCTTTCCACATGCAACCAGCTCAGAAACCATTGCTGTAGAGGCAGAGGTTTCTTCTCTGCTGGCTCTCAGAGCTCTAGAGAAAGTTCCTACTCAGCACAGGGCCAAAGGTCTGTACTCCAGATACTTCCTTACCCCGAAAAAGACAGGGGATTGGTGACCCATCGTAGACTTAAGGTATTTGAACAAACACATCACAAAACCAAAATTCAGAATGGTGACTCTGGGAATAATTATTCCCTCTCTAAGGCCAGGGGATTGGCTAGCGTCCCTGGACCTCAAGGATACCTATTTCCATATTACTATCAGGTGCTCCCACAGAAAGTACCTCAGGTTCGAGTTCCCTTCGGGCCATTATCAGTTCAGGGCCATGCCCTTTGGCCTAACATCAGCTCCAAGGGTGTTTACAAAGTGCCTTGCAGTAGTAGTTGCCTTTCTCAGAAGGCAGGGTATTTCCATCTTCCCATACCTGATCGACTGGCTAATTGTAGGTCAGTCCTTTGACCAGGTCAGGTGAGCTCTACAGATCACTTGCTCAGTTCTCTGGGGTTTCTCCTCAGTCTTCCAAAGTCAGTTCTTGAACCAGTACAACTTCCTACTTTCATATGAATAGAGTTGGATACTGTCCAAGCAAAAGCCTTCCTCCCACTGGCAAGGGTAAAGGCCATAGATACATAGATACATAGACAGTGTTGACAGATAAGGGCCTATGGCCCACCTAGTCTGCCCATTTGAGCTTGTAAGTTCAGTTTGTTTTCCTAGAAGCCTATTTCCCCTTACCCCTGACCTCTAGAATTCCTTTATGTCTATCCCATGCATTCTTAAATCCCGTGATTGTTTCAGCTCCCACCACTTCCTCTGGCAGGGTGTTCCACTTGTCCACCACCCGTTCTGTGAAGAAATTCTTTCTCATGTTTCCTCTGAATCGTCCTCCCTCCAACTTCATCCCATGCCCTCTAGTCCTGAAACATCTTTTCGCTTAAAAATAGTGTTTCCTGCCCCTGTTCCTCCCTGGAAGATACTTGTGTCTCTATCATATCCCCTCTCCCTCCTCTCCTCAGGGAGTACATGTTCAGTTCCTTCAACCTGTCTTCATAGGACTTGTGATGCAACCCATGCACAATCTTTGTTGCCCTCCTCTGAACCTTCTCTCCCTGTCTATGTCCTTACGTAGGTATGGTCTCCAGAACTGTACACTGTACTCCAGGTGGGGCCTCACTAGTGTCTTGTATAGCGGAATTATGACCTCCCTTTTCCTGCTGGTGATGCCCTGCCTATACATCCCAGCATCCTATTTGCTTTACCTGATGCCTTGTCACACTGTTTCCCTTCCTTGAGGGTCATCAGAGATGACAACCCAAGATCCCTTTCCTGCTTGGTGCATGCTATATCCTCACCCCCAACTGATATATTGTGCCAGGGTTTTTGTGCCCATATGCATTATCTTGCACTTCTTTGCATTGAATTTCAGCTGCCAAACCCTTGACCATTCTTCAAGTTTCTGCAGGTCCCTCTCATTCTGTCTACACCCTCTGGTGTGTCTACTCTTTACAGAGCTTTGTGTCATCAGCGAACAGTGATATTCTGCCTTCTAGATCCTGTGCAATGTCACTGATGAAGATGTTGAATAGGACCGGTCCCAGCACTGATCCCTGTGGTACCCCCACTGGTCACTCTTCCCTCTGTGGAGTGACAGCCATTTACCACCACCCTCTGTGTCCTGCCGCCCAGCCAGTTACCTACCCACCACACTACTGTCCTGCCCACACCCATATTCCCCAGTTTGTGTAATAAGGCCCTTACAGATCTCGCTTCCTCTTTCTGACCTCTGGTCTCCCGCCCAGCAAGGCAGTTTCTTCAACTCCTAGGCCACATGGCAGCTTCCACTGCAGTGGTACAAGGAGCCAGGTTTCAGATGAGGGACATTCAGTTCCACTTAAGGTCCTTTTGGACTCAGAAAAAAAGACTATCTCACCAAATTGGTTCCAGTGACTCAGACTCTGGTCCAAGCTCTCCAGTGGTGGCTGGACCAGGACAATCTCAGACAAGGTGTCCCATTCCTCTCTCAAGTCCCCTCAATAGTCCTAACCACAGATGCTTCTTTCCTAGGCTGGGGAGCCCTTTTGGGAGCCCTCACGGCTCAGGGGGTTTGGTCTCCACAGGAGTCTCTCCTTCATATCAATCTGCTGGAACTCAGGGCAGTCTTCCTGGCCCTTCAGGCCTTCTTGGACTCAGTCAGAGGCAAGGTGGTGCAGGTCAGGACACACACCACCACCACAATGTGGTAATCAACAAGCAGTGAGGCACTCAGTTCATGGCCTTGTGTACAGAGGCCATGAAACTGTGGTCTCTAGCCTATTCCCTTCAGGCTTCTCTGACAGCAGTTTATCTCCCAGGGAACGACAATGTACTGGCAGATGCTCTGAGTAGAATCTCCCAGGGACATCATGAATGGTCCCTGGCTCTTCCCATCCTAAATATAATCTTCAACAGATGGGACACTCAAGAGATAGATCTCTTTGCAGCCCTGGACAATCACCAACTTCTTCTGTTTTGCTGCAGACCTCCAGTCCTAGGGACTGTTCCTCTGGATGCTTTCATTTTGGATTGGAAGGGCAGGTTCCTCTATGTCTTCCCTCCCTTCCCCCTGTTGTTCAGAGTTCTGATCAAAATCAGATCTCGGGCGTCACGTGACCGCTTAATGGTGTAGAGACGTGTCTCTGACAACTCGGTCCCAGTCCATCAAGGAGTGTGTAATCTAGCCGGCCCGCCCGGCGCAGTGATCAGGATTTCCGCTGCGGCGCGGCGACCGGGTTCGGGAGCGGACTCGGTCGCTGGAGGGCTTGCGGGGAGAAGGATAGGCGTCCTATGGACTGCTCTCCTTCTCCGGGGAGGATGGGTAGTGCTCGGGGTCTGCGGACTCCTGGTGGAGACCAGGTGTAGCACGACTACCGACCTCAACAGTGTGCGTCGGAGGCGGGGCAGGACGCTCCGCGTCATTGCACGTCCCCGCCTCCCGGAAAAAGGAAAAAGGGAGAATGCCGCCGGGGCCCTAGATGAAGCCGGTCACAGCTTCAATTAGCCCCCTCAGGCCAGCCCTCCGACCTAGTCCGACGCCTGCGGCATGTGTCCCCAGTGCCGCAGCCCCACCGTGGGGGGTAAGCCATGGGGTATCGGAAGGGTGCGAGGCCGATGTGGGGGTGTGGAAGCGTGACCGGCAGATGGTTCCAGGCTACCGGCGGCAGAGGCAGAAAGAATAAATAGAAAAAAAAAAAAAAAGTGTGTAATCTGCGGTAATCCAGACAGTAAAGAGAATAAAAGTACGTAGGCGACTGTGCACCGGTGCAGTGGATGAATATATTAGCACGGCGGCCGGGAAATCACAGTGCTTGGGGGCCAAAAACCCTAAGAGGCAGACAGTGGCACTGCAGATCAGTGTGCCGGGGCCCACATCAATCTTTGCTGCAGAGATGACTGCCATCGGCCGAGAGTTGAGAGAGCAGCTAGTGGACATGCTCACCACGCAGCTCAACAGGGTGGAATAAAAAATTGACAGGAGGCTGGCGGCAATCGATGCCCATATCGCTCAGCAGCAACAGCGAATAGAGGAGGTGGAGGATCATATCTCGGCTGCGGAGGACTCGCTGGCCCCTCTCCCCAAACGCATCGGGGAGCTAGAAAGGGAGGTTCTGGAGCTTCGGGAAGCCCTGGATTACCAGGAAAATTATCACAGGTGCTCTAATTTGCACCTCGGGGGCCTCCCAGAAGGAAAAGAAGGAAGAACATCCTGAATTCTCGCTTAACATTGCGGCCTTACTGGCCTAAAAAGCCGAAAAGGAGGCGCGCACCGGACAGTGTTACCGCCCCGGAAGGACAACCACCCGCCAAGTAATTTTCTGATTTCACAACTTCCAGGATAGAGAGGTAAGAGGTCTTGACTGCCTATCGAAGTGCGCCAGAGCTGAGGTACGAAGGGGCTAAGCTGTATATTTCCCAAGACCACTCCCCAAGATTAGGGAAGAAGAGGCGGGCGTTTAACAAAGTAATCACTGAATGTCAGCACCTGAAAACTGGAGTGGTACATGTTCTTACTAACATACTAACATGCCAGCAGAATAGGCCTAATGGTCTTTCGTGTCTGCTCGTTT
Organism: Neoceratodus forsteri; assembly: GCA_016271365.2. Taxonomy (NCBI): domain Eukaryota; kingdom Metazoa; phylum Chordata; order Ceratodontiformes; family Ceratodontidae; genus Neoceratodus; species Neoceratodus forsteri. Next base: position 198,199,282 of record JADMNL010000026.1, on the reverse strand, counting down.
GGTCAGCCCCCACCCTGGGTGCTGACCTTGCTGTCCCCCTCGCCTTCTCTGGCTTCTCCCTTCCCAGTTCCAGATATTCTTGCTGCATTGGATTTTGCTTCCAGAACCCTTCCCCTGTACCTGTCCCACCCCCTCTTGAACCCCTCCACTGTCTCTGCCTCCACCAGCCCCCTAGGCAGTGCATTCCATGGCTCTACCACCCTCTCAGTGAAGTAGCACCTCCTCCTTTCTCCCCTGAATCTTCCCCCCTCCAGCTTCCACCCATGCCCTCTAGTGGCCCCTTCCTCCTTCCTTGAAGCACCCTGACTGTTCCTCCCTATTTACCCTCTTCATGTACCTGAAGACCTCTATCATGTCCCCCGGTCCTTCTCTCTTCCAATGTGTACATGTTTAGCTCTTGAGCCTCTCCTCATAGGTCCTGTCCCCAAGCCCCAAATCATTTTGGTTGCCCTCCTCTGGACCCTCTCCAGGAGGTTAATGTCCTCTTAAGTGTGGCCTCCAAAACTGCACTGAGTACTCAGGTGCGGCCTCACCAAGCAAGTTATACAGAGGGAGTATCACTTCCCTCCTTCTGAGGTGATCCCCTAGTGATGCATCCCAGCATCCTGTTGGCCTTGGCTGCTGCCCTCCTACAAGTCTCAGAGTTGTTCATCTTGACATCCACCACCACCCCCAGGTCCCTCTCAGCCAGCCGAGACATTCCCACGGGTGTACACTTGGCCTGGGTTTCTGTCTACAGGTGGAGTACCTTCATTTCCCTGCATTGAACCTCAGCTTCCACTTTCTAGACCATCTTTCCAGAGCCTCCAGGGCCACCTCCCCTCCTCCCCATCCACCCACCGCCCCAGTTTGAGTCATCTGCAAAGAGACATCCACTCCTGATTCCTGTCTTTATGTCAGATCGTGGGCGTTGAACAGAAGGGCCCAAGGACTGATCCTGTGGGACCCCACTAATGACCCTCCTTGGGGATGAGACTATCCCACCAACTACGACCCTCTGGGTCCGGTCCTGGAACCAATTGCCTATCCATCTGATCATCTGGTTCCCCACCCCCATTTCTCCCAGTTTATCCAACAGGCCCACGTGAGGAACAGAGTCAAATGCCTTGCTGAAGTCTAGAAGAGGACATCCACTGGTCTACCCAGGTCCAAGGCACTTGTCACCCAGTCATAGAACTCCACCAGGTTTGTTGACACCGATTTCCGGGATGAATCCATGCTGTCTATCGTCCAGGCACCCTGACTTATCCAGGTCCCCCCCTATCCTCTCCTTGACAATGCCCTCCATCACCTTGCCCACCACCGATGTCAGGCTGACAGGCCTGTAGTTCCCTGCCACCTCCCTTGATCCGCCCTTGTGGATAGGCACTATATGCTCCACCTTCCAGTCTTGGGGCACCCACCCTGTCCTCAGAGAGATGGTGAAAAGCTCTGCCAGGGGTTTCGCCAGGACATCTGCAAGTTCCTTCAGCACTCTGGGATGTAATTTATCCGGCCCTGGTGCTTTCTGCATCTTAAGGGAGCTGAGGGCTTCCCTCACTCTCTCTGCTGTGATTTCCACTTCCGGTACCTCTTCTCCCTGCTTAGCCCTCCCCCCACCTGCCAGTGATGCCTCCCCCTCTCCCCAGACCTGCCGATCGGTAAGGGTCCCCCCTCCTCAGTATCTCTGTCTCCTCCCATGTATGATGCAGCACCCCCTTTCCCTGGTGAAAACTGAGGTGAAGTACTCATTTAGTACCTCAGCCTGCTCCCCGGGTCTTGTGCCCATCTCTCCCTGATTTAATCCTGCTAATCTGCCCTTCACCTTAGTCTTTCCCAATGTATCTAAAGAACCCCTTGTTCCCTCTCCTAATTTCCCTGGCCAGGTTCTGCTCCTTCCTTGCCTTAGCCACCCTCACCACTCTAGTGGCCCTTCTAGCCATCAGCTCATACTCCCCTCGATCCCTTTCACTCCTTGAGCACTTGAATTGCTTATAGGCTGCTTTCTTTCCACGCACCACCTCCTGGACCTCCCTGGTCCACCAACAGGGTTTTTGGGCCCTACCGCATTTTCGTCTTACTCTTGCACAGGTGCTGGTAGCATCCTGCACCCCTCTCCTGATGATTTCCCACCTACTATCAGCGTCCATGTTTGACCCAATCCCATCCAAGTGCTCCAGCAAGAGCCTTCCATTCATAAAATCCGCCCCTGAAGTAGGTTACTTCCGTCTTTGTGCAGCCTTCTACCCTCCTAGGTCCAGGCAGAACCAGACCGTGGCATGGTCACTCCTGCCAATGGGTCCCTTACCTCCAGGCCCCCAATCTGGTCACTGTCTGCCAGGACCACATCCAGTACCCATGCCTCCTGGTGGTTCCCTCACCTGCTGAGTTAGGAAGGCGTCTTGAAAGACATCCAACAACCTCTGTTCCCTGGTCACAGAGGATGTCATGTCATCTCCAGTCTGTTCCTGGCATGTTTAAGTCCCCCAACACCACCACTGTTCCTCTGCCAGTCTGCAGTGTCTCCTAACATCTGCCACCAGATTGTCCTCAGCTCCTCCGCCAGGGCAGGGGTCTATACACCACTATTTTTGCTCTCTGCCCCCCTTGTTATCAGGTATTACGTCGCCTCCACGGTTCCCTCCGCCTCCTCTACTCCCCATGCCAATGCAGTTTTTGACTATCATTGCTACCTCCTCCCCTTCCTCCCCGTCCTTCCTGAACATAGTGTAACCCTCCAGGTTCAGGTCCCAGTCATGTCTTGCAGTGGCCCAAGTCTCAGTGACCACTGCCATCCTGCTCCCTCAGTTAGCATCGCCTGGAGCTCAGGCATTTTATTGCCCAAGCTCTGGCATTTAACGGACTACCTTCACACCCTTTCCCTATAGTTCCATTCCCCCTGTCTCGTGTTCCCATGGGATTCTGTTTTCCCAGGTCTGCACTCTTGCCAGTTGACCTTTTCCTGCAATCCTCCTGGTCCCCAGGGGTGGAGACAGAGTCCCTCCTTATGTGGCACCCCTTGACAGCCTTTTCTCCCATCCCACCCCCTTCACAAGTTTAAACCCCACTTTTCACCAATGACCCCCATTTTCAACTTAAGTGATTCCTCCCTCCAAATTGAGATGTAGTCTATCTCAGCATACAGCTCCTTATCCTCCCAGGTCTCCCAATCCCCCATCAACCCATACCCTCTGGCCTCACACCACTCCCTGAGCCACTGGTTTATCTCCTGATTTTCCTTTTGTGTTCCCCACTAGCCCTTGGCACTGGCAGGATTTCTGAGAAGGAAACTGTGCATCCTGTGTCATGACAGACCTGGCAGCTCCTGAATCTTGCCTGTATCTCTAGCTCGCTATTCCCTCAATGTCATTTGTACCCAGGTGGACCAGTATGTCTGGGAACCCCCACAATCCTTTGCCAGCTGATATATCTCGGTGCTTAGCCCTGTGCACGCTAGTCCAGGGAAGCATCTTGTTCTAACTGGCCAGGCTTCTCCTCCCTATCCCATTTGATACCCTGATCATAGAATCCCCCAGCAGGAGCACTCTGACCACTACTTTTCCTCCATCCCCCTTCCATGTCCCTCATCTTTCTACAGGCCCTCCACCCAGCTGGCTCCTTGTTCCTCCCCTATCTGGGTGCCACATACCACCCCTCCTTATTTACCATGGCCACCCCTCCCTCCAATCCTATGCTCTCCTCCTCCTGAGTATCCTTCTGTACCTTGCTAATTCCCCCTCACTGCTCCTGAACTGGTCCTTCTCCCCATCTGCTAAACTAGCCTGGCTCATCCTCCCTTCCTTCCTGTCTCCATTTAGTTCCTCCTTGCTCGTCGTGCTCCCCTGGCTAAACCCTCAGCTCCTTTACTGAATCCTCCTTGTACTTCTGGTCCTTCTCCTTACCTTTCCTCCCAACTGGTCCTTCTCCTTGCGCTTTCCTCCTCTTCCCCTACCCCTCCTGCTCTGATTCACTGCTCCCCCATTCTCCTGCATTCCAGGTCCCCCTGTTCTTCCTGCTATCTGGCCCTGCCTCCTGCCTCCCACTCCTTTTTGTCTCTAACCAACTCTGTCGTGGCTCGTCACCCCCTCATCCTTGAGCAGAAGAAGAAATTGAAAGCGGTTACTGAGTGTAAGTCTGATCCACCCCGCCTTGCTTCCTTCTGTCCAGCCCTGGCCATCTGCCTACTTCCCTGAGAATGTTGTCCCTCTGTCCCCCTTGAGGGGTCCCCAGTTACCTGCCTGCTTCCTTGTGTAGTGTCCTTTGGGACCCCTGTGCCAGAGGTCCCTATGTGACCCCTGAGTATTCTCCTGCACTCCTTTCCCTATGCCCCACCCCCAGTGCTTGGTGCAACCCTGTGGGAGATTCCCAGCCCCTCCCCAACCATGCCACCCCCTTCCCCCAGCTTTCTCTAATCCCGCAACCTCCTCCCTAAGCTGTGCTAGCTGGTAGCACACTGGAGCCAACCACGAACTTCAAGCCCAGTCCAGTATCATGGCTGCTCCACCCTGTGCACCCCACCACCCTCCCAAAGATGCGGCCCTAATGATGTGTGGTTCCATCCCCTTCCAAATAGGTTTCCTTGGGTGAGCCACCAGGTTCCCCCCTAGTCCAAGATACCCCTACTGCTAATCAGGTCACCCAGTAATCTTGAGACAGTCCCACTGTACACCAGTAACCCTGTTACTAGGTGCAGTACAACACATTAAACTTATAGGAAATGAACAACTCCTAAGCTCCTCTCTCCCAGCCTTTTAAACTCAACCCCAGTGGCTAGAACTACATGAGCTGCACCTGCAGCCTTTTCCTCCAATTGCAGGGCAGGTGTTCCCCACAAATTTGGCAGACTTCTGGGGAGGAGGGGTGGGGAGGGCGGAGTACTGGGCAGACACCTGACTCAGAGAGAGTGTATCAGCCCTGTGTCTCCCCTCCAAGCCCAGCAGCCAAAGAACCAGGCCCAAGCAAATCCCACCAAATAGGTTTTAAATCAGAAGAAATAGGCCTCTACCAGCGCAGCCTGTTACACAGTGAAACATCCGCAAAATGAGCCTCACTTACAGCCACCAAATCAGTTTACAAACAATCAGCCCCCAAAACAATACCCTGCTAGCCCCTTAGAAGTAAGAAAGAAAAGAACTAACCTACCAAGTAAAATCCACAAGAACCCTGTGAAAACAACAACAGCAGCAGCTACTGTCCTGGAACACAACTAATCCTGTCCCCTTCCAGTTCTTTCTGAGAAGACAAAGCAGCTAACACCTCAACCTGATTCAGCTCTGCCTCCAGTCCTCTTCCCTGCGACGCTTCGAATTAAGCATGAAGGGGCTTCCTACAGCTTCTGGGAGGTGGACAAGGCGACTACATTTGTAGCAGAATTGAAGAAGAAAATAGGATGAGCGTCTGAGTGGAAGGTATCCTGCGGATGAGGAGATGGTTAGCCTTCAACACTTTACTTGTTTTCCCCTGGATGCCAACACAAGACTGTACATTAGTTTATTAGCACAAAAGAGACCTTCCAGCAGTGAGCCATTTGTGTCGGTACTCGAGGCTCCACTATCATCTGAACCAGTCGGCCCATGACTAACTCTGAGGTATTCCCTGGATGTGTCTGGCAATAAGGACGGGACTGGGTACCCCTTGCGAACAGTGCAAAGACTAGTGAAACTCGATGAGAAGTACTGATATTGGGGACATGGCCAAGGAAAGTGGAGAAATGTGCCGGTAGGACGACCCGTGGCATCCCAGACTTGTGAGTAGTAGCGTGGGGTGGGCCTGCATGTTGGATTTGACTCGCGAGGCCTGCCATGCAGCTGTTCTTTACTTCAGGGGTATATGCTGTCTAACTGGTGTGAGGGCAGGGAAAAGAGAAGGGGTAAATGTTAGATGCATGTTGATATGGGAATGGAGAGAGTGGGAGGATCTGGCTGGAAGCTATCTCCATCCTCAGGGGGACATGCTCAGTCACTACTGGTATGATGAGCTGCCATTGGGTAGACTCGTGTGGGTTGACTGGGAAGACGAGAAAATGAGAGATTTCGACAGAGAGTCTGGAATGAGATGGACTGGGGGAGCAGATTGGTTAAGTTGAACCAAACCTTCAGCAAATAATACAAAACCTTTTTTTCTTCTTGCAAGGTGGAGCATTCTTATTCTGTTTTGGAATACTGTATGTGAATGGGGGGATGGGGGGTGAGAGAGCAACGAGTGTATATAGTTCAAGGGTTTCAAATGAATATGGTTATAAGGTTCATGTTGATTCTACATGTTACTGTTACAACCAGGGGTCTGAAGCTTACTACAGAATGTGTATGGAGGGGATCAGGGTGCCTATATGGAGAGGGGTGGGCGCCTGTGAGGAGGAGGAGGAATTGCTAAGGGAGGGCTATTCTAACAATGGCTGACAAAGAGAGGGTGACTATTGTGTCATGGAATGTGAGAGGCTTTTCCTCCCCGGTCAAGAGAACCTCTGTTCTGACAGCCTTGAGAAGAGTGGGCACTCATGTAGCGTTGCTACAAGAAGCACACTTGACGCTGACAGAACACCAGAAGCTGGTGCGCAGTTGGTGGGAACCTGCTATGCGGCCTCTTTCTCCTCCCATAAGAGGGAAGTGGCTGTATTGCTACATAAGAGACTCCTTTCTAAGGTTTCTAGAATCGTGCAGGATGGGAAGGAGGGAAGATATATTTTTGTAGAGGGGATCTTTTATGAAGTGCCCATCACTTTTGGGAGCATCTATGCGCCTGCTGTTTTTGACCCTGCCTTCTACTGCAGCATTTTGGACCTGCTGATCAAGGAGCAGTTCAAGGGCTTGGTGATGGGGGGAGACTTTAATTGTACCCCAGATGTATATTTGGATCATTCAGAAGGGAAAGGGTGAGGGGGAAGGTGTATGAGGAAATGGAAGGAGGGCCTGGTGGATTTGGACATGCTGGATGCATGGATAGCGGCAAATCCCAAAGAGAGGGAATACACTTTTTTCTCCAACCCACATACGACATGGTCCAGATTGGACCATGTGTATATTGGGAGTGAGTGGTATTCTAAATTGATGGTCGTCAAACATGGACCCATCTGCATTTCCAACCATGCAGTGGTGATTGCTGCCCTGGAGATGGGCACTCAGCAGACACGGGGCACTTCATGGCGCTTCCCCTCCTACCTGCTTGGCTCCCAGGAGTTTAAAATCTTCCTTTGGGATCAGATGGCTCTGTATACTTCGCTTAATAGGGATACGGCGCCATCTATGCAGGTGTTCTGGGACACAGGGAAGGCATATCTTAGAGGGGCCATCATAGGATATGTGACATGGTAAAAATTGGGAAGCTACAGAAACAGGAGGAGTTGCGGCTACAAGTGAGGAACCTTGAGCGCAGGGTGGCCGGGGGAGGGGGGGAGACACTACGCCTGCTGGCAGCTAGCAGAGAAGCCTTGAACAGTCTGCTGACAGAAGAAGCCTGTGCACAGTTGTTCTTCTGGAAGCATAAGTTCTGTGAATGGGGCAACAAGCCGGGGCCGTTGCTGATGAACCTGATCAAGGGAAGGAGAAGGTGTATAAGAATAAATGAGATTAGGGACCACCAAGGGACTCTACACAAGGACCCTAAAATCATCAGAAGGTGTTTTAGCCAATTCTACCAGACCTTGTACCGGGCAGAATGTGATGGCACGATAGATAGGGCGAAAGAGTTTTTAGTCTGGCTCGAGATAACATGCATTCCGGAACCACTAAAGGAAATGCTAAGCAAGGAGATCTCCAAGGAAGAAATTAGCAGAGCCATTAGCAATCTGAAATCAGGCAAGGCTAGTGGCCCTGATGGGTTGCCTGCTGAATTATATAAGGTGGCTGGTCAAGAGGTGGTAGATCATCTTTGGGGGCTGTTTAAAGAGGCCAGAGAAGGAAAACCCTTGCCTCCCACAGTGGGTGAGGTGACTATATGCATCATACCGAAGCCTGGGCGGGACCCGCAGAGCTGTGCATCGTATAGGCCTATATCACTCTTAAACGCTGATGCAGAAATCTACACCAAGGTCCTGGCATCCCGGTTGGATGGACTTCTCCCGACCTTGATTCACCCGGACCAGACGGGTTTTATCTTGGAGCGACATTTGTACCACAGTGTGAGAAAGGTCCTTAACGTGATACAGTGCTCCTCTCAGTTGCCAAGACTCATGGCGATTATATCTCTAGATGCTGAGAAAGCATTTGATCGTATCGAATGGGGGTACCTATTGGAGGTACTGAACAGATTTGGATTGGGGAAGGAGTTTGTGGTCATGGTGAGGGCCCTATACACTTCCCCCCAGGCTTCGGTATTGATTGATGGGAGGGTGTCTGCAAGATTTCCCCTATATAGAGGTACGAGGCAGGGGTGCCCACTGTCACCCCTCCTGTTCGCCCTGGCAATAGAGCCATTGGCCATTGCAATTAGACAGCAACCTAGTATCAGGGGAGTAAAAGGGAGGGGAGAAGCTCAGCATAAATTGTCACTTTATGCGGATGACATGATCCTGTACCTGAGGAACCCAGAGGCCTCGATACCACCCCTTTTAAGTCTTATCTCAAGCTTTGCTGGGTTCTCAGGCTATAGGATTAACTTAGACAAGTCGGAAGTTCTATGCGTCAGTAACGGAGGGATGGGACCAGGAGGGAGTGGATGGGGATTGCGGTTGGTGTCCACTTCTTTTAAGTATCTTGGCCTGACCATAGGAAAAAGGATAGTGGATTTATATCAGCTAAATTACATGCCCGTGATCAAAACCCTGACAGAGGAATTGAGATGGAGAGCTTTGCCCCTGTCTTGGATAGGGCGCATAAACTTAATCAAGATGAATATATTGCCCAGGATCCTTTACTTGCTCCAGATGCTCCCTATGGGCCTTAACAGAAAAGTCATAAAAAAAAATGGAGAAGGGATTCACGGAGTTCCTGTGGCAAGGGAAGCGAGCACGTGTCACGTTGGGGAGGCTGAAGGTGAATAATGGGGGGGCTGAACTTTCCGGATCTGAAGCAGTACTTCCTGGCAGCACAGTCACGTATCATAAAGGATTGGGTGGCTGGGACAGGCACTGCCAGTTGGCTGGATTTGGAAGAGGTGGGGGCATGTGGTAGGTTGACTGCCTATCTGACTAGAGGAGGCCAGAAGGTGTACACCTCCCTGGGGCACCCAAACCCATTGATTACTTGGGTGGTACACAGCTGGGCGAATATAAAAGGAGCTCTGGGGAGCAAAGAGCGAGAAACCATGCTGCTGCCTATTGCTAGAAATCCCTTTTTTTAGGCCAAGTATAGAAGATCCAGCCTTCCTGGAGTGGGAAAGAAAGGGGGTGCAATGTATAGGAGATATGTATAGTAGAGGAGATATGGCTTCCTTCCAGGATATTAGAGAGAGGGTGGGAGTCCCGGGCAGCCATCTGTTCAGGTTCTTCCAGGTCAGAAACTTCTGCAAAGAGATACGGAGGCAGAGCATGGGAAATGCACCGCTGGAGAAGGTGGAGGGGATCATCTGTAGAGCTAGGAAGGATCCCAGAGGGAAGCTGAGGAATGGTGTCACCTAAGGCAGAATATGAGAGGTATGACGGACAATACACGTAACCTATGGGAAAGAGATATGGGTGTTAGTATCTCGGAGGGGAACTGGGGCCTCATACTGGAATCGCACACAGGTTTATCGTCTTGCAAAAAATATAAGGAAAGTACCTATAAATTTGTGCATAGACTGTACTGTCCCCCAGTCACGACCTACAGATTCCACCCGGAGGTGTAGAGACGTGTGGAAGATGCAAGGAGCACAGAGGCACATACTTCCATTACTTTTGGAACTGACCACGCCTCAGAGGATACTGGGAAATGATAGGGCAGCAGCTGAGTGCCATGCTGGGCATGGTGATACCGACGTCGCCCCTCAGCCTGCTGTTTGGAGTAGCAGAGGAGGAGGAGGCCATGTAGTGGTTGTTGTGTCAAAGATGGGTCAGGATACTGCTGGTGCAGGCCAGACAGGTCATACTGAACACCTGGGTATCAGGGGAGACACCCTCTGCCACGCAGTGGTGCACCCTATCTGTGAGGGCTCTTGCTTTGGAGCAGAGAACGTACTAGTTACAGGATCGGGTGGATGAATTCATGACTCAATGGGCACCTTTTATGAATATATTAACAGCTGCAGCATTAATGATTATGAATGCAGGATGATGCCTGGATAGCTTAAATCATGTGACAGCCAGGGGTGATGAACTTTCCTTGAAATGAAAGTAGATAATAGATGTGTAGATGAATTTAAATAGTATGTAGTAGGTAGGGACCCATGTATATAGTTCATATAAATTTTATTCTTCATATAATATAGTGTTTCCTTTTACCTATTAGGGAGGAAATCAAATACGGATGTTGTATATGTTATGATGTATTGTTTGTGGTTGATTGTTTAAAAAGAAATATCAATAAAGAGAGTGAAACAAAAAAAAATCAGATCTCAACCCTGTACAGTGATACCAGTGGCTCCAGATTGGGCCAGACAGCCTTGGTATCCTCTGCTGCTGTCTCTGGCAGTGTCACTTCCCCTGTCTCTTCCCAAGAGACACAATCTCCTAATCTCCTCTCGGGGAGGATTTGGTACCCTAGTCTCCAGTCTCTCAACCTCAAGGTCTGGTTCGTGAAGAGTTAAAATATGCAGGCCTGCATCTTTCTCAGGGAGTTCTGGATATTTTGAAAGTCTCCAGGAAATCTTCGACTAGAAAAACTTATTAATTCCAAATGAAAAAGATTCAGCATTTGGGTTCTCAGAAGGGTATTCTGCCTGACTCTGCAGACATTGCTACAGCCCTAGATTATCTGGTTCTCCTTAATGGTCTAGGCCTTAGGGCTGCAACTCTGAAGGTTCACCTAGCAGCTGTGTCTGCGTTACTTTCGGCAGAGAAGGGCTCTTCCTTGGCATCTCATCCTGTTTTCAGTAAGTTCTTCAAACGTCTGGTTCATATCAACCCTCCCTTTAGAGAGCCTACTCCGGCTTGCGATCTGAATGCCTGCATTGCTCAGCTTATGCAGCCACCCTTTGAACCTCTGGCTTCGGCCGAGCTTAAGTACTTGACCTGGAAAACTGTGTTCCTGGTAGCTATTACTTCTGCCAGGTGAATTACAGGCCATGTCAGTTGAACCTGACTTCATCTCCTTCCATAGGGATAAGGTGGTCCTGAGAACTAATAGGAGGTTCTTACCCAAAGTGGTGTCAGATTTTCATCTGAGCCAGTCTATGTCTCTGCCTGTGTGTTTCACTGACCACTCTTCTTCAGGGGAAAGAAGGTTACACAGTTTGGATGTTAAAAGGGCACTTAGCTACTACATAGAGCATACTGAGGCACACAGAAATGACTGTCTTTAATTATTTCTCATTAATGGTGAAGTGAGGAAAGGTAAGCCTGCTACTCAAAGGACTATTGCCAGGTGGATTGTCTCTTGTATACAATTCTGCTATGGCAAATTGGTCAAAGCACCCCCTTCAGGCCTGAGAGCCTTTGTAGTCTGCATATTGTCAGAATACAGCAAGACTTCATGATGTTTGAAGAAAAAATTACTCACCATAGTAATGTTGTTTCTTCTAATGGAGTCTTGCTGTATTCTGACCTCCCTCCCTGCCTCCCCTCTCAGAACTTAGTTTTTGGGAAGTGGGCTGGCAGGTACGGTGTTGCACCTCGGGTGTACCGCATACCCTCCCTCTTTGGGGTGGGGTAGTTTTATTGTTGCTGTTGTTTTATGTTAAATATATATATATATTGTCACTACCTTTTTTTCTTGGGTTCTCGAGTCTTCTGGACCCAGGTTTTGCCTTTTGACTATACAGTTAAACAATTTCCATTTTTAGTACTTAATTTGTTTGCTCATAAGAATCTGACGGTTACACTGATAAGTACCAGAGACAGAGGTTTGAAAACTAAGCTCTAGTTCAATGTTCTATGCTCCTTCGTAGAGTTAACTCTTTTCTTTCCAGGGCAGTTCAAGTGCTGGGGCTAACTGCATAGTCAGAATACTGCAAGACTCCATTAGAAGAAACTAACATTACTATGTTGAGTAATTTTTTCTTCAGGGAGCGGTTCTCTCCCCGTCCCATGTCTCCCAGACTCTCCATTTGTCAACATGTTTATCAAACGTGAGGCGTAGTCTGGCCATCAAGGCCTCCATCAAAAGTACTTCCTTAACCCTTCAGACACAGTCCCCCAGGGTGGGGGGGGGGCTCTAGCTGAAGCCATCGCCCTGTAATACATTTCAGGGTTAATAGGATGAGGGTCAGACCCACTCCCCGGATCTCCCCTCTCAGATGGGTTACTGTTGGGAGCCCTAACACCCATTCCTTAAACTTCAAGGGGATCAGAACCCCTGTTGTGACCTGTACTGCAGCTTGTAGGCCCTCCAAAAGTCCTCCAGCACAGGGCAACCCCAAATGATGTGCCAGTGGCTCCCTGTCTGACTACAGGACCTTCAACAAACTGCCGATTTAGTAGCACTATAGTGTTGTGTAATGGTGGGAGTATGAAAATACCAAATTCAAACTTTCTAAAAGAATTCACGCCACACATGCGTAGAAGTGACCTTCCAGACCCACTTCAGCCTATGGGCCCAATCCGTGTCACTGATGGAGATGTTTGCCTCCTTTTCCTATGCTAATCTGTAGGTGTTCAATGAGTCTTCAGCACCTTTAATTAACATTTTATAGATACCAGAGATATATTTCCCTTGGCCAGTGATCGTGACTACACCATGTAATAAAGCCTCCCAACCCATGTGTGGCCTTGTAAGCCGTGAAAGACGGCCTTCAGAATTAATGAAGTGTCTCACTTGCATGTACCTTAGAAGCTCTCTGTTTGACCAATGGGATTTATCCTTAGCTCTCTGGAACGTGATACATCTATCATTTTCTATAAATTGAGTGAATCTGGTAACCCCTGGGTCTCCCATCTGGCATAACCAGGGTCCAGAACTGGAGGAAAAAATCAGACTCGTACTGTATAAGAGAAAGTGGTCCTGTCCCCTCTGGATTAGCTGTAATATCTGGAATTTAGTGAGAATATATAGCCCATGTTTGACCCACCTATTTTTAACTATTTTCGTGTATATCTGGCAGAGATTATTGTTAAAGCCAGTGTAAATAAAGACCTGTCCTCCAGGGTGGCATCCTCAATCTGATACCAGAAGGATGAGACCCTTTGCTTTCCCAGGCGAAGATTGTGGATAATTGGACTGCCAAGTAATAAGAGAGGAAGGTTGACAAGGGCCAGGCCCCCTTCCTCTTTAGAAAGATATAACAGTCACTTAGCCACCCTTCTTATTGTTACAAACAAAGCGATGGATGCCTTTGTGTAACATGTTCAAAAAAGAAAGGGGGATCCATATGGGGAGACACTGAAACAAGAAGAGCAGGTGTGGCAGAACATTCATTTTTACCACATCTACCCTCCCTACCAGGGAGAGGGGCAAGAGGCGCCACTAAGCCAAGTCTCGTTCCAGGTCCACCCACAGCTTACCAGAATTCAAAGTGAAAAGCCTAGAGAGGTCAGAAGAGATCTGAATACCCAGATATCTTATCTGGTCCCTGGAGGCCCACTGAAAAGGAAAGGTCTCTCTAAAATGATTGAGGCATTGACCACTGATCACCAAGGCCTCAGATTTGGAAAACTTAATCTTATAACCAGAAAGCAAACCAAAGGATTGTAACATCTGTATAAGAGGTGGCAGGGATGTCTCTGGAGAGGATAAAAAAAAATAGAGTTGTCTGTGTGCAAAGATAATTTCTGTTCCATCCCTCCTGTCGTAATACCGGTTATCATCATATTACGGGGGGATAGCAATAATTAAAAAGAAAAAAAATAAATAGGCGGTCATGGCACACTCCTGCTGTGTCCAAGATGGTCTCCCACACCACTCCACATGCGCAACTACTGGGACATGCACAGTGGACTACAGCAGAGTGTGCCATGACAGCAGTTATTTTTCTTTTAATTATAGATATCCCACCGATCCCTCTCAGCACCTACTACCCCGCACACCCCTAGAAACATAAGAATGACACTGCAGGTGCCCAGTCCCCGAGTATCACAGTCAGGCCACTGACCAGGTTTACAGAAAAAAAAATAGTGCAGTGCTCTGGAGACAAGGAGTGGAGTGCTCCAGGGACATGGAGCCGACTGTACCCTGTGTCCAACAGGTTGTTTATTCATAAGGATTGCATAGTCCTTTTCTCATAGCAAGAGGTCTGCAGGGCTCTGTCCACTGCAGCCTCAGTCATTTTTTTATCCTGCGGATGCCCAGTCCCCCAGTGTCACGATCAGGCCGCTACACAGGTTTATAGAAAAAAAAAATAATCCAGTGCTCTGGAGACGAGCAGAGTGCTCCCAGCTTCAGGCATTTTTTTAACGTGAGCTGGAGGATGGGGCAGTGTTGGACCCAGGATTTTAAAAAGGGTCCTGCATCAGTCATTGCAGACTTAAAAGAGGGTGGGCTATCAGCAAGATGGCATTACACTTCTGTTTCTATTGTCTTGTTGGTTCCAGTTTTCCCAGCCTCCCAAGGTACTGATATACAGTCTGCATTTTTTGTATGACATCTGAATTTGACTCATGTTAGAAGAGAAAATTACTTACTGTAGTAATGATGTTTCTTTCAGTGGGTCCAGTACTGAGCCAATACAATCCCATCCCTACCTCCCCTTTTGGAACATAATCAGAAAAAGGCTCCTAAATATAATATGGGTTTAAAGTTTTAATGTCTGCTTAATTTTGTTTTTTTGTAATTGCAGTTTTAAGCCCCCCTCTCACACCAGTGCTGTCACTTGACTCCCTCACCCGACACTGCAACCCCCGAGGACCCCCCACGGATCCTTTGTTTACCCCCCAGGCGGGGACATGACAGGGCCGGGCCCTGAGCCCCCACGTACCTTAAATCTCATTGGTGTCTCTTCGTAGGGCATGCCACCGGTGGGTGAGGGCCATATCAGACCCTCTCATCAGTGTCGTGCTGGGGCTAAGTATTTTCTTTGTATGCCCCCCCTCCAGAGGTGTGACATGCGCTGACGCCAAGGCCCACGCTGACATCTGTCATGCCTCCCCCCGGAACTGACTCGGGTGAGCTGTACCTCCGGCCACCACCAGAGGTCAGGTGCACCTGAGTCATGCCTCTCAGGAGGAGGAGAAGAGGCAGTCCCTTGGATGCTCAGGCCTCCTCTCCCCAGTCATCCCTCTGATTGCCCAGGCCCATTCTTGAACCCAGGTCACCGGCATTGCAAGAGGTAGTGCTACTGCTGCGCCGGAGGTCCTTCTGCTTAATTTTTGCTGACAGCTTAATATAAGCATTGTAGTTTAGCTAATTAGTACTGCTCTCTTCTGCTCTTCAGCACAAATCTGACATTAGAACACTAGAGGGAGCATCAGCACACAGTAACAGTTGAATGGATTTCTGATTCCACAGCACCATTCTAAACTCCAAGGCAACATCTCAGAGCAGAGATGATGCATTTTTAGTTTTGGCTCAATAGTGGGCCCTCTAGAAGAAACGTCGTTATTACATTGAGTAATTCTTTTTTCTTCTCTTTCATGCCCTAGGGTTTGTGGATGAGAGTCCTAAGTTGGGACTTGTTTGCTTACAGTCTGCCTACCCTTGGGGGAGGGACAGTATCCAGGGAAGGGATGCTCTTAGGTTGTTACTCATTTACACCATTTTTGTTTCTCTGTATAGGTTTTCTTTTTTTATACTGTTTGCTCTTCTTGCTAGTAGAATGGAGGCAGATAGGGCATCAACATTGGTTACAGAGTCTGGGGTGTAGTATCGTGCATGCACTAATGCCGTCACCAGTGTCAGCACCAAAGCAAAAATGTTTGCACCTGCAGAATCCTTGCATTTTCAGCCCTAAGACCAAATAGTGTGACTCTGTGGAGAAGATATTATTAAACATCTAGAGCTGTGGTTAGTAACTTCATCTTACTTTGAGGGGGCTCTTGAAGCAGGCAACACCATTAGGACTGAAGCCAGCAGGCGCCAGGACCCCACGGAAAATTTCTAGCTAGCAGTTATTAGTGGGGCACTGCCCCCTGACGTCAGCCTGACCCTGATGTCTGCCTGTGGTATAAAAGGGGCAGTCCCCCAGCCCAACCTCAGTTTTTTCCTGCCATCGAGCCACGTAAGTTTGACCTTCATGGACACCTGCTGCTAAAGTTAACCACCATTTTCTCCACATTTATCTGTGCTTTATTTTATTAATATTCTTCAATTTACAGCTTTTTTTTGCATCTTCTTCTATATCCTCTTCTTTGGAGAAGCGGCGGACGAAGTGTGCTTGTGGTAAGCAGCTCCCCCATAAAGACAGCCATTCTGCATGTCTGCACTGCCTTGGCCCAGACCATGACACTGAGGCCTTCCAGCACTGCCAGGATTTTAACCAGTGGACCAGGTTACGCTGCTAGAAGACCCTGGAAGCCTTCCTGCTACAACAGCAATTAACAGTGATGGAGAAGGAGCTCCAGGGCAAAAACACCTTGTCTTCCCTGGCCTCCGGTGCTTCGACTTCTTCTTTGTCACACAAGGAGAAGAAGTCCAGCAGAAAATACAAACACCAGGATAAACACAGGGACAAACCCCGGTCAGCTTTCTGTTCCAGGTCCCTGTGCCAGTCGGCGACAGAGTCCAGGTTTTCCTCCCAGAGGAGATCGGTCTCTTCTACCCCAGTAGCCCTCACTCCTTCTGGGCTCCCAGTGGTCAAACCACCCACTCTCATTACCATCTCGGGCAGTGGTTCTCCGGGGCTCAGAACTTCGTCCCCAGCCTCTCAGCCCCTGACACTCAGGCCCTTACATCAGGCAGGTCCTCAGCCAGGTGGCTCAGCTGGGTTCTCCTTGTGTGGCAGGTCTTTTCCCGTCGCCCTCCTGGTCTGGCGTCAGCTAAGTCGGCCCCGACTTCAGGGTCCAATGCCACCAAGTGACGCCCGGGGCATGTGCTCACCTCCCCCACAAGAGTGACGCCTCTGCCCTGCTCGGGAGCTAGCTCCCCGAGACAGGCCTCTACTTTTTGGCTGGTGCCAGCTGCATCACCAGACAGGCATCAGCCCACGCCTGTTCAGTCGACACTGGCCACCCCAACGTCGACCCCAGCAACACCTCGGCTGTCTTTTCCCAACCCTCCACTGGCTCCAGCTGACCCTGTCGTCATTCCTCAGCTGATGCCTGAGGGTCTGACACCTGGTCTGTCCACTCCCACTAGACTGGCGCCGGATGGCTCAATGCCCCAGGGGCTGATGTCCATAGACCCAACACCTCTGGAACCAATGCCCGGGTTACCAAAGCCTCAGGAACTGACACCAGAGCCCTCTACTACTGCCCCCAGCTCTCCCAGGCATGCCTCAGGAACTGCCCACAGATCTCAATGCTCTTTTTGCAATTTGGTGGGCGTACGTTAAAGACAAAGAGTCCCCGAAGGAGTCCCCTACTCCAGTTCCTAAGGATCCTCCTCCAAATCTGGACTAGAACCAGGTTCCACCTAGGAAGGCTCCGACGCCACCTCCTAAGGAGCCCACCCCGCAGCCTGATGGGGCTGGCACCAGCCATCCGAGGACTCACCAGCGAAAGCATCATCACTCGCCCTGTCCATCTCCAGACTCCGGTGAGTCAGGAAGATATTCCTCCTCCTCCTCTTCAGATGAGTCAGAAGGCTCTGACTTACCATCAGAATCCGAGGAACCCAAGCATACCTCTCAATCTCCTCCAGATGATCCTACTTTGATGGAGGTGTTGAGGCACATCCAATCCCTCATGGGTTGGGACACTGAGGAAGTGGACCCAGAACAATGTCAGCTTGCCATCTTTCTCCATAAAAAAGAGTCATTACCATTGGTCATTTCACCCCTCATTGATTCCTTCAAGAACATCAATAGGGCTGCCTAGAAGCATCCATCCTCTACTCCGGTGATATCCAAGAAGGCAGATCACCTATATGCTGCTCCAAGGGACGAGTCTTTTTATGGTGAGCACCCAGAGGATGACTCTGTAGTCATTAATGGTGCCTGTGACTGCTCCAAGCAGCCCAGGCACCTTAGCACTCAGCCTCCTGACAAAGAATCCAGATAGACAGACTAATTTGGCAAGCAGGTCTATGCCTCTGCCACCTGCACTATCCGTTCCCTGAACTTTCTGGCCCACATGGTCCAGTACCAGAATGCCCTGTGGGAGAAGGCTTTGGAGGTAACACAAGCTCAGCCTGATACTCCTGGCAAGACCGAGCTGCTGCACCTTCTGAAATCGTGCTCAGATGTTGGCACTCACATTCTCTGAGTCTCCTATGACTCAGCAGACTCCACAGGCAGAGCTGCAGCTACAGGAGTTTGTCTTCATTGCTACTCCTGGCTCAGAGTCTCTGGTTTTGCTCTGGATGTGCAGTCCAGAATCTTGGATGCCCCTTTCAGGGGTCCTTTTCTTTTCGGCAAGGATTCCCAGAACATAATCTTTCGACTACAAGATTTGGGCAAGGCTTTGCGCTTGGTACACACTTTATACTGATCTCAGTCTAAATCCTCCCAGTGGCAGTGCTTTCATCGGCCCTTCGAGCAGCAATCCAGGGGCCAACAGCCCAGAAATGCCTTTAAGTGAAAAGCCATTACCCAAGCCACTGGAAGTTCAGTTCCCAGGGCTCCCAGAACGTATTGCCTGTCCCCGGCTCTTCAGCCTGACTTCTTACCCAACCCTGGTTGAAACCCTGGGGGAGGTGGTGGGGGGATCGTTTTTCTGTATACTTAGAGGGATGGCACAAAATAACCTCAGACCAGTGGGTTCTTCAGTTAGTGGAAAAGGGGCACACTCTAGAGTTCTTGGAGATGCCCCCGGACAATCCCCCATTACCCTGCCATTACCCTCAGGCCCACATCGCTCTCATACTGGAGGAGATTCAGGCGCGCCTGCAAAAATGAGCCATAGAACACGTCCTGCTGGCACAACGGTGGAAGGGATTCTATTCTCATTTCTTCCTGGTCCTAAAGAGACCCAGAGACCTGCGTCCCATCCTAGACCTCAGCCATCTGAACCAGTGCATAGAATACAAGCGCTTCAGGATGGTCACTCTCCCCAGCCTTCACCCCCTGCTTCATCAGGGGGATCCGATTTGTTAATGTTCAAAAAGGCAAGGCAGTGCTCTCAGCAGACTAAGTGCTGGAAAAATAAATAGCACAAAAGTAAAAAAACAACCAGCACTCCAGGCATCAGTGGTAAAATTCAAGTTTTTTTTACTGTGCATCAAATAATTAATTTTATTCACAGCACACATATCAGTGAAAATTTCACTAGAGGCTTCTTTCCACATAACCAGCCTCAGCGCTTCGGGGTATGATACCCCTTCGTCAGGAGGTGTGGCCATTACAATCAGGTGAACATTTTAAATGCATCCTATGGCAAGTGTAAGCAATTAATTAATTTACTTCAAAACAAGTGAATATTAGTTCATAATTATGAAAGGTCGTTTCACCATCGGCTCCATTTCTGTGTGGAAGTATTTAATTTATTACTTCCATTTCCAGGATAATTTCCTTATAGAATTGCCATCAGTGAAATGGCCCTGCATTTAAACATTGTGCTTAAAGTGCTGTGAATCAAAACAGTTACATTTAAAAACATCATGAATTTTTTTTTTCTTTTTCTTTTAAGTAGCTGTGTGATCACAATTATTTATTCATACACATTCAAAATACTGGTACTTTCTCACTACCTAAATAGTATAAACTGCTTTTATTTTACATTCAAGACATGAAAAATCAGTATTTATTTTAACATCTTTTATTTTTGCATCAATAGTATTTTTTACACATTACAATTCCTGGAGCTGCCACACCCAGATAGCAGCAGATTCAGTGGCGAAACAGTCCCCAATCCATCACATCATTGAATCCAGTGAGCTTCAAAGATTTTAACTTAAAGATCCAGCCCAATTGTTTGCGTTCCATTTTAGTAGATCTGTCCCCCCCCCAGTTCTGTGTGGAACAGAGTCGATTGCCATGTAATTTAGTTTATGTTCCCTTACGTCATTCACTAAAGTAAGATATTTCCCTATGGGGTGAGTCAAATCTAACCGTCTTATAGCCCTGAAGTGCTCGTGGATGCGCTCCTTCAAACCTCAGGTTGTTTGTCCCACATACATGCGCCCACAGGAGACCCACAAGGCATATACTACATAACGAGTGTTACAGGTAATTAAGTTATTAATATATACCTTCCTTACTCCTGTTCTTCTAGGATTATCAAATACCCTGCCTTGTACTGCATTTTTGCAAGTTATACAACATTTGCAAGGAAAAAACCCAGTTGGTCGCTCCTCTATCCAACCATGTGTTTCTGTATTTTTAAACTCACTATGAACAAATAGATCTTTAAGGCTCTCCCCGGGCAGACTGGGCAGAACACCTTCAGGCACAAGCTCTACTGGTCTCATCGTCTCGCGAGGTCCCGGCCAGGTCATTTCTAAGGCTGCTGGGACACATGATGGCAGCCATTGCAACGGTTCCTCTGTCTCGCCTGCACATGAGGATAGCCCAGTGGAACCTTTGGGTACAATGGGATCAACGCACAGACAATTTGGAGCAACTGGTGTCAGTCTCCAACCCTGTGCGACAGACTATGGCATGGTGGTTCAACCCTTCCAACCTACTCCAATTGGGTCCACTTTCAGTCAGAGTCGCCTCGTCAGATCCTGACCACGGACACGTCGGGCGAGGGCTGGGGCACCTATTTGGCGGACCGTCAGACTCAAAGGACTTGGTCCTCACAGGACAGCATCTCCACATCAGTGTTTTGGAGATGCGGGTGATCATTTACGCCCTGCAGACCTTTAAGATGAACCTGCTCCAAGGCCCTCTTTTGATCCAGATGGACAGTATGTCCGTGGTCTTTTACATAAACAAGCAGGAGGGGACTCACTCTTACCCCCTCTGCAGGGACGCCATGAGAGCCTGGTATTGGGCCATAGAGCATCACATGGACCTGACTGCTGTACATGTACCAGGCGTTCTGAATACCTTGGCCAACAGTTTAAGCCGGTCTCAGTCCAAGGCACGCGAATGGGAACTTCTTCCTTCCGTGGTCGAAGAGCTCTTTGACGGGTGGTGCCATCTCTTTGTGTCCCCATTCAACACCAAACTGCCCAGTTTCTGCTTGCTAGAATCAGGGACTGGTGTTTTCTGGTGAGATGCATTGTTTCTGTCCTGGATAGGGAGGTTTCTGTACACCTTCCCTCCCTTTCCATTACTGCAGCGCGTTCTTCTCAAGTTACAGTCAGAGAGAGCAGAGATGATCTTAATAGCCCCTTACTGGCTGTGCCAGATATGGCTTCCACTCCTCCAGCAACTAGCAGTGGAACCTCCAACCCCCCTGCCCCTGTGCTCCGACTTGCTCTCCCAGGAGCAGAGCACTCTGGTCCATCTGGACCTCAAGTCTCAGCATCTTCATGCATGGCTCCTGCAGACTTAGCAGTTGCCTGATTTGGGGTTTCTTCCTGAGTGGCAGATACTCTAGTGGCAGCCAGGAAACCTCCCAATAAAGCCACTTATGCTATGAAATGGAAGTGGTTCTACATATGTGCCACCGCTTGTCTCCTGGATCCCTTCACCTGTCCAGTGAATCTTGTTCTAGAGTACCTCCTTTCCCTATTGGACTCAGGTCTGAGTTACCAGTCGATTAAGGTGCACTTACCAGCCATCTCTGTGTACCA
This sequence comes from Neoceratodus forsteri, assembly GCA_016271365.2. Taxonomy (NCBI): domain Eukaryota; kingdom Metazoa; phylum Chordata; order Ceratodontiformes; family Ceratodontidae; genus Neoceratodus; species Neoceratodus forsteri. Next base: position 198,177,584 of record JADMNL010000026.1, on the reverse strand, counting down.
TGCACCTGTTGAAGGCAAGACTCCTGCCCAGCTGGATCTTTCCCGCACTTTCTTGTGGGGGGATACTGCATCTGAAGCCTCCCACCAGGGACTCTGTCCCTCCATGGGACCTTTTGTTCATTTTAGAAAAGCTTACTTTGCCTCCCTTTGAGCTTGTCGCAAGCTACGCTTTCTGTCATGGAAAGTGTTGTTTTTAGTTCCTTTTACTTCTGCTCAACGGATTTCTGAGCTTCCGGCTCTGTTGTATAAAGAGCCTTATTTAGTTTTCCACAAGGACAGAGTGTCCTTGTGGACTAATCCTAAATTCTAGGGACATGGATATGTTGTTCATCCACACTCATTGGCAGGTATCCTTGCCGCTTTAAATCTTGCCGGAAGGTCTTCAAGCTTGCTCCTCCCACCCACCCGGGTGGTATAACTCTCGGCTCCGCCCCATGGCCGTAGATCTTCCTTGCGCTTGGAAGCTCAGGTTCCCTCCATAACGCTCTGCGTTTGTGACTAGTTCCTATTCTCCGTTTGCAGTTTAAAAATAAATTTTGCAAAAGACTTCAGTCTTCTATCCCTCAGCGGCTGCGATGGACAAATCGACTCCCAGTTTGGAGATGCCCATGCGAACAGAAGATGTCTCGGACGGATCCACACTCACGTGTGTCTACTGCTTAGGCCTTGAGCACGACCCGCGAGGCTTGCGACCTGTGCTCATCTTTCTCGTCCTCGTCCTCGAAGACCGTGCTGCCCGATTACATCTGGGCCGTCCGAAGCGTTCCCTCGGTGAAGTCCAAGGAGGCCGGTTGGCGGTGTCAGCGGCGGCGGGCTCGGCGGATCAGCTCGAGCGGATGGTCGCCCTCGAAGAGGAGGCGGCGCGGGCCGTATCTTCCTCGGCCGCGGCATTTATCCCGCTCTCTCTGGGTTCTTCCTACACGGCTTCTTTTAAGGAGCTTTGTCTGTCCCTCTCCACTAAAGGAGAAGGGCCTGTGTCTGCTGGACCTTATTCTCGGTCCAAAAAGAGGGACAGGGGTAAGTCCCTCCGTCGACGCTCTTGGGAGCGGGAAAGGTCCCTCTCCCCGGGCCGTCGACCGTCGGCTTCGGTCGACCGCTCGGCTTCGGCCACTGGCCTCACGGTGTCCCCGTCAGGTCAGTTGACCGAGACTCCACCGATGAAGTCGAGATTTTCTCGACCCATTGGACGGGCTGTCGCCTTTAGCAGCGAGATTCCCTCTCCCGGTTCCCCGGAGAGTTGAGGATCCGTGGGCTCGCCTGTGCCTCGGTTCCGGAGCCCTCGGATGCACCATCCGAGCGAAGGAGTGCGGTTCCGGCCGACCTCCCCGCACCGACCTCGGAAATTCCGGGACTCTCGGTCTCGGACCTCTTCGCGGTCCAGCCGATCCCACCGTCATAGGCGGTCTCGGTCTCGGCACCGCGGTAAGCGGCGTCGCCGCTCGTCCTCGTCTTCCTCCTCGGATGAGGAGGCTTGGCGTAAGTCGTCGGCGATGACGAGACCTTATGTTGCAACAGCTCCTCCTGGCGAGGAATAGCCGAGCCCGTCGCCTTCCCGGCCATTAAATGGCTGTCACGGGCAGCCGACACAACCCTCGACTTATCCGAGGAGCCTATACCCAGGCCGGTTGTTCGGCCAAAACCAGCTGCTCCACCGATTCCGGTGGAACCTCCGCCTCCACAGCCACCAATTGGGGCTCCGACCAAGGATTCTCGGTCGGCTAAGGGTCTACCCATCAGCTGTCAGTTACCCTCACTCCCGACCGACCTCGGCAGGTGAAGGTGGCTCAGGCCAGAGCAGTTCTTCGAGGACTCTTCCGAGTCCGAAGATGATTCCTCCTTTTCTCCAGCGACTGGACTTGGAGTCTTCAGGAGGTCAGTCAATGGGCGATAGCCCGTCGTCCTTCCTAGGACTCTTGGCTCATCTCGAGTCTACCGGGATGGAGCTGAACCCGTTCCAAGCGGGCCAGGTATCCCTCACGGAGATTCTGGACGAGGGATTCTCCGCGGAGGCCTTTCCGGTGGCCGAGGCCATAGTGGGTCGGCACTGGAGCTTTGGCAGCGCCCTGCTTCCTGCCCTGCGCCTCGGCCAGGATGGCCAGGAAGTATCTGGGGTCCCTACCCGGTTCCTTGTCCGGTTTTGGAACACCCCTCTGCTGAGGGTTGGTTCCGACAGCGTTTTCGTCAGCGCCCGGCGCATGAGGATGTGGACAAACCTCCTGACAAAGAGTCCAAGAAATTGGACTATGTCGGGCGAAAAGTCTACGCTCGTCCTCTCGGCCTTCGTCAGGCCAGTTCGGCCGTCCTCATGGCACATTTTTCTCATGCCTGTTGGGCTCCTGGATGAGGTCATCCTCATCTTCCCGCCGATCTGCAGACTACGGTTAAGCAGGTGCGGGACCAGGGCAGGGCAGTGGCCAAACAGCAGCTCCAGACTGCTTTGGATATAGGGGACTCATGTGCCAGATCGGTGGCGGCCGCGGTGGCTGTCCGTCGGCGGGCTTGGCTGAGGATATCCACCTTTACTCGGATACCCAGCACAAGTTGGCGGATGTTCCCTTTTGGGGACTGACCTCTTGACCCTGGGGTGGAAGGTCACCTGCAGAGGATCGAGAAGTCCAATGCCACCTGGACTCGGTCTCTTCGCTCAGAAGGACAAGGCCGCAAACCACAGCCTAAGCCCTTCGTCCTTCTGTGCCCCAGGCCTGGCCCAAGAACGTCAGGGCCAGCAGGCTCGACCTTGGCATCCCAAACCCAAGCCGGCTTCCTCTAACAGGAGGCAGGGAGGAAAGGGCCCAGGAGGTCCTCGGCGGTCCCTCCTCCAAGCCTGCCCAGTGACGAGGCTGAGGGGTGTCGCCCCATCCCCGTCCACCTTACCCCTGGGTCCCCGGGGGAGACGGCCCGGCACTTCCGTTCCGCCTGGTCCGCTGTTACCACTGGACAGGTGGGTCTTGGAGGTGGTGGGAAGAGGCCTGCCTCTGAGTCGAGCAGGCACCACCCTTCAGAGCCGTCGCCCCTCGGGGGGCCTCGGGATCCCCAGCCTCACTGGCGGCTCGTTGAGCCGACATCGCTCTCCTCCTCCAGAAGGAGGTGGTAAGAGAGGTGGTGGACCCTCCTTCAGACCCAGGGTTTGTGTCCAGGTACTTCCTGGTTCCGAAACGGACGGGGGGCTGGCGCCCCATTCTCGACCTACGATCTAAACAAGTTCCTAAGGTCCGAACCTTCAGGATGGTCACTCTGGCTCAGATAATACCATCCTTGGAGCGCGCGTGTGGTTCTGCTCTCTGGACTTGCAGGGCCAGCGTTTTCCGTCCCTATCCGTCCGTCTCACCAGAGATTCCTTCGCTTCCGGCGGAAGGATCCCTCTTGAGTTCAAGCCATGCCCTTGGCTTGTCTCCAGCTCCAGGGTCTTCACCAAATGCATGGCAGTGGTGACAGCATTCCTGCGGCGCCGAGGGTCGGGTGTACCCTTACCTGGACGACTGGCTGATAGCAGCTCCCTCCAGGAGGAGGCGGTGGTCAGAGATCTGGCCCTCCAGGTCTGCTCTCAACTGGGCCTCCTTATCAGCAGTGAAGTCGACTCGAAGCAGGTGATTCTATTCATCGGGCGCAGCTCGACTCTTCGAGCCAGGCGCGGCTCCCGGGCGGACAGGGCGGGTTCTTTCCTCCTTTGCCCGATCATTTCTGGTTGGGCAATTGCTCCCTGCCGGGACTTCCCTGCGCCTCCTGGGTCTCATGGCGGCCTGCACCAGCGTGGTCCGTTGGGCCCGCTGGAACATAATCCCCTTCAGTGGGGACTGGCCAGCCAGTGGTCTGCCTCTGCGATCCCTTGGACCAGCTTGTGTCGGTGACACAGGGGATGTGGAACGCTCTCCAGTGGTGGTCCGTTCCAGATCATTTGCAGGAGGGCATCCCGTTCGTCCGCCCCGAGCCGACGGTCTCTCTGTCGACCGATGCCTCTCTGATGGGTTGGGGTGCCCATCTGGGGGAACACCGGGCTCATGGCCTCTGGTCCCCGGAGTCGATGCCACATCAACCTGCTGGGAGCTCAGGCGGTCCACCTAGCTCTCACGCCTTTGCTCCGTTCCTCCGGGGTCAAGTGGTCCGAGTCCGACGGACAATACCCACGACTATGTACTATCTAAACCGCCAGGGCGGGCCGCGCTCCATGCTTCTATGCAAAGGCTCTCCGCATTTGGTCACTCGTCGCAGCCTGGAGCGGATCTCTAGCCATTCACGTGGCAGGGCCTCCAACACCCTGGCCGATGCCCTGAGCCGGATAGGGGCTGCATCCCACAGTGGTCTCTCCTGCGGAGGTAGTACAGCATCTGTTCTCCCTTTGGGGCACACCTCAGGTGGACCTGTTTGCCTCCAGGGAGAGCAGCAGGCTGAGTCTGTTCCATGCCCGCCCCCTCAGCAGGGGCTCGCTGCAGGGGATGCCTTCTCGAGGCAATGGACCCCGGGCCTCTTTCGCCTTTCCCCATTTCCCTTGATCCACAAGGTGCTTCTCAAGGCGAGGAGGGACAAGGCAGGTGATTCTGATAGCCCCAGACTGGCCTCGCCAGTTCTGATTTCCAGATCTCCTCAGTCTCAGCTCCAGGACTCCGGCAGCTTCCAGCTCGCCGGACCTGCTCTCAGTCAATCAGGGAAGGTGTTCCATCCGGACCTTCAATCCCTGCACCTGCGGCCTGGTTCCTGGCGGCTAGAGTTCCAGGCCTTGGGTCTTTCGGCCGAGGTCCTCAATGTAGTTGAGGCGTCCCGTAGTCGACCAGAAAATGCTATGCCTTCAAATGGAAAAGGTTTTCCATTTGGTGTCAGAACAGAGGCTTGGACCCTTCCTCCTGTTCCTTGGCAAGCATCTTGGACTATTTATGGTCCCTTTCTAGTCAAGGGCTTAGGTCGGCGACCCTAAGGGGTGCACCTGGCAGCCATCTCTGCTTACAGGCGCGGGCGGGAAGCAGTCAGTGGCGCAGGAGAAGGTGGTCTGGCGCTTTTTCAAAGGCCTTGATCACATTTCCCTCAGTCTCGGGAACCCCACCTCCGTGGGATCTACTGCTGGTACTGGCAAAGCTCATGGGCAAGCCATTGAACCTATGCACAGGTGTGCTCTCTCTCACCTGTCGTGGAAGACCGCCTTCTTGGTGGCTATCCGTCAGCCAGAAGGATGGGAGAGCTCCAGGCGCTTTCCATCGAGTCTCCTTACCTGGTCTTCCACAGGGACAAGGTTGTCCTCGCCCCACCGAAATTCCTTCCGAGGTGGTGCGGAGTTTCTGTAACCAGGTGTTGACTCTGCCGGTGTTCTACCCAATCACACCTCGGAGGCGAATATAGGCTCCATTCTCTGGACCCTAGAAGGGCGCTCGCTTATTATAAGGGCGCCCGGCTGAAATTCGGGAGAGGTTAGCCAGCTGTTTGTCACCTACGCTGAAGCCGCATCTGGCAGACCTGCAGCCAAGCGGACGATAAGCAGGTGGGTAACCTCTGCATAGATCTCTGCTATAAGTTGGCGGGCATGGAGCCTCCCAGAGGATAAGAGCTCATTCTACCCGCCATACTGCTGTAGCAGTGTGCTTCAGGGCGTCCCTATCCAGAAATCTGCAGGGCTGCTACCTGAAGTCAGCAAACACCTTCATTACCCATTACCACATGGACCTTGAGTCACGCCCGGGGATGCTGGTTTGGGGCCTCGGTTCTCCAGTCTCTCTTTCCCAAGTAAGTATTGGGGGTGTCGTCTTGCCTCCTCCTCCCGGAGAACTGCTGGGAGTCTGCCAATGAGTGTGGATGAACAACATATCCATGTCCTGAAATACAGGTTACTCACCTGAACAGGAGTTCTAGGAATGGTATATGTTGTTCATCCACCACCCACCCGACCTCCCGGCTCGGCGCACAACCTGAGCTTCCAGCGGCCAGATCTGGCGCCATGGGGCGGAGAGTTAATACCACCCGGTGGGTGGGAGGAGCAAGCTTGAAGACCTTCCGGCAAGATTTAAAGCGGCAAGGATACCTGCCAATGAGTGTGGATGAACAACATATACCATTCCTAGAACTCCTGTTACAGGTGAGTAACCTGTATTTTCTACCTAAGGTGGTGTCTGAGTTTACTCTGAATCAAGACATCCACCTGCCTGTTTATTACCCAGAGTATTCTAATCAAGGGGAGGCCTTACTTCATACTCTGGATGTCCACCCGCTATTATTTGGATCGCACCCATGCCATTAGAAAATCTGAACAGTTGTTTCATTCGGTCCTAGGAAAGAAGGGGCTCCTATTTTGAAGCAATGTTTGTCCAAGTGGCTAGTCAATTGCATTGTTGTATGTTGTTAATTGTTTCATGTCAGGCGTGGCTGAAAAAGGGCTGTGCCCAGTCCACCTCCTGGTTAAAAATAAACAAGCAAGCAAACACACAATTGCATTGTTTATTTTTACTGTAAGTACGACAAGCCTTTACCAGGGCCGGTTAGACGCCATTCTGCCATGGGCATGGCTGCTTCTTTTGCCTCCTCCAGGAATGTGTCCATTGCTGATATCTGTGCAGCTGCCACTTGGAGTTCTTTTCACATTTTCATTCAGCATTACAGTCTGGACATTGTGTCTTGGTGCAGGACAGGCTTTGGACTTGAAGTCCTGCAGGGTCTTCTCTCTTGAGAGACTTATGCTGACTTCTGCCTCCTCCCAGCTGACCAGGGTCAGTCCTTACACTGCTTGGGACTCGGTCCTAATGATGCTGCCTGCTGCAAGAGGCCCCTCGAAGTAAGATAGTAAGTTAAGTAGGAATTTACCGTAACAGTAGATCTTCGAGAGAAGCTCTTGCAGCAGGCACTGCTTTCCCTCCCTCCGTGCCCCTGGTGACTGTTTTTCCATGACTGTTACCTCACTTTCCTTGGTATAGAGGAACCATCTCAGTTCTACAATTTCTGCATGTGCCGGGATCTCCAGCGGGAGAACTGAGGTTGGGCTGGGGGACCGCCCCTTTTATACCATAGGTGGATGTCGGGTGCAGGCTGACATCAGGGGGCAGTGCCCTGCTAATAACTGCTAGCTAGAAGTTTTCCATGGGGTCCTGGCACCTGCTGGCTTCAGTCCTAATGGTGTTGCCTGCTGCAAGAGCCCCTCTCGAAGATCTACTGTTACGTTAAGTTCTTACGCAACTGTACTTTTTTTGTAGTACCTGCTAATCTAAGGATTTGGTATGTCACCTGCAGCTGATGCAGAATGATGAAGCCATGTTGATCTAGGGATCGCCATATGCTGATCATATCACTCCTGTTCTGTGGCAGCTGAACTGGCTTCCAGTAAGGTAGCACACAACCTTCAAGATTGCCTTGTAAACATACAGAGTCTTACACAGTATAGGCCCTGGCTGTCTTAAAGACCTCTTGGTCTGGTAGACTCCCAGCCACTCGCTGCACACCACTGAGGAAAAAAACTTTGTTAATGCTCCAGTTAGGAACAAAGTGACAAAAGTTGGGAAATGAAGCGTTAGAGTTTCCAACCCTAACACCCCGCCATCCCAAACCAAGAAGGAGAGCAGGTATGAGTTGTGCCTTGGGCTTCTCAAGCCTGACACTCAGTGCATTCCATCAGTAAATAAAGTCAGATGTGTAGACTTTATGGGAATGGGGTGAGCGTTAGGCTTGAGAAGCCCAAGGCACACCCCACACCTGCTCTTCTGCCTGGTTTGGGAGGGTGGGGTGTTGGAGTTTCCCAACTTTTGTCACTTTGACCCTAACTGGAGCATTAATGAAGTTTTTGCAACTTATTTCCTTACTTTTTGAGATAGTGTAGTATTATCCTTATTTTACTGTCCCTCCGCAGATGCGTATATGTATGTAGCTGTGGAGGCATAGGGCCCTCTGGGCCCTGCGCTTCCATTTATAGGACAACAGTGACCAAATTGTCAGCATAGCCATTGGTACAGAAAATTTTCGAATCCCTGCTGAAACATAATTCTGCGCAACTGCAGCGCCATTCCGCGCCACAAGTGCAAAAACACATTTTAGCCAGGATTTGAAAATGACAGATGTGACATACATGAGATGGGGTAATAAGAAGGCTATGTTGAAAATCTAGGGTAAAAATATTAAACATTTCCAAAGTTACGAGTGTGTGTAGTGAAATTGCAATGAATGATCATAACTTGGGCATTGTTTCATATTTTGACCCCAAATTTCCATCATAGCCTTCTTATGACACCATGTCATGAACACGGGCAGCAAAAATTTCATCCCGCCTGAAAGGTGAATTCGCCAGGTGACCACAAAATCACATTTTGGGCGGGAGTTGCTTAATGACAGTCTTGGTGTTCATGAGGTGGGGTCCCTAAAAGGCCACGTGGAAAATTTAGGATCAAAATCTCAAAAAATGGCTAAGTTATGCATAAAAGTTGAACCCCCCCCCCCCCATTGAAATACATTGAACCGCATTTTCCTTAGTTTCTCATATTGCAGTCACCAGTTCCAGCAGCAAGACGTGTCTTCGATCAGAGAGTGGGTCTTGAACCTGGGACCTGTTCAGATGAGTGAGAGTGTGTGGGGTGTACTGGGGGTGTGTGGGGAGGTGGGTGCTGAGTGGGAGGTAGGGGTGGGCTGATTGGTGAGGGATGTTTTGTTTGTACAGGTAAAAAACACTGAGGGACCTTTTTCTTTATTTCAGGTTTTGGCTGCATTGGGAGGCTGGGGGGTGCTGCTAGACACCAGGGAATGTGAAAATGGGAAGGGGTTGGCAATCGGTGGGTGGGTCGTGCCACTAGACACCAGAGAAATTGGCAACAGCGATCGGCAGGTGGGGGGTACCACTAGACACCAAGGAAATGAGGAACGCAATCGAAGAGTGGGGAAGGACCACTACACTATAGAAAACTATTTAATATGGGATCAGTGACTTGGGGGACCACTGCACTATGGAAAACTAATATTCATATGGGATCGTTGTGGGGAGGGAAGACCACTATACAATGGAAAACTATTGTTTAATATCGGATCGGTGACTGGGAGGGGAGGGAGGGACCACTACACTATCAAAAACTTATATTTTATATGGGATCGGTGACCAGGGTGGGAGGGAACTACTACACTGTGGAAAACTAATATTCATATGGGATCGGTGACTGGGGAGGGGGAAGGGACCACTACATTATGGGAAACTAATATTTCGTATGGGATCAGGGAGCAGGGAGGGACCACTGCACTACAGATATAGAAAATTACTGGGACAGGCTGGGAAAAGGCATTTTCCTATGTGTCCCAAATCCTTTTTTGTCACTCGTGATCCTTTTTTGTTTGAACAAAAAATAATTCACAGAAAAGGATCTCAGTGAGTGTCGAAAAGGGATTTAAATAGTTAAAAAAAATGTTCAGAGGCCATGGGAGCTATAAAAAAATACTAGGTGAAGCTCACCAGCTCCCGATGAGCAAGATACATGTTTTGATGTCTGTTATGACAATCTGTTGTGTGAAAAAAAAAGGAAAACAAGATGGCGGCTCACAAAAAAGGAATTTATTTCTGGCAAAAGAGGATTGTCCCTTCATGAAAAAGAATCCTTTTTTGTGAGTCCAAAATCCTTTTTCGAAAAAAAAACTATATCCTGGAGCATGATCTTCCCATTGAAAATAATCGGGACTTAAAAACTGAATAACTTTGCAACAGATTAATATTTTTTCACCAAACAAGGGGAGTTCTGCTACTCAGGCTGTTTGCACCATAAAAATTTACACCAAAATTCCACACCATCTGGGCACAAGGCGATGAGTAAAAAACTGCAAAACGTGGCGACTTTTAAAGTTTTTGCACTATCTGGATCTCAGAATCCGCACATCCAATTGGAACGAAGCTTGTCACATCAAGAGATCTACCCCATGGGATAGCGCATGCCAAAGTTTGTGAAAATCCAATGATTGGTTGCAAAGTTATTAAAATGCAAAATTTGAGGTTTAACATTAAACAGGTTACTCAACCCTAACTATAGGGACACAACTGTGCCCCCATGATTATTGATCAGTTGGTGGATAGTTAAGCTTTTTATGTATAGAAATGGAGTGCAGCCTTTCTTCTGGTGCTAAGACAGGTGCGGGGTCTTTCTCCTTTTGTGCTTGCAGTTTGTGACCCAGACACACTGTCAGTATCAGGGCAACCATTTCTTCATGATCTACTGCTCACAACCCCAATGACCCTGGGTCAGGAATGAGCCTGGATCATCTGGGGCCCATTGGTGGAAGATGATTGAGTGTGCCAGAGGATGCTGTCCTCTGGGGAGGGAGGAAGGGCTGCCATCTTCACTGTGATACTGTGGGTGACCACATGTGGCAGTGCATCTGAGGGTGCCAAGTCCGGCGGGGGGGGGATGTGAAGACATCTGCCAGGGCAGTGCTGTGCCAGTAATGTGTGCACACGTGAATTGGTTCCTGTAGCAGGCCAACATCTTCAAGGGGCTGAGAGGGACACAGCTGCCTGCAGAACACAGCTACATGGCCCTAATACTGTCTTCCTGGGACCCCAGTATATCCAAGCTGGTCCTTGCTGCCTTCTCTGCCTCCCAGTGCTGGGAAATGTGGGTGCACAGCCCCTCGTACCCCGCCAGCATGATAAACTGAGGCTCTGTGGGGGTTGTCATGAGGTGATGTAGGTGGGGTCCAGCCGGGAGGTACTCTGGGATCAGGAGAACTGGTGCCAGTTTGTGGGGGATACAGTATACAAAAAATGCTTCTCCCTGTGAAGCACCCTAAGCCTTTTGGATAGGGTGCTCTGCAGTAAAATTTGGCTTACCTGATGTGACTAAACCTTTCAGTGCTCACTCGTAAATTGATATGTTATTAGTGAAGCTCGCAGGCTGATGTTCAGAATACCATTCTGCATTAACCCAACGTACAAGCCCAACAAAGGAACGTTAGCAGCATGCTGTCTTTCTCAGTATTTATTCCCAGTTATGTGTTTATTTCAGTTTCCCCCTCCATTGTTTTCCCCTTCTCCACCCTGATGTCGTAAATGCCCTGACTGCACCTTTCCTTCTCAAGGGTGGGCATGGGGGGAGGGGGGGGGCAGCTGATGTCACAGCTGACACCAGTTCTGCAGTGTGATTTCCTAACAGGGTGTGCAAATTTCAGGTGTCCCCATGCCCTTCCTCTCTGAGAGCCGAGCACCTCACTTCTGAATCATACCAGGTTCCCAACTGTCTCTCATGTGGGGTTTGGGGTCAGCATTAACCCTGCACTCCCTGGAGTCAGTGCGATGTGCTGCCAGTACAGCATGGGATCTGCCCATCTGTTTTTTTTCACCACATGCTGCCATCCATCCAAACCCAGTGGTGTTTCCCAGAGTCGCTAAAGGTGCCCTGGCAATTCCAGCAAAGATTTCAGCACTGTCAACATTATTCTTGGTTGTTTTTACTTCTTCCTTGTTCCGTAACACCTTGCATTCTGGACTGTCAAACTCAATGCATTCCATTCCTTTTTTAATTCTCTTTTTATACCTTCCATGCTGATCTACCTCACACCCCTGCTATTTTAAGGTCAGCCATGATCCACTTCCTGTTGGGGTACTGGTACTGGTTTCCTGGACTCCAAATCAGAATGCTACCACCACTCTGCACACCCTGTAGGACCCCCACCATCAGTGGGGGCCCAACCTGGAGGGAGAGCTGGGATCACATTTTTATGTAGATTGGGGGGGGGAGGTGCGAGAGTGGCAGTACCGGTCCCAGTGACATGGATGCCCAATGGCCAATATGCCTTATTGTTGTGCATGCTGCTTCTGTTCTGCAATTGATCTTGTGTTTAAACTGTCCCTTGAATTTACTTTTTTTATTCCTATTCTCTTTTGTACAATTTTGTATTCCTTGGAAGCTTCATTTTGGTACCATGTATTTGTGCAGTTAATACTTGTTTATACAGATTTATTTATTTATTGGATTTGGTAAGTGGGTAGGCTTACTGAGACAATATGTCCTTTTTCAGGAGTGAGCCAGGATTAATTAAATACTGTGTCCATTTATTTATTTATCTATTTAAAAAGTGGTACCCGGGAGAGGCACACTGAGCTGAAGGTCATTTCCAGGTGTGATCCCAAGGGAAAGGGGAAGGGAGAAGCACAATTACAAACAAAATACAGCCGGCCAGGTGATTTTGTTACAATGAGGATAACATAAAAAGCAAGTTGAATGCAGTACAGACAAAATAGCAAAACACTGCATATGGAGGACAAATAAATTAACATACAAATCATCTGTGCATATTGGGCAAACTCAGAAAATGCACAGTGCTAGAGTGAAGGGAGGCTGAGCTGGTGCTAACTGTAGGAGCAGAAACAGGTTTATAAACTTCAACAAGGTTGCTGGAACTATGAGGTTAAGGGGCAAGGGAAAGGTAAGGGGTGATCAAAAGCAGGCAAGGGTAATGAAACCTTCTGGAAGAGGGTTGGCAGGAGCAGGGGGTTTAGCTGGTATCTAATAGAGGGGATGGAAGGAGAGAGACAAATGGCGGAGGATAGTTGGTTCCAGAGGAAGGGGAGGCAGTATGAGAAATCAGATTTGCCAGCTGAGGAGTGTGGGTGGGAAAGGGAGGATGTGCAGGGGTTTACTCGGTTTACTGGGTGTTTCAGACAGAAGCAGGCCATAGGCCCATCGGGACTGTCTCCCACTCCCAGTGGGCTTACTCATCACGTAGATATAAGTCCAATTCCGTCTTGGAATTTATTGAAGACTGTGAACTCAGCTACTTGTTGTGGCAATGTATTCCATAATCTTGGCGCCCTTACTGTATAGAAACATTCCATTTTCTTTGTATTAACCCTTGGGATTGCTGTTTGCCTGTCATGGGGTCATAAATGGTATCCCGTGAAGATGGCGATCGCAAAAAGAGCGAGGACAGAAACGGCGACCGAAAACAGTGCAGCCACATAGGGTGAGTGGCAAAAAACAACAATCACCAAAACGGCAACCTACGGCTTTTTTCCCCTCCCTGAGTTGTGTCCCCCCGAGCTAGTTATATTTAGTAAGGGGGGATGCGGGTGGTGAAGCCCGCTGCAAAAGTCACTGTGACACTGTTGTCGCCATTTCGGTGATCGCTATTTTGCACTCGCCCCTATGTATCTTTTGCTGTTTTCTCGCCACGCCTTTTGCGCTCGCCTGAATCACACAGAACCATCTTAAATTAATCTCCTTTTGTTTGTTTCAATTCAATACCACATTCAGCAGTAAGGACTAGGTCTTTTATTATTTTATGTAATTACAAGATATACCCCCTTATCCGTCTGTCCTTCAGACTATGCAGATTCAATTTCTCCAGTCTCTCCTCATATGACATATTCTTCAACCTGGGTATCAGCTTTGTTATTCTCCTTTGGGCACCTTCAACAAGATTGATATCCTTCCTTAGGCAGGGCGACCAGAAAGGAGAGACATAATCCATATGTGGCCTTACATAGGTTCTGTAAAGTGGGATCAAACACTGTTCACTTCTTGAAATAAATATTGGGGGGAGGTGAGTGGGGTGATGGATTAAAGAAGGGAGGTAGAGCAGCTACTGTAGTTAGCTGTGTTCGGGCAGAAGTGATAGACCATTTGTCCTAATCTGCTGGCAACCATGTATGTATATAATACAGCCTATGAGTCTATTTGCTGTTTGTGTTACTTTTTTACAGTGGATATTAGAACTGAAGGTGCATCCAGTATAATGCTCAGATCACGTTAATTTTGGACCGTTTTTACAGGTGCATTGTTGAGGCAATATGACCTTGATTGATTATTCCTCCCTAGATGTAATATGGAGCACTTGTCCGTGTTAAACTACTTGAGCACAGGAAGAGGAGGGAAGGGGATGGGGAGAGGAGATGGGATAGATGTGAGGGAGTGGATCCAAACCAGTATTTAGAGATGAGGGAAGCACAGTGGGACTGGCGACTTGAGGGGAGAGGGAGGATGGATAGGGAGGAGTAAAGGGGGCAGTGGTGAGTATGAGAATGTGAGTTGGTGGCAGAGTGGCAGAAGGCATTACGGAGGGTGTCCAGTCTGGCAAGGGAGGTGGAAGGGTGGTGCCATAAACCAGAGCTACATAGTTGAAAACCGGAAGAACCATTTTTGTGGCCAGCTCCTGGTGGACCTGAAGAGAAAGGCAGTCCTTATTGCGCTACAGGGCACATAGTTTGGGGTGGAGTTTGGCATGGATGGCATCAGTGTGGGCAGAGAAGTCAAGCCTGTTATATAACCATACACTTAGGTACTTAAAAAATTGGACTACTTGAAGTGGTGTGTCATACAACATGGAGAAGATGGAGAGGCAAGCTGGGCCAGCTTCTGGCTGTTGCCAAAGGTCATAGACACAGCTTTTTATGTGTTAACCCAAAGTTAGTTGCACTGGAACCAGCATCGAACATTACGAAAGTCTTGCTGAAGCGAAACTTCCAGTGATGTAGTCGAAGGACCGGAGGTGTACAGAACTGTTTCATCTGCATACATTTATTGATTTATTTGTTTATTTATTTTGAAAGGTTTCACTAGGAAAGGCATACTGAGATACAATAGCTCATTTCCAGATGCATCCTGGGGAAGGGGACAGGGGATACATTTGAAAAAGAGATTAAAGTAAAATATACATAGATTTAAGCCTGTACATACAAACTAATACATTTAAAACTAAGCCAGACATATTTGAAGTATAGGTTGACAACATTTGGCATCCAGGTATACACTATGTACATGTATGCATTATGCATATACACACATATATATATATATATATATATATATATATATATATAGACACTCCCATACTTACATACTCATAGTCATAAATCATATACATACACACAAACATACTAATGCAGATAAAATTACCTGGGTTAGCTCTTGAGTAGTAAGTGAGAGCTTTGCCAGCTTGGGGAGGTGGTGGGAGTAAGGTGAACCTTCACCCTTTCACCCCTCCGGGATGCTCACCCCACAAGGAGATTTGACAAGGAACAGGTGAGGAACGTTGGAGGGTAGTTGAGGGACAGAATAACTGGTGCTGGCACATAAGCTCTGTGGGAGAGTGGACACAGCTGAAGGGATACGGGACCTTCAGGAAGATCTGGAAAAGCTGGGGAGGTGGTCCAGGATCTGGCAGCTTGGCTTCAATGCCAAGAAATGCAAAGTTATGCATATTGGAACCAAGAATCCCAGGACAGACTATTACCTGGGTGGAGTCCAAGTGTCTGCATCAGAGGAGGAGGAGGACCTGGGAGTGATGATCACTAGTGACCTGAAGCACTCCACGCAGTGCAAAAAAGCAGCAGAAAAAGCAAACTGGGATGCATAGCTAGGGGCATGAGTAGTAGGAGAGAGGAGGTTATACTGCCCTTGTACAGGTCACTGGTAAGGCCGCATCTAGAGTATGGAGTTCAGTACTGATGCCCACACCTCAAAAAGGACATTAACCTGCTGGAGAAGGTACAGAGGAGGGCTACAAAGATGATAGTCGGTCAGCAGGGCAAGGCATACGAGGAGAGGTTGAGGACACTGAACATGTACTCCCTGGAAGACAGGAGAGAGAGAGGAGATATGATTGGGACATTCAAGTACTTGAAAGGGATAAGTAAGGTTGATAAGGAGAGTCTCTGTAAGCTGAGTGACAACTATATCACAAGGGGGCACAATCTTAAACTGGAGGGTGGGAGGTTTAGGAGGGAGGTCAGGAAGCACTTCTTCACAGAGAGGGTGGTGGACACTTGGAATGCACTGCCATAAGAGGTTGTCTTGTTGAAGACTGGGCAGCTTTAAGAGGGGCTAGGATAGGCATGGGGGGAAGGTAAGAATCATGGGTAGGGAGGATGGGAGGAGTGGGGAGGGAGGGCAGGCACATTAGCTCAAGCTGTGAACCCTGCAGTATGAGCAGACTTGATAGACCAGATGGCCTTCTTCTGCTGGCTTCTTTGTGTGTTCGTATGTATGTTCATATAAGAAGGGAGTGAAATAAAAGGGAGGTAGACCATAACACGCTGGAGCGGAACCTCGCCATGGTAATAACTGCATGATGCAGATGGAATTTGGAAATTGAAGAGGAGAGAGGGGTGGGGCTGTGGGAGGCAAGCCAGAACCCTCAGCAGCGGTACCCAAGGGTATGAACACTGCTTGATGCAAATGCTGATACATGTGAATATGTGAGTTGGCACAGCCAGAAAGGAGGTCATTTAGAAAGGTGGAGAAGAAGACTGAACCCAGAATAGAGCCCTGTGCAGCCTGAACAGGGAGTGGTGGGGAGATGGTGCCTCCTACCTGTACCGACTGTTGACAGTCCAAGAGATGGGAAAGAAACCATTTGACAGTGGGAGCTGAGAGGACGGCAGAGCTCAGCTTGTCAAGGAGGAGTGAGTGAGTGGGACACCGAATCAAAGACTTTGGCCAGATCAATGAAAATGGCTACTGTGAAGTTTTCAATTTAATTTTTTTTTTTAATTTTTTTTATACTTGTAAGCTATCCATCCCGGAGATTAAGAAGTCAGTGACCCTCAGTAGGGAGGAGATGGTAGTATGATCCTTCCTAATGCAGGCCTTGAGTAAACCAGTTTCTCTTGCAGCTTTGCAAGAGAGGGGAGGAGGGAGATAGTGCAGAAGTTGCCGGAGTGGAGTGATCACCCCCTTTATAAAGGAGGAGAACCTTGGCAATCTTCTAAGACTAAGGGACAGTGCAAAGGGTGAAGGAGACGTTTAGGAGATGAGTAAGGGGGAGAGAGAATGGAAGAAGCTAACAAAGAAGCTTAGGGTCCAAGACATCTGGTCTAGATTTAGAAGGGTTGAGTGAGGAAGGGGCAAGCAGGGTCTCATGGGGAGTGATGGGGTGGTAAAAAACCCTGAGGGGAGGAGGGAGAAGAGGAAAGGAGCAATGAGGTGGGAAGGAGGGGAGAGCACAAATGGTAAAAAAACTCACTGAAGTGAGCAGCAACAGAGGGAGGGTCAGACACTGGTGAGCCATTGACCATGAGGAAAGGGGAGAGTACAGAGCTGGGGGGTCAAAAAGGGAATGAATCACCTTCCAGAATTAGGTTGGGGAATTAAGATTATTCTGGAGGTTGGCCTTGAAGTAGAAGGACTTGGCGGTATGAACGGCCTTAGTGCAAGAGCTCCTAAGCACTCTGTAGGAGAGGAGGTCAGACAGGGAACGGGATCATTTATACCAGGCCCAGGCTTGGTCACAGGTCTTGCACAAGTCAAGATCGAAGGTGATCCAGGGGTGGTGAGAGAATTTAGCCCTGGATTTCCTGATGGGGGTGTGCTTGTCCCAGACAGAAGTAAATATTGAGTGAAGAGGGAGAGGGCCATATCACTGTGTGGGAGAGTGAGCATGGGGGACCAGTCATTTGCAGCCAGGTCGCTCAGTAGCACTTCTTTGTTCAGCGACCACAGGGACCTGGACCAGAGGTACTTTGGGGAGGAAGGAGGGAGCCAGACCTTCCTGACACAAAATGTCATGTAATGGTCACTGAAAGCATCCAGCAGTATACCTGCTGCAACAGTGTGGTGGGGGTTTGAGATGAGGACCCGATGAGTTGTGACAGGTTAAGGGACTTAATACTGTGGGTGGTCAGCCTGGAGGTTGAGGAAAACTAATTAAATTTAAAGTCACCTAGGAGGATGAGCTCACCAGCAGAAGAGTGAGAGGAGAGAATGGAAAGTGAATTCATCAGAGATGAGTAGGAACTTCTCTGTGGGGCATAGAAAACAGCAATAAAAATGGGTAGTGAGGAGGGAGGGGCAAGTTTAGCTAGCAGAAATTTATGGAAGGGGGGTGCAGCCTCCATGAGAGTGATGGTGCAAGAGAGGTTCAAACAACATGAAGTCTTGCTATATTATAGACATTAGCAGTTTGATCCAGCTCTAGAACTGCCCCCCCGAGTGCAATGGTTAAAACCATTCCAAAATAGAATTTTGGCACAAGAGCAGCTCTATCTGTGTCATTTCAAACTTGAACTGTCAGATTCTTTACTCCGCCTCAGTGAACAGTCGCTCCGGAGATTTCTCCTTCTGCTTGGTTCATTTCTCGGTTTAAAAGTGTTTTCTCGGTTGGATTTAACGAGAAATAGTTTTATTTAACCATAAAACCGTTCGGTTCAAGCTCTATCTGTGGTAACCGTAAGTAAATGAAGGTTTTGTCTGTGTGGAACTTATAGATTATCGGTTCGGTTTTGAACCGATCAGTGGATTTAAAACTCATTTAAAACTAAAAGTTACTATTTTAGAGTGCGGTTCCGGTTCTTATAGTTCTACAAAAAAAGCAGTTTATTCGTTTTTTTCCAATACCATGTTGTCACGGTTAGGAACCGATAAAGTGTCTTACCTGGCACTGCCGTTAAAGGGCAGTTTTTGGTTAGGCTGGCATTATGTCTGAGAAACCCAAAAGAAAAACCGGGCCCACTGGGTTTCAACACTGTGGTTTGTGGGGAAGTCTTTGCCAAGGCTGACCCACACACCACATGTGTTTATTGTCTGGGGTTTGACCACCTCCAGTCAGACTGCCAGGTATGTAAGAATTTCCCTGCAGCCACCCTGGAAAAAAGATTGGGCAGGCTCCAGGAGCGAGAGTCCAAAAAGTCCGCTGACCCAGATGGCCAGCCCGGTTCGGTGCCAACCGAACCAGAGGGAGTGCCCTCTGACCAGGGCCAGACTTCCTCGGCCAAAAGAAAAGCTGGTTCTGAGGAACCAATTCCAGTAAAGAAAACAAGAAAATCAGCAGGGCTGGAGTCCAAAATTCCTTCTCCAACTGCTGCAGAGATAGCAAAAGCCATACAAATTGTCCAGTCACTGTCTCAGGGTCCGTCCGAACCACCACTATCTGGTAAAGGTCGAGTTCGTCCAGTCCCAGTGGTTCAGGATTATGATATTGAGGAATTTTATGAACCAGAGGAGGGAGGAGGATTATGAACAGTATGAATGTGGCTGGGAAGGTCTGGGTGTGCCCATTGAACCGGACATCTCCCCAGACAGACCTTTAGAATCTCCCCCTATGCTGTCTGAGTCCCCATCTCATTTTATGTTTTATAAAAAAGTTGCTGAAACCCTCCAGCTTCCTTTAGAAGAGGCTGTGGATGAGCAAGAGGAGCCTGATTTTGTAGAAATGATGGGTATTCCAGAGTCTAGGAGATTGTCTATTCCTTTACATAAGTCTTTTAGAAACAAACAATTAAAATTTTAAAAGCTCCTAATTCTGTGCCTCCTGTAGATAAAAAGATGGACAGAAGGTATACATTGTCAGGCCCTGATACAGAATTCCTTTCTCAACAATGCAGTCATGTTAGTAGTAGTCAGGCTGCTGCCTGTGATAAAGCTAATATTCCTTGGCTTCACATCCTCCTGACAAGGATTCCAGGAAGATTGATGCCATGGCAAAAACAGTATATGGCAGCCTCTCTGGGACTCAGGCAAGCAAATTATATGGTTTATGTAGCTAGGTATCAGAAATCTAGATGGGATACTGTTATGCAATTGGCCAAGCAGGCCCATGGCCAGCTGGCTAGTGAACTAGAACAGGTGGCTGCTGATGGCATTGAAGCCTCTAAGGTTCAGTTTCATGCTGCTGTGGATGTTAATGATGTTTCCTCTAGGGTCCATGGCACATCTGTAGCTTTTCTGAGGTTGGCCTGGCTCAGGTGTACTAGTTTGTCACAGGATACCCAGACTAAGGCTATGGATTTTCCTGTGGTGGGAAATTCTCTGTTTGGAGAGCAGACAGAGAACTACATGAAGAAGATGGATGAATAGGACTACTTACAAGAGTGCCCAGGCTAAAGCGCAAGCCACTCCTCAAAGGCATGCCCCCAGGGGTAGGGGTAGGCCTTTTCACAGGCCTTTCTACCAGACTCAGGCCTCCTCTGCCTATGCTCAGAGGGGCTTCTTCAGAGGCAGGGGCAGACTAGGGGTGGGCAGACCTGCTCCCACCCCCCAGCCTAAAGCTCCTGCGAAACAGGCACCCTGATGGGGTGCCCAGGGCCGATTCTCCTGTACCAGTGGGAGGCAGGCTGGCTTACTTCAGTCAGAATTGGGCTTCTTTAACCTCAGACAAGTGGGTTCTGGAAGTAGTAAGCCAGGGTCTGGTTCTCAGCTTCAAAAAGTTTCCCAAGTTGAAAGCAGACTTTTCTACAAGTCTTCCAGAGACCCTCGCTCTGGAAACAGAGGTCTCATTCCTGTTAGCTCTCAGAGCAGTAGAAAGGTTCCTCCCTGCATCAGGGCAGGGGTCTGTATTCAGATACTTCCTTACCCCAAAAAGACAGGAGGTGGCGGCCCATTTTGATCTCAGATATCTGAACAAGCATCTTTTGAAACCAAAGTTCAAAATGGTAACTCTGGCAATGATTTTACCTTCCCTAAGGCCAGGGGACTGGCTAGCCTCCTGGACCTCAAGGATGCCTATTTCCATGTCCTAATCAGAAGATCCCATCAAAGTACCTCAGATTCAGACTGCCCTCAGGTCATTTCCAGTTCAGAGCAATGCCCTTCGGCCTTACCTCTGCTCCAAGGGTATTCACAAAGTGTCTAGCAGTGGCCCACTTAAGGAGACAGAGGATTGCTGTTTTTCCCTATCTAGACGACTGGCTCATTGTAGGCCAGTCCCCAGAACAGGTAAAATCTCACCTGCAGGTCACCCAGCAGCTTCTCACCTCCCTGGGTTTTCTGCTAAACCTACCAAAGTCGGTTCTGGAACCAGTCCAGGTACTCACCTTTATAGGGGCAGAATTGGACACAAAGCTAGCCAGAGCCTTTCTTCCCCCAGAAAGGGTAAGGAATTTAGTGGCTCTGGCCTCTTCCTTCACTCTGCAGGTCTCTCGACCAGCAAGACACTTTCTGCAGCTCCTGGGGCACATGGCTGCATCCACAGCTGTTGTGCAGGGAGCCAGATTTCAGATGAGAGACATTCAGTTTCACTGAGTACCTTTTGGTCTCAGAGAAGAGACCCTTTCCAAGTTGGTCCCAGTGATCTCGAACCTTGATCCTAGCTCTCCAGTGGTGGCAGGATCAGAGCAACTTAAGAGCGGGGTCCCTTCATTTCCCTTGTCACGACTTGACTCTCACTACAGATGCTTCCCTTCTGGGTTGGGGAGCCCACATGGGCGACCTTTCCACTCAGGGAGTTTGGTCCCCCCAGGAATCTCTGCTCCACATCAATGTGCTGGAACTCAGAGCTGTCTTTTTAGCTCTTCAAGCTTTTTCTGCATCTGTCCACGACAAGGTGATACAAGTCAGAACAGACAACACCACAACAATGTGGTACATCAACAAACAGGGGGCACTCGGTCTTCGACCTTGTGCACCGAGACAATGAAGTTGTGGTCTCTGGCCTATTCCTGAACACTTCCCTCATAGCAGTTCATCTTCCAGGGAAGGACAATGTCCTAGCGGATGCCCTCAGCAGGATTTCCCAGGGCCATCACGAATGGTTCCTGGATCCTCAGGTGCTGGGGATAGTTTTTGCCAGGTGGGGCATCCCTCAGATAGATCTTTTTGCAGCCCCAGACAATCACAAACTTCCTCTGTTCTGTTGCAGGCCTCCAGTGCTGGGCTCAGTTCCCTGGATGCCCTTCCTCTGGATTGGGAGGAAGTTCCTCTATGCTTCCCCCTTTCCTCTCCTATTCAAAGTACTAGTCAAAATCAGATCTCAGCCTTGCAGGGTGATTCTGATTGCCCCGGATTGGGCCAGGCAGCCCTGGTACCCACTCCTTCTGTCTCTGACAGTCCATCTTCCCCTGTGCCTCCCCAGGAATCACAATCTGTTGACTTGTGCCCAGGAAGGGTTTGGTATCCGGACCTCAAATCCCTCAACCTCAAGGCCTGGCTCTTGAGGAGTTAAGTTGCTGATTTACACCTCTCTCAGGGTGTTCTTGAGATCCTAAAGGCTTCCAGAAAGCCTTCCACTAGGGGTTACTTATAGTTCTAAATGGAAAAGTTTTTCCATTTGGTGTGTTGGGAAAAATATTTCCCAGAATCTGCTGAATTGCCCATTTTGTTAGATTACATGGTACATCTTAATTCCTTGGGTCTCAGACCAGCTACCCTGAGAGTTCATTTGGCAGCTGTGTCTGCTTTTTGTGTCAACAGGAAAGTCATCCCTCTTTCCTCTCATCCTGTGTTTTCCAAGTTTTTAAGGGATTACTCCATACTAATCCTCCCTTTGGAACGGACCCTGCTTGGGACCTTAATGTTTGCATTGCCCAGTTAATGCAACCCCTTTTGAACCTCTGTCTTCTGCAGAGCTTAAGTACCTAACTTGGAAAACTGTTTTCTAGTGGCTATCACTTCTGCCAGGCCATAAGTGAATTGCAAGCCTTGTCAGTGGAGACTGACTTTATTTCTTTCCACAGGGATAAGGTAGTCCTTAGGACTAATAGGAGTTTTGCTAAGGTGGTTTCAGATTTCCATCTTAATCAATCTATCTCCTTCAGTATTTTCACTGATCACTCCTCTTGGTGAGAGGAGGTTGCACAAGCCTGGATGTTAAGAGAGCTCTTAGTTATTATATAGAGCGTACAAAGGTCACAAGTTCAAATCCTCCAACTTTTCCTTACCTATGGTGAAGTTGGGAAAGCAAACCTGCCACTAAGAGATCAATAGCCAGGTGGATTGTCTCTTGTCCAATTTTGTTATCAGAAAGTGGGCAGAACCCCCGGTTTGAGGCTCATTCTACCAGGGGTATAGCTCGTCTCTAGCTGCTGCCAGAGATATCCCTTTATTAGAGATTTGCCAGGCTGCTACTTGGAAAGCGGTACACACTTCTTACCAAGCATTACTCCTGGATGTCCAGGCCAGGAGAGATGCTCGGGTTTGGTACAGCTGTTCTTCAGAGCCTATTCCTAAGTAGGTTCTGCCTCCTCCATGGAGGTACTGCTGTGTATTCTGCTAATGTCTATAATATAGCAAGACTTCATGTTGTTTGAAGAAAAATTACTCACCTTAGTAATGTTGTTTCTTCTAATGGAGTCTTGCTATATTATAGACCTCCCCCCCAACCTGCCCCTCTCAGAACCTCTACTTGGTGGGGTGCGGGCAACTTAGTGTGGGCACTGCTTATGTCCTGTTAGCATTTTGTCCCCTTTGGGACTTTGGGGGTGTGTATGTGTACGCGTGTGTGTGTTTTATTATACTTATGTTCCATTTTCATATTATTAGAATGGTGTTAGTATTTCTGGTCCCCTGACTTGAGTCTTGGGTGTTGGGACCATCAATGGTTGTTATTATTTAGGTAGCCATTTGGCTAGTGTAGGTTACAGCTTCCACACAGACCTTAGTGAGTTTGGCTCAAAGATCTGACAGTTCAAGTTTGAAATGACACAGATAGAGCTGCTCTCGTGCCAAAATTCTATTTTGGAATGGTTTTAACCATTGCACTCCGGGGCAGTTCTAGAGCTGGATCAAACTGCTAATGTCTATAATATAGCTAGACTCCATTAGAAGAAACAACATTACTAAGGTGAGTAATTTTTTCTTCTGGTGGACATATAGGGCAACCCCAGTCCTTTCTAAAGAGATGGTAGTCTGGAATGGACAAGCAAGAATCAGGTATCCTGGAAGAAAGCCAGGATTCCATGATACAGAGGAGGTCTGGAGAGTGATGAGAAACCTAGAGTGAGGAGATCCAGTTTAGGGAGGAGGCTTCTTGCACTGATGTGGAAAACATTAAGGTCTCGAGGAATGGGGGGAGGGACCAGAGTTGAGTTCCACATCGTCAGCAAGGAGGAGAAGCAGAGTATGGAGGCAAAGAATGGGACAGGACTTGCATCCGCTTGGCCAGAGAGGAGAGGGAGGTGGATAGGAATGGGGAACGGACAGGATGGTATAGTAGAGGAACTCTAGGTTAAGGGAGGGGGATAGAAGGAGGCGAGGATGGATGGGGAGGAGGGAGGTGGGGAGAAGGGGGGGCAGAGGATGGGCAAAGGGGGGAATGAAAGATGAGGGATAATGGTGGAGAGGGGGTGGGAGGGGAAGTAGGAGAAAGCAGAGGAATAGAGCAGGGATCATGGTAAGCAGGTAGATTGAGCAGTAAAATGAGCAGCTTGTTCAGACACTAGCAAAATCACCTGTATATAGCAACCACCAACTATCAAGCAGTAAAAAACAGCAGGCAAATGGTATTAAGACTAAACTGTGCAGGCTTAATTGAGATAACAATGAGGTTGAACTCTGGAGTGGTGTAACAATTCCAGTTACCTGAGTTTAGCAAGGTATCTGAGTAAAAACAAGCAAAAGCAAATAGGGGTGCAGATGTTGAAATAAAATGTGCACTGCAAAATTATTGAAGCAAGAATCATAAATAAGGCTATTACCAGATAGGGTGTAGCTGAGATACCTGAGTTAGCAAGGTAGCAGCAAACAGTCACTTTTGTGGGTGAGGAAGTCTCTTGGCGCAGTAAGTTAGTACAGTCAATGAAGTAAGCCCTAAAAGGCACCGGAGCAGAAGATTTAAAGTTCTGAAGGTCTCAGCATGAAATTCTTGGAGAATGTAGACTTATCACTTGACCCTCCAGGGCATCAAATTATATGAAGTTAGTAGCCAGGTTGATGGGGGGAGGGGCTCTTCTTCAGTACCTGCATCCCTCAGGACCCCACTGCAGGAAGTTCAGGAAGGAAACTGCATTCCAACAAAACCAGTGTATTGAAAAAGCTGCATTGGGGTGCTGCCCTGAGAAGAGCTAGAGAAACAGATCAGTAACTGCACCAGGAAACCCCATGGTATCTCAATCACTGAGTAACTGGGTGTGTGGGGGGGTACCCTGCTATTTCAGCTCAGTCGAGAGAGGGGAGAAGCACTCTTCCTCTCCACTACAGCCTAAAGTAACCCCAAGTAAGACCCCCAAGTGTAGTCTGGTGAGGCAGATGACTATTGGAACCAGTGCTGTCAATATGCACTGTATATGCCTGTGATGAAGCACTGTGCCATCAAACACAATAGTAGGTGAGCTATTTCAGGGACTGTAAGTCCAGATATGTAATATAATGTCTAGTCCAAGAGGACATGACCAGGAAAAAATCATGGGATTTCAAATAAATACTTCGAAAAGTCCCAACAGAGTACACTGAAAAACAGTAACAGTAGGTACAACGTTGCTGTGTGATACTACTTTTGGTGTGAAAACAGGATGGTTAATGAGTGCAGCTATACAGATAGTACAGGACCACTATCTGAATCCTAGTGACATCAAATACATTGACTACTCCAAGTAGCAGCCTCTTAAGGGAGGTTTTGAAAGACATGCAGTTAAAGCATTTCATGATTATGTCACTGTATTGCAACTATTATGTGACTGTATCCTCCTATGTCATGCCTGAAAATAGACACATTTTTGTCTTATGCATTCACCACATGACCAAAAATGAAATAAGTAAATACATAAATTTGCTCTCAGTGCAGTTATGTATCCCCGGTACAACACTGCCACATTACTTGCCTGCTTGCTGCTAGACACTGAGCCTTTGGGGGTGGGGTGGGCTGACATTATATGGCAACCCACGATGCAGAGACCACTCTCATAGCCTCACAGTTACCAGTGACACTGGCTCAGTGGGTAGCACGCTCATCTCTGGGGCCGAAAGATGGGAAAGTTCGGAGTTCTATCCCCACATCAGGTACCTGGGATAATAGCATAACTGACATTGTAGTGCTGTACTGGGAGGGGGTGCTGCACTGCTGAGTGCCATCCTTAGAAACACAGAATTTGACAGCAGATGAAGACTGCTTGGGCCTCCCGGTCTGCCCATTTGTTCCTGTTAAAACTGTTGACGCAGACCCTACTTGATCGCCGGTCCCCCCTTCCCCCAAACCATTTCCTATCTAAGATTCCCAGGTGCCTATTCCATGCCTGCTTGAAACACACAACCTCTCATCTGACTTTCTTCAGATGAGATGTTAAACCGAGGTCCTTCTGCCTCTGGTGACTGTCGAGGTGAAAGTAAAAAATCCCATGGTACCTATCAAAGAAGCACAGGGCAGCTTCCTCGGTGTCTTGGCCAGCATTCCATCATGAATAAAACAGGTCTGTGCAGCCTACACCCCCCCCCCCCCGAGGCACTCGGAAACAAGCTATTATAGCTTTGTATGCCTTTTCTAGTCCAAAATTATAAACAGAAATTAATAAAATAAACAGTCCTCCAAAGGAGGGGTTAAAGCGGTGGGGTGGGGTGGGCTGAACCCTTTACCAGAGTCTGTGCATACTCTGAGCATAGAATATGGGCAAGGTACTTATGCCCATACCTTAAGAAGGACATCAGCTTGATAGAGAGGGTCCAAAGGAAGGCAACCAAGATTATCGTGGGTCAGCAGGGGAAGTCTTACGAGGAGAGGCTGGGAGCCCTGAGGATGTACTCCCTGGAGGAGAGGAGGGAGAGAGAGAGAGAGAGAGGGGGGATATGATAGAGACCTTCAGATACTTGAAGGGGGATAAATAGAGTGGATAGGGAGGGTCTCTTTTAGCTAAAAGACAACCTAACCACAAGGGGGCACAGTTTGAGTCTGGTTGGGGGGAGGCTTAGGAGGGATGTTAGAAAGCATTTATATAATGTAGAGGGTGGTGACCACATGGAATGCGCTGCCGGAGGAAGTGATCTCAGTGAAGATGGTGGGCGGCTTTAAGAGGGCCCGGGTTAGGCATAAGGGGGAGGGGAGTCAGGGAGGAAGGCAATATGGAGGGGCAGGGTCAGTGGCGTAAGCCAGGGACCCTGTACTAACGAGCAGACTCAATAGATCAAATGACTTTCTACTGGCACTTTTCGTATTTTTAACCAATTATTTTACCAGGTGAGACACACTAAGCTGAAAGCTTGTTTGCAGGTGCAACCTGGGAGCACAAGGAAGTTAAGTGACTTGCTCAGGGTCACACAGTATGCACCTAGGGGGCTGTGGGATTCAAACCCAGGTATCCAGATTTGCAGCTCAGAGCCTTAACCCACTGCGCCATACTGCCTCCGTATGTTCAAATACTGCCTCCACATCACTCCTGAGAGTCGTCTGGAGCAGACATGGGGGCAGGCTATGACCCAAACACATTTTTCCACATAGCATGACACTTAATCGTCAGAGCCATCAGTCAAATGCAGTCCATTTGTGAGGCAGCTGGGGAGTGCTGAGAATCGAACTCACAGCCCTCAGAGGTACAGGCTTGCTAACCAGTGTGCTTTACTACTGTGCCATCTCTGAACACTTCTCCCATATCCTTCAATATTGCTTTGCTCAACCAAAAAGTAAACTGAAAGAGAAAATTGAACCTCGCTTCAATTTGGAGTCAGTTTATAAATTCTGTAGCTAAGCATTACCAATAGAAAATGATAGATCGCCGAAGCGAGTGCACTCCCAGTGGTGATGTATGGTTGCATTATCTATAATGCTGTCTTACATGATTCTGCTTTATTGCCAGTGTTGGTGGCAGACACAAAAACAGATTACACTTGAGATCAAATCGATATGAACTTTATTTACTGGCCGTTTAAAAACATATTTCAGCACTTTATAAAAACATACGGTAGATGCTATTGATAGAGCTTGTCAGCTCGTTTAAAAGCAATTTGTCCACAATGAGGTTTTTAGCAGTGCTCTTCAGGTTACTGTTTACTTTCTGTTGTTTTTGTGACCTGTGGTTCTTTGCACTTTTATGG
The DNA here is from genome assembly GCA_016271365.2 of Neoceratodus forsteri. Classification (NCBI taxonomy): domain Eukaryota; kingdom Metazoa; phylum Chordata; order Ceratodontiformes; family Ceratodontidae; genus Neoceratodus; species Neoceratodus forsteri. The sequence goes on along the minus strand of JADMNL010000026.1, from coordinate 198,149,988 downwards.
GATAGTAACACCTCACAACCACAGTGACTGGAATGTAGTCTTGAAGATACATCAGAGAGTGTTTGATGCAAACAAAAATCACTTTTATTTCATTTAAGGGGAGGAAAAAACAATGTAGCATATTCTGGTTTGTGTCCTATTAGAAAATAGCTTCCACTACAATATTCTGCTTAAATGTTCTTGCCAGAAGTGTAAGATGCTAGCGGTGGGCTTTTACCCTCATCTTTCCTAATGTTCCATCCCCTTGGCGCCTTTCCTCTGAACCTCCTACCAGAGTCCCAAACACCGGCTCTCTTGGTGGTGGGGGTGGGGTAGAACTTGGAGTGGTTGACCTGGGTTTAAAAGATTGCCATATTTCTCTGTATTGCACCAGTGTACCTTTCCTCACCTGCGGCACTTAGGTTCCTCATTTGTTTATTTATCGAAAATAATCTCTAGACGTGCTACTACATGATCACTCAGAACATCTGATTTGTTAGAACTGAACATTCCTAGGTTCTACTCCAGGTTAAAAAAAAAAAAAGGTCTAAAACATTCCCTTGTCATTTTTCATTCAGATATTTTTGTCTAGCTCACTGGAATTTTCTGCTTTCTTTTTTGCAATATCTTAATACAAATCTTTCCATGAAAAAGTCATTGCTTTTTGGTTTACAAATTCTGTTCCATCTGTTCTGCCTTGCTGTGTTGGTCTAGATAGCCTAACATGAATTCAGATGTGCTAATTAGATATTGCTGCTATGTATCATTCACTGTATCATACAATTTGTCAGTTATACTGTATTTATTATTGTGAGAAACTTTAGTTTAGCAAATATTCCTTTAGGACACTATTGTAAATGAGATTTGATTAATGCTTATACCCCATAACATCAATCAAGAAATCAAGCAGCTGTTTAGTATAGTATGAAGTTTGTAGGTGATGTTATATTGGCAACTTCTGTATTTGGCCTGATTTGTGTTTCTGTTTTTGGCCTGCAAATTTGTATCTGTACACTTCAACTAATGCATACTTCTGTGTAATATTTTCTCACAACTCTTTACCAGGTCGCACCAGGAAACAGGTGCCAGCTCAGTGTAGATTCTTGGCCCTCAACATTTCTAAATAAACAGTGCCAGTTCCTCGTGACTGATAATAGATCTAATTTCTGCCTGGTGCTGTGAATAGCTTTCTTTATGTAAGCAACTCTTATCTTATTGAAACTATGATAATCCAGAGGGTGCTGTCCCTGGTGCAAAGATCTGCCAAGTGAGCGTCTCCATCAGTGCAGCCTGGCCACACGGCCCAACCTTGGAGGGTAAGTAAGGGAGGCCTCCTGGTGGTTTTTCTGCCAAGAACCTTGTACAGTCTTCCTTGGGAGCCGTACCTGCCCTACGGCCCCACCCAGAGGGGGCCAACCTGAGTGGATTGCCGCTCCGAGTAAGTCCGGGAGTGGGCAGAGGTCAAAGGAGTCGGGGGACTGAGCTCTGGGAGGACTGGCACCCAAAAAGCATACTAAAAAAAATGAATCTTCTTCACTGAGTCCTACTTGCAGGTCTTAGTGAGATCGCATTGATGAGGAGTCAGAAAATGTTATATAGCGTATGGTGGAACGTTGTTCTCCACTGAAATCCATCGCTGTCGAAATGTTGTTCTCCTATACTAGTGACGTTCGCAGTGCAGCAGAACAGTTTTTTGTTCTACTGCACTGCTCACGTCACACACTGTGTCCTCGAGCAGCATTTGACAGTTAGGGCTCACTCCATAGACAGGACACATAGCGAAAGCAGCAATGTTGGCGGTAGTACTATCAAAGCCACTATCGGAACGGGATAGATTCATCCTCGATCAGGAAAACAAAAAACAACGGGAAATGACATGCGGCAATTACATAGTTTCCTGAAAGACAACGATGAGCACAGGGCAATACATGACATTCCCACTACAGAGTTAGACCCACTGTTAGCCGATTTTATCTATAAAATAAGAAGGTTAGATGGCAGTGAATAAACAGTTAAAATGTCAAGCATGAAAAGTTAAAAATGTAAAGTTCTTTTTTCCTTCTAGTAACCCAGTAAAAATGTTTTGAAGCAGAAACATGCTGTAGTGATTTTCTTTTTCCCCAAAAAACGACGTTCCACCATACACTATAAAGAAAAGTGCATGGGGAACAGTTGACAACAGGGTAATCTTTCACCGCTGGCACTATGACGACGGATTACCTCTCGCCGCGCCTTGAGGTAATCCGTCGTTATAGTGCCAACTCGGTGAAAGAATAGCCCTGTTGTCAACTGTTCCCCATGCACTTTTCTATATATTGTGTATGGTGGAATGCTGTTATGCATGTAATTCCATTCCTGGAATATGCTTGTTCTGCTGCAGTAGTGACATCATTATATTGTTCTGCTGCAGTAGTGATGTCACTGCTGCAGCAGAACAACTTGGAATGCTGCCACATACTTGATTTCCCATATCTAATTATGCTGGAAGTTGTTGATTTTTAAACTTGAACTTGCAGAAACATCTGCAGCACACTGTCAGTAATCTGAGCCTACCACCAACCCTCAAGTGCCCCCCCCCCAACCTCCAGTTCACTGAAACAAAGGGCAGTGTCCGAAATAGGCATTGATGCCCATACACTATATAGAATAGCGATGGGCAACTCTGTGCACAACTTGTGTGTTGTGCCACCTCGGGAACTGATTCCCACAGACCTCTCAAGCTTCGCTCTCGAGGTCACAGGGAACCGGTACCCCTCAGTGGCTGTTGTGCATAGTTTCCCATCCACTGTCCTATATTCCTTTAGCTTTTATTTACCGGGAAGGTGCGGTAGACAAACAGCTGCCTGTTTTTAGGCACGGCCTGAGAGATCACAACAAGGAAAAAGTACAGTAAGTGACAGCAATACACAACAACAGTCATTTACAAAAGTCACAAAATATAAAATACAGTAGTTGGTGCGGATAAACAAAGGTACAAAGCAAGGACAATCAGGGGTTGACTTCAGCTCAAAAAACCTGGTGGCCATCAGGCCAGCGAGTTAGCTAAACTTAGTGCCTTGCAAGAAGTTTTGGTGGTCCTCCAGGACAACACTGCTGCCTTACTGTACTCACACTGACTCGATAAACAGAACAAAGGAAACTCTGATAGACATTTTTGGGGGACGGAATGAGAGTAATTTTCTTAGTAAACAAATTGGACACAGATGGTGGTGCCTAGGTTGAGAACATTGTCACAGAGATTGGTTTACTAAAGAAGTGATCAAAAAGAGCCAGAATTATGAAACACTAGTTACTTGTCATATTAGTACCTTTGTAACAATGGACTGCTCCGAATTTTAGTTTTTCAAAGACTGAGCCTATAATATTTCACTGCGACTGCTCACTAATAGACATCACACAGTTAGCTTTTTCTGGGTAGGGTTGCTGTACACAGCTACTGTTCAGACACTTAACGTTTTATAAAATCTGATGCTGAATAAAAATCTTTTATAGGGAGAGGTTATGTTGAAGAGAAGCTCAGTTTAATACATCTGAGAGGCTGCAGACTAACAACAGTCTCAAAACAAACAGAAAAAGCTCTGCATACACAAAGTGGATATTTCAACATTTAAGGCCCCATGAAGAAGCCTAATTTTAGAGGCGATCCGTATGGGTGTTGGTGTAGGGGTGCCGGTCGCCTTTATATTTAAATAAATGTTTAAATGTCCACTAGGTATGTGCAGAGTCTTTACTGTTTTTCTTGAGTTTGTGCCTGTATTGGTGGCTTGTGCACTTTTGAGGAGGATGATGTGCTCTGTTTTGAACTCTTTTGCAAACGAGCAGCAGTCTCCTCCCCCAGCTAGTGAATTCTCACTACTAGTTTTAAATCTGTTTTTCTCCACAATTAACTGAAAAATACTTTGGCTGCGGTTATTTATTTAAATTAATGATCATACCACTACACAGGGAGGGTTAGCTCAGCACTACGTGCTCTGTCGTTCAGCAGCTGTCACCTGGGAGCTAGTACGTACACAATCTGTGTAAGGGCTCCATTGCTGTCACTTCTGTCCATCCTGTTATTCTGCCTGTTCTAGGTCCCACCATTTGCATCGTAGTCGGGCTGAGCTTCCCACCATATGCATTGTGTTTTTCTCCGTGTACGATCATGGAACCAGGTTGTCTGGTCATGGGCAAGTGCCTGACAGTCTCCTCAACCAGGAAGTCAGAAATTAGCAGTGCCAGCAACCCTTTGATACTTGAAGGTGCAGTGCAGTATTTACTTTAAAGAGGTGCCGGCTAATCAGGCTAGCAAAGCAGAACATCCTCTGGCCCGACTTCAAATTGACTGACCTCTGGCCACCACTCAAGTCGACTCCTGAACATGCAACATTACTAGTTTACAACAATAAACAAGTGAAAGAGGCTCACTGATGAGAAAGACTACACAACTCTTTTTTTTTTTCTTTTTTGGCCTTCCCTTGCCCCAGGTTGACCACTCCTTCGAGCTGCCTAGGTCCCCGCTGGCACCCCTGCCCTGATGCCAGCCACCACCACCTCACATATGCAGCCACCCTGGGTAACTCGGACGTAACCCTTTGCCAGGTAGGTCCCCCTCCTCCGAGGGAGATAGGAGCCAGTAGGGGCTGGCCAGCACACGCTATTTGGCCTGGGTGCTGCTGAGGTGGATCGGGGCCACATCGGGGGCTCAGCGACAATGGGAGCCGGTGACCGTCTTTCGGTCGGCCATGGAGCCTTTTTCTGCTTTGCTCCCCAGAGGTGTGTGGTGTGCCACAACGCCCAGGCGTAAGTTTCGATGTTCGCCATGCCCCCATTCAGTGGGACCTCAGTGCGTTGCCATACCCCCAGTCTCCGCCAGGAGTTTGTTTGTTTGTTTAAAATTTATTTTTATACAGGTTTATCTGTTGGGAAATTAATCCCCATTTTCAACAAATACCTGTGTTATCATTACAAAACATCAAGCATAACAAATACACACAATACCAAAACAAAACTTAATAACAATTACAACCAACATTTAAATAATTAAACAATTCAAGCTTAAAAATGTGCAAATCAGAAATTTCAATAATTTCGCAAGACAAGCCATTCCATGACCTAGCTACACTATTCTGTAAAACCATATCCCCCATGCGATTTAAATTTTGAATTGTAGGCAATTTTCTTATTGATCTCCTAAACATATCTAAGTGTTTAGTGTCTGAATTCAAACAAATCAAGTATCTTAAGGAATGCATATTTGAATGTATCAAACCATGACATATCATGAGCCACACAAATTCTCTTCGAGCCGATGGATATAACCATCCAAGTTCTTGATAAACTATACAATGATGAACTCGAGATTTGTTATTCAATATATAATTCCCCAATCTATAATAAATCTGATCCAACTTTAACAAAGATTTTTTATGAGAATGTTTATATAGTGGAAGACCATATTCTAATACAGGTAACAACAGTTGTTTTATCAACTTAGACTTTATAACCTTATTCAAACATCCTGATACCCTTCTTAATACTCCCAATCTTTGATTTACTTTTTTAATTTGTGACGTTATGTGTTCAGAAAAAGAAAAACGATAATCCACCATAACTCCTAAATATTTATAGGTATTAAACTCTTGTACACATGTACCATCCAAAAAACTAATCTTCAGATCAGTAAAATTCTTAATTCGAGGTCCCACAGAAAAAGTCATACTCTGAGTTTTCCCAGAACTTATTAAAAGTCCAGAATCCCTTATCCAAGACTCAATATTAGTAAAGTCTGTCTGAAGTTGCTGTCTCAGATCTCCTGGATCAGTAGCAGATGCTACCAAAACTATATCATCTGCATAGAGTCTAACATCAGTATAGGCCACGTAATCAGGAAGATTATTAATATAAATATTAAATAACACAGGGCCCAAAATTGAGCCCTGAGGTACACCTCGATATAAATCCAGGAGATCCGAGACAGCAACACCACAAACCACCCTCTGTTTACGATTCGTTAAATAAGATCTAAACCACTGCAAGGAATTATTATTTATCCCCATCGTTTGTAGTCTTAGCAAAAGTGTTTCATGATGTACCAAATCAAATGCTTTACTAAGGTCCACAAACACTGCCCCAGTATGATTACCCTTGTTCAAAGATGTTGACACCAAGTTTGCAAGCGCCGGGTCCTCATTCCACCCTTTCCCCGAGAGAAGGTGAGCAATCTCTGGGCATTCTAGCCTTCTCTCCCTGGCTGGCCCTCCAGTGCCCCGAGTCTGTCCCTGAACCCAGGTCGCTGGCTTTGCAAGTGAAAATCCAACCACTGCGTCGACGGGCCAGCGCTATAACTTTTCAGCAATGGCTTGACATAGTGCATGAGATACAAAACATGGAGGAACTTACTTATAAGGTTAACCTCAGAACCTCCACATTTACCGAGAGATGGGCACTTTGGATCTTCTACAGAGACCCTGTGCTGCCCTCTCCCCCTCACTCATAATAGATTTGCTTCGAAATCTTTGTTGAACGCCTGAACTTTGCTGGGTTGTTTGACCATAAATAACTTGTGAATGCCTAGTAAATTAAATAAATGATCTTTTACTGTGTAAACAGCTGATTCTGTGAAGGTTGTAAAGTGATGTGTGTACCCAAGTTGATTAATAAGCATGAATTAACAAAACAAACCCCCCAAAAAGGGGAAACCCAAGTATTTACCAGCTGGAGCAGTCATTTTAAGCAGATAGGATCGGAATCCCCATTGGAAGGCCTGACTAGAATGACGCTGCCAAATCTTAACTGGAATAAAGTTCCTGAGTCTGGGAGCAGTGTAGCAGAAGGCAATCTCACCTAGTTAATTTTTGTCTTGGACATGGACAGGAGATCGAACTCAGAGGACCTTAGGGTATAAGAGGTTCTACCAGACAGGAGAAGCAAGGCAAGAGGCAGGGGTGACTGATTACATATGTTATTATAGATTGCACCAAAAGCCTGAGGGATCTCAACATGTACACCTTGGAAGACAGGAGAGCGAGAGGGGACGTAATACAGACCTACAAGTAACTCATGGGGGTGAACAGGGTTTCAAGAGGGGAGTAGGGTGCAGGAGCGGAGATGATTGCTGAAGAAGATGGAGGGTCTGAGTGCAGCTAAGGACATAGTAAGATGTATAGGTAACTGGCTTAAGGGGAGGCAGCAGAGGGTTGTGGTTAACTGGGTCAGATCAGAAGAGAGGGAGGTCATGAGCAGAGTACCACAGGGATCTATCCTAGGCCTGGTCCTCTTCAATATGTTCATCAGTGACATTGGAGAAGGAATCTGAGGCAGGGTGTGTCTCCTCGCAGATGACACTAAGCTCTGTGGGAGGGTAGATAGCAGTGAAGGAATCAAAGAAATGTAGAGTGATCTGCAGATACTAGAGAGGTGGTTTAAGGTTTGGCAGATGAAATTCAGTGCCAAAAAGTGTAAGGTGATGCACCTATGGAACAAGAACCCTAAGCCAGAGTACTGGATGGGTGGGTAAGACTTAGTACTATGGCTAAGGAATGGGACCTACTGCAGGAGTTATTTATAACTCCTTCAAACAATCAAGCTAGTCCAACAGGGCCTATAGTAAGGCAAATAGGATTCTGGGATGTATCAGGAAAGGTATTTACAGCAGACGAAAAGAGATAATACTACGTCTTTATAGATCTTTGGTGAGGCCATAGCTGGAGTACTCTGTCCAGTTCTGGAGTCCTCACCTCAGGAAAGATAAGGACAGGCTGGAGATAGTGCAGCAATGGGTAACAATGATGATTTAGGGCCAACAGGTCAGGTCTTAAGAGGATTTTCTCAAGGCACTGAACATGTACTCGCTGGAGACCAGATGGGAGAGAGGAGATATGATAGAGACTTTCAAGTTCCTGAAGGGAGTAAACTAGGTGAACTGCAGGTATTTATTTAGCATGAGTAACAGTTTGAGAGCACGAGTGGAAACTGACATGAGTGAGGTTCAAGAGGGATATGAGAAAGTATTATTTTACAGAGAGGGTGATGGAACCATGGAACAGTCACCGGGGTGGTGGCGCTAAAACCATGAATGGGACAGAGTGAAGAGTATAGTGTCTACTGATGCCGACAGTGACAGGGAGGGAAATGGAGAGGTGTATAGGGAGGGCTGAAACCCTTTATGGACAACAGGTTCTAGAGTTAGCTAGGAAACCATAGGCAGACCGGATAGACCATCAGTCTTTCAAACAACATGAAGTCTTGCTGTATTCTGACTATTGCAGTTAGGTCCTGCCTTTCAACTGCCCCGGAGAACAAAGAGTTAACTTTCCATGTCCAGTATGGAACGTTCAGCGCGAGCTCGGTTGAAGCCCCTGTCTGCTGTTGTTTAAACTCCAACCATCAGATTCTTTACTCCGCCTCACTGAACAGTCGTTCCGGAGATTTCTCCTTTGCTCGGTTCAAAAAAAGTCGGTTAAAGTGTCGTTTTACGCTCGGTTTCTACCAAATCTGTCGGTTTAAGTCTCTGTCTGTGGTACCGTGAGTACTAGATAGGTTTTACATTTAGTTTCTGTGTGGAACTTGTATATTTCGGATCGGTTCGGCTGAACCGATCAGTTTAGTCTTAAAAAGTTTGTGAATTTACTTAGAGTGTGGTAACCGGTCTGTATCGGTTCTAAAAAAAACGGATTTAATTACGTTTTTTTCCAAGACCCGAAACATGGTCAGGAACCGATAGGGGAGTCTTGCCTGGCAGATTGCCGAAAAAAGGGTACATTTTGGCTAGGATTGGCCATGTTGGCAGCATCTTTGGGACTCAGGCAGGCTAACAATATGGCCTACACAGCTAGATACCAGAAGTCCAGATGGGACACTGTTCTGGCTCTGGCTAAACAGGCCCCTGACCAGCTTGCCAAGGAGCTGGAGCAGGTGGCTGCAGATGGGATTGAGGCATCCAAGGTGCAATTTCATGCTGCTGTGGACTCCAGTGATGTTTCATCTAGAGTTATGGCTACATCTGTGGCCCTTCGGAGGATGGCTTGGCTCAGATGTACTAGCCTATCACAGGATACCCAGGCTAAGGCCATGGATTTTCCTGTCATTGGTAATTCTCTGTTTGGGGAGCAGACAGAGAACTACATGAAAAGATGGATGAGTACAGGACCACCTACAGGAGTGCTCAGGCCAAAGAAAGGCAAGCCACTCCTCAAAGGCAGCAGTCCAGGGGCAGGGGCAGGCCTTTTCAAAGGCCTTTTACCAAGCCCAGGCCTCCTTCTTCTTATGCTCAGAGGGGTTCTTCAGTGGAGAGGCAGACGGGAATGAGTAGGCCTGCCCACCCCTCAGCCTAAAGCCCCCTGCCAAGCAGACACTGGTGGGTCTGCCCGGGACGATTCTCCAATACCTGTAGAGAGCAGGCTGGCTTACTTTGTCCAGGACTGGAAGTCTCTGACATCAGACAAGTGGGTCCTGGAAGTAGTAAGCCAGGGACTGGTACTCAGTTTCAAAAAATTTCCCAAGATGAGAGCCAGATCCTTCCCACCTGCAAATCCATCAGAGACCCTTGCCCTGGAGGCAGAGGTTTCTTCCCTCCTGGCTCTCAGAGCCATAGAGAGGGTTCCTACCCTACACAAGGGCAAAGGATTGTACTCCAGGTACTTCCTAACCCCCAAAACAGGAGAATGGCGGCCCATCCTGGATCTAAGATATCTGAACAAGCACCTTTTAAAACCAAAGTTCAAAATGGTGACTCTGGGAATAATTCTGCCCTCTCTAACGCTAGGGGACTGGCTAGCCTCCGTGGACCTCAAAGATGCCTATTTTCACATTCCCATCAGGTGCTTCCACAGAAAGTACCTCAGGTTCTAGTTGCCCTCAAGCCACTATCAATTCAGAGCAATGCCCTTTGGCCTGACATCAGCCCCAAGGGTGTTCACAAAGTGCCTGGCAGTAGTGGTTGCTTTCCTAAGGAGAAAAAAGATCTCCATTTTTCCATACTTGGACAGCTGGCTCATAGTGGGTCAGTCTGTAGACCAAGTCAAGTCGCATCTGCAAATAACTCAGCAAGTGCTCACTTCCTTAGGATTCCTCCTCAACCTTCCAAAGTCAGTTCTCGAGCCAGTACAGCTCCTCACCTTCATAGGGGCAGAGCTGGTACAATAAGGGTGAAGAGCCTTCCTTCCCTGGACAGGGTAAGGACCCTTATGGAACTGGCTCTTCATTCACCCTTCAGGTGTCTCGACCAGCAAGGCATTTCCTGCAGCTTCTGGGCCACATGGCAGCCTCTACAGCAGTGGTCCAGGGAGCAAGATTTCAGATGAGGGACATTCAGTTCCACTTAAGAGCCTTCTGGTCCCAAAGAAAGGATTCCCTTACCAAGCTAGTTCCAGTGATCAACCCTGATCCAGGCTTTGCAATGGTGGCAGGATCAGGACAATTTGAGGCAAGGAGTTCCTTTTGTCACTCAGTCTCATTCAGTGGTACTCACCACAGATGCCTCCCTGCTGGGCTGGGGGGCCCACTTGGGGGATCTTACCACCCAAGGGCTGTGGTCACCTCAAGAATCTCTGCTTCACATCGATCTCTTGGAACTCAGAGCAGTGTTTCTAGCACTGCAAGCCTTTTCCAAATCTGTACAGAACAAGGTGGTCCAGATCAGAACAGACAATACCACCACAACGTGGTACATCAGCAAGCAAGGAGGCAGTCAGTCTATGGCCTTGTGCACAGAAGCAATGAAGTTGTGGTCCCTGGCCTATTCCCTGCAAACCTCTCTGATAGCAGTTCACCGCCCAGGGAAGGACAATGCCCTAGCAGATGCTCTCAGCAGGATATCTCAGGGCCATCACGAATGGACCCTAGATCCCCTAGTTTTGAAAGTGATTTTCTCGAGATGGGGCACTCCACAGATAGATCTTTTTGCAGCCCCAGACAATCACCAACTTCCTCTCTTTTGTTACAGACCCCCAGTCTTGGGCTCAGTCCCCCTGGATGCTTTGATTCTGGATTGGGAAGGGAAATTTCTGTATGCTTTCCCCCCCTTCCCTCTCCTGTTCAAAGTGTTAGTCAAGATCAGGTCACAACCATGCAGAGTGATTCTGATTGCTCCAGACTGGGCCAGACAGCCGTGGTACCCTCTGTTGCTGTCCTTAGCAGTCCACCTTCCCCTGTCTCTTCTCCGGAATTACAAACTGTTGACATCCTCTCAGGGGAGGATTTGATATCCGAACCTCAAGTCTCTCAATCTCAAGGCATGGCTCTTGAAGAGTTAGAGTTTGCTGATCTGCACCTTTCTCAAGGGGTTCTGGATATCTATAAGGCCTCTCGAAAGCCTTCCACCAGAAAGACTTACAACTCCAAATGGAAAAGGTTCACTATTTGGTGCTCTAATAAGCATATTTCTCCAGAATCTGCCGGGTTGCCTACAGTTTTGGACAATATGGTCCATCTTAATGGCTTAGGACTTAGGCCTGCTACACTTAAAGTGCATTTGGCAGCTGTTTCTGCCTTCTTGTCAGTAGGCAAGCCCTCTCCTCTGTCAGCTCATCCTGTGTTTTGTAAGTTCTTCAAGGGATTGCTGCACACAATCCCCCCTTTAGGGACCCTGTTCCTGCTTGGGACCTTAATGTTTGCATTGCTCAGCTTATGCAACCTCCCTTTGAGCCTTTGTTCTCTGCAGAGCTTAAGTACTTGACTTGGAAAACTGTGTTTTTGGTAGCCATTACCTCTGCCAGGCATATCAGTGAATTGCAAGCCCTGTCAGTGGAGCCTGATTTCATCTCTTCCCACAGAGATAAAGTGGTCCTAAGAACTAACAGGAAGTTTTTGCCTAAGGTGTTTCAGATTTCCACCTTAATCAGTCTGTGTTTCCCCCTGTTTTCTTCATTGACCATTCAGGAGGCTGCACAGCTTGGATGTTAAAAGGGCCCTCAGCTACTATATAGAGCGCACCAAGGGTCACAGGTTTGAGTCCCTCCAGTTGTTCCTCACATATGGAGAGGTCGGTAAGGGCAAACCTGCCACTAAGAGATCTAATGCCAGGTGGATTGTCTCTTGTATACAATTCTGCTATGAAAAACTGGGCAGAACCCCACCCTCAGGCCTGAGGGCTCACTCTACTAGAGGTAAAGCTGCTTCCCTGGCTGCTGCCAGGGATATTCCTATCTTAGAAATCTGTCAAGCAGCCACCTGGAAAACAGTCCATACATTCACCAAGCATTACTCTCTGGATATCCAGGCTAGGAGTGATGCTCGGTTTGGCACAGCAGTACTTCAGAGCCTATTCCCAAAGTAGGTTCTGTCCTCCTCCATGGAGGTACTGCTTGGTAGTCTGCAGTAGTCAGAATACAGCAAGACTTCATGTTGTTTGAAGAAAAAATTACTCACCTTAGTAATGTTGTTTCTTCTAATGGAGTCTTGCTGTATTCTGACCCTCCCACCTCCCCTCTCAGAACCTGGTTTTTGGGATGTGGGTGGGCAGGAGCAGTGTTGGCACCCTAGGGGTGCCCCTTCTTTCACCCTGCTTTACTTTGGGTGTGTGTTGTGTTTTGTTTTTTTGGGTTTCCTGACTTGAGTCTTTGCTTTGAAACCAAAAAACCCTTTTTAATAAATTTAATTGCCAGTTGGCTAGTGTGAGTTTTACAGTTTCCACACAGAACTTCTAGTGAGTATTGCTCGTAAAGATCTGATGGTTGGAGTTTAAACAACAGCAGACAGGGGCTTCAACCGAGCTCGCACTGAACATTCCATGCTGGCCATGGAAAGTTAACTCTTTGTTCTCCGGGGCAGTTGAAAGGCAGGACCTAACTGCAATAGTCAGAATACAGCAAGACTCCATTAGAAGAAACAACATTACTAAGGTGAGTAATTTTTTCTTTTCTGTCATCATTGTCTATGTTTCTATCTCTCAAATGAGGAAGAGCAACAGAAACGGAGGGCATGTGATGAAGCACTACTTCACTGAAAGGGGTTGATACCTAGAATAGATTACCAGCGAATAAGAGTAGGAAGCTTCAGCAATGTGTGGGATAGACAAAGGAGAATATTAGGAAATGGGCAGGACAGAGGGAGGTTCGCCAGAGATCAGTTAGGGCCTACGGAGGCAGACTAGGCGGGGACCAACTGGGCAGACTTGGTGAGCCAAGTGGTCCATTTCTGATGACAAATTCTGTTTCAGACCCCTGGAATCACTCACTGTGCTTAAACTAATGCAGTTAGCCTGGAAGGTAGAACTGCCCTGGAGAGTGGAATGTATATAAATTATGGAACTCAGAATGAGAGTTCAAATCTCTGCCTTGAGGTAGCACTGTGTTCTATAGCCTAATGTCAGATTCATTTCTCTGCCTGAAGAAGCAAGTCGCCCCAATGAACTCTCTTTAGCTACTCCACTTTTCAAACTTTATTTTCCAGCGAAAATAAGTAATCAATTTATTTTATTTCTTTTCTGTGCCTCCTAGCTTAGATTATCATAGTTTTGCTAGTTATTTACTATTTTGGCTTTTTACCCAGTCCCTCAACAGTTCCCGGGAACCAGAGAAACTCCCTTTGTTTTTATTTAGCAGTTTTTGTTTAAACCGCATTTGTTTCTATTTTGTTTTCACTTTCTTCTTTATTTTGTGTGGTTTTATCTGATTGTTTTTTGTAGTTAGCGCTCCGGTTCCTCTTGGCAAACAGAACTGAGCTGCTTTTTCTGTCTTTTACTATTTGGAGGGAAACTTAAAAAAAAAAAGAAACGCTTTTTATTAGTGGTCCATTTATTTTGGAACCAGACCGGAAATTTTCACTTTCTCTATTTGGGAACCGCATTTTATGGTCTTCTGACAAATTGGCATGTCAGATAGCCCAACAAAGAGAATGGGACTGGCAGGATTTAAAAATTGCTCAGGGTGCTTCAACCTCTTGGCTAAAGTGGACAGCCACGAGTTGTGTCTAAGGTGCCTAGGTCTTGACTATATTTCAGTTATTGTGAACTCCGCAGCAAGTTTTGCGCCAAAACACTTAAAAAGAGGGCCAAATAATTACAGGATATTATGGCTTCTCAGTATGCCTGCATGCCACCAAAGAATTTTGACAAGGGCCCTTCCTCCCATCACAAGCTAAAGGAAAGGCCCTCTAAAGACTCCTCTGACTCCAGGATTCCCGAAAAGGGGAATCCTGAACATGCCAAGCACAAAAGGTCATCAGAGCAGGTTCCAAAACAGGTTCCTGCTAAAAAGAAACAAACCAAAAAAAAGCAACATGTCGCTGTCCCTCTAGCTGGAAAAGCAAAGGAGCTGTCAGTGGACAAATCAGAGATGCCCTCGATGGAGGACATGACTAACGCTTAGCAATTCTTTCAGGCTTTTCAAGCCATGGGTACCCCAATGAGTATGCTGGCTCCTCCTCAAGTTTCTGCCTTCTCCTGGTTCTGGGGGAACAGGGGGCTGAGTTTTATTATGAGGAGGAGGAGGAAGGGGAACTGATTGAACCTGACAGTTCCCCTGAACAGGAGTTTGGTTCCCCTCCCGGGGGTCCGGAGGATTTCTCCTCCCACTATGCCTTTGTGAGGCAAATGATAAACATGCTTGAGTTCTCCACCCAGAAATCTGCGGAGGATGAGGAGAAGGCTGAATTTTTGGACATGATGGGGTTAACTCTAACTAAGAGGTCGCGTTTACATGTCCACAAGTCCCTTTAGAAAGCAACCTGTAAGTTTCTTCAAACCCCTACTTCTACCCTGGGAATTGACAAGAAAATCGAAAAGTACCAGCTGGACAGACATGATGCTGAGTACCTCTACTCACATCCAGATCATGAAGATGTGGTCCAGGCAGCTGCCTGTGACAGGCCAGGATTCCCCTCTCCACCCAGCCCCCGGATAAAGATTTCAGGAAGCTGGACTGTATGGGGAAGAAGGTGTACACCTCTGCTTCTTTGCTCTTGAGGCAGACCGTATACATGGCTTACATGGCTCAGTACCAGAAAGTCCTCTGGAACTCTGTGCTGGCCATGAGAACAAGGCCGCTGGGGACCTGGCACAAGATTTGGCAGACATGGTTAAGGCTGCCCTTGATGCTAAGAAATATTGGTTCCATATGGCAGTGGATGCCAGTGACATTGCCTCCAGAGTCTTATCTTCCTAAGATGATTTGCCTGGCTAGGTACCACTAATTTGTCCCTGGACACCCAGGCAAAGCCATGGATTTTCCATGCGAGAACAATTCCCTATTTGGTGACAGGACAGAGGCATACATGAAAAAGGTTGACGAGTGCAAAACCACCTACAAAAAGCAATTCTGAGAAGTAAAAGGCCTTTACTTCCTACAGGCCGCACACAAGGGGAGGTGGGGGTAGGGGTTATTACCCTCATGCTTTCTTTCCCATGCTCATGCCCTATGATTGCTCTCAGATGAATGTTTAATTTAGGGTCAGGGGCAGAAGAGCTTCCAAACGGGCTGATGAGGCTCCAGCTCCTGAGGCTCAGCCCCAACAGAACCCCTGACGTATTGGTCCTGGTTGCCCATTCATTGCCAGTGGGAGAAAGACTGGCTCACTTCTTCCAGGAATGGAAAAGCATCACCACAGACAAGTAGGTCCTGGAAGTAGTGAGCCATGGTTTTACCCTGCAGCTCAGAAGATTAATCAAGTTGTAGGTTCACAGAAACTTCCAACCTCCTACCCCAGCAGAAAGGATTCTGCTGGAGTTGGAGGTCAGAAAGTTGCTGCAGGCAAACGCAGCAGAAAGAGTCCACCCTTCCCTGTGGGGAAAAGGCCTTTACTCAAGGTACTTTCTCACTCAAAAGCAGAATGGGGTGTGGTGACCCATTGGGCCTCAGGTTCTTTAAGAAACAACTGAAAAAGAAGTTCAAGATGATCACCCTGTCCACAGTGATACCATCCCTGCAGCAGGGAGACTGGTTGGGATCCCTTGACCTGAAAGATGCATATATTTACACATCCCAATCAGGCCCAGTCACAGAAAATACTTAAGTTTCAGGCTGCCTTCTGATCACTACCAGTTGACATCCCTTCCCTTTGGCCTCTCCTCTGCTCCCATGGTGTTCACAAAGTGCTTGGCTGCGGTGGCAGTACATCTCAGAAGACAAGGAGTGATGTTTTTTCTTTATCTGGACGACTGACTAGTCACAGGAAAATCACATCTGCAGGTAAAAGGACTCTCTCCAGTTAACTCAGAGCACCTTGGAGACATTGGGATTTCTCATAAACGTGCAAAGTTTGCAAACAGAACCAGTACAGATACTGGAGTTCATTGAAGCAGAGCTGGATACCCTCCAGGGCTTGGCATTGCTACCTCAAGACAGAATGGAAAGCCTTCTGTCTCTAGCAAGATCCTTCATCCTGGGGAGAGCCCAGGCCAGCAAGGCACTTCCTTCAACTTTTAGGGCATATGGCCTCCACTACAGCTGTGATACCAGGGGTCACATTTCAAATAAGGGACATCCAGTATCACTTAAGGGCCCATTGGTCCCAGAAGCTGGTACCTGTGACACAAACTCTGTTCTAGGGACATGGATATGTTGTTTTATCCACTTACTGGCAAGTTCCTTGCCGCTTTAAATCTTGCCGGAAGGTCTTCAAGCTGGCTCCTCCCACCCACCCAGGTGGTAAAACTCTCAGCTCCGCCCCATGATGCCAGATCTTCCTTACTGCTTGGAAGCTCAGGTTCCCTCCTTAGCACTCTGCGTTTTAGGCCTGGATCCTAACTCGTCGGTTAAACCGAAACTCATACTTAAATTTTCTAGACTTCAGTCTTTTTCTTCCTTCGCGGCTGCGATGGACAAATCGACTCAGTTTGGCCGGTGCCCTTGTGGGTAGAAGATGTCGGACTGATCCGCACTCCACGTGCGTCTACTGCCTTGGGCTCGATCACGATCCCAGGCCTGCAAATTGTGCAAGTCCTTCTCGGTCAACGTTCCTGCGAGGCCGTGCTGCCAGACTTCAACTTGAAGCTCTCGAGGCATATTCCTCCGGTAAGTGAAGGAGGCCCATTGAAGCGGTGTCCTTTGGCGGTGGAGCTCGGCTGAGCAACTTGAGCAAATGATGCTCTGAGGAGGAGGCGCCCAGCCGCATCTTCTTCTTCCTTGGTCGCGGCATTTATCCCGCCTCCTTGGGCTCCTTCTACTTGGCTTCATTTAAGGACCTTTGTCAGTCCCTCTCTACTAAGGGAGAGGGGCCATCGAGACACTCCTCTTGGTCCAAGAAAAGGGACTCAAAGGGTAAGTCCCACCGTCGACGTTCGTGGGAGCAGGAGAGGTCCCCTTCCCCGGAGAGTTGACACTCGACTTCGGTTGAGGTTGCAGCTAAGGAAACTGGCTTCACGGTGTCCCTGTCAGGTCAGCCGGCCGAGACACCCGTCGATGCAGTCGAGATTTTTCTTGACCCGTCGGACGGGCTGTCAACTGGGGAAGCCGACAACCATTCTTCACCGGTTCCCCCAGTGGAAACCGAAGACTTGCCTGTGCCTCCTGTGCCAGAGTCCCTGGTTAAGGTTCCTGAGCCGGGGGAGGGAGGAACGGGTTTGCCCCACTCCCTCCCAGACCTACCCTTGGAAACACTGAAAGTCTCGGTCTCTGACCTCCTCTCGGTCCAGCCGATCCCGCCGACATCGGCGGTCTCGGCACCGAGGGAAGTGGTAGCGCCGCTCATCCTCGTCATCGTCCTCCTCGGAGGATAGGCTCTGGCGCAAGTTGCATCGGCGCTATGAGGATCTGATGTGACAGCAGCTTCTTTTGACTGGGAGCAAGCCGACTCCGTCGCCTTCCCTAGCCATTAAGTGGCTGTCACCTGAGTGGCTGAAACAACCCCTCGTGGTCATCGAGGAGCCGAAGCCGGCGCCGGTTGTTCGGCCAAAACCAGCTGTACCACCTATTGTGGTGGAACCCCTCGCCTCCACAACCAAAAACTGGGGTTCCGACCTAGGATTCTCGGTTGGGTCATGGGTTGCCCCATCAGTTGTCGATCACCCTCACTCCCGATCATCCTCAGCAGGTGGAGGGTGGCTCAGGCCCTCGGGAGCTGTTTGAAGACTCCTCGGCATCTGATGATGACTCTTCCCTGTTCTCCAGGCCTCTTGACCTGGAGTCCTCTGGGGGACAGTCAGTGGACGAGTGCCTGAAGCTCGAACCCGTGTCAGAGCGGGCCAAGTATCCCCTCACGGAGATACTGGACCGAGGGGATTCTCCTACAGAGGCCTTTCCTGTGGCCGAAGCCATTGTTGGTCCGGCCCTGGAGCTATGGCAGCGGCCGGCTTCTTGTCCAGCTCCCTCAGCCAGGATGGCCAGGAAGTATGCCGCTCCCACCGGCTCACTCTCCAGATTCTTGGAGCACCCCTCTGCGGAGGGGTTGGTGACTGACAGTGTTTTCCAGCGCTCCGGAAACGCTCGGGACGTGGACAAGCCACCCTATAAAGAGTCCAAGAAACTGGACTACTCTGGGCGTAAAGTTTACGCTGCGTCCTCCTTAGGTCTTCGTCAGGCCAGTTCGGCCGTACTGATGGCACACTTTTCCCACGCCCTTTTGGGCTCCCTGGATGAGGTGATTCCTCATCTCCCGACTGACCTCCAGACTATGGTCAAGCAGGTGCGGGATCAGGGAAGGGCAGTGGCAAAATAACAGCTCCAAACTGCTCTTGACATTGGAGACTCTTGTGTCAGATCAGTAACGGCCGCAGTGGCCATGCGCCGCAGAGCTTGGGTGCGGATCTCCACCTTCACGGCGGATACCCAGCACAAGCTGGCAGACGTTCCCTTCCTGGGTACCGACTTATTCGGTCCCGGGGTGGAGGATCACTTGCAGAGGATCAAGAAGTCCAATGCCACCTTGGACTCGGTCACATCTGCCCAGAAGGACAAAGGCCGCCAGTAGCAGCATAAGCCCTTTCAGCCTTCTGCCCCTGCGGCACGTCCGGCCCAGCAACACCAGCATTAGGGCCTGCAGGCTCGCACTTGGCATCCCAAAGCCAAGCCTGCAGCTTCCTCCAGCAGGAAGCCAGGAGGAAAAGGCCCAGGAGGTCCCTCGGCCGGTCCTTCCTCCAAGCCTGCCCAGTGACGGGTTGAGGGGTGTCACCCCCAGCCTCGTCACTCCCCCCTGGGTTCCCCCCTGGGGGGATGGCTCCGCCACTTCTTTTCCGCCTGGTCCATTATCACTGCGGACCACTGGGTGTTGGAAGTGGTAGGAAAGGTCTGCCTCTGGAATTCGAGTAGGCCCCACCCTATCGAGCCGTCGCCCCACAAGGGGCTATGGGGTCCACAGCCTCTCTGTCGGCTCGTTGAGCCGACATTGCTCTGCTCCTCCAAAAGGAGGTGACCAGGGAGGTAGTGGATCCTCCACCAGATCCAGGGTTTGTGTCCAGATATTTCTTGGTCCCGAAATGGACGGGGGGCTGGCACCCTGTTCTAGACCTACACGACCTGAACAAGTTCCTAAGGTCCCGAACCTTCAGAATGGTCACTCTGGCACAGATCATTCCATCCTTGGGACGAGGCGTGTGATTCTGTTCTCTGGACCTCCAGGACACGTTCTTTCACATCCCAATCCGTCCATCCCACCAGCGATTCCTTCGCTTCAGAACAGAGGGGTCCCTTTATGAGTTCCGGGCCATGCCCTTCGGCCTCTCTCCAGCTCCCAGGGTCTTCACCAAATGCATGGCAGTGGTGACAGCATTCCTGCAGCGCCGAAGGGTCCGGGTGTACCCTTACCTGGACGACTGGCTGATTGCAGCCTCCTCCAAGTCGGAGGTGGAGCGGTCCAGGGATCTGGCCCTCCAGGTCTGCTCTCAGATTGGCCTCCTCATCAATAAGGCCAAGTCGGAACTCGTGCCAACGCAGGTGATTCAATTCATCGGGGCAGAGCTCTACTCTCTTTGAGCCAGAGCACGGCTCACGGCGGACAGGGCCGAGGTTCTTTCCTCCTTTGCCCAATCATTTCTGGTTGGGCAATTGCACCCTGCCCGGGACTTCCTGCGCCTCCTGGGCCTTATGGCAGCCTGCACCAGCGTGGTCTGTTGGGCCCGCTGGCACATGTGTTCCCTTCAATGGGGTCTGGCCCGCCAATGGTCACAGCGCTCCGGTCCTCTGGACCAGCCAGTGGCGGTGACCCAGGAGATGTCGAACGCTCTCCAGTGGTGGATCGTTCCAGCTCATCTCTCAGCTTGCCTCCTCTTCTAGAGCCTGGAAAAGATTCTACAACAGTCGGTACTTGTCTAATTTTTACTTGCTTGAGCATTACTTGTTGTTCATTCACAATAAGTTTTTTTCCTGTGGTTTTATTTTAGTCTGCGAAAGCTTGGCCTCAGTGGCCAGTCTTTTATTGCCTTTTTAGCACGTCTCATTTTTGTGTGGTTTAGGATAGGTTAGTAAAATTTGTGGCTGTTGGCCAATTGACTTCTAAATAAATCTAACGTTAGGCTGTAGAGCACAGCACCACCTCAAGGCAGAGATTTGAACTCGCATGCTGAGTTCCTTAATTTACATACATTCCACTCTCTGAGGCAGTTGAACCTTCCAGGCTAACAGCATTAATTTAAACACAGTGAGGGATCCCTTGGAAGAAACAATATTACTTTCATAAGTCATCTCCCCCAGGGTAAGGTTACATAGAGCAGATGGAAGGAGCCATACATGATTTGACTACAAGGTACAGTGAAGAGAAAGTTGGTTAGAGGCCAAAGCAAAACAGCAGGTGTTGTTATACACCATTGGTGTTATTGTATGCCACATTCCATTTTTGCAGAATAATTTTAGAGGCTGAAAAGAAAACGGACATCCTATAAAGAGGTTTTGGGAGTAAGATGCCGCAGGCTATGGCGGTGAGAACTCCAATCTAGAATTAAGACAGAGGCCACATGAAGTGAGAAGCCTAGTGATGGGTCTAGTGTGACACCAAGGTACAGTAGTTAAATAAAGGGACTGTGACCAAGGATGTGCCATTATGGCAAACAACAGACAGTAGGCATGGACAGGAAAGGAAAGATTTTGTCAACTGTTTGTTGATTGTAATCAGATCAGATGACCTTAAGGTTAGCAAGCAATGTGAGAAGGCAGTAGGGAGGGCTGGGGGATACTGGGATGTGTAGGGAGAGGCATCACCAGCAGAAAACAGGAAGTTGTTATCCCTCTGTACAGACAGTTGGTGAGACCCCATCTGGAGTACTGCGTCCAATTCTGGAGACCCCATCTCCGCAAGGACATAGACAGGATAGAGGCAGTCCAGAGGAGGGCAACTAAAATGGTGCAGGGTGTGCAAGAGAAGCCATATGAGGAGAGACTAAAGGAACTTAATATGTATGCCCTTAAGGAAGGGGGGAGACATGATAGAAACTTTTAAGTACCTCAGTGGAATCAACAAAGTCCTAGAGGGTAGCATCTTTCAGAAAAAGAGATGTGCAAGAACAAGGGGACACAATTTGAAGATGGGGGGACGGTTCAGGGGCAATGTGAGGAAGTATTTTTTCACAGAGAGGGTGGTGGATGTATGGAACAGCCTTCCTGAGGAGGTTGTGGGGTCTAAAACTGTGGGAGAATTCGAGACTACATGGGACAGACATAAGGCAATTTTTGTGGGGGTAGGAAGAAATAGGCTGTTGGTTAACTGGGATCTGCAGCTTTATCCTGTAGGTAGGGAAATGGCCAGACTAGGTGGGCCAAGCGGTCCTTATCTGCCGTCAAAGTCTATGTTTCTATGTTCTATGAAGTCATTGACAGTATTACATAAGTCTCCATTTATACGCCCACCCTCAATCCGATCCCAACTATGTTTACTCCTGCTATCTGGTGACACTGAATTTAACCCCAGAGCCTTAAAGAAGACTCAGCAGAACCTCCACTCTTTCTGTCCAAGCTGGTCTGATAGAAAAGGGTTCAAAATAGCCCACATGAACATCCAATGTGTCAGACACAAAATAGCTGAACTCGAAAGTTTTGTTCTTTGTTTAATGGAGTCCTGGTTAAAACCATCTATACAATCCCATGAAGTCGCTCTCCCAGGTTACTCCTCCTACCGTGGGACCAACCCAGCGGGGGGTGGGGGTGGGGGTTACTAATATATACTAAGGTAGGGTTGGCAGTCAACGAACTAGCTGACCTAAACATTAACCCTGACATCGATCACCTATTCATCTCACTTACCGTTTGCCAAGTCAAGCAGTTGACCATAGGGTACACATACCTGCTCCCTAAACTTGCATCTACCTCCTGCACCAAACTCTTCACTAGTCTTGACATCCTTCCACACAGAGATACCATACTCTGTGGTGACTTCAGTCTTGAATGGCTTGGCCCCAGAAATGCCCAATACCTGTCAGCTATATCCGACGCCAAGCTGGAACAATTAATTGAACAACCAACTAGACTCAACATGAAGTCAGGAAATCACACCCTACTTGACTGGATGTTAACTAACAACAGGACCCACATCAGAGCTGCGGGAGTCCTCCCCAATGCGCTAAGCGATCATTCCCTGATCTGGAAAAACAACTTTCCCCATCCTCCCCCAAAAACTTTAAAATCCAGAGACCTAACATACTTTAACCCCTCTGAATTCCTGCATAGCCTTGCTTCCATTGACTGGACCCCTATCACCACACTTCCAGACATAAATCAGGGTCTAGAATACTTTATCAACACCTTCACTTTCATCCTTGATCTCCATGCCCTCTTCAAGTTGAGAAGGGCCAAAGGAATCTACTCCCCCTTGCTCTCCCAGGAGCTACGGGTCCTAATGCGCTCCAGAGACAAGGCTTGGTGATCCTTCAAACAATCTGGACTCCAAACAGATTGGTAGTCTTAATGGCAGTTGTGGAATGCCTGTAAAACTAAAGTAATCAATTCTAAGCAGAAATACCTACATTCCCTGCAAGTAAATAACCTCACCAACCCTAAACGCTTCTGGATGCAAATCAACGCCCTCCTAAAGGGCAATGAACAAAAAATCCTCCAGACCATGATCTCGAAAGGTGCAGAACTATCCTTGCCCCCCGAGATCGCCACAGGAATAAATTTATTCTTCACCGACCTTGATGTTTACAATGTAGGTCTCCTGGATACCCGCCCCACAGTGCAAACCCCCTATGCCGAAGCTCACCACCCCACCCCCCCTTTCATATAAAACTTACCACCCATAAAGAAGTCCTTAAGTGCTTATTGGATCTCAACCCCAATAGTTCTCCTGGCTTTGACACCCGGCCACCTAGATTTCAGGGACTGGTGCACCCACGCTGACTCATCCGATCACCCAGCTGATTAATCGATCCTTCATCACTCACTCCATCCCGGACAAATGGAAAACCGCTACTGTTCTCCCCATACATAAAAATGGTCCGACTAACCTCATTGAGAACTATAGACCTATATCCATCCTGTGTCCCATCGGAAAAATACAGGAAAGGCTCCTATATAATCAGCTGTACTCTTTCCTTGAACAGACCAACGCCCTTACCATACACCAACATGGCTTCAGGAAAGCTCATGGGACTGATACTGCTCTCTTGAGGGTCACCTTTGACATCTTTCATGCCATGGATCAAGGTAGTGCCATGGGGGCAGTCTTCATTGACCTCACGAAGGCCTTCGACCTTGTCAACTACTCTCTCCTCATCTCCCAAGCTTCATTCTCTAGGTCTCGACTCCAACTCCCTCTCTTGGATTTCTAGCTACTTATCTAACCTCTTCCAGTGTGTCAAATGGGCTGGTGCCCTCTCCTCCCTATCCCCTATTATGGACGGGGTCCCTCAAGGATCTGTTCTTGGGCCCCTACTTTTCTCGGTCTTTATTAATGATTTGCCTCAAAACTGGGGAAGGGGGCAGCGATCCAGCTCTATGCGGACTATGCCATGCTATACCAGTCTGGCAAAGACATCTCTATTCAGACTGACCTGAAAAAGACTTCCAGCAATTGGAAGAAGCCTGGTTCAAACAGAACTTGCTGGTGTTGAACACAAAGAAAACTAAATCCATGCTGTTCTGGCATACCACCTTTGACTTAACCTCCCAGCCTCCTCTGGTTATCAGTACATCTCCTGGTCTGCCTCTTGAAGGGGTGTCATCCTTCAAATACCTGGGTATGACACTCGATGAACATCCATCTTTCAACATGCATGTAAATAGCATTATTAAAACTACCAGTCAGAAACTCGGCCTCCTCTATCACTCTGCCCTCTACCTTACTCCTCGTACTAGGAAGTCTGTTGCCTTGGCTACCATACTTCTAGGCTTACTCTGTGGTGCACCCATAATTCACTCAGTCAAGACTACTACTCTGGCCAAACTTAAACAGGCCTTTCACAGGATAGCTCAATTTGCCGACGCGGCATCAGCTCAGGCCCATCATTGTGACGTTCTCAAGTTCCTAGGCTGGCGGTCCTTCGAGCCCAAAACTGACTTCCCTGTACTATGTACCACCTTTAAACTCATCCACCTTCCTTCCCCGCCCGTTCTCTCTGGTCTGCTCACTCAGAGATCCTTCCCCAGGACCCTCAGACACTTCCACCTCCCATTGCTGAACCTTCCCAAAATTCACCTAGCCATAGGTAAGCGGTCCTTCACCTGCTCAGCACCAAAAAAATGGAATTCTCTCCCTCACAGCTTACTTTCATGTACGTCTCTACCCCTGTTTAAAAGCCACTTCAAGGAAATCTTCTTTCCCCCTCCAACTTGTAGTGGCAATTGTACTTGATCCCTTCATTTTACCCCTGTGCACCCTCCTCCCCTCACCCACCCTCTCTGGCCTACCAATTTTCTCCTAAACCCCTACTCTCTCCTGCTCTCGCCTTTCCCTGCTCATATACTTTGTACATATGTTATTTAATGTACTATGTAATTGTATTATGCTGCAGCTACTACTGGGCAAGTTTACATGCCCTAATACCATGGTTCTATGTCTGATCAAAGGAATACCAACATAGGACCTCTCTGGACCAGAATGGAATCATTGTCATGATACAGAGGGAACAGACTGTTCGTACAATACCTTTATATATATTTATTGTCTCTTGACTCAGAATGTATTCTTACTCTTCATATTTTGCCTCCTGCATCCTGTTGTACAATGCACTATCTCTTGGAATTGTCTCTATTCCCCGGGTCGCCCCTGAAAAAGGGACATGTCTGTCTCAGTGGGTCTACCCGTTATCAAAATTCAAATAAATAAATTACCCCATGACAAGGATGCAGATAAGGGCCAAAAAGGAAAAAAAAAAAAAACTAAATGGGTAACCTTAGGATTTATTAATCTGAAGGAGAAGATAAATTGTTGAAGTAAAAGGTATTAAGAGACCCTATGTCCCTACAAGATTACATGAGGCTACGTAATAACAATAGAATGACTAAGATTCATTTTTTTTTTAAGTCAAGCCAGCTTAAGGGTCTGAGGAACCGTAGGAAGACTTAGCAGACCTTGGAATTCCCTGCTAGGCAGGAAAATTAAAATAGATGTTATTCTTCAGAATGGAACTGAACTTGTCACCAAATCTAGTGATATAGTCGAATTATTGAGTATTTTGGAGACCTCAAGAAGTTTAGGGTTCTATCTAGTGGAGCAGTACCATTAACCAGAAATGAAACTTTTTTTTTTTAAAACTTCCCAAAATATTACTTTTGTAGGGTTACCCTTGAATTGGTCCAGGATTATGTATTAAAATATAATCTTCATCCTAATATTGGTCCAGACAGTGTTGATTTTAGGATACTGAAACTGGCTGTTTCTGAATTGGTGACATGCCTTGCATCTATTTTTAATTATTCGCTGTGGTAATGGGTTTTCCCTAAACAATGGAAATTGGCAGTCATTAAGCCAATACATAAAATTGGTAGCAAAGATATAGTTTCCAACTACTAACCCATTTCATTGTTGGCTCCTCTTTCAAAGATTCTTGAAAGAATAATTTTTGATCAACCTCCTCCTGCTGTTTAAAGGACCAGTTGGAGGGTGGCAGGCAAAATCCAGGAAGCCCTGCCGGCCCGGTGGCGCTAAGGGTTGAGGCGCTGGATGCCACACCTCACGCTACGCTGGTGACCTGGGTTTGGGAACGATCTTGGGTGGTTGGGGTGCCGGCATGGGGGGGAGGGCGGAGCAGGAGCGAGCATGCTGATGGCCAGCTCTCCTCTCGCGAGGGTGGTGAGGGTGAGTTGGTGCCTCCCATAGTTCCGCTCCCACCGAGTGGAGGTCTGGTGGGTAGCGTAGGCAGAGAGGGGCAGCAAACAGTTACAGGAGGTGGAAGGGGCTGAGCTGGCACCACGGGGTGCATAGTGTTCCTCCACATGTCGCACAGCCATGTGCCATGTGTCGGGGGGGAGGGGGGACTGTAAAATACCTATGTGTCACAGCAGGGACCAAACAGCTATATGGAAGAAAAAGGAAAAGAAAAAAAAATCCAGGAAGCCCTTTGCTCCCGGCTTTAATCGGAGACCCCACAGCCACCAACTTCATCAGACTGCAGGGGTCCTGAAGGGGCTACTGTGCCTTGCTTACCCCTTCCCCTCTCCACGATCGCCATGGGACTTGGACTTTTTGCTCCATTTGTCGGAGTCAGTCCTGCTTCTGCCAACCCTCTTTCTGCTGTTTAAAAGATGAATCAGAGGGCAGCAGGCTATAATTCTTCCCTGCCTCCATGCAGTCCTTCCATGTTGTGGTCCTCACATGAAGGACAGGCGCAAATGACATCAGGAGTCTGCCAGGGAAGTCCACCAGGAGAGGCTGCCCGGGTGAGGGAGATACTGCCCGTGACTCACACACTAAGTTACTGTTCACCAAACAAGTGCGAGCCCACCTACAACGATACAAGAATAGTTTAGTTACTTGAGTATTAGCAATTGAATCAGTGCGTACAGTTAACGCAGGACTGGGGTTGAACAGCATATACTGCCATTTATATTGTGTGCTTTTTTTACTAAGCATATTTCAATGTGGTGCTATAGTTAACTTTCCGTTCTTGACTCTGCTAGAAACCTATTCCATTCTTGTCTCTGCTACAAACTTTTTCCTAATCTTTCGACACTGTTGTGTCATTCTTTAAGTAAAGATATAAATTAAGCCTAGCTGTAAGTAATGCAAAGCTGTACTAGGTAACCTTATATTGAAACAACCCAGGGAACAGTCCGACTAAGAATCACACCCTAAGTGGGTGAAGTGCACATATGTGTTTTGTTTCAGCCTAGTGTACCTGCCTTTTACATTGCTAGCATACTGCTGGAGTTGGGAATTTGTCTTGAATTTCTCACCCCTGCCTGAACAGGACCCTATGTGGAAGGAGGCACAGTTGTTAATCCTGCCTCGAGTATTTCAATCCTATTTCTGAACTGTTGGTCCATACACAAATATATTTGCCTTAAAACGCATTGCCTTCTATCAGCATGGGTAAGGTTGGTACATCATTAGCGGTGCTGTTTCACCCACTCCCGCTCCTCCGAGAAGGGCCTTCTTATGGTCCCAATGGCAAGATTAAAAACTTCAGGCGACTGTGCCTTTGAAATAGCGGGCACAGTGCTTTGCAACTCCTTGCCCAGGACCTTGAAGGAAGCCCCCTTGGTGGACGTTTTCAGAAGGGGCTAAAAAACATTTCAAACAACTTGGAAGTCTTGCTGTATTCTGACAAGTGCAGTTAGCCCCAGCCTTTAAACTGCCCTGGAGAACAAAGGGTTAACCTTTCTATGCAGAGCATGGAATGCTGAGCTCGAGCTCGGTTGATGTCTCTGTCTGTTTCCCTTTGAAAGCTAACTGTCAGATTCTTTACTCCGCCTCACTGAACAGTCGCTCCGGAGATTTCTCCTGCAGCTCGGTTAGAAAGTCGATTGTTGCCGGCCCGGTGGCGCTGAGGGTTGAGGCGCTAGACGCCACACCTCGTCTTTCGCTGGCCCAGATTGAGAGCAGTTCCGGGCAGCCGAGTCAGTGGGGAGAGGAGGATCAGCGTGCCCGATGCTCTCCTCCCTCAGGGGTGGGTGACCAAGAACGCTCTACGTTCTGCATCCCTTCCATAGCCGGTGGAAGCACCGACAGTAGGAAGGGATGGAGGCGGCTTCGCTTGTCGGAGCCGGGGAGGGGGGACGTCGCGGCGCATGAGGGCTGGTGTGCGTCAGCACGTAGCCACTCGGGACATACGTCCCAAGCGCACGGCGTCCCAGGGGGCGTGGGCGTAAGGGGAGAAAACCGGAAAAACATCTCCGGCTGCCCTAGATGAAGTCCGCCCTAAGTCTACCCGGACCACCTACAGGGACAGACCCCAATGTGCCAGGGAGAGGAGGAAGGGCACTCTAGGGGCAGATCCCTAAGGTGGTGGGTGTCGGGGGACATGAGCGGATGGAAGGAGGGGGCACCGGGGGTAGGGAAGGAGGATAAAGATGAAAAAAAAAAAAAAAAAGAAAGTCGATTGAAGTATCGTTTTTCCGTCGGTTTCTAACCGAAAAAGTTTCCCGCATAGTTGGTTCAGTCTCTGTCTGTGGTACCATGAGTACTGTGTTTTCTGTGTGGAACTTGTAAAAAGTGTGGATAGGTTCAGTTGAACCGATCATTTGCTTAATTCTTGTGTAACATTAGTGTGTGGTTACCGGTCCTTATCGGTTCTAAAAAAAAAACGTGTTTCAAAATGTTTTTTTCCAAGACCCGTGTCACGGTTAGGAACCAATAAGGGAGTCTTGCCTGGCGGTTGCTAAAAAAAGGGTACTTTTGGTTAGGTTGGCCATGTCTGAGAAACCCAAGAAAAAAAACGGGCCCACTGGGTTTCAACACTGCAGTGAGTGTGGGGAGGTCTTTGTTAAGGCCGATCCCCACACCGCCTGTGTTTATTGTCTGGGGTTTGAACACCTTGATTCAGACTGCCAAATTTGCAAAAATTTTCCCAAATCTACCCTTGAAAAGAGATTAGGTAGACTGAGTGAAAAGGAGGCCGAGAAGTCCGCTGATCCGGATGGCCAGCCCGGTTCGGTTCCGACCGAACTAGAAGGAGTGCCCTCTGACCAGGGTGATACCTCTTTGGGCAAAAGAAGAGCCGATCCCGAGGGGTCGGTTCTGACTAAAAGAAACGCAAAGAAAAATTGTCCAGTTCGGATCCAGAAGTCCATGTTCCGACCGCCGAAGAAATAGCCAGAGCGATTCGGATTGTGGAATCGCTTCGCCCTGTTCTGACCGATCCGGCACCTTTTTGCAGGGGCTCAGCTCAGTCGGTTCCCCCGGTTCACGATTATACTTTGAAAGAATTTTATGAACCGGAGTTTGAGGAGGAAGGGGAGTTTGAAGATGATGATGGTGATGGTGAAAGTCTGGATGTGCCTGTGGAACCGGACATCTCCCCAGACAGACCTTCAGGTGTATCCCCTCCTGGGCTTTCTGAGTCCCCTTCCCACTTTATGTTCTACAGAAAGGTGGCTGAGACCCTCCAGCTTCCTATGGAAGAGGCAATGGAGTATCAGGAGGAGCCTGATTTTGTAGAAATGATGGACATCCCAGAGTCCAGGAGACTGTCTATTCCCCTCCACAAATCTTTTGGGAAACAGACACAAAAAATTCTGAAGTCTCCCAATTCTGTACCTCCTGTGGACAGAAGAATGGACAAGAGGTATACACTCTCAGGCTCAGAAACTGAGTTTTTATATCAGCAATGCAGCCATGTTGGGGTTGTGCAGGCTGCTGCCTGTGATAAGGCAAGCATTCCCTTGGCGTTACACCCACCAGACAAAGACTCTAGGAAGATTGATTCCTTGGCAAAAAAGCTGTACATGGCATCTTCCTTGGGACTCAGACAGGCAAATTATATGGCCTATACAGCTAGGTACCAGAAGTCCAGGTGGGACACTGTACTGGCACTGGCTAAACAGGCCTCCCCCCAGCTAGCCAAGGAGCTGGAGGCGGTGGCTGCAGATGGGATTGAGGCATCTAAAGTTCAGTTTCATGCTGCTGTGGACGCTAATGATGTGTCATCAAGAGTCATGGCTACATCTGTGGCTCTTCGGAGAATGGCTTGGCTCAGATGTACTAGCCTCTCGCAGGATACCCAGGCTAAGGCCATGGATTTTCCTGTAGTATGTAATTCTCTGTTTGGTGAGCTGACAGAGAATTACATGAAGAAAATGGATGAGTACAGGACCACCTACAGGAGTGCTCAGGCCAAGGAGAGGTAGGCAACTCCTCAAAGGCAGCAGTCTAGGGGCAGGGGCAGGCCTTTTCATAGGCCTTTTTACCAAGCACAGGCCTCCTCTTCCTTTTCTCAGAGGGGGTTCTTCAGAGGGAGAGGCAGAAGGGGGATGAGCAGGACTGCATCCACTCCTCAGCCTAAGGCCCCTGCCAAGCAGACACCCTGATGGGCCTGCCCAGGTCGACTGTCCTATTCCAGTAGGGGGCAGGCTGGCTTACTTTGTCCAGGACTGGATATCTATTACATCAGACAAGTGGATCTTGGAAGTAGTAAGCCAGGGACTGGTTCTCAGCTTTAGAAAATTTCCAAAGATGAGAGCCAGATCTTTTCCACCTGCAAATCTCTCGGAAACCCTTGCCCTAGAGGCAGAGGTTTCATCTCTTCTGGCCTTAAGAGCTATAGAGAGAGTACCTACCCTACACTGGGGCAAAGGGCTGTACTCCAGGTACTTCCTGACCCCAAAAAAAGACAGGGGAGTGGCGACCCATCCTAGACCTAAGATACCTAAACAAACATCTTTTAAAACCAAAGTTCAAGATGGTAACTCTAGGAATAATCCTTCCCTCTCTAAGGCCAGGGGACTGGCTAGCCTCCCTGGACCTCAAAGGTGCCTACTTTCACATTCCCATCAGGTGCTCCCACAGAAAGTACCTTTGGTTCGAGTTGTCCTCAGGCCACTATCAGTTCACAGCAATGCCCTTTGGCCTAACCTCATCCCCAAGGGTTTTCACAAAGTACCTGGCAGTAGTAGTTGCCTTTCTAAGAAGGCAAAAGATTTTCATTTTTCCGTATCTGGACAATTGGCTAATAGTGGGCCACTCTCCAGACCAAGTCAAGTCTCACCTGCAAGTGACCCAGCAAGTGCTCACTTCTCTAGGATTTCTTCTCAACATTCCCAAGTCAATTCTCGAACCAGTCCAGCTTCTTACCTTTATAGGGGCAGAACTGGACACAGTCAGAGCAAGAGCCTTTCTTCCCCTGGAAAGGGCAAGGGTTCTTATAGAACTAGCCTCTTCCTTCAGCTTTCGAGTATCTCGACCAGCAAGGCATTTCTTCCAGCTCTTGGGCCACATGGCAGCTTCAACAGCAGTGGTCCAAGGGGCAAGATTCCAGATGAGGGATATTCAGTTCCACCCGAGAGCTTTCTGGTCTCAGAGAAAGGACTCCCTTACCAAACTGATTCCAGTGACTCTGACCTTGATCCAAGCCCTCCAGTGGTGGCAGGATCAGGACAATTTAAGGCAAGGTGTTCCTTTTGTTGCTCAGCCTTGTTCAGTGGTCCTTACCACGGATGCTTCTCTCCTGGGCTGGGAGCCCACCTGGGGTCTCTTACTGCCTAGGGGTTGTGGTTCCCCCAAGAATCCCTTCTCCACATCAGTCTTCTAGAGCTCAGGGCAGTTTTTCTGGCTCTAAAAGCATTCTCACAGTCAGTTCAGAACAAGGTGGCTCAAGTCAGAACAGACAACACCACCACCATGTGGTACATCAACAAGCAGGGAGGCACTCAGTCCACGGCCTTGTGCACAGAAGCCATGAAGTTGTGGTCCCTGGCTTATTCCCTGCAAGCCTCTCTTGTAGCAGTTCACCTTCCAGGCAAGGACAATGTGCTAGCAGATGCACTGAGCAGGATTTCTCAGGGCCATCACAAATGGTCCCTGGACCCTCAGGTGTTAAAAGTGATTTTTTCAAGGTGGGGCACTCCAGAGATAGATCTCTTTGCAGCCCCAGACAATCACCAACTTCCTCTTTTTTGTTGCAGACCCCCAGTCTTGTGCTCAGTCCCCCTGGATGCCCTGATTCTGAATTGGGAAGGGAAATTTCTGTATGGCTTCCCTCCCTTCCCACTCCTGTTCAAAGTTTTAGTCAAGATAAGGTCTCAACCTTGCAAAGTGAATCTGATTGCTCCAGATTGGGCCAGACAGCCCTGGTACCCCCTGTTGTTGTCCCTAGCAGTCCATCTTCCCTTGTCTCTTCCCAGGAATTACAACCTGTTAACATCCTCTCAGGGGAGGATTTGGTACCCCAATCTGCAGTCTCTCAATCTCAAGGCATGGCTCTTGAAGAGTTAGTTTGCAGATCTGCATCTTTCTCAAGGGGTTCTAGATATTCTCAAAGCTTCTCGAAAGCCCTCCACCAGAAAGACTTATAACTCCAAATGGAAGAGATTCAGCATTTGGTGTTCTAAGGAGCATATTTCCCCAGATACTGCTGAATTGCCTACGGTTCTAGATTGTATGGTCCATCTTAATGGCCTAGGCCTCAGACCAGCTACTCTCAAGGTACACTTTCAGCTGTTTCTGCGTTTCTGTCTGTGGGGAAGTCTTCCTCACTATCTTCTCATCCTGTGTTTTGTAAATTTTTTAAAGGATTGCTTCACACCAATCCTCCTTTTAGAGACCCTGCCCCTGCCTGGGATTTGAAAGTTTGCATTGCTCAACTTATGCAACCTCGTTTTGAGCCTGTGTCCTCAGCAGAGTTTAAGTACTTGACTTGGAAAACTGTGTTCTTGGTAGCCACTACGTCTGCCAGGCGTATCAGTGAACTGCAAGCCCTATCAGTGGAACCTGATTTTCAAACAACATGAAGTCTTGCTGTATTCTGACAATAGCAGTGAGTCCCAACCTTCGAACTGCCCCGGAGATGAAAGAGTTAACTTTCCATGCCAGGCATGGAACGCTGAGCTCGAGCTCGGTTGAGACTCTGTCTGTTGCTGTTTAAACTCAAACCGTCAGATTCTTTACTCCGCCTCACTGAACAGTCGCTCCGGAGATTTCTCCTTCTGCTCGGTTCAGTTTGTCGGTTAAAGTACCGCTTTTCTCAGTTTTCGACCGAATTTAAACTGTAACCTGTCGGTTCAGTCTCTGTCTGTGGTATTTGTGAGCACTAGATAGGTTATATTTTGTCTTTCTGTGTGGAACTTGTAAATGGTTCATCAGTTCGGTTTGAACCAATCGAGTTGTTTAAAAAATGTTAAGTTGTACTTTTAGAGTGTGGTTACCGGTTCTTATCGGTTCTAAAAAAAACGGATTTTATTACGTTTTTTTCCATGACCAGTGACACGGTCAGGAACCGATAAGAGGGTCTTGCCTGGCGGATTGCCATAAAAGTGTAAGTTTGGTTAGGACTGGCACAATGTCTGAGAAACCCAAAAGAAAAACCAGGCCCACTGGGTTTCAGCAGTGTAGTGCGTGTGGGGCAGTCTTTGCCAAGGCTGACCCCCACACCACCTGTGTTTATTGTCTCGGGTTTGACCACCTCAATGCAGACTGCCAGATTTGTAAAGATTTCCCTGCAGCTACCCTAGAAAAGAGAGTTGGTAGGCTCAGGGAAAGGGAGGCCAAAAAGTCTGCTGAACCGGATGGCCAGCCCGGTTCGGTTCAGACCGAACCAGGAGTGCCCTCTGACCAGGGCGAGACTTCTTCAGGCAAAAGGAGAGCCGATTCTGAGGAGTCGGTTCCGGCTAAAAGAACTAGAAAAGAAAAATCAGCTGGTGTGGAGC
Source organism: Neoceratodus forsteri (assembly GCA_016271365.2). Lineage (NCBI taxonomy): Eukaryota > Metazoa > Chordata > Ceratodontiformes > Ceratodontidae > Neoceratodus > Neoceratodus forsteri. The sequence continues at coordinate 198,116,431 of JADMNL010000026.1, read as the reverse complement.
CAAAACTTTCCTCTCCAACCGCTGAAAAAATAGCCAAAGCGATCAAAATTGTTCAGTCGCTTTCCCCGGTTCCGACCTAACCGGCACCATCAGGCAGGCGCCGGTTCAGCTGGTTCCACGGTTCAAGAGTATGATTTAGAGGAATTTATGAACCGAGGAGGAGGAGTATGAGGAAAGTGAATGTGGTTTTGAAAGTCTGGATGTGCCTATTGACCCGGACATCTCCCCAGACAGACCTTCAGGAGTGTCTCCTCCTAGGCTTTTTGAGTCCCCTTCCCATTTCATGTTTTATAAAAAAGTGGCTGAAATCCTCCAGCTTCCTATGGAAGAAGCTGTGGATGACCAGGAGGAGCCTGACTATGTAGAAATGATGGATATCCCATAGTCTAGGAGGCTGTCTATTTTCCCTTGCATAAATCTTTTGGGAAACAGACATTTAAGATTTTAAAGACTCCTAACACTATACCTCCTGTGGATAAAAGAATGGACAAGAGGTATACATTGTCAGGCTCAGACAGGGAGTTCCTTACACAACAATGCAGCCATGTTGGGGTAGTGCAGGCTGCAGCCTGTGATGAGGCAAACATTCCCTTGGCTTCACACCCCCCGGACAAGGACTCCAGGAGGATTGATGCCATGGCAAAGAAACAGTACATGGCAGCATCCTTGGGACTCAGACAGGCCAATTATATGGCCTATACTGCTAGGTATCAAAAATCCAGGTGGGACACTGTTATGGCTTTAGCAAAACAGGTCCCTGGCCAGCTTGCCAAGGAGCTGGAGCAGGTGGCTGCTGATGGTATTGAGGCATCCAAGGTGCAATTCCATGCTGCAGTAGACTCCAATGATGTGTCATTCAGAGTCATGGCTACATCTGTGGCACTCTCAAGAATGGCTTGGCTCAGATGTACTAGCCTGTCACAGGATACCCAGACTAAGGCCATGGATTTTCCTTGTTGTGGGTAATTCTCTGTTTGGGGAGCAGACAGAGAATTACATAGAAGAAAATGGATGAGTATAGGACCACCTATAGGAGTGCACAGGCCAAGGAAAGGCAGGCCACTCCTCAAAGGCAGCTTCCCAGGGGCAGGGGCAGGCCTTTTCATAGGCCTTTTTACCAAGCTCTGGCCTCCCCTTCTGCTTATGCCCAGAGGGGGTTCTTTAGAGGGAGAGGCAGACGGGGTACAAACAGGCCTGCTTCCACCCCTCAGCCCAAAGCCCCTGCCAAAAAGGCACCCTGATGGGGTTGCCAGGGCCGATTCTCAGCTACCTGTAGGGGGCAGGCTGGCTTACTTTGTCCAGGACTGGGAGTCTCTGACATCAGACAAATGGGTCCTGGAAGTAGCAAGCCAGGGACTGGTTCTCAGCTTCAAAAAGTTTCCAAAGATGAGAACCAGATCCTTTCCACCTGAAAATCCTTCAGAGACACTTGCCTTAGAGGCAGAGGTCTCTTCCCTCCTAGCTCTCAGAGCTGTGGAAAGAGTTCCACCCCTACACTAGGGCAAAGGGTTGTACTTCCTTACTCCAAAAAAAACAGGAGAATGGCAGCCCATCCTGGATCTCAGATACTTAAGCACCTTTTAAAACCAAAATTCAAAATGGTGACTCTGGGAATTATTCTACCCTCTCTCAGGCCAGGGGACTGGCTAGTGTCCCTGGACCTCAAGGATGCCTACTTCCATATTCTCATCAGAAGCTCCCATCAAAGTACCTCAGGTTCTGTCTGCCCTCAGGCCATTACCAGTTCAGAGCAATGCCCTTTGGCCTCACCTCTGCTCCAAGGGTATTCACAAAATGCCTGGCAGTGGTAGTTGCTTCTCTAAGAAGGCAAAGGATTGCCATATTCCCTTACCTGGATGACTGGCTCATAGTAGGCCTGTCCCCAGACCAAGTCAGGTTACACTTACAGATAACTCAGCAACTGCTCACTTCTTTGGGTTTCCTTCTGAATCTTTCAAAGTCAGTTCTAGAGCCTGTCCAGCTCCTCACCTTCATAGGCGTAGAGCTAGACACAGAAAAGGCCAGAGCCTTCCTTTCCCTGGACAGGGCAAGGACCCTTGTCTCTCTGGCCTCCTCATTCACCCTGCAGGTGTCTCGACCAGCATGGCATTTTCTACAGCTCCTGGGGCACAAGGCTGCTTCTACAGCAGTAGTACAGGGAGCAAGATTTCAGCTGAGGGACATTCAGTTCCATTTGAGAGCCTTCTGGTCTCAAAGGAAGGACCCTCTGACCGAATTGGTCCCAGTAACTCGAACCCTGATCCAGGCCCTACAGTGGTGGCAGGATCAGAACAGTCTGAGACAAGGGGTTCCCTTTGTCACTCAGTCTCACTCTTTATTCCTTACTACAGATGCCTCCCTCTTGGGGTGGGGGGCTCACATGGGCGACCTGACCACCCAGGGATTATGGTCCCCTCAGGAATCCCTGCTCCACATCAATCTGGCGGAACTCAGAGCAGTATTTCTAGCACTTCAAGCTTTTTCCAAATCTGTTCAGAACAAAGTTATACAGGTCAGAACAGACAACACCAACACAATGTGGTACATCAACAAGCAAGGAGGCACTCGGTATACGGCCTTGTGCACCGAAGCAATTAAGTTGTCTCTGGCTTACTCCCTGAACACCTCCCTCATGGCAGTTCACCTCCCAGGCAAGGACAATGTCCTGGCAGATGCTCTCAGCAGGATATCCCAGGGCCATCACGAATGGTCACTGGACCCCCTGGTCTTGGAGGTGATATTTTCCAGATGGGGCACCCCGCAGATCTTTTTGCAGCCCCAGACACTCGCCAACTTCCCCTTTTTTGCTGCAGGCCCCCAGTCTTGGGCTCAGTCCCCCTGGATGCCTTAGTTCTCAGTTGGGAAGGGAAGTTCCTGTATGCTTTTCCCCCCTTCCCTCTCCTGTTCAAAGTGCTAGGCAAAATCAGATCTCAACCCTGCAAGATGATCCTGATTGCTCCAGACTGGGCCAGACAGCCCTGGTATCCACTCCTACTGTCCTTAGCAGTCCATCTTCCCCTGTGTCTTCCCAGGAATTACAACCTGTTAACCTGTGCTCAGGGGAGGGTTTGGTACCCGAACCTCAAATCTCTCAATCTCAAGGCCTGGCTCTTGAAGAGTTAGAGTTTGCTGATTTACACCTCTCCCAGGTGTAATGGATATCCTGAAGGCTTCTAGAAAACCTTCCACCAGGGTTACATAATTCCAAATGGAAAGATTTTCCATATGGTGCTCTGGGAAGCATATTTCCCAGAGTCTGCTGATCTGCCCACAGTCCTTGATTATATGGTCCATTTAAATAGCTTAGCTGAGACCAGCTACACTGAAGGTGCATCTGGCAGCTGTGTCTGCTTTATTTCAGGAGGTAAGCCCTCTCTCTCCAGCTCACCCTGTATTCTCCAAGTTTTTCAAGGGATTGCTTCACACCAACCCTCCATTCAGGGACCCTGCCCTGCTTGGGACCTTAATGTTTGCATTGCTCAGCTTATGCAACCCCTTGAGCCTTTGTCTTCAGCAGAGCTTAAGTACTTGACTTGGAAAACTGTGTTTTGGTAGCCATCACTTCTGCCAGACGATAAGGAATTACAAGCTTTGTCAGTGGAGCCTGATTTTATCTCCTTTCATAGAGATAAGGTGGTCCTCAGAACTAACAGGAAGTTCTTGCCTAAGGTGGTTTCAGATTTCCACCTTAATCAATCTATGTCTCTTCCTGTGTGCTTCACTGACCATTCCTCCTCTGGCGAGAGGAGGCTGCACAGTTTAGATGTGAAAAGAGCCCTTAGCTACTACATAGAGCGTACCAAGGGTCACAGGTTTGACTCCCTCCAACTGTTCCTCACTTATGGTGAGGTTGGTAAAGGGAAACCTGCCACTAAAAGATCCATTGCCAGGTGGATTGTCTCTTCTATCCAATTTTGTTATAAAAAACTGGGTAAGGTTCCTCCCTCAAGCCTGAGGGCTCACTCTACCAGAGGTACAGCTGCTTCCCTGGCTGCTGCCAGGGACATCCCTATTCTAGAGATATGTCAAGCAGCTACCTGGAAAACAGTTCACACTTTTACCAAGCATTACTCCCTGGATATCCGGGCTAGGAGTGATGCTCGGTTTGGCACAGCTGTGCTTCAGAGCCTATTTCCTAAGTAGGTTCTGTCCTCCTCCATGGAGGTACTGCGTTTAGTAGTCTGTTATTGTCAGAATACAGCAAGACTTCATGTTGTTTGAAGAAAAATTACTCACCTTAGTAATGTTGTTTCTTCTAATGGAGTCTTGCTGTATTCTGACCTCCTCCTCCCGCTGCCTGCCCCTCTCAGAACCTCTGTTTTGGGATGTGGGTGGGCAGTGCAGTGTTGGCACTCAGTAGGTGCCCACCTTGTTGTTTTCACCCCCTTCTTTTCTTGGGGTGAATTGGTGTTGTGTTTTTCATTTTTTGGGTCTCCTGACTTGAGTCTTTGTTTTGGGACCAAAAAATGTGTTTTATGTTTAGTAGCCAGTTGGCTAGTGTAGGTTTACAGCTTCCACACAGGACCTTAGTGAGTTTAGCTCGTAAAGATCTGACGGTTTGAGTTTAAACTGCAACAGACAGAGTCTCAACCAAGCTCGAGCTCAGCCTTCCATGCCTGGCATGGAAAGTTAACTCTTTCATCTCCGGGGCAGTTCGAAGGTCGGGACTCACTGCTATTGTCAGAATACAGCAAGACTCCATTAGAAGAAACAACATTATTAAGGTGAGTATTTTTTTCTTATCTCTTTTCACATGGATAAAGTGGTCCTTAGAACCAATAGAAGGTTCTTGCCCAAAGTGGTTTCAGACTTCCATTTAAATCAGTCTATGTCTCTTCCTGTGTTCTTCACTGATTATTCTTCCTCAGGAGAGAGGAGGCTACACAGTTTAGATGTTAAAAGAGCCCTTAGTTACTACTTAGAGTGTACCAAGGGTCACAGGTTTGACTCCCTCCAGCTGTGCCTCACTTATGGAGAAGTGGGAAAGGGCAGACCTGCCACCAAGAGATCTGTTGCCAGGTGGATTGTGTCTTGTGTACAGTTCTGCTATGAAAAACTGGGAAAAATTCCACCCTCAGGCCTGCGGGCTCATTCCACAAGAGGTATAGCTGCTTCCCTGGCTGCTGCCAGGGATATCCCTCTCTTAGAAATTTGTCAAGCAGCCACCTGGAAAACAGTCCATACCTTTACCAAGCATTATTCTCTGATATCCAGGCTAGGAGTGATGCTTGGTTTGGCACAGCAGTACTTCAGAGCCTATTCCAAAGTAGGTTCTGTCCCTCCTCCATGGAGGTACTGCTTGGTAGTCTGCACTTGTCAGAATACAGCAAGACTTCAAGTTGTTTGAAGAAAAAAATACTCACCTTAGTAATTATGTTTCTTCTATTGGAGTCTTGCTGCATTCTGACCTCTCTCCCTGCCTCCCCTCCCAGAACCTGGTTTTGGGAAGTGGGTGGGCAGGTGTAGTGTTGCACGTCAGTGGTGCTCTTTTTACACCCTCTTCTTTTGTGTGGGTGTTTATTTTATTATATTCCTGTTTGGTTTGGGTTTTTGAGTTTTTGGGTTTCCTGGCTTGAGTCTTTTGGTAATCCAAAACTTTTTGTTGTCTGTTGGCTATTAAAATTTTTTTTACAATTTCCACATAGAATACTATTGGAGTGTTGCTCGTAAGAATCTGACGGTTAGCTTTTAAAGGGAAACAGACAGAGACATCAGCCGAGCTCGAGCTCGGCATTCTATGCTATGCATAGAAAGGTTAGCCCATTGTTCTCAGGGGCAGTTTAAAGGCTGGGGCTAACTGCACTTGTCAGAATACAGCAAGACTCCAATAGAAGAAACATAATTACTAAGGTGAGTAATTTTTTCATCTTTTTCAACAGGCTTTTGGGGAAACCATTTAAGGTCTACAACAGATATATTTATAGTTTTACTAAGTGAGTTTTTAGTATTTATGCCATTTTATGAGATTTGTTTTCGTGGGAATTGTTATAATATCTTATCTGTTTTTTATTGTATTGTTTATTATTTTGTATGATGATCACTACTTGTTTTGTTATGTATATTCCATGTTTTAAGTTGTATTTTATTGTAGTGGCGCCCTAGGCCTCAGGGGAAGGGTGCCACATATAAATAAATTCTACTACTACTATACGTATGTACTGTCTTTAGCCTAGAAAAAAATTATACCTGCCCCTAACTTGCCTGATCAAGAAACCCCAGGTCATCAGTCTCCTATCATGCCATTCTGTGCTCCCTGTGCTGCAGACCCTTTTCAAATTGCACTTCACAAACTGTACAGAAAGGACAACTGCTATAATCTGTTGGAGCACAGTGGCCTACTGTGGTAGATGTACGCCCTACTGTTAGAATATTGCTTGCACTTTCTTTGCTATTATTGTCTGGGGACATAGAGCTTAACCAGGCCCTTACCCCCCGTAGTTCCAGGATATGCTCTCCCAATCCCACAAACTGGTCTAAGATCCGGGAATGAAATTTGCTAACATGAACATTAATAACCTCAGGCCTAAAATCCGTGACCCGCAGAGCTGGCTTGACTTGTATGCCTGATATATTACGAATATCAGAAACTTGGCTAGAGCCATCTGTGCTCTCTCACAAGGTTCAACTACCAGGACTCACCTCGTTCTGTAGAGACAGACCGAGAAAGAAGGGTGGTGGAATGCTTCTTTATATCAGGTGTTCCCTTAACACCTCTCTAGTATCTCTCACTGAGATAGATGCCTTCTCATGTGAGCGCCTCATTGTCAAAATTCTCCTTGGCGGTGTTTAACCGCTCTCTGTGGGCTGCCTCTATAACCCCCCCAGGGTTGCATATCTCACAGACTGTTAGCCCATAGCTTACTATGTACTGTGCTGGACTATGGGCTAACAGTCTATACTGCAACCAGTAAGAGTCCTGTCTAAACTAAGGGCACCTTGTAACAGTGTATGATGTTTTATTACCAGTCTTCCAAGGAGAACTCACCATTGCACTTTGTATAAGACTACAGGTTGTCTTTCCTTGGAAAACAAATGCAAAATGGGTGTTGTGCTCCACAAGGGACTCACTGAACAGCCTCCACAAGCAGTCTCATCAGTTCTTAATAGGGCCATCAAAATACAAGTTACTAAATCACAAAAGTCTTTTGCCAAAAGTCACTACTGTTCAAAGCCCCTTTAACTCGCATCCAAGTGAGATTGTAACCTGTCTTCTGAAGTCTCGGATGTATGTGTCCCAGTGGACTTTCCCCTAAAGTGGGGTGCAGGAGAAGGAGGGCTATCCCCCCCAACAGACATAGCCAGGAGTCCCCTGGTTCTCTGCTGGCAGAGCGGGCCACAGGGAGCTGAGCAGTGCTTTATGCAGCCTGTCCTCCCTTTTTACATTTTCTTTCCTCTCCAGTGCTGGAGCATGCATGTCAGAGCACGCATGTGGAGGTTCGCATGTTCTGCAGAAGTCACGCAGCTCCTCTGTGTCAATGCGACTGTCCCATCCTGCCACTAGGGCCAACACCTAGTGTCAGTCACACAGTGGAATGCCATCCACACTCCCCCTGGAGAGGAGAACAGTCCCATGAATGCTCAATCCTCTGCTGCCCCGGCTGACCCCCAGCGACTCGAGTCCATTCCTGAACCCAGGTCACGGCATGGCAAGAGGTATGGTGCCAGCACCTCAGCCCTCTACACCACTGGGCTGGCTTAGGACTTTTACATTCAGACTCAAAAAATGGCTTTTTGAAAAAACAAATGCACATGGACAGTAAACAGCGTGGCTTTGTCACTGGCAGATCATGCCAGACCAATCAGGTAGAGTACTAAGACTGGGTAACTAGACAACTGGACAGGGGCCACACAGTGGATGTCCTGTACCTGGACTTCAGTAAGGCATTCGACTCGGTGCCACATGGAAGACTAGGAAGTAAGCTACAAGGGTGGGAGCAAAGATGGCAGGCTGGGTAGGGAACTGGCTGCAGGGGAGGCAGCAGAGAGTGGTGGTGGGTGGGGAGCTATCATCCCCAAGGGCAGTGACAAGTGGAGTTCCACAGGGCTCAGTGTTGAGACCGGTGATGTTTGGGACATTTATTGCAGATATTTCAGTGGGAATCATGAGCAGAATCAGTCTGTTTGCTGATGAAACCAAGATGGGAGCGGTGGTAGATGACCCAAGGGGCTGCAGGAGGATCTGTCAAAGGTGGAGTCCTGGACGGACACCTAGCAGCTGGGATTCAATGCCAGAAAATGCAGGGTGCTGCATTTTGGGGCTAAAAACCTGAGGAGGAGCTACCATCTGGGAGGCGTGCAGTTGGTAGTGACTGAGGAGGAGAAGGATCAGGGGTTGCTCATTACGGGGGCAATGAATAACTCGACATAGTGTAGAAAGGTTGCTGCAAAACCAACAGGATGCTGGGTTGTATTGCAAGGGGTATATCCTCGGGGGGTAGGTGATTCTGCCATTGTATAGATTGTGCAGTTCTGGCACCTGTATCTAAAGAGGGACATTAAGCTACTGGAGGGGGTGCAGCGCAGGGTGACAAATATGATCGAAGGGCTGGGGGACTTACCATACGAGAGTAGACAGAGGGAACTGAACATGTACTCACTGGAAGACAGGAGGGAGAGGGGAGATATGATTGAAACCTTCAGGTACATGACAGGGATAAACAAGTCTTGTACAGAGGGGCTTTTCAAGCTAAGGGAGGGGAGGGACACCCCGAGGCCATGATATGAGACTGGAAAGGGGAAGGTTCAGGAGGGAGATGAGACACTTTTTTACGGAGAGGATGGTGGCTGGGTAGAATGCACTGCTGGCAGAGGTGGTATCCAGTAGAACAGTGGGGGGTTTTAAAGAGGGAATGGGACAGAGCAAGAGGGAGAGGCAATGGAGAGTGGTTAAGGGAGGGAGGGGCAGCTGCAAAATAGGGACTGCTAGCTGCACAACTGAGCAGACTTGGTAGACCGTGAGGCCTTTTCTGCTGGCCGTTTTCATATGTTTGTATATTTAATGGTCTTGTACGTCTTTTTTGTCATTTATTGTATTTTTGTAGACATGTTTGCCAAATATTTTGCTACTGTATTGGTTGAATCTGTTTCATTTATGTACTTGTCACTTGTAAAAATGGGTATTTATGGTCATCAGCTAACAATTAATAAAATATTAAAAAAAAAAAAGGACTCAAGCTTCACCATTGATTCTCACTTATGGGTCTGGGGATGGAGGCAGTAGGACCCTACAAGAGCAGATTTGTTGTAAGGAGGGAGCCGACATCAGGTACTTGGCGGCCCCTATGCAGCTTACATGATAACTTCGCCAGCTCCCTCTGCACTTTAGTTCTGTTCTTCCCACCATCAAAGCAACACCGTGGGAGCAGCAGCAGCAGCGCCTTTCACCTTTCAAACTGCGTCACTATCCTGAAGTTTGTGATGCCATTTATTTATTTCTCGGTTTATGATTTATTTTTTAAATAGTAAAATAAATCAACAAAGACAGATGACATAAACCAGCCATAACAACCTTGGCACCACCTATCAAAATACAGGGAGGCTGAGTAGTAAGCAGATGGTACAGTATAATGAAGTGTTCTAAACATTTAGTTTATGATATTTTGGATGATGCCAAAACCAGATAAGAAAGGGGCTGAGAAGAAACATTGTCTGCCCCCCATTATATGTCGATGCCCCTGTGGGAAACAGATGGTGATGACAGACTGACATCAGACCTACATGGCCTGCCTTTGCCCAGCTGACAGCATGGGTGAGTGCACTTATTCGTGGACTGCCACACACTGGAAATCCATGCAGTAAAGTGGGGTTGGTCGACCCCAACTTTTGGAGGCAGGTGTTGCATTTGTGAAGCCAAGGTAAGGTCTCTGAGCCTTTCCCATAAGCTCTTCATGGAACCTCTGGTTCTGAGGAAATACAGGGTCCTCCTCAACCTCACTTGCTGAGGCGTTGTAGGCCCTGGTGGGTGGGTTTGGCAGCCAGCCATCTCTTTCTGAGCATCTGGCTGTGAACTCCTCACAGTCTCTCTGCTCTAGGCAGTAGGTAACACTTATGGTGAGGCTGAAGCCATATGCTCTGTCTCATTCGGTGGACACCTGTTGGCATGCTGACTTCTGACACCGTTTATGTGAGCGGGGTGGCCCCATCTACAGCATCAGATCCCCTTCCGACACCTGTTCGCAATGTTGGAAGAGGCTCCGACACCAGTGCTCTGCTTCATCCTGTTTCTGAGGGGGAGGAGGTTCCTTTCCTGTGGTGTTGTTAGTGACATCAAGGGAGAGGACGTCACTGCCTCTGGCGATGGACATGGTGTTAGTCCTGGGCCCAGCTCCGAGCACAGTGCCGGTGATGGGGGTATCTGTGGTCCCAGCAGTGCTGGGACAGGTGCTGGTACTGCTCCCAGTGCGCAAATCATGGATGGCTCTGTGGTTGACGCCGAACCCATTTGGCCCATCACAAGGGTGGTGCTGGCAGTGGGGGTGAAACCATTGCTGGGTTGTTGTCAACCCTGAGCCCGGCACCGGAGGCACACTGGCTTGGGGTCTGATGTCAGCCAGGAGGTGGTGTTCTCACCAGAGCTTTTGGCTGACACCATCAACAGTAGGGATGAGGACTTCCTTCGGGAACTGTACAGCTCCACTCTTCCCACCTGGGGGAGTCCCTCCCCTCAAAGGCACCGACCGAGTCTTTCCTCTGATGTAGGATATCCCTGTTTGGGCAGTCCTGCCAGGTTGTTCCCTCTGTGAGGTTCCCTGTGCAACCCCATAGCCCAGGTAGAGGCTGTAGAGACCCTGTGTCTCTGTTCCCTCCTGGACCTCTGCCACTCTTGTAGTAGCTATCTGAGTACATAGGCCTTCTGGGGCCAGTTACATAGGAACAGTACAGAGAGATTGCTGGTGCCTCAGAAGAACACCATAGGGAGACTGACAGGGTCCATTTTCGATCCATTCCCTTTGGCGCCACCATCCTCTGGTTTCAGCATGCCCTCTCCATCAGTGTCCTCCTCAGAGGAAAACAAATCCACACTCTACTTGATCTTCCTAGACTAAGTCTCCATCACTCATTCACACTAGTGGGATAGCGCCAGAGGCGCTAGGACCAAGCGGGAGCCTAAAATTTTCAGCGCCAAGACAGGACCACGCATGCACGGTACCGCAAGACTAGCTCACGCCTGTGTAGGCTATCTCAGCGTTGACCCTCCAAGTGCCTCAGTTCCTTTTCTCCTGCCGTCGAAGGCGCTTGGATGTCGACGTTGCTCGTCTGCCGGAGTCTACATTTTCATCTATACAACAGCAGCTTTTAGCATTTAATATTTTAAGTAGCACTTTCCTATTTACGAACAAGAAAAAAAGATTATGAAGAAGAAGAAAAAGAAATTCTTTCCTGCCATCAACAGAGTCGTCCTTAGACGGTAGCGGTGATGGTAGGAGGACTCCTTTTGAAAGTTTTTGTAGCAGAGGGGCTGTGTCCAGTCTGCCGCCCTTAATTAACGAGGGGGGGTCCGACTATGGACAGCCCTGTGCTCGGTGGGGGGACAGTTCACTGAAGCACAGATCTAGTGGTTCCGGAATCTGGCTCCCTAATCTCGAGCTGTTCTTCCTCATTAGAAGAAGAATCGTGCCATCGTTAAGCCGTCTGGCCGGCATATCTGCACGTGATTGTTTGTCGGGAGGGGCGATGGGCCTGAACCAACTTTGGTGGGTTCCCCTTGGCCCCATTCCTAATGGCTGCATTCTCGACTCCAAACTCCATCTCTGTCCTCGTTGGAGCTCCAGTGGGCAGTTTCACCTCTGGGCCACTCCTGTGGAGCAGGGAGTTTGACTTTTCCAGTTCTTCTGGCTTTGTTCCTGATTTCCAGGCCTCTGAGCCGTTACATAGATACATACATAGATACATAGACAGTGTCGGCAGAAAAGGGACTATGGCCCACCCAGTCTGCCCATTTGAGCTTGTAAGTTCAGTTTATGTTTTCCTAGAAGTCTGTTGCCCCTTACCCCTGACCTCCAGAATTCCTTTATGTCTATCCCATGCATTCTTAAATCCCGTGATTGTTTCAGCCCCCACCACTTCCTCTGGCAGGGTGTTCCACTTGTCCACCACCCATTCTGTGAAGAAATTCTTCCTCACGTTTCCTCTGAATCGTCCCTCCCTCCAACTTCATCCCATGCCCTCTAGTCCTGGAACATCTTTTCACTTAAAATAGTGTATTCCTGCACCCTGTTCCTCCCTGTAAGATACTTGTATGTCTCTATCATATCCCTCTCTCCCTCCTCTCCTCCAGGGAGTACATGTTCAGTTCCTTCAACCTGTCTTCATAGGACTTGTGGTGCAATCCATGCACCATCTTTTGCCCTCCTCTGAACCTTCTCTACCTCCCTGTCATGTCCTTACGTAAGAACTGTACACTGTACTCCAGGTGGCCTCACTAGTGTCTTGTATAGTGAATTATGACCTCCCTTTTCCTGCTGGTGATGCCCCTGCCTATGCATCCCGCATCTTATTTGCTTTACCTGCTGCCTTGTCACACTGTTTCCCTACCTTGAGGTCATCAGAGATGATAACCCCAAGTTTCCTTTCCTGCTTGGTGAATGCTATATCCTCACCCCCCGACTGATATATTGTGCCAGGGTTTTTGTGCCCCATATGCATTATCTTGCACTGCTTTGCATTGAATTTCAACTGCCAAACCCCTGACCATTCTTCAAGTTTCTGCAGGTCCCTTCTCATTCTGTCTACACCCTCTGGTGTGTCTACTCTGTTACAGAGCTTTGTGTCATCAGCGAACAGTGAAATTCTGCCTTCTAGGTCCTGCGTAATGTCACTGATGAAGATGTTGAATAGTACTGGTCCCAGCACTGATCCCTGTGGTACCCCACTGGTCACTCTTCCCTCTGTGGAGTGACAGCCATTTACCACCACCCTCTGTGTCCTGCCACCCAGCCAGTTACCTACCCACCACACTACTGTCCTGCCCACACCCCTGTTCCCCAGTTTGTGTAATAGTCTTCTATGTGGCACAGTGTCAAAGGCCTTGCTGAAGTCCAGATAGGCCATGTCCACTGCCCTCCCGTGATCCACTTCCCTAGTCACCCAGTCAAACAATTCAACGAGGTTGGTCTGACATGACCTTCCCTTGGTGAAACCATGCTGCCTTGGGTCCTGTAGTCCATTGACAACCAGATGCTCCACCAATCTCTCCTTCAGTAGTGCTTCCGTGATCTTCCCCACTACCGAGGTGAGGCTGTCTGGCCTGTAGTTCCCCGCTTCCTCTTTGTTCCCATTTTTGTATAAGGGGACTACATCTGCTGTCCTCCAGTCTTTGGGTACCTCACCTGTTTCCAGTGATCGGCTAAACAGGATAGCCAGAGGTTCAGCCACCACCTCTCTTAGTTCTTTAAGGACCTGGGTGCACCCATCTGGCCTCATTGCTTTATCAACTCTTATTACTTCCAGTTCCTTCAGGACCCTTTCTCGTAAAGGGACTTGTGTCCATTTCTGCACCATTCTCACCCTGTACTCCCTTCAGACCCATTACCCTACTCTTCCTCAGTAAAGAGCTGAGGCAGAAATACCTGTTCAATATGTCAGCTTTACTGTTGTCATCCTCCACGTGGCCGCATCCTCCCCTTCAGTCTCACTATCCCTCCCTTTGCCTTTCTTTTTCACTTATGTACCTGTAAAGGTTTTATCCCTCTACCACTGATTTTGCAATGTGTTCTTCTGTCTGAGCTTTGGCTTCCCTTACTGACCTCCTGCCTCCCTTTGCTTCTCCTGGTACTTCTCCCAATCCCCTTCTGCCTTGGACCGGGCTGGGTGATTGGATCATGATGGGCGAGGTGCCCTCTTGGTGCCTTTGCCATCGTGTCAACCCCTCGTGCCTACCCCCCCTCCCTTTTCCAAGCAGGGGCCAGCACAGGCACCACATTTTTCCTTCTCCCCTTCTTTTCAGGATTTCCATTGGCATTTTCCTTCAGTGCCGTGGCTCAGTGCCTTGGTCGGCACTGTGCCTCGGAGCTGTGGCTCGGTGCCTTGGTCAGCGCCGTGCCTCGGTGCTTTGGTCAGCGCCATGCCTTGGTCGGTGCCATCGCTCTGTGCAGCTCCGTGGGTGCTGTTGTTGCTGTCGTTGGTTGTCGCCGCCGTCAGTAGTGCCGCGGGTGTCTAGGTGGCGCCGAGCACCCGCGGGCGACACCATGCACCGTGGCAGCGTGGGTGGCGCCATGCCCCTGTGGGTGCCACAGGTGGCACCGGGGGCACACATGGGTGCCACTGGTGCCCTCGGGTGCCATGGGTGCCACTGGTGCCCTCGGGTGCCATTCTTGCCATGGGTGTCAGGGGTGCCCTTGGGTGCCATTGCTGCATGGGTGCCAGGGGTGCCTGCGGGTACTGCTGCAGGCGCCCTCGGGTATCGCCCAGGTTGGCATCGGCACTGCTTGGTGCCCTCCTGTGCCACGAGTGATGCTGGTGCCACAGGGTGCTAGTGGGTGCTAATGGGTGTTGTCTGGCAGAACTAATGACACATTTTTCCTTTTCAGACTTCTTCTCCACAGAACTTGCAGCGGGATGTTTTCCGCAGAATGAAGTCTTGTTCTTCGGAGTATTTTTCCGCACATCTTAGTGAGTGACGGTCCATATGGGATCTTGTGTCATCCAGCGGTTTTCTGCTGATGGAACTCTGCTGTACTGCTCTGCCTGCAGAATCTCTCATTCTGCTCAGCACTTTCTCTGCTCCCTACGTGGTACCAAGTTCCTCGACATCCTTCCTGATGGTGGAGTCTCTAGTGGCTCTGACCTAGACCTCCCTTAGAGGTCCTTCTTTGGTAGAAGTGCATCTACATGGGTCTTTCCTTGTCCTTCTGGTTAGTAATACAGCGGACGACTCATTTTATATACTGAAGGGCACGTCCTCTCTATCATCAGAGTCTGTGATGGAAGATCTTTTCAGTAGTTCCTCAGTAATGGGGTCCACTATAGTATTTCAGACTGCATCCGTGGACCATACGCTTCTGCATCTAGACATTTTCAGTCGTCAAGACAATTACACTCTGTGGAACATTCTAATTTAATGGTTGGAGATGCTAAGGCTCTTCTGCCCCTTTGATAGGGGTATATGGCCCCCTTGTGATATTGCCCCTTCGGTGGCTTCTTCGGCACAAGTGGTTAACATCTCTCCAGCTGTGATTATTATTCCGGTCATGATTTCAGTATGGACGCTCAGGCTCCTTCTGCACTCAGATGGAAAACATCATCATCATTCAAACAACATGAAGTCTTGCTATATTATAGACATTAGCAGTTTGATCCAGCTCTAGAACTGCCCCGGAGTGAAATGGTTAAAACCATTCCAAAATAGAATTTTGGCACGAGAGCAGCTCTATCTGTGTCATTTCAAACTTGAACTGTCAGATTCTTTACTCCGCCTCAGTGAACAGTCGCTCCAGAGATTTCTCCTTCTGCTCGGTTCATTTCTCGGTTTAAAAAGTGTTTTCTCGGTTGGATTTAACCGAGAATAGTTTTATTTTAACCGCAAAACCGTTCGGTTCAAGCTCTATCTGTGGTAACCGTGAGTAAATGAAGGTTTTGTCTGTGTGGAACTTGTAAGTTATCAGTTTGGTTTTGAACCGATCAGTGGGTTTAAAACTCATTTAAAACTAAAAGTTACTATTTTAGAGTGCGGTTCCCGGTTCTTATCGGTTCTAAAAAAGGAGATTTATTACGGTTTTTTCCAATACCCGTGACACGGTTAGGAACCGATAAGGGTGTCTTTCCTGTACTGCCGTTAAAGGGCAAGTTTTTGGTTAGGCTGGCATTATGTCTGAGAAACCCAAAAGAAAACTGGCCCATTGGTTTCAACAACTGTGATGTTTGTGGGGAAGTCTTTGCCAAGGCTGACCCACACACCACATGTGTTTATTGTCTGGGGTTTGACCACCTCCAGTCAGACTGCCAGGTATGTAAGAATTTCCCTGCAGCCACCCTGGAAAAAAGATTGGGCAGGCTCAGGGAACGAGAGGCCAAAAAGTCCGCTGACCCGATGGCCAGCCCGTTCGGTGCCAACCGAACCAGAGGGAGTGCCCTCTGACCAGGGCCAGACTTCCTCGGTAAAGAAAAGCTGGTTCTGAGGAACCAATTCCAGTAAAGAAAACAAGAAAATCAGCAGGTCTGGAGTCCAAAATTCTTCTCCAACTGCTGCAGAGATAGCAAAAGCCATACAAATTGTCCAGTCATTGTTCAGGGTCCGTCCGAACCACCACTATCTGGTAAAGGTTGGTTCGTCGGTCCCAGTGGTTCAGCATTATGATATTGAGGAATTTTATGAACCAGAGGAGGGGAGGAGGATTATGAACAGTATGAATGTGGCTGGAAGGTCTGGGTGTCCCATTGAACCGGACATCTCCCCAGACAGACCTTTAGAATCTCCCCTATGCTGTCTGAGTCCCCATCTCATTTATGTTTTATAAAAAGTTGCTGAAACCCTCCAGCTTCCTTTAGAAGAGGCTGTGGATGAGCAAGAGGAGCCTGATTTTGTAGAAATGATGGATATTCAGAGTCTAGGAAATTGTCTATTCCTTTACATAAGTCTTTTAGGAAACAAACAATTAAAATTTTAAAAGCTCCTAATTCTGTGCCTCCTGTAGATAAAAAGATGGAGCAAGGTATACATTGTCAGGTCCTGATACAGAATTCCTTTCTCAGTAATGCAGTCATGTTGGTAGTTCAGGCAGCTGCCTGTGATAAGCTAATATTCCTTGGCTTCACATCCTCCTGACAAGGATTCCAGGAAGATTGATGCCATGGCAAAAACAGTATATGGCAGCCTCTGGGACTCAGGCAAGCAAATTATATGGCTTATGTAGCTAGGTATCAGAAATCTAGATGGGATACTGTTATGCAGTTGGCCAAGCAGGCCCATGGCCAGCTGGCTAGTGAACTAGAACAGGTGGCTGCTGATGGCATTGAAGCCTCTAAGGTTCAGTTTCATGCTGCTGTGGATGTTAATGATGTTTCCTCTAGGGTCATGGCCACATCTGTAGCTTTTCGTAGGTTGGCCTGGCTCAGGTGTACTAGTTTGTCACAGGATACCCAGACTAAGGCTATGGATTTTCCTGTGTGGGAAATCTCTGTTTGGAGAGCAGACAGAGAATTACATGAAGAAGATGGATGAATATAGGACTACTTACAAGAGTGCCCAGGCTAAGGAGCGGCAAGCCACTCCTCAAAGGCATGCCCCAGGGGTAGGGGTAGGCCTTTTCACAGGCCTTTCTACCAGACTCAGGCCTCCTCTGCCTATGCTCAGAGGGGCTTCTTCAGAGGCAGGAGACGAGGGGTGGGCAGACCTGCTCCCACCCCCAGCCTAAAGCTCCCTGAAAACAGGCACCCTGATGGGGTGCCCAGGCTCGATTCTACTGTACCAGTGGGGGCAGGCTGGCTTACTTCAGTCAGAATTGGGCTTCTTTAACCTCAGACAAGTGGGTTCTGTAAGTAGTAAGCCAGGGTCTGGTTCTCAGCTTCAAAAAGTTTCCCAAGTTGAGAAGCAGACTTTTTCTACCTGCAAGTGCTTCAGAGACCCTCGCTTTGGAAACGGAGGTCTCATCCCTGTTAGCTCTCAGAGCAGTAGAAAGGGTTCCTCCCCTGCATCAGGGCAGGGGTCTGTATTCCAGATACTTCCTTACCCCAAAAAGACAGGAGAATGGTGGCCCATTTTAGATCTCAGATATCTGAACAAGCATCTTTGAAACCAAAGTTCAAAATGGTAACTCTGGCAATGATTTTACCTTCCCTAAGGCCAGGGACTGGCTCCTCCTGGACCTCAAGGATGCCTATTTCCATGTCCTAATCAGAAGATCCCATCGAAAGTACCTCAGATTCGAACTGCCCTCAGGTCATTACCAGTTCAGAGCAATGCCTTCGGCCTTACTCTGCTCCAAGGGTATTCACAAAGTGTCTAGCAGTGGCAGTGGCCCACTTAAGGAGGCAGAGGATTGCTGTTTTCCTATCTAGCGACTGGCTCATTGTAGGCCAGTCCCCAGAACAGGTAAAATCTCACCTGCAGGTCACCCAGCAGCTTCTCACCTCCTGGGTTTTCTGCTAAACCTACCAAAGTCGGTTCTGAACCAGTCCAGGTACTCACCTTTATAGGGGCAGAATTGGACACAAAGCTAGCCAGAGCCTTTCTTCCCAAGAAAGGGTAAGGAATTTAGTGGCTCTGGCCTCCTTCACTCTGCAGGTCTCTCGACCAGCAAGACACTTTCTGCAGCTCCTGGGGCACATGGATGCATCCACAGCTGTTGTGCAGGGAGCCAGATTTCAGATGAGAGACATCAGTTTCACTTGAGAACCTTTTGGTCTCAGAGAAGAGACCTTCTTCCAAGTTGGTCCCAGTGACTCGAACCTTGATCCTAGCTTCCAGTGGTGGCAGAATCAGAGCATTTAAGAGCGGGGTCCCTTCATTTCCCCTTCTCACGACTTGACTCTCACTGCAGATGCTTCCCTTCTGGGTTGGGAGCCCACATGGGCGACCTTTCCCTCAGGGAGTTTGGTCCCCAGGAATCTCTGCTCCACATCAATTTGCTGGAACTCAGAGCTGTCTTTTAGCTCTTCAGCTTTTTCTGCATCTGTCCACGACAAGGTGATACAAGTCAGAACAGACAACACCACAACAATGTGGTACATCAACAAGCAGGGGGCACTCGGTCTTCGGCCTTGTGCACCGAGGCAATGAAGTTGTGGTCTCTGGCCTATTCCCTGAACACTTCCTCATAGCAGTTCATCTTCCAGGAAGGACAATGTCCAGCGGATGCCCTCAGCAGGATTTCCCAGGCCATCACGAATGGTCCCTGGATCCTCAAGTGCTGGGGATAGTTTTTGCCAGGTGGGGCATCCCTCAGATAGATCTTTGCAGCCCCAGACAATCACAAACTTCCTCTGTTCTGTTGCAGGCCTCCAGTGCTGGGCCCAGTTCCCTGGATGCCCTTCTTCTGGATTGGGAGGAAGTTCCTCTGTGCTTTCCCTTCCTCTCCTATTCAAAGTACTAGTCAAAATCAGATCTCAGCCTTGCAGGGTGATTCTGATTGCCCCGATTGGGCCAGGCAGCCTGGTACCCACTCCTTCTGTCTCTGACAGTCCATCTTCCCTGTGCCTCCCCAGGAATCACAATCTGTTGACTTGTGCCCAGGAAGGGTTAGGTATCCGGACTCAATCCTCAACCTCAAGGCCTGGCTCTGAGGAGTTAGAGTTTGCTGATTTTACACCTCTCTCAGGGTGTTCTTGAGATCCTAAAGGCTTCCAGAAAGCCTTCCACTAGGGCTACTTATAGTTCTAAATGGAAAAGGTTTTCCATTTGGTGTTGGAAAAATATTTCCCAAGAATCTGCTGAATTGCCCATTTGTTAGATTACATGGTACATCTTAATTCTTGGGTCTCAGACCAGCTACCCTGAGAGTTCATTTGGCAGCTGTGTCTGCTTTTCTGTCAGCAGGAAAGTCATCCCCTCTTTCCTCTCATCCTGTGTTTTCCAAGTTTAAGGGATTACTCCATACTAATCCTCCCTTTTGGGAACCGGCCCCTGCTTGGGACCTTAATGTTTGCATTGCCCAGTTAATGCAACCCCTTGAACCTCTGTCTTCTGCAGAGCTTAAGTACCTAACTTGGAAAACTGTTTTCTAGTGGCTGTCACTTCTGCCAGACGACTAGTGAATTGTGCTTCTGTCAGTGGAGACTGACTTTATTTCTTTCCACAGGGATAAGGTAGTCCTTAGGACTAATAGGAAGTTTTTCCTAAGGTGGTTTCAGATTTCCATCTTAATCAGTCTATCTCCTTCAGTATTTTTCACTGATCACTCCTTCTGGTGAGAGGAGGTTGCACAGCCTGGATGTTAAGAGAGCTCTTGTTATTATATAGAGATACCAAAGGTCACAGGTTCGAATCCTCCAACTTTTCCTTACCTATGGTGAAGTTGGGAAAGGCAACCTGCCACTAAGAGATCACATAGCCAGGTGGATTGTCTCTTGTATCCAATTTTGTTATCAGAAAGGGCAGAGGCCCCCGTTTGAGGGCTCATTCTACCAGGGTGCAGTTGCGCGCTCTAGCTGCTGCCAGAGATATCCCTTTATTAGAGATTGCCAGGCTGCTACTTGGAAAACAGTACACACTCTTACCAAGCATTACTCCCTGGATGTCCAGGCCAGGAGAGATGCTCGGTTGTGCACAGCTGTTCTTCAGAGCCTATTCCCTAGTAGGTTCTGCCCTCTCCATGGAGGTACTGCTGTGTGTATTCTCTAATGTCTATAATATAGCAAGACTTTATGTTGTTTGAAGAAAATTACTCACCTTAGTAATGTTGTTTCTCTAATGGAGTCTTGCTATATTATAGACCCTCCCCCAACTCCTGCCCCTCCAGAACCTCTACTTGGTAGGGTGCGCAACTTAGTGGCACTACTATGTCCTGTTAGCATTTTGTCCCCTTTGGGACTTTGGGGGGTGTGTGTGTATGCGGTGTGTGTTTTATTATACTTATGTTCCATTTCATATTATTAGAATGGTGTTAGTTTCTGGTCCCCTGACTTGAGTCTTGGGTGTTGGGACCATCAATGGTTGTTATTATTTAGGTAGCCATTTGGCTAGTGTAGGTTACAGCTTCACACACAGACCTTAGTGAGTTTGCCTGGTAAACATTTGACAGTTCTAAGTTTGAGATGACACAGATAGAGCTGCTCGTGCCAAAATTCTATTTTGGAATGGTTTTAACCATTTCACTCCGGGCAGTTCTAGAGCTGGAACAAACTGCTAATGTCTATAATATAGCAAGACTCCATTAGAAGAAACAACATTACTAAGGTGAGTAATTTTTTCTTCTGCACTCAGATGGAGAACATCTTCGTTGTTTTGTATCAAGACAATCCTTGTGAAATAGCAGCCTGAAAGCCTGGTTAGGCTTGACTCAAAAAAAAAAAAATTTTTATCACAGCACAGGACCTAGTTGAAATTACCCGATACCCCTTTTGGATCTGGTGGTTCCCCCAGCCCCTGAGGCGCCATCTCCAGAGACACTGTAAAGAGTACCTGACTTCTTCTTCCCTAGGGGAGTCCGATCCAGCGGTGGTATGGGTCATCTCTTTCTCCAAGAGAGATTTCTCTCATTCAGAGACATTTCTTAGACCTAGGTGACTGCCCAGTCTGTTAATTACCCTTTCTTTTTATCAGGCTTTCTTCTGTTGAGCAGAGCCTCGCAGCAACGTAAGTGACTCTTTTCCAAGTCGGAACTCAGGTTCCTACTTCATTGCTTGCTTTAACTTAACAGGCGATATACTCCTTCTTGACCGAAGGTCAAGTAGGTCTTTTTTCTGAGGTAGCTTCTCAAATATTCACACCTTCGGTTCCGGTGCATTGGTTCCGTGCCAGTCACTCACAAAGCTATCCTCTCCAAGGGCGTGACGGAGTTGTGATGTTTGTTTTTTAGCAAACAAACTAAATCTCTTCCTACTTCCCTTCAGGGAGGCTACAGAGGAGTAGGCCTCACCTTATTGGAGTCACTGCCGCCCAGTCACTTTCAACGGATGGGTTAGCCCTAACTTGGTCCTGCTGTGCCCCTCCTTGACGCACATCTGCCTCTGTTTACCTTAAAAATCCAGCCCCTGTATTTTTCTGTTGGAAAGTTTTTTTCCGCAGTGGACACGTCCTCCTGTACATTTTTCCTTTCTTCTCTGAGTTCAGAGACTGCTACTACACTTGTACATACAGGGGCAGGATGGTTCCTTTTTGGAATATGCAGTGGGTAGGATCTGGTTCTACTAGACCACCTAAAGAGGCTTCTAAGTCTTGCTTGGCCTTCAATCATGAGGGTTCCAGCGACTAAGTGGAGACTATTCTCCTTGATGGGCTAACCCCACCAGGACCCCCTTTGCTCACCAAGTAAGGGGTTCAAGTGCTCCTGGACCTGTTGTTCACAGGTCAGCCATACTTGATAATGGGTGTTTCCATCTGCATTTTCCAGTCTACCCTGAACGAGTAGACTTTACATCCGACTCTTTCAGTTCCTGACGTCCCTTTATGTTACATTAGTACATGTCTTTGACACTATTATTTTTGGTCCTAGACCAAATTGTGAGGCCAGGTTCTTGCCACTCTCCTAGAGTGGTTGTGGCTTCCTGGCAGACTTTCATTTTGTGCCCATTGCAGTCGTCTGCAAAGTGGTGAGTTACAACTCGAGCGCTTATCTTGTAAGCACTATGTTCTAGATGCTCTTTACAAGACAGCTTTTTTAATTAGCAGGACTGTCCTCGGCCGTCCTTTCTGAGTGAACCCTATCCCCTCCACACTACTCAGGGTTGTTGGTTTTAGTTTGGTACTCTCCCACCAGTGTGAATGAGTGATGGAGACTTAGTCCAGGAAGATATGGAAATTACGTACTTACCGTAATTATTGACCTTCTTGGACAGTGTCCATCACTCATTCACATGCCCACCCACCATCCACTGGGTTCACTCTTTTCCTTCCGTGGTCTTCATGGTCCTGTGGTTCAGACTGAAGACATTGTTTTTTTACCTTTCTTCCAAAGGCCATCTGGGCCCTCTCAGGCCCAGAAACTCAGGATGAGTTATTCTCATTAGTTACGCTGCACCTCCTCGGTCAAAAAGGTACAGAGGCGGTTGGAAGGTCAACGCCAAGATAGCCTACACAGGCGCGAGCCAGTCTCGCGGTGCAGCGCGTGATGTGGTCTTGTCTCTACGCTTAATTCTTCTGAAAAATTTTAGTTCTGCCATTCTAGTGGCTCGCTTTCCCACTAGTGTGTGAATGAGGATGGAGACTGTCCAGAAGATCAATAATTACGGTAAGTATGTAATTTCCATTTCTCGGCTTCTGAGTACTTTTTGTACTAGAGATTCCTGGTGAATATGCTTGAGGTACTGGATGTTGGCTCCTATGCAAGCGACCCGATATCCTTGCCTTTGGGACTCCTTGGAGCTTTCAGCAATGGCTATGCCATCATCACTCCATGGCTTAGAGCCTTCAAGGATACATCAAGGGTAGTCCCTTCTCTTGTCTTCCAGCTCCTAGGGACTTCATGCTCCAGTATTGCACATCCTCCGGGTCTGCAGGTACAGGACCTCACTTCTCTTCAAGGCTGGAGATGTTGTAGACCCCATCAGGGCTGAAATGCCCCATGCATGACCGACCTTCTGATTCAGACTCTGCTCAGACAGATGCCTTGGGTAGGAAGGTGTTTACCTCAGCACACGTCATAATGTGCATCGCAGCACACCAGGTACATCAGGCAGCCTTCAGTGGGTGCCTGTGGTTGCAGATAAGTCAACTCCTAAATGCAATGCCTAAGAGTGAGTTAGTGGCGCAAGCCATTTACCTTTCAGTTGGAGGCCTGGCAGTGGTAACGCATCAGTCAAGGGCATCCTACAATGCCAGTGAGATGGCCTCCAGACTTGTGGGAACTGCAGTCGGCGTCGGGTGAATGGCATGGCTTCTCTGTTCCAGAGTGGCACTTTTGGCGCAGCTTAAGGCACTAAACGTGCTCTTCCAGAGCACTCACTTCTGCTCCTACATGGTTAGGTGAGAGCTGTTGGGGTGCCATCCTGCTGCTGTGCCACAGGAGCATTCACCTGACTTTGACCAGTCTGGGGTATCACCAGACCTTTTAAGAAGCCCCTGCTGTCTGGTGTTCTTGCCCATGCAGAGGACTGAGGGATTTTATTTCTTTAAGGGTGAGGCAGTTCCTCCCTCATGGAAAAGGAAAGCTTGGTATTCAGACCCATAAATGTGAATCAGTGTTGAAGACTGATTCCTGGAAGATGTGAAAATTACATACCATAATTTTTGATCTTCTGAAATATCTTCACCATTGATTACCATGCGCCCCCCCCCCCCAAACCACCACCACCCCTCACGCAGACAAAGCCATGGTCTCAGAGCAGTTCACCCTTCTGGTGCTTGCAGCACCACTGTAGGTGCTGGACATCGCCCCAGTCACACACACACACACACACACACACACACACACACACACACGGGGTTATCTGACCTTGTGTTTTTTTTCTGTTTAAAAGCAAAAAAAAAGTTTGACACGCTTCGTAATATCGCCTTAAAATACATAAAACTGTGCTAGAGGTCTTTGGGACCTCATACCACCAAACAAAATGGGTGGGGGCCATACTCCCTTTTCTTTCTTGTCCTTATTCTCCTTGTCCGGGTATATCCCTTTGAGGATGTATTCTTATTAGCTGCTAAATGCAACCTTCGTTCCTCAGCAATATCCAGTGTAACCCCACTTGGCAGTTCACTGCATGTAGTAGGTGCTATGCACTCTGTTGTATCAACTGCACTAGCTCTTACACAGGGTACATCTCTGTGGTTGCAGGAGAAGTGGGTCTTTTTCTTTTATGTTTTGTTTTTTAAACTTTTTATGGTCGGTATCCCAGTTCCTCTTATGTAATTGGGCCTTAGCTCACTTCCCTTCAGGATGTGGGGGGGGGGATAAGCACATCTCGACTCCTTAGGCTATCTAGCCTGGCAACCCAGATACAGTAAGTTCCCCCTTTCTTCATCCCTGATGTAAGGAAGAGGGACATAGCCAACTTATGAATTAACTATCATTTTCTGATAGAATGGAGTGACTACTTTTTATGTTTGCTTGCCCACATGTGCAAAGCGAACATATTGTTACTGTAGTATAGGGGCCTGTGTAGGTGTGTACTGTATAAGTGAATGGATGTAGAAATGCAGGAGGCTGGCCTCTAAAAAGCCAGTGCTGAGAAGGCTGACAATGACTGTGTTCAGCTGGTTGATGGGTGTAAACTTCTTATAGTTCAAAGGCTAAAGCCCCACCAGTCACACTGGTTTTCTGCCCATTAACCAGCTAGCAGACATCATGAGGCTTCGAAGTTAAACATCAAGCCTTACACTGTGTGTGTTTGTTTCCCTCAAGTCACAGACAGGAAGTGCCTATTTGAAAGCACTAAACAGAGTTGAAGAAAGAAATAGCATGCAGAATGCAAAAATAATAGCATCAAATATGTTAACAGCATGTCAATAATGACCAGAAAACACCAGCAATAATTTTTTTTTTTTTTGCTTATTTCTGCCTCACCCCCTGACCCTGGTCGCCCTCATCCGGCCACCATCCATCGTCTCCATTCCTTCAGGCCCTCACCCCTGTAACCCCCACGGCTTACCCCCCGTGTCGGGGCAGCAAGGACCCCCACCCACCAATAGGATCCAGTTTCAGGCGCTACTCCGGAGATGGAGCGACGGAATGGCCATCAAGCTGCAAACGACCAGCCACCAGGATCTTTTCTTGTTATTTTTCCCCTGCGGGAGCCAGGCATGCAGTGACGCCTGCAGCTGGCACGCGCATGCACCTGCGTGCGGCCCCGCCAAGCATCTGCTGTGCCCCCACCCCACTTGTCTTGCGGCAGTGTAGCACCGAGCCCCAGCCTCTGCCAGGGGTCAGGCGTACGCCGACCGCAGGTTACCCCCCTCCCTGGAGGTGGAGAACTGTCCATCGGACGCTTGATCCATCTCCTCCCCGCCAACCCTCGGTGGCCCGCGCTTATTCCCGAATGCGGGTTGCTGGCGTGGTGTGAGGTGTGGCATCCAGTGTCTCAGCCCTCAGCGCCACCAGGCTGGCAACACCAGCAATAGTTGATTTAAATTACATATTGTTTATGTTTAAGAGCCCCTAATACCAGTTGGATAACTTTGAAAAATGTGAGAGTTAGACACAATTCAGTTTATAGTTCATGTATTTTTGTGACTTTTTTTTTTTTCAACTATATCGACTTTGTCCTCCTGTCCCTCGCCGTCGGCCTCCTCCTGTTGTCAACCCCCAGCACCTTCCCCCCTCCTCCAGGACTTAGCCCATCTACTTCTTACCTTGTTGTGTGAGTGGGTGCCATGGATGGTGGAGGTGAGGTGCCTTCAGGGTCGTAGCATCATTCCGCAGACAGGCGTTCTTTTCCATCCATTACTCCCCTTGAGTCAGAGCTGGAGGCATGTAGTGGTGTACACATGGACCGTAAAGACCATGCAAGCTTTCAACACCTACCTCCTGCTTTCAGTTCTGCTGACCATTGCTGTGCTGCCTGCCCTCTACTGGGTGACAGCCAAGCAGCAGTACACACTGCCCCTCCCCAACCATGAAGGAGTAGAGCCATCAATGGACACTAAATCCTCCCTCTCCTACCAGCCTCGAGTTACCTTTGTTGGCCTCTGAGTACTCCTTGTACCAGAGATTCCTGGTGGACATGCTGTGGGCAGTGGATGTGGGCTCCATTACCAGTCTCAGTATGGTGTCCTTGCATCTGGGAGTCCTAGGAGATTTCGCTGGTGCAACTTCTGTCATCTGGCCTTGGCCTAGAACCTTCAAGGAATGTTTAAGGGCAGTTTGGAACAATCTGGAGAAGTCCCTTCTCATGCCCTCCAGCCCTTAGGAGCGTCCATCTACAGTACTGAGCACTCAGGGGTTCTGCAGTGGCATTGCCTCACCCCCACCTTCGAGATTGAAGTCCTGCAGATCCCAACAGGGCCACATTGCCCAGTGCGGGGTTGACTTCCTAAGGCTGACTGCTCAGGCAGATGCCCAAAGAAGGAAGGTTTTCACCTCGGCTCATGCCATGATGTACATTGCGGCACATTAGGTACATCATGCAACCTATAGTAGGTGCCTGTGGGGACAGCTAGGTCAGCTCTTAGCTGCCATGCCACATAGTCGGGCAAGCCATTTGCACTTTCTGCCAAGGGCCTGAAGTTGGTGAGGCAACAGTAAAGGGCATGATATGATGCCAGTGTGGTGGCCTCCAGGTTGGTGGGAGCTGCAGTCTGTATTCAGTGGGTGGCGTTGCTGTGCTTTTCAGGACTGGCACCTCTGACCCAATGGAAGGTGCTTAACTCACAGATCCAGCGGGTCATTTTTTTCTCCTGCAGGGTCAGGCCAGAGCTATTGTGGCACCTTACTGCTCCGGGAGTCTCCGCCTGACGCTAATCGGTCTTGTGTCTTGCCAGACCCATAAGGATCCCTGCCCTCATGTGTTCTCTCCCACGAAGAGGGCTGAGGGTAATTCTTAACTTCAGGATGAGCCAGCTCCCCCCTAATTAGGGAAGCTTGGTACTCAGACCCATCAGTGAGAATCAGTGATGAAGATTAATACTTGGAAGATATAATAATTTGTACTTAAAGTAATTGTTGATCTTTCTGAATATCTTCACCATTAATTTATATACTCATCCCCATCCCCTGCTCAGGTAGAGCTAGGGCATCTGGCAGCTCACCCTGTGGGTGCTGGCAGCACCTTCTGTAATGATTAGTGAGCATCTCCTCTGCCATGGCCCTTTATATGTTGTTTTTTTTTGTACAAAAAAGACAAAAGAAAGTTGAGCACCCCAGTGCAAACTCTCACCCCCCCCCCCCAAAAAAAGCGAGGGTCCTTTCAATTTTGAATAACTGGAGGATAGGAGGGAGAGGGGGGCATGACTGAGACATACAAGTTCCTAAGAGGAATAAACAAAGTGCCCTCATCTGATCTGTTCTGTAGAAGTACCAACTCTAGCAGTAGAGGTCACAAGAGAAAGTTGAGAGGGGGAGCTTCAAGAGAGATCTTAGGAAACACTATTTTACAGAAAGGGTGGTAGAACCATGGAATAGGTTGCCCACTGAAGTGGTGGAAGCCAAGACAGTGAAGTCTTGGTGTATTCTGACATATGCAGTTAGCCCCAGCACTTGAACTGCTCCGGACAGGAAAGAGTTAATTTCTATGCAAGGCATAGAACATTGAGCTCGAGCTCGGATTTCAAACCTCTGTCTGTGGTGCCCACCTCTGTCTGTGGTGCCTCAGAGTGTAACTGTCAGATTCTTTACTCCGCCTAATTGTGAAGTCGCTCCGGAGATTGCTCCTTCACTTTGGTTCAGTAAAGTTTCACAACGCGTCATTTTTTTCAACCTATTTATTTTCGGTTTCGAGCCTCTGTCTATGGTACAGTAAGTAGTGTAGATAGGTAGTGAACTGTAATTTGTGTTTTTCTCTGTGGAAATTGTAAACTTCAGTTCCTTTGCGGTCGATCCGGTTGGGAACCGACCCTTTGTGTTTAAATTTACCTTCTGGGATTGTAGTAGTGGTGTGCCGGTTCCTATCGGTTTAAAAAAATCCAAACTTTTTCGGTTTCTTTACAACCCGCGATGGACAGTTGGTAACCCAGGGTTGTATTACCTGGCAAAAAGCTGTAAAGGGTAATTTTTTCTAGCCTGGCCATGTCTGAGAATCCCAAGAAAAAAAACCGGTCCCACTGGGTTTCAACACTGTACAGATTGTGGGGAGACCTTTGGTAAGGCCGACCCCCACCTCATCTGTGTTTATTGTCTAGGGTTTGACCACCTCAAAACAGACTGCCAGATCTGCAAAAAATTTTCCTAAGGCCACCCTGGAAAAAAGATTGGGTAAGCTAAAGGAAAAGGAGGCCGAGAAGTCCGCTGACCCAGATGGCTAGCCCGGTTCGGTTCCGACCGAACCTGAGGAGGTGCCCACTGACCTGGGTAAGACATCCTCGGCCAAAAGAGCCGACCCTGAGGGGTCGGTTCTGTCAAAAAGATGAAAAAAGTCAGCCGGTTCGGATCCAGCACCCCTTACTCCAACCGCTGAAGAAATAGCCAAAGCGATCAGTATTGTGCAGTCGCTTCGTCTGGTTCTGTCCGAACCGGCGCCGTCGGTTAGGCGCTCGCCTCGGTCGGATCCAACTCCATTGGATTATGATCCGGATGCTTACTACAAATTGGAGTGGGAGAGAGATGAAGAATTACTGGATGATGATGATGATGACAATGATTATAGAGGTCTGGATGAGCCCATTGAACCAGACATCTCCCCAGACGTACCCTCCAGTGTCTCCCCTCCAAGGCTTTCTGAGTCCCCATCTCACTTTTTGTTTTACAAAAAAGTGGCCGAAACCCACCAGCTCCCTATGGTTGAAGCTGTTGAGGAGGAAGAAGAAGAGCCTGATTTTGTGGAGATGATGGACATCCCAGAGTCCAAGAGGTTGTCTGTTCCCTTCCATAAATCCTTGGGGAAACAGACACAAAAGATTCTACAGACTCCAAATTCTTTACCTCCTGTGGATAAGAGAATGGACAGAAGGTATGTGCTTTCAGGCTCAGGTACAGAGTTTTTGTCCAATCATTGCAGCCATGTTGGGGTAGTGCAGGCTGCAGCCTGTGACAGGGCAAATATACCTTTGGCGTCACACACCCCAGATAAAGACTCCAGGAAGGTAGATGCCGTGGCCAAGAAACAATACTTGGCATCCTCCTTGGGACTCAGGCAGGCTAATTATATTTCCTACACAGCCAGATACCAGAAGTCCAGGTGGGATACGGTTCTGGAACTGTCTAAATAGGCTTTCCCCCAGCTAGCCAAAGAGCTGGAGGAGGTGGCTGCTGATGGGATTGAGGCATCCAAAGTGGAATTCCATGCTGCTGTAGACTCTAATGATGTGGCATCGAGAGTCATGGCTACATCTGTGTCTTTCAGAAGATTTGCTTGGCTCAGATGCACTAGCCTTTCTCAGGACACCCAGGTTAAGGCCATGGATTTCCCTGTGGTGGGTAACTCTCTGTTTGGGGAGCAGACAGAGTCTTACATGAAAAAGATGGATGAGCACATGACCACCTACAGGAGTGCACAGGCCAAGGAACGGCAAGCCACTCCTCAAAAGCAGCAGTCTAGGGGTAGGGACAGGCCCTTTCACAGGCCCTCCTACCAAGCCCAGGCCTCCTGTCCCTTCCCACAGAGGGGGTTCTTTCAAGGGAGAGGCAGGAGGGGGATGAGCAGGGCTGCATCCTCTTCCCAATCCAAGGCTCCTGCCAAGGAGACACCCTGATGTGTCAGCCCGGGTCGACTCCCCAACTCCATTAGGAGGCAGGCTGGCTTACTACTTCCAGGCCTGGAAGTCTGTTACCTCAGACAGGTGGGTCCTGGAGGTAGTAAGCCAAGGACTGGCCCTCAGTTTCAAGAAGTTTCCAAAAATGAGGGTCAGGTCTTTTCCACCTGTAAGCATCTCTGAAACCACTGCTCTAGAAGCAAAAGTTTCCTCTCTGCTGGCTCTCAGAAATGTGGAGAGAGTTCCTGCTCTACACAGGGGCAAGGGTCTGTACTCCAGATATTTCCTTACCTCAGAAAAGATAGGGGAGTGGCGACCCATCCTAGACTTAAGGTATTTGAACAAACACATCTTAAAACCAAAGTTCAAAATGGTGACTCTGAAAGTAATTCTTCCCTTTCTGAGGCCAGGAGATTGGTTAGCATCCCTGGACCTCAAGGGTGCCTATTTCCATATTCCTGTCAGGTGCTCCCACAGAAAGTACCTCAGGTTCGAGTTGCCTTCAGGCCATTATCGGTTCAGAGCCATGCCTTTCAGCTTAACATCGGCTGCAAGAGTGTTTACCAAGCGCCTTGCTGTAGTAGTGGCCTTCCTCAGAAGGCAGGGGATCTCTCTGTTCCCATACCTGGACGACTGGCTCATTGTGGGACAGTCTCCCGACCAGGTCAAGTCAGTGCTTCAAGTCACTCAAGATTTGCTCAGTTCTCTGGGTTTTCTTCTCAATCTGTCAAAGTCGGTTCTCGAACCAGTACAACTCCTCACTTTCATAGGGACAGAGTTAGATACTGTTCAGGCAAAAGCCTGCCTCCCATTAGCAAGGGTAAAGGCCCTTACAGATCTTGTTTCCTCTTTTCATCCTCTGGTCTCTCGCCCAGCAAGACATTTTCTTCAGCTCCTAGGCCACATGGCAGCTTCCACTGCAGTGGTACAAGGAGCCAGGTTTCAAATGAGGGACATTCAGTTTCACCTAAGGTCTTTTTGGTCTCAGAAAAAAAGATTCTCTCACCAAATTGGTTCCAGTGACTCAGACTCTGGTCCAAGCTCTCCAGTGGTGGCTGGATCAGGACAATCTCAGACAAGGTGTCCCATTCCTCAGTCTCATTCAGTGGTACTGACCACAGATGCTTCCCTCCTGGACTGGGGAGCCCACCTATGACCCCTCACAGCACAGGTTGTTTGTTTTCCACAAGAGTCTCTCCTTCATCTCAATCTTCTGGAACTCAGGGCAGTATTCCTAGCCCTTCAGGCTTTCTTGGACTCAGTAAGGGAATGGTGTTTCAGGTCAGGACAGACAAAACCACCACCATGTGGTACATCAGCAAGCAAGGGGGCACTCGGACTGCGGCCTTGTGCACGGAGGCCATGAAAATATGGTCTCTGACCTACTCCTTCCAAACCTCCCTAATAGCAGTCCACTTCCCAGGGAAGGACAATGTGTTGGTAGATGCTCTGAGCAGAAATCTCCCAGGGCCATCACGAATGGACCTTGGATCCCCTCATACTGAAAGTAATCTTCACCAGATGGGGCACTCCAGAGATAGATCTCTTCGCAGCCCCAGACAATCACCAGCTTCCCCTCTTCTGCTGCAGACCCCCAGTCCTAGGGACTGTTCCCCAGGATGCCCTGATATTGGATTAGGAAGGCAAGTTCCTTTATGCCTTTCTTCCCTTTCCCCTGTTGTTCAGGGTTCTAGTCAAGATCAGGTCACAACCCTGCACAGTGATTCTACTGGCTCCAGACTGGGCCAGACAGCCTTGGTATCCTCTGTTGTCCCTAGCAGTCTTACTCCCCCTGTCTCTTCCCAAAAGACACAAACTCCTAACTTCCTCTCAAGGGAGGATCTGGTACCACAATCTCCAGTCTCTCAATCTCAAGGCCTGGCTCTTGAAGAGTTAGAATATGCAGGCCTGCATCTTTCTCAGGGAGTTTTGGACATCCTTAAGGTTTCTCGGAAACCCTCTACCACAAAAAATTATAATTCCAAGTGGAAAAGATTCAGCATTTGGTGTTCCCATAAGGATATTCTACCAGATGCTGCTGGCATTGCTACACTTTTGGATTACTTAGTTAACCTCAATGGCTTAGGCCTTAGGCCAGCCACTTTAAAGGTTCATTTAGTAGCTGTGTCTGCATTCCTGTCAGCAGGGAAGGGCTCTTCCCTGGCATCTCACCCTGTTTTTGCTAAGTTCTTTAAAGGTCTGGTTCATATCAACCCTCCTTTTAGAGAGCCTACTCTGGCTTGGGATCTCAATATTTGCATTGCTCAGCTTATGCAGCCACCCTTTGAACCTCTGGCTTTGGCTGAGCTTAAGTACCTGACCTGGAAAACTGTTTCTGGTAGCTATCACATCTGCCAGGCGAATTAGTGAATTACGGGCGCTGTCAGTTGAACCTGATTTTATCTCATTCCGTAGAGATAAGGTGGTCCTCAGAACCAATAGGAAGTTCTTCCCCAAAGTTTTCTCAGATTTACATCTGAACCAGTCCATGTCTCTTCCTGTGTTTTTCACTGATCATTCTTCTTCAAGAGAAAGAAGATTACATAGTTTGGATGTTAAGAGAGCACTTAGCTACTACAATTGAGCATACTAAGGCACATAGAAATGACTGTCTTCAATTGTTTCTCACTTATGGTGAAGTGGGGAAAGGTAGGCCTGCTACTAAGAGAACTATTGCCAAGTGGATTGTATCTTGTATACAATTCTACTATGACAAGCTAGGCAAAACACCTCCCTCAGGCCTGAGGGCTCATTCGACTAGGGGTACAGCTGTTTCTCTGGCTGCTGCCAGAAATATATCTTTGTTAGAGATCTGCAAAGCAGCCACCTGGAAAACACTCCATACTTTCACCAAGCATTACTCTCTGGATATCCAGGCTAGGAGTGATGCTAGGTCTGGTACAGCAGTACTGCAGAGCCTATTCCCAAAATAGGTTTGGTGCCCTCCTCCATGGAGGTACTGCTTGGTAGTCTGCATATGTCAGAATACAGCAAGACTTCATGTTGTTTGAAGAAAAAATTACTCACCTTAGTAATTGTGTTTCTTCTAATGGAGTCTTGCTGTATTCTGACCTCCCCCCACCTCCCTCTCAGAACCTAGTTTTGGGATGTGGGCTGGCAGGTACGGTGTTGCACCTCAGGGGTGAACTTTGCACCCTTCCCCTTCAGGGTGGGGTGGTTGTTGTTAAGTTTTAGTTAGATTTATATATCTTGTTCACTACCTGTTTTTTCTCTTGGGTTTTCGACTTGAGTCTTTTGGACCCAAGTTGTTGCCTGTTGGCTTATATGTTTTACAGTTTCCACACTGGAAGTGTAGTTAGTTAGTTTGCTCATAAGACTCTGACGGTTACACTCTGAGGCACCACAAACAGAAGTTTGAAATCCGAGCTCGA
The DNA here is from genome assembly GCA_016271365.2 of Neoceratodus forsteri. NCBI lineage: Eukaryota > Metazoa > Chordata > Ceratodontiformes > Ceratodontidae > Neoceratodus > Neoceratodus forsteri. The sequence continues at coordinate 198,083,170 of JADMNL010000026.1, read as the reverse complement.
GCTCAACATTCTATGCCTTGCATAGAAATTAACTCTTTCCTCCCCGGAGCAATACAAGTGCTGGGGCTAACTGCATATGTCAGAATATGTCAGAATAGAGCAAGATTCCACTGGAAGAAACACAGTTACTAAGGTGAGTATTTTTGTCTTCTTCTCCCTGCCTAGGATATATCCCTGTTAGTTGTTAAATGCAACATATGCCCTGAGCACTATCCAGTCTAACTCCACTGAGAAGATGCTCCATCTCTGAAGAGATGCAGATGCAGCTTGGATTAATTTACTGGCTTTCACACAGGTACGTCCCTGTGGTTGCAAGGAGAAGCAGGTTATGATCTATCACTTCTCTACTGTGTTAGATTATTTTGGTTGGTATGCCCTTTGTTATTTCTTCCTTTTCATTTATTGCTGTTGTTGTCCCGGCTTACAGGTTACCAAAGGGCTATCTTATGCCTCTACTTTATTTAATATTTGTCAGATAGATAGCTCTTCTTCATTGGTAAGAAGAGTATTGAGGTTGTTGTTATATTCCTTGTGGGTGCGTGGATGTTGCCGTGCATCGCTGCTACTCACTGATGCCGCTGGCCCCAAATGTTCTGGTTCTTACGGGGTCCTGTGTCCTCCAGTGCTAAAACCAAAGAGTGGTGCTCTTACATGGCCCTATTCATGGTGGGTCAGATTGCATATGCGCTGCATATCTGAAATGCATAGGCAACCCTACGGTGAAATGCCATGCTGAGGGGTCCAGTGGACCTCTGGTAGTATTCAGTATTGGCACACTAGCCCTGTGTGCACAGGATCCCCTGGCTGCCCACACAGCCATGTGCCACAGGTGGTCAAGGGGGCGTGCCCGCTCGCCACACAATTCACTAAGGCACGGAGTGCCAAACTGGGGGGACACCTGCAGGCCACGGCGGCAAAGGGATCCCCCTGCACACTGCTGCCCCAGCCCACTGGGCTGCCAGGGAGGGCTGGAGGCAGCAATTCAGGCATTTGCTTATCAGAGTCAGCTTGCAGGGGTCCGCACCTTCCTAGGATCCCCTGCACCTGCGCAGCAGGGGCTCCACGTTGGGATCCAGGAGGGGCATCCCATTAGAACACATCACAGTTCCCCATCTTCCTGGCGGTGTAGGCTCTTTTTCCCGTTTTCACCCTTCCCATACAGCATGCAACTCCCCTGATGTCATGGCGCTAGGTGCCGATGTCCATGCTGTACCACGGCCAGTCATCCCTCGTAGGGCTTGCAGTATTCCGAGCCTCCACTCAGAGTCAGGCAAGTGTGCAGACATCAGCCTATTCCCTCCCTGGAGAAGGTGAGCCTTCGTAGGATGCTCAGGCCTATCTCCCCTGGCCGACCCACCAGCGACCCGAGTCTGCTTCTGAACCCAGGTCGCCGGCGTGGTGCGAGATGTGGCATCCAGCACCTCAACCCTCAGCACCACCGGGCCGGCTGGTAGTTTTTTCTTAGGTGCAAACCCTGCTCCTTCGTGCCATCTGGCGTTTTTCCTGCCTCTCTGTGCCCAGCCTACATTTAGAGGCTGTACTTTAGCCCTCGGTGATGAGAGAGTGAGAAGTTACCCTCAGGGTATTTCTCTGTATCATCTCCTTTCTGAGGTCTCCTACTAAGTTGGAAGACAGCATCTTTGCTCTCAGGTGTGGAGGGGGGTTTACACACTCCTGGTGTGTTCTTCTCCTCCTTTACATCGTCCTTTTCTCCTCCACGGAGTTAAAAAAAAACAAAGAGGATCCGAGAGTTCTTCTAAGGGCTCACCTGATGCCCCCTTCTGAAAAGGGGATTCCTCTCAGCAAGGATCCCTTTCTGTTCTCCTTCTACTTAACCCTCTGATTTTCAACTCAATCTAGGGGAGCACTCCAGCTGAGTGGGGGGGGTGCATGAATGCACCCTGAACTGTTCCCTTGCTTGGCCCTGATGGGCCGAGTTGCTGTCTCCTCTCCTCCTTCAGACCCCTGGTCCCATTTTAATTCAGGGCATCTTGGTGTCACCCTCTCTGGGGTCCTGCCTAAAAAAAAAAAGGAGGGAAGATAATAGAAGGAGGACTATCTCTTTCCTCTCTCTCTCTCTCTCTTCTTTTATTCTTCTTCCTTCTTTCTCTTCCTTCTAACTAGGGCTGCCCAGCACACTGGCCATGCCTGCCCTTTCTAATCCTCTCTTGTCTATACCCTCCTTTTCAGTCAGCTGTATTCTTGTTTTCTCCCCACCCTTCCTATCCTTCGGGAATCCCTTGCCCTCAATCTATTCCTGTCTTCTATCTTCCTCTCCTGGCAGACAGAACTGAGGGCTGGGAGGAGTCAGCATTGGTTACTGCCCACTCCACGAGCACTATGTGGAACGCAGACCTTGTGGGCAGTGCCTCCCCAACGTCAGTCCCTCCAGCTCTGAAAAATTTAAAGAGACAAGCTGTTTTTCCCAAGCAGAGTCCAGAACTCCGGTTAGACCCATACGTAATAAATGGTGAAGATACTTGGAAAGATCAAGAATTACAGTGAGTACATAATTTTCATGTTTATACAGTGAGCAAAGCATAGAGCATGTGTATAGTTACCCATTCTGATTACCTTTGCCCACTGTTAGTGAGTGTGGTGTCAGCCGCCGCAAACTTCAACTCATGGCACTCTTTTTCCTAATGATGGTCATTGGTGAATCTGCAGATGCATAAAGCTGCTTGCTTGCAGGAATCAGAGGGCCCAAGTAATGGGCTGTTGCCACTTAGGAGAGAAGAAAAAAAAGAGGCGATGTTGACTCTTTGGGTGGTCACTGCTGTACTCTGTGGCCTGATCACTCCTCTGTATGTCAGGTGACGTGAACTGCAGGCACATTGGATGTTCTTCAGGCATGTGACCCAGTCTTATAGGCATTCTGATACAGGTCTGAAAGTGCCACTGTGAAACAGAGAACTGTAGAAAGTGACAGCAGAAAGAGACCAAGGGTCCATCGAGTCTGTCCATAAAATACCTGGCACCTAGTGTCACTCTAGGGACCTAACCTTCCCCCCCACCTTCGTAATCTGTGCCCTTTCTCTGTCCCACCCATGCATGAAACCCTCCACAGTCCTTGCGCCCAATGCCTCGGCCGGCAGACTGTTACATGGTTCCACCATCCTTTCCGGAAAAACAGTGTTCAAACAACATGAAGTCTTGCTGTATTCTGACAATTGCAGGGATTCCCAACCTTTGAACTGCCCCGGAGAACAAAGAGTTAACTTTCCATGCAGGCATGGAACGCTGAGCTTGAGCTCGGTTGAAGTCTCTGTCTGGAGTGTTTTGAACTTAAACCATCAGATTCTTTACTCCGCCTCACTGAATGGCCACTCCAGAGATTTCTCCTTCAGCTCGGTTCGAAAGTCGGTTAAAGTTTTCAGTTTTCGTTGGTTTTAAACCGAAAAAAGTATCTGCATAGTCGGTTCAGTCTCTGTCTGTGGTGCCGTGAGTACTAGATAGGAATTGTTCTATTTTTCTGTGTGGAATTTGTAAAAGTGCGGTCGATTCGGCTGAATCGGCCATTTGATTGTGAATTTTGTTATACTTAGTGTGTGGTTACCGGTTCTTATCGGTTCTAAAAAAATGTGTTTTTAACCGGTTTTCCAATACTCGATTACGTGTTAGGAACCGATAAGGAATCTGCTCATGTGTTGCCGCCAAAAGGTAAGTTTGGTTAGGTTGGCCATGTCTGAGAAACCCAAGAAAAAACAGGCCCACAGTGGTTTCAACACTGCAGTGGAGTGGGAGGTCTTTGCTAAGGCTGATCCCCACACCACCTGTGCTTATTGTCTGGGGTTTGACCACCTCGATTCAGACTGCCAATATGTAAACATTTTCCCAAATCTACCCTTGAGAAGAGATTAGGTAGACTGAGGGAAAGGGAGGCGAAGTCCGCTGACCCGGATGGCCAGCCCGGTTGATTTCGACCGAACAAGAAGAGATGCCCTCTGACCAGGGCTGATACTTCTTGGGCAAAGAGAGCGATTCGAGGGATCGGTTCCGACAAAAGAAAGTGCAAAGATAAATCGACCGGTTCGGATCCAGAGGTTCATGTGCTCTGACCAAGAAGAGATAGCCAGGGTGATTCAGATTGTGGAATCGCTCCGTCTGGTTCCGACCAATCCAGCTCCTTCTGGCAGGGGTTCAGTTCGGTTGGTTCCCTCGGTTCAAGAGTATACCGTTGAAGATTTTTATGAACCAGAATTTGAAGAGGAAGGGGAATTTGAGGATTATGATGTAAGTGAAGGTCTGGATGTGCCTGTGGAACCGGACATCTCCCCAGACAGACCATCAGGTGTTTCCCCTCCTAGGCTTTCTGAGTCCCCTTCTCACTTTATGTTCTACAGAAAGGTGGCTGAAACCCTCCAGCTTCCTATGGAGGAGGCTGTGGAAGATCAAGAGGAGCCTGATTATGTAGAGATGATGGATATCCCAGAGTCCAGGAGACTGTCTATTCCCCTCCATAAATCTTTTGGGAAACAGACACAAAAAATCTTAGCGTCTCCTAACACTATATACCTCCTGTGGATAGAAGAATGGACAAGAGGTATACACTTTCAGGCTCAGACACGGAGTTCTTATATCAACAATGCAGCCATGTTGGGGTAGTGCAGGCTGCTGCCTGTGACAAGGCAAATATTCCCATGGCTTCACACCCCCCTGACAAGGACTCCAGGAAGATTGATGCCATGGCAAAGAAGCAGTACATGGCATCTTCTTTGGGACTCAGGCAGGCTTAATTACATGGCCTATGCAGCCAGGTACCAGAAGTCCAGGTGGGACACTGTACTGGCACTGGCTAAACAGGCCTCCCCCCAGCTAGCCAAGGAGCTGGAAGCGGTGGCTGCAGATGGGATTGAGGCATCTAAAGTTCAGTTTCCTGCTGCTGTGGACTCTAATGATGTTTCATCAAGAGGCATGGCTACATCTGTGGCTCTTCGGAGGATGGCTTGGCTCAGATGTACTAGCCTCTCGTAGGACACCCAGGATAAGGCCATGGATTTTCCTGTAGTGGGTAATTCTCTGTTTGGGGAGCAGATAGAGAATTACATGAAGAAAATGGATGAGTACAGGACCACTTACAGGAGTGCTCAGGCCAAGGAAAGGCAGGCAACTCCTCAGAGGCAGCGGTCTAGGTGCAGGGCAGGCCTTTTCATAGGCCTTTTTACCAAGCATAGGCCTCTTCTTCCTTTTCTCAGAGTGGGTTCTTCAGAGGGAGAGGCAGAAGGGGGATGAGCAGACCTGCATCCACTCCTCAGCCTAAAGCCCCTGCCAAGCAGACACCCTGATGGGCCTGTCCGGCGACTCTCCTATTCCAGTAGGCAGGCTGGCTTACTTTGTCCAGGACTGGATGTCTGTTACATCAGACAAGTGGGTCCTGGAAGTAGTAAGCCAGGGACTGGTTCTCATCTTCAAAAAATTTCCAAAGATGAGAGCTAGATCTTTTCCACCTGCAAATCTCTCGGAAACCCTTGCCCTAGAGGCAGAGGTTTCTTCTCTCCTAGCTTTAAGAGCTATAGAGAGAGTACCTACCCTACACAGGGGCAAAGGACTGTACTCCAGGTACTTCCTGACCCCCAAAAAGACAGGAGAGTGGCGACCCATCCTAGATCTAAGATTTCTAAACAAATATCTTTTAAAACTAAAGTTCAAGATGATAACTCTGGGAATAATCCTTCCCTGTCTAAGGCCAGGGGACTGGCTAGCCTCCCTGGACCTCAAAGATGCTTACTTTCACATTCCCATCAGGTGCTCCCACAGAAAGTACCTCAGGTTCAAGTTGCCCTCAGGCCACTATCAGTTCAGAGCAATGCCCTTTGGCCTAACCTCAGCCCCAAGGGTTTTCACAAAGTACCTGGCAGTAGTAGTTGCCTTTCTAAGAAGGCAAAAGATTTCCATATTTCCTTATCTGGACGATTGGCTAATAGTGGGTCAGTCTCCAGACCAAGTCAAGTCTCACCTGCAAGTGACCCAGCAAGTGCTCACTTCTGTAGGATTTCTTCTCAACCTTTCCAAGTCAGTTTTCGAACCAGTCCAGCTTCTCACCTTTATAGGGGCAGAACTGGACACCCTCAGAGCAAGAGCCTTTCTTCCTTTAGAAAGGGCAAGGGCTGGCCCGGTGGTGCTGAGGGCTGAGGCGCTGGATGTCACACCTGCTCACGCCGCGACCCGGGGCTGGCGGGGAGGGAGGATCGACGCCTACGGATGCTCTCCTCCTCAGGGGTGGATACCCGGACGCGCAAGCGTCCGGCCATTCTCATAAAGGATCGTGTGGAAGCACCAATTTCTGAAAGGGACGGGCGACTCCAACTTAGGGGTCGGGGAGGGACGCCGACGCGTATGAGAGGTCAGGACGCGGCGTTAGCATCGCTACCTCCGGGACATAGTCCCAAGCGCCCGCATCCCAAGTGATGGGGCCAAAAGAGACAAGGGGAAAATCACCCTCACGGTCCTGGATGACGGCCTCTCCGCTCAGACCGCCATACCAGACAAGATCCCACTGTGCAGGAAGGAGGAGAGAGAGGAGGCACTCTAGGGTAGATCTAGGGATGGCAAGAGCATTGAGAGACCCGAAGGAGTAGGACCAAGAGGGCAGGAAATCAGGAGAGAGAAAAAGAAAGTATAAAAAAAAAAAAAGCAAGGGCTCTTATGGAACTAGCTTCTTCCTTCAGCCTTCGGGTATCTCGACCAGCAAGGCATTTCGTCCAGCTCTTGGGCCACATGGCAGCTTCAACAGCAGTGGTCCAAGGGGCAAGATTCCAGATGAGGGATATTCAGTTCCACCTGAGAGTTTTCTGGTCTCAGAGAAAGGACTCCCTTACCAAACTGATTCCAGTGACTCTGACCTTGATCCAAGCCCTCCAGTGGTGGCAGGATCAGGACAATTTAAGGCAAGGTGTTCCTTTTGTTGCTCAGCCTTGTTCAGTGGTCCTTACCACAGATGCTTCTCTCCTGGGCTGGGGAGCCCACCTGGGGTCCCTTACTGCCAAGGGGTTGTGGTCCCCCCAAGAATCCCTTCTCCACATCAATCTTCTAGAGCTCAGGGCAGTTTTTCTGGCTCTAAAAGCATTCTCACAGTCAGTTCAGAACAAGGTGGTTCAAGTCAGAACAGACAACACCACCACCATGTGGTACATCAACAAGCAGGGGCACTCAGTCTACGGCCTTGTGCACAGAAGCCATGAAGTTGTGGTCCCTGGCTTATTCCCTGTAAGCCTCTCTAGTAGCAGTTCACCTTCCAGGCAAGGACAATGTGCTAGCAGATGCACTGAGCAGGATTTCTCAGGGCCATCATGAATGGTCCCTGGACCCTCAGGTTTTGAAAGTGATTTTTTCAAGGTGGGGCACTCCAGAGATAGATCTCTTTGCAGCCCCGGACAATCACTAACTCCCTCTCTTTTTTTGCAGACTTCCAGTTCTGGGCTCTCTCCCTCTGGACGCACTGATCCTCAATTGGGAGGGGAAGTTTCTGTGTGCCTTTCCCCCTCTTCCCTCTCCTGTTCAAAGTTTTGGTAAAAATAAGGTCTCAACCATGCAAGGTGATTCTGATTGCTCCATATTGGGCCAGACAGCCCTGGTACCCCCTGTTGCTTTCCCTAGCAGTCCATCTTCCCCTGTCTCTTCCCAGGAATTACAACCTGTTAACATCCTCTCAGGGAAGGATTTGGTACCCCAATCTTCAGTCTCTCAATCTCAAAGCATGGCTCTTGAAGAGTTAGAGTTTGCAGATCTGCATCTTTCCCCAAGGGGTTCTGGATATCCTCAAGGTTTCTCAGAAGCCCTCCACCAGAAAGACTTGCGACTACAAATGGAAAAGATTCAGCATTTGGTGTTCTGAGAAGCATATTTCTCCAGACACTGCTGAATTACTTGCGGTTCTGGATTATATGGTCCTTCTTAATGGCCTAGGCCTCAGACCAGCTACTCTCAAGGTACACTTGTCAGCTGTTTTTGCATTTTTGTCTGTGGGGAAGCCTTCCTCACTATCTTCCCATCCTGTGTTCTGTAAATTTTTTAAAGGATTGCGTCATACCAATCCCCCTTTTAGAGACCCTGCCCCTGCCTGGGATTTAAATGTTTGCATTGCTCAACTTATGCAACTCTCTTGAGCCTATGTCTTCAACAGAGCTTAAGTACTTGACTTGAAAACTGTGTTCCTGGTAGCCATTACTCTGCCAGGCGTATCAGTGAATTGTAAGCCCTGTCAGTGGAACCTGATTTTATCTCCTTTCACAGGGATAAAGTGGTCCTTAGAACCAATAGAAGGTTCTTGCCCAAAGTGGTTTCAGACTTCCATTTAAACGAGTCTGTGTCTCTTCCTGTTTTCTTCATTGATTTTTCTTCCTCAGAAGAGGAGGCTACACAGTTTAGATGTCAAAAGAGCCCTTAGTTACTACATAGAGCGTACCAATGGTCACAGGTTTGACTCCCTCCAGTTGTTCCTCACTTATGGAGAAGTGGGAAAGGGCAAACCTGGCACCAAAAGATCTGTTGCCAGGTGGATTGTGTCTTGTATACAATTCTGCTATGAAAAACGGGGAAAAACTCCACCCTCAGGCCTGAGGGCACATTCCACAAGAGGTACAGCTGCTTCCTGGCTGCGCCAGGATATCCTCTCTAGAAATTTGTCAAGCAGCCACCTGGAAAACAGTCCATACCTTTACCAAGCATTACTCTCTGGATATCCAGGCTAGGAGTGATGCTCGGTTTAACACAGCAGTACTTCAGAGCCTATTCCCAAAGTAAGTTCTGTCCCTCCTCCTTGGAGGTACTGTTTGAGTTCTGCAGTTGTCAGAATACAGCAAGACTTCATGTTGTTTGAAGAAAAAATTACTCACCTTAGTAATTATATTTCTTCTAATGGAATCTTGCTGTATTCTGACCTCCCCCTCCCTCCCTGCCTCCCCTCTCAGAACCTGTTTTTGGGAAGTGGGTGGGCAGGTGCAGTGTTGCACCCCAGGGGTGTTTATTGCTTGCACCCTCCTCCCTTTTTGTTTGGGTGCTTATTTATTATTGTTATTTTTAGTACATTGGGTTTTGTTTTTGGGTTTCCTGACTTGAGTCTTCCTTGGGAATCCAAAAATATTTTCCGCCAGTTGGCTAGTAGAATTTTTACAATTTCCACATAGAATTTTTAGTTTAGTTGGGCTCGTAAGAATCTGGTGGTTTAAGTTCAAAACACTCCAGACAGAGACTTCAACCGAGCTCAAGCTCAGTGTTCTATGCCCTGCATGGAAAGTTAACTCTTTGTTCTCTGGGGCAGTTCAAAGGTTGGGAATCACTGCAATTGTCAGAATACATCAATACTCCATTAGAAGAAATATAATTACTAAGGTGAGTAATTTTTTCTTTTCTCAGATCCCTTCTGAAGTTCCCACCCCACAGCTTCCACTCATAACTACATATCGTTGTGCTGGTACCCCTATTGAACAGCACCGTGTGGAGCATGCTATTTATGCCTTTCAGGAACTTAAAAGTTTCAGTCATATCCCCCCTGTCCCTCTTGGCCTCCAGTGAGCACATGTTCAGCGCTTTTGGTCTTTCCTTATAGGAGACTCCCTGAAGGTCATGTATCATCTTCATTGCCCTCCTCTGCACAGCTTCTATCCTGTCCTCGTATTTTCTAAGGTGAGGGCTCCAAAACTGGACACAGTACTCCATGTGTGGTCTCACCAGGGATCAATAAAGGGGGATGATCACCTCCCTGCTCCTGCTATCAATTCCCTTCCCTATACATCCCAACATCCTGTTAGCTTTGCTGTACGCTTTGCTACACTGGCTTGATTGTTTCAGGCTGTCACAAATGATGACTCCAGGTCTCCCTCTTCTGAAGTAGTACTAAGTTTAACTCCATTTAGCCAGTACTCTGTCCGGAGGTTACTTTTCCCTAGGTGCATTACTTTGCTCTTCTTCGCATTAAACTTCGGCTGCCACACATTTGACCATCTTTCTTACTTTTTGAGGTCTTTCTTTAGCTCCCTAACGCCCTCTGCACTGTCCACCCTACCGCTAAGCTTAGTGTCATCAGCAAAAAGGGCAAGATTACCCTGTGGAGAAGTATGTACAACTGGACACTTGGTACCTTGGCACTGCAACTTGCATTCGTAATAGAAAACTTCTTTGCTCACAAAGAAATATGCCCATGGCATGCATTTCCACAATAGCTTTTGTAGATCTTTGGGCATTGAGCCTGCTGGCTTTACATTTCGGCTCATTCCAAAAGACCAGATAAGAGACAGTTGCCTCATTTTGTTTGGATCCACAAAATGACTGGCTCTTACATTTGTTGCCCTGGTGTGAAAGTGTGTGGGGATTTGTGGCCTTTCAGACGTATGGGAGTTAGTGGGCTAAGGAACCCATGAATGGAGGACAGTGATGTTGTACTGCCATTTGAACTGTGAAGACTTCCTTCCTCCTCCTCATCTCTGCTCTCAATATTTGCTTCTCCTTGCCCATCACCATCATCATCATCACTCAAGGTATAAAGTAAGCTGGTTCTCCCCTGCCCCTCCCTTTTGCCTCAGCATCCTGACTCCTGCTGATACCAAACCTTACCTAAATAAAGCCCTTGGCCACTCTGCAAACCTCAGTGGCCCACTGGACCTGAAGCTTCTCCACCTTACTCTCCAGGAAGTTCTCATCCCTCTCACTCATATCCTAAATCGCTCCCGCTGTCAAGGGAAATTTACCTCCCAGTGGAAACTGGCCAACATCACCCCTGTCTTTAAGAGTGGGGACTGCACCTCCACTAACAACTACGGTCCAATCTCCATTCTCCGCCCCCCAAGCCCTAGAACGAATCGTCGACGACCAAATCACTGACCACTTGACTAAACACAAACTCCTCTGCGACCAACAACATGGCTTCTGTAAGGGTCACAGTACCCCCACTGCCCTCCTCGCCTTCACCTCGCATGTCCACTCCGCCTTGGATCGCGGTCACCTCACAGGTGCCATCTTCATGGATCTCTAAAGCCTTTGACACCGTCAACCACACCCTTCTCCTAAACACTCTCGCCTTCAGTGGTTTCTCCAGCGATACCTTAAAATGGTTCACCAGCTACCTGTCGGATAGAACACAACAGGTAAAGGTAGGCACTGTCTTGTTCCCTTGCCTCCCTGTCCGCTCTGGTGTACTACAGGGGTCAGTTCTTGGCCCCTTACTTTTCAGCCTATTCCTAAAGTCCCTCCCAGCGGCCGTCCCTGGTAATCTGCTCCTCTATGCGGATGACGCAGTACTTTTCGCCTCTGAGTCCGACCCACGTAATCTCCACCATACACTCCAACATAGCTTCCACGAAGCAGAACAATGGTTCAAACAACATGAAGTCTTGCTGTATTCTGACATATGCAGTGATGTCCAACCTTTGAACTGTCCCGGAGATGAAAGAGTTAACTTTCCATGCCAGGCATGGAACGCTGAGCTCGAGCTCGGTTGAGACTCTGTCTGTTGCTGTTTGAACTCAAACCGTCAGATTCTTTACTCCGCCTCACTGAACAGTCGCTCCGGAGATTTCTCCTTTGCTCGGTTCAAGTTTGTCAGTTAAAGTGTTGTTTTCCTCGGTTTTCGACCGAATTTAATCCGTTAACCTGTCGGTTCAGTCTCTGTCTGTGGTATTGTGAGTACTAGATAGGTTTATTTCTTGTTCTTCTGTGTGGAACTTGTAAACGTGGGATTGGTTCGGTTTGAACCGATCAGGTTTGTTCAAAAAAAGTTTATTCTACTTTTAGAGTGTGGTAACTGGTCCTTATCGGTTCTAAAAAAAAGCGATTTCATTACGTTTTTCCCGACCATATTTCGCAGTCAAGGAACCGATAAGGGTTTTTTGCCTCGGCGGATTGCGAAAAAGGGTAAGCTTTGTAGGACTGGCCATGTCTGAAAACCCAAAAGAAGAACCGGGCCCACTGGGTTTCAACACTGTAGTGTGTGTGGGGAAGCCTTTGCTAAGGCTGACCCCACACCACCTGTGTTTATTGTCTGGGGTTTGACCACCTCGATTCAGACTGCCAGATTTGCAAGAATTTTCCTGCAGCTACCCTGGAAAAGAGAGTTGGTAGGCTCAGGGAAAGGGAGGCCAAGAAGTCCGCTGACCCGGATGGCCAGCCCGGTTCGGTTCCAACTGAACCAGAAGGAGTGCCCTCTGACCAGGGCGAAACTTCTTCGGGCAAAAGGAGAACCAACTCTGAGGAGTCGGTTCCAGTTAAAAGAAAAAGAAGGGATAAATCAGCCAGTGCGGATCACAACTTCTTTCTCCGACCGCTGATGAAATAGCCAAAGCGATAAGGATTGTTAGTCATGAACCCAGTTCCGACCAACCGGGCGCCATCGAAGGCTCGGTTCAGTCTGTTCCCACGGTTCCAGATTATAATTTAGAAGATTTTTATGAACCGGAGGAGGAAGGAGAGTATGAGGATAGTGATGGTGATTACGAAAGTCTGGATGTGCCCGTTGACCCGGACAACTCCCCAGACAGACCTTCAGGGGTTTCTCCTCCCAGGCTTTCTGAGTCCCCTTCCCATTTTATGTTCTACAAAAAAGTGGCTGAAACTCTTCAGCTTCCTATGGAAGAAGCTGTAGACGATCAGGAGGAGTCTGACTATGTTGAGATGATGGATATCCCAGAGTCCAGGAGACTGTCTATTCCCCTTCATAAGTCCTTTGGGAAACAGACAATAAAAATTTTAAAGACTCCTAATTCTATACCTCCTGTGGACAAGAGAATGGACAAGAGGTATACTCTCTCAGGCTCAAATACGGAGTTCCTTACCCAGCAATGCAGCTATGTTGGGGTAGTGCAGGCTGCTGCCTGTGATAAGGCAACTATACCCTTGGCTTCACACCCCCCAGATAAGGACTCCAGGAGGATTGATGCCATGGCAAAGAAACAGTACATGGCAGCATCCGTGGGACTCAGGCAGGCTAATTATATGGCCTACACAGCTAGATATCAGAAATCTAGATGGGACACTGTAATGGCTTTAGCTAAACAGGTCCCTGGCCAGCTTGCCAAGGAGCTGGAGCAGGTGGCTGCAGATGGTATTGAGGCATCCAAGGTGCAGTTCCATGCTGCAGTGGACTCCAATGATGTTTCATCTAGAGTCATGGCTACATCTGTGGCCCTTCGTAGGATGGCTTGGCTCAGATGTACTAGCCTGTCTCAGGATACCCAGACTAAGGCCATGGATTTTCCTGTTGTGGGTAATTCTCTGGGGAGCAAACAGAGAACTGCTTGAAGAAAATGGATGAATACAGGACCACCTATAGGAGTGCTCAGGCCAAGGAAAGGCAAGCCACTCCCCAGAGGCAGCATCCCAGGGGCAGGGGCAGGCCTTTTCATAGGCCTTTCTACCAAGCCCAGGCCTCCTCTTCTGCTTATGCTCATAGGGGGTTCTTCAGAGGGAGAGGCAGACGGGGTACAAGCAGGCCTGCTTCCACCCCTCAGCCTAAAGCCCCTGCCAAACAGACACCCTGATGGGTTTGCCAGGGCCGATTCTCCACCACCTGTAGGGGGCAGGCTGGCTTACTTTGTCCAGGACTGGGTGTCTTTAACATCAGACAAATGAGTCCTGGAAGTAGTAAGCCAGGGACTGGTTCTCAGCTTCAAAAAATTTCCAAAGATGAGAACCAGATCCTTTCCACCTGCAAGTCCTTCAGAGGCACTTGCCCTAGAGGCAGAGGTCTCTTCCCTCTTGGCTCTGAGAGCCATAGAGAGGGTTCCACCCCTGCACAAGGGAAATGGATTGTACTCCAGGTACTTCCTAACCCCCAAAAAGACAGGAGAATGGCGGCCCATCCTGGATCTCAGATATTTAAACAAGCACCTTTTAAAGCCAAAGTTCAAAAGGGTGACTCTGGGAATAATTCTACCCTCTCTAAGGCCAGGGGACTGGCTAGTTTCCCTGGACCTCAAGGATGCCTATTTCCATATTCTCTTCAGAAGCTCCCACCGAAAGTACCTCAGGTTCGAGCTGCCCTCAGGCCATCATCAATTCAGAGCAGTGCCCTTCGGCCTAACTTCTGCTCTAAGGGTGTTCATAAAATGCCTGGCAGTAGTGGTTTCCTTCCTAAGGTGAAAGAAGATCTCCATCTTTCCATACCTGGACGACTGGCTCATAGTAGGCCAGTCTCCAGACCAAGTCAAGTCACATCTACAGATAACTCAGCAACTGCTCACTTCTCTAGGTTTCCTTCTGAATCTTTCAAAGTAAGTTCTAGAGCCTGTGCATCTCCTCACCTTCATAGGGGCAGAGCTGGATACAGTAAAGGCAAGAGCCTTCCTTCCCCTGGACAGGGCAAGGACCCTTATCTCACTGGCCTCTTCATTCACCCTCCAGGTGTCTCGACCAGCAAGGCATTTTCTACAGCTCCAGGGACACATGGCTGCCTCTACAGCAGTGGTTCAGGGAGCAAGATTTCAGATGAGGGACATTCAGTTCCACTTGAGAGCCTTCTGGTCTCAGACAAAGGATCCTCTGACCAAACTAATCCCAGTGACTCGAACCCTGATCCAGGTGTTACAGTGGTGGCAGGATCAGGACAATCTAAGACAGGGAGTTCCTTTTGTCACTCAGTCTCATTCTCTAATCCTTACTACAGATGCCTCCCTCTTGGGGTGGGGAGCCCACTTGGGGGACCTGGCCACCCAAGGGTTGTGGTCTCCTCAGGAATCTCTGCTTTACATCAGTCTATTAGAACTCAGAGCAGTGTTTCTAGCACTTCAAGCTTTTTCCAAGTCTGTTCAGAACAAAGTAGTTCAGATCAGGACAGACAATACCACCACAATGTGGTATATCAACAAGCAAGGGGGCACTCGGTCTACGGCCTTGTGCACAGAGGCAATGAAGTTGTGGTCTCTGGCCTATTCTCTGAACGCCTCTCTTACAGCAGTGCACCTCCCAGGGAAGGACAATGTCCTGGCAGATGCTCTCAGCAGGATATCTCAGGGCCATCACAAATGGTTCCTGGATCCCCTGATTTTAAAGGTGATTTTCTCCAGATGGGGCACCCCACAGATAGATCTTTTTGCAGCCCCAGACAATCACCAACTTCGTCTCTTTTGCTGCAGGCCCCCAGTGTTGGGCTCAGTCCCCCTGGATGCCCTAGTTCTCAATTGGGAAGGGAAGTTCCTGTATGCTTTCCCCCCTTCCCTCTCCTGTTCAAGGTGCTAGTCAAAATCAGGTCTCAACCCTGCAAGGTGATTCTGATTGCTCCAGACTGGGCCAGACAGCCCTGGTACCCTCTCTTGTTGTCCTTAGTAGTCCACCTTCCCCTGTCTCGTCCCAGGAATTACAACCTGTTAACATGTGCTCAGGGGAGGGTTTGGTATCCGAATCTCAAATCTCTCAATCTCAAGGCCTGGCTCTTGAAGAGTTAGAGTTTGCTGATTTGCACCTCTCTCAAGGTGTTCTGGATATCTTAAAGGCTTCTCGAAAGCCTTCCACGAGAAACACTTACAATTCCAAGTGGAAAAGATTTACTATATGGTGCTCTGGGAAGCAAATTTCTCCAGAGTCTGCTGGCCTGCCCATAGTCATTGACTATATGGTTCATCTCAATAGCTTGGGGCTCAGATCAGCTACACTAAGAGTGCATCTGGCAGCTGTCTCTGCCTTCCTCTCAGCAGGCAAGCACTCTTCCCTTTCAGCTCATCCTGTATTTTCAAAATTTTTCAAGGGATTGCTGCATACCAATCCTCCCTTCAGGGCCCCTGCCCCTGCTTGGGACCTTAATGTTTGCATTGCTCAGCTTATGCAACCCCCTTTTGAGCCTTTGTCCTCAGCAGAGCTTAAGTACTTGACTTGGAAAACTGTTTTCTTGGTGGCCATCACTTCTGCCAGACGCATTAGTGAGTTACAGGCCCTGTCAGTGGAGCCTGATTTTATCTCTTTCCATAGAGATAAGGTGGTTCTCAGGACTAATAGGAAGTTTTTGCCTAAGGTGGTCTCAGATTTCCACCTTAACCAGTCTGTCTCTTCCTGTTTTCTTCACTGACCATTCCTCCTCTGGGGAGAGGAGGCTGCACAGTTTGGTGAAAAGGGCCCTTAGCTACTACATAGAGCGCACCAAGGGCCACAGGTTTGACTCCCTCCAACTGTTCCTCACTTATGGTGAGGTTGGTAAGGGAAAACCTGCCACTAAGAGATGTATTGCCAGGTGGATTGTCTCTTGCATTCAATTTTGCTATGAAAAACTAGGTAGGATCCCACCCTTAGGCTTGAGGGCTCACTCTACCAGAGCTACAGCTGCTTCCCTGGCTGCTGCCAGGGATATTCCTGTCTTAGAGATTTGTCAAGCAGCCACCTGGAAAACAGTACATACTTTTACCAAGCATTACTCTCTGGATATCCAGGCTAGGAGTGATGCTCGGTTTGGCACAGCAGTGCTTCAGAGCCTATTTCCAAAGTAGGTTCTGTCCCTCCTCCATGGAGGTACTGCTTGGTAGTCTGCATATGTCAGAATACAGCAAGACTTCATGTTGTTTGAAGAAAAAATTACTCACCTTAGTAATGTTGTTTCTTCTAATGGAGTCTTGCTGTATTCTGACCTCCCGCCTCCCTCTCAGAACCTGGTTTTTGGGATGTGGGTGGGCAGCAGCAGTGTTGGCACTCGGGAGGTGCCCCCACCCCTTCTTTTCTTACCCCTTTAGTTTGGGTGTGTGGGTGTTGTGTTTTGTTTTATTTTTTGGGTTTCCTGACTTGAGTCTTTGCTTTGGGACCAAAAAATCTTTTATTATATTTAGTAGCCAGTTGGCTAGTGTAAGTTTTCAGTTTCACGAGGACACCCAGTGAGTATAGCTAAGTAAAGATCTGACGGTTTGAGTTCAAACAGCAACAGACAGAGTCTCAACCGAGCTCGAGCTCAGCGTTCCATGCCTGGCATGGAAAGTTAACTCTTTCATCTCCGGGGCAGTTCAAAGGTTGGACATCACTGCATATGTCAGAATACAGCAAGACTCCATTAGAAGATACAACATTACTAAGGTGAGTAATTTTTTCTTCTCCACCCATCGGCTTACTATCAACTATAAGAAAACTAAAGTCATGATTTTCTCCCACCTGCAGAACCCTCGTAAGCATCACTGTCCCCCTTTTCTCACCATCAACCACACCCCCCTTGAGCAAGTTACCTACTTTAAATACTTAGGGATCACTCTGGACCCAGCCCTCAACTATAAGCAACATATTCTCCTCCTTGCCTTGGCCCTAAACTCGAGATTAGTTGTGCTTTATAGACACAAACATTGCCTCACCCCGGAAGCCCTACGGCTCACAGTCAACTCCTCCGTCCTTGCCCTCCTTAACTATGGTATTACCATATACTGTGCTGCCCCCAACTCGGCTCTAACCAGTCTCCACCTTGTTTTCAACAAAGCCTGCCTCCTCATACTTGGCTGCGATCGTCGCACCCACACCTGCACACTTTACAACTCCTCTAATTGGCTAAACCTTGATAACAGAATCCGGTATCATTCATGCCTTATAACTAAGAAGATCCTCCTTGGACTTGCCCCTCCCACTCTCTCCTCTATTATCAGCCCAGCTGAGCCAACCAGATCCACGAGAAACTCAAACAGGCAGATGCTACGGGTTCCACATCCACATACCTCCCAACTTCAGAGGACTTTCAGCTACCAAGCCCCTGCTCTGACTAACTCCCTCCCTATCCAAATAACTAATGAAACAAGGATAGGCCCTTTCAAAACTAGACTGAGGGAATTCCTCCAAAACGCTAACGTATGTGACTGCACCTGACCATGCCCTACAATTATCCCTGCTCCTGGTACTAACTTTTCCAAACCCGCTATTCGACAAACAGCCAGGTACAGACCTTTCTGCACCTATTTCAGCTGGGCTTGACCGGGACCCTTCTACTTTTCCGATCTACTCTGTATCTCATGTCCTGTACTGTAATGTAATTCCTAGTTATCTACTAATCCTGTAATACCACCTAAGTTTTTTCTTTTGTATTTCAACTGCCTGTACTGTGCCCTGTTGTTTGTATTGTACCTGATGTATGACATGGAACCTTTGTAAATGAGTCTCTGACCCAAAAGTCTTTCTGAATATTTCTCAATAAACAATAACATCACAGTTTGCTACCAAAAAACACTATTTACTAGTCAAGTGAAGCCTTGATTGGCAGAAGTTGTTAATCAACTCATTTGTCGCATGGCGGTAATAAATTTCTGAATTGTAATTTTTTCAGGCAGTTGTGGTACAAAGTGCAGAACTGTGGTGGTTTTGTCTCACTTTGAAACTTTTTCCCTACAACTGTACTTTTCTGTACTGTATCATAAGGATAAAAATAACCATTTAGTGGATGCTAATCAGAATTTTAAAAGCCCAGGAATCCCTCACTATGGTTTGATAAGTGCAATCAGTCCACTAGATTGAGTTGCCCCAGAGCCTAGAATTTTATGCTAATTAGAGAACTTTAGAATGAAATCCTCTCCCCTACTTGGAACTGCCTTTACCTTCCTCCCTCCACTCACTATTTCTGCAGCTCCTACATATTGCACTTTCATTGAATTGCCTGCTATGCGCTCAAATTTTTGTATATTTTTGTATATAGTGTATTATTTTTTTCTCAATTGATGATTGCTCTGTTTTCCTGCTCTTTAATTCTCTGTGTGATATTCTAATTCCATTGTATGTTTGTATTGTATCATTTTTTTTTTTTGTATTTGTTTTACTCCTTAAGTGTTCCAGGACCCACCACTCCTTTGAGCCACCAAGGCCCCCTTCCCGACTTACCTCCTGCTACCCCTGTTCGAGCCTCTGTCCTCGTATTTGCAATTGTCTCCGAGGTAACCCGGCGTAACCCTTCACCGGATGGGTCCCTCTCTTCCGCGGGGGAAGGCACTGGTGGGGCTGGCCAGCGCACTCTACTGCTTGGCCCCAGGGTGCTGCTGAGGCGGACATGGCTCCTTTGGGGATTCGGTGGAGTCGGCGGACTGGCAACCGTCATCTGGCTGGTCCTGCAGCAGTTTCCGCTTTTCTGTGTTCCACTATTGCGCCGCTCATGCAGTGCTCCCAGTCTCCACTGGGGGCCGCTGCCGAGCAAGGCTTCCCTGCAGCCCACCCCAGGAGGAGAGAGCAGTCCTGCGGACGCTCAATCCTCTCCTTCCCCTGCCAGCCCCCGGTGTCCCGAGTCCGTTACTGAACCTGGGTCACCGGCATGGCGCGAGGCATGGCGTCCAGCGCCTCAACCCTCAGCACCACCGGGCTGGCCCCATATTATATCATTTGATGTATTCCTAGTTCCCCTCATCCAGGACGCACCTGGAAACAAGCAATTTGCTCAGTGTGCCTTTCCTGGTGAAACTTTTAAATAAATAAATTAAAACTCTGCTGTGGTCACGCTCTTCCCTGCCCTCTAATGGCAGATTTATTTCTCCACCTGAGAGGAAGCATTGCTCTTCAAGGTGCCAACGTTTCTGTTCTGTTTAATTTGATTATTTCAGTCTTATTTTTTCTTTCAGTTAGTTTTCAACAGTCTGTGTTAGCTTAGCGTAGTTTTGTTAGTTTGTGTGTGTTTTTCTCAGTTCCCTACTATTCCAGGGAACCGAGAATCACTGGTTTAAAACACAGTTTGGGTACCAGTAGATTGGTTTGGTACCAATAGATTGGTTCTGAACGAAAAAAAATAAATCAAAAACTATGGTTATTTATAATAAAAAAAAAAAGTTTGCTGATGTCTCTACTCTTTCACTGCATATACTGAAGGGCAACTACATTGAATAAGTTAAGATCGTGAAATACTTAGGGCTCATAATAAATGAATCTTTAAGTTATGACCAGCATATTAATACTATGAATCAGTTCACCAAAGACTGAGTTCTCTTTATATAAACTTAATTCGTTACTCATTCCTTCTACCAGAATGTTACTATTTCAGAGCTTCCTCTTGCCTCTGATAGATAATGGTTTGCTGTTTTATCACTCAGCAGGACTGGGGCCACTGAATAAGGTTAAGACGCTGATGAATCAGATCGTAAGATCTGCCTCACAGTTACCATATTCAACACATTACTGTAATCTCTGTGAACATTTGGGTTGGTTGCAGATAGATCAAAAGTATCAGCTTCAACTTGGTATTTTGGCCAGGAAAGTTACACTTGATATGGTATCTTGTTCGGTTCACAAACTTTTTAAAAAAACGTTTTCATAGCTCAGACTTGATCTACTCGGTGTACCTGGTTTACAGTTCCTATGATGAAAACTTCTACTGGACAGAGATTTTTTTATTTATTTGTTTTATTTATTTATTGAATTTTGGTGACTGGGTAAGTCTACTGAGACAATTACAGTCCCCTTTTCAGGGACGACCCGAGAGGGGTAGAGAACAAAGAAGTTAAAGAATAGAAATAAGTTATACAAGGTATAGAAGCAAGGTTGCTGTGAAATATGCAGAACAAGGTACAGAAACATATGATACAAAGCACAGGGAAGGCAATATCAAATATAAACATTATATACAACAGCCTCAAAACCTTACAGGCAGTATGGTACAGCATAAAAGTAACAGCATGCTGAGGCTAGCTAGCAGGAAAGTTAAACATTATGAACACAACACATTTTATACAAAGTACAGGCTGGTATTAACATATATACAAATTAAGCCTGATAGACATAGTATCCATGCAGGACAGTCTCACTCTTGGAACTGCAACCCAATGAAAAGGAGGCTGGTGTAGGAAAAGAGGTATTAGGTGAGACAGGAACAGGTCATCGAGGCTGAGAGTGAGGCATATAAGGTGGATTGGAATGTGGGGAGAGAGGAGCAGGATAGAACAGAGGGTGTAAGTGAGTTCCAATTGGATATCACAGCAAAGGAGAAAGACTTGCGTGCAGTGGCAAGACACATATTAGGCTTAGTTAATAGGGGGAGTGAGGCAGATCTGAGGGAACGGGGAGCATGTCTCAGATGTATTAACTCACTGAGGCTGGGAGGGGTAAATGTGTGCACCAGTTTAAACAGGAGGTTAAGGGGAATGGTACCTTAACTTTGATGCATAGGGTAACCATCCTAGTGTGGAGAGGACAGAACAGTGGTGCTGACGGGAGCTGACCCCCAGAGTGAACCTGCCCACCCTGTGATAGGCATTGGAGAGTATAGACAGGGTCGAGGGAGGCAGAGAGACCAGCAAGGGTGCACCATAGGTAAGGAGAGGTATAAGGGATGATGTGGCAATCTTGAGGCAGGAACCAGAGGATAGGAAAGGGCGTATCCTGTAGAGCAGGCCTAGGCACCAGTTCAGAGATTTTGAGACATTGGTGGCATGCATTTTGTGGGACAGAGATGCATCCAATGTAATACCCAGATATTTAGATTATTTTCACTATCTACAGTTTTCAATGCCTTACCATCATTTAAAACTAGTGTCTGTAATACCTTATTTGCCTTTAGATCAGTTTTAAAGGAACATTTTTTCGCTAGCAATAATTGTGATTAACTGTTTGTCAATTTAATTTTGGTTCTGTATATTAAATCTTTGTTATTGTTTGTTTATGTATTTTGTATATTCTGTTTTTTTGTTCTGGTCGCCCATGTAAATGGGTCTTTGGCCCATGGACTTTTCCAGATTTTAAATAAACAAAACAAACAGTTCCTGATTTGCAGAAACACAATTTTAAACCCCTTTTAAACGTTTTTCTTTTGTATTTGCCTTTGTTTGCTTTTGTTTTCAGTGGTACCAATTCCCTTGGTCACTGCGTGACCATTTTCATTTCTCTTCTTCTGGTTCCCTGTGGAAACTGAACCAAAAATTTTTGCCTAGTTCTATACTAACATTGGGCATATTTTTTAACAGAAAAAAAAGAAAGGCTAGTCACGGTTCCTGGTTTTTTGGTGGGAACCGAACTGCTAACCTTAGGAACTGCACCTATTTTTGTCTTCTGGGCTGTCAGTGATTGGCATTTCTGACGAGCTCAAGAAAAGGACAGGACCCCCAGGTTTTAAAAATTGTACTCTGTGCTTTAAACTGCTGGCTAAGGCATACTGCCACGAGTTGTGCTTTTCCTGTGTGGGTCCTGATCACAGTTTTTCCAGCTGTGAGCTTTGCATTAGGTTTTGTCCCAAAAACATTAAAAAAGAGGCCCAAAAAACTTGAGGAAATTATGGCCTCACAGTCTGCTGCCTCTTCACAACCTGGCTCTGGGGAGAGTCACGTTCCTTAAGGACAAAGCTGGTAAAGAGGACTCAGAGGTCAGGGTGTCGGGGAGACTCCCGAGTCTACCAGAATAAAGAGATCTGCTGAGCAGGCACTGGAACTGGGGACTGCCAAGAAAAAGCAGAAAGAAAAACATGTCACTGCCCCTCCAACTGAAGAAGCAAGGGGGACACCAGTGGACAGAAACAGAATGCCATCGGCTGAGGACATGGCTAAGGCATGGCAAGTCTTCTAGGCTTTCCAAACTATGGGAGCCTTTATGGTCATGCAAGCCCCCGCCCCCAGGCTCCACAACCTGTAGCAAGGCCTGTGGTTGGAGGAGGCTGATATGTTTTTCGAAGTGCAGGAGTAGGAGGATGAGCCAGCAGAGCCTGATGGCTCACTGGTTCAGGAATTTGGTTCCCTTCCTAGGGCCTCGAAGGAGTTCTCCTCACACTGTTCCTTTGTGAGGCACATGGCAGGTACCCTCAATCTCTCTCCTCACAAGACTGCAGAGGACGAGGGTGAGGTGGAATTTTTGGACATGGGCCTAACTCCCACAAAGAAGGTGTTCCTGCCCATACACAAGTCTTTGAAGAAAGCCACTTTAAAAATTCTAACGTCCCCCACTTTGGCAGGTGGTATTGACAAGAGGACAGAAAAGAAATACCAGTTGGATAGGTGGGGTGCTGAGTACCTTTACACTCACCCTGACCATGAAGGAGTGGTTCAAACCACTGCCTGTGACAAGGCTAAGGTCCCACTTTCCTCCCAACCACCAGAGAGGGATTCCAGGAAACTGGATGGCATGGGCAAAAAAGTTTATACCACAGCCTCCCTTTTGCTGAGACAGGCAGTCTATATAGCCTATGCAGCTCAGTACCAGAATGCCCTCTAGACCTCTATAGTGTCTATGAGCGAAAAATCTGGAGGTGATCTGGCCCAGGACCCAGCTGACACAGCAAAGGCAGCTTTGTATGCCACTAAATACCAGTTTCACATGGCTGTAGATGCCAGTGACACTGCCTCTAGGGTCATAGCTCATGCTGTGTCCCTCAGGAGGTTTGCCTGGCTGAGGGCTACTGATCTATGTCAGGATTCATTCAGGCTAGAGCAGTGGATTTCCCCTGTGAGGGGAATTCCCTGTTTAGTGACAAAACTGAGGCCTTCGTGAAAAAGGTATATGAATATAAGACCACCTGCAGAAGCAACACTGAGAAGGAGGTTTCTACTTCCCATAGAACCTTTGGAAGGGGAGGTTGGGGCAGGGGTTATGTCCCCCACACTTATTTGACTTATAATTACCCTCCTCACAGGAGTTTCTTCAGGGGCAGAGGGAAGCGGGGTGCAAAACAGGCTGCAGCCACCCCAGCTCCCAAGGTGCAAGTGATGCAGAACCCTTGACAGATGTGTACAGGTTGCCCAGCTATTTCCAGTGGGAAGAAGGTTGGTTCACTATTTCCAGGTATGGAAAAATATTTACCACAGACAAATGGGTCCTGGAAATAGTAAGTCAAGGCCTCTCCCTGCAGTTCAGAAAGTTTCCAAAGCTGCAGGCATACAGGGCCTTTCCATCTCATACCCCAGCAGAAAGACTTCTGCTGGAGTTTGAGGTCAGAAAGCTGTTGTAGTCCAAAGCAGTGGAATCAGTTCTCTCTACCCAGTGGGGTAAGGGTCGTAGAGCAGGTACTTCCTCACTCACAAGAAAAGTGGAGAGTGGCGACCCATTTTAGACCTAAGATTTCTGAACAAACACTTGAAAAAGGAAAAGTTAGGCCGATCCCGTAGCGCTGGAGGTTGAGGCACTGGTCGCTACACTTCACGCCATGCTGGTGACCTGGGATTGGGAATGAGCCCGGGCCACTGGGGGTTGGCAGGGGCGAGAGAGGATCGAGCATCCTGACTACTGTCCTCTCTCAGGGAGGTAGGGGATTGTTGTCCCACTCGCTGACTGCCCTCTGGTGGTGGCCAGAGGGCAGTACGGGTCAGGAGGGCATGCGCCGGCGTCCTTATGTTGGTGGGGAGGGGGGACAGGAGAAAAAGGAAAAAGGAGCCTGCAGGCTCCATGATGGCCGCACCAGTGCCCGACTAGCCCCTTGACATGTGGATTTTTTGCTCCCGGGGCTGGGGCAGTAAAGCCGGCACCCCTTATCCCAGCCCTGCCATGGGTGGGACCTGCGGGGGAATTAGGGTGGTGTTGGGTTGGGAATGGTGCAGCCAGAGACTGAGTCCCTCCAAGGGAGGGACCAGAGCCACCTGCCAGGCTCGGGGGTCGTAAAAAGCTGTATGGAAAAAAAAAAAAAGGAAAAGTTCAAGATGGTAGCACTGTCCACAGTGATCTTATCTCAGCAGCAGGGACACTGGTTGGGATCTCTAGATTTGAAGGATGCCTACTTCTGTATCCAAATAAGACCATCCCACAGAAAGTATTTCAGGTTCAGGGTAGGGAACTGCCACTATCAGTTTGCAGCCCTACCCTTCAGTCTATCTTCAGCACCAAGGGTCTTTACAAAGTGCCTGGCAGTGGCTGCAACTCACTTGCGAAGATAAGATGTGGTTGTCTTCCCTTACCTGGGCAACTGGTTAATGTCAGGAGAGTCATACCAAGAGGTCATGGCCTCCGTCCAGCTCACCCAGTCAGTCCTGGAGGATCAAGGGTTCCTGATAAAACATCTCAAAGTCTCTGACAGAACATGTGCAGGTCTTGAACTTCATAGGAGAAGATCTGGATACACTACAGGGGAAGACTTTCCTCCCTCAGAAGAGAGTGGTAAGCCTCATAGAACAATGACAGACATTCAGTACCACTTAGGGGCCCACTGGTCCCAAAGGTGGGACCCTCTATTAAAGCTGGCACCATTCACAAAAGACCTCTTAAAGGCATTGGATCAGTGGAAGGAGGAGAAGAACCTCAGAGAGGGAATACCCTTCCCCAGTTGTCACCAATAGTGGTACTCATTACAGATGCCTCCCTCCTCGGGTGGGGGGCTCTTCTGGAGGATCTCGCCATAAGTGGGGTGTGGACCCCACTAGAGTCCTAGGAGCACATGCACCTCCTGGAACTCAGGGCTGTATACCTGGCAATGCAGGCCTTTTCCTCCCATATCAGGGGTCAGTCTCTACAGATCAGAACAGACAATGCCACCATCGTGTACTACATCGGCAAACGGGGAGGATCAAGATCTTCAAAGCTGTGCACAGAAGCAATAAAGATCTGGGATCTAGCATATGAGCTGGAGGTGCATCTGTCCGCTGTGCACCTACCAGGAAAGGACAATGTCCTTGCAGATTCCCTCAGCAGAATCGGCCCAACAAGCACATGTTGGCAGCTGTGTTCAGGAGGTGGAGCACACCGAAGGTGGACCTGTTTGCCTCCTGGAAAAACTGCCAGCTCCCCCTTTTTGTTGCAGGCCTCCAACAGGCAAAGAGGAATACGGAAATAAAGCTTGCCACTGAAACAAATAAATCAAAACCTAAACAATTTTACTCTTATATTAATTCCTTAAAAAATTCTCAGAATCAGATTGGGCCAATAATGTGTGAAAATGGCATAATCTCTGAAAATAAACAAATGGCTGAGGTTTTCAATAGATTCTACTGCAGTGTTTATGATAAGGGCCAAAATTACCTATGAACTACATATATAAATGGTGATAAAGAAAATCACAATCAGGAAATCACCGAAGAGGAAATCAAGCAAAAAAATAAACACAGAAGAATCTCCAGGACCAGATAGAATATCTGCAGAAATTCTAAAATTGATGTCCAAATACATTACATCTCCACTTAAACATTTGTTCAACCAATCTTATATGCAATCCAAAGGACCTACCAATTGGAAAATAGCTCACATAGTCCCAATTTTCAAAAAAGGGGAACGAGAACTAGTGCAAAACTATCGTCCAATCAGTTTAACCAGCGTGATAGGAAAGGTGATGGAGAGTATCATTAAAGATAGAATATCAAAACAAACAAGTAACATTGACCATGATCAACATGGCTTTGGTTAAAGGCAGAGGCTGTACATCTAATTTACTTGTTTTTTTAATGAACAAATTAGTGCATACTTGGACAGTAATAATATGCCATGTGATGTGATGTATTTGGATTTCTCCAAAGCCTTTGACCGGGTGCCACACTGGGCAATTATGGACAAAATGACTAAGATTGGTATTCCCGCTCTTACAGTTGGGTCGCAGATTGGCTGTCTGAGAGGAGACAGTGTGTCATAATAAATGAACATTTGTCTGGCGAGGGGTTTGTTGGTAGTGGAGTGCCCCAGGGCTCCGTCTTGGGCCCGACATTGTTTAATGTTTTTACTTTTGACACAACACAAAATTTGCAGAGTACAGTTATAAAATATACTGATGATATAAAGTTAGGTGGCCCTTGTACCACTGAAGTAGAAGTAAGAAGTCTTCAGCAGGATTTTAATAATATCTCCCTTCTGACCCAAGAATGGGATATGAAATTGAACATAGATAAGTGTAAAGTACTTCATTTGGGAAGTCTTAATAATAAACAGAATTACTTTTTGGATAATGCCCCACTTAGCAAAACTGATGGTGAAAAGGATCTGGGTGTGATATATATATATATATATATATATATAAAGCGGTATCTTACGTACACAAAAGCAAGTTAGAGAAGCTACAAACAGGGCCAACAGGGTAATGTGGTCCATAAAGAAAAATATTGTGTCAAGATCCAGCAGCGTTCTTATCCCCCTATATAGGGCATATGTTCGTCCCCATCTCGAGTACTCATCTCAGATTTGGAACCCCTACAAAGTATCTGAAAGAAATAAGGTGGAACAAGTACAGTGCTGCTTACAAAAAGGGTAGATGGTTATAGTAACACACCCTATGCTGAAAGATTACATTCACTATGACTTGTGTCTCTGGAAGTACGCAGGGCACATGGCGATATTCTTTTTTTGTATGATGTACTTCAAGACCCTAGAGTGATGGTGATTTAGATATAGCCTTTAAAGATAATAATATGGAAATCAGGGGACACCCATTACAAATCAAAGAGAAGAGGTTTAGAACAAATGCTAGGAAATAGTCATATACTGTCAGAGTGGTAAATCTGTGTAACTTGCTGCCATTATATATTGTAATAGCAGAAACCAAGAGCGTGTTTAAAAGCAGATTAGACAAATATAATCTTGATGGTGCCAGCTTAAGTTATTATAAATGAGGTTGGAACACAAATGGGCTATGGCCTTTATGTTCCTATTCCTACCTTAGTATGAACCTCTGGCAGTGAGGGCAGTCCCAAAGAGCGCCCTAGTCCTTATTGGACAGGGAGATTCCTTTATGCATTTCCTCCCTTTCCTCTCCTGAGAGTGCTGTTGAAGCCTAAAAGGGAGCCTGCATTGATGATTCTGATTGCTCCAGACTAGGCCAGACAGATCTGGTATTCCCTGCTCCTGGACCTGTCCAGCAAACTTCCCATCACTCTTCCCCTAAGGTACACTCTATTGACCTTGCCTCAGGGCAGGATAGCATTTCCAAATCCCAGCACTCTGTGCCTCAGGGCCTGGTACTTTAGGAGTTAGAATACTCTAGGTTAAACCTCTCGGGGGAGGTTTTGAATGTATTAAAGGTTTCCAGAAAGCCAGCCCCAAGAAAAACTTATGCCTCAAAGTGGAAAAGATTTTCCCTGTGGTGTTCTTCCAAGCAGATTAATCCCCTCCAGGCCAGCCTGCCCTGCATACTGGATTACCTGATACACCTGCATTCTCTGGGCCTTCACCCTTCTACCCTTAAGTTGCATTTGGCAACAGTCTCAGCTTATGCTTCTGTTGGTAAGGAGAGAACAATAGCCTCCTTGGCTATTTTTAAGAAGTTTTTTAAGGGCTTGACCCATCTGAACCCTCCTTTCAAAGATCCAGTCCCTCCCTGGGACTTAAAGCGCGTCTTTTCTGGTGCTCAGTCCAGAAACTGTGAAAGACCCTTACCTGCCCCCAAATTGATTACTGCATAAAGTTTTATATTCTGTTGCCTCTGTTTAGGAAGGGAAGGGATTGTGTTTTGGCTCCGTGGAGCCAAGCTGCTGATCCCTTCCACTTCCTTGATCTTCCCTTGTCAGTCTTCACCATTCATTACTGCTGGGTGTAAGCTGGAGGCGTGCACCCGCCACGGGAGTTTTTTTTGTTTGTTTTTTTTGGAGGGAGGGGTTGGCACCGGTGGCACCGCCGAGGGCTACGCGCTGTGTGGTGTGCGAGGGATAGCCGTTAGGCGCCGTAGACTCCTCCTCCATCCCAGTTCTGTTTTTCCCACCATCAAGGCTGCACCTGCTACGTGAGTATGAGAAATTGTTGCTGTGCCATTAGGCCTTTGTTCTTTGATGTCACTAATTTGACTACTCCTTCCCGGTTCTACATCCCGACGCCATTGAAGCCAGTAAGACCGTTTCATATATATTTCAATGGCGCCTGGATCTTTGCTGTTTATAAAGTATTTTTGCATCATGTCCAATTCGGGGGGCCAAGAATAAATCCAAGTCGGGCCATGCCCCTATGCGTTGGTGCCCATGTGGCCGGCAGTTTTCCGTCACAGATTAACATGATGTTTGTCTTCGGTGCCTGGGACCCAACCATAATATGGACCACTGTGAAGCTTTTTTTGCCATGGACTGCCATGTGTTGGAAATCCGTGCATTTAAAATCAGCAGGGCTCTGCCGACTTTTGGAGGACGACGTTGCCCGCGGGCCTTCCAGGCCAGATCTCGTGACCCTTCCTCCAGGTTCCTTCCTGGATCTATACTGCCCGTCGAGGAGGGAACCTCCTCCACTTCCAGCCTTGCCAAGGAGGAGATTTCTTCTCTGGTGCCGGAGGAACGTTGCGTTCTAGGGACATGGATATGTTGTTCATCCACACTCATTGGCAGGTATCCTTGCCGCTTTAAATCTTGCCGGAAGGTCTTCAAGCTTGCTCCTCCCACCCACCCGGGTGGTATAACTCTCGGCTCCGCCCCATGACGCCAGATCTTCCTTACCGCTTGGAAGCTCAGGTTCCCTCCTTAACGCTCTGCTTAGACTGGTTCCTATTTCCGCTTGCGGATTTAAAATAAATTTTGCGAAAAAGACTTCCAGTCTTCTATCCCCCAGCGGCTGCGATGGACCAATCGACTCCAGTTCGGAGATGCCCATGCGGGCAGAAGATGTCTCGGACGGATCCACACTCCACGCGTGTCTACTGCTTAGGCCTTGAGCACGACCCGCAGGCTTGCGACCTGTGCTCATCTTTCGCCTCGCCCTCGAAGACCGTGCTGCCCGGTGCAACTGGGCCGTCCGGAAGCGTTTCCCTCGGTGAAGTCCAAGGAGGCCCGGTTGGCGTGTCATGGCCGTGGTTTTCGGCGGATCAGCTTCGGGCGGATGGTGCCCCTCGAGAGAGGCAGTGGCGCGACCGTATCTTCCTCGGACGCGGCATTTATCCGCTCTCTCTGGGCTCTTCTTACACGGCTTCTTTTAAGGAGCTTTGTCTGTCCCTCTCCACTAAAGGAGAAGGGCCTACGTTTGCGGGACCTTATTCTCGGTCCAAAAAGAGGGACAGGGGTAAGTCCCTCCGTCGACGCTCTTGGGAGCGGGAAAGGTCCCTCTCCCCGGGCCGTCGACCGTCGGCTTCGGTCGACCGCTCGGCTTCGGCCACTGGCCTCACGGTGTCCCCGTCAGGTCAGTTGACCGAGACTCCCACCGATGAAGTCGAGATTTTTCTCGACCCATTGGACGGGCTGTCGCCTTTAGCAGCCAAGATTCCCCTCTCCCGGTTCCCCGGGAGAGTTGAGGATCCCGTAGGCTCGCCTGTGCCTCGGTTCCGAGCCCTCGGATGGACCATCCGAGCGAAGAGTGCGGTTCCGCCGACACCTCCCGCACCGACCTCGGAAATTCGGGACTCGATCTCGGTCTCGGACCTCTTGGCGGTCCAGCCGATCCACCGTCACAGGCGGTCTCGGTCTCGGCACCGTGATAAAGCGCGTCGCCCGCTCGGCCTCGTCCTCCTCCTCGGATGAGGAGGCTTGGCGTAGTACGTCGGCATGCGAGGACCTTATGTTGCAACAGCTCCTCCTGGCTGGGAATGAGCCGACCCGTCGCCTTCCCGGCCATTAAGTGGCTGTCACCGGAGCGGCCGACACAACCCCTCGACTTATCCGAGGAGCCTATGCCAGGCGGTTGTTCGGCCAAACCAGCTGCTCCCCGATTCGGTGGAACCTCCGCTCCACAGCCACCAATTGGGGCCCGACCAAGGATTCTCGGCTAAGAGGTCTACCCCATCAGCTGTCAGTTACCCTCACTCCCGACCGACCTCGGCAGGTGAAGGTGCCTCAGGCCAGAGGCAGCTCTTCGAGGACTCTTCGAGTCCGAAGATGATTCCTCCTTTTCTCCAGCGACTGGACTTGGAGTCTTCAGGAGGTCAGTCAATGGGCGATAGCCCGTCGTCCTTCCTAGGATCTACGGCTCATCTCGGAGTCCACGGGATGGAGCTCGAACCCGTTCCAAGCGGGCCAGGTATCCCCTCACGGAGATTCTGGACCGAGGGATTCTCCGACGGAGGCCTTTCCGGTGGCGAGGCCTAGTGGGTCCGCACTGGAGCTTTGGCAGCGCCCTGCTTCCTGCCCTGCGCCCGGCCAGGATGGCCAGGAAGTATCGCGATCCCCACGGTTCCTTGTCGGTTTTCCGGAACACCCCTCTGCTGAGGGGTTGGTTACCGACAGCGTTTTCCGGCGCCCGGCAAACGCCGGGGATGTGGACAAACCTCCTGACAAGGAGTCCAAGAAATTGGACTATGTCGGGCGAAAAGTCTACGCTGCGTCCTCTCTCGGCCTTCGTCAGGCCAGTTCGGCCGTCCTCATGGCACATTTTTCTCATGCCCTGTTGGGCTCCCTGGATGAGGTCATCCCTCATCTTCCCGCCGATCTGCAGACTACGGTTAAGCAGGTGCGGGACCAGAGCAGGGCAGTGGCCAAACAGCAGCTCCAGACTGCTTTGGATATAGGGGACTCATGTGCCAGATCGGTGGCTGCCGCAGTGGCTATCGGTCATGGTCTTGGCTGAGGATATCCACCTTTACCCGGATACCCAGCACAAGTTGGCGGATGTTCCTTTTGGGACTGACCCTTCGACCCTGGGTGGAAGGTCACCTGCAGAGGATCGAGAAGTCCAATGCTACCTTGGACTCGGTCTCTTCCGCTCAGAAGGACAAAGGCATAGGCAGCCCCAAGCCCTTTCGTCCTTCTGTCTTCCCGGCGCGCCCGGCCCAGCAACGTCAGGGCCAGCAGACTCGGCCTTGGCATCCCAAACCCAAGCCGCCGGCTTCCTCTAACAGGAGGCAGGGAGGAAAAGGCCCAGGAGGTCCCTCGGCCGGTCCCTCCTCCAAGCCTGCCCAGTGACGGGCTGAGGGGTGTCGCCCCCATTCCCGTCACCTTACCCCTGGGTCCCCCCGTGGGGGGACGGCTCCGGCACTTCCGTTCCGCCTGGTCCGCTGTTTCCACGGACAGGTGGGTCTTGGAGGTGGTGGGAAGAGGCCTGCCTCTGGAATTCGAGCAGGCACCACCCTTCAGAGCCGTCGCCCCTCGGGGGGCTTCGGGATCCCCAGCCTCACTGGCGGCTCGTCGAGCCGACATCGCTCTCCTCCTCCAGAAGGAGGTGATAAGAGAGGTGGTGGACCCTCCTTCAGACCCAGGGTTTGTGTCCAGGTACTTCCTGGTTCCGAAGCGGATGGGGGGCTGGCGCCCCATTCTTGACCTACACAACCTAAACAAGTTCCTAAGGTCTCGAACCTTCAGGATGGTCACTCTGGCTCAGATAATACCATCCTTGGAACGCGGCGTGTGGTTCTGCTCTCTGGACTTGCAGGGCCAGCGTTTTCACGTCCCTATCCGTCCGTCTCACCAGAGATTCCTTGCTTCAGCGGAAGGATCCCTCTTCGAGTTCCAAGCCATGCCCTTCGGCTTGTCTCCAGCTCCCAGGGTCTTCACCAAATGCATGGCAGTGGTGACAGCATTCCTGGGCGCCGAGGGTCCGGTGTACCTTACCTGGACGACTGACTGATAGCAGCTCCTCCAGGAAGGAGGCGGAGGTCCAGAGATCTGGTCCTCCAGGTCTGCTCTCAACTGGGCCTCCTTATCAACGAGGCCAGAGTCAGACTCGAGCCGAAGCAGGTGATTCTATTCATCGGGCGCAGCTCGACTCTCTTCGAGCCAGAGCTGGGCTCCCGGCGGACAGGGCCGAGGTTCTTTCCTCCTTTGCCCGATCATTTCTGGTTGGGCAATTGCGCCCTGCCGGGACTTCCTCGCCTCCTGGGTCTCATGGCGGCCTGCACCAGCGTGGTCCGTTGGGCCCGCTGGAACATCGTCCTTCAGTGGGGACTGGCCAGCCAGTGGTCCTGGCGCGCTGCGATCCTTTGGACCAGCTTGTGTCGGTGACACAGAGGATGTGGAGCGCTCTCCAGTGGTGGACCGTTCCAGATCATTTGCAGGAGGGCATCCCGTTAATCCGCCTGAGCCGGCGGTCTCTCTGTCGACCGATGCCTCTCCTGATGGGTTGGGGTGCCCATCTGGGGAACACCGGGCTCATGGCCTCTGGTCCCAGCGGGAGTCCCGATGCCACATCAACCTGCTGGAGCTCCAGCGTCCGCCTAGCTCTCACCGCCTTTGCTCCGTTCCTCCGGGGTCAAGTGGTCCGAGTCCAGACGGACAATACCACGACCATGTACTATCTAAACCGCCAGGGGGCCAGCGCTCCATGCTTCTATGCAAGGAAGCTCTCCGCATTTGGTCACTCGTCGCAGCCTGGAGGCGGATCTCCTAGCCATTCACGTGGCAGGGCCTCCAACACCCTGGCCGATGCCCTGGGCGGATAGGGGCTGCATCCCACAGTGGTCTCTCCTGCCGGAGGTAGTACAGCATCTGTTCTCCCATTGGGGCACACCTCAGGTGGACCTGTTTGCCTCCAGGAGAGCAGCGAGCTGAGTCTGTTCCATGCCGCCCCTCAGCAGGGCTCGCTGCAGGGGATGCCTTCTCGAGGCAGTGGACCCCGGGCCTCTTTTACGCCTTTCCCCCATTTCCCTTGATCCACAAGGTGCTTCTCAAGGCGAGAAGGGACAAGGCGCAGGTGATTCTGATAGCCCCAGACTGGCCTGCCAGTGCTGGTACCAGATCTCCTCAGTCTCAGCTCCAGGACTCGCGGCAGCTTCCAGCTCGCCCGGACCTGCTCTCAGTCAATCAGGGAAGGTGTTCCATCCGGACCTTCAATCCCTGCCCTGGCGGCCTGGTTCCTGGCTAGAGTTCCAGGCCTTGGGTCTTTCCGACGAGGTCCTCAATGTAGTTGAGGCGTCCCGTAGGAGTCGACCAGAAAATGCTATGCCTTCAAATGGAAAAGGTTTCCATTTGGTGTCAGAACAAGGGCTTGAACCCTTCCTCCTGTTCCTTGGCAAGCATCTTGGACTATTTATGGTCCTTTCTAGTCAAGGGCTTAGGTCGAAGACCCTAAGGGTGCACCTGGCAGCCATCTCTGCTTGCAGGCGCGGGCGGGGAAGCAGCAGTCGGTGCATGGAGAAGGTGGTCTAGGCGCTTTTCAAAGGCCTTGATCACATTTCCCTCCAGTCTGCGGAACCCCCACCTCCGTGGGATCTACTGCTGGTACTGGCAAAGCTCATGGGCAAGCCATTCGAACCTATGCTCAGGTGTGCTCTCTCTCACCTGTCGTGGAAGACCGCCTTCTTGGTGGCTATCACGTCCAGCCAGAAGGATGGGAGAGCTCCAGGCGCTTTCCATCAGAGTCTCCTTACCTGGTCTTCCACAGGGACAAGGTTGTCCTCCTTCACCGGAAATTCCTTCCGAAGGTGGTGTGAGTTTCACCTTAACCAGTGTTGACTCTGCAGTGTTCTACCCCAATCACACCTCGGAGGGCCGAATATAGGCTCCATACTCCTGGACCCTAGAAGGCGCTCAAAGCATATAAGGCGCCACGGCTGAAATCGGGGAGAGGTTCGCCAGCTGTTTGTCACCACGCTGAAGCCGCATCTGGCAGACCTGCAGCCAAGCGGACGATAAGCAGGTGGGTAACCTCCTGCATAGATCTCTGCTATAAGTTGGCGGGCATGGAGCCTCCCAGAGGATAAGGCTCATTCTACCCGCCATTGCTGCCTGTGATGGCTGCTTCCAGGGACGTCCCTATCCAGAAATCTGCAGGGCTGCTACCTGAAGTCAGCAAACACCTTCATTACCCATTACCACATCGACCTTGAGTCACGCCGGGATGCTGGTTTTGGGGCCTCGGTTCTCAGTCTCTCTTTCCCAAGTAAGTATTGGGGTGTGCGTCTTGCCTCCCTCCTCCCGGAGAACTGCTAGGAGTCTGCCAATGAGTGTGGATGAACAACATATCCATGTCCCTAGAAATACAGGTTACTCACCTGTAACAGGAGTTCTAGGAATGGTATATGTTGTTCATCTACATTCTCATTTCTCCGGCGTCGCACAACCTGAGCTTCAGCGGGAGATCTGGCGTCATGGGGCGGAGCCGAGAGTTATACCACCCGGGTGGGTGGGAGGAGCAAGCTTGAAGACCTTCCGGCAAGATTTAAAGCGGCAAGGATACCTGCCAATGAGTGTGGATGAACAACATATACCATTCCTAGAACTGTTACAGGTGAGTAACCTGTATATTCCTCCCAGGGTTGCATCATTGGCGCCGTCCCGGCAGTCGCCTCCTCGGAGGTGCAGGCTCCCCCGATGTGACCCCAGGTTGTGGGGCCCGGCACTGGTGGACCCTCGATGCCGCCTAGCAACACTGTTTTGGGTTCCGGCACTGTTTATGGTGCTGGGGACTTGGGTGGTGCCACTGGCAGTGCCGTTTCGGGTTCCGGCGCCACCCACGGTGCCGGGGACTTGGGCAGTGCCGTTGTGGTTTCCGGTGCTGTTCACAGTACAGGGGACTCTAGTGGTGCCGTTGGCATTGTTTCAGCCTATGTCGGTGCTGCTCCCAGTGCCGTCACAGGAGATGTTCCTGAGGTAGCCTCTCTGGAGGTTACTCTGCTCAACTCCTCTTCAGGAGAGGATGACTCAGAGGTGGACCCAGACTGGCAGCCTGAGTCTTCGGATTCGGAACTCTCTGTGGGTCGGGGTGTCAGGCGGCCCAGTGTTCCTCTTCCCGAGTCCCCGGAGCCAGGGACTTTCTATGGACGATGGTTCCAAGATTCATGGAAGGATGCCCTCTTCAGAGGGGGCCCAGGCAGCTGCCATCCCTGGTGCTGCTGAGGCTCCTTCAGAAGGGGCAGGGAGCCCTGCTTTTGTAACCTTCCTCCGGGGGGGTCTGCAAAGCGGGGAGCCCCGGCACTGGGATTGAGGAAGAGGGCCGCTCCGGAGTCAGAGGGGTTGAGAGGTCAGGGTGAGGAGCGGCGGTGCATTCCCACTGCCCTGCAGGGTGTAGGAAGGAGTCGTAACGCTGATCCCCGCTTTTCCCTCGAGGCCTCTGGTGCGCCTTCTAGTGGTGGTACTGAGGGTTGCCCTTCTGGACTCATGCAACCTCAGTCGCATCGTGGGGGAGATTCCCCTTCTTGGCTCTTACGGGGTTTGCTTCCTCAAGTTACCTTCTAGCAACCCAGTATGATCTCAAGGTCCCCAGTCTTGGTGGCTTCACTCCCTAGATCTCAGAGCCCTGGCAGAGGCCAGGCATGTGCTCTTAGATGCTCTTCGCCCATCCCTCTGCAGCCATCCCCCCCCGGGCCATTTGGGTTCTATGGGGTCTTTAACTTGGGAGGCGTTCAGAGCTACTGCGGCAGCCTTCCCCTCATACGTTGGGGCCATGGACAAACAGGTCTTCCACCTGTCCCCCCCCCACCCACCGCTGGAGTCCTCTGAGCATTTGAGCTCCACTTCCTCCTCTCTTCCTCTCCTGAGGAAGAGGAACCTTTTGTCCAACTATCCTCCAACGCTGATTTCACTGAATATCAGCGGTTCCTCTCGAGGCTGGTTTCGGAGCTTCATATCTTCTTTATCCGCAGGAACAGTACCGAGCGGCAGACACTTGCATTCCTCAGTGAATTCAGCGCTTACCACCTTGTGGTGCCTTCCTGGCCAATCCCCTTCCAGGAGGCATCTATCCGCACCTGGCAGTCTCCAGTGGCCCCTTCTCCAGCCCCGGCAGACTGCAGGAGACAGTATTCTGTCCCCCCATGAGTCTCTAGGTTCTCTACCTCACCCGCCTTTGGGCCTGACGTCCCTAGACACTCCTTCCAGGCCTCGGCGCCTGGCACACAATGGGATAGTGTCAATATAGCGCGTCCCTAATAGTGTGAGTCAATTTAGCACTACCTTCTTCACACTTGCATAAATAGCGTAGCAGCATTTTATCACGATCCACAATAGTGTTTTTTACATCTGTACTCACTGTTGGCTAGTAGCCCATCATTTGTGTTCGGCTATCTCAGATATTGCAATATTTGAAAAATAAATTGCACCAATAAAATTCTACAAGAATGGTTTCAAGTCCCAGTTAACATTTAATCCATTTGGTTTGAGTGATTGCAAAGTAAAAATAGAAAACTCCCCTTTGGAGAAGCTACCATAACATATATCATCAACTCTTAGGTTCTGTCGAACTAATTCAATACCTCAACTGGCTATAGGATCAGAAGGAAGCAATCTGTAGTTTTGCTTGTTATTTAGCAAATCCAACCCTTTAGTTTTATAAAACTGAACTTACGGCTCCTGTCATTATCATTTAAATGGGTTTTATGAAACCTTTTCTTCCTCATGATCAGATTACTACCCCTTTTGTTGTTTGGATTGAAGCAAGGTAGTGACATCATAAATTACTCTGAATGTATTGCTATATCTGGACAGTTTCCTAAATATAAGGACTCTAATGCTTTATAATTCAGTACATTCTGCTCAGAGTTCTGTTGGTGACAAATTATAATGTATTTCATGCATGCCATCAGGTACAATCTGTAAATTCATTATCCACTACTGCAATGCATAAGGTATTACCACCCATATTAACAGGCGGTCTGTCTCATTTAGAGTGGAAGTCTCCTAGGTGAATTTTATGAAATAATTAAAATAAATTCATCTGTCGGGATTAAGACGCTAGGTGGCAGCGACATGCTATTTCAGCCGTTCGCTTAAATGACAGGCGTTATTACATACCCGCGCTGATAAGTCAGCGCTATATTGACTCGCGCTATAACGGTTGTGTGATTTTGACCATATACTGCACACGACAGACCCCAGATCTGAATTCTGCTGAATTTGATCGGTGGGGATGAAGACTCTTCTCTTCAAGTCATGTGTTGATGCGCATAGGTTCACATCAGGCACACCATGCTGCCTACAACAGGTATCTGTGGTCGATGCTAGCACAGGTTCTGGCATCTGTGCCTGATACGGAGCAGTCCAGACAAGCCATTGCCCTCTCTGCACAGGGTCTGGAGCTTGCAAGGCACCAGGGAAGGGTATCTTACGACACCATCGAGGTGGCTTCCAGACTGGCAGGGACAGCGATCTGCATACGGCGAATGGCATGACTTCGTCTGTCCAGACTGTCACCCATTGCCTGGCGTAGGGTGACTTCCTCCCCTTTCCGGGGGACCCACCTTATCTTCCTGGACATAAAGTCTCCACCACTCATTCTTACTAATGGGAGTTCGCCGGAGGCACTAGGACCCAGCGGGAACAAACTTTTTTCAAGAGGGCCAGCGCCTGAGGTGGAGCCTCGAGGAGCGGCACTGGGAGCCTCAGCTCGTGCGGCAATGACTGTCTCGGTGTCGACCCTCCAACTGTCTCAGTTCCTTTTTTCCCGCTGTCGAGTGCGCTTCAGTGATGAGGTCGCTCACCCGCCAGGAGTTAAATTTCATTAGCAGCAATAGTTCAGTTTATTGTTTTGTAGTTTTATTTCGAATCAGTACTGATTATATGTTTTAAATTGTACAACAAGAAGTCTTCAGCCCTCCATTGACGGAGTCTACCATGAGCGGGTCAGGTGACAGTGAGGAGACTTCGTATGAAAGCTGTTCAGTCATCCAGGCTGGGTCCGGTCCACCTCCCTCCCCAGAGGGGGAGTCAGACAGTGGACGGTCCAGTGCTCAGGGGAATGGGCGGTCCCCCGAGAGCATAAAATGAAA
This sequence comes from Neoceratodus forsteri, assembly GCA_016271365.2. Taxonomy (NCBI): domain Eukaryota; kingdom Metazoa; phylum Chordata; order Ceratodontiformes; family Ceratodontidae; genus Neoceratodus; species Neoceratodus forsteri. Next base: position 198,044,892 of record JADMNL010000026.1, on the reverse strand, counting down.
CGGTCCCATTCTTGGCGCCATTCAGCCTTGAGTTTCTTTTCAACACATAGGTCAAAGAGGAAAAGACCTATCCGAGGAGCTTCTGATGAGCAGTTTCACCAGTGGGCTGCTCTTATGGAGCAGTGGGCTTGGAGGTTGGTCCAGTTGCCTGAGCCTGTCTCTCCGACGCCGATGCCTTCGGGCCATTTGGCTTCGGGGGGACAAATGAGAACGGTTGGCCTTCCTAGTCGAGCGGCACCTGCTTTGGTGTTTATCCCCTTACATGGCTCCATCTCCTGCCATGTTTCCCTCTTTTTCCTCAAATCACAGTTGTCTGACCTCTGGGACTCTATCAGCACCGTATGTAGAGTCGTGGGCTCATTCGGTGCCGTGCGCAGTGCCGTGGGGCCTGTTGGTGCCATGTGTTGTGCCAAGGGCCCTGCCGGCACCATGCATGACATCAACACCGTGTGCGACACCGGGGGCCCTGTCGGCACCGTGTGTGCTGTCAGTGCTGGGGGTGCTGTTGGCGCCACTTCGGCTGGCGCCTCCCTCCTTATTCTTGGCACCATTTTCCTCTTCGGCGCCGGGAGCTGGTGCAGCGCTGACTGGTCTTCAGGGTTCTCAACTCCGATTCTTTCTTCTTCTGTTCTTCCTCCTGATTTTCACTCCTTTCCTGTCTATGCAGTCCCCCCCCCCGGACTGTCAGGAGATGATTTTGACCCTGACCCAGATCTTCGCCTGGGTGATGATGTTGATGCCCTCAGAGCAGGGATCAATCCTTCTGCAGAGCCTGTGGTGGAAGACCTCTCCTTTAAGTATCTGCTCAAAATTTTAAACTACTCTTTCTCTCCAAGCTTCAGAAATTGATCCTGGGATGCTTTTGCGACTCCAGTATCTTCATGTCCCAGAGATCCCTATGGATTTAACCCCACCGGTACAGCCCTCTTTCAAGACCCTCTCACAGATGGTGTGGAAGAATCCATCTCTCATTCCTTCTGTGGCCAAGTCCATCGATAGGAAGTATGCCCCTCCCAAGAATCGCCCTATTTTGGCCTCACAAGCCTTTGCTGATGCCATTGTGATCTTGACAGAGAATGATAAGGCTTTCCTTCCTCAAGGATCTACGGCCCGACCAATGAGCAAAGAATCTCATAAGATAGACACCTTAGGTAAGAGAGTCTATTTTTCTCAATATGAGTATGTACTTTGGCATTTCCTCAAAGAAATGATGGAAGCTCTGCCCTAGTCAGAAGCTAGCTCAAAGTTACTTCATGCCAAAACTAGGGGTATCGAATCCAGTAACCAACAGGTTAAAGCTGCAATGGATGCCTATGATACTGCCTCCCAGGCGGCAGGCTAGCATCTGCACCCACCGCCACTCTTGGCTACGTACTTTGGGCTTCACGAATGACGCCCAGCAGCATGTTATGGCCTTACCCTTTGACGGTATGTATCTGTTCGGGCCTCAGGTGGAGCAAGCTCTGGAGGCCATGCAGAAGACTAGGTCTGCCATTAAGACGGTTAGACCTGCACCCGCATCCTCCCGAGGGGGTGCAAACAAGCGTCAGTTTCACAACCATCAGTTCTTTCAGGGCAGAGGCGGTTTTAACAAAAACCACAACCCTCAGCCACAAAGGAAAGCGCAGCAGAAAGCACAAAGGCCCAAAGCGCCCAGTGCCACCTTCTGAGTTTCTGGCCCAGGTCCCACCTCAGCTGTCCGAGGGGGGACTCCTCCTCAGCAGTGGGAGGACATCTGACTCAGTTCTACAATCAGTGGCAATCTATAACATCAGACAAATGGGTCCTCCGGATAATCCACGAGGGGTACTCTCTCAATCTTTTGGAAACTCCTCAGAATCATCCTCCCAAACAACAGCCCAGGCTGTCGGCAGTACAGTCAGACCTTCTTGCTTCCGAGGTACAAAGCCTTCTGAAAAACAGGGCAATAGAAATAGTTCCACTGGATCAACGAAACACAGGTTTATACTGCCATTACTTTCTGGTCCCGAAGAAAACCAGCGGTATGTGCCCCATTCTGGATCTCAGAAAACTGAACAAATTCCTTTACAAGGAGAAGCTCAGGATGATATCATTAGGTATCCTGCTACTTTTGCTTCATCAACACGATTGGCTAGCCTCTCTAGACATGCAGGATGCCTACCAGCATATTCTCATACACCCAGAGCACCACAAATACCTAAGGTTTGTTGCATTGGGTCAACACTATCAGTTCAGAGTCCTGCCCTATGGGCTGTCCTCTGTGCCTCAAGTTTTTACTAAGTGTTGTGCAGTTCTCACAGTGCACCTCATGAAAATCAGAATACAAGTGTTCCCACATCTGGATGACTGGCTCCTAGCAAGTTCCTCCAGGCAAGAGACTCTGGAGGCCATGGCCACGGCCTCAGACTTCCTCACGTCCATGGGATGCCTGCTGAATCTCAACAAGTCACAGTTGCAGCCCTCCCAGAAGCTCCTCTTCATAGGAACTCTTCTGGACACCTCCTGTGCGAAGACTTTTCTTCCAGAGGATAGAAGGAGTGATATCTTACAGATGGCCTGATACATCAGAGAAAACAGCTCAGTCCGAGCTATCTCGATGCAACGGATGCTGGGCCTCATGGCACCCTCAGTGTTCACTGTACCCCTAGCTCGTCTCCACATGAGAACCTCTCAGTAGATGCTCAGTACTCCGTGGTCGCCAACCACTCACCTTCAGTTCTTTGTCATCAAGGTGACGGAACCTTTGAAGAGGTTGCTTGCCTGGTGGTCACAGGAGAACAATCTTCTGGAGGGATATCCCTTTGCCCCTCTGGATCATCAGATCTCAAGTACCACGGACGCGTCCCTGATGGGTTGAGGAGCTCACTGCCAAGATCTCCACACCCAGGATACATGGACTCCGGACGAGTCCCAACTCCACATAAACGTCCTGGAAATGAGAGCCGTCCTCTATGCAGAGCCTTGAAGGACATACTCTGTCACAAAAACATTCTCATTTAAACGAACAAAAATGCACTGATGTACTACATCAACAAACAGGGCGGTGCACACTCTTTTTTTTTTTTTTGTTACTTTATGTTTATTGCTTTATAGGAAAACAATTACACAGAGTACAATTCTCCTGTAAGCCATCACAATACATTAAAGCACATACATCCAATGTAATTAGGAGATACAGCCTATACAGTCTTGTATGAGGAGAAGGGGGGGAACCTAAAACAAGAGTAATAAACAATATGGGTTTGTCCAGAAAGGCTACAGCCGACTATGGCATTGGGGAACAAGTCCAAAATACAGTAGTCCTTCAAATGTTAACAACTCAGCATCCAGTGTTGATGTGTTCCCAAGTCCAGAAAACAGTGACCCAAACATGTTTAGCTCTAATGAAACATCTAGCATATCTTATTTAGTTTCTGATTGTAACAGAACAGTAAACTGGGATTACAGTATTAACAGAGCTGAAACCGGAACATATATATTTTGGCAGTTAGACCATGGCATTTAAACCAAAACCAGGGAGCTTAAAGTACCATATTAGCAAGGGGGATCTCCCATTAATAACAAACCGCCTTCAGGTCTCCTCTTCTGACTCCGACTCAGCCGCTTTTTGTGTCTCCATAACTCGAAATTCCTTAGCGATAATTTTGACCTTCTTGCCGGCTCCTAGGGGATCTGTGAACTGATAGGTGCGTCCGCCGTAATGGATCCGAAGTCACGCTGGCCTCAATAGAGAGTGAGAAACCCCCAGGCCCCTCAGACGAGCACGAACTGCATCAAACTTCTTTCTTCTGAGACAGGTGGCAAATTGTAAGTCCAGGAACAGGTTGTCGTGATCCCATTAAAAGTCAGATTCTCTGTCGATCGTGCAGCTTGTAGTAGAGTGTCTCTGATGTTGGGGCTATTAGTTATCACCAAGACCACTCTAGGAGCATCACACTCTTACCCATTATGCAGGGAAGCAATAAGAATGTGGGAGTGGTGCCTGGAACACAAGGCTTTGATTCAGGCGGTTTACCTGCCAGGAGTACAAAACGAGCTGGCAGACCATCTCAGCAGAACAGAGACGGATCCTCACGAGTGGTCTCTCAACTTAACCTTCATTCAGTCACTCTTCAAAGAGTGAGTAACTCCAGACCTGGAACTTTTTGCGTCCCCACTCAACGCAAAACTGCCTCTCTTCTGCTCCAGAAATCCAGGACCTGGTATTTTTTGTCAGGATGTGTTCAGGCTGTGGTGGACAAGACGCTTTCTATACGCCTTTCTGCCCCTTCCCCTAATTCAAAGGGTACTTATCAAATTGGAATCTCAGGGAGGCAGAATGATTCTCATTGCCCCCTTCTGGCCTCAGCAGATATGGTTTCCACTACTCAACAGTCTGTTGGAAACCCCCCGTAGACGCTTCCCCTTCAGATGAACCTTCTGACCCAGGGTCCCGTGGTCCATCCCAACCTGAGGTCACTTCACCTTCATGCTTGGCTCCTGAAGAGATAGAGGTGAATAGGTTCAATGTTTCTCATAGAGTTGCAGATATTCTCTTGGCTGCACGTAAGCCGGCCACTAGAAAAACCTACCCAGCCAAATGGAAGCGTTTCTCTATCTGATGTGCAAAATCCTCTTGGAACCCTTTTTCCTGCCCACCGAATAAAGTCTTGGAGTATCTTTTAGACCTCTCAAATACAGGTCTGCAGTACTCCACAGTCAGAGTTCATCTTTGTGCCATTTTGGCATATCATGAGCTGGTACTTTCCATGTCACTGGCTCAATTGCCTGTGGTTAAGAGGTTTCTTAGGGGTATTCTGCATACTAGACCTCCTATCAGACGTCCAGTCGTATCCTGGGACATTAACTTTGTGCTAGACATGCTCATTTGTAAACCTTTTGAGCCTCTAGCTACTTGCGACTTGAAGTTCCTCACTTGGAAAATGGCCTTCCTAGTGGCCATCACTTCGGCCCGTAGAGTTTCCGAAATACACGCACTGGTCACAGACCCCGATACACTGTATTTCACAAGAACAAAGTAGTTCATAGGACTCATCCTGAGTTTCTCCCTAAGGTTGTCTTAGAATTCCATCTAAACCAACCTTTAGTCCTTCCTACCTACTTTGTGAACTTACAGAATGAAGGGGAGCGTACCCTTCGTTCACTGGATGTTAAGAGAGCATTGCAGTTCTATCTAGATAGAACAAAAGAAATTCGCAAGGCTCAACAACTATTTGTTCCCTTCAGCGAGACCCGGCTGGGTCAGCCTGACGCTGTCCGATGTATTTCAGCGTGACTGGTGGCTTGCCTTCACCACTGCTATTCTATGGCACAGGTCAAGCTGGAAGGCAGAGTGTACGCTTATTCTACCAGCGCAGTCGCGGCATCTCTGGCGGAAATCCGCAACGTGCCTATCGCAGATATTTGCAGTGCGGCCACTTGGAGCTCCGTGCATGCTATCGTTAAGCACTATGCCTTGGATGTCCATGTCAGACGACATCTGTCATTTGGCAGGACCATTCTTAACAGACTTCTGTCCCAAGTACGTGAGCTCTTTATCTCCTGCCACCCGTTTCGGGGCGGGGATTATTTACGGTATCTCTAATAGTGTGTGAATGAGTGGTGGAGACTTTATGTCCAGGAAGATGGAAATTAGCGTACCTACTGTCATTCTTGATCTTCTTGGATGAAGTTTTCATCACTCATTCATACGCCCACCCACCATCCCCCATCCCCCGAGCTCACTTCTCGTTTTTTGGTCTTCGCTCCCTCAATGGCTGAGCTTTGAAGACTTTACTGTTGACCCTTCTTACACAGGTCATTCGGACTATCTTATGTCTGATTCTTGGGTTAGTCCTTCTAGGTTAGTGACGCAGCACCTCCTCAGAAAAAAAGCTACTGAGGTGGTTGGAGGGTCGACGCCGAGACAGTCATTGCTGCATGAGCTGGGGCTCATGGTACCACTCCACGTGGCTCCATCTCAGGCGCCGGCCCTCTTGAAAAAAAGTTTGCTCCTGCTGGGTCCTAGTGCCTCTGGCAAACTCCCATTACTGTGAATGAGTGGTGGAGACTTCGACTAAGAAGTTCAAGAATTACGGTAGGTATGTAATTTCCATTTCTCCCGCAGGGCAAGGAGGATTCTTCAGGGGCATCCTCCTTCCCCCCGACCACGGGGGACACCCCCTTGCCATCAGCAACCTTAGACTGCACCAGTCTATTGGTCAGGGTCTCCCCCTCCTGCTTTCCACTGGTAGGAGACTGAGAGATCTGTTCCCTCAGGGCCAAAATTTAGGCCGCTCCGGCGGGGATGTTACTCACCCAGCAGTAATGAATGGTGAAGATTGACAAGGGAAAATATGGAAATTACATACCTACCGTAATTCTTGATCTTCTCTTGTATCTTCACCATTTATTACTGAATCCCTCCCACCTTCCCCTCATGGGCCTCTTTTCTTAGGTGTCTCCCCAACCCTGCTCGTCCTCCTCCTCCCCTCTCCCCCCAGGTGGGGACTAATCCTCTGGTTCCTTGGAACCTTCTGTTCTTCTTTAAGAAAAAAGATGACAAAGGATTCGGGTGAGGAGGAGAGCAGGTGAAACTTCGTCCTTTTCATCTAAGGAAACTCTGATTTCCTGGAAGGGTTTGCCTTCGGGGGCTTTCCTTCGGGCCAGATTTGCTCAATCTTCGGACACGAGGTTGGTCTCTGAGACAGTCCTCGATCCTCAGTCTTTGGACTTGGCTGGTGTCCCTAAATTATCCTATAGTGCCAGACCGGGGCTAATCAACTTTGTTCTAGCCCAATTTGAAATTATCATTTTGAACTAGTGGTCCAGCCCTTTGGCCCCTGTATTCTCCAGGGAGTCAGAAGGAGCTCCTTCTCTGTCTCTGTCTATCTTAACAAGAGGTCGCCCTCTCTTGGGGCTTCCTCCCCCTCCAGCACTGACGCATATCTGGGTGCTAGTGGGTCTTTTTCCCTTTACCTAGTTGGGGGCTGTCCCTCTCCGGAACAGATTTTGCCTTTGCATTCTGTGAGCTTTCAGCCTGAGTGATGGGTAATGGGATAGTGGGAGGTGTAAGAAAATCTGCCTCTTTCATTTCAAGCTGTGTAGAAGGTTAATTTAAACTATCTGATCCAGTTTTGTCTGAAGGATCCTTGCTTTCTTGCTCTAAGATCCGAACTGATAAGCTTCAAGCCAATTTCAGTCGGGATTTGAGGCAGTATTTTTCCCTCCTCCCAATATCCCCTCCTCCTTTTCTTCCATTTTCTTCTTTCTTCCTTCCTTTCCCTTATCTGTTCCTCCCTCAGAGCCGCCCAAGGAAGCAGGCCCTGCGGCCACTTAGGGTAGGGTTCTTCTCTTTCCTGTCCTCTTTTTGGCTTATTCCTTTTTCAGTTTTTTTCCTTTCCTTTATCTACCACTCAGCTCTCTTGCCTCGCTCTGATTCTTCCAGCCCCTCTTTATTCAGCCTCTCCGACACAGAACTGGGATGGAGGAGGAGATCTTTGGCGCCAGCACGCCCTGTGCACCACGCAGTGCATCGCCCGAGGCGGTACCGCTCGGTGCTGACTCTCCTCCAAAAAACCTCCCGTGGTGGGTGCGAGCCTCAGGCTTACACGCAACAGTAATGAATGGTGACGATACAAGAGAAGATCAAGAATTACGGTAGGTGCGTAATTTCCATTTCCGAGTGCTGCCCCCATGCTACCACGCTTTGTGATTTTAATTATATGGAGAGCGTGGGGGCATGCTTCATAGAAAGTAATAGAACTGTTTTTTGTAACTTAGTTTTTTTTATATTTTAGATGCCCATTCAGAACAAATCAAGGCCACCCCTCAGCTAACAAGGGCCTTTTTAATTGAGGGGTGGCCTTGATTTGTTCTAAATGAGCATCTGAAATATAAAAAAATTAACTTACATTATAAAAAGGTTCTTAGAAATGCTGCAGTCTGATTGGCTGTTAGGATTCCAACAGCCTTACATTAATCCGTGTTATACTGTCATGTACAGCCTGATCACAATGGCACATGGATTCTTCCTGTCAGCATTCCATCTTCTAGCACTGCTGAATGACTGGAATGATGCATTCTGATTCTGAACCAGCATTCTTAAACTGTTGGTGGAAGAACTATTTTATTAAAATCTCCCTCTAAATAGAGAAAACATTCAAAAGTATTCTTTTAACCCTCTTCTTTTGTAACAATTTTTATATAATAGCAATAAGGCACTCCAGGAGTTATATTAACAGTCAGTTAATCACTAGGGACAATATGGCGTCGACTATGCCTCATGCCACATTACACCCCTAGGGGTGATTAACCAGACTGTTAGTCTAACCCTGGTCACTTTTATTGCTTAAAAAACGTGCTTATTTTCTATGGAGCGTGTCTCACGCCTCCATATAATTAGATCACCAAATGTGGTAGTGTGGGGGTGGTACTCAGAACAAGGAAGTGGATGGGATCGGCAACTTGACTCCCTGGAGCCAAAATAGGATCCCTTCCCTTCCCTTCCTAAACAGAGGCAACAGAAAATAAAACTTTATGCAGTAATTAATTTGGGGGCAGGCAAGGGTCCTTCACAGTTTCTGGGGGGCTGACACCAAAAAATCCAGGAAAGTTGCTCTTTAAATCTGTGCATTGCCCAGCTCATGGGAGCTCCCTTTGAGCCTATGGCAACTGCTACTCTGAAATATGTTTCCTGGAAAACAGTTTTCTTGGTAGCCTTCACCTCAGCCAGGAGAGTGAGCGAGTTCCAAGCTCTGTGCACAGAACCTAACTACATTATCTTCTACAGGGATAAAGTAGTTTTGAGAACCAACGTAACATTTTTACCTAAAGTGGTTTCAGAATTTAACCTGAATCAATCCATCACATTTCCCGTGTTTTTCACTGAAAAATCCTCACCAGGAGAGCAGAGGCTCCATTCCCTGGATGTTAAAAGAGCTTTAAGTTACTCCTTGGACAACACTAAGGACAGCAGGGGTCCTCTTCAACACAATTGTTTATTACTTATGGGGATGTAGGCCAGGGCAAGCCAGCATCCATGAGGATCATTGCTTACTGGATAGTGTCATGCATACAGTTATGTTATGCAAAACCAGCAAAAGTCTACCTGAAGGTCTCAGAGCCCACTCCACAGGGGGTACCTCTGCCTCTGTGGCTGCATCTAGAGGTGTCTCCATTGAGGACATTTGTAAAGTAGCTACCTGGCAAACAGTGCATACATTCACAAAGCACTAATATTTGGATATACAGTCCACAAGGGATGCCAGCTTTGGCACTGCTGTCTTGCAGAACCTTTTCCTTAAATAGGTTCTGTACCCAGCCTCCCAATGTACTGCTATGGAGTCTGCACTTGTCAGGTACTAATAAGGGATTCCTGGGGTTTGAAGAAAAAAAATAATCACTGTAGTAATGTTGTTTCTTCCAAAGGGATCCTTCACTGTACTTGACAGTCCCTTCCCTACATTCCCTTTCCAGAACGTGGAAAAGGTTCTCACAACAGCCTGTTCTTAGTGGAGTTAAGCATTTCCTATTGCTTTTGGCTCTCAACTGAAAATGTTGTGAGTTTTTTCATCTGCTCTCCCACAGCTTGAGAAATAAATCTGCTGTTAGAGGGTAGGGGAGAGCTTGATCACAGCAGAGTTTTGAATTTCATTCTAAGGTTCTCTAATGAGCATAAAATTCTTGGCTCCGGGGCAGCTCAATCCAGTGGACTTGATTGCACTTGTCAAGCATAGAGAGGGATCCCTTAGGAAGAAACAACATTAGTACGGTAATTTTTTTCTTGTTACTTACCAAAGACTGGCTCATCAGGTTACTATAACAAATTTATGCCTTGTCACTGCCTAGTGCTGATGCCATGTGTTGGCACCCGTTCTTATACTGAGACCTGTGCGCCTTATGTAAATGCCTTTTCATGGTAGATATTCCCAGCCATGTGGCCTACTTACCTAGACTAAACTTATATGAACATACGAAGAAACCAGCAGAAGAAGGTTTTTAGGTCTACCTAGTCTGCTTGTCTTACAGGGTCCTGAGCTTGAGCTACTGTCCCTGTCCCCCCCCACCCCGTGCCTCCCATCCTTCCTTCCCATGATCTTTACACTCCCTCTTATGCCTATCCCAGCCTCACTTGAAACTGCCCACTGTGTTCAACAAGACTACCTCTTCTGGCAGTGCATTTCAAGTGTCTGCAACCCTCTGTGTGAAGAAGTGCTTCCTGATCTCCCTCCTAAACCTCTCCCCTCCAGGTTAAGATTGTGCCCCCTCGTGTTTTGGTTGCCACTCAGCTTAAAGAGGCCCTCCTTATCCAACTTATTTATCCCTTTCAAGTACTTGAAGGTCCCAATCATGTCCCCTTCCCCTCCCTCTCTCTCTCTCTCTCCTTTCCTCCAGAGAGTACATGTTCAGTGCCCTCAATCTCTCCTCATATGCCTTACCCTGCTGACCCACTATCATCATCTTTGTTGCCCTCCTCTGGACCTTCTCCAACAGTTTAATGTCCTTTTTGAGGTGTGGGCACCAGTACTGAACTCCATACTCTAGATGTGGCTTCACCAGTGACCTGTACAAGGGTAGTATAACCTCGTCTCTCCTACTACTGATCCCCCTAGCTATGCATCCCAGCATCTTGTTTGTCCTTGCTGCTACTTTCTTGCACTGCGTGGAGTGCTTCAGGTCACTAGTGATCATCACTCCCAGGTCCTTCTCCTCCTCTGATGCAGGTACCTGGACTCCACCCAGGTTGTACTCCACCCTGGGATTCTTGGCTCCAGTGTGCATAACTTTGCATTTCTTGGCATTGAAGCCAAGCTGCCAGATCCCAGACAACCTCCCCAGCTTTTCCAGATCAAAGGTCCTGTGTCCCTTCAGCTGTGTCCACTCTCCCACAGAGCTTGGTGTCGTCCCTGAATAGGCATATTTGCCCTTAATGCTATCCCCAGTGTCATTGATGAAGACATTGAACAACACCAGCCCCAACAATGAGCCCTGCGGGACCCCACTGAGGACCTCTCTGGTGCCAGATAACTCTTCTCTCCACAGCCACCCTCTAGGTTCTGTCCCTCAGCCAGTTTTCCACCCATCTTGACATCTTATCCCCAACCCCGAGATCCGCCAACTTCCTGATCAACCTTTTGTGGGGCACAGAGTCAAAGGCCTTGCTGAAATCCAGATAGAAGATGTCTACCGCTTGGCCCCTGTCTGCTGACTTAGTGACCCAGTCAAAGAAGTCAAGTCAGATTCGTTTGACACAATCTGCTCCCCATGAACCCGTGCTGCTTCGCATCTTGGAGACCATGCTTCTCTAGATGTTCTACCAACATTTCCTTAAGTACAGTATGGTCTCCATGAGCTTGCACACAATTGAGGTCAGACTGGCTGGTCTTTAATTCCCCTGGGTCATCCTTGGGACCGCTTTTGTTAAGGGGCACCACATATGATGTTCTCCAGTCCTGCGGTACCACGCCTGACACTAGTGAACTATTAAATAGGCCTGCCAGTGGCCCTACCAGTTCCTCAGCACCTTTGGATGTACTCTGTCTGGGCCAGGTGATTTGTCCACCTTCAATGCTAGCAGCCCCTCCCTCACTCTATCACTACATCTATGTGTCCCCCCCCCCCCCGCCACTTCTCTTCTCTTCTCTCTCTCCTGCAGGCACTGTTTCGTCCTTCTCCCTGGTGAAGACGGAACAGAAGTATTCATTTAGTATCTCTGCTTTTCCCCTATTATTCACCACCCACTCCTCCCCTTTCTTATGTCTAACAATCCCTGAATTATCCATATTTGATTTGATTTGATATTTATCCTTAAATTGAAAGCATACTGCATGTGTCATTGATTCATTGTCCACTCTAAAGAAATCCCACACCACCAGTGTCACTGGTTTGGTCTTGCCAAGTGGCATTCTTTGGTGCTGTGGCAAGGTACAGCTGACATGGCCTCTTTCTGTCACATCCACTTCCTCCATCACCAGTTCCAGCTGCCTCAAAATGTTCAGTCTGATTCCTCCAGCTCAGCTATATCTACCGAGATACTTCTTTCCTTTTCCTTCTCTTTTGTGTTTTAGGGGTTGTGCTTTTACCTTGCCTTTTTTAAGCATTTTCTTGTTTTTCTTTGGAGAATCATTATCTGTCTTTTCTGATCTTTTATATGCCCCAAGTCCCACCTGTCCCCCTGCTTCTCCCCAGATCTGCTGCTGCTACCACTTCTATCAGGCACATACTAACAGTCAGTATCTTTGCTCAGAGGCCCCCTAAATTAGTATCTTCTTCCTCCTTTATTGCCTGTGTCTTCTGCCCTTGTTTTGTCTTGTTTTTGTTTCATATAGGTTTTTGTCCCTTCCCTGTTGTCCCCACCAGGTATACATCCGGGCCTGGATATTCAGAAGGGTTGCGCGTGGCGCAACGCTGTTGCACCATGCGCAACCCACTGATGCGCCCCGGTGCAATATTCAAACGGGAATTGAGCCTGGCACAAATCCCAATGCACCAGAGTGCATCAGTAATGTATGCGACGCAGGTAGGGGGGGCGTGCCCATGCAAACTCCGCACATCCCAATGTTCAGCCTGGGATGTGCTGAGTCCATGTATGCACAACCCCTACTTGCGCTGCACACAAGTGAGCCCCCCAAAAAAGGAACAGCTGGCCACCCACAGGTGAGCTGCCGTATTGTAGGGTGCAACACGGCAGCTGCCACCTGTGGGCGGCCACCCGAGCTCCAGCTGTACCTTCGTGGCGGCGCCTCCCCATGCCCGATTGCGGGCATATGTTTTAATTTAAAGGCCAAAGGGGGGGTGCCGCTAGACCACCAGGGTTGGGTTGCTTTGGCATTAATGTTTTACTGACACCCACGATCGGGCTGCGAGCGGTCCACTGGACCACCAGGGATATTGGACTTTTAAATTAAAACATATGCCCGCGATCGGGCTGCGAGCAGTCCACTGGACCACCAGGGATATTGGACGTTTACATGGTGTTTATATGCCCGCAGTCGGACATCGGTGCATGTTGCCGCTTGTACAGGGGGCGTTGGTCCCCGACAGCTGCAGCCTGGCAGGGCGGCAGGCGCAAGTCGCCGGGGATCGGCACGCCTGCATGCAAATGGGGCCATAATGACATGCAAATGACCCCATTTGCACCTTGCATGCATTATGGCCCTATTTGCATGTGCACTTTTGAATATCGCAGTTGTGCCTAGTGCAACGGAACTTGAGCTAGTGCATCCCCCTGCTCCACTCTGGCCACTTGCGCTAGCGCAATGCCATTGCGCCATGCGCACTGCAGGTGGCCAGGTGCGATATTCAACGATGCTGTGCCATGGCACAGCTCCGTTGAATATGACCCTGTCAACGCCCCAGCGCAGCCCAGTTGCGCTGCGCCCAGGCTTGCGCCACAGCCTGGCGCAGTCTGAATATCCGGACCCCTGTGTATAAGTAATATATCCTGTTCAGGCGATTTACACTGCAATCCAGATAGCAGGGGATATATACTTCCTCGGTTTCTCCCTCAATCCAGCCTTCACTCCTTGGCATAGCCTATGGCCTACAGCCTTTCTGATGCAGCAAAGCATCTGTGAAAGGAGCAAGCTTCCTGGCCTGCCTGCAGCGATAACTGCATGCCTGAACTCACTGCCAACATTCTCTGGCTGTGGTGCACTGCCCTCCGGCAGCAGCCTGCAGCCTGGCCCACCTGCCGGTGCAGCTGCTGGAGTTCATTGCTAAAATCTGGTTGTCTGCGTGGCACGGTATTGCCCTATTGCTGGGCCGTAGGGTGGCCTGTTTTGGCTTGTTTTTGTAAATATTATTGCCCAAGTCCCAACTCTTGCAGTGCCAGTGATAATGGTACCTACAGTGTGTGATACCTTATGGACTATTCGTTTGGGCTCTACACTTTCATTGAGAGGCCCTGGCTAACTCAACTCCAATTTGGTTTTTCTCTGCTGCTTCTGGATGATCCCATGCCCCCATCTCCATCCCCGCTCTGCTGCTCTACTGCTGCTAGACTACAGTAAGCTGCTGTCCCACACCCACTTGCTGATCACTCCCTAGGCTTCCTCCCTATATCCAAACCCCAGGCCTCAGGGATTTGCACAGCTCAGCCTGATACACATAGCAAATGCAGTAGGAAAATGTGTGTTGTGAATGTGACTCAGTAAACTTATTTTCTTATATTTAGTATATTTTATGTGCAAGAAAAAGTGCTAACTAGTAGTGGGCATAGGCAAGCATCCAGCCCACGCCTACTGGCTTCCCACTGTGTAGGTCCCTGTATAAAACTCCTATGCCTCAGGAGCTTGTGGAGCTCAGCCTGACACACAGCAGCTCCTCCCATAGTAAAAAGCTTTTTTTTGTTTTTTTTTAATGGCTTCAGAAGATGCAGTTCCCATAACTACAGGTTGTGTATAATAAGCTTGTTACCTTTTAATCGCATCAGCTAATTACCAACCAGTCTATCCTCAGGAGACACAAATCATCATTATCCCTTATCTGACCATTATCTGAATCATCAACATTGGAGAACAGTGAAAGATTTTGAGAAAATATTATTGATTATAACATGGGCATCTCTATCTATGGGAAATGATTGGCTGCTGCGGATCACATGACTGTTCATTAATTCCCAATATTTTAACACCAAGTGGATGTTGTGATCCGTCACGTAGTGTCTCCTCATTGAAGTGCACAGCACTCATTATTACAAAGTATGAAAAAAAAAAAATACAAGCAGTCATGTTCCTGAAAAAGTGAGCGAGAGAATCTACCCACCCACCCCATGGACACTGTAAGTACTAGCAAAAGTAGCACACCCTGACTACCAACAATCAAAAGTGCACAATAGAGAATTACAAAAAAAAGTCTGTCCGACAAACATAGAAATTAAAAATTAGTGACACACAAGTACCTCTCCCCGGATCCACGACAGGAATCCGACAAAATTTTTGTCGAACGCCCCGTCATCGACACGGCAGGTCGACCGCATTCTGCAGTCAGCTGCCGGTTCGCTATCTGTTTCTTGTTTTGCCCCAAAACCCCACAGCGAGCTGAGCCCCCACTTAGAGATCGCAACTCCAGTCGGAGCTGATTGGGGTGCAGGACTCCGACAGACAGCACCAGGTTCCAGCGGGTTTCCCACCGTGGCTAGGCGCTGTAGTTGCTGTGGGGGACGTCACTGGCAAAATGTCGCTGTGGGAGGGGGGGACCGCCTCTCCCCAAGCCTGACGACTCAATCGCAAATATGTCCAATGGAGAAGTACCGCGCGCTCACCTCCCAAGGTCCATCTTTGTGTTATAACACGCAAAGTAAACCATGAAGTGGAGTGAAACAGAATAGTAGTGCACTACTAGTTTAGCAAACAAGATAGTAAGTAATGAAATAAAAATAGGTTGTTGCAGTGACCTGCACCAGCGTTCTCTGGGGGAAAGTAAGACGGATGTACACAGCAGGAAGAACAACAGAGTTGCACAGTGACACGGGTAAAAAGGGAGAGTTATAGAGGAAAACCAGCAAGAACTGCAGCGTCGGTACACCAGAGGGAAACAAAATGTACTGACATTCAGGAAATATGCGGCACAGAAACAACATAACAGCAGTCCCAGAAATGTGAGAAATAGTAGACCGCTGAAGAGAGAGAGAGAGAAAGACACAGTAGAAGGTAGTAATGACTGAAAGTTGGATGTGACTCTGTAAAAACAGACAAAATAATGAAATGTCATGTATGAATGTTATGCACTAGTAAAAGCTGAAATCCTTGTTAGTGAGATATAATGTGAAAAAGTGATTGTTTGGCTGCGTTGGTTGTGTGTGTGTGGCGGGGGACTTCAAGAAAATTCGTGTAAAGTGATCCGGTTCAGAATTAATGCATGTGTACCAGACCTCAATTCCATTGCACTGCAGTGCTGTTCTCAGAGCCAGTGAATTTTGTTACTGTGGCATAACGGTGGATCCACGAAAATCAGGAGAATAGCTGTAAATGTATAATTATGTTATGATTTCTCAGTAAAGTAATAATGTTTTCAATATCTGATTAATGGCACTATGTTTTACGGTGGCAGGACACAGAATGGTTTATGGCACAACGTCCTAATGTGCTGGAAGGACACGTAATAAAGTTCCTGTTTTTTACTTGTAAAAACAGTATTTTTTACTTATTTCACTAGATATTTAGCACGTTATAAGCGCAATAACCCACTCCAGGGTGTGCAATAATTGGCAATTAATCAACACCCCGGTTGCTGTGAGGACACTGTACGATACACCGGTGTTGATTAATCCCCAATAACCGCACACCCTGTCGTGGGTTATTGCTTACTTATATGGGGAGAGAGGGGAGGGTTTTTTCCTTAATTTCTTTTTTCTGCTGCAAAACAAGTCAGCTGGTACTGCAGATTGGTAGGCTGGTAACCTAGAGATCCACTGCTGCTCTCTGTGCCCAGTAGTGCCTTCTAGGAGCAGTGAAGGGCCTCTGCCTGTGACATCAGGCCACACCCCTGGAGCAGGTGAGTTTCAAACAACCCACACTCTGTCGGGTTGTATCGCTTACTTAGAATTCTGCTGAAAGATGGGGATGTCCATAGTAAAAGGAGCACTCCGTTATTATTTCAAATCTATAAAAAAATAAAAAAGCACTAAAGAGATTCAAAACAGAGAAAATGGCATCTTACGAGACATTAGAAAAAGGGTAATCTGAAACGGAAGGTGCATTGCTGCTGTAAATGGTATAGTGGCACTTTCAGAAGTATAACAGTATTTTTCATTTGTTCATAAGCCCTTAAATTCATGCATCAGATCTTGTACTTTTTCATGGCACTGGTCCCTTACTATCTTCCATCACTGCATGCCCAGGGGTTGAACATTTTCTGGGAATGCCGTAAATCCATGAATTATGTTCCTTTGGTTACATAAGTCCATTTCAGGCATTGGTAAGTCACTTTGTTTTTTCACCTAAATTTTTACAAAAAGGATGAACATTATCTTTAAGTCTCTAAGCTATGCTGTGCACCTAATATGGAGTTAATTTGCACAGCTTTGCCTGTGTTTTTCTTTTCTTTAAGACCACCCGCAGGTACAGTGATCAAGGTCCTACATTGAGAGTCAAAGACTCAGATTGAGCATTTAAAAGCAAAATCAGTTGTATCAGACCTTTCTCTGTATTTTTCTTGTGTAATACTTGGGGTTAAAGTAAGTCTGACCCACTGGGGCCTAGCACAACCACATTTGTGACATAGATACTCCGGCAGCCTTGTCGTCTGATTTGATCTTTACTGCTGCTAGCCATTACCCTCTCTCAAAGGGTCCAGTTTGAATAAATTTAAACTAATACAAGTCCTGAACTTTCTTCCACAGTAGTCTGCCAGCTAAACTCCTCGACCAAGTGTTGAACTTGAAGGCCTGCCTGCCTGCACAGACTCCTATAACACAGCCTACTTGCAGTTATGGATTTCCTCTGTAATCCCTCAGCGTAACAGTTGCCACCAGAGATGGTTCAGTCACAGACCAAAGACTGCAGATTGCAGTAAAACACATCTGTAGCCCTTAGTTACCAGGGTTAATGTAAGGTCTGTGATGGCACAGAATTCCCAGATTTCCCCTCTCACACATGAGTAGCAACTTCTGGCTTATGGGGCTTATGTCATGATGCCAGAACTGCACTGCCTTGAGCCACACGTGAGTTTGCATCTGCAGCGCTGGGGCAGACTTCTCAATCTTGCTGCAGTGTCCCTAGCACTCTTCCTTTTCCAGCTGGTTCTCGTGATCACTAGCCAAATGCTGTGTGAGACAACCCCCACCCCCACCCTACCTGCAGCATGCTTCAGTGCATGACTATATCAGCACAGGCAAGGAGATGTAACCTGAAAAAAAAATCATCAACGCATACATGCACAAAGATGTCGGTTGTTCAAGTTGGCGAGGCGGGGAAGGAGTAAGGAGGCTAGAGCTGTTGGCAGTTGGGAGTAATGCTGTGAATAGATGTGCAGTTCACAAAACAGAGAGAAGCTGAGTCCGTCGGGCTTAAAGGCAAAGCACAGGGCAAGTCCTCTTGCCGATTAAGCAAGTCATGGACGTTGGACCTGGGGATTTTTTTTCATCCCCTGATGCCTCTGCTCATCCTTGGAGCCCTTGGTGTTCCTCGCTACCATCTCAGTTGCTTGCATTCCAGTGCCTTGCCAACTGTTTTCTGTTCGTGGCTTACCACCATGGGTCCTGGCTTCTTTTAAACAGTCTGTCGACCCTGGATAGTCCCACTGAGGTGCAGCATCTCATTTACAGTGTAGTCCTGCTTCTTCCTTGTTTTTCAGCTCAGTGAACTAAGGCACAGGGAGCTGAGCAGACTTGCTCAGGGCCGCACAGTGCTCCAGTGGCTGTGGTGGGTTTTGAACCTGGGAGATCTCCTGGTTCACCTCTGTTCATTGAACCGCACAGCCCGGCAGAATGCATTGCCTTCAGCAGGTCAGTTGCAGTGCTGCAGTATCAGTCTGATATTTTCCCTGTAACTTCAGAGTAATTTTTCTGTATTTACCTGTAGATAACTTTATTTCCTATGGAAGCTGAATTGTTCCGATTTCTCATGTAACCAATGAATGTGTATGGGAGCAGTTTCCCTGTAAAATACAGGGATCCCTGTAGATCTGGGAGTCCAGCGGTTGAACTTTCTGTGCTTTAGTGCCTTCCTTCTGTATAACTGGGTAGAAACAGGATGCTATGGTAAGATGTTATTTCTCAGCAAAATAACACTGGGTAGATAGATTGCATAAAAATCCAAAATAGGCCCCTCAAGCCATATTCGTTGGAACAGAATGTGTCCACACATTCTATAATGATGTTACCCAGCTGCAAGTAAGGTGTAAATTTGGTCTGTCTGTAAACGGTGTAGTGCACTTTGACGAGCACCATCTGTGACATTTATTAAAATTAAATGCTAACTCTACTACGGCGGAGTAATCCTTTACTTTTCAATGGTGTTAAAGAAGCCTGGAATCTGTGGCAGTGGTTTATATTCTACCTCTGTTGGGGGCACAACTGGTTACAAGTACCAGCACGTCCTTTTTCTGCAGAAGGATAACTTCAATCAGTGGAGAGTGCTGATGCAGTCTGCAGTTTATTGCAAAGAACACGGTATGTTTTTCTATACAGCTTTTTATCCTCCGGTCTCTGTCCTTCCAATACTTAGTTCAGGATCCTTGCCCTGACAACCTGTCAGCCCTATCTTCTGCTGCCCCCACCATCCTTCTGGGTGGAGGCCCCCATGATGTAGGGCCTGAGAGTGCCATTGACTCATCCTGATGACCCTGTGGGTTTCAATCCTGAATCTTGTCCCCCTCCGGGCCCTCACCATTTTATGGAGAAGTTGCCCGCAATCATAGGCCTGAGGGACTGCAAATGTGGGAGCAACACAAGGAGCTTGTTGGTGCCTTAGATAGGTTCCTTAGGGACTCTGACTGGGCCTAGTTTTGTCCCATCATCCTGTTACCAACAGCCCCTGGGGTCCATGCCACATCTCCATCATTGTCCTCTTCAGAGGGCAGTGAATCATCCTCCCACCTGTTCTTGGCTGCTGGGTACACTCTAGGCCAGCAGCTCCTGGTGGAGATGCTCCAGGCACCTGACATATGTTCATACACTAGCCGCAATCTGACAGCCCTGCATTGGGAATCCCTGGGGGTCCCAGTGACGAAACAGTTGTTGTCCCTTCATGGCTTAGGATCTTTGAGGAGGCAGCAAGAGCAGTGTGGAGATGTCATCTACATTGTGAAGGTGCCCCTTAAGGAGCCAACTTGTAAATGCCATGCATTTAAGTGGAAGAGGTTCTCAGTTTTGTGTCTGGGTAAGAAGGTTGATCCCCTTACCTGTGCCACAGTAAGCATCTTCAACTACCTTTTGTCCCTTTCACAGTCTGGACTGTGGGCACATAGCAGCCATCTCTGCATACTCAGTGCTAGCTGGTACTTCGATGGTAGTCCAGCAGAAGGTGGCTGGGTGCTTTTTCAGAGTCCTGGATCACTCATCTCCTTTGGTGTGTGAACCTCCGCCCCATGGGATTTACTGCTGGTGCTGGCAGTGCTCATGGGCAAGCCGTTTGAGCCAGTGCACAGGCATAAGATGTCACATCTGTCGTGAAAGCCATCCTTCTTGGTCGCCATCACATCATCCAGAAGGATCAGTTATCTCCAGGCCCTCTTGTTGAAGTCTCCTTACCTGGTCTTCCAGAAGGGCAAGGTTGTCCTTCACCCACACCGAAATTCCTCCTGAAAGTCATATTGGAATTTCACCTTAACCAGGTTATTAACTTACTGGTATCTTTTACCTTCCTGACCTCTGAGGCTGATCGGAGGCTCCATACCCTGGACCTGCGTAGGGTTCTCTCTTACTATAAGGAGCATACGACTGGAGTTCAGGGTGGGGTTCACCGGCTATTTGTGACATATACTGAAGCCGCACCTGGCAGACCAGCAACAAAGCAGCCATTTTCCAGGTGGAGTACATCATGCACCAAGCTTTGCTGTAGGTTGCCTGGTAGGGAGTCACCCAAGTGGCTTAAGGCTCATTCCACCAGATATACCACTGCCTCGGTGGCTGCTTCCAGGGATATACCCATTGCGAAGATTTGCAGGGCTGCAGCCTGAAGTAAAGCACACACCTTCATCTCCCATTACAGCGTCAACATTATGAGTCATCGGGATGCTGCTTTTGGGTCCTCAGTCCTCCATTCTCTGTTCACCAAACAGGAGTGCGTGCCTTGCCCCCCACCACAGGACTACTTGGAGTCAGCCAGAATGTGTGTAGTGAATTGAATCCATATTATTAGAAATCTATGCTTCTCATCTGTAACCATAGTTCTATTAGTGATACTCAGTTTACATCCACACAGCCCATCTGACCTCCTCTGGCAAGTGGCAGCTGGATCCCTGCTTTCAGCATGCGAAAGGTCTGATATTGTGGGGCGACGATGGAGCATATACCACTTGGATGGTGGGAGGAACTTAGCTAGAAGATGTCTGATGACTCAGTTGTCGCCAGCAGAGCTGCCAGAGTGTGGATGTGAACTGTATACCAGTAGTAGAACTACAGTTAAAGGTAAGTAAGCTATATTTGTTTCCTCTCTCCAGAGCTGCAGCCACCTCCAAGACCCATCTAAAGCTTTTTCTAACTTTTACTCTCGTTTCTCCACAGCTCAGTTCCCATGGCGGGAGCCATGAGTGGGGGAGCTCCCTGGGAGCAGCATCCGTGGGGTGATTTAGTTGTGGCAGGGCCTGAGAGTGCCACATTCTTCATTGTGCTTGCTCTGGGGTTTTTCTCTTCAAAATGAAACAAAAAGGATTACATGGAGGTAATAGATCAAGGGCCCAGGCCACAATGGGATGCGCACCAGTGAAGTAGTGCATGTGCGATGTGCAGAGGTCTCGTTCCACAGATACAGTGACCTCTGCACATCAACAGGTCATGGTGTGTGCCCCCTTCCACACTGGATCCTGTGCAGCCAGCACACTTATATGTGTGACCTGGATGAGGGCATGCAAGTGCACGATTCATGCAACCAACTCTACAGTGTGGAGGGCCAGCAGAGAGGACGCACGCTACACAGCCCAAGGGGCTGCTGTAGCATTTATGCAGCCCTTCAGCATGATTGGCTTCCCCGCCACCAGCACCCAACTCTCAGAGCCAGGAAGGAAGGCTGAGGGTCTTGCGGGCATAGTCTGGTTGTAACCAAGAACTGTTGATGGTTTTTTTTTTCTTTTGCACCGCTGTCCACCGTAATTGTAATCTTATGAAGTGTACTGTATTGTATTAATGCCCAGGACCACCTTGAAAATGAGCTTGCTCAATGGTGTTTATGCCTGGTTAAACAAAGTGACTGATTGATTGATTGATGCTCTTTGCAGAGCATATGTTCCACTATAAAACAGACCCTGGCATGTGATTAGATGTCCCTCGTCCAGCACAGCACATCCGCATGACCCACCTGTGGCCCCACCTCCTGAGTGGATACAGGGGGGCCAGGGAGCATGAACTCTGTCCTGTTTGTCTGCGTCAGAGGATGCGGTGGCATACATCCTGGATACGTATGTGGGGCTCACATCTGGGGTGCCTCTGTGGATCAGGCCCTTACCGTGGAGAAGAAATACATATCTGATGTGAAATATCAGCTGAATTGAGTCTAAACATTAGCTTTTGTTAAGGTTTTCCTGAAGGTGTCAGCTGCTGTATAATATTTCAAGATTTTTGGATGAAGACACTGTTTAAAACAGAGGTGTCTACCTTTTTTCCAGCTTTAGCATTCTTCCGACTCAACCCCTCTTGGACACCCTTCTGCCTGCCCACATCTTGTCAAGCTTACAACCCATCTGGAGGGGTCACCTCTCCACTCCCTTGGTGCCCTAGATTTTGCTTTACCTAGGCAGGACCTCTGAAGCCTGATTGGAGGGTCCTCCATTAGGGTTGACCTTCATCTCCTTGGATGCACCCCTTTAGGAGTAGTCTGGATACAAGAGTGGAATAGGAGGGGCCTGAGCACCCCAGCAGTGTGGTTGGTGGTGGGCACAACAGCATCATCTGCTGGGAGGGGTCCTTTTCCACTTTTAGCAGCAGTAGTAGTAGCTTTATTTCTTTCTGGCACCCTTCCCTGGAGGCTCAGGGCGCCATTACAAAGAGAACAGATAAATGGCATAAATAGCAACAAATTATTCATCCCTGTATTCCCACTCCGAGGAGTCAGAGGCACATGTTTGCATTCTGACCCCCTCCAAGTGCACCTTAGCTGCCATTCCGTCTGTAGTCATCCAGGTGACACCTGCCTTCCGGAGGAAGAGAGCATCTCGGCCCAGTGGTCTCAGGTAATGTGAATTTGAGTGCCAAACAGCGTCCGCTGTTTCACTTCAGCCTAGGTGGCAACTTTGAACATACAGTAGGTGGCATAGTGAATAGTGGAATTTGTTGCAGTATAAAGCACGTGTTGGGTCTAGTAAACTGTCGCCTTCTAGGCTGTTATTAGCATACCACCTCAACCCTTGCTGCATAAATCATGGGCTTTAAAATATCAGAAACAAGTGACCAAATCAGGGGTATGTAGAAAAGGTATTATTAAATCAAAAAACTGTTGGCTTGTGAGACGTAGTGTGAAGAGCTTTTTCTGAAGGTGGAATTGATGGTAATACTAATCTTTGGAACTATTTTATGCTTCACATCCCTATTCTTAAGTGACAGAAATGTCGGTTTTGGGAGGGGCCAATTATTGAGGCAAAATTATGGGCACATTCCTGAAAATCAGGGATAGTGTAAGGAACGGTTATTGGCTATCAGTGTTTTTGGGTATACCGTGAGAAAGGTGCTCGCAATTGAGCGATTACCGAAAGGGCAACTCAGTAGTGGCGCCTGTTCTCACGGTGAGTGGAGGGGGGGGTGAATGCAGGTATAGCAACATTTTGTCACAATGTGTATATGCGCGTGCAGGGAGGGAGTGAGGATGCCGTGCAATGGGTGGGAGGGCTTGAGAGGGGTAGCGCCACGGTGAGTTGCTGGGCTGGCTGTGTGGCATGGCGGGTTCGTGGCAGGCTATGTTTGGGAGGTGTTGGGTTGGGGCTGGAGCACGTCAGGATTTTGCGGACGATAAAATTTTTTTTTTTTTTTTTACTTTTCACCCCAAACATGCACCTCCCTTGAGTTGAGAATCTTTAGTGGGAGGGCGCAGCCTCTTACATAAACAAAAAAAAATTAAGTTTCTAGCACAGTTTTGATATGCGCCTGGACTATACATGCATCAGAATGTATTTTCGCTAATATATAGTGCGCCATACTTGTCGATCACTCCGTAGTCACCGTTATGACATTGAACCATGTTTTTTGCTTGGGTTGGTCTCCCCTATCAGCATACTAGGTTGCTAAGGAGTTAATTAAACCATGCTGAGATGCTGTGAGACTTAATCTCCATGCCACGAGCTGAGCGGTATTGGATCGACATGGGAAAAGGCACCAGCTCTAAACAGTCAGAGCCTCAACAAGGCAGATTGAAGGTGTGCTGGGGGGGGCTGTTGAAGGGAAAAGGCACACATATGCAAAGTGTATCCCAACCCCCCCAGTGAAAGGAGGGGGGAGGAATAGTGGTCTAAGACTAAGCACCCTCATGTGAAAATGGTGTACGCTACAGAAGCCGTAGCTGCTGTAGGCAAAAACAGCAAGCAGTGGGTGCAGCAAGAGAGTGTGTGTGTGTGTCAAGAGGTTCTGTTCAGTGTTGAGTGTATGTGCATATGTGTGTGTGGGGTTGGAGGAATAAGCTGCTCTGACATCCCTAACTCGGTGTTTGGGGAACATCCCTTAATTATTTTTTGGTATAATAAGAAATGTTGGAATGTAAGAGAGTAGATGTCTCCAAATACTAATCTGGAATGAATAATTCAGCGTACGTCACTAATTGCATCTCCCTACCGTGTTACCATGGATATTATTTAATAATTGGAATTGCCTGGGGACACACAAGATTTAATTGAGACCCTTTTCCTCTGCCTACAAACCCCTAAACTTCAAAAAATGCAAGATGAGTTAGAAAACCCTTGAGTCATCTTCCCCCACATGAGAGAAGGAATCTCTTTCTCACTGTCTACTCTCTTTCACTCCAACTCCCTCTTCAGCCCACACCTCGCGTATACGCCTCTGAAGCCTTGTTTATGCGAGGAGTGTGTTCTGCCAAGCCTTGGCTTGGGGCTGTTGTCATTTTGAGGAAAGCCCACACGTCTGCCCACGTAGAATCTCCAGACAGCTTTGGGAGAGATTCATGTGAGCTGCTGACATTTCGCTAGCTAAGAGTTCTCAAGGCTTTCGTTATTGGTTAATGGAGTAACTGTGTTTAGGAGAAAGAAACAGTTAGAGCAATACCATGATGCATGTCATGTTAAAAGAGAAAAACAAAAAAGAAAATGATGCCTGATTGTTTAGACAAATGCTGCACAGCTGCTTTTTCTACTAGGAAGTGTCTGTAGAAGGTTAAGGGAGTTCATATCTAAAGGGCTTCGTTAACCCATGTTTTCAGGGGTCTTAGGATGCTTATCACGTTAAAGAACAACTGTATCATAAAACGCTTTTTGTTTTCCCTCTAAAATATATATTTCTGACAAAATTATCTCTAATAAATAAAGATAACTGTTTAAATGTACCACTGTTTAATATTTTTGTTTCTACTATCTCTACCCTGAGGTCTCAGCAAACTGTGTTGTGATGTCATTTAATTTACAGTGCAGTTTTTTTTTCTCTCACTGAAAGGGGCATCCTGAATTCCTTGGTATAAAAAGCAGTTCAGTCTTCCATTATTGGTTTATGTTCCTCTATTTAAAAAAAAAAAAAGATAACAGTATAACGTTCTAGTAGTAGAAAGAATTAAATAGTGTTGATATAAATGCCATTGTTCGTCTGGAAAGTTGGGAGAGAAGAAGAAAATAAAAAAAAAACAAGGACAGTCTTCCCAATGAGTCGGCTGTAGTGTGTGGTGCTCTGATACAGACAGCCTGGGTTTGAGGCCAAGGGGTGACTTTTAGTGACTGTATGTCTGGGAGTGCTGCTGGTTACAGCGATTCCTCAACCAGGAGGCATTATTGAGGTCGAGGATACAGCAGGCTACGCAGCAGGGTTGTGCTGCCTCTGCAGAGAGTGTGCACGTTCTGAAGCCAACAGAGGAGAGGCTTCAGCGGCACACACCAACGAGGAGGGTTTATTGAGGGTCCAGGGATACAGCAGCCCCTACCTCAGGCCATGGTAGGTTAGCCGTATCCTGCAGGGGGAAGCAGTGCACTAATTGAGGCCAACAAAGGAGAGGCTTTGGCACACACCAGTGCGGAGTGTTTATCGAGCCTCTGTGGCATGGGTGAGAAGAGGGATCTCTGCACCAGGAGCTTCAACTTATGGTTGAAGGAATGGTATATAGCGGAGAGGTTTGGCTACATTGGGGACTGGGGCCAGACCTGGAGGGATAAGAGCCTTCACAGAGGTGATGGCCTACATCCATCTGGGAGGGGAACCGCAGTCCTCAGTGGATGGTTTACAGTGGCATCCAAAGACATGGCCAGATATTTCCTGACATTTCTGTGATATTTCTAGAGAAAGTCCTTGCCTGCCTACAGTACCTCTGTGGGCCACCAGAAAGAATTTCATTTATTTAGTTAGTTTTTGTTTATCAGGTAAGAGCACTAGACAAAGCTTTGCCTATTTTCAGGCATTAGACACATTGTGAAATATCTGGAAATATCAGAATGTATCTATGGCTGCAACTGTAAATGGACTTTGATGAACATTCAAGCTAGACAAAGAGAGAGGCCATAGAAATCAGGAAGGCAGTAACTGCCCCCGCTAAATGAGGAAATAGGGAAAACCTGAGGGGAGAGAAGTACCTTAGGGTGCAAATGAATAAAGGGTGTAGAAATGAAGGTGAATGGAAATGGGAGCAGTAAAAACATGGGGGGGGGGCAGGGCAGAAAGGAAAAAAGAGGGGTAATAATTAGAGTGGTAACAAATAGAAGTCTAGGGAATAAGATAAGATTCCGGACCTAGAGGCCATCATGCCAGAGGCTGACCTGGCTATTGTGTCAATTACAAGTCATGGGGCACTAAAAACCATGACTGGGACATGACCATACCAGGCTATACTCTATTCCGGAAGGACAGGATGGGAAGAAAAGGGGGAGGTGTGGTGTTTTATGTGAAGTAAAGCATAAAAGCAATGGAGATACAGGGAATATTGTGGGGAAGGGGGCAGATGTACTATGGGTCACCTTGGAAAAGGGGAACGGAGCCACTGTTTGCACTGGTGTGTTCTGCAGACCTCTAGCTCAGGGGGAGGAGTTAGATAAGGTACTACTGGAAGCCACTGGCAGGATTGCAGAAAAGGGGGAGATGCTGCCCGGGGGGGGGGGACTTCAGTCTGCTGGATATAGATCGGAGCCTCCCAGGTACAGCTTCATGTAGAAGCAGGGACATCCTGGACTCCCTGCAGGGGGCATTCCTCAATCAGTCAATCTTTATTTTACCTGGCGGAACACCATTGAGAGAACTCATTTACAAAGTAGACCTGGGCAAAAATTGCTAATACATTACAACACAGGATAGAGTAATCCAGTACACATGAATATGCAAAAAAAGGAAACGCAAAATGCATGTAACATCAGCATGTCATACACATCAGCAATACGTAAAATTACAATAAGCTGTAAACCAAATATAGATTAGCAAAGACAAGAAGTATTTTAGGATGTAAGCAGTGAAAGAAGGCTAAGAAGTGATAACGCAGGACAGAGGGAGCCCTACATGCAATGGAAAAGGGGTTGGGGGAGTAGACGGATGAGATAGATTGTGGGAAAAAGTGTTCTAGACATGCCAATAAGGAAGGGAAGGGTAACAGCTAATGAGTAATGTTAGATGAGTGCTTGGACAGAGGGCAGGCATACTTGACTCCAGGCTTGAAGGAGGTTAAGAATGGCAGTTGCATGTATCTGTAATGGAGTGACCAAGTGATGTTTTAAAGGTTGCCATTTTAACAACATTTTTTTTTTGTTATAAACTTTATATGCCTGTTCCTCAACTGGGGTGTTGTATCTGTGGTCCCCCCCCCCCCCATCCATCCAGCCATCTGTGCAGACACTGCCCCAACCGCAGCCAGGAGCTCTGAAACTCCTATGTCCTGCCCTTTCCAAGCCACATCATGGCGGGTACGTACCCCTCACGCTGCAGAAGACCAGAAGACAGGCACACCAGGGGAGCTGCTTTGGTTGTGACTGATGCGGCGGCGCCAGATGCTTCCTTCATTGCACTCGGGGGACTGGCAATGATTTTCTTCCATGGCGCAGGTGTGCAATGATGCCAAGGACTCCCCATGTGCGCATCCGCACACAGCGAGTCTGGCATTAGCCCCACCATGGACCGCGCCATGCACCAGCCCCCAGCCATCGCTAGGAGCCAGTACTGTCGCGGTTGTTCCCTCCCACCTTCCTCGGAGAAGGAGCGCAGTCCCTGGGATGCTCAGTCCTTCTCCTCCCCACCCGACCCCAGCACCAGAGGTCACTTCCGACCCTGGGTTGCTGGCGTGTCACAAGGTGTGGCGTCCAGCACCTCAACCCTCAGTGCCACCGGGCTGGCCATTTTAACAAAATCTGACAGTTTCAGGGATTTTTGGAGATTATTTTTTATAATGTCGGAAGGGCGTGGCTCAAAGAAGATCTGCCATGACATGTTCTAATTCTAGGTATATCAAGAGAGATGTAGAAATGTCTTCTCAGGGAATAGCTTCCAAGGGTGCTAGTTAGCAGGCTGGAAATGTATTGGGGGAGCTTGTTTGTAAGAACTCTGTAAGTCCAGGTGGCTGCATTTTTTAGTCTTCTGGTTTTAAGTGGCTTCCAACCAAGCAGAGAATAGAGGGAGCAGTGGCGGGTATTGTACGGTGCTCCAGTGATAAATCTTAACACTCTGTGATACAAGGTATCACATTTAGTTAGTACAGTGCTAGGTTGCTAGGTCCGTGACTATAGAGAAAGTCCGCATAGTCCAGGAAAGAGAGGAATGTTGTTTGCACCAGTCTTGATTTTGCTTCCTTTGTTAGTAAGTGTCTAATTTGGAAGAAAAGACCTAGTCTTTGTTTTAACTTTTTGGATAGTTCCTCAATATGAACTGTGAAGGAGTGTTTGCAGTCAGTCCAGATGCCCAGTTCCCCCAAGGAGGGTCGTAATTTGAGGTGTGGCACCCAAAGGGTAGGAGTTTATTGGATTAACATGCAGGGGAAAAAAAACATGTTTTTTTTTTAGCATTTAACAGTAGTTTTAGGTGCAGGAGATTTTGTTGTAGCAAGTTGAACTCTTGCTGAAGATCCTTTCACGTGAGTTCAAGGGTAGGCCTGGCGATATAGAGAACGGTATAGTCTGCAAAGAGAGGAACGCTTGCTGAATTAATACCAGAATTGATATTATTAATATAGATTACAAATAATAAGGGTCCTAATATAGATCCCTACAGAACTTTTCTCTATAGTGTTTTCAGCGGGGAGAGGTCCCCTTGCACCTTAACTTGCTGTCGACCTATGAGGTAGCAAGAGAACCATTGTAAGGCAGTGGTATCAAGACCAATGTTCCATAGCATGAGCAGCAGTGGGTCGTGATCCACCGTGTCAAATGCCTTGCTCAGGTCGAGAAATAGTTCACTCATGTTTTTTTAGAGTCAAGTGCTAGTTGCCAGTCATTGGACTCCTTAGCTAGGGCAGTTACTATGCTGTGATTCAGTTTAAATTCAGACTGTAGGGGGTTAAGCATGTTGGATCATTCTAAGTGATTTCTTAGTTGGGAATTGACTAGCATTTCGAGTAATTTAGATAGGATAGGGAGGAGAGATATAGGCCTGTAGTTATTGAGGTCACTCGGATTGCCTGACTTAAATAGCGGGATTACATGCGCTGTTTTCCACACTGAGGGGACAGCACCTTGAGCAAGAGACATGTTAAAAAGATGTGTGATAGGCGCAGTCAGCACACGATAACCTAGTTTTAAGAAGTATGGTTCAAGCTGATTAGCTCCCGTGCTTTTTTAGTATCAAGACCCAGAAGGCGGTCTTCCACTTGCTTAAAGGTGATGGGACAAAAAGAGAATTTAGTTTCCTGCATGGGGGCATTTATAGCAGGGCAAGCCAAGTCAGGAAAATTGGTCTGGGAGAGCAGTTTACTAGCAGGAGAGGTATCGAAGGCTAACCCAGCTGTAGTGAAACAATTGTTTAGAAGATCTAAAATAGACTGTTTACATGTAATGGTAATACCACCAGTTGAGATCCTAGCAGGGTGAGAGTTAGCGGGGCAGTGCCCTTCTGTTTCCTTCAGTGTTCTCCAGAACTTAGCCGGACTGTTGGTTGAGGAGTCCAGTTCTGATTGGAAATATTTGGCTTTCTCAGCCCTTATGAGCTTTGTGCATTGGTTCCTTGCCATTCTGAATACTGCCCAATCTGCTGACTGCTTCGATTTTCGTGCCCTTTTCCAAAGAGCATCCCTGTTGTGCAGGGCTGATTTTAAATTGTTGATGAACCAAGGGCACAACCGTTTCCTGGTTCTAATTTTGACTAGGAGTGCATGTTTATCTATAGCTCTTGAAACTGTGTTGTGGAACAGGTCATGAGCCTCAGATATAGAAGTAGTCAGGTAGAAGTCTTAACAACTGGAGTTGTTTAGGTCCGCGAGAAAAGCATTAGAGCTGAAGTTACAATGACTTCTTTTGAATACATATCAAGAAGGGGAGATGGGGGGCGTGGCTAGCTGGCAAGCATGGCAGATGCTTGCTAGTACGGCTCCTCAGAGCAACATCTTTTAAAGTGTATTTACAGCTGCTTTAGTGATTTTTGGTTATCCATCTGGTGATATTTGGAGCTCCTATTCAGATGGCGTCTGGAAAATTGAAAAATAAACAAGCTAAGTTACAGTTCGATGCCCAATTACAGTCGAAGAGAGGTGAGAGTGATCCATGCGGTTCTAGGCCCACCCCGGGCACTGATCCTGAAGGCGCATTAAAGGACACTAGCATGATGGAAATGACGAAATCGCTCGCTGGGGTCCCTGCAACGCTGCTGCAAATGCAGCAAGAAATGAAGTTTGGATTCAGTAATCTCAATATTTAATTCGCCCATCTCCAATTGGTAGTCACCAGCCTCACCAAAACAACTGCGACACACACCTCGCAAATTTGCGAGCTGGAGAAACGAGTGAGTGACATGGAGGACTCTTACGCCGGGGTTTCAGCAGAGAGGAACGGCTTGCTAACCACTATAGCTGAACTCCGGGAGCAAATTAATGATCAAGAGTATTGTTCTCGTCGTTCTAACATCTGGATAATTGGATTGCCTGAAGGGACGGAGGGGAGGAATCCTAACGTAGGGATCCACCACTGACTGGTTAACCAACTGGGCTTCCCGGAGGAGGTGGCGGACTGTGAAATAGAGCATGCCCAACAAGTGGGCCCACCGCCAAACCCCGGCACTGTTTAGTTAAATACTTGCGGTATGGAGAGAAGAGACTGTTTTACAAAAAGCTAAAACATCTGGTCCCATTAAAATTGGAAATACCAAAGTCCATGTCTATCAGGACTTAAGCCGGGGGCTCCAATCTACGCTCCAAAAATTCAGTCAAGCCAAGAATAAGTTATATAGGCTTGGATGGAAATTCTCCTTCATGTATCCAGCTCATTTACGGTTGGATAGGTCGGGGCAGAGCCCTCGGTATTTTACCTGCCACATGATGACGGAAAAATGGATAGAAGAGGAGATGGGCAGGAGGGAGAGAGTGCAGCCTGAAGCAGTGTGAGTACTGATGTCTCATAATAATGGTGCTTTGATGATTGTTCTGCAGACACAAATCCAAAGCGGTCCTTTTCCCTATCTCTACCATATACCTGGTGCTCTTGTTTCCTCTCCAGGTGTTTGAGGGCTCGTGGGTGTGGGTGACACAAATGTAGTAGGTAGTAGCCAGCGGCCTATGAATCGTAGCGTCTATCCCTGGTAACCCTGAACTGTGCCTTCGGGCACAGGTACCAGCAGGGGCGTCTACTGGGGTTTGGTTTTCCAGGCTCCCAAGGGGATTGTACACCACGCTCTTTCCACAGTCTCACCCTTTATACTACGATGGAGGAGTGGGGCTATGTGAAAATCTACCTTCCGATGATTAAGGGGTCAAGCGAGGATGAGATTCTGTTTCTGCTTCACTCTCCTTGTTTGATTGGCTGGACAGGTCTGCTGGTAACATGGGATCTAGATCTGATGTCTCTACTAGAGTTTTAGGCTTGTGGAGGAACTCTGTTTTGGAACAGGGCCCCTAAATTCAGCTGGGCTACTGAACTTCATGTGGATCTGCACGAACATTGCCCTGGTTGGCTTGTTTTTATTTGTAGGCCTCCTCGGAGATGCCAGCAGTTCTGCAACCTCACCCTTTTCAAAATGCCCAATCGTGCCTAGGGGTACAGGTAGCGATGGGCATGCTCTCCCTTTTCTTTTGGGTGTGTACTATTCTTTTGTTATCATGGATAAAAAATTAGTTTACTATTTGTGGGCTGACTATTGGATTAGGGACTGCAGACATACGTTTTATACATCATGATACATCTACTCCGCAAACTTTGACTTTCCAAGTTGCTCTGTTACACTTTGCCAGTTGGCTTTATAACCATTTAAATGGTTTTTGTTATTTTTACACAGTATTCAGCTGTTATACAGTGTTTTTGTATTGATAAGGTTAGTTGCCCTTCTGCAAATGGTCATCGAGATAGGCAGGATGTTTGGTCTCTGCCTTCTGTTTGTAGTGGGAATGCTGACGGGTTTTGACTCGCGGGGGGGTGGATAATGGTCTCTGTTGGACATGGGCAGGGAAGTAAGGTACAATTATTGGGGGGAGTTCCACAGGATTGGGGGTGGGGGGATTCAAAGGGAGGGGTCCTTAGATTCATGCTCAATGAGCTTGGAGAGGAAGGGGGGAAACCAACTCGGTTGCACCTAACACTGCTGACACTGGTGTGGGCTGAGTTAGGACCCCTGGTCGGAGCTCCATCACCTGACTGACATGCTAAGGCAGGCTGTTGGGGTCATAATTGGGGGATGTCCACCTGCAGCACTGTTAAAACCTCCCTTATTGTCCCCAGGGTAAGGACCTCTATGGCCCAGAGATCCTTTTGCTATCGGGCTCCCTCCTGGTTCAGTTCCCTCCCAGCCAACATAGCTGACTCCACTAAGTTTGGTCCTTTCAAGGTCTCCCTCAGAAGCCATCTGACAAACACTCGCTGCTGCAACTGCACATAATCCCCCACCTGCCCCTTACCCTCACCCCTAGACTGGGTCTGCCCTGTCTACTTTTGCTGTATATGCCTGGGGTCTCAGGTAACATCTGCTGACTAATGTAATAAAATATCTCTGGTTGCTACCTGACGTGGTACTCGTGTACCTATATTATGACAACTGTGATCTACCTATTACCAAGCTTGTACCACTAGTGAATGCCTGTAACACTGGTTGCTTTTTTAATCTAAGCATTATGTACTGTACTATTTTGTTTGCTGTGATGTATTGCTCTCTTGATGAGGTGCCTTTGTAAATGAGTCTTTGACTCAAAGGTCTGTAAACCGATGATCTAATAAATAAATAAATAAAATGTTATTTTTGATCGGGGGGGGGGAGTACTGGTGTTTTGGGGAAAAAGAATGTGGATGCTTACTTACTTCATGCAAGATGGAAGATTAGTTTAAGATGGATACATAATGATGGGGGATGATATCAGATGTGTGTCCTGGAACATCAGTGGCCTCAAATCTATTATAAAATGTAAGAAGGTTATCACAGAGATACGAAGAATTAAGGGGTCACTTATCTTATTGAAGGAGATGCATTTTACTCCCACCGAATCACAGAAAACCGCTGATTTTATGGGGGGGGTACGTGGATCTCATCTACATTTTCCTCCAAAGCCAGAGGAGCTTCGATTTGGATCCCTGGGGAGTCACCAGTTCAGATTTTGGACAGACTGGTAGATCAATCCGGTCGATATGCATTGGCAAAAGTTAATGTTCTTGGTAAGGGAGTCTTCTTAATTGTTTCTATATATGCCCCAAATGTGGAATGCCCCAGCTTCTTTCAGAAGTTGGCACTAGACATGGCAAGTTGGGAGGGCCCTTGGATCTTGGGGGGTGATTATAATTGTGTCCTGGACACAGTGTTAGATCGTTCAAACAAGACCCCTGTACCCAAGTCACATAATGCAAAAGCCCTGGAGGCTTTACAGGCTGACTTTGATTTAATCGACTCCTGGCGGCATCTTTACCCCACAGGGAGGGACTACAGTTTCTAGTCACATGCCCACCATTCATATGCACATATAGACAGGCTGTTGGTTTCTAGTGCACTGGTAGGGGAACTAGGGGATGCGGAGTACCTGCCCATTTTTGTATCAGACCACGTGCTGCACTATATTATTCTCAGGGGTTCTGGGGCTCTTACTAGGTCCAGGGCTTGGAAGCTTGACTCCCTCCTTCTGAGGAATCAGGAATACCTTCTTCACATGGGGGAAAGTCTGCAAGAATTCTTGCAATTTAATCGTCGAGGTGATACCTCTCATTGTACTCGTTGGGAAGCCTTGGGGCAAACCATCTCCTTCGCCTCATGCTAGAGGTAATGCGTTGAGGTAGCTAGAGTTCCTTAGAAACAGAATTGCAGCCTGTGAAAGAGCCCATATGTTAAATCCTACGACAGCTTTGTATGCGATTATTCAAAAGTTGAAATGGAGGTTTAACACCTTGTCTAGTGTGCAGCTGGAGAGGACCATCCTCCTGTCTAAAGTGGGTGCATACTTTGACGGGGACAGGGCGGGAAAGTATTTAGCCTGGCAATTGAAACAAAAAGAGACTGCGAGAACAGTGGGTCAGGTTCATGATGCTCAGGGAATCTTGATGCAGAGTTTGAGGGAAATAGGAGATGCCTTTGGTGCATTCTACAAATCCCTTTACACTTCTGAATGTGATCCCTCTCAGGAGGAGTATGACACCTTTTTTTGAAGGGATACCCCTCAATAAACTAAGTGGGCAGGCAGCTGAGGGGTTGGACTCTCCATTCACTAAACAGGAGATCCGGGCAACCTTAAGGTCTTTAAAGAGTGGGAAAGCCCTGGGGCCAGATGGACTTCCTATTGATTTTTATAAAGCCTTTGAGGACCGCCTCATGAACTCCCCATTCGACGCAGTTGAGGAGGGTCTTTTAAAGAGTAAGTTGTCCCCATCCACACGGTCTGCAGCAATCACAGTATTGCCAAAACCGGGTAAGGATGCCACCAAATGCGCCCTCTTATAGGCCAATTTCGCTGCTTACCACAGACTATAAAATTGTTGCAAAAGTTCTTGTCTCTAGGCTAGAGGTGGTGTTACTGGGCATTATTCACTCGGATCAATCTGGCTTTGTAAAGGGTCAAATGAGGAAGCATGACATCAGGCACACCCTAAACATCATACTAAGGTGGGCCCGCACTAAAAGAATGCATGGAGCAGTGGTAATGGCTTTAGACGCTGAGAAAGCTTTTGACCGTGTGGGATGGGAGTATCTGTTCAATACCCTGGGGAGACTGGGAGTGGGTCCTGCTTTTTGCTGTTGGGTTCAAGCACTATATCAGGGCCCCCAGGTGCAGGTTATGGTCAATGGTGAGCTGTCTAGCTCCTTTAAGCTGGGCAGAGGCACACGTCAGGAGTGTCCACTGTCCCCATTGCTGTATATACTGTCACTGGAACCCTGGGAGCAGCTCTAAGAACGCACTCGGTGATAAGAGGTTTCGGGGGGGGGGGGTTCGGGAGCATAAAATTGCTATGTACGCAGATGACCAATTACTGTATCTGCACAATCCGGCTGAGGCCCTACCAGCTGTCCACAGGTTAATGCAGGCATTTGGGGCTATTTCGGGCATAGGATCAATTGGTCCAAAAGTGAACTGATGCCAGTGGGTACCTTAAATCGAGCCCAGCTAATTGCCTACTTGGGAGGACTCCAATTGGTACATAAGTTGAAGTACCTAGGGGTGCAAATACCTGCCTCTGTAGGAGCCCTATATACAGTAGCAGCAACAGACACTGCCAGCTATTTCCCAAAATATCTGTGATATTTCCAGAAATATCTCCTGCTTTCTGCATTTCCACAGTAGGGGCAGCAGAGAGAAACTCTTCAGAGATTTCGTGAAATATCTTTAAATAGCTGGCAATGTCTGTAGCTACCACTGTAATTTGAATCTGAAGCCCTTATTGATAGGGATCGCAGAGGACTGTGAAAGATGGGCTGCATTGCCTCTCTCCCTGTTGGGTAGAGTGGGGGTTATTAAAATGACAATACTGCCCAAGGTACTATATTTCTACCAGATACTCCCCATTAGGATACCACAGACCCACTTCAAACAATTAGAAGTGAGCACACACAAGTTCCTATGGCAAGGGGGGTGAGCTAGAGTTAAAAGAGCCCGATTGCAGAGATCGCCTGGGGGGGGAGGGGCAGGGCTACCAAATTTTAATGCATACTATAGGGCTGCTCGATTGGCTTTCTACCCATCAGAAACTCGGGTACAGATTGCCCTTGGTTGATTCTGGAGGAAGGTCTACTACAAGCAATCTCCAAAATGACATGTTAGTCGGGGCCTTGTGAGTCCAAGGTGATGTGCGACTGGGCAACCTCTTTACTGCCACTACATTACATGCCTGGATCTGGGCCCATAAACGTGTGGGTTACACGAAGGGAAATTCTCCAAATCTCAGTCTGCTCCATTTTATGCAATCTGGAGGGGGTGCACAACAATGATGATACAGCATTTATGGGTGTGGAGGAAGATGGGTCTCCTATCGACTTATCAGTTATATGAAGGGGGCCTGGTAAAGAGTTTTACACAAATATGTACTGAATGGAAAGTTCCTGCTGGGGATTTTTTTCTTTACCTGACAATTCGACAATGGTGTGGGACTATCCTCACTGTTTTGAATGGCTGGGCTGACACCCCCCCCCCCCAAGAAGAAGAATTGTTCCAGCCTCAACTGGGAAAAAAGCCACTGTCTGTTTACTACTGTGCATTTCTCTGCCCCCTTCTACAGGATCGAAACCCTAACCAAGAAAAATGGAGTGAGGACCTCCTTCTGCCTCTAGACTGGAAGACCTGGACTTTGGCATGCTTCCACTACTTACAGTGTTCTAGCAGTAATAAACTGCGGCAAATTCAGTTGTTTTTTTGGTTTTTTTGCACAGGGCATATGCGACCCCTAAGTGGCTACATGAGTTAGATGCCACCAGATCACAAATCTGTCCTAAATGTACAACTGAAGAGGCGGATTTTACCCACTTGACACTCACATGCTCCAAGGTGGCTCCCTTTTGGCACCTTATGCGTAACATAATGACCGGGGTCCATGATTACAGCCCATCCAAATCCCCTCTGGAACTGTTGCTTGGGGTGAATCCTTCCAACCCGAATCGGAGGGAGTCTAATCCTATCTGGTCTATTGCTCTTATTAATGCCAGGAGAACTATTGCACAGTTGTGGATGTCATCAGTCCCTCCTTCTATCACTAGATGGGTACAAAATATGAAATCTTGTATGGTGCTAGAACGGGCTCAGTTGAGTACCCAGGGCAAGTTACCCCAATTCTGGGAAATTTGGGGACCATGGCTGTTAGCAGTGGAGTCTGGTCTTATTCCGGATTGAGGCCTGGGATGACCTTTAAATGGACTGGAGGGGGAAGGACACTCTTTAGGCTGAGTATCCCACATTGTAAAGTATGGTATTGTATGGTATAAAGTCAGGCAGATAACAGTAGGCAGCAAAATTTCTTTATGTGTATAAGACCAAACATGTTTCTACGAATTGTAACCTTATGGCAGTAACAGTAGTGGCTCCAGATGATATAGCACAATGCATGGACATATCTGTAATGCATGGTTAAGAATGCCTTGAGCTGGTTGTAATGTAAGCTCATCTACATTCTCAATAAATAAATTTTACCAAAAAAAAAAAAGTGGAGATGGATTTGGGAATTTTTTTAAATTTTAGTCTTTGGTAATCAGGTAAGGCCCACTAGGCACAAGTGCCTGTTTTCAGGGGCGACCTGGTAGCACTGGGTAGTTAAGTGACTTGCTCAGAGTCACACAGTATGCAAGTGGAGGTTGTGAGAATCAAACTCCGGTCTGGTCTGCTGGATGTATCAAGCTCGTTCACACCTCGTCCTCTAACCTCTAAGCTATACTGCCATGGCCCTCACACAAGCTATGGAGCTGTGATCACTTATGTCATTGAAAAAAATGCCGGCGTGAGCAAAAAAGTGGAGTTTGTTTACAAAAATTAGGTCAAGCAGTGAACTGTTGGCAGGATTTTTAGGGTTTAGGTGGGAAGCCTCAGAAATGAGCTGGATGAGCCCATAAGCATCACAAAGGTCTTTTAATGGTTTAGAGCAAGGAGAGTGCCAATCTAGATTAAAATTACCCATGATGATTACTGTACCTCCGAGGACTTAGTATCTAGGAGTCTGCGTAGATGGCTCAGTAAATCGAGGCCCCCTGAGGGTGGTCTGTAACAACCCACAATACATAGTGATTCAGCCAGAGATAATTGGACCTTTACTGAGAGGCATTCAAATTCTTTGGGTATGGTAGTCGAATTGATTAGAGAGGCTGTGAATCTGTCATGGATATATATCGCAACACCCCTCCCCTCCTTCTGGATTTTCTGTCAGCTCTGAACATGTTATAAGAAGGAAAATCTACCTCATGGTCAGGGGGTGGAACATCTTAGCCATGTTTCAGATACCACTAGCATGTCTGGGTTTGTATGGCAAATCCAAGACTATACAGTGTCAAGTTTTTTTAACAAGCTGCAAGCATTTATGTGTAAGAAACTCATGCCCTTTAGCATTGCTAGATCAGAGGGTGCAGAGATAGGTGAAATGGGACCTGGATTTAGTTCAGCATTACCCGAGTATAGTAACAGTATGAGAAGAAGTTTCTTGAGGACACCAATCAGCACTTTGAGGAATAGTGTCCATCCTGTTTTGGAATTGAAGGAGGTATTCGAGAATGGGCATGTGTTGTTATAACTATGGAGACCCATAGAAGCATATAATACCACCCGAGCTGAAAGGGTTAAAGAAGTGAGGATGGAGGATGATGGCAAGGGAAATGAGAATTATACAATGGTGTATGAAAATTCTGTAACCTCATTGGTCAAAACATGTCACATGATCATAGGTAAATCCTGCATAACCCACGGCTGAGGAATGGCATTTACAAAAAACATAATTAAGCACATTTTAAATTTATTTTGCACATGGGTCCATTGTATAATCACAATAAGGCACTCCAGGGTGTGAGTTACTGGGTGATTTACCCACTTTTTGTGTGGTTGTCACTTGGCTACGTCTCGTGACACACGACACAAGGAGTGGGTAAATCCCCAATAACCCACACCCTGTTGTGCCTTATTGCTTAAGTGAACCCTACTTCCCTGTGGATCAGTGCCAGTATAGAAGGTGTACTGCACTATAGTGTCCGGACTTGTCGGCAAAACTTGATTTATAGGTCCAGTAAGGGGTTTGAGGGTAAAATGTACTAGATTTATAGGTACAGTGAGGGGTTTCAAGGTATTATGAAGGGTCCCTCGAAAGCAGACAAAGGATAACATGATTAACTGCATTGTGGCAGCTTTCCTTAGCGCTAAATGACAGTAGCCTTATAATGTGAGGAGGCAGTTGTGAGTAAAGGGGAGAAATACAGTTCCTCCTGTAGCTGATGTCTATAATCTACTAATGGAAAACTAGGCACTTAGAATCAATCACATGTTCAGGACCACGTGTTCCCACAAGACTATAAATAAAAATGTTCAGATAGGGCGGGAGGGAAGTGGGTGAGGAG
The DNA here is from genome assembly GCA_016271365.2 of Neoceratodus forsteri. Lineage (NCBI taxonomy): Eukaryota > Metazoa > Chordata > Ceratodontiformes > Ceratodontidae > Neoceratodus > Neoceratodus forsteri. The sequence continues at coordinate 198,005,534 of JADMNL010000026.1, read as the reverse complement.
CCTCAGGCAACTAGTCGGCGAACCCATGTGTGATGTGGCAGTACTGAACCTGGTACATACTAATAGGGACAGTGTTGCAGATGTCAAGGTGGGAGGCCACCCAGGGACCAGTAATCACCGTACAGTGTGGTTTAATATAAGGATGGCTGTGAAATTGAACCACACAAGGGTAAAGGTCCTGGACTTCTGGAGGGCAGATTTTATGACATGGGTCAATGCCTCACGGATCACCTGACTGGGGTGGTATGACCTGGGTGGGTTGAAGGAACAGTGGATAAAGCTAAAAGAGGGGCATAGCGAAGGTAACAAACCTCTGTGTCAAATAAATGAATAAAAGCAAGGGGGAAAAGAGACCGCTGTGGTTCCCAAAAGAGATGGATAAAAACAGTTGCGTTCAGAAGATATAAGGAGATGCAGAGGGAGAAGGATTGGGAGCTGAAGCAGAGAAAGCAGTAGGGAGTGTGAAGGCACACACCAAAGAGAGAATAGCTCAAGCAGTAATGAAAGGGACAAGACATTTTTATGTTTGCTTGCACACATGTGTAAGAAACATAGTGCCATCATCCGAGTTTTCGGAGGTGTGGCAGCCCTCTTCCAATTCAGGCAGTGTATTTGCAGGCACTGCCGCAGTTCTCCAATGCCTGCTCGAGCTGTCTATGACCAGTCCAAAATGCAGTGGCCTACAGTAGAAAGGGGGAGCTACGGTTCAGTGAGCAGCGATAAGATATCGCCTGCTCATGCGCCTCCCCTACACACCTCCACGCATACTCGAGTACTCCCCCCACACACACACACTGTGGTAGCTGACGGGGGTGCCCAATCCCCGTTGGCTGTGTTGCCCTCCAAAATAAGAGTTCTATATGCCACACTGGTGCCCACCCGCGTGGCTACACATCTATATAGCCGACGGGGTGCCCAACTCGCTCGGCCCACTGTTCCCACCCACCCCACCCCCCCAGAGTACAGGGTGCCATGCTGAGAGCCCACCCCAGCGTGGCAACACATGCTATCACCGACAGGGGTGCCCAATGCTTGGTTCTGATAAAGACGATACCAGTAAAGAATGGGGTAACTGTTACTGGTTTCGTGGGTGCACCTGAGTGTGACTGTCTCCCCTTCTTTGACGACGCCTCTTTTTCATCCTGTTGAATTGAAGCACCCAGTACCCAATCTGAAAAAAAAAAGAAAAACATTGGCATTGCGTTTTAATTAAGAAATGATACATTAAGAATAAAAATGATATTAACAGCAATTATACAAATATAGTAATAACAATGACAATTGTTTACAGCAAATGGCATGCATCAAAATTTGGCTAAACGTACATGGCCCCAGACTTGTAAGAATCACTAATATTAAATACATTGTACTTTGCATTACTGAATGCAGTATAGTGCGTAGAACGGAACACAGGGCATTCATTTTGTTTCGGATACTGGAAGCAATTCTACCAACTCAAAGCCTTAGCTCACATGTGACGCAGAAAGTCAGGAAACCTATAGGCGTTCAACAAGAATTAAATCAAACATGACAGTGTCAGGCTGTTACATTAAAAATAAACGTCAGTCTCGCCATTTCAAATAACTGTAAGATTATTATATTATTTCAAAAATACATATTAAAGTGAATATATGAATAGGAAAGATAGAAAATGAACTCTTGTAAATAAGTCATGTTTCAGGTGTTTTAATAAATAAAGCTTTGATTAAACTGTCTGATGGTGTCTCCTGTTTTTATTTTCGCTCCATCCAGGTAAACAAGTAACTGTCAGTGACATCTCAGTCACAGAAAAAATCTCAGATTTTTACAATCTCAGCTGAGTACTGTTTGCCATGACGTCATTCAAGCATGACGTCAACGGCGGCAGTGCGCTAGTTCTCAGGTCAAAACAGCTGTTCTTTCCGATGTCTAGAGATTAATAGTTGCTTTTCCCAGCAAAATTGCACATCTCTTGTAATGGTTTGTGAAAATATTTAGATGATTCCCACTGCCCAAGATAAATATACATTTAAAATAATCCTACAGCACTGTCAACTGTCTTTTCTCAGAGAATGCAGCTATAAATGGAAATGCTGTTAAACAATAACCCTTTTCATACAGGAAGGTAAATAAAACGGATAAGGCAAAACGTTTCAAATTAATTACCCAGCATTTAAAGGAAGTGAAGAGAATGAACGGAATTTGCTTTACACGGTGCATTTTTTACAGTACTGTATATCCCAAATTGATTTACAATCCAGGAGACGAAAATAGGGCTCCATGCTGATGCCGACAGGTCTCTGCCATGTAGAAAGGTGTTTCAGACTAACAGCTTACAGCTCTTAAAAACTTGAAATCATCAGCTGTGTGTAAAAAAAACTGATGATAAAATCAGCATCCTGTATAATTATATGGGGTAGCCTGCATTTGTAGTACAGATTCAAAAATAACAGGAAAGATTACTGACAGTGTGATTTTTTAAATAACTCACTTTGACAATGTTGCAGATCGATGGTGCTGATATATAGAGCAGTCATGTCACCGACAGTTGCTCGTTTTCCCAGATGGAGTGAACATAAAAACAGGAGACGACATAAAATGGTTTAATCAAAGCTTTATTTAACAATCCGGAAAAGGGACTGAATTATAACAATTCAGTTTCTGTCTTTTCCACTGCTTTTTAAAGGACAGCAGATCGATGGACCCCTAAACATCTGAATATTGAGGCTTAAATGATCAAAGAAAGAGTCTCGGGGGGGAAAAAATAGTTTAACCCCGTCCCCCTGATGCCCAGCAGCAGTTCTTTTTTTTTTTTTTTTTGATATTACAAGTTTTGTATTATTTTTTGTATTACTAGTATATGCAGTAGCAATGGAACAGGAACATATTTTACTATCACAGTGAACAGCTAATAACTATGCTGCCTTGTGTTTCATGACTAGGACTGCAAACCAAAACTGTCTACCAATAGTTACATACTGCAAATTTTAAACTTTATTCCCAGTACTGTGTACATAACACCGCCCACCCAACACACACAGAGACACGCACTCACACACTGCCATTACTAAACCAAAGTACCAAAGTAAACCTTTTCATTAAACTATTACCAAACTGAAGCAAATCTTTTCTCAGTGAATGCAGCTATAAATGGAAATGCTGTTAAACAGTAACCCTTTTCATACAGGAAGGTGAATAAAACTGATAGAGAAAAACGTTTCAAATTAATTACCCTGTATTTAAAGGAAGTGAAGAAAATGAACGGAATTTGCTTTACACGGTGCATTTTTTTTTACAGTACTGTATATCCCAAATTGATTTACAATCCAGGAGACGAAAACAGGAGAAAAATGTCCATTGAATAGGCACACTAAAATAGCACAGAGGTAGGCGAGAGTGAGAGTTAGTCATTCTGGCAGTCAGTCAGTTTAGTTGAATATCGAGACGAGATGGGGTACCCTGCATAGTGGAGTGGGTGGATATCCCTGTGACTTAATGCAATGTCCCACCAGGTCCTTTAATTGATCATCCCAAATTTATTGGGGCTAGATTCCTTACCGACTTCAACAAATTACTGTAATTTGGTTGGAGCCGCCCCTATTGAGTTTGCAGCGGTTGTGGTTTTCACTTTGTGGTTGAAGCAAATCGTTGTAAATATGGTATACAGTAACTGAAGTTTGACAAAATATGTTCAGCAAAATCAAAGTGCATTCCGGTCCATTGAAGTGATGCTACTGTCTTTCTTTGAAGTGGCACATCCAGGTCGGTGAGGAGTGATAACCAGAATCCTCCATTCTGAGAACCTTGATCGGGATTCTTAGATTACAGCACTGCAAATCACGTGGGTTGCACTGAGAACCTTAACGGCATTCTTCTACAGATTTCACCACAACTTTTTATGTTTGCTTGCATGCATGTGCAAGAAACATAGTGCCATCATCCGAGTTTTCGGAGGTGTGGCAGCCCTCTTCCAATTCAGGCAGCGTATTTGCAGGCGCGGCCGCAGTTCTCCAATGCCTGCTCGAGCTGTCTATGACCAGTCCAAAATGCAGTGGCGTACAGTTGAAAGGGGGAGCTATGCTTCAGTTAGCAGCGATAAGATATCGCCTACTCATGCGTGCTCCCCCTACACACACACACACACACACATATGCACACATACTGCGTGCTCGCCCCCCAACGCACACACACTGTGTAGCCGAAGGGGGTGCCCAATCCCCAGTCGACTGTGCCGCGAACCCCCCAAAAAACAGAGTTCTATATGCCATGCTGGGTGCCCACCCCAGCGTGGCTAACATCAGTATGCGCGGGGGTGCCCAATCCCCCTTGGCTCCACTAGTTCCTGCCCCAGGTACAGTGTGCCATGCTGGGAGCCCACCCCAGCATGGCGACACATGCTTCGCTGACAGGGTGCCCCAATCCCCCATTGGCTCCACGCCCCACCAGCCATCCTTGTGCCATGCTGGAGCCAAGCCAGTGTGGCAAACATCCCGCTCGTCGTCATTCAAAAAAAACACCTGAAACTCAAAACGGTCCCTCGGTGTCTCTTTCCCCACCCGCACACCCACTGCGCACCCTGCCTCCCACACCCCCTCACCCCATACTTACTCCGGACTCTGGCGTGATTTATCTTCAGTGGACCGGGAACACGTCTGCACTCTTCAAAGCCGACCGTGAACTGAGGAAATGCCGGTAAGCTGTATAATGGGATAGATAGGGTTTTTTCAACTTTGCTGCATATCTCAGGCATTTTTTGGAAGTTTTGCACCAAGTTTTCAACATGGCGTTTTTGGGACCCCTTCTCATGAGTGATCTCACTGTCATGGCGTTAATCGGCCTCGAAGGGTGATTTCGCAGTCACTGCGCGAAATCACCTTTCGGGACCGAGTAACAAAACAACACTGCCACTGTTCATAAGGTGGGCTCTCAAAAAGCCTATGTTGAAAATTTGGTGGAAAAATTCCTAAAAATGACTGTTTTACAAGTGTACATCGCGCAGTTCCTACGCACGCTCGTAAGTTTCCGAATTTTCTATATTTTCATTCCAGATTTTCCACATTGCCATTTTATTGCACTTCCTTATGAACAGTACAGCTGCCATTTTTCACGTCACCCAAAATGTGTTTCCGCACATGTAGCGCATAAATGGTGCAGTCGGTAAAGCGAAAGCAATGTTTGGGACAGATTAAGAAAATCACAGTTACACTGTTCATGAGCAGAGGTCTTAAAATGGCTATGTTGAATATTTGGTGACAAAAGTCCATAAAATGACTGTGTTACGAGTGAGCATTGCGCAGTTTCCATGCACCATCGTAAGTTCATGACTTTGTAATCTTCGGCCCCAAAGTTCACCCCATTCTCCTATACCGCACCCATCTCACTGTATTTCCAGATGGAATGGGGTGCACATAAGGGCCAAAGACCCCAAGGCACACCGTGACACTTGCCGGTGTCTGCAGGGTAGGGTGTGGTGAAATGGCGTGGCCGTTATGCCTGATGACCCAAAGGCACACCCCAGTGCCTGTCACTCTGTGCAGGGTGGTGGTGGGGTTGGCTTCAGTTCAATACTTCACTGCCATTTCTGTTATGCAGCTCTGTAACTTCTACACTACCAATGCCAATGCCAGCAAGCAAACATTCGGCATTGACAAATGCTTGTTAGGTATGTAAGTGAAAAGAGGAAGACCAGGGGATTTTGTAAGGTTAAAAAGGGATGGGGAGGGGACAGTGTAGAGGGGGACCAGGAAAAAGCAGAAACCCTGAAAAAATACTTTTGTTCAGTGTTCACACTGGAAGGAGAGGTGGAGGGGCCACAAAAAAGTAACAGGAGCTCTTAAGGGAGGGAGATGAACACTAGTCCTTTTTCAAAGGAGAGAGTCCTAAAGGTACTCACTAGTCTGAAAGTGGACAAAGCAATGGGACTACATGGGGTACATCCTAGGATACTGAGGTTGCTCAGAGAGGTGCTGGCTGCACCTCTGACTCACTTAAAGCAGGAGTGGTTCCAGAGGACAGGTAGAGGGCAGATGTCCCACTTCACAAAAGTGGTAGCAGGGAGGGGGCTGGCAGTTACAGACGAATCAGCCTGACGTCAGTGGTGGGAATGTTAATTTAGAAAATGGGCTTGAAAAATAAAATATCCTGACTGGCTGAAAGCCATAAACAGGCATGCATTTATTTTTCAAAAGAGCCCGGTTAAAAACAAATGCCATTTTGGGGTGCCCCATTACTAAGGGTATTCTTGGGCACCCCAAATTTACAAACTTGCCAGCCAGCATTTTTTTTTTCTGCTTGGTAAGTGGATGACAAAGCAAGGCAGGCTTTCAGTGCAAAATAATGCACTTCGGCATAGAAACCAGGGGCAGAGTACAGAATTGGGGGTTATTGATGACCACCAAGCAGGGAAGACATCTGGTGATAATAATTTCTGATGACCTAAAGGAAGCCAGGCAGTGTGACAAGACAATTATGAGGGCAATTGGGATGCTGGGGGGTGCATAGGGAGAGGTATCATCAGCAGAAGGAGGAGGTGGTGCTGTTTCTGTATAGATCATTGGTTAGGCCTCACTTAGAATACTGTGTGCAGTTTTGGAGGCCTCATCTCTGGAAAGACATAGGCAGAGTGGAGGCAGACCAGAGGAGGGCAACTAAAATGGTGCCGGGTCTGCATCAGAAGCCCTGCAAGGAGAGACTAAAGGACCTCAACATGTGCACCCTGGGAGAGAGGAGGAAAGGGGGGATATGATAGAGACCTTTAAATGCCTCATGGGGGTAAATAAGGTACAGGAGGACAATATTTTTCAGAGAAAAAGGTGCACAAAAACGGGGACATGCTGTGAAGTTGGAGCAGGGTAGTTTCAGGAGAGATGTGAGGAAGTACTAGCACTGAGGCACAAAGTTAAAGCTAGCGACAGGCTGAAAAGGAACAAAAGTTTAATAAATAAAGGAAGGGGTCAGCAAAGGGAAGGTCTGGCTCCAATCCAGTGTGGGAAATAAAGTGTATATGTTGGCTGCACAGGGACTTTAAAGTGGGACAGTGCCTGGATTGCAGTGGGGTTATACTGGGCTGCGTAGGGGCAAGGTAAAATGGCAGCAGCAACTGGCAGAGGGCTAAATAAATATATTAAAATGTGCATTCGCTTAACAGGGCACCAGGGTGGCTACCAGTATGTGGGGGAATATTTGAATAAAAGTAAGTGGTTTGGCTGCACAGGGACACTAAACTTGGGACACTGTAAAACTGTGTGGAACCGTTTACTTCAGGCACCATGTTATTGCAGCCACATGACTGCAAACCACCAACCACAGTGCCAGGATTATCCAAGAGGATTCTGGGACTTGTGAAAGGACTCTTGGGGAAAAATACTGGGGGAAATCTAGGCGCCTTTTTGAACAGCCAATGAGGCATCGAGGGAGCCTCATACATATTAATGTTTCTTAGGGACAGTGGCTCCAGCCAATGGGGAGCTGCCAGAAAGCTCCCAAAAGTCAAGGACTGCTTGGTTTTGGAGCAGTCCGGTGGGAGCCCCTCCAGAGGGAGGGGGACTCTTGCCTCTGTAAGGAGAATGGGGCTGCAAGGCTGGGAATGGGCCTGCCTATGGGCTGCCAGCAATCTGTTCCCCAGGGCAGGTAGTGCCTCCCCCCCATTAAGAGAAGCAAAAGGGAGAAAGCAGGAAAGAGAAAAGTTTGCTAAAGAAGCAGCTTTGCAGAGAGAGAGAAAAGCTGCAGGTTACAGGAATTTGCATTGTTTTAAAGAAGCACCACAGTGGTGAGATGGAAGCAGATTTGAAGAGAAAGGGAAAAGCTGCAGGTTACAGGAATCTGCATTGATTTGATAATGCATCATAGCGGTGAGATGGAAGAAGAGGTTGTTTCCTGAGCTTGAAAAAGGACAACGGTTGCGTCTTGATCCTGGAAAAAGACAAAGGTTGTGTCCTGAGCCTGGCAAAAGGACAAAGTTTGTCTCTAAGACTTGGAAAAGACGGGTTATTGATGGAGAATAAATGTGCTGAGAGAAGAAAAGGAAGAGTGAGCTTCTTCGACTTGGAGGATTTCTATGCACCTGCATGGTGAGAAAAGAGACTTTGAAAGTTGTTGAAACAGAGTGCAGGAATTATGTGTGAGCCAGAGCGAGAATGTGGCTGCGCTGAAGTTGAGAGACTGTGAAAGCAGAAGGATGGACAGGTGCTTTTTGGGGCCAGGTACCTGTTGTCTGCTGCTGAGATACAGTGATGGAAAGAGACTGTAATGGTAAATCCTGGATTCTCAGACTCTGAACAGCTCCCCAGAGCCTGATGTTCAGGAAGAGAAACAGATTGCTTTGGCTGCACACTGTGGCAGGAAAGACAAAGAAGGAGAGGAAGCAGAGAATGTGCTGAATGTTTATGCTGACACCCAGGGCTAGGTGGGGAACTCACTAACCTCCATCAGGTGGGGTCTGCCACTGCAGGGGATCCCGGGGTCTTGTACCCGAGTGCTAGGGCGCTCTGATCGGAGGGAGCCAGGTCGTGGTGCCACTCCCAGGTCTGGGTCCCTTGTAGTGGGTAGGCCTTGTGCACGTGCCCTGTAATGGGTCAAAGGGGACAAGCTGCAAGATTTCCAAGCAAGCTGCAGCCTCTGTGCCCCTTCCATTTTCAAGCATCGAGCCTGGTTCTGTCTGTGTTTCCACCAGTCCCCAGGACTACAGTGAACTGTGCCATCCAAGGACTGATTCTGCAGAACCATGAGTAAATAGCAGGAATTGCCCTGCATCTGGGAACTGGACGGTGCCGGAGAGGGGCTACATGTACAACAACCAAAAGGGGGAAGGTGGATCACTTACAGGGTGACTGGTATCACTGTGGAACTCCTCACCTGAATCAGTGGTGCTTTGTGAAACAATAAACAGTTTCAAGGCAAATCTTGATATTTATCTGGATAAGACTTGTACTTAACTCATTATCTCCTGGGTGGCCATTTTGTGACATGTTAAGCAATGTATGGTTTAGACTTTATATTAAGGATATCGGAAGTAATGAGATCTTTTTCGGGGTTATCTCAGTCATCAGGTCACACCATAGGAACTTCACTGTCGGTGAAGCAGGATCCACACTGAAGATTTTAGGCAGTACAACTGGGGCTGCTCACGCTGATGTCATGTGATGATGTCACCAATCCTCCTCAGTTCTTTCCAGCCGTCGACTTGTTCGCATAGGTCTCCGTGGAAGTTCTGACTCAGTTTCGTGCCATTTTTCGCCTAAGGCTTTTTCTTACCTACTAATTTAGAATCTCTTTTTATAAAGAGATTCCTTTATTTTGTTTATGTCTAGAGTTAATCCTTAGACTTCTCGCTTCCATCGCTGCTGCTGCGGAAAGAAGATTGCTTCTACAGAGGAACACTCTCTCTGTGTCTGCTGTCTTGTGCCTGACCACGAGGTCTCCAACTGTGTGCTCTGCCAGAAGTTTAATCAAACAACCCTCAGGTGACGCAAAAGGGCACTTAAAAATTTCCTCACAGATCAACAGGTAGCCAATTCTGGGCAGGGGTCCTCAGGGGTCCCTGCTTCCCAGTTGCTGGCAGGGTCATTAAGCTCCCAAGCTGCTAAGGCCTGAGACAAGTCCTAGGGAAAAATCATTAAAAAGGACGCAATTGGGACTGCTCCCCCTGGCGATGGTCCCACTCCCTGATGGCCTCTTCTTCCTCGTCTGGGGGTGCTTTGTTGGCTGTGGCTGCATCAACTCACAAATCTGCTGTCCAGGTCTCAGTCCCTTCCAGACCCATACTGACAGCACCTCCGCCCAACCTTCAGGGTGGCCAGTCGTTGGCCCCTTCCTCATCAGTGACTTCCCTGTCAGGGCCTAATGCTTCCCCAGGCCCTTGGGCTGTGGGCTCTTCGAGCTCTCAGGGCCCCTCTGGTGGGTAGTTGCTCCCTGCACAGTCGACCCTCCCTCCATCGATGCAGCCTTCGACGGTCGTCGACCTGAATGAAATTTTGACTAAATTCACTTCGGTGATAGTCCATCAGTTAGGCACTTACAGGCCTACATCACTTGCATCGACGATGGCACCATCGTCGAGTCCACCTCTGCGGTCATGGGCTGCCCCCGAGGGCCGTTGTTGGTTCCTCAGATGTCAGACCTTGATCTGGAGGAGGTCTACATCGAGGAGGAGGAGGAGGAGGAGTACCATCCTGACATTGTTCTTCCTTATGAAGAAAAGAAGGAAGAACCCTTCTCTTCAGACATATCTACAGCTTCCTCAGTGAGTGAGGATTCTTTTCAAACACACTCCTAGGTCTCCTCCAGAGGACCCTACCTTCTTCAATATCATGATGCAGTTGTCCTCAGCCATGGGCTTCCATACTGAGGAGGAGGATGCCACCAGGAAAGATTTGGTGGATTTCCTGGAGATCCCAGAGTCTCCTCCCAAGATCATTCCTCCTATTCTGCCTGTTTTGAGGAATGCTACTAATGTAGCCTGGCACAGGCCCGATATGGTGCCAGCTATGCTCCACAGGGCAGATAAACTTCATCATGCCCTGCAGGGGTTTCCGCATTATGCTGCCCAGCCTGAAACAGATTCTGTCGTCATAAAGGCAGCTCATTTATTTATTTATTTAGCTTTTGTTTACCGGGTAAGTACACTAGACAAGTATTATGCCTATTTTCAGGAATGACCCGGGAGAATACAACATAATGGTGCAAAGACAACATATCAAATACAAGCTGACAGCATGGCCAATATAAGGGGGAAATACTGTGGACACAACAGCATAATAACAGCAGGCAATATGAGAGAATACAGTGGGCACATATTACAAAGAAATAGAAAGCAGTGATACAGCTTATGGTCATTTGGTTACAAGTAAGATGAGTCAATAACATATAATAAGGATACCAGGTTAAGACAGGGCCCAGGGTCATGGCAGGTCTAAGGTGCCCAAGCACCTTAGTTCACTCCCCCCAGACAAAGAGTCACACAGAATTGATGTTTCGGGCAAGAGGGTTTATGCCTCCTCCACCCTTGGGTTGAGGATTGCGAACTACCTGTCCCATATGGTAAAGTACCAGAATACCAACTGAAAGGGCAAGGCTGCTGCCCAGGCCCTCCCATAAGGTACCCAGAAGCAGGAGGTTTTCACTTGCAGATCGCAGAGGATGTTAGCAAGCACCTGCTATGGGCCTTCTATGATATCTTGGATACTATCGTTAGGGCTGCTGCCACCAGTTTTTGCCTCCATAGGCACTCCTGGCTGAGGGTCTCAGTCTTTGCTGCAGACGTCCAGCAAAAGGTGCAGAATGCCTCTTTCAGTGGTTCAAAGCTGTTTGGGCCAGATGTCCAGTACATCATTAATGATTTGTAGGCATCTGGCAGGGCTATTAAGTCTGTCCACTCGCTCTATCATACACAACCAGAGAGCAAGCAGCACCCTCCCTTTTGTAGGGACCCATCAGGCAGGGAGCAGCCTCTTGGCCCCAAGGCAAACACAGAACTTCCGCCATCTTACCTGCCCCTCAACTGCAGGGGCCACCACCAAGCACCCTAGAAGTGACGAACCAGTCCCAGCGGCTGAATCCACCTCCACTTGACTCCTTGCCAGACCCCACTCTTCCAGTCCCCAACCAAGATGTGGTGGTTGGAGGTCGGTTCTCATTTCATCCCAATCAGTGGAGAACCATCATGTCAGATGCCTGGTTTCTTCAAATCGTAGAAAGAGATCACAATCTGTAGCTCACTGAGAAGCCCCCAGAGACTTCTTCTCTGCCCTCCAACGACCCTCCAGCCCTCCTGGCTGTTCTCCGGGAGGAAATGCAGTCCCTTTTGCACAAACAGGTCATCGAGCTAATGCCAAGGCACCAAAGAAACGAGGGGTTTTATTCCTGGTTCTTCCTGGTCCCCAAAAAGACCGGAGATTTGAGGCCCATCTTAGACCTAATGGACCTCAATCTGTATGTCCAGTACAAAAAGTTCTGAATGGTAACTTTGCCAGGTCTAATGCCCCTTCTCAAGGAAAGTGACTGGCTGTGTTCCCTGAACATGCAGGATCCATACCTGCACATCTTATTGTTCTCTCGCCACTGGAGGTTCCTCCAGTTTGTCTTCCAGGGCATTACCAATTCAGAGTAATGCCCTTTGGCTTGTCCTTGGCGCTGTGGGTCTTTACCAAGTGCTTAGCAGCAGTAACTATGGCTCTCAGAAGGGGAGGGGCTGAACGTTTTCCCGTATCTGGATGATTGGCTTCTAAAGGCCCCATCCAGAGACAGCTTCTGGGGACTCTGGAGAGAACTCTTCAGTTATTTCTCTCCCTGGGCATTATGGTCAGTTTGCCCAAGTCAGTCCTAGTCCCATCACAAAGGCTGCAGTACATAGGGGCGGTTCTAGACTCAGCACAGAGAAAGTCTTTCCTGCTTCAGAACAGGGCAGAGTGCCTTATATTGCCCAGGCTCAGGAGGTTGTCCATAGAAACATAGAATCTGTCAGCAGATAAGGACCATACAGCCCACCTAGTCTGCCCATTTCCCTACTTAGTTTGGCAGTCCCTACTCTTATCTGGACTGCTACCCAGAGCTGGTATGTCCCTGCAAGACTGTACAGTACTTGAGGCTGTTGGGGCTGATGGCTGCAGCCATCCCTGCTGTACCACTGGCCAGGCTTCACATGCACACCCTCCAGTGGACTCTTTGAGTACAATGGGACCAGCGCACAGATGAATTCGATCAGTTAGTGCTGGCCTGCGCCTCAGTCCACAAGGTGCTCTAGTGGTGGATGGACCCTATGAACCCGCTGCAAGGGGTCCCCATTCAGATCTCCTGCCCCAGCAGATTCTCACCAAGGATGCCTCCGGTTTGGGCTGGGGGGCTCATCTGGGGCCCTTTCAAACTCAGGGCTCCTGGTTCCAGGTTGAAACCTCCCTGCACATTAGTGTACTGGAGTTGCGGGTGGCCCTGTATGCTATGCAGGCCTTTCAGAATCATCACCTCCCGGGCCAGCTGTTGATTCAGTCCAACAACCTCAGTGTTGTTATTACATCATCAAGCAGGGGAGGACACATTCGCATCCCCTGTGCAGAGAAGCCATGAGAGTGCAGTACTGGGAGTTGGACCACGGTCTAACTTTCTCAGAGGTTCATGTCCCAGGAGTGTTAAACACCTTGGTTGACAGCCTCAGCTGGACGAAGTCCAGCATGCATGAGTGGGAGCTTCTCTCATCTGTCGCAGATGATCTGTTCGACAGATGGGGTCATACAGAGTTGGACCTTTCTGCATCCCCATTCAATACAAAACTACCCAATTTCTGCTTGTTTGATCCAGGGCCTGGAGGTTTTTTTTATGAAACGTTTTGTCTCTCTCCTGGAGCGGGAAGTTCCTTTATGCTTTCCCTCCTTTTCCTCTGATCCAGAGGGTACTAATCAAGCTGCAGATGAAGGGGGCCAGCATGATTCTGGTAGCTCCATTCTGGCCTCGTCAGATATGGTTCCCATTACTACAGCAGCTGGTGGAGGAGCCTCCGGTCCCTCTTCCTCTCTGCAGGAATCTACTGACACAGGCTAAGGGGACCCTTGTCCATCCCAACCTCAAGTCTCTCCATCTGCATGCTTGGCTCCTGAGAATGTAGCCATCACCAGATTTGGGGTTTCCAACAGGGAATCAGATGTCCTAGTGGACGCTCGGAAACCCTCCACTCATGCCAAGAAGTGGAAGGTTTGCCATCTGGGCTCCCAGTCATAATCTGGACCCTTTCACTTGTCCAGTGAACCAGATTCTGGACTGCCTGTTATCTCTGTCAGATTCAGGTTTCCAGTACTTTTCATTCAAGGTGCACCTTTTGGCTGTTGCGGTCTTTCATAAGCCAGTTTGGTGACTGCACCATAGCTCAGCTGGATACTTCCCATACTTTCCTGAGGAGCATCCTGCATTTGAAACCCCCAATCTGTTCCCCTGTCCCAGCTTGGGATTTGAATTCTGTTTGGAGAAGTTGACTCTGTCTCCTTTTGAGCCAGCCACAACTTGTGAGCTACGTTTCCTTCTTGGAAAGCATTATTTTTGGTTGCTGTTGCCTCCGCTCAAAGGATTTCCAAGCTTCAGGCCCTCTGGTGTGAGGAGCCTTATTTGATTTTTCACAAAGATAGAGTGTCTTTGCGCATGAATCCTAAGTTTCTCCCCAAGGTGGTGTCTGAATTTACTCTCAGTCAATTTATCCACCATCCTGTTTATTTTCCTGTGTATGCCAATCCAGGTGAAGCACTGCTCCATACATTGGATGCGTGCAGAACTTTGAAGTATTACCTGCTTCAGGCTAAGGAATGCAGAAAGTCAAAGCAACTTTTTGTTTCTTTTGCCCCGGGTAGAAAAGGCATTTAGGTTTCCAAACAATGTTTGTCTAAATGGTTGGAAAAGTGCATTGTGTTCTGCTACAGTAAGTATGGCAAAGAGTTGCCAGGAGTGGTGAAAGCTCATTCCACAAGAGGCATGGCTACCTCTGTGGCCTGTTTCTGAGGGGTCTCAGCCACTGATATTTGCGCACCTGCTACCTGGAGTACTGTCCATACTTTCACCAAGTACTACAGTCTGGACATTGCCTCAAGACCCCATGCAGGCTTTGGAAGGGCTGTGCTGCAGGGCCTCCTGTTTTAAGCTTAAGGTTGGTCCTCCTCCCAGACTATCTTGTTGCGGCCTGGGACTCATTCCGATGGTGTGACCTGATGAGTGAGATATCCCCGAAGAAGATAAAATAGTTATGTAAGAACTTACCGTAACAGTAGATCTTCGAGGGGATCTTGGTCATCAGATCTGTCTTTCCTCCCACCATCCCCCTTCTTTTTTGGGGGAATGCTTTCCTGCAGTGGTTGTTAAGAAGGTCAAGTATCACATGCTTGTCAGTAGTAGAAGTATCACTGGTAGTGATTTTAGAAGGGAATGTGCTAGATGACCTTCAACCTCCCTTAAGGTTTTCCCGAACTTAGTGGCGGAGTCAGTAGATGTATTAAGTTCTGAGCAGCAATAGCTAGATTTAACAGCCCTAATTAGTTTGGTGCACTGGTTTCTAGAGGTTCTGAAGGCAGTCCAATCTGCAGCTAGTTTCAACTTTCTTGCCCTTCTCCAAAGTGCATCCCTATGCCATAAAGCCACTTTTAGGTTTTCCGTGAACCAAGGGCAGGATTTCTTTTTGGTTCGACTTTTGACAAGAGGGGCATTTATATCTGTGATCTCGGTAAATATGGCTTGGAAGGCCTCATATGCTTTGTCCACCAAAGGTGCAAGGCAGAAGTTCTGCCAGTTTACATACTGGATGTCATAGAGAAATGGATTGGGGTTGAAGTTCCGTTTACATCTCTTAGCAGTATACTTTGAGGAAGAGATTATTTTGTGCACCGATCTCACACAAACAATGGCACAATGATCACTAAGATCATTAAAAAATACTCCAGAATGAGTGAAGAGGTGAGGCATACTTACTAGGATTAGGTCCAGTAGTGTGCTACGTTCAGGGTTTTTAATGTTGGGACGGGTAACTTCATTAATAATCTGAGTAAGCCCAAAGGAAAGCCAATCCAGGTTAAAATTGCCCAGGATAGTTACTTCCGAGTATGCTGTGCCTAACATGTCACCTATGTGGTCCAACGGAGTGAGGCCAGCCGATGGGGGCCTGTAGCACCCGATGATGCAGAGTGAGGTTGACTGGGAGAGCTGGATCCTTAAGATTAGGCACTCGAGTTCCTTAGGGTATGTTGTCGAATCAGCTATGAAAATGATTAATTTATCACGAACGTAGATGGCTACCCCCCACCCCCACCCCTAGACACCTTATCTGTTCTAAATAAGTTGTACAAGGGAATGTTGACCTCAAGGTCCAGGGTGTTTGGTCTCAGCCATGTTTTCAGTAGTTACTACAATAACAGGTGTACAGTGGATGGTCCAGGTTTGGATGGCATCTAACTTTTTTAGTAGGTTGCAAGCATTTAGATGCTGGAAGGATAGCCCCTTTAGTTGAGGTAGATCTGCAGGGGCAGGAATAGGGAGAGGGTGTCCCCGGTTTAGCTCAACATTGCCAGTACTGATGAGAAGCGGCAGGAGCAGTTTTTTTTAAGGCAAGTAGTAACAGGCGGAAAGGTCGCATTCTGCCCCTAGTATGAGCACAGGTATGAATATTAGATAAAGAGGGCACATGGCAGGACGAAGGACAGAAGAAAACATACAGTAGGGTCCTAGCGGTGAGAATGCAGGAGTATGTGAGCGACAGTGAGAACCAGTAGTGTTTATTAGGGTAGGAAGCTGTGCAGGGGCCAGGGCAATTAGGCACAATAGGAAGGGAGACATTTTCTAACTTTGGTAGGAATAAGTCGGAGAGAGATTTAGCGTTGCCTGAGAGCACCCATAACCATTGCGGATAGAAAGCCATTGAGGGTCCACAAGATATATCAGATGCACCAAGGAGGGAGGCTAAAAGGAAGCATAGTAGGAGTGATAAGGCCAGCATTTTGCGAATTAAGAAGGCCAAGGTGCCGCAGTGATAAAAATGTACACCCCCGCTGAGATGAAGCTGCCACGCAAGGTAGGGCTCCGATAGGTCAACTGCAGGCACCAATAATCGTGCAGTTCTGGAGAGGAGTGGGGAGAAGGCATATTTAATAAGTGGCGGGGTGAGGCGGGGTGGGTGGGACATTATATACCAGCTACTGTGCAGTAATACAGCCACTGTGCAGTTCAAAAGCCGAAAACATTTGGCAGAAAAAGCTGCAGAGTCCCAAATCCAGTGGAGCAGAGACAGTGACCAATCATGGCAAAAGCCTTAAGGGCTGCATCCAGTGCGGAGGGAGTTCAGTCAACCGTCGGCCAATCACGACCCAGATCTGAGGTCCCAGTGGAACAGGCAGACTTACCCAGGAAGGGAGCCTTGATGGTGGTGTTGGACACCAGTATTGGCAGCTGAGTCTGTGATAGACACAGTGATACTGGGGTGTTGAACACCAATATGGGCAGTCAGGTTTGTGATAGACACAGTGATAGTGGGATGTTAGGCATCTTGGCAATATCATCAGATGATACTGGGCGTCAAACATCATCAATATTGTCACAATTATCCGTTGAGTCTTTAAAAAGACATAGTGATATTTGGGTGTTGGGCATGGTTCCACTATGCTGCGACGACAAATTTCTTGTCGACCGATGGCACAGCGACAGCACAGCAGTGCCAAATGGTGTTGTGCTGTCGCTTGCGAACAAGTGTTTTCTGTGGGGGGCTCTGTCCCCCGCACCCCCCCATATTTCAGATTGCTAACTCCAGTCAGAGTTAGTTCAGGGATGGGGGCAAACACCTCCCCGGCACCAGTGTCGGGTAGCGGAGACCATCACAGCGACTGCCAACAGCGTCGCTGTAATAGTCTTCACTGTAGAACTGACACTGCGCAGATGGTATACAGTTGGACACCAGTATCAGCTCTTGACTCTGTGATAGACACAGTGACCCTGGAGCGTTGGACTCCGGTATTGTTAGGTCGACTCTGTAATAAATACAGTGATACTGGGGTGTCAGACACCAGTGTCCTTTGTCAAGTGTGTGACTGATACAGTGATCCTTGGGTGCTGGGCACCAATATTGGCGATCGTGTCTGTAACAGACACAATGACACTAAGGTGTTGGATACCAGTATTGTCGGTGGATTATGTAATAGACAGAGTAATACCTAGGTGTTGGATACCAATATCAGCAGTTAAGTTGTTAATAGATACAGTGATACTAGGGTGTTTTACACTAGTATCATCAGTCGAATCTTTGATAGGCACTGTGTGACTGGGATGTTGGATGTCACTATAGGCAGCCGAGTCTGTGATATTCTCCCGCAGTGCTGTCACAGGCCCCCCCAATACCCTTGCCCAAGACTTCATTGTCACCACGCTAAACGAGCCTCTGGAAGTTTTAACCAAATTTAAATATCTGGGTATCTGGATCGACAATAAATTATCTTTCAATGACCACGTCGAAGATGTCTCTAGAAGGTTAAAAGCAAGGTTAGGTTTCTTCTACAGAAATAGGCCCCTTTTCCCCCTTGAAACTCGAAACAAGCTTGTACAGGCCACTTCAAACATCATGAAGTCTTGCTGCTATTAGGACTTAATGCAGTTAGCCACTGCACTCGAACTGCCCCGGAGAGGATAGGGTTAACTCCAGAGCAGTCTGGAGTTCCACAGCGCGAGGGCGCTGTTCAAAGCTCTATCTGGCTAGTTTCAAATGAAACTGCCAGATTCTTTACTCCGCTTTCACTGAACAGTCGCTCCGGAGATCAGCTCCTTTAGCTCGGTTCATTTCACGGTTCAAGCGAGTTTACTCGGTTCATTTGAACCGGCAAGTGTCTAAAAATTACCGCGTTTTCGGTCAAAAGCTCTATCTGGTAAACCGTAAGTACTAAAAATAAAGTCTGTGTGGAAATACATTATCGGTTCAGTCTGAACCGATCGGTTGGCTTATTTTACGATTTTTGGGCTTTAGAAGTGCGGTACCCAGTTCTTATCGGTTCTAAAAACCTTAATTTATTTGGGTTTTCCAATACCGTAACCCATAGGAACCGATAAGGGTGTCTTCCTAGCACGGCCGTTTAAAGAGGCAAGTTTGTTGGTTAGGCTGGCATTATGTCTGAGAAACCCAAAAGAAAACCGGGCCCACTGGGTTCAACACTGTGATGTCTGTGAGGAAGCCTTTGCCAAGGCTGATCCACACACCACTTGTGTCTATTGTCTGGGGGCTGACCACCTCCTGTCAGACTGCCAGGTGTGTAAAAATTTCCCTGCAGCCACCCTGGAAAAGAGATTGGGCCGGCTCAGGGAACGAGAGGCCAAAAAGTCCGCTGACCCGGATGGCCAGCCCGGTCCAGTACCCACTGGACCAGAGGGAGTGCCCTCTGACCAGGGCGAGACTTCCTCGGGCAAAAGAAAAGCTGGTTCAGAGGAACCAGCTCCAGCAAAAAAGACAAAGAAATCAACAGGTCTGGAGTCCAAAATTGTCTCTCCAACTGCTGCAGAAATAGCAAAAGCCATTCAGATTGTTCGGTCTTTGTCTCAGGGACTTGTCGGGCCCCCTACAATTGGGAAAAGGGTGGCTCGTTCAGGTCCAGTGGTTCAGGATTATGATGTTGAGGAGTTTTATGAACCACAGGAGGGGGAGGAGGAATTTGATCAGTGTATTTGTGACTGGGAAGGTCTGGACGTGCCCATTGATCCGGGCATTTCTCCAGATAGACCCTTAGAATCTCCCCTTAGCTGTCTGAGTCCCTTCTCATTTTATGTTTTATAAAAGGTGGCAGAAACCCTCCATCTCCCTTTAGAGGAGGCTGTGGATGAGCAAGAGGAGCCTGATTATGTGGAAATGATGGATATTCCAGAGTCTAGAAGGTTGTCTATTCCTTTGCACAAGTCATTTAGGAAGCAAACAACAAAGATTTTAAAAATCCTCATTCTGTTCCTCCTGTAGATAAGAAAATGGACAGAAGGTATACTTTATCAGGCCTGATACAGACTTCCTCACCGAGCAGTGTAGTCATGTAGGTGTTGTTCAAGCTGCAGCCTGTGACAGGCTAATATTCCCTGGCATCGCATCCTCCTGATAAGGATTCAGGGAAGATTGATGCCATGGCGAAAAAGCAATATATGACAGCTTCATTGGGACTCAGGCAGGCTAATTATATGGCTTATGTGGCTAGATATCAGAAATCTAGATGGGACACTATATTGCAGTTAGCCAAGCAGGCCCAGGGCCAGCTGGCTAGTGAGTTGGAACAAGTGGCTGCTGATGGCATTGAAGCCTCTAAAGTTCAATTTCATACTGCGTTGATGTTAATGATGTTTCCTCTAGGGTCATGGCCACTTCTGTAGGCTCTCCGTGAGTTGGCATGGCTTAGATGCACTAATCTGTCCCAAGATACTCAGGCAAAGGCTATAGATTTTCCTGTGTAGGAAACTCTCTGTTTGGGATCAAACAGAAAATTACATGAAGAAAATGGATGAATACAGAACTACCTACAAAGTGCCCAAGCTAAGGAGAGGCATGCCACTCCACAAAGGCATGCCCCAGGGGTAGGGCAGGCCTTACCACAGGCCCTTTATCAAGTTCAGGCCTCTTCAGCCTTTGCACAGAGGTTTTTCAGTGGCAGGGGTAGGCGGGGCACAGGCAGACCATCTCCCTCTCCTCAGCCTAAAGCTGCTGCCAAGCAGGCACCCTGATGGGGTGCCCAGGGCCGATTCTCCTGTGCGGTGGGGGGCAGGTTGTTTATTTCAGCCAGAACTGGTTGTCCTAACTTCGGACAAATGGGTTCTGGAGGTGGTAAACCAAGGTCTGGTTCTC
Source organism: Neoceratodus forsteri (assembly GCA_016271365.2). Lineage (NCBI taxonomy): Eukaryota > Metazoa > Chordata > Ceratodontiformes > Ceratodontidae > Neoceratodus > Neoceratodus forsteri. Next base: position 197,985,241 of record JADMNL010000026.1, on the reverse strand, counting down.
AGTTTCAAACAGTTCCCAAAGATGAGAGCCAGACATTTTCCACCTGCAAATCCTTCAGAAGCCCTTGCTTTGGAAGCAGAGGTTTCTTCTCTGCTGGGCTGCAAAGCAGTGGAAAGAGTTCCTCCTTGCCATCAGGGCAAGGGTCTGTACTCGAGGTATTTCCTTACCCCAAAAAAGACAGGAGAGTGGCGGCCCATCTTAGATTTAAGGTTCCTGAACAAGCATCCTTTGAAACCAAAGTTCAAAATGTTAACTCTGGCAATGATTCTGCCTTCCCTAAGGCCAGGGGACTGGCTAGCTTCCCTGGACCTCAAGGACGCCTATTTTCATATTTTGATCAGGCCTTCTCACCGAAAGTACCTCAGGTTCGAACTACCCTCTGGCCACTACCAGTTCAGAGCAATGCCCTTCGGCCTTACCTCTGCTCCAAGGGTTTTCACAAAATGTTTAGCTGTAGTAGTGGCTCATTTAAGAAGGCAAGGGGTTGCTGTGTTTCCCTACCTGGACGACTGGCTCATAGTGGGTCAGTCTCCAGATCAGGTAAAATCCCACTTGCAAGTCTCCCAGCAACTTCTCACTTCTCTGGGATTCCTGTTGAATTTTCCAAGTCAGTTCTGGAACCAGTTCAGGTACTAACTTTCATAGGTGCAGAATTGAACACAAAGTCAGCCAGGGCATTTCTTCCCTCCGAAAGAGTGGACAGACTCATTGCCCTGGCATCCTCCTTACCCTGCGGGTCTCTCGACCAGCAAGGCACTTTTGCAACTCCTAGGGCACATGGCTGCTTCCACAGCTGTCGTGCAGGAGCAAGATTTCAGATGAGAGACATCCAGTTCCACTTGAGGTCCTACTGGTCTCAAAGGAAGGACCCCCTATCCAAGTTAATCCCAGCGACCAAAACCCTGATCCTAGCCCTTCAGTGGTGGCAGGATCGAAGCAATTTAACTCAGGGGGTCCCCTTCTTACCCGTTCTTCATTCCCTCACTCTCACCACGGATGCCTCCCTGTTAGGGTGGGGGGCACATTTGGACGACCTTTCCACTCAGGGAGTGTGGTCCCCTCAGGAATCTCTGCTCCACATCAACCTTTTGGAACTCAGAGCTGTTCTCTTAGCTCTCCAGGTTTTCGACTACTGTCCAGAACAAGGTAGTCCAAGTCAGGACAGACAACACCACAACAATGTGGTACATCAACAAGCAAGGGGGCACTCGGTCATCAGCCTTGTGCACCGAAGCAATGAAGTTGTGGTCTCTGGCTTACTCCCTGAACACCTCCCTGATAGCAGTTCACCTTCCAGGGAAGGACAATGTCCTGGCGGATGCCCTCAGCAGGATTTCTCAGGGCCATCACGAATGGGCTCTGAATTCTCTGGTGCTGGGGTCAGTCTTTGCCAGATGGGGCACCCCTCAGATAGATCTTTTCGCAGCCCCAGACAACCACCAACTTCCCCTGTTTTGTTGCAGGCCTCCAGTTCTGGGATCAGTCCCACTGGACGCCTTTCAGTTGGATTGGAAAGGGAAGTTCTTGTATGCTTTTCCCCCCTTCCCTCTCCTCTTCAGGGTACTAGTAAAAATCAGAACTCAGCCCTGCAGAGTGATTCTGATTGCTCCAGACTGGGCCAGACAGCCCTGGTACCCTCTCCTCCTGTCCCTGACATTCCACCCTCCCTTGAGCTTGCCCAGGACCCACGACCTGTTGGCCTGTGCACAGGGGAGAGTGTGGTATCCGAACCTCAATTCCCTCCACCTCAAGGCCTGGTTCTTGAGGGCTAGAATTGCTGATTTACACCTTTCTCAAGGTGTCCTGGATATTTAAAGGCTTCTGGAAACCTTCCACTAGAGCCACTTACAATTCTAAGTGGAAGAGGTTTTCCATTTGGTGTTCTGAGAAGCAGATTATCCCAGAATCTGCTAATCTGCCCATTTACTGGACTATTTGGTCCATTTAAATTCGTTAGGCCTTAGGCCAGCTACCTTAAAGGTTCATCTGGCAGCTGTCTCTGCTTTTGTGTCAGCGGGAAGCCTGCTTCCCTTTCTTCTCACCCTGTATTTTCCAAGTTTTTAAGGTTACTTCACACTAACCCCCTTTGGGAACCAGCTCCTGCATGGGACCTGAATGTTTGCATTGCTCAGCTAATGCAACCCCCTTGAGCCTCTGTCCTCGGCAGACCTCAAGTTTTGACTTGGAAGACTGTTTTTCTAGTGGCTATCACTTCTGCTAGGCGTATAAGTGAATTACAGGCCTTGTCAGTAGAAGGCGATTTTATTTCTTTTCACAGAGATAAGGTAGTCCTTAGGACTAACAGAAAGTTTTTACCTAAAGTGGTTTCAGATTTTCATCTCAACCAATCCATCTCTTCCAGTATTTTTCACTGAGCATTCCTCCTCAGGGAGAGGAGATTGCACAGTCTGGACGTCAAAGAGCCCTAAGCTACTATTTGGAGCACCAAGGGTCACAGGTTCGAATCCCTCCAACTCTTCCTTACCTATGGAGAAGTTGGCAAAGGAGACCTGCCACTAAGAGGACAATTGCAGGTGGATTGTCTCTTGTATCCAGTTCTGTTACCAAAAACTAGGTAGAGAACCTCCCTCAGGACTGAGGGCTCATTCCACAGGGGGTACAGCTGCATCCCTAGCGGCTGCTAGAGATATTCCCATTTTGGAAATTTGCCAAGCTGCTACCTGGAAAACAGTCCACACCTTTACCAAGCATTATTCCCTGGATGTCCAGTCCAGGAGAGATGCTCGGTTTGGTACAGCTGTGCTTCAGAGCCTATTCCCCAAGTAGGTTCTGACCCTGCTCCATGGAGGTACTGCTGTATAATCTGCATTAAGTCCTAATAGCAGCAAGACTTCATGGTGTTTGAAGAAAAAATTACTCACCTTAGTAATTGCTTTTCTTCTCATGGAGTCTTGCTGTATTAGGACAACCCTCCCTCCTACCCGCTCAGAACTCCTACTTGAGTATGGGGTTGTCAAATTGGTGCAAGCACTGTCATGCCATTTCAATTTCTCTCTAGTTTCCCCCCTTTTTGTTCATTTGGGTTAGGAACTAGGTGATTCTGTTTTTTGTTAAGTGATAGGTGGCTCCCTCTCTGGACTTGAGTCTTTTGGGGAGAGGGGGCCTATTAGTGCTTGTCATGGGTGATTCTAACAATAACAGGTGATTTTGTTATTATTCTATGATTGTTGTGTTTTTGTTGTTCTGCTACTGGTAGGTAGCCAATCGCTAGTGTAGAGCTTTTCCACACAGACTTGCTATATTAGTTTAGCTTCGTAAAGAACCTGGCAGTTTCATTTGAAACTAGCCAGACAGAGCTTTGAACAGCGCCCTCGCGCTGTGGAACTCCAGACTGCTCTGGAGTTAACCCTATCCTCTCCGGGGCAGTTCGAGTGCAGTGGCTAACTGCATTAAGTCCTAATACAGCAAGACTCCATGAGAAGAAAAGCAATTACTAAGGTGAGTAATTTTTTCTTTTCTCCCCCTACTCGACTATGGCGATGTAATTTATTCCTCCATCACTCTTGCAAATCTAAGTAAACTGGACATCCTTTATCACCGTGCGTTACGGTTCGTTACCAACTCCCCTTACCGTTCACACCACTGTGACTTATATGCAGCTGTTGGTTGGACATCCCTTACTACTAGACGCCTGCTCCATGCTGGGCTATGGACTCTTAAACTGCTCCTGCAGAAATTGCCAAGCTATCTCTCTTGCCTTATTAGTATCTCACATAGTGCATACTCGTTAAGAAAATCTGACTTTATTATGCTTGACACACCAAGGACGCGGACTTCCTTTGGTAAACGTGCTATTGCATATGCCCTTCCTCCATTTGGAACCAATTACAAACCGTACTGAAACTAACTAGCACAGTTTCAATAAACTTCTACAAATCGCTAAGTTCAGCCAAAATAAAAGACACCTGTAACTGTCATTAAGTCTCTTCCTTCCCCAAGTGTGCCATATTTATCCACTGGTAAGGTATAATTGACTTGTCATATTAACTGCTTTCCCTTCCCCTTCTACTCTTGGCTTTATCTATGCTTACGCTCCACTGCTACTCTTATCAAATCACTCCTCCCCCCCCATATCAGTTGTAGTCTGTTGTTTGTTCTAGCTGCCAAAATGTATGTATTGCACACACCAGTCATCATGTTTCATTTATCAGTATGCAACCTGTAAGTCGCTTCCCTGTTTCATATCAATGTTTACCACCTGCAGTCACCCTATGTGGTACCCTTGTATGTATATCCAGCCTGTATCATGTAACGTGCATTTCACATATATACTGTTATTACCGATCTGTGTTTGTACTTTAAGTGTTTATGTCACAGGACCTCCTCGTGAATGAGCTTGCTCAATGGAATTTTCCTGCAATAAACTTGAACTTGAGACACAGTGATACTGGGGTGTTGTTCACCAGTATCGTCCTTCGAGTCTATGATAGCCACAGTGATGTTGGAGTGTCGGACACCAATATCAGCAGTCAAGTCTGTGACTGGACACCAATATCAGCAATCAGGTGTGTGATAGACACAGTGATTCTGTGGTGTTGGACACCTGTATCTTCAGTCAAGTCTGTGATAGATACAGTGATGTAGCTGTGATGGGCAAGGGTGATGGCAGTTGAGTCAGATTGGTCACCAGTATCGGTAATCGAGTCTGTAATACTTAATACTGGGGTATTGGACACCGGTATAGGTTGGCGAGTCTGGGAGAGATACAATGATATGGCCATTGGACACCAATACTGGCAGTGAATCTGTGATAGGCACAGTGACAAATGGGTGTTGGGCACAAATATCAGCAGTCGAGTCCTTGATAAGACACCAATACCAGCAGTCAAGTCTATGATAGATACAGTGATGTGGTGGTTAGACATCACCATCGGCAGCTGAATCTGTGATAGACACAATTACATTTGGTTGTTGAGCACCAGTGTTGTCAGTCGGTGATAAGACACCGTGATATTAAAGCGCTGGGTATGATAAAAGGAACACAAAATAGCATAATTTATTTGATCCTTCTGGAGTAAATAGTGCATATGCTGTTAAACAACATAAGATAGTGCACAAAGGAGGCCCAGAGGAGGGTGTCATGGGACCCCACAGGGGAAGGAAACAACTCCTGGTGGAGCACTCCATTGTTAGGAAGGTAGAACTGGGAGAGGGAGGTAAGGTGCCTGCCTGGCGCCATGGCTTGGAGGGACAGGGAGCGAATCCTCAGGATCACAGGAGCAGCTGCACAGGGGAGGGAGCTAGATGTCATTGTCCACCTAGGGACAAATGACCTGGCTAAGAAAGGGATCAGAGCAGTGCAAGAAGCGTTCGTGGAGATGGGGAGGGGCCTTAGACAAATAGCACACACGGTAACCTTCTCGGAGGTGCTGCCTGTCTATGGCACGGATGAGGCTAGGGTGCTCCACACCATGGGATTCAATCAGTGGTTGAAAAACTGGTGCAGAGCTCAGGGATTTGGCTTCATTGGGGACTGGGGGTCCACCTGGAGGTTGCAGGCCTATACTGGCGTGATGGTCTGCATCTGTCCAGGACGGGAACCAGGATCCTAGGTGATAGGTTTAAATACTTCATTGGCAAGCATTTAAACTAGCCAAGGGGAGGCACTGAAGATGAGCAGGGAAATCCTAGCCCCCAAACAATCAGGGTACTAAGTGAGGTAGACACCAACATAGAGATGTCAATAGGGAGAAGTGCAGGGGTAAATGGAGAAAGTGACAAACGCAATAAGGACAGGGATGGGGCAAAAAGGGGTAAGACCATCAAGAAATGGAGGGTAATGAGTACCAACGCCCGTAGTCTGGGCAGCAAGCTCCCTGAACTGGTGGCCTTGATGGAAGAGGGATGCCTGGATATCGTAGCAGTCACAGAAACATGGTACACAGAGAACCATGACTGGGATGTTAACATACCAGGGTACACAACCTACAGGAGAGACAGGGAGGGCAGGGGGAGTAGCTGTCTATGTAAGGGAAGGGATAAAAGCAACTGAACAAAAGAGTAACAGGGAGGAGAGGAGGCACTGTGGGTCACCTTAGAGACTGGAAATGGCACCACAGTCCGCATAGGGGTTGTATACAGACCCCCATGTCAGGGGGAAGGAATGGACAAGGATATGATGGAAGGCATGCTTAGAATGGCAGAGAAAGGGGAGATACTGTTGATGGGGGACCTTAATATGCCAGATGTTAACTGGAGCACCTTTGCTGCAGCCACATCCAAAAGCAGGGCCATTCTTGATGACCTTCAGGTGGCATGCCTCAGACAGCTAGTTTTGGAACCTACTCGTGAGGGAGCAATTTTAGACCTCATACTCCCAAATGGGGACAGTGAGAGGATCTCAGATCTAGAAGTGGGTAGCCATTTGGGAACAAGTGACCACCAAACAGTGTGGTTCACGATAAACTCAGCTACAGAGTCAAGCCATACAAAAGTGAGGGTTCTGGACTTCAGGAGGGCTGACTTTGGCAAGAAGGGAGAGTGCCTTAGAAAAGCACTAGCAAACAGGCTAGAAGGAGGGGTGGAGCAACAATGGGGAAATATCAAAACTGCCATCACAGAGACAACAAGCCTTTGTGTGAAGCAAATAAACGAAATCAAAATGAAAGAAAAAGACACTATGGTTCTCAAAAGAAGTGGCGGTGAAGGATAGGGAGAAAAATATAGCATTTAGGAAGTATAAGGAAACACAGAAGGAGCAGGACAGAGAACTGTACCAATTAAGGCAGAAGGAAGCAGGGAGGGTAGTCAGAATAGCAAAGGCACAAACTGAGGAAAAGATAGCCAACTCGGTTAAGAAGGGGGATAAAAAACCTTTTATAGGTATATCAGGGAGCGTAGAAAGACAGGGAGGGATAGTGAGGCTGAATAGAATGGATGGTGGGTGGGCAGAGGTGACAGTGAAAAGCAGGGCTACTGAATGAATACTTCTGTTCAGTATTCACAAAAGAGGAAGTGGGGAGGTGCCTAATCCAATTAACAGAAGCACTCTGGAGAGGGGGGTTGATCCCAGTCCTTTCACAGAAGAAAGGGTTCTGAAAGAACTCCTAAAACTGAAGGTGGACAAAGCAATGGGGCCAGATGGAATTCACCTCATAATTCTAAAAGAATTAAGCAGAGAACTAGTGACACCACTGACTACCCTTTTTAACAAATCATGGGAGGATGGTGTGGTACCTGAGGACTGGAAGAAGGCTGATGTGATTCCTCTTCACAAAAGTGGGAGCAAGACAGAGGCAGGAAACGACAGACCTGCCAGTTTGACCTCTGTGGTAGGGAAAGTGATGGAATCACTTCTGAAGGAAAGAATTGTTGAGTACCTAGAGGCCAGTGGGGCACAGGACCCAAGGCAGCATGGGTTCACAGTGGGAAGGTCATGTCAGACGAATCTAATTGATTTCTTTGACTGGGTGACCAAAGTAGTAGACCAGTGAGGGGCTGTGGAGGTGGCCTACCTAGACTTTAGCAAGGCATTTGACACAGTCTCACACAAAAGATTAGTAGTCAAATTAACCAGTCTTGGAGTGGGTCCCAGGGTGGTAGCCTGGGTAAAACATTGGCTGAGCAACAGGACACAGAAGGTAATAGTAAATGGAGTCCACTCTGAAGAAAGAGGGGTTACTAGTGGGGTACCGCAGGGTTCAGTACTGGGTCCAGTCCTTTTTAATGTCTTTATGTGACATTGCAGAGGGACTGGAAGGAAAAGTATGCCTCTTTGCAGATGACACAAAGATCTGCAACAGGGTTGATACACAGAGGAGGCGTGGAAAGGATAAGAAGGGACTTGGCAAGGTTGGAGGAATGGTCAGAAATATGGCAGCTTGGATTCAATGCAAAGAAGTGCAAAGCAATGCACCTGGGAAACAAAAACCCAGGGGAAGATTACACAATGCTGGGGGAGGTAGTAAGAACAACAACAAGCATTTGTCAATGCCGAATGTTTGCTTGCTGGCATTGGCAGTGGTAGTGTAGAAGTTACAGAGCTGCGTAATAGGAATGGCAGTGAAGTATTGAACTGAAGCCAACCCCACCACCACCCTGCAGAGAGTGACAGGCATTGGGGTGTGCGTTTGGGTCGTCAGGCATAACGGCCACGCCATTTCACCACACCCCACTCTGCAGAGACTGACAAGTGTCACGTGTTCCTTGGGGTCTTTGGCCCTTATGCGCACCCCATTTCATTAGGAAATATGGTGAGATGGGTGCGATATAGGAGAATGAGGTGAAGTTTGGGGCCGAAGAGTCCAAGGCATACCTCGATGCCTCTCAGTGACTGCAGGGTGTGGAATGGTATGAGCATCACAGGCAAGAATCCCAAGTCACACCCCTGATTCCTGTCATTCTCTATAGGGTTGGGCGATTTAGTTGAAAAGCCTAATACCTCAGGCATTCGTTGGTATGTTAACTCCAGATTTTCAACATATTTGTTTTGTGACCCCACCTCATGAACAGGGGGAATATCAGTTTGGTAGCCAAAAGCTGCTTATACACAGTGACTACGGCATTTAGCACCACAGGTGCAAAAATATTCCGAACAGGATGTAAAAAATGACAGCTGTACTCTTTCATGGGGAGGTGTAAAAATGGTTATGTTGCAATTGTGTAGTAAAAATATTTAAAAAAATGGTGAAGTCACGAGCGCACATAGAAACTGTGCAACGCACACCCGTTATATAATTAGGTTGGGGATTTTTTATAGCAGATTGTCAACTCAGGCATTTTGGTGCCTCCAATCATGAACAGTGTCACTGTGATTTTCTTTATCTGTGCCGAACAATGATTTCCCACAGCGACCACGCATCTCTGCACTGAAAGTGTGAAAACACACTTCGACCATGTTGTGAAAAATGGCAGCTGTACTGTTCATAAGGAAGTGTTGAAAAATGCCACTAGTGAAAATCTGGACTGAAAATATTACAAAGTCATGAACTAACGAGGATGCGTGGAAACTGCACAATGCTCACTCGTACCACAGTCATTTTATGGACTTTGTCACCAAATTTTCAACATAGCCATTTTAAGACCTCTGCTCATGAACAGTGACACTGTGATTTTCTTAATGTCCCATACACTGAGTTAGACTGTGACTGCGCCATTGTGCTTCATGGGCGGAAACACGCTTTTGGGTGAGATGTGAAAATGACAGCTGTACTGCTCATAAGAAGGTGTGAAAAATGGCAATGTTGAAAATTTGAGTGGAAATATTAAAATTGCAAACCCATGAGCGCATGAGGGAACCGCGCAATGCACGCCGTAGAAACAGTCATTTTTAGATTTTTCACCAAATTTTTCAACATAGCCATTTCAAGACCTCTGCTCATGAACAGTGTCACTGTGATTTTCTTAATTTGTTCCGTATATTGATTTACGACACTGACTGCCATTCTGCGCTACATGGTACGGAAACACATTTTGGGTGAGATGTGAAAAATGACAGCTGTACTATTCATAAGAAGGTGTGGTGAAATGGCAATTTTGAAAATCTGGAGTGAAAATATTGAAATTTCGCGAACTTACGAGCCTGCGTGGGAACTACATAGCATATACGTTAATCATCATTTTTGAATTTTACACAAATTTTCAACATGGGGTTTTGGGCCCCCTTCTCATGAATGATGTCACTGTCATGGTGGTATTCAGGCCCGAAGGGTGATTTCGCAGTCACTGCGCAGTCACTGTGCGAAATCACCCTTCGGGCCCGAATAACGCCATGACAGTGACATCATTCATGAGAAGGGGTCCCAAAAACCCCATGTTGAAAATTTGGTGCAAAAATTCCCAAAAATGGCTGAGATATGCAATAAAGTTGAAACCCCCTATCTAGCCCATTATACAGCTTACCGGCATTTCCTCAGTTCGCGGTCGGCTTTGAAGAGTGCAGACGTGTTCACGGTCCACCGAAGATCGTCGCGCGGAGTCCGGAGGTAAGTATGGGGGTGGGGGTGTGGGGACTGGAGTGCGCAGTGGGTGGGTGCGGGTTGTGGGGGGGGTCGGGAGGCATACCGCTGGACGGTTTTTCTTACAGGTTAGCGTTGTGGGACCGTTGCCACGCTGGGGTGGGCTCCAGCGTAGCTGGGACTTTTGGGGCGTTCAGCCGACGAGGATTAGGGCACCCCGTGACAGAAAAACAAAAAGCAGAGACCGTTTGCCACACTGGGGTGGGCTCCCAGCGTGGCACAAGGACTTTGGGGAGGGCGCGTTCAGCCCGATGGGGGATTGGGCACCGTTGGCAACATGACGGATTGCCACGCTGGGTGGGCTCTCAGCGTGGCATCAGCTTCTGAGGAAGGGGAGGAGACAGGCGCGGTTCAGCCCGGCGGGGATTGGGCACCCGTCGGCTATACACTATGCGCGTGCAGGGGCAGCGCTGCGCCTGCGACTGGGGAAGCTGCGGCGTGAGCAGCTTCTTGCTCGCTGCTCACTCAAGCGTAGCTCCCTTCAACTGTATGCACTGCATTTTGGAGCGTGTCATAGACAGCTCCAAATGCATTGGCTTACAGGCGCCGCGCCTGCGTTAATAATTGCCTGAATTGGAGGAGGAGGTGACACACCTCCGAAATCTCCGATGATGGCACTATGTTTCTTGCACATGCGTGCAAGCAAACATAAAAATGGAAAGGGACCTGAGGACAATCATAGCAGATGGCCTTAAGGTTGGCAAGCAATGTGAGAAGGCGGTAGGGAGGGCTGGGGGGATACTGCGATGTATAGGGAGAGGCATCACCAGCAGAAAACAGGAAGTTGTTATCCCCCTGTACAGACAGTTGGTGAGACCCCATCTGGAGTACTGCGTCCAGTTCTGGAGACCCCATCTCCGCAAGGACATAGACAGGATGGAGGCAGTTCAAAAGAGGGCAACTAAAATGGTGCAGAGTCTGCAAGAGAAGCCATACGAGAAGAGGCTAAAGGAGCTTAATATGTATACCCTTGAGGAAAGGAGGGAGAGGGGGGACGTGATAGAAATGTTTAAATACCTCAGTGGAATCAACAAAGTCCAAGAGGGTAGCATCTTTCAGAAAAAGAGATGTGCAAGAACAAGGGGACACAATTTGAAGATAGAGGGGGGACGGCTCAGGGCAATGTGAGGAAGTATTTTTTCACAGAGAGGGTGGTGGACGCATGGAACAGCCTTCCTGAGGAGGTTGTGGGGTCTAAAACTGAGGGAGAATTCAAGAATGCATGGGGCAGACATAAGGCAATTTTTGTGGGGGTAGGAAGAAATAGGCTGTTGGTTAAATAGGATCTGCAGCTTATCCTCTAGGTAGGGAAATGGGCAGACTCAGTGGGCCAAGCGGTCCTTATCTGCCATCAAAGTCTGTTTTTATTCCACCATCTTACTGGATTATATAAACCTTTGGAACTGATTAACTACAGTAGACCTTTTTAGACTGAGGGGGATCCCAAGACGTGGTGGCTATTTTTTAAGCATTTTTTTTTTTTTAACAGCCGCAGTTAACTAATAAACATTCATCTTTGGATTTAATCATTTATTCTGCCTACGTACAGAGGGGAATTATTGTCTATGATATTGCTTCTCTGACTAGCAGCTTTGATAAATACCTCCCTCACAGATAATAAAATAAATTTTTATGGTAATTGAAATAATACATTTCAGAATCTTGCTATCACAGTTGCAGAAATTAACTCTTCAGTGAGGTTATTGTGCATGCACAGTATGTGGCTGTGTGTAATTACGGTATCTACAGATCTACAAAAACAATTCTAAATACAAGAATTTGTCTGCTGAATGTGTTCAGTTATCTGATGTATCTTATGTCTGATGCAGATTATACTTACTCAAGCTGTATTCTTGCAGAGTACTGAGTCTCCTTGCTACTCTGCTCATGTATTGGATTGGAAGCTACTGCTCATGTATTGTACTGTAAAACTACAATATTTCTAATATAATAATTTCTTTACTGTGGATATGTCCCCCGACTCTGCTACGTGACGTCAGATCTCGCACATTGGAAGTAGGATCAGATGCCATGTGCCAGGGAGGCTGGGTGGGTTGTGTGGATGTGGATGTGAACCATGTACCAGTCCTAGAACTACGGTTATAGGCAAGTATATTCTTCTAGAGGTGGAGATATGGTTCACTTATCCACATTCTGGCAGACTCCTAGCAGTTCTCCAGGAGGAGGAGTCAAGGTGTACACCCTTACTTGGCGAACAGAGATCGCAGAACCGAGATCCCAAAACATGCATTCCGTCATGACTCGCGTCGATGCGGTACTGGGAAATGAAGTTCAAACAACATGAAGTCTTGCTATATTATGACAATTGCAGTTTGTCCCAACCTTCGAACTGCTCCGGAGGTGAAAGAGTTAAGTTCCATGCAAGGCATGGAATCTTGAGTGTGAGCTCGGTTGAAAACTCTGCCTGTTTTGCTTCAAACCTAAACTGTCAGATTCTTTACTCCGCCTCACTGAACGGTCGCTCCGGAGATTTCTCCTACTGCTCGGTTCATTTGTCGGTTTTAAAGTGTATAATTTTCGGTTTCAAACCGCATTCGTTTTAAAATAAAACCGCAACCGTCGGTTCAAGCTCTGTCTGTGGTATCGTAAGTAATTCAAAGTTTTACATTTATTCTGTGTGGAAATTGTAGACGATATTATCGGTTCAGTCCTGAACCGATCAGGTTGGTTTAAAATTACTTTAAATTGCTTTTGAAGTGCGGTTCCCGGTTCTTATCGGTTCTAAAAAAAACTGATTTTATTACGGTTTTTTCCACGACCCGTGACACGGTTTGGAACCGATAAGGGTGTCTTGCATGGCTAAGGGCCGCTAACGGGCAAGTTTTCTGGTTAGGCTGGCATAATGTCTGAGAAACCCAAAAGAAAAACCAGGCCCACTGGGTTTCAACACTGTGATGTCTGTGGGGAAGCTTTTGCTAAGGCTGACCCACACACCACATGTGTCTATTGTCTGGGGTTTGATCACCTCACTTCAGACTGCCAGATTTGTATGAATTTCCCTGCAGCTACCCGGGATAAGAGAGTTGGTAGGCTCAGGGAAAAGGAGGCTAAGAAGTCCGTTGACCCGGATATAGCCCGGTTCGGTGCCAACCGAACCAGAGGGAGTGCCCTCTAACCAGGGTGAGTCTTCCTTGGGCAAAAGGAGAGCTGACTCGGACGAGTCGGTTCCAGTTAAAAGGACTAGGAAGTCAGCAGGTCTGGAGCCAAAAATCCCTTCTCCAACTGCTGCAGAGATAGCCAAAGCGATCAAAATTGTCCAGTCACTTTCCCTGGTTCCGACCGAACTGGCACCATCAGGCAAGCTGTCGGTTCCACCGGTTCAGGAGTATGATATAGAGAATTTTATGAACCGGGAGATTATGAAGAGAGTGAATGTGATTTTGACAGTCTGGATGTGCCCACTGAACGGACATTTCTCCAGACAGACCTGTGGAGATTTCTCCCCCCAGGCTTTCTGACTCCCCTTCTCATTTTATTTTCTATAAGAAAGTGGCTGAATCCCTCCAGCTTCCTATGGAAGAAGCTGTGGATGACCAAGAAGAGCCTGACTATGTGGAAATGATGGATATCCCAGAGTCTAGAAGACCGTCTATTCCTATGCACAAATCCTTCAGGAAACAGACAGTAAAATTTTTAAAAGACCCCCATTCTGTACTTCCTGTGGACAGGAAAATGGACAGGAGGTACACTTTGTCAGGCTCTGACACGGAGTTCCTCTCACAACAATGCAGCCATGTTGGGGTTGTGCAGGCCGCAGCCTGTGATAAGGCAAATATTCCTTTGGCTTCACACCCCCCCCCGGACAAGGACTCCAGGAGGATTGATGCCATGGCAAAGAAGCAGTACATGGCAGCATCTTTGGGATTCAGACAGGCAAATTATATGGCTTATGTTGCAAGATATCAGAAATCCAGATGGGATACTATTATGGCTCTAGCAAAGCAGGTCCCTGAACAACTTGCCAGGGAGCTGGAGCAGGTGGCTGCTGATGGTATTGAGGCATCCAAGGTGCAATTCCATGCTGCAGTGGACTCTAATGATGTATCTTCCAGAGTCATGGCTACATCTGTGGCCTTTCGTAGAATGGCTTGGCTCAGGTGTACTAGCCTGTCACAGGATACCCAGGCTAAGGCCATGGATTTTCCTGTTGTGGACAACTCTCTGTTTGGAGAGCAGACAGAGAATTATATGAAGAAAATGGATGAGTACAGGACCACCTATAGGAGTGCACAGGCCAAGGAAAGGCAGGCCACTCCTCAAAGGCAGCTTTGCAGGGGCAGGCCTTTTCATAGGCCTTTTTACCAAGCCCAGGCCTCCTCTTCAGCCTATGCCCAGAGGGGCTTCTTCAGAGGAAGAGGCAGACGGGGTACGAGCAGGCCTGCTACCACCCCTCAGCCTAAAGCTCCTGCCAAGCAGGCACCCTGATGGGATGGCCAGGGCCGATTCTCCACTACCTGTAGGGGGCAGGCTGGCTTACTTCGTCCAGGACTGGAAGTCTTTAACATCGGACAAGTGGGTCCTGGAAGTGGTAAGCCAGGGACTGGTTCTCAGCTTCAGAAAATTTCCAAAGATGAGAGCCAGATCCTTTCCACCTGCAAATCCTTCAGAGGCTCTCGCCTTAGAAACAGAAGTTTCAACCCTTTTGGCTCTCAGAGCTGTGGAGAGGGTTCTCCTCACACCAGGGCAAAGGATTGTATTCCAGGTACTTCTTACCCCAAAAAGACAGGAGAATACAGCCCATCCTGGATCTCAGATACCTAAACAAGCACCTTTTAAAACCAAAATTCTAAATGGTGACTCTGGGAATTATTTAACCCTCTCTAAGGCCAGGGGACTGGCTAGCGTCCCTGGACCTCAAGGATGCCTACTTCCATGTCCTCATCAGAAGCTCCCACCGAAAGTACCTCAGATTCGAACTACCCTCAGGCCATTACCAGTTCAGAGCAATGCCCTTTGGTCTCACCTCTGCCCCAAGGGTATTCACAAAATGCCTGGCGGTAGCAGTTGCTCACTTAAGAAGGCAAAAGATTGCCATCTTTCCTTACCTGGACGACTGGCTCATAGTAGGCCAGTCCCCAGAACAAGTCAAATTACACCTTCAAGTCACCCAGCAGCTGCTCACATCTCTAGGTTTCCTTCTCAATCTTTCAAAGTCAATTCTACAGCCTGTTCAGCTTCTCACCTTCATAGGCGCAGAACTGAACACACAACAGGCCAGAGCCTTCCTTCCTTTAGAAAGGGCAAAGACCCTGGTTTCTCTGGCCTCCTCCTTCACTCTGCAGGTCTCTCGTCCAGCAAGGCATTTTCTGCAGCTCCTAGGGCACTTGGCTGCTTCCACAGCAGTAGTGCAGGGAGCAAGATTTCAGATGAGGGACATTCAGTTCCATTTGAGAGTCTTCTGGTCTCAAAGAAGAGATCTTCTATCCAAGTTGATCCCAGTAACTCGAACCCTGATCCAGGCCCTACAGTGGTGGCGGGATCAGAGCAATCTGAGACAAGGGGTACCCTTCATCCCGCAGTCTCACTTCTTGACCCTTACTACAGATGCATCCCTCTTGGGGTGGGGAGCTCACATGGGCAACCTCACCAGTCAGGGATTGTGGTCCCCTCAGGAATCTCTACTCCACATCAATCTGTTGGAACTCAGAGCAGTTTTTCTAGCACTTCAAGCTTTTTCCACATCTGTTCAGAACAAAGTGGTACAAGTCAGAACAGACAACACCACTACAATGTGGTACATCAACGAGCAAGGGGGCCCTCGGTCTACGGCTTTGTGCACCGAAGCAATGAAGTTGTGGTCTCTGGCTTATTCCCTGAACACCTCCCTTATGGCAGTTCACCTCCCAGGCAAAGACAATGTCCTGGCAGATGCTCTCAGCAGGATTTCACAGGGCCATCACGAATGGTCTCTGGATCCCCTTATCCTGGAGGTGGTGTTTGCCAGGTGGGGCACTCCTCAGATAGATCTTTTTGCAGCCCCAGACAATCACCAACTTCCTCTTTTTTGCTGCAGGCCCCCAGTGTTGGGCTCAGTCCCTCTGGACGCCTTCCTTCTCAATTGGGAAGGGAAGTTTCTCTATGCATTCCCCTTCCCTCTCCTGTTCAAGGTGCTAGTCAAGATCAGATCTCAACCTTGCAAGATGATCCTGATTGCCCCAGATTGGGCCAGACAGCCCTGGTATCCACTGCTCCTGTCCCTAGCAGTCCACCTTCCCCTGTGCCTTCCCAGGAATCACAATCTGTTAGCCTGTGCACAGGGGAGGGTTTGGTATCCGAGTCTCAAATCTCTCAACCTCAAGGCCTGGCTCTTGAAGAGTTAGAGTTTGCTGACTTACATCTTTCTCAGGGTGTACTTAATGTTTTGAAGGCTTCAAGGAAGCCTTCTACCAGGGCTACTTATAACTCCAAATGGAAGAAGTTTTCCATATGGTGCTCTGATAAGAGTATTTCCCAGAGTCTGCGGCTTGCCCACAGTTCTGGATTATATGGTGCATTTAAATGCTTTGGGGCTGAGACCAGCTACCCAAAGTGCACCTGGCAGCAGTCTCTGCTTTCTTATCAGCAGGTAAATCCTCTTCTCTCTCAGCTCATCCGGTTTTCTCCAAGTTTTTCAAGGGGTTGCTTCACATCAACCCTCCATTCAGGGATCCTGCCCCTGCATGGGATCTTAATGTTTGCATTGCCCAGCTTATGCAACCTCCTTTTGAACCCATGTCTTCAGCAGAGCTTAAGTACTTGACTTGGAAGACTGTGTTTTTGGTAGGTATCACTTCTGCTAGGCGCATAAATGAACTACAAGCATGGTCAGTGGAACCTGATTTTATCTCTTTTCATAGGGATAAAGTGGTCCTCAGGACTAATAGAAAGTTCCTGCCTAAGGTTGTCTCGGACTTTCACCTGAATCAATCTATGTCTCTTCCTGTGTATTTCACTGACCATTCTTCCTCTGGTGAGAGGAGATTGCACAGTTTAGATGTCAGAAGAGCTTTTAGCTACTACATAGAGCGTACCAAGGGTCACAGGTTTGATTCCCTTCAGCTGTTTCTCACTTATGGTGAGGTAGGTAAAGGGAAACCTGCCACTAAAAGATCTATTGCCAGGTGGATCGTTTCTTGTATCCAATTTTGTTTTCTAAAACTGGGTAAGGTTCCCCCTTCAGGCCTGAGGTCTCACTCTACCAGAGGTACAGCTGCGTCCTTGGCTGCTGCCAGGGACATCCCTATCTTAGAGATACGTCATGCAGCTACTTGGAAAACAGTTCATACTTTCACAAAGCATTACTCCTTGGACATCCAGGCTGGGAGTGATGCTCGGTTCTTTAGCCAACTATTCAGACCTATTCCCTAAGTAGGTTTCTGCCCTCCTCCATGGAAGTACTGCTATGTAGTCTGCAATTGTCATAATATAGCAAGACTTCATGTTGTTTGAGAAAAATTACTCACCTTAGTAATGTTGTTTCTTCTAATGGAGTCTTGCTATATTATGACTCCTCCTACCTCCCTCTCAGAACCTCTTGTTGCTGTTGGGATGTGGGTGGGTAGGTATGATTTGTTGGCATCTAGTGCTTGCCATTGTTGTTTGTTGTTGAATTTTCATTTTTCTTGGTCCCCTGACTTGAGTCTTGTTTTGGGACCAGAAAATGTGTTAGTGCTAGTAACCATTTGGCTAGAGTAGGCTACAGTTTCCACAGAACCTTAGTGAGTTTTGCTTGTAAAGATCTGACAGTTTAGGTTTGAAGCAAAACAGACAGAGTTTTCAACCGAGCTCGCGCTCAAGATTCCATGCCTTGCATGGAACTTAACTCTTTCACCTCCGGAGCAGTTCGAAGGTTGGGTCAAACTGTAATTGTCATAATATAGCAAGACTCCATTAGAAGAAACAACATTACTAAGGTGAGTAATTTTTTCATATGTGCTGACTTCCAGGTAGCAGCCCTATAGATGCCCTGTATTGGGATATCTCTGGAAACAGCCACCAAGGCAGTTGTATGTCTGGAATGAGCCCTAATCCCACCGGGAGGCTTCCCACCAGCCAACCTATGCCAGAGGTCGATATGAAATGTGACCCACTTTACAATCATCCATTTTGCTGCCGGTCTGCCAGGTGCGGCTGCAGCGTAGTTGCAAACAGCTGGCAAGCCTGACCCTGAATACCAGCTGCATGCTCTGCATAACAGGAGAGCTTTCTCCACAGGTCCAGTGTATGGAGCCTGCAGTCAGCCTCTGAAGAGGGGGTTGGTAAAATATACTGGTAAGTTAATCACCTGGTTAAGGTGAAATTCCAGTACCACCCTCGTGAGGAACTTCAGGTTGGACCAAAGGACAACTTTGTTCCTGTGGTAGACTAAATAGGGAGAGTCCACAAAGAGCACTTAGGGCTCCCCAGTTCTTCTGCAGATGTGATGACCACCAGGAAGGCTGTCTTCCATGACCAGTATGATAGTCTCGGCTCAGTGTGCCTTTCCTGGTTACCAATTTTTAAATAAATCACACCTGTGCATTGGCTCAAATAGCTTCTTATGAGCATAGACATGACCAGCAGTAAGTCCCGCGGTGGAAGTGGATTGTGCACTGGAGGGAACAAGTGGTCAAGGCCCTGGAAAAAGCACCCATCTTCTCCAGGGCTGTTGTCAGCATACCGGCCCGCACCCGGTAAGCAGAGATGGCTGCCAGGTGTACCTGTGTGCTGAAGGGGCGGGGACAGTGCTTTGTATAAATTGAAGCGCCACTCGCGCGGCTGTCCTGCATGTTTGGATTTTATTTCGTTGTACTGTTACGCCGCTCGTGAGCGGCTGGGTGCTTGGACTACCGTTCTCCCGCTGTTTGGTCTCGGCGCTTGGAGTACTGCTGTGTGACTACTGCTCCCCTGGTCCTGGGTGAATGCCCGTTTGCCCTCTGCTGGCAGGACCTGCACGGCGTGAGAGGTTGTGCTGCAGTCTGTCCTGCACTGCCTTTTCTACCTGGCTGGAGGTGTGAGTAATGGGGGAGCTGTGACTGTGTGCTGAAGGGGCGGGGACAGTGCTTTGTATAAACTGAAGCGCCGCTCGCAAGCGGCTGTCCTGCATGTTTGGATTTTATTTTGTTGTACTATTCGTGCTGTGAAGGGCTGGGTGTTGACCACTGTTCTCCGCTGTTTGGCCTCGGCGCTTGGAGTACTGCTGTGTGACTACTACTCCCCTGCTCGCGGGAGAATGCCCGTTTGTCCTCTGCTGGCAGGACCTGCACGGCGTGAGAGGCTGTGCTGCAGTCTGTCCTGCACTGCCTTTTCTACCTGGCTGGAGGTGTGAGTAATGGGGAGCTGTGACTGTGTGCTGAAGGGAGGACAGTGCTTTGTATAAATTAGCTACCATCGCATCATGAGTGACGCGAGCTGACTACCGGCACTGGAAATTCCTTTGTAAACTTGAAGGG